>OX276425.1:2500000-5000000 GCA_946251915.1 Abrostola triplasia
TCAAATTTAGGAACCAAGTTCTGTGACAGATCCTTTTTTTTTAAACATCATAATATTTTCAGAAGTAAGCCTGCACAGATTAAGCTTGGAACAGATTTGTTGGTAAGAAAACAATACCAACTTCTTTCTTAAAGCAGTCAGTAATTTCAACATTCAACACCAAAATACTGCCATGACTACCTACAAATAGTGTAAACAATCACCATAAAGCCGCCTCATCATAACCCAATCAGCTAATACGATCCCTTTTCCATTACCAACATTTTGCATCTCATTCCAGAGTACAGTAACCTTTAATCCAAACGAAAATAAGCCAGACATTGAAATAGCTAAAAGATTGCAACGTAAAATCGTTTCTTAAACCCGAAACGCACAATTTAACACCCTAGCTTCGGTAAGACGAGTATTTCGGCAACCGATTGCCCATTACGGAGCGACGATACACGAAATTTCAATAAAAACCAATAGTCGATGGCATGGCTACCATGGATGTTGGAAGCGGAGGAAAGCTGCGCAAGTTTCTGGTTATCGTCAGTAGTTTGATTGGCTCAACGAGGTGTACTTTCTCCTTTTTCCTGTACATGAATTTGTTTTAACACATTTTTGTTTGTTTTTCGATTCGTGAAAGATTTCGCTGTTTCAGCTAAGGCTAGCAATGTTCCGGTTCCAGTTAAAGCATATTTTGTTTAATGCCTATTGTTTGACACTTTTTGAAACCTTATTTCTGAAACATAATAACGTAAATATTCGAGATAAAATGTATTCACTGCTTCGAAGTGCCAGATTAAAAAATGTATGCCCAAGTCTAGATGTAACCTATACTTAAGTAAAGGTCTATATAAAATTATATTTCTTATCACCACTTGAATGTAAACCAAACTTATCAAAATACGTTCAAACTCCTTACTCCGTGGCAGCCTAATCTCGTGATAACGCTAGTAGCATCTCGATGTATTCGAGTTGCTTTTAAGAGGGGGACTTCTAAACCTATTTTAAAGCAAGGGGAGCGCCATAGGGATTGTGATTTGATGTACTGAAGTTATTATCGAGTTACTTGTTAATCAGAAAGTTTCTGTTATTGAAAAGATTGCCTTTAAATTTAAGACAGGTATACGGGTAACAGTAGATGTCTTCTTGCTGATGATAATAGTACGTCATCTACATATTTTCACGTGGTCACAGGCACCATGCACTTTTGAACCAAGTAATAGAAGTTACGCTGTGTAACGCACTTTTGATTGGATTACATAGTATAGTTTGGTTCGTCTGTCTTAACAATGAAGAGGTATGCTACAAAATATTACTTACTGGTTTGCTATTACTAATAATGAATAGGTATTTTAAAAATCCATCCATAAAATTTCTGCAGCAACTCATACTGTAACAGAAAATTTTGCAACAACAATTTCGCGTGCTCAGTAAACTTTAAAAAAATAAAAAGGTCAGAAGATTTATAAAATAGCTCGCGTGTATATAAATCATAGGAGTTCTGTCGTTCAGTCGCAGTTCCCGACAAAGATATATGTGTGCCCCGCGGTATTTATTGGCGATCGCCGAAGGAAATTGTCTTTTTGGATAAAAAATGTGTGGATAATGTATTTGATAGATTGTTTTGTATTACTTTTTGTACGTTTTTTTATTAGTTGAATATATATTATGTTTGGTAACAAATTGTGGGTTGAGTTTAGTTACTTGATCATTTGAGATGTGGCCAGAAAATTATGATATTAGGAGGTATGTGTCATATAGTTTTTTGAACTGCCTGCTTTCAGATTGTGTGATGCGAAGTTAGTGGTTTTAAATATAAGCGTTTTAAACGAGTTCATGATATTTAATTTCGTGTAAACAACACCCACGATTCAGGTAGAGATCCGACCAGTAAATGTTAATACAAATATTTTTCAGCTCAAACATTTAATTTAATTGATGATTACCAATGAAACAGTACAGTATCAATTAACCAGAGTATCAATGAGATTATTAGAATCTTTTTTAAATGGTAAACATATTATTGCCCTACTAGATGGGTCCCGCGGTTTTACTCGCGTAAAAATTTGGAATCGCGAAACATTGCTACTATCGTCTTAAATTACAGTAATGTGTTATTATGCTGTATAAGTTATATTGCACTACAGTTTCATCAAAATCCATGTAGCAGTTTCTGCGTGGAGGAGTAACAAACATTCACCTATCCATTCTTCCATACATTCTCACAACCTTTCGCATTTATAATCATAGAAGGATTAACTGTATAATACAGTTCAGTTTATATTTATAACATAATACCTCCATTGTCTTTTATTAGGTACTTGTATATGTCGAAAGAGGCTCTCTATTTTTAGCCTATGACCTTTACCGTACATGCAAATCGTATTACGTTTTCTTTCAAACCTGATATGGGTTTCTTTGTAATAAAAGTGTAGAGTAATGATGCTACTTGATTTTCAGGTTTTAGAGGAATAAACCAAGCAAAAAAGATGTATTAAATAAATAAATCTTTTCAATTCGAAACCGTCTATTGTTGAGTTCGATTTTTGTTTTGTTTTCTTCTTAAAGCAGACGTTTTAAGTCATGTACCAAAATAAACTAAAAGTCTATACTTTAGTTCCCTTCCTACGTAATAAAACATTGACAAGACACGTTATATAATTGCCTAAAGCGCAACAATTGCTCACAAAAATAGACGTATTCCACGGCACTCATAAATCATATCAATTCATTATTTTTCCTATCCCATTCTTATAATATTTGGTACGAGTTTCCCGGAATATTACTGCAATCAAAGAAACTTGGGCACTTTATCATGGTGGTCCCCGATAGTACTGATCAATCCCGATAAACGAAGGATTGGGGAAATCTGCGGTGAATGATGAGATTTGGAGCCACTTCATTATTGATGACAATTAATAAGTGCCTCTTAATAGACTACGAGATAAAGCTTCTTCGTAAGCTAAATTCAGTTTTGTATTTAATATTTAATGTATTTGATATCAATGGTTGATACAACATTATAGCTAATCACTTGGAAAGTAATTTTACCTAAGTACTTACCTTAAGTATCTATATAAAGTATGGGATCTCATGTTTGCAACGTACACAACGCACGGATGACTTTGTATGAAAATATATCCGATACGGAACTCTCTTGTCGTATGCAATGTTGCGTAAGATTTAGTATAGCTGCCATTATGCGTTACGTACGTTGCGTATGTGGGACCACTATCTTTATAATTCAAATGTTTCTCTCTTTCCTGTTGCCGTTTAGGTAACCAGTAACGGGCAAATAAAAACTCATCAATGGCTGTTTCATATATTTTATAATTTTTCTTTACCCTATCCAGGTCCTTCTCTCCTGCAAAGAGTAGGAATTTTCTAGAATTTCCAGCTATATACAATGCGGCTACTATTTGTAGTTCCAACCCATACACACCGGCTCCCAAACAGTGGACTGAGTAAAATGAATTGTTGTGGTGCTCGTAGGGGATAAGCTGGCAATCTGTCACCGCTTATGCGCAATTTACTCTTATCTTTGGCCTCATAACGTTATGGCAAAATATCTTCCGTGACATATCAAGCAATGAAGTTATTTTCTGCTTCCATATATTGCAGTGAAAGTAGGGTTTCTGGTTAACGTTATTATGTTTAGTGAGTGGTTCGAGTCGTGATTAGGAACGATTCATAAAAAATAAGCTTCTATAATATAATAAATGATAAAATAATATATGATAAAAATTTGAATTTCTAAAAAAAATTCGGTAAGTTATTTCAAAGTAGATTTTACTATTTATTTTTATAAATAATTTGACATCGTAGCTTAACGTGCATAACATATATTTACAAATATCAGACTATTTTGATAAAAGTGTGATCTGAAAACTAATCATACACACCGTCCACAAACTGGACATAAAAAGAATACTAATACCACTATAAACGCAGACAGTTTAAACCATACCTAATTCCACTTAACTTTTTCATTACAAATCCTTCCTTTCAATTTCACTTCCTCGTATTTGGGCGGAAATTAAACGGACTATAACAAAAAGCGTTGAAACTTTCTTTGTCTCAGCAGGGAGCTGCTCAAAACATCCATTCGTGTAACCCTAAAAAACTTTCCACTATGCAAATGTTTTTACGTTTGAATCGATTGTGATGGGTTCCGTGACAGTGCACAGTTAGCAGCCTATTTTATTATGTACTGTGACGATAAGAATCGGGCTTAATGTACCGCGTCGCTTTCATAGGGTTGAGTTTTTGGTCGAAGTTATTCGCAAGTTCGTTTGTGTATTGATTGGTTTGTTGTTTGTGATTCTGCGGTCTTATTAATTAGGAAACTATGTTTTTAGAAACTTGGAATACCTATAATAGTGAACTTTGAAGTTTTTTTTTAATCGAACTAGGTTAAAATTACTCTATACAAATTGCTCAATATTTTGGTGTAGGTATGACAATCACGATATCGTTAAAATTGCGGGCAACCGGTGGATACATTTGGCAAGCTATCGTTCATTGTGGCGTTCTAAGCCTTTGTTCAATAGTGGTCATCTTCCGGCTGATGACGATAGTGATTATGATGACAATCAAATCATAATTTATGACCTGCAGTAATTTATGATATAATATAATGTTTACTGTGACCATTTTCTTATGCTTTACGTGATAAATTAAATAAGGTTTTATAATGTTAACTAACCATTGTTAGTGAGTTCACTTTGCATTTATAGAATTATAATGTTGTTAGGAGAATACTGTATGGAGACGGAGCTATAATTTGTGTACCATTGCTCAATCATACAGGAGGAAAATCACAAACACTTCTCATTGAAACAACCAATGCCTTTCAGCTTTGAAGCGTTGCGCAATCAACTGCAATAATGTGTGTTGCAGTAGTTCTATGCTTCTATGCTCAAATAACCATTATAATTCATATTTATTTATATCTTTTAATGTAGGTACTTGCCTACTTTGCGTGCTTTGTACGAGACAAAATAAAATTCCTTATTTTTTTGACATTGTCAAACCTGTTTTATTGTGTTTCTTCAATTGTGCATTCTTAATTTACAAATCGAACTATTTCCTTTGTTTTGTTATTTAAAAGTTTGAGGATGTGTATAAATTCCGAATTTAAATAGGTATATAACACAACAAACCTTTTTCAAATTGTTGCCTGCTGGCAAATTGCTCTATCATCGTCGTTATTATCAGCTTATCTTGGTCAACTGCTGGACATAGGCCTCACCTAAAGCACGCCATTGAGTTCGATCTTCGGCCTTCCGCTGCCAGCCATTACTCTATATTGAAGAAAACAACACTAAATGCAAAAATATTTATCGTCATACCCACAAGGTAGCAGTACTTGCAGAAATACATCCCCAACATAAGCCGAGTAACAGACCAATGTAAAGCTTTATTTATCCGTTTAAAGCCGTTCCATTAAAAACGAATACAATTTCAATATTTGTACGTAAGGATAAATAAATATGATAATCCTAGTCACTAAAGGGGATTAGTAATACACTACCTACGTAATACGTATATATTCTATTCAGTACCTGAGTAAATGGCTGCTAGCGGTCTCAAAGTGCAATTGTTTTTGAGAAGTCCTGGGCCGGGTTTTCTTGATTCGGTCCTGAGTCCTGAGTATTACGGAGTCTAGAATTGTACTAAGTATTTGCAAACAGGCTTGCCGCCTACAATATTATAGGATCTATAGGATAACCGGCAGAATGCGGGTGAACTAAAAACACACCTTTGCCTACCCCTTCGGGAAATACAGACCTAATGTTGTATACCAAGATAAAACCCAAGCAATTACTATCTGACAACACAAACATCCGTGGCACATCCCACAATATAACCACAGCACCAATAATTGGTTTAAACCATGACACAAGTCTAAGCCATTCAAGATGTATTGAGTCGCAATGGATTCTGACATTCGCTTCCAATCAGTCTTTGAAGCTTTACTGCGAGGAAATTGATTATCCACCTTTAAGTTTGATGGAATCCTAGCGTAGTCGATCGCAATCAATACCTAAGAGGCTTTTAGGCTGAAACGTAGCTTTTCCGTGTCGGTAATTTGGGCATACGTTGGTAAAATGTAGTAACGGGTTACTGCGGATGACGTCATAATATCCAGATAAAGACACTACTAGTATCAAATGTAAATATATATTTTTTCAACAAATATTGTAAGGCTAAAGAGTGTTTGTTTGTTTGGTTGAACGCGCTAATCTACTAGTTAGAATTGATAAATGCCTTTTAAACGCGGAAGGCTGTATGCTATAAACCTAAATCCACGCAGTAGTCGCGAGCGCAAGCTAGCTATAATACTAGACAACTAAGTTTTTTTGTTGAAAATCGACACCCCTGACTCCTTTGTTAGTAAGGATTACTCCATCAGATTTAAAAACTGTGCTAACAAAGGTATAGATTTTGGCAAATCTGCGCTGTAGAGCTTTGTATTTAAAACCTGAGATTTTACCCACAGCTCCACTACGAGTGTAGGACTACAGTCATCCAGCTTTTTAAAGCTCTCACTGTACAAAAGTAATCCTAGGGTTAGGCCACTATAAAAAAAGAACTATGTATTCAGTGCCTCAAATGGAATATTTAAAAGCAGAAGCCTCGAGAAGCTCCTAATGGGTGTCTAACAGAATAATTTGTTTGACGGAGGCCTATGTACAGTCGATTACATATCTAAAGAGTGATAAGCAAAGGGAAATCTCTCAGGCCCGTTTTAAGAATGCAATACTGATGAAAGAGTTGGAAATCTGGGAAAGTTGAAATTCTAATGGATAAGGAAAGCAGAAAATTAAAATAATTACGGTGGACTGCCGTCTATAACATCACGTCTATATTCGAGGGAAGGCAGAGGTGCACATAAAATATACCTACATTTCGCCAGGCCTGTTATAAGTCCCGATGTTAATGCTAAACTCACTAATACTTTGCCCGACCCAGGATCCGAGCCTAGAACCTAATGCTTACCAATCGCGCTTAGCAACCAAAAGACTAACGAGGCTGTCTACCGCCTTAAGGTCAAAATTATACTGGTTCGAAAAATGTAGCATTGACAGGCCTCCCACTAGGTGGACCAACAATACCCTCAGAGTTGCTGGCAACCGGTGGACGCAAATGGCAAATCATTGTGGCGTTCTAACGTGTCCTTTGTTTAACATTGCACGTGTTCCGGCTGATGATGAAGGCTTTAAAAAACATCACTACGATATAGCTATCTTCTGTAAATGACTTCACCTTACTTCCATAAAGTCTGTCATGTGCATTCACCCAATGATTGATCAATGATTGCCTAACATAACGTAGTTTACCTTCCTGGCCATCCTAAACGTCAAGCCATGGAAGTATTCGATATTTCGGCATGAAAATGCCAATATATGAAAGTGATTGACAACTCCGAAACAACTTGTATGGTAACAATTTAGTTCGAAAACAAGTTTTGATTAGATTTTTTTGTTGTCTGTATATTATGTACAGAGTGGTTGCTTTTGTTGTGATTGATTGATTTCACTACCCGTTTGGTATAATGGTAAGCTATACTTGTGTATGAGGTCTCATGTTCTAGTTTGTTTTGTATTTTTTGTCTTTCTTTGGAGCTTCGTATTTTATATTTGAGGGTATGTTTTAATGTGTCTGTAAAGGAACGATGAATTATTATACATATGTTATGTATTAAGATTCAAATAAATAATGAATTTGTATCTTTGTTTCAGGTAAGCATGGCGCATTATTAAAGCCATTCTGGTGTATTTGAAGTATGAGGAAGGTTGGGGGGGGGGGTTTATTCAAGAAAGCAACGAGTATAATATCCCTAATAGGTTTACATAACTTCTTTTTGAGATAATTAGCTAGACTTATAGAACTTAAAATTGGTTCAATAAACTCTGTGTTTTACCTTTAACTAAACAGCTGGTTGATAGAGCTAAGCTTTTTAAGGCCTTTACACTGGAAAAAAAAGAGCATACATTAGTTCTCCCCTCTGAAAATTTGGTAATACATTTGTTTTGCTTTTATTAGGTAGCTAAAATGGAATATCATCAGAGTCTAATATCGACAAGCTCAGCTAGAATCACGGTCCCAACGATGCTGCCATAGTCGCCATGAGCCTTTTTTATAAGTAGGTACGTTAGATCCAATTTATCGATAAAAAAAAGGTTTAAAAAATAAAACGCTTACAATCATTATTCTAAATACAAAAAATATTAAATCATAAAAGTAATAACGGCCAGCGCACTTTCACTTTCCAGCTCTTCTGAGGTGAAAATACCTTTGTCCAAAAGATACGTTAAGCAATGTGTGAAAATGGCCTTATACATAAAAGATCACGCCATTTGAGTGCGGTCGGGAGTTCGATAGTAGCGTGTAAGTTTCTCTTAAGACCAGCTTCGCAAATAGCGTCTTCACCTAGAAATCGGTCTAGGGGCAAAGATCTGAAACGACAATATATTTTGGTGAAAGTCTTTTGAGGTTTAAAGGTCTTTGGGGAATAAACGGAGATGCTTAGGGAGGGAAGGTTCGTGATTGATGGGCGTTCTGCCCTTCTCTGGGAGCTTCTATCTTTAACAGTAAGTCATGAATTTTCACCCTACACAATTTTTTTAAGGATTTTTCCTTGACACGAGTGACAGACATCGATCTCTTGGACACAAAGGATAGCTTTCGCTATTTTTTGACATTAAAGCATATTTTAATTAAAAATACACTGTACAACCAACTTATTCACTGTTAAGACTTTCTGTATATTATATAGAAAACAATAAGCAACAATTAGAACAAAACTAAATTTAGGACAAAATAATGAGTTTTCCGAGCACATAGTGCAGTATATCATAAACATGGCGACTGCCGCGCAACTTGTAAGCTGGCCTCCAAAACAGCCTAACTTTGTAGACCCCGCGAAGATATTAATGCCAACTTCGTTTTATTGGCATTTTATACAAGCATGACATCGTGTATTGAAAATATTATGTCCTTATGTTTCATACCGAGAATAGTAACTTTGGCTTTCAATTAGAACACTTCGATATACAATACCGAGTACATAGCCGGTAACGTGTGTAAAAGACGACAGAAGAAAAGGGGATATATTATTACAACATTATGATTAGAGGCTGAGTAGTTACGAAGCTACCGCGCATATTAGTCAATCCGCAAGGTTAACCCGTGCTTGCTGCGGTCAGTCTTGTGATGGGTGACCGTTTTTACATGTTGACACCCCTTCGTGCTTCGTAAGGCACGTTAAACCATAGGACTTGCGCCTGATCTCTCTCCGGTCGTGTCGGTCTGCAGTGCCATCTGTCTATGGAAGTGAGGGAATAGGCAGTGCACCTGTGTTTGCGCGTATACTTGTGCATTTTAATGTCTCCTGCGGAGTTGGCTAGTCTTAGATGAGACAGGCCGCTGTAACCGAAATTCAGTCAGAAGAATATTATTGGAGGTTACTGTTCTAACCTAACAGGCCAGAATCTAGGAATTGTATACGTTTCCTAGGTATTTTATATAATACCTAAATTATACAGATTGCTGGTAACATATACATACATTTGATATACTGTGAGAACGTGTAGTCAATATTTAGACTATACTAAAGCAGATCTTGAGCAGTCACTTTGTAGGAGTGACGTTCAAAGGGAGGGCTTGGAACGGCATTTGGTCGTGTACATAAATCCCTTTATTGACGTACTTAAGCATGGGTTGACCTAGATGGTAGCTGGTAACACACGAGAAGTGGTATCTTCAATAAATGAATGTATGTAGACATTGATAAACACAATTTTGGATGAGTTCAATGGTATTAATAAAATAAATTGAAAGGTTTTATGTATCGAGTTTATACTTGTATTGAAACAAAAGACGATCAAAATATTGTCGTTTTGCTGTCTAATCTTATTAGTATATTTAGTACCTACCTATTATAGAAAATATAGGTATTTTTTTCAGTAATAATTTATGAACACCGCTAGTGATTCAATATTGGATAGCTTCATATTTACTTGTCTTTAATCTACATAGACATAGTTCATACTATTAATTTAGGAATAAGTTTAAGTAGTTCTGTTAAAGCAATACTTTAAGGTATTCTCTCTCTCGATTCTATTCTATTCTTCTCAATATACGAAACTTTAGCTAAACGAATTACACAGTGTTCAATGCGTTGTCAAATGACAAGGCAGAATGCTCTTTAAAATATGTTTCGCGGAAAATGTATTAAGCAATGTAATAATGTATGAAGCAAAGTGCAAGTCACCCTTAGTTATTAAAATGAATTACAAAACCTCAGAAAACAAAATTAATTTCGCTTCTTTAGAAGTTACTTTCTCTTTACGTATTAAAGTTAATATTAAAAATATATTTTTAACACAAGATTTTAAATCAAAAGTAACATAATATTGTATTGTCACCAAACCTACTTAAGTATGCAACATTTCATTTCAATCGGATGTCTAAAAGTGGTTCTAATTTAGACTGCAAGATTTGACCTAAACAAAGTCACATACAAACTTTGCAAGTTAAATAAAAGCTAGGAGTTAATACAAACTTTAAAACTGTTTGAAATTCCGCGCTTTACTTGTAACTTGATTAAATTAATATTTTTAAACAAAACGAAGGTCTAAATTTATACTTCTTTCTGTTTAAATAAATTGCTGTTAGTTTACCAGTCTGGTTATGAAATATACCAATTGAAAATTGAACAACAAAAAAATGTAAAATGAAAATATTATTCCTGAAATTCAGACGTGCTACTACCACGCTAGCTCACTGCAGGTTGGTAATTTCGGATAATTCAATCCAGGTTTCCTCACGATGTTTTCCGTCACCGTTAGTCAGTGGTGTCTTAGAACATCTAAGAAAGTATTTACGATATTGAAAAATTCACATTAATACATGGTTAGGTTCGAACCTGCAACCTCGTGCATACAAATGCGTTTTGTCAACCACTAGGCCATCACGACATTTTTTCTTAGAATTAAGCAAACCCAAAATATGAGTGGTCAGCGTGCGGTGCTTACTTCTTTGAAGAAAAAAATGAAGGTTGACCTCACTTAAACAATAAACGCATATTCCACCTTTGGTAAAGAATAAAGATCAAAAAGGTTTATACACATTCATAAATTACACAATCGTCTCATTGACAGCCAAATTAAATATAAGAAGAGTCGTTAAAGGCCGTCCTAGTTAAGTAAGGATAAGTACTAAGGGCCCAGGAGGTGAAACGAGAACTTGAAAAGGTTAAGTGAAGTCCCCTTGCGGAATATAAGCGTCAACAAAGTAAATTCTCTAAAGATAAGGCACTTGATATTTAGTTGTAATCCAGGGTAAACCCACTTATTACTTATTAGTTTGCGTGACACACAAAAATGGACTTTCGCGTGCTGGTATAAGGTTGATTTTAATGTTGTATCGTAAGTAATTTAGTGTGGGGAAAGAATAGATAGTTTGGGTCAAATATTTTGTTGATTAATGTAATTAATTTTGCCTGTTATATTTAGGGACTTAGCTTTGTTTCTATGTAGTTTGTATTTAACATACATAGTGGTGAAAAATTGGTACCTATCTCATAGGTCAAAATAAACGATTTAGGTACTATAATAAGTCTTATCCGTATTGTTGACGTTATGCCGGTTTTACTCTCGTCAATATTCGGGAATGCCCGACTAGGTTCGGACTAGTTTGGCTTTTGAACCCACCATCGCCTGCTTATTAATAGGCGCTTCGTTTGAGTCGGAAAATATTCGGGCATTAATATTGACGTGAGTAAAACCGGCCAACCATATATAGAGTAAATAATACGAAATGAATGATGAAAAACGGAGTGCCGAAAATAGAAACTATTAATTTTATGAGATGATAATAATATTATGAGATGATTATAATATTATTATCATCATCATCATCAGCCAGAAGACTTCCACTGTTGATCACAGGCCTCCTTAGAACGCCACAATGAACGACAGCTTGCCAATTGCATCAACCGGTTGCCCACAATTCTGACGATATCGTCGGTTTCCCAATATTATCATAGCCTATTTTTATTTCAACTGCTAGGATCTCTCTCTACTTCCACTACGCGTAAGTCGAATAGTCACTAAACACTATACAGGGTGCAGTTTTGAAGATGCAAAACATTTCGGGAGGTTGTAATATAAGTCACAAATAATCATATAAAAATACGATACTTGGTCAATAATCAATAGTACATTTTATTTTAATTTTTTAAGTTTAGCTGTTATTCAGAATAACCCCCTACGCAAACATCTTGAAACAGAATCGCGCGTTGCGAACTGTCAAACGCATCATGCCACTCACGCACACAGCTGCGAGAGTGCATCGACCTGTACGAGGCTCCGCCCACTTATTCTACGTAATAACGAAATGTAAGCGCAATAGTTGCTTTGGGGTGGATGTCACAAATAAAGTTCGGGCTTCACATTCAATATACCACTTTTAAGCGACAATCGGGTACAAAAAAGACACGGGATACATGTAACGTAGAAGCGCGAAGAATATACGTGTTCGTACCATCGGACGGTCGGTAGGCCTCTGGGGCTCTGGCTCGGTCGTCGGGCGCGGGTCGCGGTGCGCAACGCACACGCAGGGCCTCTCTCGGCAGGGGGCTATAGCAACAACGCGGACAACGTAAGTAGGTAAGCAGTACCGCGCATGCGCGCGTTTTGCGCGCGTGCTAGTCATTTTTATAAAAGAAAAGTTCATGTTGCCTCGTTAGTTACCTATCAGCTGATGAGTAAAATGTTAGGTCGAGATAAATATACCTTACATAGCACGTAAGCAATATTCGTATCCCTGCTACACAATTGTGAATAGTTTCACATTAAATTGATTGCAAGTTAAAGACGAAACATAGCTAACCTAAAGTAATGTTTATTTATCTTGACCTTAGTTTTGCTTTATGACTGAGACCGTAACTGACACGCACAAATGTTGTTGTAGGTATGTAAGTTGTAGGACGTCGTTCGTAATCCGTTGCTGCATAGTGGACGCGCGCGCGGGTATTAGGTACTTAATAATAAAGCGGCGGCATGCGACTGTAGGTAGTTGGCGGCGGCGGGCGGCGCAGTCGGCGCGCTGTAGGTAAAGTTTAAGTGATTTATCTTGCCTGAGATGTAGGTATGTTTGGCGTAGATTGATTCGGCTAACAACGTATTTACAAATTATTGTCTATGTACAAATAAAATAAATAAATTACCTACTTACGTTAATTGGAGGTATTGTTTAAAGTGTTAACACTCCAGGCTCAGTCTAGCACGACGTGGCTGATGATCTTTTAGCTTACGTAGCACAAACACATTCGTTTTTAAAGTGTGGAAAGCACTGATCACTTTTTCACGCAATTGTGTAACACTGGTGCTTAGTCACTCGTGGGTTATGCTCGCGGCGAGTCCACTGGTGTTCGTTATGAACATTTAGACGCCAACTTGAGTAAATAAACACACGACCGTCCATAGGATGTTGGCGTCTTGGTGTTCCAGCAACCAGCGACAAAACGTAACTCGCGCGGCGTTATCAGCTGTGTAGAGGTCCTGTACCTTGCGGTAATGCAATGGATGTTGCAGTTATTTCTTCAGTAGCCGCCACACTGTAGAGTGATGCACTCCAAACAGTCATTTTTATTACCACTAGCTATTACCGTACGTAACCGAAAACGCAACGGCGGGCGGATATTGCACGCGCATGCACACGCCGGCGACATGAATTACACTAAATCGATAGATCGATGGCCGCCTGGGCGCGGCTAGCGAGGTGCGGGCGGTGAGGGCGCTGCCGATCAATGAACTGTTTGTGTGCGTTGTTATAGGGCGAGTAGCGACTAGCCGCGTTTTAAATAAAGATGGTTTACACATATCGATTTCGGCAAATAAGAAAAAAAATACCTACTGATTTTATTGTTGATTCGGGTCGAGGATCACTAACATAATTACCTCCCGAAATATTTTTCATCTTCAAAACTGCACCCTGTATAATAGCAATGCATGCAGCCTAGTACAATAACTAGCAACTAAAACTGCAAAATGACTGCCTCGTTGGTCTAGTGGTTGCTAAGCGCGACTGCTGAGCACGAGGTCCTGGGTTTGAATCCCGGGCAAAGTGTTACCGGGTTTTTCCATTAGTTAATTCTCAGTGGCAGCACGGATTTTGGATTTGTGCCCGGTTGATGGCAATAGGCTCGCCCCCTATTACATTGGGACCTAAAAAAATAACTGGCGAAATGTGGGTGTACTGTATGTGCACCTCTGCCTAACCCTTCGGGGAATACAGGCGTGATATTATGTTATGTTAAGTTAAAACTGCAAAAACAATGACGTAATAAACATAGATATACCCACTACATCGACCTCGCTACAGTAAGTACTATAACTAAGAACTTGGGGTAATGTATTCACGAGGGCTCTTCATGGCAAAAGATAATGGAATTTTTTCCCTTGTATTAATATTCATAAGTTACACAACAGATACCGGTGTTTGTGATCTGGGGT
The DNA here is from genome assembly GCA_946251915.1 of Abrostola triplasia. Taxonomy (NCBI): domain Eukaryota; kingdom Metazoa; phylum Arthropoda; class Insecta; order Lepidoptera; family Noctuidae; genus Abrostola; species Abrostola triplasia. The sequence goes on from OX276425.1 coordinate 2,514,514, forward strand.
ACAACGGTCTGCTCTTTTAAGGTCACTAGAGTAAACTCAAACAAAATGAACTCCTTTTAGAATATGTCTTATTTTTATTCTTGTTTACCTTTGAATCACTCAACATTTTGATTGATTTTGAGTAGGAAATAGCATTTATTGTGTCTGCATAACGATGTTCGTGTTAGTAGAGAGGCATTGTTGTAACAATAGCAGGAAGGCTGGACTGCTATATAAAGCAGTACTGAAACAGGCATATCGCTGTCCAGTTGTCGCAGAGACAGTATCAATACAATTGTCTAAATTGTAGATAATTATCAATTTGTAATCTACCTAATTTATAATAATAGTGTTATTACGTGTCATGATAGTGTAATTTTCCTATAATAAATGATAAAATAATAGTAATTATAGGTATATTATGGAAATTGACTTTAATTTTAGTCCGACTTATTCCACTCTCTGTTTTCGACCTTGAAAAATCTTATGGTGTATTTTACAACCTACATATTCGTTAGCTTTAAAAAGATGGTATGTTTGTATTTTTTCATTAAACATTAACCCTCTAAACGTACAATTTGTTTTTAAAAGTCGTTTATAAATAATAGCCTTACATTAACATTTTTTCGAAGCAAGAAGGTCGCTATCTACTATGCCACTTTCTCTTCTGGAAAAATATTCACCACAATCACCAAAATCATCTTGTATTTTTTAAAAGTTTGACAATATTGTTCGCATTAGATGACATACACTTTACCTCAAAACACAAGAAACACGGCAAATTTGATTGCGTGTACAATGTGTACATACGTAACACGTTTCTAACTGCGTATCATAATACTTCCACCCCTTATGTTTGTTCGTTTGTCTGGAATTGAAGAAAAACAGTAGGTATTAGCCGCTTATCTTTCCACACAGTCGGGAATACTGGTTAGAAATAAGTATTTATACGAAAATCACTATTGTACACAATGGTCCATGCTTGTGACGAGTACCTACTTCGGATAATTGAATTGAACAAAACGATAGTCTTATTGATCGCGGGCTGGTCTGAGATATTTATTGGATGCTGGTTGAACAGGTTAGTAAAGAATTAGAACTGGGTTTGTCCTAAGATAAAATTAAAACAATTACTCATACGCTTCATAGTAACATGTAGGTTCGATTGAATTTGATTTTTCTGTAATACATTTCTTCACGTGTCTTTAGTGCATCTATGTACCCGAAAAGAAAATAATAGGAAGTCGTAAATATAATACATTTTTGTTGATACAAAATTAACTTGACGGACATTCAACTGCCACCATAAGATTTCAACAAGTATTCAATTCTAAGACTATCCGAGGCTACAGAACAATCCGAGCTCTAATTCCCGAATCTCTATAAATTCCCTCCAATAAACTCAAGATGTCCGCCCCGTAAAACGGTAACAGTGCCTACTCATTAAGCATAGATGTTAAAAACGTTTAAATCATCCCGAACGTCTGACGTAATCAAATAAAATCACTGTACCAGGATTAAAGGAACGACTTGGATCTTGATTTAACATAATTTGTTCCAAGGAGATTTCGCGTTTTATTCTTTTAGCGTAGCGCTGATTCGTGACGTCACTTTGATCGCGTAAATCTTTTAAAGTTTAGTCATTAAGTTTAATTGGGTTTGTTGGGTGTAGTGGATGTGGTCTTATGAGGATTATGTTATATTATGATTACCATGAGGCAGTTGGGAATGTCTGTCAAAGGGTTTGTTTTATCTTTGTTTTATCTCAAACAATTTGATTTGGTTATAAATCTTTAATTTCGAACAACAGTGATCCACGATATTAAGAGAGTAACTTTTCTAAGATTATATATTTTCATAATATTTAATTTTATTTGATCGAAAGATAAGGCGAAAGTTTGTGAGTGTATTTGCTACTTCTTCACGCTCAAACCGCGGAACTTAATTTGATAAAATTTGGTATCGAGGTAGCCGACACCCTGGATTAACGCATATCAAAAAAATATAGCTTATACCACAGTAAGGCGCAGCCAGTACCGTATCTAAAATACTAGTTTTGTTACTGAATTCTCCGCATAAAAGCGAAACACCATCAATATCGGAATACCATTCTTCCTCTTGGATGAAATTTCTCTGTAGGCTTTGTATACATTTATGTGAAACAGGCGTAACATACGAGCATATTTGGTAACTAGTACAGCTAGTCTTCCGTCTCACATAGATGTCTATCAAGCTTTAGATGGACCAGGCTTTGCAATAGCTTGTATGTCACTCCCTTTAGCAACAACGTCGACTACAACGGGCTCATGGTTGAACACGTGACATTCTTGGATACCATGACGATAAAGCCTTTAGTCAGCCAAAGTGAATAACTAGGTCCTGTTTACTTCAGCTCCCCAGCCACTTCTGTCCGCATCCCTCAAGCCGACCACGGAGCTATTACAGTTTAAAGTAACAAAGTAAAATCTATTAGGGCAAATAGCTTCAGTGCATTAGCGGTGACGGCGATAAATGTCCACTTGCCACCGGGATGCATAGTGATAGTACCTACTGTTTACGTGTTATATAGTAATGCGTTGGAATACTTTGTTTTTAGAGTGGGTACGCTTTGAAGTAGCGTTTCATGTCTTATAATGGTCGTCTATCCTATCGGTACTGCTTCATATTCAGTTTAATATAGCTTATTTTTCGATAGTTCATAATATTATAAGGATTGCGAGTTAAATTCCCGCACGGGACAAAATTTTGTGTCCCGAGTCTGCGTGTATGAGTATGTAATATTTCATGTTTATGAAACGCACCCACGACACAGGAGAAATTCCTAAAGTGGAAAAAAAAATATAACATGACCTAAAAACTGCTTTCAACAAGAGTCAACTTCTAAAACTAAGAACACATCTCTTGAGTTGTAGACACAAAGCAACACAAATATTTTTACACCTATCTACACTTCTGCAACCCTCGTTCCAGTGTGGGTACCAATCGATAAACCTTCAAACTTGTAAAGAAAAGATCGTCGATAAGCGATAGCTACGTCACCTGTCACTGAGGTCGGGAACTCGGAGAAATGCGGGCGGACCCTAGAGTAATCCCTACGATTTAACCGCCATTTCGGATCTCTGATTCTAACCGCGGGGGTGTTGTAATTAGTAGCTTGTTTGACTGATTAAATTCTTTGGTGATTTGGAAGGTGGGGAGATAGTTGGGTCTGGTTTTATCATGTCGGTACGTGAGCTGGATTCGGTTTGATTATTGTTTTCGTATTATTTTCAATTCCCTAATGTTTAATGGCTCTTTTTTCTGTCGAAAAAGTTGAGCAACCAAATTATTTCAGGGTCTGCCCTCTACTATGAACTTTTAAAGCAGGACATGGTAAGGGGGGAGATTCAATTTAATATTTTTCTTTCTACCTTCAGGGGATCATAAGGTATAAATTGCTTTAGTGAATTCTCAGCCAGTTCAGGAATTAGCATAACTATTATTACGACTATGATTATTCAGTATTGATGATACAGACACAATTGATTATTACAGTTAATATTCGAGATATTAACTTGACTGACGCAATCACTCACCAGCACACCCTGAGCTTTCACCCTAATTCACGTGACAATGCACAGTAGGGTACAGAAGGTGAACCAAGTACTAAAAAAATACATTATGAGGGCATCTAGGCCAAAAGGGTCCTGCTATGCTATTCTGACAACACTAACATCATCTCGAAAGTCCTCTCGCACGACACCTTGCTATGATGCGCTAGAAGTGAGTTTCTTATGTCATGTCTTTAGAATAGCATGGCAATTTCCAGCATTTAGTCTTGTATTATATTATTAGTTTTAACATTATCTTTTTAGAATAAGGTATCCTAAGTAGGAATGCAGGTATATCCGTGATGGAAATAATAACTTCTTATCGCTTGTGGCACGAAGTGATGAACTTAAAAATGATTGTTTTGTGGGGCATTAAAAAACACAAAGTGACTATGTAATATTTTCTGCTTAGTGAAAGAGTTGTCACCAATATTGCGAATATTACCAATGTATTACTTTGAATGAAGTTTACCTTCTGAATGCACGTTTTCAGTATTCATATTATTATGCATACTGGGAACTACAAGTATTCTATCACTTGCTGCAATACGTCCACTGTGCATCTTCATCGCCAACGAGGGAGTGAGACAAACGACTATACATTTGTCTATTAGATCGAGTGGGTGAGAGAAAGCAATAAAAGAGCCTTTAGTGACGGTGTGTTGATATCCAACACCGCCATGTTAGTGTTTTATTATCTTTTTTAAATAGAAACGTCAACGTAGTATTTAAGGCACTAACATCACACTATTATTATAAAGGCGAAAGTTTGTGAGTGTGTTTGTTACCTCTTAACGCTTAAACGGCTGGACCGATTTTGATAAAATTTTAATATGGAGGTAGCTGACAACCTAGATTACATAATGTAAATTTTTATATTGTTAATATTTGGATGTGTTGTTGTTTCATATTTCTATGTGTTTATGTTGAATAGTGTAATTGGTAAGCTGTTCTATTCTAATAAACAAACTTGGGCATATTATAATGTTACTAATAGATATTATTGTAAGAGTACATAACTTTGCCTGGTTGTTGCACTGTAGTATAGAAATAGACTAAACCCCTTAGGAATAGCCCAACTACCCCAGAAAAGCTTCGGGTTTTATTTCCAACGGTAGAGGTCCGTGACGAGAGCTAGTGTTATTTTAGAAGCATAACTCTTCTCTGTACCCGACGATGCATTCCCCACAATACAGGGACGTGGCTATACACTATAATCAAGTGGGAGGGACAGAGACGAAGCTATCTCATTAAATCCGCTCGGTTGGTCTGACAAACTGTTTGCTCTAGATAAGATGGAAAGGATAGAAGATATTAGTAGATAATATTAGCTAAAAGAAAGTAATTTTTGTATACATTTTGTTAGTGGCTGTAGTATTTTTAGGTTGGAGTGTTGGCTTGGCTTTGGTAGTAAATGGTTTAGCATGAAAGTGTTACGTGGCAAGCAGACCCTGCTTGCGATTTGCTTGTTAATTCCCGTGTTGTAATTTAATTCTATTAGCGTCATAAATTTGAATCTATAACAAATTTGATCATCATCATCATCAGCAGGAAGACGTCCACTGTTGAACAAAGGCCTTTCCCTTAGAACGCCACACTAAAAGACAGCTTGCCAATCGCATCCAGCAGTTGCCCGCAATTCTGAAGATATCGTCGGTCCACCTGGTAGGAGGCCAGCCGTGCTGATCGTGGTCAGACTTATGATGTCTTGTGGTGGCTGTTGACTCATGACGAGATTTCCGGGCTTCGGAAGGTACCCCTGATCTCTCTCTCTTTGATCCTGACCTGGTCATGTCGGTCTGCCTTCCCATCGGAGTATGAGAGGGATAGGGAGTGCGTGTTTGATGCAATTATGCTTAATTAATTAAACGTATCGTTATTCCTTAAACACACCAAAAAATAAGAGTATGTCTTACCTACCCTTTGAGACAAGAATATATGTAGATGCGTTGGTCTGCTCCAACTTAATACAAATCAAGATAGTAATTAACAATACTAGGTGTATTTAGTTGTATATTATGTTCTAATTAATGTAATAATCCGTATGACAATAAAGGTCAGAGTACCTTAATTAGAACCTAATCTAAGTAACTACACATATTAAATTCAACTAATATATTACATTGTAATGAAGGGATATACATAGAACCTATGTATTTACCTAGATACATGTATAGAGATAAGATTATTACATTATACCTAACTAGAAATTTCTTGGAAATGGAGCGTATATGTACTTAGTCTGTAGTTCAAATTATGAGCATATTAATATCATGTCGGCTAGAAGTAAGTTTTTTATGAGATAGGATATTTATGTAACCTTTAGAATAGTTGTTCAGAGGGGTTTGTAGCAACGTGGCAACCGCGCAAATCAGTGAATCTGCGAGGTTAAGCTGTGCTCACCGTGGTCAGTCTTGTGATGGGTGACCGTTTTCACATGACGAGATTTCCGTGCTTCGGAAGGTACGTTAAGCCCGTCCTGCGCCTTAACCACGCAGATTGTCACCCTCACCACTTATAAGTAAGTGACAAGCCTATTGCCATTCCGGAGATACACGGGCCAACATATAAAAATATTAGTAAACACAAAGTACACGTGTAATCCTACGCGATTCTGCGAAAGGAATGAGTTCTATTAGCTGCATTATTCGGAATTATTGGTAAGCGCGGTTCAAATGTCTTTTTTCAGAATAACGTTCTTTGTGGTCTATTTGTAACTCGAGTTTGTGGCTTTGTTTCTTTGTTGTTGAGATCAAACAGTGTGTTCAGTCTCGTACGCTACTGGGAAACTTGATCTTTAATAGTATGTGTGCACGTTAGTATATTGTGCCGATATATTTTTTTGAATATACTTTTTTGTTGTTGTTTATGTTTGAGCGCTTACAAGGTGTTAGCGTTAACAAAGACACTTTTTAAGTAGGAATAATGACCATTTTCAAATAATTTAATATAAATAGGTAACACGCGTGTATTCACCGAAGGGATAGGCATATGTACAAGTACATATAGTACACTTAGTTCGCCAGTGACAAGTCCCATTGAAATAGGGGGCAAGCCAAAACAAATTAAAATGCAATAAAATTAATTGGCTTCTGACTAAGACCCAAAAAAAGAAAACTTTTAGACTGAGTTGATGCCTGAACTGACAGACGGACTAAAGGCCTGATTACAGTTTGCCTAGAAATGTGGTTTAAAACTAGAAATCTTTCTAGTAAGACACAGTTCCACAATCTACTCTCCCAACACACTACCTTATATTTGCATGGGTGTTTGATGAAAATTACTTACATAACAAGAATGACAGTATAATTTCAAACTCCATGATGATTGATGTTCCTCATAATGTGCGCGAACATTTTACGGATCAAACGTTGATTTATGATGTATCCTTAATTGTATTTTAATCAAGCAATTTCAATTCTCGTGAGTAATAATTTCTAAATAATTACGATGCTTTATTGTTATATGCCAGTTGTTCCGTAGAATAATAAAGTCCTAGATTCTAGTTTTATCGATCCTCTATGACTTATATTCGCACCTTAGCCTTTCAAGGGCTTCTATAGGGCCTTTTTAATTTGTTATAATTATTATTGTTACTTGAACCAAAAAAAAACAACTAAAACCGCGATAAAATCCGTAAAACTAGTTTTATTTCAGTTATTATTACTATCAAATTGTTTGAATAGGACTGGTATACTCGATGATAAAAGCTACTAAATAAATGTTATAAAAAATAAAGATCCCCGAATATTTCTTATTATCTTAAAAAGCAAAAAATGCTTTTATGCTAGATATGTTATACTCAGATTATTATTCATCGCAACTTCTTTTGGAAACACGATGCAATTCTTTCCCAGCAACATTTACGTCAAATAATCTTGATTACGTCCTAATCATTTAAAGTTTTAGCTATCAAGTTTGTAGGCTAATCTAAAGTCTTAAGCCGCGTTTTCACTAAGGGACATGTTGCGGAGACATCGCCTAACATTCACGTAGTATATCTTTGAGACTTTGGACAACCTCGCTCGACACTTGCCTTCTTCACACTGCCCAGTATAATAGTATATCGCTCGAGGAGGTTAGTATTGTTCAATGCGACTTACATTAAGCGACTCGCGTCCTCACTATTCAAGACTTGCCAGGCGACAAGTCCCGCGACCCGTAGAAGTCGCAAGCGACGTCTGGTGACTACGCGCAGGACATGTAAATTTCGGGTCAAGGAATCAAGTCGCGGGACAAATGTCGGCTAGTGAGAACGCGGCTTTATTATATCGTATCAGCTTTCAAAACTACTTCAGATTAGGTAATTTTGAAAGCTGATACGTTTCGTCTGTGAAGGCTCGATCTCAAATGGAGGTCACTGTTAACGAAGTCAATTATATCGTGACCTTTGCTTGACTCTTTCTATCTTACTTTATTAGATTTGCTACGGCGTACTATTTATTTGTATCTTGCCTATCATATATCTATTTAGTATTTTTTTTTTGTGACAAGCCCACCACTCGTGCCCATCATTGCGACTCCTGTAAGCCAGGATCTACAATGATAACCGTTGAGAACCATCGAGGCAATGAAGCTCGAGGCGTCCCAGAGAAATGACTCGACTGTCTTGGAACCCGCAACGAAATGAATCATAGAAGAATATATAGGAGGAGTAGTATCTATTTAGTATAGAACTTGTGACACATCTTTTCTCTTAAGCTAAAATGTTTGTTTGATTTTCTTTTTAAGCAATCTTGCCTCACACTAAGATTTCTCCTGTATCATGGCTGCGTTTAAAAACATGTAATTTCACAACCAGACTCCGGACAAACATCTGCGGATTGCACAAATTGTACCGTGCGGAAATCGAACCCTATGCCAACTAAGTCGTCGATGCCAATGTTGCCTCGCACTAGGAATTACTATGTAGCTGGTACGTTTTGCAGGTATTACATAATAATTAAATGCACAGACCGAGAGCTCTTGGATCGTTGCTCCTCAGTCCAATCACTTAGCCACTGCGCCAATAGGGTCGAACGACAGACGATGAGCAAAAACTACGGAACGACGAATAAATTTCCGAATTCGCCAATGTTGATGTTTAAACAAGCACAAGTCTAACACCTGCGTTCATAAACTAGAATTAACAAACTCATAAAATAGATGTTACATTTGCATATAAAAATAATGCGGTAGTCTATCGCAATTAATTTGCGTCCGCACGTGTTTGTATTGTCAAAACCTGCAAATATTCCTTTCCAAAATCCAATACATGCATTGCCAAGAATTATAACACACGTCACATCATTTTTTAAAAAAAATATAGGTGCTTGGCATGTACATTGTTTAAAACTACAGCTCAAAATACGCAGCATAAAATAAAAATACCAAACAACATCAACCAAGTAATGCTAAATTTTTAACTTAGCGAGTAAAAATATAAAACAACACAACGTAATAAGGGTTATTTTGGTGTAAATATAGAAATAACATACTTTACCTCGTCGTTACCTTTCAACGGGGACATTCGTGTTATAACTCAGATGTAACCCCGCAAAAATAGTTGGCGACGAGCGTTCCCCGACCGTTACTATGGCAACTCACAGCTGATAGTTTTATAGGGGACGTTTCATTTATCTTATAGTACAGAATACGGAAAAGGTTAACTATGTTTTCAATTTGAGCAGACCTGTTTCTCATAAGGGTGAGCTAGAAATAAGAAAAAAAATCAAATACACGCGTCGACTTGAAAACCTCCTGCGTTTGTTTTCGTTACTTAAAAATATGAAAGCATTTCATATTTAGATAGGTATTCTAATTTAATTACTATGATTAAGTAAGTTATTGTTTGGATTTGCAAACAAGCATGCAATAAAATCATTTTAGTTTGTAAACACTGTCTTATAAAGTATTATACCTACTTTTAGTACAGAAATGTTGATTACAGCATTCGCGAATGGCCTCTCTACTTACTTATAACAGAAAAATAACTAAAGAGTAAGTTGTGTCATGTAATATGCGAAAGTAGACCACCCCAAAAACATTACAAGTATTAACGCGCGATACAAGATCGTAAACAAGGAGTAGTAGGCTACACCTACCATATAGGCCCGGATGACTTACAACCCACTTACCAAGCGAATTTCGGCAGAGAGCAAAGTTCCCTAAGTTGCTCTATGGTAATATCATGAAGATTTATAATAATTCCGCCCCCACGCGTTATGGCGGTCGCTTTTTTATGGTACCAACAATTTCGTAGGCTAATGCATGCGGAATATGTATTTCTTGGCAAATTTTCACTGATTCATCGGCCCTTAAAGATTTTGTAAGCACGTTTGTTTGTGAGAAGCAAATTTTGGTATTTTTGTCTTTTATGGTATTTTTGTTTATGTGTTGCGCACACTGTATTCTTGTTTAGGGAAAACGTTCATGTGAGTAGCGTCATTTGAATGCCTCGTTTTGTATTGAATTGGTGGCCAATTTTTTTTTATTTTTATACCTACTGACTTTCGTAGCAGTTTGATATTACGAGCAGTAAAAAAAAATTAAAATAAGCTTAAAGACTCTTTAAGATATACTTTAAACCATTAACAGTATAAATAATTAAACATTAACATAATATAAAGAATTGAATAACCAGTAATTTATTTACAATTAGTAATTTAAATTAAAATGTATATTTAAATCATTAAGGTAATGGCATATCATTTGCAAAATGTTGAATGACATTTCAGAAAACTTAGTTTTTTTAGGTGATACTACAGATAATGTCATCAGTCGAAAAGGTCAAACTTACTTACGTATGGAATGCTAATAAAGAATTGAGAATATTTGCGTGGGTGGGATGAGCGATGATTCAGTAAATCGATCAAATAACCTCAAATATACCATTAAAATCCCTGTTTTATGACTATACGCACACAACATAGCATAAGTAGTTTCAAAATCTCCACAATCTCTACAATCCTTCAAACCTCACGACACATCCTTCTCGCCAAGACATGAGGGTACAAAAACGTACGACGTTTCGGAAGCCAATTAGCATTGCAAATGCAGGGACAGTCCCCAGAAAGATCCGGTGCCCGCATGTAAAGTATATAAGTGATATTTCGGATTTAAATTGCAAAAACGTGTTGGGAATCACTTAAAAAAGGCACATTTGTTATTTTGTGGGAACAAGTTTAGGTGCAACTGTTCGCCTTGTACGTGTTATGGTTCATATAAGGGACGGAAAATTATGACAGTTTTTCCGATTGTTTTTTGTTTTGAGATTGTATTACCCTTATGTAGTTTGTAGGTAAATATTTGTTTTTTTTTCAAAGTCTAAATATGAATCGATCAACATTTATTTTTTACTTGCGTACTCGGCAGACCTCGTCCTGCCAGGAAAGCAGCGAAAAAGTGCAGAAAGCAGTAAGCTGTCAATTGCGAAAGATGGCGGAATACCAAGCCAATTTATTTAAAAATTAATTATTTTTTCATTTTGGTTTTTGCATAAATACCTATTCTAAACTTGTGATGTAAATAATTTTACCCACTCTTCAGTATATGTTTTAGATTTTAGTACAACCAGCTAGACTTTTATTTTCCGTGTTACCCACCGCAGTCAGGTCGAGGGACCCTATTTTGCTTCACCGGGCATTGTGGGCGAGACCATAAAGGTTTTGCGCCAGAGTGAGTCTTGATCATTATTTTATAAGTGGCTTCGGTACACGAATAGAACCTCTGCCGTAGAAATAACGTGAACCATTAACTGAAGTCAATTTGAAAACTTAGTTACGTAGTTTATATTCTGTAAAATTCCATCGATAAGCTTCTTACATGAAAACAAGAATATCAAGCAGAATAAAATAAAAAATTGGATACACAAACTAATGTCAAAATCTTGTGTATAGAGATAAATCCACGAGCATTTCTCTTGAATTATAGAAAAATGCATGCTTTTATATTGTAGCCTTTCTGCAGTTTCCTAGCTCGAAAAGAAACTCACTAGCATGAGATAAATCTCCGTGGAATTTCCTTATAAATTCCAAGTATTGTTGCAATACAACTTTACATTTAATTCGGTCCACATAAGGTTCATTTTCAAAATGAATTTAGAATGATGGAAGTAACATTTGTCAGTGTGAGGGTAATCTGTTTGTCTGTCAATGCGTCAACACATCGCCCGCTTGACGCAAAGTCGGTGATTCTTCTTTGTGATACTGATTGACTGGTTGATAAGCGAAATTCTACTTTGATTCGAAAGGTTTACGGTTAAAAATCGCTTGATTGATGAGCACAGAACGACGGACGACAAATTAGAAGTTTGAACAGAGATAAGTGGGTGGGTCTTATTTTAATACGTATTTAAATAAGAACTTGTAATGATGGTAATGGCGTCAGATCTTCTGGCGACATTGATGTTAAGTGACATCTATTGATGTGAAAATTAAGTTTAATTTTGAATGGCAAAAAATAAGGTTTGTTTTAAATGGAAATGAGGATAACGGTGGAAAGATGAGGAAGGAGAGAAGACCATGCTCAGTAGGCGGTTAATGCTGAATAAGGCTAATACAAGGAAAAATAAAATGTTTTTCTATATTGTTTAATGTAGGCACCTACCAAAGCTTTGACAATGAAAGAAATACAAAAGGAAAACATACTTTCCACTTATAATACTAGTAACGTGTTGCTTTACCAACTGGACAAATATCAGAGTCCTAGCAGCTGGATTGCAGAATTCACGTAATAATCTCCGATAAAATCCTTTATACCTCGATTTTTACGGAAATCGCAAGCAAATGGTGCAAAGAGAAATGCCATTAATCGCATAAGACGGGTGCAGAACGCGTCAAACGCGTCGTACCAGACTTCAGTGGGTATTTCGTACTACCGACGTGAGACTAACCGTTGTGAATATACAATAGGTATGTTGACATACTTTTTATGAGCTGTCAAAACGCTTTTGTACATAGATTTTGTATGGCAACAGGAACACGTGACGTCACTAGTTCGCAAACTCAATTGACTTCATATTTATTGTTTTAAAAGTAAATAAAAATCGTATTTTAATGTCAATTATATATTAATAGGATTTTTAGGGTTTTTTTTAAAGTGGTGATTTGGAATTATTGGTTAATGATGTCAATATCCCAATTGATGGATTTTAAAGAGGAAATGCGAAATGAAACGAAAAATTACGAGTAGGTAAGGCACCTATAGTTGGGAATGGGATTAAATATCACTTGTTCCACATAACTTGGAAAATAAATAAAACAATTGGCACGGAAGTATAAAGAATGAATTCATCAATAGGTACAGCGAGGTGGAGGTTTTTGGTGCATGCCGATTGGCTGGAACTTGACTTTACTATCCTAGATTCTCTATTTGACAAATATCTTTTTCAAAGACAATTCGTATCCGTAGAGTTTATATTGTTTATTGTACTTGGAAACAGAGAGAAATACAGTTTTTTCAAAAAAAATCCTTTTCAATTCCAGTGGGTTCTGTATGAGTACGAAAAAGTTATGTTCCATGAAGTATGTAGAACTTAAATGTATTTTTCTTCAAAAGAACAGTAATATATTTTCTTTGTCTCTTATTTGCGATGAATTATATAAAACGTATGTTGGTACTTATATTCGTAGTTATATAGCCCCTATAGAAGAACAATGGTTATCAGCAAAAACACGACAAAATTATATCATCATCATCAGCTTTTAAGTGACCCACAGCAAAATTGTGTACGCGTACGGAAATATTAAAATCTACAACATCACCGAATAAATGTAGTTTTTTATTTGTCAAACACAAACAACATGAAACAGCAATAACATTTGTAGCTATCTAACGTGAAATGACAACCGCTATTGGGCAAACAAGTCAAACAAACTCGCCGACTCTCATAATTTGTCAACACGTAAAATGTACAAACATTCTGTTGGTCCGTGACATTTCACAAACATTGTTGCCGACACATAAAAAAAACAACATCACTCCTGTATTCCCCGCAGCGGTAGGCAGAGGTGTATAACTGTGTAGAGCAACCAGATTTCGCAAATTATGTTATAAGTTCCAATATAGAAGGGGATGAGCGTACAACTATCAATCGGGCACAAATCCAGACTCCGTGCTGCTACTGAGAACTACCTAATGAGAAACCTCAATAACACTTTGCTCGACACGGGAGTCGAACCCAGTCACTAGCCCACAATCTGGCAAAAGGAAAGATTGTGTACTGAAATAGGTCATCAAAGGTTGAATTATCTTCGCATTTTGTTTATTTCTTTATATCACCATTACTAAGTACATTAAATAATAAACTATACAAAACATAAACAAAACAATAAATTACAAAAACAAATAGCATTTATATTTTAGTTTCTTTAAGTTTCTGTGCCCATTCTGGGAATTTAAAAGCAAAGTAAAAGTAGCTCTATATTTACCTTATTTAACACATTAAATAAAGATTTCGCGTGAAAAGGGGACAACTTAAGCTTGTTGGAGCAACAGCGAGAAAATCATCTAGCCTACATATCCCACAGCTGGGTGTAGGCTCAAAGTATGCCATTCACCGCGTACCACTGCCAATCTCATCCAGGTTTGCCCAAACAATATCAATTATTAAAACCAGCAGCGACAACTACATCGGTGTTATTTCCCGAGAGCGTGGTTCGCGCGCTCCATTTCACAAGAACTAACCAAAACGGTCTGCACTATGGTTCGGATTAGACGGATCGCTGGCTTTTACTGTTGATTAAAATGATTGAGAAACTAGTGTATCTAGACGCGGCGTTAAGTTAGAAACATTAAATATTTATGATTTTAATTCAACTTGTTACAACACTAAAACCTTATTATTTGACTATTTAGGTACATATGTTAACTTTTTTTTTACGTGCGGAAAATGCCTTACGCATACCCCGCCGTTCGAAGACAGCGAGTTATGTGGGACTCCCCCCCATGAACCGAAAAGGCCGATCCACTGGAGTATACCCACAAGAAACCACACATGCCTGCTGGCGCCTATGATGGCGGGAAGGCGAGGTCGCTATAAGCACTCTACCGCCAAAGGTATATAATTATGTTAACTCATTTATTATATATATCTATCTACCTATACATCTGTATACTTATGTTCACAATTAAATATTTTGATTGATTGATCGTAACATTTATCCCTTTTTTTTATTGTGACAGACATTCGTTGTTTGCATCGCCGAAGTTAATATAAAAGTGTGCTCGAATATCATAAGCTCCTGTCATAGATGTAAACAAAACATTAAAAAACTATAGGGAATTAATGTTTTGGATTTGAATTTGAAAATAGAAAGTTAAAATTTGAAATATGTTATTCTGTTCTATTTTCGAGCAGCTCTGTAAATTGAGAAAGTTTTTATTTCGAATGTAGTTTACAATTTTGACATTTTTAAATGTTGTGCTTTTTTAATAAGGTATTCACTTCTATGGCTTATTTATTATTGTATAAACTAGCTTCAGTGTATAAATATATTATTATATTTACAGTCGGATGTCCTATTGAAAAAAAAAAAACGTCGCCCACACTAGGATTTTTTCCTGTATCTTGGGTGCGTTTCGCAAACATGAAATATCAAATAATCAAACACAGTCACTGTCACGACAAACATCTACGGCTCACACAAATTTTTGTCCCGTATGGGAATCGAACACGCAACCCTTAGCACAGCAGTCAAATCGCTAAACCACTGCGCCATTCAAGTCAATTTACAATAATATTATAATCTTAATAGCATAACCCTTGTTTGAATGTTGGTTAAACCATAAACACCGGTTATCTATAATAAACGGTCACGGGTAAATTACGGAAGTCGACCTTTCATAAATATTAGTTTATGGGCCCATAGTAGTAAAAAAATCTTACAATGGATAACCATTGTAGTTGGCGAGTGTTTGGGGGGTTTGATGGTTTTTAAATGTTAATGTAACATACATAAAATCACGCCTGTGTCCCAGAGGGAACACACAAATTTCCACTTGCAATTCTGACTAACCCTTTTCTTATGATAAAAATCCCGAGTAACTAAAGTTTTTAAATGTAGATTTATAAAGCATGTTCCATTTCTGTTTGGAAACGTTTTATTAAGGTAGTTACACACACGAGCGATTCATAGTGCGATATTAAAAACTACGAGCAATTCCGCTCCGCAAGATAAAACGCTCAATAAAAAATTAATCCCAAAGATATGCATATCGCGAAAAGTTGCAACGCAATCGTCACGCCCCGCCACCGCCGTAGCCGCGTAGCCGTAGCCGTAGCCGCGTAGCCGTAATAAAAGTGAAGCGGGCTACATATCGATTATCGCGACCGTCGAACCGAGGCGATCGCAGCGATCGCTCCGATAAATCACTCGGCTCATACCGAATCGAATATGCTCGCGATAAATGATCGTGAGCTGATGCGCTCGTGTGTCCGCCGACTTAGGAAGATTGATTGAGCTGGTTATTGGTAAATATTTAAATGTATAAGCTTTTATGGAGATTGTTTGAGATTTAGAATTTAAGCTCTAAGCTTTCTTTAAAATGAGCTACTTTACATTTAAATACAATACAAAAACGCTTTTGTTTACTGCTTGCCAATGGTAATGTTAAATTTAAAAAAGTAATCTATGCCGTGTGGTATCCGGCCTAGAATTGACCACTCCCTTTCCTTCCGTGGGTTTCGTAAGAGGTGACAATGGGAAAATCCAGAAGAAGGGTACCAGCGTCTTCTGTAACTTAACCACCAATATAGCGATCCCCAAGACGCTTGCCAAGCGTGGGCAACAGTGGACGTCGTCCGGCTGATGATAATGAAACAGTAATCAATTGTTACATCATATCTAATAAAAGGAGTTTCCTTGTACAAAGCATTGGACTGTTACTTGATATTACCAAAACAGTACTTCAAACCGTACGATCCGCTATTTTACCACTACTGCGTAACAATGAGAACCCTAGTCAAGCGAGACAATCCAAAAGATCTGATTTCACAAATCAATAACCAAAGTTTGACCACATACAAAGGTACTAGTTACCAATAGTATCGGCGCGATAAAGCCGGCCAGACAGGTACCACAATGACAGTTAAGTGACGTAATCACAGCTGTCATCGATTCAACTCGACTCGGCTCAGCCTGAAATCTGAATCCCACTCAAGTTAAATCGATTTGCTGAATACTGTAGCGGTTGGGGACAAAAATGTTGCATTATGGAGATTGGGAATTGGTATTATCGTATGTGCAACAATTATATTTGTTATCTTTTGGCGCGATGTAATGTCATTATTGATAAGGTTCGATGAACTTTAGGATGACATTTTTTGTTTAATTAACGGAAAATATTTAATAGTCTTTTATAATCAAAATGAATCTTACTGTGTTCTATGTAGTTTTATGTTTATAAAAAATACGTTTTACCAATTTTTGTTTCTGTAATTTTCAAACATCATTTTTATTCCAAAAGGCGTAAAAATAGTTACTTAAAAAAAACTATTGTTAGTTGACAAATCAGCCTAATCAATTCCCGCATTGATCAAACAGTTACTAACCAACTAAAAACATTGCAAGGTAAATAAACCTGGCGAAAATAACAATTGATATCTACTAGCCATATAATTATCTAGCTATAAAGTATCCTTAACTCGATTATTTATTTATTTGGATAAGATCTACAGTGCAGTTTTTTTGGCTATTTCCATTTATTTCTCGTATAACCAACAAACAATAATTTAAAAGCCTGTATTTTATTTATCGGTCTTAAGTGACTTCTAGGTAACTAGTATCAAGATCATACATACATACATACATAAAGTCACGCCTGTTTCCCTGAGGGGTAGGCAGAGACCACTGGTTTCCATTTGCTACGATCCTGGCATACCATTTTCACCTAAATTGAATGCTTATTCATTTAGCTATAAGCCCTATGTAAAGTAGCCTGTAGCTACTTATGCATATTAAACCACGGGTCGATATTGTTAATTAGATGTCAATTACTGTGACTGATGCAGATAGGAACAATATTGACTCTTGTTCATAATATGCCAAAATGTACTTTGAAATTCACGGCTCTAATATACTATTTATAGTTTATTAACAGCACTGATAGCCGAGTGGTATGACCGTTGGACTGCCAAGTTAAAGGTCGCACATTCCAAACCCGGCACGCACCAATGTCTTTTCGAATTTATGTGTGAACTTAATTAGTTATCAGCTGCTGAAAACGGTGAAGGAAAACATCGTGAGGTAACCGGCGACCTGAGAGATTTTTCGACGGCGCGTAAAGCCATGTCAAAGGCCTACAGGCGGTTTTAACTCTGGCACCAGGTTGTTCATAAACCATTCGATAAGAAGGATAGTTTATTAATGTTTATTATGACTGCATCCCTATCGAGGGGATGTAATTGAGCTGGAGAGAGTAATAACATCAAAAATGCAAATCAAAGAGCATTCGATATAACGTGAATTTAATACCTACACGCCGAGAATTTCAATAAAAATATTTCATTTTCGACAACAGATTTCTTAATAACCTTCCGACCCTCGCATTGTGCGCGAACTTGCAAATTAAATTAATACAGGGTCGAATTCAATAACGTCGCGGCTCGGGCCATCAAACTCGGAACATAAACCTTTCTATATCACGGGCCCATTGAATTCTTCGACCTGATGTTCGAAGTTTTTAACATCGACAAATGTATTTTTCTTGTTACGTCTCCAATGTATTTGGACAATCCATTACTGTTCTATAGTGAAGACTAAGTGGGCAGATAGTGCCCAGTTTTATTTGAGATCAACAGCTTTTAGAGAGCCTACGTGCTGAAGTCTGTTTAACGTGAGCCTTTCAAAAGTCCAAGTCGTTTTACCCCGAGATCTTCTAGTACCTAAGAACACGTATCATTATTGTTTCATAAAAAAAAATATTATTAATTAATTTATTTAACACTTAAGTACAGTTATGTACAAAGCGGACCTAATGCCTTAATAAATTCATTTGCTTAAAATAGTAACCCCCCTATTCATAAAAAATGACAATATAAACCATGGACTAAATTATACCCGTCACTGTCGTTTGCATTTCAAAGAATAGAGATGTCAATAGACTGAATACGAGGTTTAGTTAATGCTGGTATGATCCTCGTTTATAAAGAAGAAAGTAAATGTCTTAGACAGTATCTGCCATTTAAAGGGGACTTTTTAATTTGAAAAAAAGCAGCTGGAAGACAAAAAAAATTGTAATAAGACAAATACAATGTTGATCTGTGTGTTTGACATTCTATTTATCTGTATCCATTTTATTTGATGTTAGAATAACGGCCATTTGCCTGCCTTTATCGACACATTTTATGAACGCATAATGTAACTTACGGCTTTTGACATATAACTCAATTTACATTTAACAATGTCGACAAAAACATAGTTATATTTCATAGAAAACAAATAAAATCACGACGCATTGCCCGAAGCGGTAGGTTGATCTATATTTTTTAACCAACTTTTCTATAAAAAAGATATTCATACGGCCTATTTGAAACAAAACGTAAGGCTTGTCAAAAACACGTGAAAAACCTATATTTACACCCATAAACATTCCAGATAATTTAATATTGCAGCACGTAAATGTTCAAGACAGGTGTTTCATACAGCTTTTATTTAAAGCCAAGGTATAAGAAAGTTAATACCAAAGGCCAAATGAATGCAAACACAAATCCGCCTTAGTTTCTCCGCTACGTTCATTTCGTCGCCACATAATAAGTTTGATATTCCACCTATTTTACATACAAGGAAAGCTCGCAGTAAAATGTCGGCCAAGCGCCAAGTAAAGGCAATATTACAATATCGCCACATGAACTTAACCTGGCATTTATGAAACATTTTTAGTTGCTAACTGCACGGGCAATTATGTACTACGTGTTTGCAAAATGGTTCAATACCTACAGTAGGTACCTAAAGTAAAGTTTTCCTTTTATTGACTTTAAAAGTATATTTTTCAAATTTCATTTAGGTAATTTGCATGTATGTTAAAACCGTACCCAAATATACTATGACTTGAGGTGCTCTAGATCTAAATAATAATTAAACAACAAATTAATCAACTTGGAGACGTAACCTGACCGAACAAGGTTCATTATAGATTGACTAACGTGCAGCAGGTCTGCATCCGTGATACTCGTATGTCAATGGCAAGACGGAATAATAATTACGATAGTTCCAAAACTACGCTCGTATTGGGACCTGTGTAAGGTAACTTGTGCAACCTCTATTGATACATTCTCTTTCAAGTCAACACAAAACGCATCTAAAACTCTCTCTCACTAGTTTTCATAAACTTCTGTCTTTCAATTCTAAGCATCATCATCATCAGCTGGAAGACGTCCACTGTTAAACAAAGGCCTCCCCATTAAGTTAGGGCGGGTATCATAATCCCCACGCTTGGCAAGCGGCACTGAGGATTGAAGATGGGCAGCAGTGTCATCTGTAATTTCACCAGCAATGCATCATTTCATCACCACCAGCAATCCCCAAGCCGTTTGCCATCTAAACATTATGGTAGTCAGTCAGAGTCAGACAGTAGTCAAAACCTTGCGGTTTTAACTAGACTGTAATACAATTATAATAATTATTTATCTTTCTCACAATAGATTAAAGACAACTAAAAACAAAGAAGAACAAGCTGCATTGTGTGAGCTGGTGCCTGAAGTAGGTTTCTAACAAATCTGTATTACAAGCCTTACAGGTCACCAGGACCCACGTGGCAGTATAGTACATAAGGTAATAAATTCGTCATGTATAAGTGAACATCGCCTTGTTATTCTACCTTCTTTTTCATAGGGTTGCTACACTACTATAATTGTCTTACCGGTCATAGACCTAATTTAATCTAACGACTAGCAGGTACTTACGTACCCTGAAGATTTTTTTCTGATAATCAGTTTTGTCTGAGTGTCTTTCTTGTCTGTAATAAATGTGTCTTTGGTACTTAGAAAGAACTGCTGAGCATGAGGTCCTAGGTTCGAAGGCAAATTAATTATTGTTAGGTTTTTCTATTCGGTAATTCTCAGTGGCAGTACGGAGACTGGATCTTTACCAGGTCGATGGCAATAGTTTTGCCTGCTACATTAGGACCTAGCATAACTGGCGAAATTTACTTACTATACACCGCTGACCACTACTAGGAATACAGACGTGACTTTTTGTTTTGTTTATGTTTAGAATACCTGCATACTAAATCATTTTAATTCTGTCAGCGACGTGTTACGACTCAATTTTGTAAGGGATCGACAAAAATGTCCCCCTCCCCCTACTTAAGACGCTACCTTCAACATAATTCTCTGATCGCTAATCTTAACGTGATCTCCTTCATAACACTCATATAGGTTAACGAGGGTTCGTTCCAAGTGATTTTCTTGTACAATTTTGACATCGCTTATTACAGAGATTACTTCGTGTAATTATAATTGTGTAATCATGTCTTACGGCAAATTGCTTTACTTTGATATTTATACCAGGTGTGCGTAATACAGGGTGTTGGTATAATTATATTGAAAATTATTTTATGTTGTTTTGTTGTAAGATGTAAAAAAATGCTTGACATGTGTTTATAATAAAGCGTTTTTAGAAAAGATAAACAGTCTATTGGGGTGTGTGGTGGGTGGTTTGCTCAAAATAAATAGTGGTCTTGAAAGAAAACAATGCTTGATATTAAAAGTATTTTGATATCGATTTTCTGAAATATTTCATACTACCCAAATTAAAATCCCCACGTTCGATGACATAATCAAATAAAACCTATCATTTTACAAAAAAACATTGTATTCTCCATTTATCGATTAAACATCATGAGGAAACCGACACACCCAAGTGATTTTCCAACGGTGTGTAAAGCCATGTCAGAGAACTACAGACGGTTTAAACTCTGACACCAGGTTGTTTATCAACCACACGATAAAAAGAAAAATAAAGCTTTTAAACTCAAAAGAGAACAAATGGCATCTGACACATTTTATAACTGGCCACTATTAAGAAACATAATACCCTTCACAAAAATACTGGTTACAACGGCAAAGCCTTTACTTAATCTAATATTCTACAATTTAAATATCGTATCGCCTTGACGCCTGTACCAGCCGCGTATTTAGAAATGCTACTTTGCACCGTGACTTTTGCTCCCTACCAGAATATGACAATTCGTGTGCCTAGTTGTTTAAAGTAAACCGCTTCTTTGCATTCCCATAAAACTAAATTATTATTAGTAGGTACTACAACTTTTTTATGTTAATAACGAGAATTATAATTTTAAATTTAAAGAAACCTATTAACTTAGAAACTAGCCTTCTAAGCGATAAACACTAAAGTCTAACGACTTAGGTCCCTGGGTGCATGTACCCCTAAAATAGGTTGTTTAGATGCTGCAGCGTACAAAAAAACTAGTTTGTCAATCACTGTGAAATTCACAAACACCCAAATCCACAAAGAACCATTGATCATCCGTCAATCGTAATGAAAACTCTAACCCGTCTCGTTTCGCCTGCAGGCGGCTCTGAAGTGTGATCCCTATTTACGCGATGCCCAGATTTGAATTACAAAGTCGACCGTCGCCTTCCCGTCGCTACCTCGAAATATGAGGTTTACTAACTAAAGTGGCTGCCTTTGAGTTCGGCCCTGGTTTAATAATGCTTCTTATAACGCCCCATAATGCGGGAAATAGTAAATTATGACGCTTTACTTGTATTTTAGTTTCGGAAATTGGATTAGTTGAATACGAGTTGTGAATATGATGTTGTTGCTTTATTTAGAGTCATATTCGCTTCCAACCGACGAGCGTGTATGGGGAATATGATGCGTGTGAATGAAGCAAAAGAATTATGTCAGGATCGTAGCAAATGGAAATCTGTGGTCTCTGCCTACCCCTCACTGAAGCAGGCGTGACTTTATGTATGTATTCGCTTCCATATTATGAATGATGATGATGATACATAGAATATTTTGGGCGTCTAACCAAGGTATCATATTGTGTGTTTATCACATTCAAAATATACTTAATAACCATTTCATAAAACGATCACACTATACGTTATTAGACTAAAGTTCAAAATAATTAGACAAGGTTACATGTAAATAGGCGAAACATAACCTTAAAATACGACCTTACTGGCGCAGTGGCTAAGCGAATAGACTGCTGCGCTGAGGGTTGCGGGTTCAATTTCCACACAGAACAAACATTTGTGTGATCCCCAGAGGCTTGTCCCGGGTCAGGGTGTTCGTGTATGTGACAGTTCATGTTTGTGCAATGTACTCACGATACAGGTGAATTTCCTAGTTTTATAGTGTGGGTAAATACAAATAAAATAAAAACATGAAACCCTTCTTTTCTTTAAAGGTAATCTACTCTTACTTATACAACCTTCGCTTTACGGAGAACATCATATTTCTATTCGTCATAATCTTTTTCGTACTACAAACTGTTTCATGGAAATTCCAAAGTAAAAAACCAATGCCCACGCGGACAGTAATTTCAACATCGTATAAATCGCAGCTGATATCCAATTAATTAACAGGTTCCCCATTCCAATCAATCAATATTTAACATTCAATTTATCAATCCCATTCAATCAATTCCGACCTTTCAAATAATTTATATGCATCGCTTGAAGCATGTTACCGGAGCTAATGAATTCTTTATTGCTAAGTTAATTATCAACCTATCAAACATAAATATAGTCGCACCTGTTTTTAACGGGTACAGCCCTCTTACCATGAAATTTTAAAGCAGGCCATTTTTCGTTGTGAAAGCGAGAGGCCGCTATGTGCAGTGTCGTTTAGCATCTCGCTTCCACAATGGAAACAGTCCTGCTTTAAGAGTTCATGGTAAGGGGGCTGCTTGACGGAAAGCGGTTATTTTTGATTTGTTTGTTTCAAAGCATTTCGCTTCATACATACTCATGTTGAAGTTATCTAAACTAATAACACTTATTTTTAACTAGCTTTTGCCCGCGGCTTCGCCCGCGTTAAGTTGTCTATCCTTTCTCGGGTCTTAAACTTTCTACAGACACAGAGTACAGAGTTACATTCGCATTTATAATATTAGTATGGATTTGGAAGTGGCATATCATTTTTCCGTTGGCATTTTTAATTTGATGATGACTGCAACAGATCTGACTTCAAATTAGTAGCTGACTAATTGATCGATACAAAAATACTAGCGTCATATAACTAGAATAAGCAACTGAAAGCCCTGGTCCTTTTGCCCGCATTTTGGTCCTCAAAAAGCCGTCACTTAGTACAGTCCCTGCCCACTTATCAACTCGCCTTAGTGTCTCCTACACGAAGGACATGTGTCACAGTCGGTCTGAGTAAAACAAATGAACTACGCATTATTGCCAAATAAGCAGCGGCACAATAATGTATCTCTTTTGGGTATTAGTGGCTTCCAAATGTTTTTAGGTGCCTAGTTTTGTCAGCGTTTTTGTGAACTGGTTGTGTCGTATGGGTTTTTGATCAGTTCTTGTTAGTTGGGATCTGTTTGTCTTTTCAACGTGTGTTGGTATAACTATTGAATACACTTCTGACAAAAATGATAAAAATCAACAGCTTGATTTTGACTATAAAAGCAATACCTACTTTAACTTTTTAACCAATTAAAGAAAGAAAGAAGACTGCTTCGTTGGTCTAGTGGTTGCTAAGCGCGGCTGCTGAGTATGCGGTCCTGGGTTCGAATCCCGGATCGGGCAAAGGGTTAATGGGTTTTTCCATTAGGTCATTTTTAGTAGCACATAGTCTGGATTTGTGCCCGATTGATGGCAATAGGCTCGCACCCTATTACATTGGGACCTAAAAACATAATTGACGAAATGTGGGTGTACTATATGTGCACCTCTGCCTACCCCCTAGTGGAATACAGACGTGATGTTATGTTATGTTAAAAAGGAGGAGGTTCTATGTTCCTTTGTAAGTTATACATATTTACTAAGATTTTGAAATTACATTTTTTACTTCAACTAAGCGAGTACTGATTCATTGAATTAATTTATCAACGCTACATTCATAGAACTCAAACTATTCAGACATTCAATGTCATTAAACATCGTTCTACGTTGAAAAATACAAGTCACATAAAAAGAAAGAAAGGAAAAAACTGGCGGTAATTTAAATAAATAAGAATAAATGAATTGGTGTGAAATAAGTATTCAGCTCCGTTCGTTAAATTGCTAGCTATGAAAAACTGAGTGGTTCATTATATGGTAATAAAGTGGATTTTTTAAGGCAAACGTCTTATTTTCACCAACAACTTGACTTTTGTGCGAAGATTTTTGGCGATCCAAATTAAAATTTCACGATGGAAGGGAATTATGAAGTGGTCTTTTTGTTAATTTGGGCTTAAGTCAATGGTATTTAGAGACACAAATACGATTGGGTAGCTTCTATTTTAAAAACAGCTCATTTTTGTATCTTATACAAGGATTGCCTCTTTGGTCTAGTGGTCGTTAATTGTGACATCTGGGCGTGTGGTCCTTGGTTCCCGGTTAACAGCAATTCAAATGCATGGCGGTTGGAAATTGGTATTATCGTGATGTGCACCAATTGTATTTGTTGTCTTTTGGCGCGATGTAATCTCATTATTTTAAAGGTTCGATGAACTTTAGGATTTGTAGTCCTTAGTAATTCCCAGTTAATCGCAATATAAACTTATTAGGTAGGTATTAATATTAATTAAAACATAACTCGTGAAATGTAGGTTCATACAAGGAATAGTCCGGCTTCCTTGAGACTGGATTGACATCTATTGTGCTATTAGCACCCTAATCACTCTAATAAAATAACTCCTTAAATATTGAATAAATATAAGATGTACAATATTTAACTTAATTTATAAACAGTACTGATAGCCAAGTGGTATGACCGTCGAATTGCCAAATCAAAGATCGCAAGTTAAAACTCCGGTACGCACCAATAACTTTTCGAATTCATGTGCGTATAAATTAGTTATCAGTTGCTAAAAACGGTGAAGGTAAGGAAACCGGCACGCCTGAGAGATTTTTCTATGGTGTGCAAAGACATGCCAAAGGCCTACAGGCGGTTTAAATTCTGACACTAGGTTGTTCATCAACCATACGATAAGAAGAAGCTTAATTTACTAAGAATTTTAAGTCTTATCCGTCAATAGTACATTCACATTTCTTATAATATCCAATAATTTTAATACTCCAAACCACTCATTTGAATTTCAAGCCACGGATGCCTGTGTGAAATATGGAAAGTATTTGGGACTAACAAGTGGACGAGGGACCCTACCTGCAGGCCCCTGAAAAGTGGGAACGAATATAGGGATCATGCGACGAATATCATTTGCTTTAATGGATTTTATTTTGATGCTGATTTGAGAAGTTGAGGTCAAGTACCCCTATGACGTATTTCAGTAATTATAATATCCTTATTGTATGTTGATGAACAGTCCGGTGTCAGAGTTTAAACCAACTGCAGGCCTCTGACATGGCTGTACACACTGTTGAAAAATCTCAGTTGTCCTTACGTTGTTTTCTTTTACCATTTTTAGCAACTGATAACTAATTCAAAATACGCTCAATGCACATGAATTCGAAAATACATTGCGTGCTGGGTTTGAACTAACGCTTTTTGACTTGACATTCCAGAGGTCATACGTACGGTCTAACTATCAGTACGTTTTATAGGTAATTTTCAGAAGAATTTTTCATTTAGTTGGCCGATCCCCACCGAGTCATATGTGATGGCAACTAAATTGCTGACGTAAGTGGACAAGCTCAGTTGTTCTCACTTATTTTTTTATTCTTTAGATTAGACAAAAAGCTCGCCATTCATGCCTCCCTTACATGAGACTTACATACCAACGGTACTAGCTTTTTAGCGTATTAAATTAATAAGTAACCCTAACGTCATCGTACCAAGTTAAATGCCATAGTCAAAGCGTACAGCGATTATCCAAGTAGGCAGGTAACTACAGGGTGCAGTTTTGAAGATGCAAAACATTTCGGGAGGTTGTAATAAAAGTCACAAATAATCATATAAAAATACGATACTTGGTCAATAATCAATAGTACATTTTATTTTAATTTTTTAAGTTTAGCTGTTATTCAGAATAACGCTCTACGCAAACATCTTGAAACAGAATCGCGCGTTGCGAACTGTCAAGCGCATCATGCCACTCACGCACACAGCTGCGAGAGTGCATCGACCTGTACGAGGCTCCGCCCACTTATTCTACGTAATAACGAAATGTAAGCGCAATAGTTGCTTTGGGGTGGATGTCACAAATAAAGTTCGGGCTTCACATTCAATATACCACTTTTAAGCGACAATCGGGTACAAAAAAGACACGGGATACATGTAACGTAGAAGCGCGAAGGATATACGTGTTCGTACCATCGGACGGTCGGTAGGCCTCTGGGGCTCTGGCTCGGTCGTCGGGCGCGGGTCGCGGTGCGCAACGCACACGCAGGGCCTCTCTCGGCAGCGGGCTATTCTCCGGTGTAGCAACAACGCGGACAACGTAAGTAGGTAAGCAGTACCGCGCATGCGCGCGTTTTGCGCGCGTGCTAGTCATTTTTATAAAACAAAAGTTCATGTTGCCTCGTTAGTTACCTATCAGCTGATGAGTAAAATGTTAGGTCGAGATAAATAAACCTTACATAGCACGTAAGCAATATTCGTATCCCTGCTACACAATTGTGAATAGTTTCACATTAAATTGATTGCAAGTTAAAGACGAAACATAGCTAACCTAAAGTAATGTTTATTTATCTTGACCTTAGTTTTGCTTTATGACTGAGACCGTAACTGACACGCACAAATGTTGTTGTAGGTATGTAAGTTGTAGGACGTCGTTCGTAATCCGTTGCTGCATAGTGGACGCGCGCGCGGGTATTAGGTACTTAATAATAAAGCGGCGGCATGCGACTGTAGGTAGTTGGCGGCGGCGGGCGGCGCAGTCGGCGCGCTGTAGGTAAAGTTTAAGTGATTTATCTTGCCTGAGATGTAGGTATGTTTGGCGTAGATTGATTCGGCTAACAACGTATTTACAAATTATTGTCTATGTACAAATAAAATAAATAAATTACCTACTTACGTTAATTGGAGGTATTGTTTAAAGTGTTAACACTCCAGGCTCAGTCTAGCACGACGTGGCTGATGATCTTTTAGCTTACGTAGCACAAACACATTCGTTTTTAAAGTGTGGAAAGCACTGATCACTTTTTCACGCAATTGTGTAACACTGGTGCTTAGTCACTCGTGGGTTATGCTCGCGGCGAGTCCACTGGTGTTCGTTATGAACATTTAGACGCCAACTTGAGTAAATAAACACTTGTCCGTCCATAGGATGTTGGCGTCTTGGTGTTCCAGCAACCAGCGACAAAACGTAACTCGCGCGGCGTTATCAGCTGTGTAGAGGTCCTGTACCTTGCGGTAATGCAATGGATGTTGCAGTTATTTCTTCAGTAGCCGCCACACTGTAGAGTGATGCACTCCAAACAGTCATTTTTATTACCACTAGCTATTACCGTACGTAACCGAAAACGCAACGGCGGGCGGATATTGCACGCGCATGCACACGCCGGCGACATGAATTACACTAAATCGATAGATCGATGGCCGCCTGGGCGGGGCTAGCGAGGTGCGGGCGGCGAGGGCGCTGCCGATCAATGAACTGTTTGTGTGCGTTGTTATAGGGCGAGTAGCGACTAGCCGCTTTTAAATAAAGGTGGTTTACACATATCGATTTCGGCAAATAAGAAAAAAAATACCTACTGATTTTATTGTTGATTCGGGTCGAGGATCACTAACATAATTACCTCCCGAAATATTTTTCATCTTCAAAACTGCACCCTGTATAATGAAAGAATAACACTAGAAGCCCCATGTAATGCCACCTGTAAGTACAAGTACATAAACGAAAACTGAGGCTCTGAACCAATATTTTGACAACCGAAACATTGAGAATTTTCGCTTTATTTATTTTGTATCTATAAACCATTTTTACTCAATCCGACGTCTACTCGGTTACTCGTACATAATACATTCATCGTAAGTCCCTGCATCCGGGCGAATTTGTTTCTCTGAAAGGAACCTTTGTAACGTTTTACGTGCTCCAAGTATGTAGTAGATCGTAATGCTAGCATTATTTCGGATTGTTTTCGTTTTCCGTGTATGCGATTACCCTTGTTGTGTTGGGACAATATACGGGTAACCTTAGATTGATGGCGTTTTGGTGTTTTATGGTTCGCAGAGAAAGCGTTTAGGTGACGCTTTTTAATGATTTAGGGGATATGACTATGGATGTCATATCTCAAGAATGAGAGATAAACATGTAAATTGCTTGAAAATATGATAAGGGCCATGAAGTGCGTAATTGATGTGGAAAGTCTATGTCACTTGTATGGAAATAAATCGAATACATTTATTGGTATTTCAAATGTCTTGATCAAAATGTATTTAAAATAACCAATCAATAGCAATATAATGACACATAATACCAGCATTTCTACAGACAAGTTGCTTTAATAAATATAAATTTTATTTTATTACGTAGGCACCAGACCCGTTACAATAATTTTCAAACAATTATATTTCATTCGCTTGTACGTTTCATCAAAAGGGTTTAACATTAATAATCACTTAACAAAACCGTTCTACTTTATTAGTATTTTTAAAACCTAATTTATGTCAGCACAAATTGCTCCCTATGGGCGCGAAAATGTTCGCAATTAAAAAGGTCCGCCCAGTTCACTCCTCGGGGCCTTTTTAAGTCGTTTCAAAACGTCCTTTATTTTGAAGATTCGAATTACTATGGAAGTTTTGATAGCTTACATTACAGAGCAGAATAGACGATTAAAATAATGGTCGTCATATCAAGCCGAGTTCAGCATTGTTGTAATCACCACACCTGTTAAATGTAGTTTCAATAATACTTTTATTACTTTAAATCTTAATTTGAATGCATCGTGTCTAATGTACGGGTTATTTACAGATTCCTTTTTAATAAGGGCTAAATTAAAAAGAATAAAAAATTTAATTGTATTCTCGTTTTCGGTGCAAACCATTTTGGATCACTGAGCGTGCTAAAGTTTTAAATTGCATTGGCCTTTACAAAATGACAGCGTGTTTCAAAAAACGTTCGGAAAGAACAAAATTAAAGTGAAATAAATTCTGCATTCTGAAATCAAAAAAATCTAAATTATGTAATCGATAACTAAAAGCCACTTCGATATAATCTCCATCGAAGCATCTCCATATACCAGTTCACACAGACAACACACTGTGTAACAAAAAAACGATTGCTTCGTTCCGCGTCACCCGTCATGCTTCGCAAAAAAAAGTAAAACATTGCCTCTTGGATCCAACGAACTGGCAAAGTCAATACACTCAACACAAGTGGAAGCTAGGCTAACGAGCCCATCACGGGGGAGTCATAGCAAATATTATTTCGAGACGTCGTAGATTGAAAAACTTGAGTGTGTTTAAGACTTTTATCTTTTAGAACATAGTGATGTCGTTTTAGTTATAAATCTGGATTAGAGAATAAGGATTCACTTAACTTTGGATTTATTTCGTGTAGGTTGGAAATAATGAGAAATTGGAATTAAGTGTCTTACTAAAACAAGGCATCTTGCTGGCGGTGAATGCTTTATCCAAAACTAATAAACTGTAACATCGTTAAATTAAAATTAGAATATTACTCGGTTGCTTACCTAATACTGTAACTAATACCTGTCAAAATACCTACTTTTTTGTAATAATAGAAATATAATACATTGGTAATTTGACTAATGATATCGTCAGAGTTGCAAGCGGTGTATGAAAACGGCAAGTGATCGTGATTGTGGCGTTCTAAGAGCTAATGATGATGATTATACTAACACAGCACTTCACACTTAATAGTGCTTCTTGTAGAAGACCATAACAATGTCAGAGATTTCAAAGATAGATTTAGAATTTTAAAAAAAGTACTTAGATACTAATGTTTGCAATTCCCAGTACCATGCATCAATATAAAATTTAGAGAAGACTCGTCTGTTGCTGGCAACTATCATAATAAGATTAAAAGCTATTTTAAACTTAATCTGGCCAGGTCTAGACAAATTTGGTACTTTGTACGAATTTGGTACTTTGTTGAATATGAAAATATCATTCAATAATAATGTTTGAGTCTCAAACTCTAGTTCTAATTCCCTCAGGCGATTTACCGAGCACTTGTCTGTGAAATTGATACGACATGTTGTTGGGGTAATTTGATCATACCTACATGTAAATCATGTGTCTCTAGCATGAATATTGCTGAACGTAAGTTTTTAATTTAGCTCTCTAGTTTTTTTAACTTTTCATTCTAAGCTCAGTGATTTGATTATAAGTCACAAACGTGATATTTAGACAAAATGCTACCGATATTATTTTTAAAGAACTATAAGAATGGGCTAGTACAGATTGTACAGTAATAATATGATTGAACACAGTTCAGCCCCCTTACCATGAACTTTTGTCACAGGATAGTTTAAGATGTGGAAGCGAGACACTGCTACGTGCAGTGTTCTGCGACGTCTCACTTCCACATCATAAACTGTCCTACTTTAAGAGTGCAGTTGAATTGAAGAATATAGGTACCTACTAGAAATATCGTAAAAGAACATCAAGTTACTTTAACACCGGAAAATAAAACCAGTTCCCATCTCTTCAGTTAATAACACTCAAAATGTATCTAATAATACAAGTGAACTCAAATATTCATCGACTCGTTTAACCTCAGGGCAAATTCATAAAAGTACTCGAGTCTGCCAAAGTTATTTATTTTTCATCGCTAAGCATCAAAATCTGCAAGTGACACTAAAAGACGGCGAACAACAGGCCTGTGATTGGAAACTTCGCAGAATCTAATTGAATTCTTGAAGAGGTGGGGTGGGGAGCGACGATTACATAAAAGATTTTTTCAAAGAAAATCAAAATTTTACCCGAACAGAGACATCAAAGGAGTTTTACATTCAAGATGCCGTTGAATGAATTTATTTTGTAAGTAATATTCTGGGAGTGCAAGGTGTAGATTTAAATGTAAAAGAAAGTTCAAATGACTAAATAAGGCTAGATGAAAATGATCTGGAAGATATCCGTTGTCCTAAGAGAAAACAAAATGCAATTTTTGTTATATAAAAGTTGTCCTTATTACCAAGTATAGAGTAAACACATATGTAAGTCTTAGTACGAAATTATAGCGTGTAGCTAATGACGTGTAAAAATAATAAAACCTACCGATAATGTGAAAACATATTTAAAGTAATTTCTTCCAGACAAACTTCTAGTCATAGCAGCGAATATGCCTAATTTTATGCGCAAACGCTTGTGCATTTGCTATTTCCTCACATTATACATATAGGTACGTCTAATAACATAACAATCCGACTCAATTGAAGAAGGAAAAGCTATATAGTACCAAGCTGATACAAATAAATTCTTACAAGAAAATATGAGATTCAAACCCGATCCTTGGGACATTCAGACATTAAGCAAGGCAGTCAAGTATTTACCGTTCAGGAACTAAACCTGACAGGTAATAAAGAAAATCAACCACTCGACCGCTACGCCAATCAAATAAGATTTTACCGTCTCATTCACCATTAATTAAATCACAGTTAAGTAAGTTAAGTGATTCTTGAGGAATCAAGTTGTTGTAATTATTGTTTTGTAAAGCTATACTAACTCGCATTAGGGTGAACAAACTTATGAACTTTGGAGAATGCCTTCTTTTATAATTACGTTATGGCATTTATTTTCAAAGCTTAGTCTTTAATGTTTACAAAGAGTATCCCAATAAGTTTATTCATTCCTCATCACATCAGCCTATTCCAGTCCATTGCTAGTCCATTGGTAGGCTTCCCCCAAGGTACGGCACAAGGTCGACTCTCCCTTTTTTGCCACCCAGTCATTAACAAGTTAATTGGAATAGTAGGCCGGGAATTGGGGCTGTTTTTTTGGCTACTCTTTGGGGGGGTTTTTCCTATAAGCACCACGCTGGCCAAGCGGGTTAGCAACCGCAGTATGGAACGACACCTACACAGGCGAAAGCTGCTGCCCATTTCCCTGGAAATATCCCTAAGTCACCTCTAACGACACCCACACCACTAGATCAGTAACCATACGTTAACTTAGCCTTGATAGGTGGGAATGAATCAAGATATTGCTTGAGATTTGAAAGTAACAATCTTAAATTATTAAGCAACGCTAGATCCAATATAAACTTTGACAATAATCCTCCAAATTCCTGAGCTCCATCTCTACACATAAAAAGTAGATCACAAAAGACTTCATAAAACGCGAGCAGATCCGCCACAAAGAGAACGGACCGTTTGTAACCTAAACTCTATCTCAGCGAGGGTCTCAAAGCAACAAATTTACCTTATTTTTACTCCTTTCTGCGCGAGGAAATCTTCCAAATAATAAATGTTTTGTGCTCTTATCTTTGTTTGAAACATCACAGACCTTGTTTTTTTAGGGACCACGGTTTTCCTTGTGCACTAAGCAATCATCTCCGAGAATACGGAACCCTTACTGACAGACTGTGAGGGGCCTGATTCTGGTATATGTCACTTATACCGGACGATCTATTAGTTTAGTAGTTAAGTAATTGGATCACTGCGTTGCAGGTTCGATCACCGGTATGTGTTAAATAACTGTGAGATTAACATTTTTTGTACAGAGTCTGAGTGTTTGGGCATCGGATGTTAATTTCATAAAGCAAGCTATAATTCTAGTTTGTGTTATTTTACCAGACTCATTAATGTGTAATGTCATCATTATTGTTTCTATGTTATGTAATACATACTTATTTTAAGCAGTTGTTCCGATATAATGATAGATTCATTGACAACATCAATTTTTTGTTTCTATTTTTATATAAAAAATATTTTAAAAGATCCAGAATTGTTACAATCATCAATCATAATATTAAAAAAGAGGATTATCAATTCGTCTTTTGTCTCCCACAGATTTAAATCCCGAAACCTGTGGCATATCTCTTTGTTTTATCCCGTTAGTACTCTCACAGAATAAATTAGGCTAAAAGCATTTATCAGAAGCGTTCATAATTCAAACCCGGCGGTATATCGCCTAAAGCCTACTGAAGATTACCAAGAACACGTCGTACGAACTTGTTACTGTAACAATAACATCGTGTCTCATCAAAGAGCACGATTTGATAATCGCACTGAGAATAAATTTAATATAGTTTATTACCTACTGTAGAAGCAAAACAGGTATCATGTACAAGACATATTTCATACTTTTTGCTAGATCAAATAAATACTTCAAGTATTAATTTTAGTTGAAAAATGTGAGTAAATGATCCTATCTTCATAAACCAATGTGTAACAAAAACCAGAGTTTACAGACAATAATTTCATCAATGCAATATCAATCAAGAGTCGTGGTGGCCTAGTGGTTAACGTACCTACTGGATTTGTCAAGGTTTTAGGTTCAAACCCGGGCAAGTACCAATGTGACTTTTTCAATGTTATAAATACTTTCTTAGTTATTCTTAGACACCGCTGCGGTGACGGAAAACATCGTGAGGAAATCTGGGTATAATTATCTGAAATCGCCAACCCGCAGTGAGCTAGCGTGGTGATCAATGCTCCCTATGGAAGGATTGAGCAATGATCTTTCTCGTATAGACGAGAAGAGGCCTTTGCCCTGCAGTGGGACAGTTATAGGCTGCTATTATTATTATTAATATCAATCGATAATTACACTACGCGTGTTCATAATTATCGCTAGGTTACGCAGCGACGATTTTTGTATCCACTAATTTACTGTCATGAAACATGTTACACAACATGTTCGTGACCCCTGGCACAGCGTGTAACGTTTTTGCGAGCGCGACATACCTACGACAGCGCTAATACTTCGACCTTCGCTAAAAGCACGTATGTTTGCAGACACACTTAAAAGTTGAGACCTATCTGTGATATGAGATGGTAGATTATGTTTGAAGTGGTTTCTTGGAATTCTTGCTCTTCGGAGTAAAACCACTGTTTGTGTGGGTTGAAGAAGAATAAACAGATGGGATGTATGGTGCTTTGGTATATTTGAAGTCGTTGACCCTAACTCATGCTCTGTATCAAGACTTGTGTAATTTTTTTATTTCTTTTAATCGATTTAAGCCTTTATGCCTTGTATACCGTAAAAACGTATAGACGCCTTAGTAAAATCTGTGTGTCGTCTTAATTTTTTTCCAAAAGTTTCCAGAATAAAAGCTGTTACACTCAGTCTTACTTTATGAACGTTCAAACAATTTAATATCGGAGGGGTTAATTTCATAACTAACATGAGGTCGCTATCTAACGAACTAACCGCGAGCCAGCTAATCTCATAAAGTCCACCCAAAAAATACTCGTGAGAATTCCTGTCACATTCTGGACCCTAAATAAAATAATTCCCTCGGGGTCTCACCCATATTTCATCCGACTTATAATTGCGGGACGCTTAGATCTTTATAATTGGTGGCTCTGGGGCAAAAACGATTTTTAGATTACAGAAACGTGTAATCAATTGTTTCGTGTTAATGGCAAAACATTTGAGTTATATCGCGAGCGTACGTACATACATATATAGGTGTATACGTACATGAATTTGTACACGTATCATGGATTAATGGGTGTTAGAATTAATGGACGTGGCGAAAACATTGGATTAGCCATTGTTTGGTGTCTAAATATAAACAAAACGTAAATTGTAACTTTGTTGACAGAACGAGCGTGTTTGATTAGTGTAGCCTCCGATCATAGCTTGAACGCGCTCGTTTCATATTCCACATACACAACCTTTATCGCGACTTATGAAGAGCGGAGTAATGTGGGTGTAAAAACTCTTGATGAAACAGGACGCCCTATGATATCTCCTTCAGAAGTTTTTTGATATTAGAAGTAAGCTCGCCCCGTGTTTGCTATTACTTAATTGGTGATCTGGGTAACTATACACCTCTTTTTATTGTCGTCGCCCCACACTAGGGTTTTCTCCTGTATCGTGGATGCGTTTCAAAAACATGAAATATCACATCACTGAAACACTGAAACTTAGGACAAACATCTGCGGAGCGCAGAAATTGCCCCGTGCGAAAATCGAACCCGCAACCGTTAGCACAGCAGTCCAATCGCTTAGCTACTGCGCCAATCGAGTCGTCTCTGCCTAACGTTTTCAAGAATGCAGGTGGGATTACGATGTTCTTTTCAATTAGTAAATGTGTTTTTTCCTTGTCCACAGAACTACCACCAGATAAGCCAACGATAAAGGCGGAGAAGGGTTGGTACGCGTCAGGCGACTCGCTTAGGGCGCAGTGCTCATCGCCACCAGCCGACCCGCCTGCTAATCTCACGTGGCTGCTAAATGGAAGAGATGTAAGTACCTTAAATTTTCAGGGCAAAGCCGCTGTTGAAACATAAGTATATATAGGTATATATATAATGCAGGGCTTCCCTTGAAAAAAGCAAATTATTGTACATAACACTTCAAGTTTACACATCAACCGGCTGAATGGAATTTACGGCATTGATTGATACCGTATTTTGACTTAAAAGTTTAACACAATATCTACGTCTCTCTTATATGAAAAAACTAAATTAATATTACGTTATTTTGATTTGTTACCTGCAACGCAAGTATCACATACGATGAGTCTCATCTTTTCGAAGACCACTTTGTCACAGACTCCAATAATTGTCACACCGCTCAATAAATGCCATAAACCACTATTCAAATTAATAACAACGTGAGCGTGATTTATAAATGGGCGATGTATCACTGACGTTCTGAGAATCGATGATATCGTATGCAACCAAACAACGGTTATGGGGTCCTGGTAACTTGATGGGACAATAGTTCAATTACGATGTCACGTCAGTTTGATAAATAGACGTTTTTGTATCGGCTAACTAGGTTTTTTATTATTTAACCTATAGCTAACATGAGATTGGATGCTGGAGTTGTAATTAGAGCAATATGTGGGAAATTGAGGTATTGAGGTATTGAGGATTGCCAATGGAAATGCGTGTTTCGCGAATGGAAAAAAGTATAAAGGAGCGAAATAAGTTTTTATTCAGGAGCACTATTTTCGTTTTCGTAACTGCCCCCTTACCATGAACTCTTAAAGCTCAGTTTAAGATGTGGAAGCGAGACGGCTACACGTAGCGGCCGGTCTCGCTTTACATCTTAAACTGCCCTGCTTTAAGTGTTTATGGTAAGGGGACTGATCCGTGGTCTTCACCCACTACTGGGTATGAAAAAGTTCCTCCCAAATCTTAGAAATTCTTTTATTAATAACGTATACCAAATAGTAACGTATTTTTTTTTTGTAGTAAGGAAGCATTTTGACTTTTAACTTCATTGCTTGATGAATGATTAAGCATCTAACCCTCAATGTTCGCTCTGTCAAATAAATGTCATACTATAACAACCACGTCATGGCGCCGGCGTGCATCCTCAGTTACGCCGTGATCTAGAGGTTATTAATGAGCAATATATTACTGACGTCAGGTCTTCATGTTACCGCTACATAACTGATGGGCTCCTGGTAGCAAGGCCTGCTGAGCTAATAATACTTAGAATAAATTCACGGGAAAACATTTCTGAAAATATGACTTGTAGCAATGTTATTTAATCATACTTTGACTTGAAAACTATTTTTCTTTCTGCTTTAAAATATACTCTGTAGCTCAAATGAAAACTATTATATTTAATTTGTCGCAATAATTGTGAAACTTATAAAAATATGACAATATTTTTGACAAACGTTGGTTCTCTGAATGTATTATATTCAGAGAACAAAACTTTTAACTATTACTTACTTTTATACTAAGCAGTATCTTGTCCGGTGTCTTCGCAAAAGAAAACAAAGCCTGTTAACAACGTATAAAACAGTGTCAGCGATAAGCGATACATTGAAACAACATCAAGAATAAGTGACCAAAGACAATATCTGCGAGAAACAAAAATGAACAAAAAGAACTTGACATAAACACCGCATCGCAACAATAATGAAATCAATTTGTGCTGTATTCCGGCGTCACTGTTTGTCGTCGTGACGTCACGCTTGATAAATGACTGAACCACTATCTCGTTTGTTTTATCTCGTACAACGGTTTAAATGTATTTTTATAGGGAAACGTTTTTAGATTTTGCAACTATTTTATTTATGTGCTATGTTTTTGTGTTTTTTTAATCCACTATTGCTATGACCAAATTCTAGTATATATATAATTTTTTTATTGTGTTGCATGGTATGACCATTTCTAATAATGCACAGTTTTTTGTTTTTCAAAGAAGCGGCATAACGTGAACGAACTTGAAACAAAAGGTTTGAATATTAGATGGTGAAATAATATATTATAGTTTTAAAATAAGTTTAGTACCACCATACTTAGGTATCAAGAAGCTTTAAAAATAGTAGCAGGTTTGACGACCTGATTGGCGCAGTGGTCAAGCGATTGGACTGCTGCGCTAAGGGTTCCGGGTTCGATTCCCGCACGGGGCAAAAGATTGTGCGAAACGCAGATGTTTGTCCCGAGTCTGGGTGTTTGTGTACCTATGTGATATTTCATATTTGTGAAATGCACCTAGAATACATGAAAAATTCCTAATGCGGTTTTTTTAAAATAATAATTAGTATTAGTTAATATAACTATTAACTGATGAACCCAAAACGACTGGCAACATTAATTGATAAAACAAAAAAGTCCTCAATAAGTTCTTAAGATGGAAAGTATGTAAAAATAATTGGATTTTATTTTCTTGAGATGAATATTTTAACAGACTCATTCATTATAGTACCAAATTCGTTCATATAAGATTATTCGGATAAAAGACAATTTTAATTAAATGCCACTTGAAGTGATGAATGCTTTAGATTGTAATCATTCATTCACGATCATGAGTTTTAATACTAGGCTCAACAAGTTGCTATTACTAATTCTTAGAAGGTTTCTTAAGGTCCATTCAAATCTTGCTGATTTGAAGTAATAATTACTAAAACGTCTTTCAAAAGTCTTGACATACATAATATAATATGCTTATTAATCTATTTGTGAGTGTGCTTATTATAAAATATATAGAGTTATTTACTATATATGCTGGTACACCTACACAGTTAACATGGAATTACAGGCTATTGCAAGTAAGATAATCTTCAAATTCGAAAGCAGCTAATGACATAAAAAAATGTATTCAAATTGTATTCAAAAAAACCGTCTCCGATACATCCGCCCGCCACCGCTTCGTAGTTCTATGGATGGGTAGAAGAAATGGCGCAACAAACAACCCAGCAGCATAATCTGTTAGTCAACATATATTATGTAGGAGCATACCTACACAGAAATTATAGATACAGAGCTGTTCAGTTCAAGTAGGCAAAGTAACGACGAACAAGACAAGACTATTGCTACTTCAATCGTTATGTCAACTAACAATATATTCGAGTCGAACGAATCGAATTGAATCGAGTAAAATATCGAGTGTCGCCCATTTGCCGTCAGAAAAGGATTTCACTACTCAAATATTGATGTATCTCTGTGTCGGCCGGATTAAATGTGCAGTTTAAGTTTTGAAGTTAAAAGGCCCGTAGAGAGTAAAGGGGTTGGTTTGAGTGCTGTTTGAAAGTAGAATTTTATTGCTTCGTGAGCATCGTACTGCGAGCGAGTTCGTAGGTGAGAGTTACTTACTCTGAGTGTTTTATAATAATAATGTATGAGGGTTTCTTAGTAAAACATTTACTTGTTATGTGATCATTTTAATGCGTTCGATTACAGCCGTTTGTAAAATACTGTTTTAATAAAAAACAACATAGGTATGTACAATATTTTTAAAAGAAAGACGAGATTTATTAAAAATTGAGGGTTTAGGGTTTGTCCACCTTTCAAATTTTGCTAAAGTATTAGTTGAAAACCGAAGGCAAACTTTTGATTGTGAGTAATAATTCAAGCATACAGAGAAATACAGATCTTTATTGGCATTTACGAAAGCAAACGACGACCTAACCTATTTATAAAGCATTTACTTATTTCAGTATTCTCAGAATACCAGCTAAAAGCGTCGCCTCACATCCTTCATTTTCTTTACTTTTTAAGCAAACATTTTTAAGTAACCATAGAGTACTTTAAAGTATGGCTCACTTACTTCGCTCCAGTGGAAACAGAATTTTAAAAGCGAGTATCACTGGAGGCTATAAACGTTCACCGTAAGTGAATATCGTTTGCGGCCATAGAAAGCTATCGCCATTAACATCAACTATATTGGGTACTTATTCCCGCGTTGCTGTAATATTATGGATCTTTTAGCGTAATAAGCGATATGGTATCGAATTTTAAGACTGGAAAACTGTATTAAATGTATAGCCTTTTAGCGGTGCAGGAAGATGGAAAGCTCTAGAACAAGTTCTCTACTTAGCAACGAGTTTTCGAAAAAGTTTTGTGTCGAGCAGACATGCGTTTGCTTCGCAGACAAAAGCTAAATTCTTAAATTAACAAAGAATCAACGGTGTATTATTGATAACTTACTTTATTTGAAGAGAGCTAGCAAGGTCACCCACAAGAATGTTAAGATGCATGTATTTTACGCGATTTTACTAGTTAATAATCATTCATCAATTACATATTTGTATTATTTTAAATAGTATGGCATTAGAGTTTCGTGACATGAGTAGAGAGTATTAGTTTTAGCATTAGAAATAATTAATGTTGTCTTCTAAAAATATTGCCTCCAAAATGTACATTAAAGAAGTATGTGAAAAACTTTACCAAGCAATTCTTTAAATGGCCAATATCTTAGGTTTTAAGCGGTTGGTATTACAAACGATAGGTAAACAAAGAACTTTGCGGTGAACACGAGAAAAACAAGCTTAGGGGACGTCGGAGTTTCCGATAAAGTGATCCAGCCTTTGCACAAATACGTCGCACTGTTTGTTGTCTCCAAGC
This sequence comes from Abrostola triplasia, assembly GCA_946251915.1. Classification (NCBI taxonomy): domain Eukaryota; kingdom Metazoa; phylum Arthropoda; class Insecta; order Lepidoptera; family Noctuidae; genus Abrostola; species Abrostola triplasia. Next base: position 2,555,038 of record OX276425.1, read on the forward strand.
AATATGTACTAGTCTTGCTCCACAACTCTGCTCGTGTCAAAACTTCCTGTACTCCCTGGAGTAAATGGAGCTATGTGATTCTGTTTTTTAGAGAGACGGACTAAGTATAGGATTTCCTTATGACGGCGGGAATTGGAGAAGTCAGGAGCGGTCAACTCGTGAATCCTATGGCATTATTATGCTGTCTGACGAACCGATTTTGATGTATGGAGTGTCGTTGGGATCCTTATACTATCGCGAGTAACATAGGCTATAAAAAAGTTATTTAGATAATTAAAAAACTCAGCGGAGAGCCGATGATCGATCTTAGTGGCGGGCCATAGTAGAGGCTTAAGACTATCAGACTGTGATAAAATTGAAAAGAATATGAATTTTAAACACGACTGCCATGTCATAAACTGAACTATAAAGTAAAAAACAAATGGAACACTGTCTTAATTAAAAGGTAGGTTTCACAATGAAACTTGTTTTTTACTTTTTAGGTGGTTTTTGTCGGGTTTTTAATTTCCATTTTTTTTTTTTGGGACTTGTTATGAATATAATTCAAATACACGAGATCGCATCTACCGCCGCCATTGTGAGTATCATGTAAACGGCTTAATTAATACTGTCTCAAGGGGTGGTTTAGATAGGAGATAATTATATGTCTGGACACTGTGTATGGTACGTCATTTAAATAGTCTGGGTAAACTAGTTCTGGTGCCTTAACTAATTACTAAATGATGACTAGCCGGCGTGGAAATTAAAAACATCAGGTTATCCCTAACCAGGCATTATATAACATCACGCCTGTATTCCCTGAAAGGGTAGGCAGAGATGCACGTACAGTACACCCACATTTCGCCAGTTATGTTTTTTAGTCCCAATGTGAGGGGCGAGCCTATTGCCATTAACCGGGCACAAACCCAGACTCCGTGCTGCTACTGAGAATTTCCTAATGGAAAAACCCAGTAACACTTTGCCCGACCCGATATTCGAACCTAATACCTCATGCTAAGCAGTGGCGCTTACACCTACTAGACCAACGAGGCAGTCAACATCATAAGCCTTATATAAAACCTAACAATACATACAGTTTTATTTCAAGCACAGAAATATAAAAAGTCGAAGTACAACACAATAAGTTCAATACAAACAACTAATAATCCTCGTTGGTTAAGTTCATTATTTGTTAAAGAACGGAGCTATTGGAGAAGTATTGCTCGCTTTCCGATCTCGCGAGCAGTTCCTACTTTAATAAAAACACCAAGAAAAATGCGACCAATCAGAAGTTCTTATGATATTGTGCTTTTCAATTTCAAACAGCTGCAAAGTTTTTATTGGTTAGCAGTCTTATAGATCAGGCGGTTGTTAATGTCGATTGTAAAGGTGATGGTAATGATTTGGCTTTGGAATTGATTTTTTGGTTAGACATAAGGTGTTTTAGAGTAGGTATTTATCTAAATTTGGACTTGAAGAGAAATGGAAATCTGCATCAGTATGCTTCAGTTAATCAAAAAACGTGATGATTTTCAAACTTACCGTTGAATAATTACAGATTAGAAGGGATATGTTGAAATACTAAGTAAATAACTCGTATCTAAATCTCCATCGGCCCTCCCAAATCCCTCCGACACAGTCTAAAAATATATTAACCCATTCTTCGTCATCAACCTTTCTCAAATGAAAACGGACGTCCAAAATTATTGTTACAAACACATAATTGTATTTTAATTTGGCAGCCTTCGGACACACTCGGCCGATAAACCCGACCTATTAAATAAACCTTTCAACCCTTCATCGCGATGGGAGTATGAAGTCCCATCGCGGGTCCTTTGTGTCGTTTATGTCACTTTGTTTGACAACCTTCCACGATTTGGGTCGAATTTCTGACGCTTCCTATGATAAATGTTTACTGCAAGTTTTAGGTGCCTGGGCTTCGAGTTGATTAGAATGAATACGCTCAGTTTTACAATACAACTTTATATAGTTATGTCAAAGACTTCTTTTAATAAAGATTAAGGACTGTTAATATAGGTATATACAAGCACGCCTGTAAATTTTGACCATTATCTTATGTCAGGAGTTTTACACCCATATTTCGCTCCTCCAACCCTCATAATAAAAGGCGAGCCTACTGCCATTCATGGCTCTCAGACCCAGCTTGTTGCCTCTCACAAATCATTTTCTCAACAACGGATTGTAATTATATTCTCAATCTGTCCCCTTTAGACTTAGAGACTCGCACAGGAGCCGAGAAATGAAAGGTTAATTAACACGCATATTGTAAATTGAAGTCCAAACTCATGATATAGGTACTTCCCACACCAATAACGAAACCAACTTCAGAGCGCACCTTGTTATGATCCCGAGCAACATAATGGCGGAAATCTAATTAAATGTCAGATTCCTTGCCAGGATCAAAGGCTTACCTAAACCCATTCGGCTCACACACATTTTACTTTGTGTACGTATTTGATACCTGTGTCTTGTTGGAAAAACTACACGTGCTGTTGTCTGGGTCAAGTGGCGATTATGAATTCTGATTAGCCCGTCAACGTGCGAAAGCTTTAACATTTTATATTCGCTTGTTCTAGAACCCCAGAGGAGGCCTTTGTTTAACAGTGGATGTGTTCCGGCTGATGATTGTTCTAGAAAAGTGGAAACGACTTTATTTTTTGCCTACGTTAGGGTAGCGACCAAATAGGATTTCTGCCAGAGACTTTAAATACTACCCCAAGTGTTTATTCTGCAGCGTCTTTAAGAACGTTTGCGCATGCGTAGGCTTCAAGTAGAATTCAATTAAATAAGCTTGGTAGTTGACACTTTCATGTCTACGTCACGCAATAACAATAAGAACAGCAATCAAGTAATACTAGCTACTTTACGCGCTGGCCGACTGACTAACAATAAACACAAACGCAAACAAATAATCCTTTTATTTGTATTCAATCCAGTCAATTAAGTCCTTAAAAAAACAAATGACAGCAGTTTTAAACTAGTTACAATATCAACACGCTACGTTCCCTACTAGAGTTGTATAAACGTAGTCTGACAATAAAACTTCTTTATCGTTAAATAGCAGCTTTTAGAAACTTTGTTAGGCAAATAAAAGTTGCCAGTTTAAAACACTGTTCCTTTGTCTTAGTATTGTTACAACAAACACTTTTAGAGGCGTTATTTTATTACTTGTTGGAGCGTAGTGATATTAAGATTGTTATTTCATTGTACTTTCTTGGATTTTAAACTGAGAACAATATTATTAAAATATGTATAATTAAATATACATGGAATGTTGTTCCTTATTATCTTGTAGACTTGGCAAGTCTTAAATAAAAAATAAAATACATAACATCACGCCTATATTCCCCCAAAGGGGTAGACAGAAGTGCCCCTAATGTACACCCACATTTCGCATATAATGTTATAGACCTCAATGTAATAGGAGGCGAGCCTATTGCCAACCGGGCACAAATCCAGACCACGGCCTGTTACTGAGAATCACCTAATGCAAAAACCCAATAATGCTTCATTCGATCGGGGATTCTAACCCAAGGCCTCGTGCTCCACTGGACCAACGAGGGAGGGAAAGATAAAAAAAAATATAATATTCAGATCAAACGTACATTAAAATGGCAATGCTGATTCTTTGACCCAAAAATAAATAGCTACTTACCATCATCAACTAAGTAAGATTGAGTACATACAAGGAAAAAAACATACTCAACTAAAAAAGTCCCCGTTTGAAAAACCTGTGTTGCCTCCTCTCGTATTCCCATGAGACAGTCCAATGTGTTGCATTATTCTGTCATTCCCTTAGGTTTACGTCTGGCTTTATAGAATTACTTATTCGATATGTGTCGTGAGTACAGCGTGAATTACTGTCTTGTTTTCAACCAGGGTTACCACGCTGAATTATGGAATTACTTGAGAGGTGTTTCCATGGCAACCTGGAGATTTTATTTGTTCTTTTTTATTGGCTTGGGAATTGGTAAGGATATTACCGTTTATGTTCAGATGTGTAAATTTTGTGGGCTTCCGGAAAATCAAGCGTCGTTAAAGTGTTTGAATAAAATATGATATCACCACATGATGTGGTATGTATTAAGGAGTTGTATTGCTGTTCGCTGAAGTGGATATGCCTTGTATTAATGTGGAGCAAGGGGTGCCGCCTTTTATAGATTTTTGGTTATTTTGCTCGTCCTACATAACTGTTACATATTGGAAAAAATCTAACAGATAGAATTCATGTCCAAAAAAATACACAATAGCATTTAAATAAACTTGTAAATTTATTTTAAGTAAAATATGCTTTTTTACTTTTTATTTTTGTACATATTGTTTTTATTTTGTATTAGAATTAAGTTGTAAATAGATATAATAATTATATACTTATAAAACTCCTAATAAATGAAAAACATCCAGAAAAATATTCATTTAAAAATATGAAAAAACATAGGTACCAACCCTTAACCGCAGGTATGAAAGATAAGTCAAACGTGAAAGAAAATTGATTAAAATAGGTTTCCATGAATATCAATGAAGTTAATCATACTCGCTATTAGATATAATTATATTAGTATTTCTACAAAATACCTATAGAAATAGATACGCATATAGGACTGATAGTTCTAAATTTATATAAATCTGTATGTATATAGGGAGGGTAAACAATGATTAGACTTGAGATAGGGCTGCCAAAAATGAACTTTTAAATAGTGAATTTAATTGAGTTAGTAAAAGAGTATTTTGAAATCATATACACAGAGAGACTGCCTCGTTGGTCTGATGGTTGCTAAGCGCGATTACTGAGCAAGACCTCATGCTCAGCAGTCGCGCAACCACCAGAACAAGCAAGCGGTCGGACAAAGTGATACTGGGTTTTTCCATTAGGTAATTCTCAGTAGCAGCACGGAGTCTAGATTTGTGCCCAGTTGACAGCAATAGGCTCACGGCCTATTATATTGAGACGTATTATATAACTGGCGAAAAGTGGGTGGGTGTACTATAGATAGGTAGGTACACCTTTGCCTTCCATTTCGGGGAATACAGGCGTGACATAATGTTATGTTTTTGACGGACAAAATGTAGGACTTATCATTATTCAAACAGATCTTTTTCTGACTAAAAATGACAGACAGCCAAAAAATACTCATCGGAAAGCAAAAATGTACAGCAAAAATCCCATATCAGAAAATGTACCAGAAAATAGTTTATGAAATGCAAAAATAATTACGAAATTTTGGACTACCCGCGTTCGTGCTCGCGAACAGTAGCATTTCATATATGAAATTTGATAATTAGCTTGTTAAATGTACAAGCCCGCTTCTACTTTAATATTGCCTAGAAAATAATACAAGCACATTATTCCGAAAAACTTTCGTAGCTACTCTTTATCTGGTTTTTTTTATCAAATAGAATAGAATGTTTTGTAGGTTATCATGTCACACTAATATTATAAAGCCTACTAAAGTTTGTGTTTGTGAGTTGATATGTTGGTTACTTCTCTTCTTCTCACTTCTCACTTCGACGCAAAAACGGCGAGACCGATTTTGACAAAATTTGGTATATATAGCTTTTTATTCCAAAAATATTCGCCCGCCTTTACTAGTTTTATCTAAATATTAAAGCTACCACGATAAAGATAACCAAAATATTATACAATCAACAATACACAAGCTTCGTTAATAAGGAGTCCTATCACAAAAACACCTTAACATTCATTCATAACATTAAAGTTATATTAATTTTAACAATCAATGTTTACTTACAGGGTTAACGCTTGAAAAGTATTAACTTTATTCCGACCAGATTAAAAAGTAACTAAGTGTGCTCCGAATACACAAGAACAGTATTTTCATTATGCCTCTTACCGCGTTTCCTGGTAAACCTTAACTCAAGTCAACCTGTCTGTTGCAAGTAAATAACGCAGCTATTTTTCTTTCATTTTAAACCGAGAGTTCATTAAAATGTATTCATAAAGTCCATGTCACATTTTTTAGACTTATCTGGGTCTAGTAAATAAATTATAATATTTACTCCGAGTTTAAGTTGTGAGGAATATGACGTAGAATGTAGTTTTGAGTATAACAATGTTTTTTTGATTAAAGTAGATTTACAATGGAGTTAGTGATTCTAGTTTATGGTATAATTTAGGAGTAAATTATTGTTTTATTAGAAGTCAACTAGATGATGATTTTTTAAGATTGCAAATGTGTCTTTGCTTCAACATTTAAATAGAACGAGTGGTGTTAAATGAATTAATGATTTTTTTATGTAAATAGGTTTTCACAAACACAAATTTGTATAGAAAACTAAAATAAAAACTAGATGGCGTCGGCATTTTCTAACAGACTACCTCTGAGAAGAAATGCCGAAACAAACTCACGTTATATGATTTAACACCATTTAGTGACTTTGTAGCCTTTACCTATGATCGAAATGATTTTTACGTAAAAAAATACAATAAAATTTTCAAGCAATTCAGACAATAGTAAATTATTTCGACAATGACCGGCGCGGATCGCCGTTCTGTGGATACGGCCAACGCCTCCAGTTTTTACTCCGCTGTTGGTTCGCTCCTGCTAATTTCTCTGTGGCGTGGTACAAAAGTCATGTATGAGGAATTTATTCAGGTCTCGTCCGCGCCCGCCTCTTTGTGTTGCTAATTCCATTTTATTCTTTTCTATTCTAATGTCATTTACCCCGGAGGCACGTAGTTATAATATTCAAGGGGATCTTGGTAAAATCCTGGTGTAGTAATCTTTTTACTTTTGATGAATGGCCCCTTTTTGTGGTGTTAATTGTGTTAAGAAGTTATATTCATATTTTTATCGTTGGCTAATGTTTTTGGGTGTGTTTTGTTTATTTCTGTATTCTTTGTTACTAAAACAGTTGGGAATATATTTACAGTTAGTTATCTGATACAAAATGAGTCTAGATTTTCGTCTATAATACAATTTAAACTAGTAAGGGTCCTTAATGGTTACAATATAATACTCTTTTTACTATAAAAACAGTTCCAAAGTTTTGTTATATTCACCCCGTTTTACATGAATTGTCAGTGGCAAGGATGCAAGTATTGTATTCTCACGTTGGACTAATACGAGTGCCTACCTATTATGTAGATATTTGTTCCGAATGAGCCTGTAATAATCATGTCTATTACATCTTTACTACAAAAATACCGACAATACCTTCCAGTTTAAAAATATAATAGATACTAAAACAGTAAAATAATTAATTTGGCTTTCTCTTGCCATCTTTCAAATACTTCATTATAAATTGCTATGTTCATCTTAGCACCTGCATCTAAACAACAATACGTACATCAAAACTTTTGCAAATAATCGTCTTATTTGTTTCGTAAAGAAACTCGTTCGAACATCAGACAATAAAATATCGTCCCCAACATCAAAGTAAATAAACATTATATTTTCAAACAAAATAATATCTGAACAATTCTTTAGCTGTCCGATACTTTGCGATGAACACAAAAAACGGCGGTTTTTTTTCTTTCTTATAGAAATTGACAGCGTGTTTATTGTATCGTGGTTTGGACAAAGCAGGCGTGGCGAGGGTCAGTATTTTATCAATTTAAGTCCGTTCAAATAAATAAGACGAATCGACGAACTGTTGACTGATAATTGAATATTGATGATGATCGCTCAACTCGAATTTGATAAAGTTTTTTTTTTTATAAAAAACGTCGCCCCACGCTAGGAATTTCTCCTGTGTCGTTGGTGCGTTTCACAAACATGAAATATCACATACACTAACACCCAGACTCGGGACAAAAATTTTGCACAAAGTTTTGCCCCGTGCGGGAATCGAACCCGCAACCTTTAGCGCAGCAGTCCAATCGCTTAGCCACTGCGCTAATCAGGTCGTCATTTATTATTAAGTGTAATAATATCCGAGACGTCTCGTTATTTATTCCTCATATTATCTTATTTCTGTATTGTATTCAACACGTACAAAAACAAAAACTACCTTTTCTCTCAACATTTTTACCAAAAGGCTTTTTATCGTTAGAAAAACGTTCCGATTACAAATTCAATAACATTTCCCATCTAATACAAGAAGGGGCAGTGTCAGGCTGACCGCGTCGCGCGTGACACCGTGTCAGCTTGTCAGCGACAGTTTACTATGAAAGGACCTTCGTATTACGTCACACACGCTGGATTAAACGGTGCACGGTGGAACAAAACTATTGTGACGGTCGCGACGTGAGATAATTGTTAAGTTGGGGATGTTTTTTGTATGAATTCAGGAGATTTTTAGCTGTCTTCAAAAAAGGAGGACTTTCGGCGCGTATTTTTTTTTTGTATTAACCATCATTACGTAACCCCACAAAGTAGATGATTTTTACTTAATTAGGCGTCTATAAACGCACATTTAGTTGTTATTTATGCGATATTTTAATATGGCCAGCCAAATGCCTCTCATTACCAAAAGGTCCAAACGAGTAATTCACCTCTTACAACTACAATTCTTCGCATTATACAATACAATTTTTTAAAAGAAATTAACATTAATTTATCACGTAAATGCAGAATATTTCTGATATAAGGAGTGCAAGTACATCAGTTACAGCTCACGGCAAAATACACGGTTGATTTAAATGGTGCACGGCAGAACAAAGCTGTGATGGTGGCAGCGACGCGACGCGGACGTGGGGAAATTGTTAAAACGAATAGGATATTTTTGGTAAACAATAAAAAGAGAGTTGTGTGGTATGCCGTTTTATATGGTTTTGGGTTTAATTTTGCGCGAGTTGTAGTACGCTAGGGATGAGAAAGTATTAACTAGTACGTCAGATTAGTGAGTGAGTGATCGTAGCTAAGAGATGTAAAGAACAAATGCTCATGTATAATGAGAGAGAACTAAATTTTTTTACGATATCTATGGTACCTATTTCCTAATGATATTTCAATTCAATTAGAATATTCTCCCGATCTATTTTATTAATTTGCCTCGTAGTGTGCATCCACACGTGTATTATTTATTCGCGACTTTTTGCCTAAACACTGATTCTCCGGGAGTTGGGTATGGACTATAGACAGTCGCCACCTTGTTACCGTCACAAAGGAATGTTTGATGAAAATGTTATAAGTTTAGTTATAACATGAGAGTAATGTGTCTTCTATTAAAATGAGGAACTGTGAATCACCTGCCTTTCTCTTGGCATGATTTAACAATGTAAAACTGACAAAATAAAACCAATAATTAAATAATTGTTTGTGTTATATTGTAAAAGTTTTATTTCAGTAGGTATTGTAGGTTATGTTTGATTTTGTTTTTTTATATTTAATTTTTATAATGTTACTTTTTTGTTAATAATAATAAGTCTATATAATAATAATAGTCATAAGTACCTAGCTATCGCATTGGGTAGTACTCACCTGTAAGGATAGTTTTAAGGTTTCGCTAAATAAATAAATAAATTTCGACGATCTGATTGGCGCAGTGACTAAGCGATTGAACTGCTGTGCAACTGGTTGCAGGTTCGATTTGTGCGAGCAGCAAATTGTCCCGAGTCTGGGCGTTTGTGTATGTGATATTCCATTGTGAAACGCCCCTACGACACAGAAGAAATTCGTAAAGTGAGGGGACGAAAAAAATCTAATTACTTCATATACCGTTTTCTTTGTGATTATTCCGGTTTGACATAGATCGTAGTAGATATAGGAGTAACTCGTATTATTCCAATTAAACACATTATGTTCGTAACAATCTCGCTAATCCCGTACAAATTGGACATGCTTATAGGATTACCGGTTAATAGGGAATGTTCGAAGCTTTTTTAACCCCAATCAAAGGGAGATTTGTGTTTTTAGAAACTAGGACAAGTTTTCTAAAGCTTGTAGAGCAATGTATGTTGGTGAACAGATAAAGGTGCTGAAGAGGTTCTGTGCGCAGTTTCGCAATAACTTAAGGTTGGAGTACTATCAACCAGCAATACAACAGGCCTGCATGCTTATACAGGTACTATAAATGTGAAAGTAACTCTGTCTATCTGTGGCGCCTTCTCGACTAAACCGCTAGACGGATTTTGATAAAATTTGGCATGGGGAAAGTTTGAGACCTAAAAAGGACATACGCTACATAACGCGGGCGAAGCCGCGGGCAAAAGCTAGGAATTTATAAAAATAACAACATGCTAAAATGACACCAAAAGTTGTCATATAATAACAAAGATTATTAAGATATCTATATCTATATTAATCTCGGATGAATTATATAAACAGGATTTACATAAACCCCTCTCAGTTAAATACCAAAAATATACAAGCAAAATTAATACAGAAACACATAAATTATCGCTTCGCTGTTCATTACAGCTCTGAAGTGAACCTACATTAATATTATCGTAGTAACACAGCAATGGGCGACAAAACAATGTTTCATATCGCAGTGGGCTCTTGAAACTGAAATTTATGAGGCAATTGAACGTAATAGGCATCCGATGACAGTTCCGTTCATAATAAGCCCCGACATTGCTCGCTTGATAAGTAGAGATTGATTTAGTGGTTATCGATAAATTTATCGTATCAAGTTGTTTGTTTGTTGTTATCGTTGCAGTTTCTACGAATTGAAATAAAACGACGCTAACACGAGCTTTATATCGATATACTTTTTATCGATGTTTAAATTTAAAAAAATCGAATTCGAAAATATTTCATAACACCAGTATCCGCCGAAGGGGCAATCAGAGGTGTATAGTTCCTACATCTGCTTGTATAAGTATAATGTCACAAATTATGTTATAAGCCTTAATGAAATAAGGATTGCAATCACAACGGCACAAACCTAGACTGCTTGCTGTTTGCTGCTTATTTTGAAATTAAAAGGATTCAAGCTTAGTTTGGGTAACATGCTAAAAAAGCACCATAAGTCATAATAATGGGACTGACCTAAAAATAAAACAAGGCACATATTTAAATATACCAAATACCTAAGAAAAGTCTATCACTTTATCGATAAAGAAAATATGATTGGTCACATCCCTATCGGTTGAGCGTTCTGTCCGCAATGAGCGATGTAACGCTCAATCATCGGCCGCGTCTCTATCGTAGCTATCTAGACGCTCGGACTCCATGTTATATAGAGAAGTTGACTGATCACCGTCTGAGTTTAGCCGTAAAGGGTTTTCATTCGATTGTTAAGACATATCATGTTATACATAGGTATATAAAAGCATGTTAAGTGAGTTGCCAAGTGGTATCCGGCCTAGAATTGACCACCCCATTTGCTCCCGTGGGTGTCGAAAGAAGCGACTAAGGGAAAATCTGGAAGATGGGCAGCAGCGTCTTCTGTAACTTCCCTACCACACTGCTATCTCCAAGCCGCTTGCAAAGCGTGGAGATTATGGCACTTCCCCCATTCCAAGGAGGAGGCTTTTGTTCAACAGTGGACGTGTTCCAGCAGATGATGAAGATATAGAAGTATAGGCAGTACGTATAAAGTATTTTATTTAAGAGTAAAGGTCGTAGCACCCATATCAACCCTGAAAGGGATCGTAACCGTTTTAACTCGTGCCGTGCAGTATTCTTTGTATGACACTCGCTACTGCAAAGCACACTAATCGGATTCTTAACGCCCGCTTGATGGCAATAGACTCGCCCCCTATTACATTGGGACCTAAAAACATAACTGGCGAAATGTGGGTGTACTGTATGTGCACCTCTGCCTACCCCTTCGGGGAATACAGACGTGACGTTATGTTATGTTTACGAGTAAACGTAGACCGGCGATCCCTAAGTGCGTAGTCGCCTTGCCTTAGCCGCGACGACGAGTATCGGAGCACCTGACCTTCTTTGGTTACGTGCTGACGTAAGTTTGACGCCTGTTTCACGGCGAGACTAAAGTCGATACGGTGACGACCCCTATCCGATTTGATAATACTATGTGTGCTATAACCCTGAGCCGAATTGGATTATGCCATAATCGATGAAAACCCGAACACAATTAAAAGTATTGAACAAAATTAAACCGTACCCTTCACAGTGTAACTAAGTCCCGCTTTATGAAATCATAACCACCAACCTTAAAGTAATCCCCAATATTAATTATTATTCGAATTGAACGTCCTTTACCTGCCAGCTCAAAAACGAAGGCATCGCTTTGAAGCTCTAATTATAACCCACCCATTAGTAACAGTGGCTGACGATTCTGTATATTACATCAACTTCGGACCAATTAATTCTTCTGTAACTACTTATTGGACAAAGTTTTAATTTAAAACTACGCAAAGTACGAAGACGAAGTGTGTTCGGCTGTACATCAACTTGATAGTTAATTAAAAGTAGGAAAGTTTCCTTTCATATTTTTTGTGAGGCCTAAATAGTTACGACTATTTTCGTCTCGGTTTAAACCTAAGGCCTTTTATCGAAGTCAAAGGAAAGGGCAATAAGTTTATTTTTAAACTACAAACGATTTGTTTCTTGTGTTATGGGTTGTTGTTTGTAGACGTAGATGTTTATGTCGCGGTCGGTTCACTTGCCAGAAAATAAATATTAGGTAAGTTCAATAATGTAGGGAGAGAAACATACACTTCATATATATCTGTGTACATACAGAGATGTGGTAGTGAAAGCCACAATAGTCGGAGCTCTTAAACTTTAATAATAACGTAGTATATTCTACCTAGACGTGTCTAGAGTAACTAAGAATGTACATAGTAAAAAAAATGCATGAGAAGATTTTAACCCGAAATCTTTTTCTTTAAGCGTCGCCCCACACTAGGTATTTCTCCTGTGTCGTGGGTGCGTTTCACAATCATGAAATATCACACACAAACACACGGACTCGGAACAAACAAATTTTGTCCCGTGCGGGAATCGAATCCGCAACCCTTAGGTCAGCAGTCCAATCACTTAGCCACTGTGTCAATCTTCTACAATCACGATATCGGTCTGAAAACCTGAGAAGCGACATAAGTATTAGGTTATCTTCCACATATTCATCACTTTTATTTGCCCACAGATCCAAGGCAAGCCGATTATCCAGCAGCGGATCCTGCCAAGTCCCGTGGTGTCAATCGACGCGCCATACAGCCACAGTCGGAGTACCGCCACTCCTGGAGACGAGCACAACAACATCATATTCAGTCCATGGAAGGCTTTTGGACCCTTCGTCGATACTATACAGGTTCGTAATATACAAAAAAATTGCCTACAGTTACAAGGGCGAAGTTAAGCTATCCTTGTCACGGCCTTCTTCTTATTGTATGGTGGGTGAACAATCTGGTGTCAGAGTTTAAAGCGCCTCTAGGCCTCTGACATGGCTTTACACACCATTGAATAGTCTCTCAGGTGTGCCGGTTCCTCACGATGTTTTCCTTCACCGTTTTTATCAACTGATAACTAATTTATAGTACGCACATGAATTGGAAAAGGCATTGGTGCGTGGGTTTAAGCTTGCGACCTTGACTTGGCAGTCCAATGGTCATTCCATTCCTCTATCAGTGCTGTTAGCCGCGGTCAAACCTTTGATGGGTGACCATTAGTGACACGGTTTCTTTTAAAACATCGTGATGCCGTTAGGCCTTCGCCTGATCTCCCTCCGGTCGTGACGATTAGACGTCCTGTCGGACTATTAATGTGAGGAAACAGAGCGTGCACTTTAGTTCACGCACACACTTGTACACATGCCTTCTGTGTCATTGGCTATTCTCAGATGAGATTGGCCAATTTCACTATGACCAATCAGAAACTATAAAAAACAACAAAATTCCGAATAATGCGGACAGGAATTTGCCATGGGTGGCATGACCAAAATATGTAGTTGGAAACCCGGTTGGTTGGACAATTTATTTTTTGAAGCGTAGTAAATTTTAGACCGCACATGTGACTAGCAACGAACGGGAAATACTAACTGCCTGAATAGTTTCAAAAGAAAACCACCAAAAAATAAAAATACTAGTTTTAGCTATGTTTAATAAATGTAAAAACGTCAAACGTATATGAGTTCTTATTTGGTAAGCAAAATAATTATAACTAGCTGAGCCCTGCGGTGTTACCCGTTACATTTTTCGGGATAAAAAGCTTATGTGTTAATGCAGGGTGTCAGCTACCACCATATGAAATTTCTTTAAAATCCATTCAGTAGTTTTTACGTAAACGAGTAACAAACATCCATCCATACTCACAAACTTTCGCGTTTATAATATTAGTAGGGATCTCTTATAAATGTTTGAAATTGCCGCTAATATAATAAAGGTATTAGAAGTCAAAGAGCCAATGATAAAAAAATATTAATTCGTTATTTTCTTTATTGAAATATGTCTTCGTTATTTAATAAGCAACTAAACATTAAACGGGTCGCTTTTATTAGAACTTAAATCTCGAAATTCAAATGATATTTATAATTAAAGTAGTTCAATCAAATTTTATTAAACTGTTGCTAAGAAATGAAATAATATTTAAAATAGCTGTAAAGGTATATATATTATAGGTACGTAATACACATTTTAATTCTACCTTATATAAAACTATTTACAACTTAAATATCAAATAATAAAAACATCAAAGTATTTTTCAAGTGTCTCATTATTGTCAAAAGGTAAAGTGCCCAAAAGACTTCCAGCATTGCCATTCAACGTGGTAATACTGCCAGTCTTCTGGGCATAGAATGTAAATATTTAAATTAGTAATAGATAAGTACTAAAATTATTTGTTAATTCGCTCTCACAGCGATAGGACACACGTAGTAGTTAGCAAAGGACAAAATATAATACCTAATATCGGTCTTTACCTGCCAATTCGAAAACACGTATTTCGATTATAAGTCTGCCCGCCGTCTATAAAACCGCGATAAAATCCGTAAACCTAGTTTTATTTCAACGTATTTCGATTATTTAAAATTTTCATTTTTTTTATTCAATTAACGGGCTTTGACACTTCGCGATTATAGACAGATACATTTAAAAGCATAACTGTTAACCTTGACATAAATTACAATTTAAATTACAAACAATTCATTTATACGCTGAGAAATTCTAAGAAGCTCCTTCTTAGAATGTCTCAATGTAAACTCAACTTAAAAGCTGATCAAAGTTAGTACTTAGACAATCATTTGGTACCTTCAATTAGGATCTGGATCCTCACACAAAACCTTTCAGTTACAACCAAGGCTCTGTACAATCGGCTTAAGTGAACCAAAATTAATATTTTCAATAGAAACACACAGCCGCGTATTTCTCAGAACAAATATTACTCTCTAATTGGTTTTTGACGTTGATTAATGATATCAGGCTGAAGCGCCATGCTCGCTACCCAATCGTTTCGCTGTCGTGAACATATTCATTATGGAGGGTGAAATCGTTGTTTTTGGTAAAGGTCCTTGTAATAAACAAAAGTTATTGTTGAAGTTTTCTAGTTTACTGAGAGACATTTCATAGACTCAAGTGGAAATAATAGGCATGATGAATACATTACAAAAATCTATATAGTTAGTATAATGTATAGTTAATTAAAATTTAAAAAGCATTCCAAAGGGATGGAAAAATTAAAGAAGTAAATAAAATCCATGAAAAAATGGAGGAAATACCAGTGATTTGGGGTTTGTAGAGGGGCATTCTCTATGCCTCTCCCGCAAAACGTTAACAATGCAATTACTAAGGCGTGACGTCATGGCTAAACAGATGCCATCTCTGTCTGACAGTATATTTAAAATGATTATAACGGCGAATTTTTGCCGTATTTAATTTGTTTTAGTCTTCATATTAATTCTACACTATATTTCAGATCAATATAAAAAAATCGTAATCATCTTTCCTTTTGCCGATGTACCAATATTATTTTACTTTTATTTGCTTTCAGGATGGCGAGCTATTGCCAAGTCAAGACACAGTCGTGCTGCCTTCGCCGAGACACCACGACAGTTCGTTAGATGAAGACGCCACAGATCCAATGCCCACCGCAGAGACATCTAATAAGGTTTGTTTTAATACTGATGATTATGTTAAACAATAACTTAAAGATATCGTAAAGTATGATGCTAGATATTTTACATTTAATTACAATAAAAGTACTTATTTGATTACGAGAGGCTGATATATTGTTGGTCGAGTAAAAACCTCATTATCATCAGCTGGAATACGTCCACTGTTGAACAAAGGCCTCCTTCTTACAACTCCACAATGAACCACAACTTGCAATTTGCATCCACCGATTGCCCGCAACTCTGATATATCGTCGGTCCACCTGGTGGGAGGCCTGTAAATACCTATGTTGACTAAAATGTAAATTATTGTAGGTTATAAGTCTGAATCACCTAGTAAACAATTAAAAGAAAACAAAATAATTAATCATCAACAAGCATACCTAAAGACGTAGTTTAAAATCCAGGTGGCGTCAATAAGTCAGCTGTCATTTATGGTGAGGCCAGACAGCTTCGAGCGTGGCCAGCTAAGGCTGACCTGCATCTCGACGGTACACTCAGTGTACAGCGAGCAGGCTGAGCTGGTCATCAACGAGGAGCGGCCGCAGATCGCTTCGGTCCTGGGGACCAGGGATGCGGCAGGAGGTAAGGATACACTAAGAGATGATAAAAGGTTGAGTTTGTATTTCCCCAAAATGAATTTTCGTGTGTAATAGATTCGCACGGGAGAGAAAACAAATTTTGACGAAACAAAAACTAAAAACCACCAGAGAAAATAATCTTTCACAAATGATGATGCTTCAACTACTGAAATATTCCCTTAATTATATTTTCAGGTACGTATCATAAAAGTTAAAACTGAATTTGCGAAAGGAATAAAAACGAAATCAATACAATAAATAAAATTAATACTATTATTACCGATCGTGAAAAACACTCGGATTCGTATAAATCATCGCTTTTATCGCGGCATTTAAAACGTTTTTCGACATTAATCACGAACGGATCGAAAGCTTTCACGGCTCGTCACGGTCCAATAAACAACATTATGCAGTACCTGAACCCAGCTACTCGTATATACTAGGGAATTGCCTCGTTCAACACCAACAAACCAAGCCAATAATTCCGATAAGAAATTTTCTTTGAGATTTAGACTTGGGATCGCGGCCGAGTTGCAATCGCAAAGAATTTTTATTTCCCGATGTAAACACAACGTCTGAATACGTAGCAGGCGAACCAATCCCACTCTACAATTCAAATATTTGCAGCAACCGACTCGCACTGCAATTTGCCACGAGAAGTTTTCCAGAACGCTGCATCTTGGCAAATGTATGAAAAATGCAAAAAATACTTGCATTGTAAACATAATTATTTTGCTGATGGAAAACTATTCTTGGAAGAAAATCCGAACTGTTTGCGGTGAAGATTGCCGATAGCTTCTATTATTAGCGCTTGAAAACACTTTATTTGAAAACGCTTGAAATTGTTGAAGACATCAACTTTATGCTTGTAGAATAGTTTGCCTTGTGTGCTGGCTACGATGTGGTCAAACATAGTAAATTACAATGTTGTTACTCACCCAGCTATAGCAATCAAAGCGGACTAGATTTACCGATATTTAATTTCGCAAAACCCGTACCACGTCGTATGTTCTTTACAAACCGTAAACCGAACCACTCTAAAATATATTTCAGCTATTCTAAAAACCGTCTGCTATCAAAGCAATAAATACTCCAATTTCACGTGACACTAAACGTTCCAATCTGAAAAACCTACAATAGAAAACTGTGGAATAGAACGAATAGATAGCTACCAAAGTGGTACGAGTATTCACTCAAAACATGAATATTGGTGTTCGTCAATACCGAAGTATTAACAGTATGTGAAAGGCTGAATTGGCAAATCCTTCTATATGTAGGCAATCACTCAAATATTTGGCTGTGTTGGCTTCTAGCATTGAGGCTGTTTGTCGACTACGAGCTTTCCGGTCCACTAAGCAAAGGTAATGTTTAGCGTTTCCTGCGTAGTCTGCTGTTTGTATGTGAGCAAATAGTTCGGATGTACCGTCACCCTGGATTATCGCTGCTTTCCGTGTGAATCGTTTGGCGTGGTGTTAAGAATAGTACTGTCTGCGTAGCTTTGGTCATGGATGATACAATGAAGACGAAAGATTGACTATTGAATATACGTAGATATGGTCTACAGGCAAAGTAACATTTATTAATTCCTTTACGCTGTAGGTAAGAAGGTTAATCAGAGGAAAATAGATGCACACCTTCTTTATACCCGGCTAGCGACTGCCAAGGAATAGTTATGTTTTTGCCAATGTCGTTTATCATGATATAAGAAAACTAAAGATCAGGTCACGCATGTACCTACTCTAAATGCGCCCAAATTACAGCCATACTAAACGTAACATCTTGCCTGCATTCTCCAAAGGGGTAGGCAGAGCCTGTAGTAGTACTTCCACGTTTAGCGAGTTATATTATAGGTCCGCAAGTAATACCGAGCGAGTCTAATGCCATCGACTGGGCACAATCCAGACTCCGTGCTACTACTGAGAATTACCTAATTTAAAAACCTGATAACAGTTTGTTCGACCCGGGTGTCAAACCCAGGCCCTTATGCTCAGCAGTCGCACTTAGCGACCACTACACCAACGACGCATACTATTATAAATACTATAAAAGGTAGCCTATGTGATAATCCCGGGTATCAGCTTCTTCACGATCAAAATTGGTTTATCCGTTTCAGCGTGGAGGAGTAGCAAACATACAAACTTTCGCCTTTATAAAATTAGTGTGAGGTTATAGGTAGGAATATACATACATAGATATCCATTCAATAAATCTTTTGGTCGAATATAACAATGTTGGAACACGATGTTGATACGTTTCAGGAGAGACGTTACGTCGACAAGCTACCATGTAGCTGGCTCTAATTAAATTGTTTAGCTGTTCGCGATAGTTAACAAACTACCAACTTTGTTATCGCACGCTTTCAACACAAATAGGGAAAGTATAACCATCGGGAATCAGGATTTAGTATACCTACGTTTATTGGTATTGTGAAAATCGCTCCAATGGTTATTCGCCAGCAATTCTTAAATTCCAGTCTACGAATCCGAATAAATCTAACAGTCTTATTGATAACTAGTCGTCATTAGGTAGGTAATTAAATAAAGGGCCATAACTGCCATAGTTTACTTGTCGTTCATCAAGAAATATAATAATAATAACATAACATAACATTACATCACGCCTGTATTCTCCGAAGGGGTAGGAAGAGGTGCACATATAGTACACCCACATTTCGCTAGTTATGTTTTTAGGTCCCTATGTAATAGGGGGCGACCCTATTGCCATCAACCGGGTACAAATCCAGACTCCGTGCTAAGAATTACCTAATAGAAAAACCCAGTAACACTTTGCCCGACCCGGGATTCGAACCCAGGACCGGACAGGAGTGCACAGCAGTCGCGCTTAGCAACTAGTAGACCAACGGGGCAGTCTAAAACTATTTAAACTAAACTTTATTTATAAAGAGGTATATAAAAAAAAATAAACTGCTGCTATTTGTACCTGATGACACCAGAATTTATCGCCTCTGTAAGTTAAAACAAAAACACATCCAAGTCAAATACACCTCGTTATTTATGTTAATATCATCAATTCCTCACTTAATCAAAGCTACCTTAATAATAGTTGTCTAGACATCAATTCATATGAAAACGACAAATAAACAACTGAACGTTGCACTGTTACTTATATATAACTGTTAATGTATTAGGTACATTCACAAATGATGCATAGATTTCGCTGTCTAGACGAAACACATTAAGTTGGGCATTTTATCGGCATTATTGGTGTGCAATATCGATGGCTGGCACGATGCATTTGAGATATTAATTTGATTGTAGTTGGTTAGTATACTTGGTAAGCTCAATTGAGCAGCTCTAGGAAGAATACTTTATGTGTTTTTTTTTAATAAAGGTTATTTTGTAGCTTTGATTTGAGAACGATACTGCTATTATAATTATTTATTTACTGCGTCATGGCGTGTACTAATTTTTACCCTAACCATCGCTTTTAGACGTTTTATGATTTAAAGAGAGAATTATCTTATATAATTAAAGATTCTTATATGGTATAGTACTATTTTTTATTCGATTTTTTCAAATTCATTAACGAATTTATTTTCTGACTCAATGATTGATTCCTTCAGGAAGTTCTTTATACATTTTTACACACATTACATAAGGCCTAGTATTTAACATAGATAGGTTAGATTTTGGTTGTGCTAGTTTGTTTGGATATCTATCTGCGTTGATACAAAAGGAATTTCAAGTGAGGGGCGTCGTTGAACAATATCTATAATTGAAAATTTCACTTCGGGTTAGTTCTAGAAATTCATAAGTAATAATTCAACGTCTGAGTGCGGCTCTTAGACAACTTTTGCTTCTCAAAAAAAAAACACATGCTGATATAACAACTAGGTATGTTATAATTGTAGTTCATGGAAATTGGTATTACATTTTTTTTAGGAAACAAACAGCTACAATTTAGCAAATATAATACAACTTTATGTTGTCTGTAAGAGATCGCCTAGTGCGATAAGACCGCCCATTGTACATTATCCTCATACTGTACTTATGTTTATTTTTGGTGTACAATAAAGAGAAATCTATCTATCTACATACAGAGTAAACAAAACGTAATCCAAAACAGTTTCCACACAAAAACTAAACATTTGCGCCGAATCGAAAACGATAAATATCATCATACATCTCTTTAAAGAAAGGCGTGGGTAATGTTCTCATAAAAACAAACAACGATCTACATACTAACAGAAAACTTCTTTCTAAAATTAAGATCGGACTAGCGCAAGACCGACATAACACTAAATTCTAATTTACGTAAAAACATTCGCAAAGTAAGCTAATCTCAAACAAAGTAGAAAAACGTGTAAAGCAATGAAATAATTAAGTTTAATTTACGATAAAGCGTTAAAAAAGAGAAAACAATAATTAAATATTCATTACCAGGAATTATCGCGTTTTCTTCGCATTCGACGGAAAATTCACGAAAAGACTCGCACTTTTTTGTTAAGTGAGTTACGTCCCTACAAGGACAATTTTATCGATGTCGATATTTGGTATTTGTCTGATACTTTTACAAATTAGTTATGGAATTAAAGTATGATATAACTGGCATGAGAGCTATGTTGAATTAACGTTAGATGCGGGTAACAAGGATCTCCAGTGGTAAAAAATGTATAAGAAAAATATAATAGAATACCTTCCGATTCACCAGTTCTAAGCATATAAATACATTTAATTTCATTAAAAATCAAAACAAAAAAACTTAATCTTAACTTCAATTACAATCACAACTTGTTTTCACTAAATTTATGGTCAACATTTTTAGAATAATACCTATTATTATCGATAGATAATCTTCTATCGACTGTCGACAAATCACACCTCTAGTCCAGTCTCCCTATTAACGCTATTACGCTAATGATTCGCCGGAGCACGACGCCCCCCTAATTACAAAACAAAGCTTTTTAATAAAGATATTTCTTTTAACATTCCAAAACCCACTTCTGGGGGGTGACTGTTTGACTTCAGTAACGTGTTTCGATCAATTTGAGTAATTAGTCCTATTTTTTTTTTTTTTTTTTTTTTTTTTTTATTGGGACAAGCCCACCACTCGTGCCCATCATTGCAACTCCTGTAAGCCAGGATCTACAATGATAACCGTTGAGAACCATCGAGGCAATGAAGCTCGAGGCGTCCCAGAGAAATGACTCGACTGTCTTGGAACCCGCAACGAAATTAATCATAGAAGAATATATAGGAGGAGTAGGAATATAAATTTAGTTCCGACTTCCCTCCATAGCAAGCGGGAG
Organism: Abrostola triplasia; assembly: GCA_946251915.1. Lineage (NCBI taxonomy): Eukaryota > Metazoa > Arthropoda > Insecta > Lepidoptera > Noctuidae > Abrostola > Abrostola triplasia. The sequence goes on from OX276425.1 coordinate 2,576,812, forward strand.
ACACAAAGATTAATATGCCAAAAGCATAATAAATATGGGATCCACAACTGAGATAAGCCCAGTCGCTAAGCACCACGGGTATAAAAGTTATAAACTAATGGGTCCTAATTGTTATTTTGATTCCAATAGTAGGTATGGCAAAAACGTCTGAAAGCACGGAAATTTGATCTGGTCGCAACAAGGTCCTCATAATAAATTACACCGGATGTAACATATATGCTGTCTAACAAGGTATTACGTTCATTCTGCCATAGACCACACTCCCACAGGATATGATGTGCTGTTTGCTCGTATTCACAATCTGGCGTTGAGCAGTGGCACAGAGGTGAAGCAACAAGCTTGAAAGAGAAGAGCTTACCCTTAAAGTTACCATGACCCGTCAAGAACTGAGCCACGCAATGATCCACCTCCAACCAAGTCTTTTCCAGGCGCTCGCGAACGGATGGAAAATACTGGTAAAGGTGGCGGCCCTTGATAGATGTATCCCACCTAGATTGCCATTCGTCCAATAGCTCGTTATACACCTCGATTTGGGATTTAAATAACCTGATAATTTTAACGCGGTCCCGTTGTGTTAGAAATTCGGTGTTTATACCCTCTCGAGTGGAGAAGTACATCGCGGCACGTCTTTGTATTTCGAGATCGACAGGTAGCACGCCCGCTAGTACCGGCAGAGCTTCAGTACTGACCGTCCGATAGGCTTTACATAAGAATATCAACGCTAACCGTTGACTTTGAAGCAATTTACGTCGCGCCGCGCCTATTGTGGCTCTATCAGCCCAAACTGGTGAACCGTAGCATATGCATCCTATGTAAGTTGCCCCGTAGATGGTTTTTAAAGTGTTAAATGAGAGACCCCAAGTTGACGTTGATATTCGTGTTAAGGCATAAAAGTTCTTTTTTGCTTTTTCACCGACGGTTTTAATATGTTCGATAAAAGTAAAATTTCTCTCTAGCACAAGACCAAGATAACACACGGATTCCCTTTTTTTAATGGTTACGTTATTAAACTTAATAGAGGGTGACGATTTGAGATTTCCTTTTAAAAGTAATTGAAAGGTTTTATGTGGAGCAAAATTAAGACGATTCCGCTTACCCCATTGAGAAACTAATCGTAAACGTAAATTACGTAATTAGTCCTATTTGTGAAAAGCAAAATGTTGAAAGACGTGATATTTTAAGTATAACCTAATGATATACTGATCTGTAAGGGGATTGAGAGTATGATTCCCGTCTATTACCGGAAAATTTTAGTAGTAAAGACGAACGCAGCGTGATTGCGATGAAATAATGGCATTAGATGAACGAATAAAGAGGCTTGCTGCGTCAATTGATTCTAGAATACCTCAAATAAGCAGTGATAGCCGAGTGATATAACCGTTGGACAGGAATTTCGTAATTTCAATGATAAACTAGAATTTAATCCCACTTTCCCCCTCTGTTTAACTCAAATATTATAACACCAGTAAAGGAATTTCGCCCATGAATAATTCATTTAAAAAAGATAAAGAGCGAGGCCATTAATTATACAAAACCAATTAACACACTCATTTTTCAACAAACCTCATAATATCTAAACTGAACAATTCCGTTCAGCCAAATACCCGGCCGACATTAAAGCCGAAAAATATAGTTGCTTGATACATTTCAAAACCCAGTGAATGCGCTTCGGCGAAAAAAATTAAAAACAATTGCCTCGCGCCGCCCATTTATAACCCAGACAATAGTTACAAGAAATATATGAGCCATATTAACAATACACGCAGACATTTTTATACATTTTTGTTCTACCAGTACCGACGCGCTTAAACGGAAGCAATAACCTAACAGCCCGGACGTTTACGCCGTTTTATTCATATAAAACGGCGATAATGCCAGGGTTTGCATAGCGAGGCATTAAAATTATTCAATTTTTGTTTGTCCAACATTTTTATACACTTCATCTGACATGTTGATTGTCAAATTGTTTAGTTGAATAGGTTTTGTTTTAGGCGTTTTATTACGAGTCGTAAATTATTTACTTACGTCGACATAATATTTTTAATACGTTTTATGTTGACTGCTTTGTTGGTCTAGTGGTTGCTAAGCGCGACTGCTGAGCACCACGTCCTAAGTACGAATCCCGGATCGGGCAAAGTGTTACTGGGTTTTTCCATTAGGTAATTCTCAGTAGCAGCACGGAGTCTGGATTTGAGCGCGGTTGATGGCAATAGGCTCGTCCCCTATAACATTGGGACCAAAAACATAACTGGCCAGGTGTGGGTGTACTATATGTACACCTCTGCCTACCCCTTCGGAGAATACAGGAGTGATGTTATGTATTTATGTACGTTGACAAATGACTAAACGCTAGACGAATATAATGATTTATCATATGGGGTTGAAATAATATCATTTCCATATATTCTTCATTCTATTCTTGTCTAGGACCGTTGTGTTTAAACTCGCTACAGTCCTTTAACTTTCGTAACAGCCTGCCGGGGTCATCGCCTTTAAAATTTTATTAATCACACTAATATTATAAAGGCGAAAGTTTGTGAGTATATTTGTATGTTTGTTACCTCTTCACGCTCAAATGGCTATACTGATTTTGACGAAATGTCATATGGAGGTAGCTGACACCCTGGATTAATACATAGGCCTATTATGCCGAAAAAATGTAGCGGGGTAATACTATTTTTAGTTATAACATTTTATTGTTGACAGAGTTCAACACTCTTTGTTATATAGTGTAAAATATGATTGATTTAATCATTGCTACAATATTACTGTATATTTTATTCGAATCAGCAATTCGTAGAACATTAACAATACCATTGAGCCCACCTCTGATTAATGTTTCAGCGAATTGAATTAAAGTATAATATAAAAATAAAATATATTTTTGAGTTAATAATTATGAGAAAACATGCTACCCAGAATATCAACTTAAAGCTTAATAAATAGAAATCCACTTCTACTATTGTACTATTTACTATTGTACTATTTAAACATCTTTCGGCGTTCATATCGATTCCATAGGACTAAATTATAAGTGAACTAGCTGCGCCCCGCGGTGTTACCCGCTTCATTTTTCGGGATAAAAAATAGCCCATGTGTTAATCCAGGGTGTCAGCTACTCCCAAGGAGTGTCCACCCCTCTTTACAGGATGGACAGCGCTGGTGGGTTGGCGGTAGAATGCTGCAGCGATCCCGCCTCCCCGCCATCTAAAGCGCAGAGCAGGCAGGTGACGTTTTTAGTGGGTAGGCCCCCGGATCTTATTGGATTCGGGGGAGAGTCCCACATACCTCCGTCGTCGCCTAACGACGGGAGATGCGTAACGCATTTCCCTCACGGTAAAAAAAAAAAGGCTCAGCTACTACATGAAATTTCATTAAAATCCATTCAGTAGTTTTTACGTGAAAGTTTAACAAACATCCACCCATAGTTACAAACTTTCGCGTTTATAATGTTAGTAGGGAGTGCATTAGTGACTAGGCACTCACATGTACACTAAAATAATATATCTCCTTCGTAGGAGGCTAGTCTCGGTTAAGATTGGTCGTTGTGACTGTTTCAGTTAGTTAAAGATTTTGCAAGGTAGTCCCTAACACGCCTACCCTCCTGCTCCCACGTCCTGAGAGTTCCATTGACATGAACATAACATCACGCCTGTATTCCCCGAAGGGGTAAGCAGAGGTGCACATTTAGTACACACACTTTTTGCCAGTTATGTTTTAGGTCCCAATCTAATAGAGTGCGAGCCTATTGCCATCAACCGGGCATAAATCCAGACTCCGTGGTGCTACTGAGAATTACCTAATAGAAAAACCCAGTAACACTTTGCCCGATCCGGGATTCGAACCCAGGACCTCGTGCCACGAGACCAACGAGGCAGTCCGAGTTGCATTGTACCACCTACCTAATCGGTAGGTTTATTTTCCAAACAAAATGTAGCTAAACTGGGTTCATTATCAACAGTTTCATGTGAAAATTGCCTTTTTACCAAAAAGGAGTCAAAATTAACGTGGAACATAAATATTAATAATCTCTATCAGATAATTTTAACAAGTTACGTAATTAAATAGCTGTGGCACGTGTATTTATTAATTTAATTGAGTAATATGTAGGTATATCATATGTTGGATTTTACAGCATTATTTTGTATGAAAAATATTGACGTTCATGCGTTATTATATTTATATTATACGTTCAGAAACGTTTTCTATCAGACATAGCATCACCCTTTAATTCTCTTAAGGCAGAGGTATTTTGTACACCCACATTTCGCCAGTATACTCTTGGTTCACTGCAAAATACCATATAACAGTTACAGCCGAGCATGCGCGTACCAGGAGCAAGCTAAGGTATGACCATTAGACTGCCAAGTTAAAGGTCGCAAATTCAAACCACGGCACGCAAAAGTGTCTTTTGGAATAATGTGTGACTCACAGGCGGGAGCTATAGAAAATCTCGACCTGCTCATCTTTTCAAGAATGGCTCCCGACAGTAAAAGTCACTATGGTATAGCTTAACCTTAACATAACATAATTCTAGACTTGTTTAGTCTAGAATTATGTTTATACATATATATAACCCGACTGCGCCAGAAGGAGGGTTATTTTAAAATTACTTTTGGTTATAATTATTAATATATCCGCCGTAGAAGCAACGAACTAACTAACTTACTTGATGAAATCTGACACGAACAGCATACTACACGGAAGAAATCTTACCAACAAGTGTTTCATTAAACTTCCGTTGGAGAAATCTGCAAACCAAAACGTAAATTTAATTAAAAATAAATACTCCAGCGAAACGAAACCTGTATAGCAAACATCCCAAGAGACTTTTAATCTAAAACGCTCCATAAATAAACGAAAAACTAAATCCACACAAGCCGAGTGAAGACATGAAAATTAACTTTTTCAAACCGCTCGCGAAGTGCTTGCTCGATGCACTCTGAATAATTAATAAAACGTGCATTACTTTTATTCAGAGCGCTGAGAGGGTTATGCCTGCATAATACGTTCAAAGATAATGCCTATAAGAACCGTTTTGCATATTTCAGAAGTATTAAGGCAGCTCGGTAACTTTTGTACCGTTCCCCGAACACCCGGTATTGTTTGTTGCTTTAATAGTTCGCTTACAAGGGGCTTGATGAGTAGAGTTAAGTAAAAATGATTAAAAATTAACACACTTCTCATCCCGTTACGGTGTATATGTTCTGTGTTTCTCATAGATGTTGTGTTACCTTAAGGACGGCAGTTACACGTAATTGAATAGACTATAACTTAAATTCGTATTATATATTTCATTCGATGTTGATTATAATATAATAAATAATATCATGTGCAATTTACTATAACCTTCGTGAGTGTTATTCCTATTATTCGTAGTAAAATCGGTATAATAGTAAATAATAATTACGTACAATTTAATTAATGTATTTCCATTAGTAATGCACACTACACCAGACAATGAATACATATTCATTTGTTTTCCGTGCCTACAATATTATTATAACAATATTACCTACATAACCTCCCTAGCAGCTAAATATGAATTATATATGTTTAGTTTTTGAGGTTAACTCGTAATATTATAATAATGTTGTGTTGAGATATTACCCGCCTATTATAATTCACTGTGTTTATTAAGTAACTAGCTGCGCCCCGCGGTTTTTCCCCGCTTCATTTTTTGGGGATAAAAGTAGCCTATGAGTTAATCCACGGTATCAGCTAACTCCATATGAAATTTCAACAAAATCGGTGTAGCCGTTTGAGTGTGAAGAGGTAACAAACATACAAACACACTCACAAAATTTCGCTTTTATAATATTAGTTTAAGTAATATAGTTCCTTTTTGCGCCACTACTTTGTTCTTTACTGCCATACTTTAAAAACTAAAATCTTTTAAATTCTTTTTCCCAATACCTTTTCCAAACACAAATAGACACGCATGCATTTCAATGTGAGCTCTTACATTACCATATTTTAGTCTACAGGTCTCGTTTCCATTGCTAGATGGATTCTGAGCAATGTTTGACTTTGAAACTCGACTAATATTATATTGAAATTTAATGGGATTTGAGGAACTAAATCGGCAGTTCTGGGTTGTGTTAGCTGGTGCATACTGTAGTAGTGTTTGGTTTGTTTCTAAGTTAATGTAGACACATTTGGTTTTGGGGAATAGGAATGATAGAATCTTAGGTTTGTGTGTGAATCAATTATTAAGATATTGTGTGCAAGAGACTGTTCTTATTGGTTTTGGAACGTCTTCATCATCTATAGTATTGATTTGCTTTGCAGGTTCTGTGTCCTGCTATGCAAACTCATAGTAACTACGCTGTTAGTTTATATGCAAACAGTTGTTTAACTGATTGTTTCTCTCACCAAATACTGTCCCAACATTTTGACGTAATAAATCTTATATATAAAATTCTCGTGTCACAATGTTCGTTCCCGTACTCCTCTGAAACGGCTTGACCGATTCTCATGAAATTTTCTGAGCATATTGAGTAGGTCTGAGAATCGGCCAACATCTATTTTTCATACCCCGGGTCAGCTATTCTTATATGTATAAAACTTTATCATCTCTTCGACACCAAAAGTAGTAAGTTTCATAGGAGCGTACGCATAACTTATGTTCTTGGCATAGTTCTTAAACAAACAACAAAAAGCACAAACCTACAAAAACCTGCATTGGAAACGCTCAAACATAACATACGCAATCAGTTCTGCCGATGTAAAACAGTTAACTAACATTCGACAAACCCCACTGAGAATTAATTTCTGATGTGGATGATAATGAACCATCTGCTCGGGTCATTTGCATCGATATACCGATGTCGTTCATTGAAATGAGCGTGCACTACAAATTCACCGAATGAGCCCGCAAAACCAGTGTGAATTGAGGCCTGCAGTTATTGCAGTTGTTACTACATGATACGGGAACTGGAGACTCGTTTGTTGAAATGAATATTTCATGGGTATATTTTTGCGTGATTCTGTATGGATTTCTTGAGGATAGTTGGCATTTAGTGGTTTTTGATAGGATGTACTTTCAGATAAGTATCTATCTATAATAATAATCATAAAATCATTTTTTTGTCATAAAGCCTAATTACATGTTAAATAGGTCGGCTGTCCCCAAATTAGGCGGTGCCTGTATCTTGGGGACCTCTGTTCTATACAGTTTCTGTTAAAGAATTTCTCCATGACATCAAGAAGATTAAAAATAGGAAAATGGATTAAAAATATGCCTATTTGCAAATGTTAATATGAACCAGTAATCGAGTAAAGTAACGTAGCCTAAATTCCAATTTCAGACTATTGATAGACCTTTTAGGCTAGCGACCTATTTCGTGCCGGATATTGCACCGCTATTGTTATAAAATTCATCGCGTAAATACGCCACTTTACATGCAAATAGTGAATACTTTTTGCATGTAAAGTGCGTGATTGATGTTCGATAGCTAAGAGCTATGCGACTGGCATTTAGATTTAATGGCATTTCAGTTTTATGATAAAATCGTACGGAATAGATTAGTTTTTTCCATCAAAATCAATCATCATCATCATCGGCCGGAAGATGGCTCCCCCTTTGCACACCACAAACCAAAACCTATGCAAAATTGGAATAAAAACATTATTGTTAAGATAATTTATAATCATGGCGAGAGGTTTTATTGCTTCTTTTTTTCCAAGGATAAAAGCTTAAATTACTAAGGGCTACACTTACAGAACAAAACATTCATGTATTTTAAAGTAAATTGACCGTTTAACCCATCAAATAGCAAATAACTCATGTTACGAGGATTCTAAACTTAGAATAGGTACATAACCTAAAATATTTGAGAGAGACTTCAGATATACTGTTCCACATCATCGAATGACCTTCGCAAAGCTCTTAGCAAAAGGGCCTGCGCAGTATGACTGGCAGATCTTAAGAGCGAAGGTAATTGCATGACGTTGCAACTGCTTCCCCCTGATATTGGAGCAGAACTGTCGGTGTTGGATGTTAATAAATATTTTTTGTTAAAATTGGCAATTTTTAAAGATTAGCTAAAATTTGGCTTGCCGAATTTCATGATGGCATGTAAATAAACTACAGTTTTTACGATTACCTTAAGTAGTATAATCAGAAACGAAACATTCTGATGACTGACGTGCATTTTGTAGACAAAGGTACCTATCAATATCTATGCTTTGAATATCAAGTGATTTACGACCTAAGTAGTCTTTTTTTATGAGGTTATCTCAGCTTACAGCCTGTTCTAAGGAGAGCAGCACTTCGAACAGAACAATTTTTTGGCAAGACCTAACAAAGCATCCACTCAAAATTATCTGGCGTCAAAGATCTTCTGGCTTCCTTAAACCTTACCAATTTTCTGTCTTCCTTATAGCGAATCGCGGAATATACGAAAATAACAATCATTTTCTGCCTACAAGTCGTTTTTACATCATAATTTTCGTAAGTCAAACAGCAATCTTTGTTTTTCGCTGAATCAGTTGGGGTGAGAACATATCAGCCAGTAATGATGAATACACGAATGAGAAATAAGAGATGAATACTTAAAAATTCGTATCGGAATTTTGTTTCTGCTTATAAAAGCGATGAAATAAGTGTATCTGATTTTGATTAAATTGAGAAGAACTTTTTTGGAAATTGCTGAATTTAAAACTGACAATATGTCTACTAACTCTATATTTGCCATTTTTCAGCAAGTTGTGCCCAAAAATTAAGTAAAAACGACATACAAAAAGTCCCATTAATAGTTCCGATTGCAACCATAATTTACTTTGCGTAAACTAGTCCACAAAAAAACTTAACATCAACAACTGTCTTTGTTTCTAATAAAAGTCAAATCAAGTAAAAATGCAAGTGTCAACGGCTGGGCGCAATTTGTCACGCAATCTCGCCTACTGACGTGACAAGTGACGTAGATCGCATAGTAACCATGTAACGTGTCACGCTCCCTCTCCAGAAAGTTTTAGGTCCAATACGGGCCTTGCAAGACAGGCTGACGTGCCCTTCAATATGTGGTTGCCTTTTCAGATCTTTTTCTAGGTTCCATAATTAAGGTGCGATTGTCTAATACTGTTGCATGAAATCAGGTCCTTGATTGACTGCCAATAAAGAAGTGAGTTTCGGAATTTGAAAAAAAAAACATCTGGAACTATAAACACTAAGCCAATATTTTCAGTATCTATAGAAGCACTAGGTAGAGGTGAACAATGTGACCATTATACCCACATTTTGTCTTCTTCTTTTTATCATATGGTTCATGAACAACCTGGTGTCAGAGTTTAAACCGCCTGCTGCCTCTAACATGGCTTTACACACCGTTGAAAAATCACTTAGGTGTGCCGGTTTCCTCACGATGTTTTTCTTCACCGTTTTTATTAAGTTATAACTAATTTAAAGTACGTCGATAAATTTGAAAAAACATGGTCTGCACTTGCGGCCTTTGACTTGGCATTCCAATAGTCATACCACTCGGCTATCAGTGCTGTTTTACAATTTGCCAATTATATTATAGACCCTATTTACCTAATTAAGAATTGACAAAAAAAGTTAAAGCTCATTCATTCAATCGTGACAAAATCAAGGACACATTATTTTGTATTACTCAACTACTGCTCAACTAATAACATTATTTTACTACGCCATACTTCCATCAAAATATTATCATATAAGTCCAATAATATTTTATCGTGAAAACCACAATAATACGACGGCGACATTTGGCGGGTATATTGCTACGTGCAGACCGTTATATACCGACGGTCGTTTAGGGTTAAATGTGCGAGGTCAAAAAAGTATTGGTAAAAGTAAAAGAGTTTGTGAAGGTTCTAATATAGGTATGTATCTAGAAATAATGATACCTAGATAGATAGATGTGATCCGTATTTCAAATGAAAAGTTTTTTTTATTATTTTGTTAGCAGATGAAGGGTTAGTTTGGGACAGTGATACCAAGAGGGTCGTCAGGTCGAGGTTTCGCGTCTGGATTTGTTCTGGTCCCTAGACGTATTTTTTGATACCAGGATCTTATCACTTGCAGATCAGTATCTCTCAAAACTCACCATAACAAAAAAAAATACCACTTTTAAAATGATTATAAAAATAACATTTTTTTGCCATCTGTTCGAAGTCAAAACTTTACCTCCAACTTTAATAGCATTCGTTTTTTAATCTGTAATTAATTTATATTCAGTGTATTTGAAAGTGGGTACGTTTTATCTTCTGTGGGAATTAAAGGTTTAAACCCCAAGCGGCCGGAGAGAAAAGATTGTTGTCGCTTTTCTAAACTTGGAGAAAAAAGACGGAGCCTGAATAAAAATCACTACATTTGTCACAGCATAAGAATTGGAATTAGACAAATTCGTCCGTTAAATTAAGGCCATTCCGGATGGGGAACGGAATTCGATTTGGGGTAAATCTCCCACCCGGCTGGGGAAATGGGGAATTTTTCTTTACCGCGCCTCGCGAACTTAAGCGATGCTTGGGATCGCACGTGATTGGATAAAATAGAAAATGTATTTACTTCTAATTTGATTTTAAATTGGATACAAATGGATGGCGATTTTTTTTACTTAATCCGCCAAAGAACGGGCGTCCTGAGTAAATTATTTGGCTTAGAGACTCGAGACGTGAAAATTAAATCGATCAATCGTGGACCGTATTCGAATAAACAGTACTTTGAGCTCACTGATAAATATTTAAACAGCGTTTCAATTAGTTAAGTCCAGACTAAGTGATATTGTAAAAAGCATTACGGAATTACTTTTTGGAGAGTAAATGGAAAATGTTATTTTATTAAGCTAATAAAAATCTTATTTACTATGAAATCCATCATTCGACCATGTTATTGCAAGTAACCGAAGAAAATAAAATGTCGCTGACCTCGATAAGTATTTACTAGTATAATATATCTACTTATTTCGTAATTCACTGAAAAATTTGTATTAATTTATTGGATTCTCGTATTTTTCAAATACTCTGTGGTCCAGACCTCCAAAAAATATTGAATTTATTCAACTGTTAAAATGGTAGGTGTGGCGTCATGTTTATGTCATGGTCTGTGAGGATAATGGATCATCATCATCATCATCACCAGCCCTATAAAACGTACCCACTGGCCTTGAATAATGGGTACTGCACTCTATTTTAAACTTATTAAAAAATGTATTCTCTCATATACGCTTACTTTTAAATCTTATTTTTTTGTTACCGCTGAGTACTTTTCTCACTTTACTCATTATCATGGACTGAAATTATTCCGTCTTTAAAAACCTGAATAATAGAGAAAACCACGTTATTACGTTAGTTATTTTTTATTAGTAAGATATAAATTGACTTGTATATGGACGTTTCACAAACATGAAATAGTACAGGCGGAAACACCCAGCCTCGGGACAAACATCTACGGACCACACACATTTTTGTCCCGTGCGGGAATCGAACTTGCATTTCCTAGCGCAGCAGGCCAAACGCTTAGCCTCTGCACCAATCATGTCGTAAGAATTGACAGTAATTTTGTTGATGTTAAAGACTATCTAGGTATTATCAGTTTCAGAATGAATTATAATCATATTATTAGGCTTCCTAGCTTACTTTTTTGCATAGATACCAGCATTGACAATTTTAAAGAAAACCACTCGCTCTGTTAACTTTCACCGTTAATCAATATTGTCTTAAAATCAATAAGGAAGTGATATTGGTCGTTTGCAAAATCAGTTTCAACGTTAAATATGACGTTATCTATCAAAACCTAGTCGGGCACTCGCATTATTTCTAAGAGCCACTAAAAATGACTGGCCCCTTTAGTCACTAGCAATATTATAACTTACTCAACAACTATAAAACTAAGGAAAATTAAACATTAACGACTTGCTTATACGTTCTTATTGTCTAAGAACACAATTACAGTTAACGCTTCAGCGACTTTTATGAGGAGAGATAAGACCGCAAGTCCTAGAGGTTATTTTAATTCATTCCTTGTGTTTACACATCTTTTCAGTTTTTACTCAGGCTTTTTCTCACCTATGTATAGAACAGTTTTAGTGTATAAGTGTCGTATCTAATGTTCATCTTCCTGTATCGGCTAATTGTCATAGACTTGGGCAAACAAGACTGGTATTTAGGTTGACTGTTAAGATGAGATGATGACGTCCAGATTTTCGTTTCTACAATTTATTAAAATTTCTATTTATGTTTTACATTATTTTTAACTTGTAGTATGATTTCCAATAAATAATAACCCTAAACGTTGATAAGATCGGAGATGAAAGATCTACACATGATATATTACAGAATCCATTGCATATAAAGCGTACCTTTTAAACCCCTTCAATTGGCTTCTTAGTCTGAGTTTTAAATCTGTAAAACTTAAAACTAGGTAAATTAGCGTAAAAGCTCGCGAAGTGTTTGGAAAAGTAGAATATAATGCTGTTTTCCTGCGTTTGTAGCTGGGAAACGGTAGTAGTGGATTAGTAAGGTCTAGTGATGTGCAATGTCGATATGTTTTTTGTTTCTGGAAGACGAATAGGAAAAAAGGACTTCTTGATTTTTTTTAAGATTACATATCTAATCAAAACCTTATGTCATCCCCATACATTTATCATTCTATTCAACAATCATTTTACCACTTTAGTTAGTTTAGAGCTCCAGCTACATTTGCTGTTGACTAATAGCTAGGTTTAACTGAGTCGTTGGACTAGTAGTTACTAAGCGCGACTGCTCAGCATGAGGTCCTGGGTTCGAATCCCGGGTCGAGCAAAGACAGGGTTTTGCCATTAGGTAATTCTCAGTAGCAGCACTGAGTCTCGATTTGTGCCTGGTTGATGGCAATAATCTCGCCCCCTATTACATTGGGACCTAAAAAGATAACTGGCGAAATGTGTGTGTACTTTATGCACACCTCTGCTTACCCCTTTTGGGAATACATGCGTGATGTTATGTAATAGGTAGCTAGAATAAAAGGTAGGTACACCTATTATTTTGGTTTCGCTTCACTTGTGAACTGAACGCAAGCATCATCGATTGTTTGAATAATTGCTACAGATATTGTTTTGTTATGTTAAGCTTTGTTAGCACAATGTTTGTAGGAGCATATGTATATGGTGTTACATTATTATCTAATACAGGAGGTTATTGTTACACGTGTAATGTCGGTATTAATTTGCATTACACGTGTATATGAGAAACATTGAAGCGAAGAAGAATATGTCTCACAATGTTCAAGTTTTGTTGGATGTTGTGTTTTATTAATACGAAGTACCTATACAATAATGTTCTTCATAGTTGTTTATTGCCTCGTTGGTCTCGTGATCACTGAAAATCAAGTTCTGGATTCATCCCGGGTCAGGCAAATTGTTATTGGGTTTTTTCAATAGGTATTCAGTAGTATCACCGAGTATGGATTTGCGCCCGATTGTGATTTTACATTTTTTTATTTTTCCCTTTCAAGCTCGTGTGTTAGTAAATGGTCGATACCTTAGGCTTTTTTTTTATGTAGCTCTTTCGGTGTCTCACTGCTGGGCAAAGGCCTCCCCATTATTATTTTATATTTTAACTTCAATAAATCCTTTTTTTACTGTATTGTTATCGATACGGAGCTTGCCCATCACTATTGCAATACATGTCTGTATCTTGGATGTAGTCCAAAGCGTTTCAGTTTTATTCACGTTTTCTCAACGCAGAGCATACATTAAATAGTTTAAGTAGGCGTACAGTTATGTCTTGTTATACGTCTCAAATATTTAGGGTTTTAGTAAGTAATGAAGACGCAGCTTAGGCACTGGTTAGGCCAACGTAAGGAGGTGCAAATATGGTTCTTAGGATCCTGTAATGATAGCACAGCTTGAATATTAGTTTACTTATAAATTAAGACCTCCAAGCTTTTGCCGTAAAACAGTTATAGGCGTATAACTATCAAGGCAAAATCATGCACTTAAATGTCAATTTTTGTTTGATTAAAATTGTTCATTTTTATGCAGTCGCCACCAAAATCACTGCGGAGATTCGTCAAATCGCCACAGTGTGATATTTTTGACAAACATTTTGACGACCTGATTGGCGCAGTGGGTATACGATTAGACTGCTGCGCTAAGGTTTGCGGGTTCGATTTCCGCAATAGGCAAAAATTTGTGCGATCCGCAGATGGGGCAAACCCCGAGTCTGGGTGTCTGTATATGTGATATTTCATGTTTGTAAAACGCATCCACTGTACTGGAGAGGTTCGTAGTGTGGGGCGACGTTTAAAAAAAATATATCCACAACAATTATAGTCATGTTTTTCTTCCTCCTTCTACATAATATGTTGTCGACACGCCTAAATACTGCATGACACTTAACACACTACACCAGTTATACAACTCGAGACCGCATTTCTCCTGGTGTTATAAACAAGCTCTTAGAGTTGAGACACGCTGAAATGTTAAACATTTTTGTTTAAATTCAACTCAAATGCTCTAGTTGTTACTTTAAATAGTTGAAAAGTTCCGTTTCATGCTCCGAATAATTCTGGATAGTTTAACAAGATAATCGTCTTTGAACATTTTGTGTGAGCCTGTACTTGACTTTGTGATGGGAATATCTCAGATTGTTGGCTGTTATATCCAGAAATAATAATAGCTACTGTAATAATATCCATATCTTACAGGCTATGTGTATGGTAGTTATTTGGTATCCATATTTTTTTCTTACATATTCAACTTTTAGTAGTTTTGCTGGTACGAGCTGCGCTACGGTTAGGCTAACTCGCGGGTTTGAATCCCAATCGGGTCGATCAATTTGAAAATGACCCTTTATTTATTTGGATTTTAACGAAGCGTTTGAATAACCCAGTTTCAGAGAACCTATATATATAATATATATACCTAATCAATTTACTCCGTTAAATATAACTATAGGTCACAAAAGTGAAAATAATGATTGTCTCAATTTTATTTGAATTAGGAGTAAAATCCAGAGGATGGGCAGCAGCGTTTTATGTAACTTCATTGCGAATACTGCGATCCCCAAGCCGCTTGCCAACCATGGAGATTATGGCACCCCCCCCCCCCCTTTCGGCTGATCATGATGATCATGTTAATTGAAAAATAAGCGACATTTTTAGGGCAACCAAAATGCAGATAAACCTACTAGTCTACTCACCAGCTAGTCGGACATGCTCTGGTCAGGAGCACAGCTCTCTCTCTGGTTGATAGATGGGCGAACAACCCCTACATCGCCAACACTGATCCTCACAGAAGATAGTACTAAATCCAGCTATACATCAACACGTTTGAATTCAACGTATCGTTTGACATCGAAAAAGTAATATGTCTCCTCGAGCTGTATATAAAACCTTAGCGAAATGAAACGGGTCCGCTATCAAGCTGCGGCCCGTCAATCTTATTGTCATTCAATTTGAATTTCCGCTTAGGACCGGTTTTTTGTGAGGCTCACTAAAGGCCACGAGAGAAGCGGCGGCGATAGACTCGACTGTCCATAAAGAAAATAATGAGAATTCATACGGTGTTAGAAATATGTCAGATTTGTGGCCAATACCTCAGAACTACAGTCGTCTCTTATTTCCGAAATTATTCCGTTTCAAAGCCAAAACAACTCTATATGTCACAACATATCATGACAACGTCCTTACCTTTCAGGACCTTTTGTTGACAAAAGTATATCACTACTAATATTTTATTCCTAAATCAGTAAGTTCCTACGCCAGTGCAAAGATTTCAAGGCTATGTTTTGTCAGTCCCGAAACCGAGTCGAAATCTATCGCTCTGGCTGTCAACTTTTCGCCTGCTGTCCTCGGGGCCCAACGTTCAGTCTAACCCGGGCTCCGAGGCCGAGAAAAACCTAACATTTGTCACTGCATCGGAATCTGTTGAATTAGACGCTTCAAGGGTTCCCCCGGATGGGAATTTGAGCTTATTTTTTGTTTCTTCGCCATATTATAGAACATTCGAGAACGTTCCCTTCGTAATGGCGTTGCTGTATCGCAATAACGTATCTCAAACGAGGGTAAGATGTTTTTTTCTCGCTTTACGATTTTTAGTTGATGGCTTGATATGATTCGGTTTAAGGCGGGTATTACTTACGGTTCGGAGTTTCGATGCTCCCGGAATATTAACTTTGGATTGTGAGGAAAGGGTAAGAAATGTGATGTGCTTGCAAACTTATACCAATATTTTTACTGACACGAAATGTTATTTGATTCCGTGAATGATTTTATTCGATTGCATTTTACTTATAGAAAAAACCTATGTATAAGATTTTCTTTCGTATATTTCGCGTCATTTGGCTCTACTAACCTAAATCTGGGATCGAAAGGGAGACATTTTGGCGCATATTTTAGGACGACGTGCGGGTTGTAAATAGGTATCTAAGGAAAATAATGAACCCAGAGAATACTTACCTACTAAGTAGTTTGCATATTTTTTACTTTTTCAAAGATGATTGCTGCAAGGTTTGAATACTTGTCTACCAAATACTAACTGCTTTTTATGCTAGAAATAAAAACAATTCAGGAATTATGAGTACGAAATAGACCAAAGTATAGCGCGGGTTTAAACACGTAAATCATTGTGCTACGATTACAGCGATTGTAAAACTTCGGTATACGTCAATCGATCCGCGTCGGTTGACAAAGACGAATGGTTGTACTCCTTGTAACATGGAAAACGTCAAACGCCTATAGACACTGCTGCGAATTTATTATGTATATTATCTACTCATATATAACATAACATCACGCCTGTATTTCACAAAGGGGTGGGCAGAGGTGCACAAATAGTAGGTACACCCACATTTCGCTAGGTCTGTTATAGGTCCCAATGTAATAAGGGGCGAGCCTATTGCCATCAACCGGGCACAAATCCAGACTCCGTGCTGCTACTGAGAAATACCGAATGGGAAAACTCATTAACACATTGCTCGTCTCAGGATTTCACCCCGGATCGCATTCTCAGCAATCGCGCTTAGCGATCACTAGGTCAACAAGGCGGTACCTAATTTTAAACAGTGTTTTCATCTAGATGTTAAATAAATTACATTAAAAGAACAAAGTCTACAAAACTGTTTTAGGTTTACATACAAAAAGTTATCCGACAGCTAACTAAAGCCTTCCTAGAACAGCTAGAATAGCCTAATCAAATCTAACTCCACGTCCTACGTAAAGCGTTCTCCATTTTAATAACTTTAAAAACATTTTAACAGCACTTTCAGACTTTCCCATTATAACTGAGGCTAACAAACAAGAACTTTAAAAAGCGAATTTTTAGTACATTAATAACGTAACGACTTTGAGCCGGGACTCGATAATTAAAAACAGAATGTAATCAGAAAAGTCGTGACTTTCATGCGGCTTGCAGAATTAACCGCTCAGTAAGATGGCGGGAATTTTAATTGTATGTACTGCGCTAAACGTACACCTGCCCCTGTACCATGAACATAGCAGGACATTTACCGTTTAAAATAAGAACGAGATACTACAAAATGTATCCCATATATTTTACATGTTCTCAACCATCACGTACATTTCTTCCGATATAGGTAATCCGAGACTTAATAGAGTGAACATTTCATATTAATGGAACATAAAACTATAAATAAATCTAATTAAAAACTGCATACATTCATTTTAACACAACCCAAAAACTATATGATGAAAAGATTTCCTATTTGAGCGACTATTAAACAATTTGCGTGGCACGAACATTTTGCATATTACATCCGATTCAATTTGCGAGTCACTTCATTAGTGATGCTCGTTTAAAGGTATAACGAACTGTAGTCAGTGGAAAATGTTTTATTATTAATATGTTGCTTCAGTTTTATAGTTGCCTGGTGCTCGGAGACAGGGATTTTTTCAAAGATTCTTTGGATTTTCAGTTTCATGGTCGCCTGGTACTCGAAGACGAAGATTTTTTCTAATTTTCATCCGAGTCGCTTTTAAAATTACTTCATGTAGTTTCAGTTTGTAAACGCAATTGCGGTACAAGACAAAAACCAAAAAGAGGACATTTAAAAACTGTATCTACTGCACTGCTGCCTATCGCTTGTCTATTTACTATTAGAACTTTACTAATGAGTAGTCATTGTAATTAGTGATGTATTCTGGAGAAAAGAAAACGACTATTTCTATCATTTGATTTAGTCCCTGTTCCCCTTAGAACGCCACAATGAATGACAACTTGCCAATTGCTTCCACTGGTTGCCCGCAATTCTGACCATTCAATAGCATATATCGGCGCGACCAACTAGAATAATTAAGTTCAATCATTTGATTGTCCTTAAATTAGTTTATAAACCATCAGTTGATTACTTTGAGTTTATTACGATGTCAAATTAATGTTATCATTGTAATTTCAATACTTAACCTAAAAACTTGTAAACACGCGCACGTGTGCCGAGCCCTATAAATACGGCCGCACGGTAGGCGATCGAGTCAGTCGCACTCGAACCGCCGTACAGTACGGACCTCTGGGATGTCGTTACGCTGCTCATTGAATAAACGAAGTTTATAAAGTGTGAGTAGTTTTCTTTGAAAATGAGTGGTCATCAAGAAGACAACAACTGTGACGTCAGCATTGCTGACGTCACACTTTTTAAAAACAATAAGGAGGTGCTTTCTCCGTCATCAGAAGTGAGATTGCAAGATGCTCTTACCCAACCCGCTTCTTCGTCAGCTCTACCACCTGATCAATTGGAACAAACCAACATCCAGCAGGAAGAACTTGTGTTGGTTACCAATGCACAATTCCTGATGCAAATGATGGAGACGATGCAGAAAATGTCGGAGCGCTTATGTGCTCCACCTACCGAAGCAAAAATAACTATCAAGGACGTCTATTTACCATCATTCGATCCGGACACTCACATCGGTGTACGAGAATGGTGCCAGCATATAGATCAAGCGATTGAAGCGTACAAGCTTGGTGATTTCGATGTACGCATGAAAGTCTGCAGCCTGATGATTGGATGGTGACTACTACAACGTGGGAGGAGTTGCGGAAAAATCTCATCACCACATTTGAACCCGAAAATAGGTACTCCCGGGACGTCATCATGTTTAGAGAACATGTTTACGACGCAACTAAAGATATTGCTGAGTTCTTATCACGTGCCTGGATCCTATGGCGAAGGGTCACCAAAGACAAACTGGGCGACGAACACGCTGTGGAAGCTGTGATTGGATGCGTAAATGACGAGCGCTTGCGTATCGAACTGATGAATGCCAGGGCAACCACTGTCCCTGAGCTCATCTCAATTGCAACATCCATACGGAAGAAGCGGAGTCATCCAAGCTCCAGTTCCACAACATTTAACAAACGTTCACGTTTTTCGGACAATACGCCGTCAACAACAAGCTGCCGTATATGTAAGAAGACAAACCACTCCACTAATGACTGCAGATTCAAACCTTCGGAGTCTAAACCTGAAGCTAGCAATAAGGATTCGAAAACAACAGCCGCAAACACTACAAACGAAAAACGAAACGAAACAACTGCTTGTACCTATTGCAAGAGACCAGGCCACACTTACGAAACTTGCTTCAAACTCGAACGTTCGTTGACTTCAAACGTTAACTGCGTAGCAAGCGCTAAGCTGGCTCCTATCACCATCAAAATAGGTGAAAGGTCTTTGCAAGCCGTCTTTGACAGCGGGGCAGAGTGTTCAATCGTCAGAGAATCGGTTGCTACAGCCTTACCTGGTCAAAGGAGACCAGTAGTTAACTATTTGAAAGGAATTGGTCAATTCCCCGCACTATCGTTAACCAAACTTACGACTATGACCTAACCAATGAAGATGAAATTATGCAACTATGACGACTTCTGAACAAATACGAACACCTGTTTATCCGTGGATATCCTAAGACTCGGGTGAACACCGGCGAGCTAGAAATCAGATTGAAAAACTCTGATAAATTCGTGGAAAGAAGACCATATCGCCTCAGCCCAGTGGAACGGAAGAAGGTTCGCACCATAACCACGGAGGTTGAAAGTTGCTACCACTCCTATGAGTTGGAGACACCGGCAGTGGTACGCGCTATAAAACACTTTTGCCAGTATCTATATGGACGAAAATTTACCGTGATAACTGACTGCAATGCGTTAAAAGCGTCAAAACATAAAAAGGATCTCCTGCCAAGGATTCATCGCTGTAGAAACCCAGCTGAGTTTGCAGTCAATGTTATGACAAGAGACTTGAACTCGCTCAAAATTGAACAGCGACGGGACGATGAACTGCGACCAATAATGGACAGCCTCAGTGACAATAACCCAGTAGAAGACTATGTCTTGGAGGACAATGCCTTAAAGAAGAACGTCAATGATCCTGTCTTCGGTCAGCAACTCAGTACGGTCGTCCCCAAGTCGTTTCAATGGAGCATTATAAACTCTTTTCATACCGCGCTGAAACACCCCGGCTGGGAAAAGACTCTACAGAAGATCAGATAAACTTAGGTTTAACAAAATGAGTTCTACTGTTCGAAGATTTGTGGATAACTGCGTTATATGCCGAACATCCAAAGGAAGATCCGGGGCCGTTCAAGCCCAATTACACCCTATACAAAAACCGACGGCTGCCTTCCAAGTTATTCACATGGACATAACAGGGAAGCTGGGCACTCCAGATGATCAGCAGTACGTCATAGTCACCATTGACGCTTTCTCGAAGTCCAACAGAAAATGATTCGTTCAAGCGAACAAGACAGACAACGCTTCAACCTACATAAGGCCAAAATCCATCATTTTCAACGCGCACCACAACCTGACAATCCGGTGACCGTATCGGCGGAAATTGAACAATCTCCACCATTTGAGATGGCCAGAGAACCTTTACCAAGTACATCACGCGCTGAACCAGGTCAACAACAAGCACAGATCAAAACGAGGAAGATCAACCAGCTGACTAAAACCATTTTAGAGCCCCTGTGCATAGCACAGCATCGACCTTCCCCTACTTTCCTTAGAGCCTCTGTGTACCACGGCGTACAAGACCGCCCAGAGCACAGCATCACACCTTCCACTACGAGTCTTCGAGAATTATAAAGTCTTCGAGAATCTTCGAGAATCATATCCTGAAATACGTTTAGAGCCCCTGTGCATAGCACAGCATCGACCTTCCCCTACTTTCCTTAGAGCCTCTGTGTACCACGGCGTACAAGACCGCCCAGAGCACAGCATCACACCTTCCACTACGAGTCTTCGAGAATTATAAAATCTTCGAGAATTATAAAGTCTTCGAGAATCTTCGAGAATCATATCCTGAAATACGTTTAGAGCCCCTGTGCATAGCACAGCATCGACCTTCCCCTACTTTCCTTAGAGCCTCTGTGTACCACGGCGTACAAGACCGCCCAGAGCACAGCATCACACCTTCCACTACGAGTCTTCGAGAATTATAAAATCTTCGAGAATCTTCGAGAATCATAAAAGTCTACGAGATCCTCCGAGAAGTCTACGAGATCCTCCGAGAAGTCTACGAGATCCTCCGAGAAGTCTACGAGATCCTCCGAGAAGTCTACGAGATCCTCCGAGAAGTCTACGAGAACCTCCGAGAAGTCTACGAGAACCTCCGAGAAGTCTACGAGAACCTCCGAGAAGTCTACGAGAACCTCCGAGAACTCTACGAGAACCTCCGAGAAGTCTACGAGAACCTCCGAGAACTCTACGAGAACCTCCGAGAAGTCTACGAGAACCTCCGAGAAGTCTACGAGAACCTCCGAGAACTCTACGAGATCCTCCGAGAACTCTACGAGATCCTCCGAGAACTCTACGAGATCCTCCGAGAACTCTACGAGATCCTCCGAGAACTCTACGAGAGCCCTTCAATAAAATCTCCGAGAAACTTCAGTGTCTACGAGAACCCTTAACAATCTACGAGAAGCAACGAGGCTGGTGCAGAGCGCGCACCGCCTGTCAGTATGGCCGTATCGGCGCGACCAACTAGAATAATTAAGTTCAATCATTTGATTGTCCTTAAATTAGTTTAAAACCGGTATTATTTCGCGATCGAAGGACCAATGTTGATGGCTCAATCGGGATAATATAAATTAAAAGCAGTGGACTGTATATATGGTTGTATTGTTTGCTACAAAGTTAACGCGACCGTATAACAAAAGAGTGCCCGTAGCGGAGCGCGTCTGAGAGCCGAGTGGTCGAGTGGTGGCGGGGCTGGCCGCGGCGCTCGCGCGGAGCCGGTTCGGTCCCCGCGACCCCTCGCGTTCCCCGCGGTTGCTCGGTGCGTTTATGATGCGCCGACATAAACCATCAGTTGATTACTTTGAGTTTATTACGATGTCAAATTAATGTTATCATTGTAATTTCAATACTTAACCTAAAAACTTGTAAACACGCGCACGTGTGCCGAGCCCTATAAATACGGCCGCACGGTAGGCGATCGAGTCAGTCGCACTCGAACCGCCGTACAGTACGGACCTCTGGGATGTCGTTACGCTGCTCATTGAATAAACGAAGTTTATAAAGTGTGAGTAGTTTTCTTTGAAAATGAGTGGTCATCAAGAAGACAACAACTGTGACGTCAGCATTGCTGACGTCACACTTTTTAAAAACAATAAGGAGGTGCTTTCTCCGTCACATAATATACCTAATTAATTCACAATATCCGTCAGCACCTTTTTGATGCTTCAGGCACAATATCATCATCATCAGCCGGAAGATGTTTACTGTTAAACAAGGCCCCGCTTAGAACTAACAGGCACAATATAAACCTATAATTAAAAAATGAATCGTAAAATTGGGAAATTTGTGATTCTACTATGAGTTTTCGGGGAAAAGTATACACACAGAAATAACTGGAACTCTTTCGGGGAAAACATAACAAGCTTTTATGTAGAGAAATGAAAAATAAAAATACCATTCCCGAGACAAAAAGTGTAATTCAATTAACAGAATCGAGTCGGCTCAATCGATTCAACAGAGGAATTCCATAAATGTGTTTAATTAAATGCGTACCAATGTCCGTTATTAGCAGCAAATTGTGAAAGCGTCAATACTAGCTCTTACAAGCGGCTATTCAGCAAGAATGTGATGGAAACACTATCAGAAAATCACAAACACGTATTTGAGTTAGACTCACTAAATTGGCAACAATTTTAATATAAATAATGTTATTCTATGAATCCAGTGTCTGTAACACTGTTAAACTGAGTACGAATTTTGATAAGTTAATTGCTAATTAGTATAAAAGTTGTGAAGCGGCGTTGTGCTGACATGAACTTTACAACAGACAAAGCAATTTATTGTATTAGTGAAACTTGTTCGGTATTGTGTTAGTAAACGTTTGTATTACACTCGGCTGATTGCTGACTTCTTATTGTTTCTTTTTGAGATATTTACATAACATCATCACGCTTGTATTCCCCGAAGGGGTAGGCAGAGGTGCACATATAGTCAACCACATTTCGCCAGTTATGTTTTAGGTCCCGTGAGATATTTACAATACTATCTACTATATATACCGGTTGTACTCACGTTGATATTCGTTCGGCTCGCGACCCCGCCGCGTCTCCTGCTCATGAATAAGGGCTCCGTTAGAGTCCGAAACTAGTCGGGCATTCCCGAATATCAACGTGAGTACAACCGGTATATATAGTAGATAATATGGATAACACTCACGAAAGTTATTATAGTAAATATTTACAATACATTTAATTTTTCATCTGTATCATTTTTATTTATCTTATTCTCATAAGCTATAGTTTTCACTGTATCTAAATACAAACCAAATGCAAATAAATCAACTGAAATATTTTGCTCCTTTTTCGACCAGTTAGTGACGTGTCGGATTATTGGATAGTAGCAGTTGGCAGTGCAATGCCAAGTCACTTCCTACGATGACTTGATAATTCGTGATTGATTATTTTGTTGTTTGGTAATTTCTAAGTCAATTTTTAAGTCCACTTTTGTACTAAAATGTGCAATGAGTTTAATATAAACTTTTGCTTAATAGTCACATCTCAATTCAAATCATTCTCAAACATCTGTGATTACAGCTTTGTCTCGAAACCAATTGAACACGGCGTAGATGCGATGATGCCTACCGTTAATTTAGACACAGTTTGATAGCTAATTAATCTCCCTACAGATTGAGTGTGAAATTGAGACGTCTGTGGATGCAATCAGTATGTAATGTATTGCTCTAAACCTTATTGTATCGTGTTTAGTGCTTCTACCTCGTAGTAAAATTTAGTATTATGTTGAATTTAGTTTAATTCAACCTTTACTACCTAGATAAAAAAAATGCTCCTAGAAGGCAGCATCAACGGTATCTATCTGAAGTCTATATTTGATACATGATATTTGTAACAAATCAAAGAAGAGAAAAAATATAGTACCGAATGAAGCTTTTTAACTTATTGATTTGAATAGGAGTTCCCCAAGGGTCAATTGTAGGACCTGTTGTGTTAGTAATAATCATCTATACATGTTAAACTATTATCTCAAACATAAACTAACAGAAATAATATTTATGTTGAACGTGGTTGTTGATTGTAACCCTCCCAATTATTGGTTGCTATTGAGTCTGCTTTTAAAGCTAAATTCATCAAACTTAAACAATTCAGCAGATCAGTACAACCTACAACCTTCGCAATTATAGTCGTAAAGTTTTAATTCGAACATAAATAATATCACAACAGCTAATCAACTGAAATTGAACCATGTTACTGAGCGTTAAGTTACAATTTTCGCTGAAACTGTAACAAATTTGCTGCCAAAGTTATTGTAGCCGTTTGTTTATAAAACAAACAAAAGCTGGAACTTATCGAGAATAAATGAGAGCAATCGGCTAAACTGTGATCGTAAACAAGGTTCGTAACTCGAGTGTGGGGTCCAACCTTACCCCACACCCAGGACCCCAACAGAAACTTGCTTTGTAAATTAAAAATTGTAGTAAATTGGCTTTTGTGAGTTGTGTGTCGCCTGCTTTTCTTTGTGTTCGAAGTGAACAAATCCACAATTTTAATAGCTTTGCACGCAATTTTAAATGCACAAACAACAGTATTATAACAGTATTATTGCTGAATTCAAATTTTTCTCCATGTCCAGTGTTTATGTGACAAACGAAGTTATTTTTATTTTTGTTAGATTCATGCGCATGTTTATTTTTTTCCTTAGGCATTTTTTTCGATTATTACTTATAGTCATTTGAAGCGACTCATCTAGCTCGATAAGCTATCCGTTGTAGAAATCGTCTCTGTGTTCTAATAAGTGAATAATCTCCAAAGAAATATTTACCAAGAGATATGGAACACTACTTGACTTTTCAATTTACGTACAAACCTTCTAAAGCGTCTTTTAAATCTGAAATCAATTTTTCCCTGAATTTAATTACATCTCATTTACAACCATCTTAACAACGCTTACAACGTCAATCACGGATCTCGACACAAAAGGCCGAGGCGTCAACTTGATCCAGGAACTTCGAAGATTATAGCTGCCCAACTTATTTAAACTTTTAATAATGTAAGTGAAAAAAAAAAGAAAAACTTGGGCAATAACTCAAGAGCTGCGGTACAGGTGTTTGTAACGGCCCCCAAATGATTCAGTCGTGAACTTGTTAAGTGTTAAAATTTTTCGACTTGAACTTTGGGAAGCTTTATTAGGTGCGGATTAACAATTGGATAAGAATCATGGTGTAACAATACATTTGACAGCGTATCTAGAATTAGAAACAAAGTAGTCTATACCTCGCTGAAAACATGGACTTGTCATCTTAGACCTTTGCGTCTATTATAGACGATATAAGCAGTATCATGTAGAGGGTAGCCACATCATGTAGAGGTTTTTTGGTGACTAAATAACCCAGTTCTATACCGACAGGGCCGTCCACATATATATGAAAATATATTACCTTCGTTATTATATACACTTTGGCACATATAGTCTGTCACGATTGTTAACCAATTGTGTCTACTTCGCGAACAGTAAACCGGATAATGTGCTGATAGAATGTCAGCTATATTACGGACGTAGGTACTAACATCATTCCAGAATCTCTTGATGCATCCCAAATGCATATTCATCGTCGAAACATTTTACTTTTAAGTGAGGCAGTACACATGTATGAACATAACTTTAAAATTGAAATCACTGGCACATATTAACATTCCCAAACAAAAAACACCGATTTGGCAACAGTGGTCGGAGTATTATAAAAAACAACAGAATCGGTGTTACTTCGCTGGCTTCCTTCCATTTCCATTAGTGGATGTTTAGCCAAAGTGTTTCCCAAAGTTGCTCCCATTAGGCACAGTCCTTTTTGTCTTTGCCCGTAACTTTTTTGTTCTCTGTTTGGCGTTAAGTGGATTTTCTTATGCAGCTTAAGGGGTGACTTGGAAGTTTTAGAAGCTCATTGATATCAGAATATTTGGATCAATAGAGCCCAGTTTTTGAAAAGCTGATCAACGAAAAATCAACTAACAAACTGTCAAATCTCCTGTGTGTCAATAGAGTTGCTGAAAGAATTGTTAATTTGGTTCATAGATTTTTAATTTCTCATAATTTCACAGATCTGTTATATTCTGCTTCAAAATCAAGCATTACTTTGAGGTTTGGTTGTTAGAATTTATTATTTTGTCATCTTTTCAGAAACCTACATTAAATTGGCAATTATGTTTATTTGATAGGTCTTTATGTTGATTCAATAAATATTTTCGCCAGTTCGATAGTTGTTCGTCGTTCCTAACATAGTTTGGTAGCCATGGCAACCGAATATGGTGCAGCGATAATTCAAATACTAGGCTAGACGCTGCTTCTACCGGTAAATAATAATATTAAGCTGTTGTGGCAATTGATTACATTGGGGGTTGTAGATCAAAGGTAGGAAGGAGTAAATCCGGATCCGGAGCATTGCATGCTACATTATATAACATGTAGGCAATAACGGCTGTTTTCGCAAACGGTGGAAAGCAGGTAGCAGAGATATGAACTTTTGCTCTGAAGAAGAAACTTTAGACTATATTTTTAATTTTGATGACCTGATTGGCGCAGTGGCTTAGTGATTAGACTGCTGCGCTAAGGGTTGCGGCTTCTATTTCCGCACGGGACAAAAGTTTGTGCGATCCGCAGATGTTTGTCCCGAGTCTGAGTGTTTGTGTATGCGATATTTTATGTTTGTGAACCGCACCCACGATACAGGAGAAATTCCTAGTGTGGGAATAAGTTTAAAAAATAACTATATTGTTTTATTTTGATCTAAAGCTAGACCTTATATAACATACAAATAACCCATGTATATTCAATATGTATGAACGCAAGAAAAGCAAAACAACAGTGTAAAAAATTCCAAATTCAACATTTTATAAGCGTAAATATTTTAAATTAGTCAATATTATCACGAGCAAAAACAGTTTAACCTCAAATTATCACGTGAAACGAACCTCAGTACACTTAATGTTAGAGTGCCTTAGTAATGATAAGCGGGCTCAAACAGCCACCGTTCATGTTTACCATTATAATACCCTTATAATGCTGTCGTTAGAGGCTTGTCTTTTATTCAGCAGATGACTCACTATACACATATCCTGATAGAACTATGTCCCCAAATATTAGGTGGGATTGGTTAACATGACGTAAGAGTGTATTGGAGATTTTTCAGCATGCACAGTTGCTTTCTATTTTTAGCCGACTTCAAAAAGAAGGATGTTCGTTGGTATGTTTGTTATACAGTTTCTCCCTTAATTGTAGACAGAATTGTTTTTTTTTGTTAAGAAGATTTTTGGAAGTTCGCTTGTATTATTTTTTACTTTTGGGTTAGTGTTTATGAAAGTGGATTATTTTAAATTTACTTGTTGAAATTGTACCCTCATGAGTGCGCTCAGTAGTGGAGATCAGGTATGATCAGGGTATTGATTATATAATCAGCCAAGGTACAGGCAAAATTGTTGACAATTTGTTTCGATATTTCGCTTCCAATTGTTACCCTTCTGTGATAATCTTTTATAGTATATGGAAAATTTTGTTAGGATAAGGACAGGTTAATGACTTAAATGAAACTGTTTATGATATAAGTATATATCATAAACAGTATACTTACTGGTAATTTTATCTTCCTTTTCTTATCAGTTATCTCTGTGATGTATTCTTGTAATTTTATTATCTTTTTGCATAAATGGATGGTTAAATAACTGCGCTTACATCATTTGCTTAATGATAAGCAGAAATGTTTGCGATTTTTTACAATACAAAGATATAGTTTGCTGCATTAAAGACCTGAGTGATACACAGAAATATATTCCAAAAAAATCAAATGCTTCTTCTTTGAGTCATCATCATCAGCCGTAAGACGTCTATTGTTGAAAAAAGGCCTCCTTAGGCAAGGGGGAGAGGGTGCCAAAATCTCCACCTTTGGCAAGCGGCTTGGGATCGCAGTATGTGGTGAAGTTACGGAAGACGCTGCTGCCCATCTTCTGGATTTTCCCCTAATCGCCTGTTACGACACTCAGTGAAAGAAAGGTAGTGTTCAATTCTCGGCAGACTCGCTTTGAGTATTTTCATCATAATTATGAACGGTATTATCACATTAGTTAGTTAGTTAATCAGCCCAATTTTACTGACTTTGATCTATATCCAATGCATGAGCTATTACTGTTCAGCTCAGAACGTTAAAAAGAAGATCAGATCAGCCAAAAAATATTTCAAATCACAGCAAAAACAAAAGAACTCCTTATTCCTTATTTTAGTAAAACGTCACATTGTTCCACAACGAAGCGCTCCAGTCAATGTTCTGCGCAAGGTTCAGAAGTAATGAGCGAAGATTCCTACGTTAATGTCGCCACATAACCTGAGGACAATAACGTCTCATGATTTATGTGCATGACAGCCACAGTAATACTACCTCCGCAGCGGTTGGGCGACATCCTTAGGTTATGTTAATACACCGCTGATATTGATGTTAGGTATTTCATGTCACTAAATGTTCTTGTACTTGTTACGTAGGTACTTGTCTTGAAGCAGATTACATTTTGAAGCTGTTTTTATTATAGTGGCTTATAAATATTATTAGACTCTACAATACTTTTTCGCTAAAAAAATATTTTACGGTAAGGGAAAGTAGTCACGCTTCGTACAATTTTTACATATTTAAACCTAAGGTTTAATTACTGAGCATACAATAATATTGACATTAATTAATCGACTATGAATTGATATAATTATTACAAGATGGATTAACTTAAGCACAGCTTGTTTCTATAATATAAAGGCTAATTATAATTCAAATACTACTACAGTTTTCATAGGCCATATCGCTCGAAGAACCAATAAACGCTTCGGAAGAAAGGTTCTCGAGTGGCGACCACGAACCGGAAGACGCAGCGTTGGCAGGCCTCCCACCAGGTGGACCGACTATATCGTCAGAATTGCGGGCAGCCGGTGGATGCAATTGGCAAGCTGTCGTTCATTGCGGCGTTCTAAGGGGGAGGCCTTTGTTCAACAGTGGACGTCTTCCGGCTGATGATGATAAAGATTACAGTTTTAATACTGTTATATCATCGATGAGACTAAATCAATACTTTCGAACAATTAAATCACGAGAATAGCCCTCGCCCCTTAACTACGCTCTAACATTTTACAGTACAAGAATAAAATCTGTCACAAGTGTGACATAATGTAATCTCTGTTACACGACGCAGTGCATACCAAACATGGCGTCTCGACCGAAAATTGTCAACATTTGTCGCGTTTTGAACGCTGTTAAACGACGACCAACTAAACTAAGTTTAAAGTAATAATTTATTTATTTCTCTCACAATGGATTTAAAGTATCTCACGATTTTTAGTTTAATCATTATTCTTATATATTGTGCTATGTTTTGTTTGTAAATGGTTTTAATTAATTTAATATAATATTACAATCTATGAAATAGGGCACTACATGAATAAACGTATAATGATATTTAATTTCCGTGCGTTATTTAAACCAGTATGCATTAATTTACAAGATAAAATAAAAAAATCAATGTATAATATTACGCCTGTATGCCTTCAAAGTTTAATTTAAAAAAAGAATTATCTTTATTCCATGTATAAGGGACAATTTCCTTTAAAAACAACAATTTTCATTACAAATGCATTTTAGGACCAATATATCAAAATCACGTCCTCGTGTAACTTGTGACGTACTTGTGCTCGCAGATGGCGTAGCGCATACTAAGTATGTAGCTTCAACCAAAGATTGTCAAACACGTGTCGCTGTTAAACGACAGTTAATCTTAGTTTAAAGCGAGCACTCACTGCGTCAATTCTGTTATAATTACAAGTCATGCACTTGCGTAAATGTAGCGGATTTATTACGTCATGGCTGTGAGCAAGGAGTTTTGATTATGTAATGATACTTTAATAATAATTACACTTTTAAAGTATGTGTATACGAACTCGACCTGCTTCGTTGGTCGCTAAGCGTGACTGCTGGCTTGAGGAGCTGGGTTCGAATTCCGGGCGGAGCAAAGTGTTATTGGGTTTTTATTTTAAGTAATTCTCAGTAACAGTACGTAGTCTGGTCATGTGCGCGGTTGATGGCAATAGGCTTTTTGCATAGCATTCACAATCATTTATTACAACTTTTTACATGTCAGATATTGATTAATGATTTGCACATTAGTTAAATGTTTGGCTTTATATGCAAAGGGTTACAGGTTCTATCCCACTCAGGAATAAATTACAAATAAATATCTGTTGCATGTTTTACTTTTATTTCGAGTCAGGATGTATAGATGGATATTTTTTAAAGTCACTATATAACTAAGTAAATAATTATAATCAGTTAATTTATATTATGTAATAAAATTACTTAAGTCTCTTTTGTAAACTGTTATAATTATCTTTACCTAATTTAATCAACGAGTTTCCATTTATTTATCATTAATCATGAAACGATAATTATCAAGAAATCCTTTACCGAAGGAGCTACCCTCATCCCCCTGATTTACGCGCTACCAATATCGTATATCGTTTTCAGACGCCGAAATAACTGAATAATTACTGAAAAACACCCGCGGCGTTAAAAGCAAATAAGTTTTGTAATAAATTATAATAAAACTGTAACCTGAAACTCCATTATTTAGCCGAAGGGAGTATCTGTGTCACGATAAAGGCGGGTTCAGATACGGGTTGTACCCAAAAATAATATTTCAGAATTCATTAATTTATTTTTATAGCTATCTTATTTGCTGAGTGGTATCCGGCCTAAAATTGACCACCTCCTTTCCTCCCGTGGGTGTCGTAAGAGGCGACTAAGGGAAAATCCAGAAGATGGGCAGCAGCGTCTTTTGTACCTTCACCACCAATACTGCGATCCCCAAGCCGCTTGCCAAGCGTGGGGATTATGGCAACACTTCTCCCCATTCCAAGGGGGAGGCCTTTGTTCAACAGTGGACGTGTGCGCGCTGATGATTATGAATTTGCTGTTGCCTTGTTGTGATACTTAAAGAATTGTTTGATGGCCTTGTTAATGTCATTTTTATACAAGAAAAAGTCTTATGGTGAAAGTAGATATCGATATACCGACCGCTTAATATTACCTAAGTTTAGGTTAAATCGTGTGTGAGTTCTGGCTACGTTTTGTAAAATAAAATTACTATATACAAGTAGATATAGGGCGTAAAAAAGGTAAATTACGTATACTTGACTTGAATGCAGATTATACCCTCGTAGATCGATTAATAAACATTTTACCATGCCTCTTAGAGCACTTAAGTAAACATTATTTAAGGAAGCTTAAAATGTAAACTCAACATTAAGATTTTACCAAGACTTTAAGCTAAAAGCGTAAGGTAATTAAAATAATTTATTATACTTTCAACGTCTACGCCTCAGCCTCAGAGAATTGATCATCTGGTACCTGTAAATAATAATAAGCACTCCATCTCATCCGTCCATGTCTTCCGGCCTATTCGTAGCAAAAAGATCAATAGCCACATAATAGCGTTTTTTGCTAAGTTCGATTTGTTGGTGAACATTTTTAGTCATTAGACATACCTGCACAAGTAAATATAATACTTTTAAAATTACAAAAACTTTCCAAGTTGAAATGTAGCTAATGTATAATTTACTACAACTTCAGAGAAAACTGATAAAATTCTATATAAAACGTTTCTAACTTTTTTTCAACCAAAACTTTCCATTCCTCACTTTTGCGCCAGTCTTATCCAGGCCAGTTTTACCAGCATTCCCAACCATATCGTCTTCCCATCTCCTGAACGGTCTTCGTTTTCTTTTTCCGTATCATAATCAGTACTAAGCGACACTAAACATTTTTGCTGAGAATCCTCAGCTGACGTCACAAGAACACTTAAAAAAGTAAACCCAGTTACAAACAAGCTTCCCTATCCCCAACAAACTTTAAATCCCTGTCTGAACACGTCGCAATTTCAACTTCCACGATGTTAAATTGAATTAAGACATAACGATAAAAGTGTAATTACCATAAAAACTGCCTGTAGATAAATGGGATAGGGCGGGGTGGATCGTATAATTATGTAGGAGCCTTTCATCTTACCCTTAATTATGTTTTGAGGGTCGCAAATAGTAAAACGTATTATGGATAATGTTTACTGGTGCTTTTACCTTTAAACCTAATTTGATAAAGCACCATTTTTGATAAAAGTACCAACCAGCTTAATTATTAGGAAGGACCTATTGCGATTTTATTTTAAAAACGTCGCCCCATACTTAGAATTTCTCCTGTAACGTGGAAGCGTTTAACAAACATGAAATATCACATACAAAAACACCCAGACTCGGGATAAACATCTGCAGATCACACAATTTTTGTCCCGCTCGGGAATCGAACCCAACCCTTGGTGCAGCAGTCCAGTCGCTTAGCCTAATAGTTAATACTGTGTAGTTTTGCCTATCTATAATAACGGTCATCGGATCTTGACCATAATGAGAACATAAAAGAAGCTCTTCCAGATAAGAAGAGTCTTTTATACCAGTTTATGCGGTGTGATTATGATAAATCTACCGTTGATCAAACATACACAAAAATCTTTCTATTGTATAATAATGGATAATGTACACCGATTGTTTCCACCTTTAAAACTAATTTGTAAAAAGAGAACTTTTACCGTTTACAAATGTAAATTAGTAGGCCAGGCTATGCCTACTGAGTTCAAAAGTCGTCACATTACCCGGTAATTGGATGCTGAAGTATGATTATGATAAAATTATAGTAAATCTTCACTATTTCCCAACGATTTCAGTGACTAAATTATTTTAGCTTACTCCGCTAAGTGGTTTTCTTGGTGGCCTACATTTAGATTGTTTATTATTATTAGGCTACCTTAGTAGGTTAAAGGTCTTACCAAGTCCAAAAGTAAAAATGGCGTAATACAAACACTTTTACTGAATTTTTTGGAATGAGAAGGTATACCATTGGCTTTCGTTCATCATATTAAGGCACAGCAAGCACAGAGCAGCAGCTCTCGTATACACTAAAAAATCCCTGTGACTTACATCCCCTTACATCCCCTCGGGGCAAATGGAAATTCGTGATCTCTGCTGCTGCATTTCCATCTGCCGTGATCCTGGTATACTTCTTTAGCCTCATTCATCATCATCATCAGCCGGAAGACGTCCACTGTTGAACAAAGGCCTTCCCCTTAGAACGTCACAATGAACATATGAGCCTCATTCACGCACACCATATTTCTTATACACGCTCGTCAGTTAAGAGCACTCCTAAAGTATCCCCTTTAAAGAATATCTTCGATCTGGTCACAGTATGCTCGCCGTTATCTTCAACTGCTTTGTCACTTTTCTTTGTACCACCCTTAACCATTCATACATAAACTAGCTGCGCCCCGCGGTGTTACCCACTACATTCAGGATAAAAAACCTATGTGTTAATAGGGTATCGGCTACCTCAATACCCAATTTTATCGAAATTGGTCCAGCTGTTACAACGTGAAGAAGTAACAAACATACTCACAAACTTTCGCTTTTACTGCCTCGTTGGTCTAGTGGTCGCTAAGCGCGACTGCTGAGCACGGGGTCCTGGGTTCGAATCCCGGGTCGGGCAAAGTGTCACTGGGTTTTTCCATTAGGTAATTCTCAGTGGCAGCACGGAGTCTGGATTTGTGCCCGGTTGATGGCAATAGGCTCGCCCCCTATTACATTGGGACCTATAAAACATAACTGGCGAAATGTGGGTGTACTATATTATGTGCACCTCTGCCTACCCCTTCGGGGAATACAGGCGTGATGTTATGTTATGTTGTTTTATGTTTTTCGCTTTTATAATTTTAGTGTGATGTGATGCATTGTTGTTGCAATTCACGTGGGTTTTCTAACTAAAGAACACCTCTACCCCTAAGAAGATTAGACATGATTGTTATGCTTGCATGGATTCAAGCTAAAACTATATTTATATAGGTACGTATGCTTAGTAGCTACTCAATGTTTGACCTCTAGACTGATAAGGCGCTTAGCGAGTAACAATAAACCAATTACATTCTACGATGGAGTGACGTATGTACGATCTAAAAGATTTTGCATTTCAAATGCTTTCAATTTCTGAAGTATTACATGCGATAATGGAATGTATTCGCAGATACTTTACGTTTAATATGCCATAACATTCATACCTAATATTATAGAGGATTTTTATTGCATATGTGTATGTATCCCTTCATAGTAGCTATAACTTCTTACGTCAGTGTGTGTAGCTTCTCTCTCTTTCCCTCCTGTACATACATGAATATAAATGATGAGGATTAAAAGCCTATGTAATAAATTTGAGTTATTAAACTATTCAGACTTATCAAGTTTAATAGAATTTTTGTCACATCACGCATTTTTAAGGAGCTTAAACTTTTTCAATATTATATTTTGCGAGTGCCGAAATCTAGACAGTATTTCACGTCAGAATGACTATTAAAAACCTTTTTGAGGCTAGAATAATTAGAGAATCTCATCAAGTCGTGGCGTTTAAATTTCAGAGCTTAAAACAAATAAGTTATATTAACATTAGCTAGATGAAAATGATGAATAAAATAAGATTATTTAAAAAGACTTTGAACGCGTCACTATTTCAAATATAGCTTTAAAACTTATGGTTAAACGCAAAACGCTTTTACTTTTTGATTTAAGCCACGTACAGGCACTAATTAAATAATAAAAGACCATGATTATTATAAGAAAAAACTATGCAAAATGTAAACCCTATTTAATGACAACAGCCCCCTTAACATGAACTTTTAAACTGTCCTGCTGTAAGAGTCCATGGTTAGGAGGCTGTTTGACAGCAAAAGCCTATAGGAACTCTTTGGGAACACAACCGTGAACGCGCTATTTCTAGTTCATTCTAAAAAGATCGAATATGGTATCAAGTCATATGTTGTAAGAGGAATTCTTAATGACAGACAAAACTCTATGCTCCTTATTCATAAAAAAATACAATTTTAAACCGAGGATTAAATAGACTTAATACGGGGTTTAGTTTAAACTACCTGTATCTGACGTGGCTTAAGACACCATTGAAAAATCTCACAGGTGCGCCGGTTTCCTCACCATGTTTTCCTTCACTGCTTTTAGCTAGTAATTAATTTATAAATAAAAGTATATATAATTATAAATACGTACATGAATCGAAAAGACATTGGTGCGTGCCGGGGATTGAATTTGCGGCCTTTAACTTAGCAGTCCAACGCGGTCATACATCTCGGTTATCAGTGCATTTATAATTCTAGTAAATAATAATTATGTAGTTAAGTCATTTCAATTTTCCTGTGACCTGCACCTTTATGCTTAAGTAGCGTCCATAAATCTCTCTCGATCCTCACTCAACTTGACCGGCTGAAGCTTCAAGCATAAATAATCCAAACAAGATCTAGCTTCGAGATTATTCCCCCGCAACGCCCTAAGCCGAGGTGGGAGTCCCACTAAACATTAATATTACTGTATGTAGGTTATTATCCGATGCTTTTACTTAATAGATCTATATTAATTTTCTAATTAGAAGAGATAGACCTGGAAATGGCGTGATGTACTGGACTCCTTAAAGACTGGCGTCTCTGGCTGTAGATAGAGACAAATATGTAAATAAGTGAAGGGAAGCCTTTCGTTCAGCAGAGTGCAGTGTATGCAGTGTAACTATGTAATGGAATAAAAAGTGCACTTGTTTTTGCGCACGCATATAATATTTTATGTATCTTTGCCCCATATCATGATTTTTATGTCTCATTAACGCGTTCAATGAACATGAAATGGCTTTAGTCTCTACGAGAACAAATCATTACAAATCCCAGATGCAAAACACAGGTACATTAACAAAACAATGCAAATTGCAAAATAATTTCCCAAAAAATGTTAAGTACCAATTTTTTTTATGGCGTTATTCCGGCCATTCGTTTTAACGCCTCTATAAATTAACTGAGCACAATACATGGTGGATAAATCGTTGTCACATAAGAATGTCGCTGGGGGCGGGGTGCGGGGTACGCGGGGGTACGCAGGGGGTACTCGGGGGATAGTGGGGGTACGTGGGAAGTAATAACAGTGGCAAACCGCAGTTAGCTTGGGGACTTGTTATTGCGTTGTATTATTTATGTGTTGTCTGACAGTCGTTAGTTGAGAGGTCGGATTGTCGCGATACGATGGGGTTAAGAGGTGGTGGAATTTTTATAAATATTCTGCGGGGTATTGATAAACTGAGGTGACTTTTGTATTCACAACAAAGTATAATTCTGATTGATGTTCAGAGACAAAGAACCTAAAAGTTATCGGTTAAAAATAAATTAGAGTAGCCTTTTAGGTATTTCTATTACTATTAATTTATTCAGCAGTTTCTTAGTAATTTTAAAAAGGCGTTCGTAGCAAATTATTCTGGTCGAGTAAAGCTAAGTAAAGTTTCAAATAAACTAGTATAAAAATATGATCAAAGAATAATTATTTTCTTTTTAAGTAGAGGTAATAAATTGCGAACCACAATGCGACCTATGTTTTTTTTAACAGCCTGTGTTGTCCCACTGCAGGGCAAGGGCCTCCCTTTCATTCATATATTCTATTATTAGCTTGAAAATAAATTGCTAATTTAAACGTAAAATTCCCTTTGGTGGTAAGGATATTAAAAAATCTTGTTTACTGGATCAAATATAAAACACCCAAAAGCTTTGAAAAATATTGAATTGATTGTTCAACCATTTTAGATTTCAAGCACGTTCCTAAAATAGCTGCCGTACCTATAAATAACCTTTTTATGTAAAAATCCTTAAGGAATAGAATACTCGAACACTTTCGAAACCAATCGATCGTAAAGCAATTAGTCGGAGCAAATTCTCGCTGTTTAACGAAAAAAAAATTCACTTAATTAATCACAAGCTTTAGTAAGCAGAAAAAAAGTTACAACAAGTTTTCCGAAGAAATATTTGAGTTTGTACTTAGGGGCCGTCTCTACGGGCCAGGGCGCTCGATGAGCTTCTTAATTTAGAAACTATCTTCATTATCAAGACAATTTCTTTTAGATAAATGATCTTTATGGACGCCAGTGGAGGGTAGTTGGGGGAAATATTATGTCTTTCATAAAATTAAAATAATTTCCTATCATCTCTTTATGATATTACTAGGTTTTGCCTGCCGCTTTGCCTGCGTTAGCCTATGTCCTTTCTCGGGTCTTAAACTTTCTACATGCCGAATTTCATCAAAATCCGTCCAGCGGTTTAGTCGTGAAGGCGTAACAGACAGACAGAGTTACTTTCACGTTTATAATATTAGAATGGTTGAACTCGACATGTATGTTTTAAAAATCAAATTCAAAAGTCGAAATTTATACGTGACTTTGACGACGAAAAGTCGCGGGTTCGATTACCGCACGGGACCCGTAAATGTTTGTACTGAGTCTCGGTGTTGATGTATGCGATATTTCATGTTCGTGAAACGCACCCACGAATCCCACGATACAGGACAAAAGCCTAGTGTGCGACGAAACCAGTTCTTCAGCCTATATTTATATCACCGTAAAACGAAACATTGGCCAGTGTACACATACCCTTAGAGTTGGCCTGGTCTTGGCTGAACGGTCAATGTTTACACTATGCCCGCTCTACGGATAAGATGAGATAAAGTCGTATTTATTGCGAATAGGATCGTATTTGCTTTTATCATGAAACAACATTTTGGTATTTGTTGCGGCTAGTTGTTTTGTAGGGATGATATGGATATTTTGTGATTTATAACTGCTGTGATGCGGCCTAAAATTGACCCCCTTTCCTCCCGTGGGTGTCATAAGAGGCGACGAAGGGAAAATCCAGAAGATGGGCAGCAGCGTCTTCTGTAACTTCACCACCAAAACTGCGATCCCCAAGCCAATTGTGGGGATTATGGCAACCCATCTTTTTTAAGGAGGAGGCCTTTGTTCAACAGTGGACGTCTTCCGGCTGATGATGATGAACTGCTGTTATTAGTTCAGTCTTAGGAATTATTAAAAGTCGAAGTGATCATGAATCATAACAACACGCCTTTATTCCCTGAAGACGTTAGCAGTGTATATTACCTACACCCACAGTTCGCCAGTTATGTTATAGGACCGGGGGCGAGCCTTTTGCCTTTTTTCAAGATCAATCGGGCACAAATCCAGGCTCCATGGTGCTACTGAAAAATACCCGGGAATAAATAAACCTTATGTCCAATAATTGAAAAAAAAAACAAACATAAATTCAAGTTATTGTTTCAAAATACAGAAACGTCCAAATGATGATCTGAGAATATTTAAGACTTTTTACTATACAATAATTTATTCCTTAAAAATAATCACATACTTATGATGCTGACTGTACCGATAAAAACGTAGTACTGTATGATCCATTACGATATTTGATAGGTCAATAGACTAAATAACGAAGACCGATATTCGATACTCTGAATCATCTATTGTCGTGACACAGTAATGTTGGGTATAGACATCTATCTATTCTTAAGGATACTGATAATAATGTATAGATTGTATAAATACATATATAGATTGTATCCTGTCTGAGTGTGGGTGGAATAAGAGATATACATGTGTTTAGTCGGGTTTTTGTGACACTAAAGGCACATTGCTTCAAAGAGTCTGTTAGCGTTACATACGTACGTCAAAAAAGAATGATAGAAGATGTTTAACGTAGGTACGTAAAACATGAAATGTTGTTTCATCGAATAAAAACCCGATTATCAACGTAGGGCTGCTAGTAGAAAACAAAACTTTTTCGTTATTAGGGCTGCTAGAAAAAACGAAATTGGAGATGGAATTTTTAACATTTACGTGTGCGTCAAATTAAGCAACCCACCCGAAATGGATTCCCTATAGTGTATTCCAATAGTGTCTGAGAAAAGAGACGAAATGATAAACCGTTGCACGGATTTTGATGAAATAGAAAGTTTAAGACCCGAGAAAGGACAGGCTACTTAACGCGGGCAAAAGCTAGTTATGTATAAACTACAAAGGAGCAATTACAAAACGTCAAATCTATTTGCTACAAACACTAGGACTACTATAGGTTAATTATTAATTGTATGATATTATATATTTCCTCATTATTGGGAGACTTCCGATCGCGATAGGCTGACTCGATTTTCTCTGACAACCTGTCTAATTTTAGAATATCGGCATCCCGAGTAATCGAGTTACGGAGATCGTGTAACGCTTCAAATCGTGATACTCGATCGAAAATCGACCTTAATGCAAGTTAATTAAGTTATTTTTCGACTGACCCATAATCTAAAACTCTGGCTTAATTATAGGCCTTATATAGGTAGTAATGATAACCAAACTACTATGTGGCTAATCGTAATTCAAAGACATTTTAGTTCCAGTTTCAGTCAAAATTACAATAATCTAATACCTGGCTGAAATGTCAAAATATCACGTTTATGATATAACGAATGACTTCTGATCCGTGTTTTGTATAATCAATTAAACATCCTAACTCTTACAAAGGTATTATTTCGAGTTTACTCTATTAAATACGCCAGCAAGTCTAAAACAATACGCCATCTAAATCTTTCACAAACGATGTACCCTTCACAATATCATTATACTCTGCCTACCCTAAACACCGCGAACTGGCCTGTGTCAATAGCGTCCAACGACCGACCATTTGTTATACGGAATTCTGTTTTCGATGTTGATAAAAACCCGGAACCCTGATCGATAAAGATATTGTGACGTCGACAGAGGTCACTTTAGGGCTGTCACTTTAAACAATAAAATATATACCTAATTACCAAACTTATTGAAACAATAAAATAAAATATTCAAATCTGGGTATTTATTCGCAGAATATGGTGTACAATGGTGTTTAAGGGTGTTACAGTTAGTTTCACATATTTTATCATTATTAAATGACG
Organism: Abrostola triplasia; assembly: GCA_946251915.1. Lineage (NCBI taxonomy): Eukaryota > Metazoa > Arthropoda > Insecta > Lepidoptera > Noctuidae > Abrostola > Abrostola triplasia. The sequence goes on from OX276425.1 coordinate 2,617,149, forward strand.
TGTAAATGTAAAAAGATGCTCACGCTATGAAGTAATTTACAAGTCTTCGAGACTACTGACTTATGAAAAATTGTGGTCTAACTTGAGCCTAATAAGTGAAAATTGCTAGTATAAGGTTAGCATGGTAACCGATGGCGTGTGGTATGGTAGCTACTACTCTGAATGTGAAGATTTTCCTGCCATTAAGATAGTAACGAATTACAATTCGCATTCTCAACAACAAAAAATATTATGTAAAACCAATTAAAGCATTGTAAAAGTATTGTTTTATTAAAAACTTTTTACTATCTTATTGAATGATCATTAGCTAATTCTGCCATCTACATATGTTTTCTCTTTTTGCGTTTCGAGAGTATTTTTTCTTTCACTAGATACGTTCGACAAAATTTAAATAACATATTACTAATAAAACATTTCGAATAAAGCAATTACTACTGTTTATTTATGTAATAAATAACTAAAAAAAGGCTTGTTTCCATTTACTGACCAGACTCTATTTCACAAATTTAGAATATGACGAAGCTACCATACCATATTTAATATACTTACGTATTCAAAGAAAACAAAAAAATATATTAATATCGAGGCACATCCCTACCAGTCCACGATATTCTACGGCAACGGGTCGCCTTGCTCCTAATACTCTTCTTGTAGCCCCAAATCTATTGTTCATTTGATCAAGTTTATTAAATAAAGATCCTTTGGTAACATGTGGTTAGGGAAAAGTAATATTACACTGCCCACTGCCCACTGCCCAGTCGTCGGCTATACACAGTTTTTGCATTCGTCCAATTTTAACGTCCAGTATTTTTTGGTGAAATTATTTTGGATGGCTTTTCGGGACCGCCTAGTACAGATTGAGTTTTTTCGCTGTTAAGATTGAAGATGGAAATGTACGTAAAGGGAATATCAACGAAATGGGGATTATGTCGTTGTAGACCCTCTCTTGATATTATGTACTAATCTGGAACTTCATATTTTGATGACATATTTTTTTCATTTACCACATGCATGGAATACTCTATCTCTCTAATTAAATAGCAGAATTAACTAAGAAACAAACTTACATTATTATCTTATTATAGGTAGCCTGAAGAAGTTTTTAATTCTTTTTCGTAACAACATGAGCCAATAGCTTCAAATCTTCTTTTTTTTTTAACCTTACAAATTTCTCGAGAATGTTTTTGAACTTTATAATGTGTATAAATTTTATTTTATTGAAAGAAGAAATTCTACGTCCATATTTACTGACGAAAAATTACCAATTCTATTTTTATGTTCTCGGACAAAAAATACGAAGGCTTTCTTAGAAGCCTACTATGTATTTCTACTGATAATAATATTATCTAAATTTTTTCCCTTTATTTTTATTCCGAGTACGGATTAACAGTAATACTCAGAAATTATTTTCGTGTTTAGTAAAAATGATTTTGCTTTGAGGTATTAGGCAACGCTGTACACAATTAAATAATGGAACAGTTAATTACAGACATACATTTCTATTGAGGTGTTACTGTGTGTTGGAGACTTATAACTGGTAACATTATAATATCTGCTTTAGGTATTATCCATTCCAGGAATGTATATAATGTAACGCAATATAACATTATTAATTAATTTAAAAAAAACTAATTTAATTTTAGAAAAAAAACTAGCCGTAGGCCACTTACAAAAAATAAACAATAAAATCAAATTCTAAATTCGAACTACTAATTTATTTTTCTTTCACAGGTCCATTGGCTGCATCATTGCTACTAACGCTAGTCAGTAGCATGTTTGCTGTGCGTGACGTCATACTTAAGTAAGTATAAGGCTGGTCTCACACGATACTATTTATGTAGAGTAATATTGTAGGGAAAAGACAGAAGAGTGGCTGAACTTATGAGATGTCTGCCCAGGAGTTCATGACTGTGGCTGGTGATGAACCCTAGAAGAAATACAGCATCTTTTGTTTTTCCTTGATTTGTTATGTGATATTCAGTGTTTAGAAAAGTAAATGCTATTAAATTAAACATATTAATTACACAAGACCTTGAGAATTTTATTAAAAAAATCTCGTATTAGATAAATTATTTTGGTTTCACTGTTCCCTTTGCGGCAACCAGAAGCGTACACTATTATATAGATACCTATAGAAGAAAGTAAATTAAAATATATTTCTTCTAGTGGGAAAAATGGGGACCCATTGTTTGACAAGAAGAAATTACAGGGCCTAAAACATTCAGTATCTATAGCTATCATCATCATCATCATTCACAGTGAAGGCTTTACTATCCCACTGCTGCGTATAAGCCTCCCTTAAACAATACCATCCGCCGCGGTCCTGTGCATACAGCTATACAAACCTAATTGTGTTTTCTTTTTCAGGAACATCCTACGATGATGTCTGGCTTCGGACGACTGGGCTGCCACGATTCCTCCAATTTATATGTAAATAAGAGTGAATTTTAATATAATAACTTAGTTAAGTTAGTATATAACTTAGGTAACCGTTACGCGTATACGGGCATGTCAGCTATATTAACGTGGTTGTTTCAAGTTATTTGGGTTCTAGAATTTTTTTTTCTAGATTAAGTTAGAGATACAAATGCGAGTAACAGTTTATTCCCAGTTAGATATTTTTTAGCATCCCTCTTCTCTCATATAAGCAGTTAACCTATTTTCATGCATTAGATATATCTCCTTTACAATTCTTCTTTGACCTACCTCTGTTCTTTGGCGCCGACATAAATATTTTTTTTCCTTTTTTTGGCAAATGGCTTTTGTTTCTTTTTTCAAATATCCTCAATTTGGAAATTCTTAGTTCCTGGTACCTACTACTACTTTAAGGCTTTTTTTTTGTGCTAGCCTGGAATGTCCCACTGCTGGGCAAAGGCCTCCCCACTCTCTTTCCACATCTTCCTATAGCTGCCAGCGACCAGCCTTGCATAAACAAGTCGAGTTCGTCCCGCCATCTCCGTCTGGGTCTTCTTCGCTGTCGTCTCCCTTGTTGTGTTTCTTTATTTACAAGCAAATAATTTAAACATAAACAATATTGCTTTTAAATTGTGTGTATTATATAAGCACAATTCATACAAATGCCTCCTATTTATAAGATTATGTTTCCTCAGATTGGTCATAAAATTCTATAGTTCGAACTTAGAGGAAAGCAAAGCCACTACAAGCTAAGAAAAGGGCCCATAATTAGCCACACTAAAGCTTGATCTCATTATGTAGGCAAATCCTTGATGGGCGGGATAACGTTAAGTGGGTTTACGCATAATAATATCATAATCGTCAAACTGAGCAGTTATAATAAACCCGTTGCCGTTATGGTTAACGATACGGTTTATATTCATACATGTCTTAACATTTGTGTTACGATTCCGCACTAACATTCATATGGTGATATCATCATCATCGGTCGGAAGACGTCCCCTGTTGAACAAAGGCCTCCCCTTGGACTAAGTACTGGATGACACCGGGCGGTGGCGATAGCGGCGCCGCTCGACTAGACAGCAGCGTTTATTCGACGCTGCACGCGTCGCTACCATCGAGAACACTTCAATACAAATTAATGTATTTGAACCCACCGCTCCCCGCGCCGCTCCCAGTGCCGCTCCCCGCGCCGCTCTCGCCTCCGCCATGTCCGCTATCATCCAGTTTGAAGCCTTAGAACGCCAAAATAAACAGCAACTTACCATTTACATCCACCGGTTGTCTGCAACTCAGACGATTTTACCGGTCCACCTAATTGGAGGCATTTCGCCATTTGCCGACGCTCCGTCTATCGTCTTCTATGGTGATATAATAATAATGATATACCTATGACATGACGTATTTACGTAAGTTTATACAAGGTGTAGTGTAAGCATACTCAAAAAGCGAGAAGGGGTCATTAAACTTTTATTCTGAATAACTTTTAGTATGTGATCAATGCTCTGCTCTGTTCCCAATTCGAAAAGATGACTATTTCTCAGAATTTTTCTGCTCAATATGCTTACGTCAAAAAACTGGCTGTATACTCAATTAAAAACCGCACAATACCTTATTTATTGTATTCAGTGAATTGTATATTTTATATAAAAGCTCCATATACATTCATATAGGTACATATATTACCCTTCACACCGAAATATCTCTGTATTGTATGAGATATTAAACAGTAAGCAGTCTTATTTTCATATCGTATACAACGAATTTATTGAAGTCGTATGTATATAAAATGTATTCATTTATAAATCAATTTATTTGTATAACATTATGAAAAGCCACGGTGTTAAGAAATGTATATAGTTATGTAATATATAAGTGATATAAATTCATTGATGTCCTTGTAATAAATTGTGTGATCTGTAGAATTTAGTAGATGAAATTAGCCAAAGTGATTATAAAGTGTTTTGTGGACAAAATGATTTTGGATGTCATTTTGACAAAAGGACGCATGCGCAAGAGGCAACTATACCTATAAAGTAAGACTTTTTTTATTGTATTTTCCGTATGTAAATATAATTATGTAGATTCATGTTACTCTTCATTGAGCTTAGAAAATTACTGATATGTTTACCTAAATAAATGTAATTAATTGTGAATTGCCAAGACTAAGATAAAACTGTAATATAAATTAATTGGAAATCTTAAAACTTATAATGCTATAGTATAAAGATATCTATTGTAAAAACGTTTTCTAAGAGAATAAGACCTTTTGAGATTCTTTGGATGTTATTTTATTGTAATACGTTTATATACAGTCCAGTGCAAAAAATATTCTCACATTTTGTAGTAAATGGTATAAAAAATCATCAAATCTAACACATGATGTGTTACTATTTAAAAGTCTAAAACGTAGTGTTTTCTTTTGTTCTTGTCAATGTAAACATACGTCTACCCATAACTGAACTTTTCCATGACACTATTACTTTTCTTGTAAAGAATCTGTCTTAAGGTCTTCGTAGATATTTGTGATAGATTAAACCCTTGAAACTATATATATAATAAGTAACACTGAAACAGTTGCATTGTTCATGAAAAATTAAATAATGAAAGTGACTGGAATATAATGACAGTTATTGGTTTAAAACAAATTACGCTTTTAAAGTTAATTTTATGGTATCCATAGCAAATGCCCTAATATTTATAATATGCCAGTCACGCCATTAAAAGCAAAAAAATAAATAAAGGAAGCAACATTATTCGAAATTATTGACCTAAAAACAAAACACTAGTGTTTAAAAAAACATTATTCTTTATTCAAAGTAAAGCCGTGTATAACTAACCATTACAATAAATCTAGAAACTTGAAAATATGCTGAAAGAGCTTGTAAACTTGCCAACTTTAACATTAGCATAAAAATGCCAAAAAACTTCTGAACGCTGATAATAGCGTTTTTACGCTTAAAATATTGTGACTGTTTCATGAAAAATGTAGTGTGTCAGGTCTTAGGCCGGCGACACACTTCGCCACTAAATTATATCGATCCTAGAATCACATCTGCAGCCGATCGTATAATGTGGCGTAACCTTAAGGTGATGTTTGTGTGAACTTGTGTCAACATCTAGCAGTTAATTTACCAAATAATATGTACTATATTGTATAGGTACGCCATTGTGCATTGATTTAACAAAATGGGAGAGTTATCCAATACTTAACGCTATTTAATTAAATAATGAGGTTGACATAAATGAGAGAGCCTTATACTAAACGAACAATATATATATATCATAAAGATAACTTTATTTTGACATTAATTGAACTTACTATTGCACTTATTTTGAAAGTCATAAGTCGTTTTTCCCCCTTACTTATAAAAATTATCAGTGTTAAACAATTGATTAAATTATACCTGGTTCTGTCGTTTGCATGTCAAAGAATAGAGATGTCAATAGACTATTGAAGTAGTTACATTAAAACACATGTTAGTATCATTTATAAGTAAGGGGAAAAGTCTAGAAACCCCATGCTTGCGATTGAGAGTTGCTTGTAAGCGTTCTTTCACTGATGAAGTCACACTTCCACAAACCATCAATTTGTGTCTCAATCAAATAGAGCTAACTAAACATACATCAATGTTTCAGTATCTGTATATTACCGATAAAAATAAACAAAATCCATACTATTATGTTTTATGCAACAATTAAATCGTATTGTCGCGAATTGAGTACAGCGTAAATATTTTATTTGTGTATTAATCAAATTGATTGTAGTTATTAAGGAGTCCTATTATGACATCAATAAATGTACCAGATGGCGAACAAATGAATGGTGTGTCGATACTATGTCTTTCTGTACTTCTATCCTTGTTTTAACTATGGTCGGAGCCCGCATTCGTTAAAGGTGATTATTGCGTGCAATCAAGCATGGTAAATCCATGAATCGATATTGGGTAGCTTACCTCCACTTGGCCTTTTCTTATAAAGAATTCTATCTTGTATTCAATTCTGACCTTAATTGCGTTTAGCCGTAGGTGCTTCTTCTTATCGTATGGTTGGTAAACGACCTGGTGTCAGAGTTTAAACAAACTGTAGGGCTCCCACATGGCTTTACACACCGTTAAAAAATCTCTCAGGTATGCCGGTTTCCTCGCGATGTTTTTCTTCACCATTTTTAGCAACTGGTGCGTGCTGGAGTTTGAACTTGCGACCCTTGACTTAGCAGTCCAGCGGTCATATCACTCGGCTATCAGTGCTGTAGTTACTATCTAACAATTTTACATGGGTCGTCTAACGCGTAGGAGTGCTTACAATCCTCATAATACGCTGATTGCAAGACTCTGAATCAACATACCTATTTACCTAATATTAGATGAGAAAATCTAGAAGTGTCGAGTATCTAATTATAATTTCGCCATCTTAATGGTTCGTAAAACAGAGCCTGCATTCCAACGGCCTGTTGATCACGGTATATTTATCTATGAAGTTACTGCCAATAACTTTGTCGTATAACAACAAACATAAATGAGTGCTAACATAACTCTTTAACAGGGGTGATGTGCTAATAGAGAGTGACAAGTGACGTTAGGTGCTCGTGTACGTCCGGCGCACCCTGGTCAACCTTGCTACGATCCTTATCGACTGACCAATCTCTACACCACGGCATGACCTATTCCATGTGGCTATTGACTCATGCCGATGAGAAGAAGAACGGTGATGTAGCAACACATTATGCCTACATAAGTCCGTATTATAGGTACGATGACCCCAAAATAATAGGTAGTTCTTCCAATCAGTATGTAATCATTGTCACGTGGAAACAGGTGCCGTGGTGTAGAGATGGTCTAGTCAACAAGAATGGTAGAGAGGTTGACCGCCCAGGGTACAACAGAAGTCGGTTCTCAGGTATCGTCTATCTTGAAGGCTCTTTAGGCATCGAATATTTTTTTGTAATATTTCAATTGATTGCTCAATAATGTCTTTCAATCTTTTAATTGTTTATTTGTATAATTAAAAGACACAACAAATCTCTGTACTCTCGGCCTCTGTACATTTTCCATTTTGTAAAATGTAATAATTTTTGTTTTATGTATAAATAATAATGTTGACAAGATTACCAAACATCACCTTATAGAAATAAACTGTATGTATTAAAATGATGTAGACAATATTAAATTCGTGTAAGAAATCTATGGGAATAACATTGTTAGTGAAACGTGTCTCTATATTGATTTGTGGAAGGATTAATTTATAATATAGCTATTAGAAATAGTTATTTCGTTAAATAAATTTTATACGATGAAGTTTCATGTTCTTTGTTTATTTGCTCAATGATGTTGTAATTTTCATTTGATGAAGTCTGTTAAATAAATTATTATATAAATAATAAGAGTTGTTCTTTATTATATCCCTTTTAGCTTTTCCGTGGTCTCTAATTCATAAACAAAGTCAATACCTATACACTTTGTTCATGAATTAGAGACCATTGTAGTTTGACCATTGACCACAATGGGTATAAATTAGTATAAATTTATACTCATCTTATGGTAGGTCTATTGACATCTCTATTCTTTGACATACAAACTACAGTGACAGGTATAATTTAATACTTGGTTTAAAATTTACATTTTTAATAATAATAATAATAATAATATCATTTATTTTCAGGCTTCAATGGCCCATAGATATATACCTTACAGACTAACATATATAAATTAAATACAAATTGTGTTAGTAAATAAAAAACTTAAAACTATGTTAATAGCACTTCACTTTGCACTTGTCTTCGTGCTCTCCTGTGGTACTGGTCCGCGGAAGCGACGGAACACCACGCCCTGCGGCCAAAAGTCTTCTTCCATGACAAGGGGCAGGAAACAGTTCGGTACTCGCACCATGAATGCCTTGAAATTGACATTACGGCGCGACTCCAGTAACTGCACCCTCGGCCTGTACTTCGTCTTTTGGCGCACGTACTCAGCGATGTCCTCCTCCTTAGTGGTGTAGTGCAGGCGGGAGACGTACACCGGTGTGTTCGGCTGGGCAGCACGCACTGTGGTGTTGGGTTCCACAGGAGCTGTGCCGCAGCGGTTCTTGTTGGGTCTGCGACGGCGCTTCCTCCCTTGCACCTTCACAAAGCCATCTTCGTCTACCTTTGCTATTTCCTTCTCGGAGACGGGCTTCTTTATGAGAGCACTGGGAGTACTCTCTAAAACACGCGCATAACTTTTTAATTGCGCTGGCGCTGCAGGTCTTGACAGCTGTACGACGTATTTGTCGGCGGGCGCGGGAGGCCCCGCAGGGACAGTAGCGAGCGGGCTGGGCGCGCGGGGTACACACTCTGCTAGCTCAGCAATTTTCGGCGTTGACAGCGGCGACGACAAAACCGCTGACGCGAAACTGACCGCCGATGTATCAAGGGCAGCTCCGCGACGCGTGTTGACGTTCATTGCACCCGGTGTTGACCTAGTTTCTGTTACTGTGTTGCGCAAATCACTAAGTTCTTTCCGCAAGTCGGTAACAGTAACTTGGGATGCATCCAACCTTTGCTGTACTTCCGCTAGGCTAGCCTTGAGGACGACTATGTCCTTCAAAAGGCTGGTCACGTCGACGTGGTCGAAGGTTACGGGAGGGAGCTTGTTGAGGTCCCTCGCCACAAACGTCGGCACGTCGTCTGGGTCGGTCTCCTTGAGCAGCGTGATGATGTCCTGAATGCTTTTCTTCGTCCCGTCACGCCTGCGGGACACCATCTGGTCGCACTTGTTGAGCGACTTGTACAGGAGCAGCTTAGCAGCTGCCACATCTTCTTCGCTGAAGTTCGTTGCGCAGATCTGGATGGCGGACACCTCGTCCATCACGTCCAGCTTCTGCTGCAAGAACGCCAGCAATTCATTCGCTACGAGTGGTTGACTCATAGCGATTAGAATTCGAGCAGCGGCTTCCGCCGCCGCGTTTGCATTTATTTAATAAAAATTCACGTCAGCAAACACGACCGCATCGGGTCGCTGCCACTATGAGACTATGATAAGGGGGGAGACTATGATTAATGAATAAGGGGGAGGTTATGGACCCTGGTGTTGCTTGCGAGCAATAGTGTTAGTGACACGGATGACCGGTTTACCTACAGTACAGTCAGCAACAAAAACAAGTTACCTAGTTGAGAATGGATAAGATGGGAGTTTATAGAACCTGATGATGCTTGCGAGCAATAGTGTTAGTGCACGGGTGACCGGCTTACCTACAGTACAGTCAGCAACAGAAACAGCGTACCTAGTTGAGAAACTTAATGAGAAATTTAAATAAATATTGATAATAAGTGATCTGAGAATGTTAAAAACTTTCTACTATGTAGCAATTTTTTCTTAATTTAAAAGTATGTTTAAAAGTATCAATGCATAGCTGTTTCTGTTGTTGACTGAACACAAATATGGTTGACTTAATGACAAACAGAACGGTCGACATTTTCGGTAAATATTGACGATTAAATTAACATTAAAAAGTTCTGGAACTGGATCTACAATCTGCAACCGACATGGATATATTGGTATGTATGTATATATAAAAATTATGGTATCACGACATTAACAAATAAAACAAGAATCTTACAATGTTATACAGAGACAACGAAAGATCAAATGCCTTTACTGTTGACTCAAAGGCAACAATTATAATTATTATCTTTAACAACTGCCTGACTTTATTACAGTTGCGTAAATAAATTAGTTTACCCTCAGTAACAACTGTGGTGTGTGTTGTTAATTGGCTCATTATGAGTAATTAGGGAAAATCATTATTGCGAGTGCAATCTACTTACCTACAAATAAATTAGAAAATCGTCTAAATAAAGTTGTACATTCAGCAGTAAGTAGCTTAATATCTGTCGACTTGATTAGCGCAGTGGCTAAGCGATTGGACTGCTGCGCTAAGGGTTGTGGGTTCGATTCCGGCACGAGGCAAAACTTTGTGCAAACCACAGATGTTTGTCCCGAGTCTGGGTGTTTGTGTATGTGATATTTCATGTTTGTAAAACGCACCAATGATACAAGAGAAATTCCTAGTGTGGGGCGACGTTTTTTTTTCAATAATAATAATTAAGAAACCTTATGACAAATAATTGAAAGAAACAAACATCAAATTAAGTTATTGTTTCAAATTATAGAAAAGCTCAAATGATCTGAGAATATTTAAGACATTTACTATACGATACAAGAAGTTGTTTTCAATTAATGGTATGCTAAAAAATATCAGCTACTTATGATGCCGACTGTACCACCATAATGGAATACCACAGTTTTGACATAAATAAAGACAAATAAAATAATGATGATGATAAGTGTGCAGTGCGGAGCGCGGTCAGTAAAGGACGCGCCCACTGCATACGAATATAATAAATATAAATTTAATTATTTTCGCGATTTGTGCGGCATAGGCCGCGCACGTTACAATGGCTTTGAGTTCCGAGCAACTCATAGCTAATGAAGTGTTGGCGTTCTTACAACACGCCATCGACACCATGGACGAGATCAGCATCATCCAGATCTGCAAGTCCAATTTTAATGCAGAGGAGATAGTATCGGCGAAAACTCTGCTGTACAAGTCGGTCGGACAGATCGACAGAATGCCATCCCGCCGTAAGGACGACAAGGGTGAGAAGAGTCTTCAGGACACCATCAATCTTCTGAAGACAACGGATCCTGATGACGTGCCGTCGTTTGTGGCGAAAAACTTGAACAAGTTGCCGCCAGTGACATTTGATCACGTAGATGTGACCAGGTTGCTCAAGGACATCACAACCCTGAAAGCCAGCCTGGCGGAGGTAGTGTTGAAGTTGGAGGCTTCGCAAGACACCATTAGTGAGCTACGTGCCGAAGTAACATCATTGCGAAATTCGCTGGCCGTAAGTAGTTCACCGGAGGTCAACAACATCAACACGCGTCGAGGCGCATGCAAAGTCGTGTCAGCAAGTTTCAGGAGCGCGACACCTGAGACACAGCCGTCGCCTGCGCCCCGCCCCGCGCCTCCCCCCACGGAGGTGTCGCCTGTCGTCGTGACGTCAACGCCTCAACGTCACTACGCCGCAGCTGCTGCCCGCCAGCCACCCAAAGCGAGCAATGTATTGAGGACCGAGAAGGCTACCGGGAGCACCCGCAACGCACGCCTTCCTAGTGCGGCGCTACCACGACAGCAGGATGAAGAGGGCTTTACTAAGGTCGAGAGAAAGAAGAAAAGGCCTCTTTGTCACAACCTGTGTGGCACCGCACCGTCAGAACATATCCTGCCCCCCGCTGTGCCTGTGGCGCATGTGTATGTGTCCCGTCTCCACTTCACCACGAAGGCCTCCGACGTGATGGAGTACTTGGAGAAGAAAACGAAGCTCCGGTTTTTGGTCGAGAAGTTGGAATCGCGCAACACAGTTAACTTCAACTCGTTTGTTGTACGCGTCCCGACCGATCGACTATCGGCGATTCTGAAAGAGGAGCTGTGGCCGAAAGGGGTTGTATTTAGGAAATTCCGCGGCCGCCGGCGTCCTCCGATTGTCACAGAACGTGCGTTATACGTTGCGAAAACGTGACTTAGTTATAAGTTTATATTTTTGTATGTATGTTAGTCTGTAAGGTATATATAATATGGGCCTCGGTAAGCTTTGTTTAGCATTGTTTTATATTGCCTGAAATAAACGATTATTATTATTTATTATTATAAGTGATAATTAAATTGATATCAGTGTCTCAGATTGGTGTGTTCCTCTAGAGGTCGCTAAGCGTGACTGCTGAGAGAGTCCTGGGTTTGAATCCCGGTCAGTGTTATTGGGTTTTCCACCAGGTCATTCTCAGTAGCAGCATGAAGTCCGGATTTGTGCCCGGTAATAGCAACTACCTCTTGCTCTACCTCTTCGGGAAATACGTGTAGTAAATATTATTAAAATTGGTTTTGAAAATTATCAGGCCTACGCAATAGCAGACTTATAATTATGGAAAAGAATCGTAGCCTTAATTTGTCCCACACAAATAAGTATTATAAGTATAGTGGATTTCTTCCGTCCTTGGTCTACCCGTGTGTGGCGTTTTTCCGCCTCTATTTCGTGGAAATCACGAAATAAGATACACTGGTGTTACCTATAGTATTACGAACTTCCTAGAAAAACTCAGATGTGTCACTAGACACACATTTAGTGAGCCAGAATATACATTACTAGCTACCGCCCGCGACTCTCATAGCCTATAGCCTGCGATGATAAATGGGCTATCTAACACTGAAAGAATTTTTCAAATCAGACCAATAGTTCCTGATATTAGCGCGTTCAAGTAAACAAACAAACAAGCTTTATAATATTAGTATAGATAAAGCGTTACTATAAGACAAAATAATGTGTACCGAAAATCATCGCCAATTGACGCAGAGGCTAAGCGATTGAACTGCTGGGCTAACGGTCGGGTTCCATTCCCGCATGAGACAAAAATTTGTGCGATCCGTAGATGTTTGTTCTAAGTCTGGGTGTTTGTGTACGTAATATTTCATGTCTGTGGAACGCATCCACGACACAGGAGATATTCCTAGCGTGGAACGAAGATTTTTTTAAACAGAAATTCTCAATATACGCACTCACTTTAAAGATTCCAACAAAGCAGCACCATCACCCAAATACCTACGTCATAAAATATGAAGACAAAACACCAGTAATCCTACGCGACCTACTGGAACGCTGCCACGATTATCACACCTCAGTTAAAAGTAAACACAAATGCTCACCAAGATAGCAGTATATAAAATCTTACACGACCGCGACGCTTAAGCGGCCGCTCACAAATATTGCCTAGTGGAATTACAGGTATTACAGATATTACACCCGGAATTACAGTTATTACAAGTGTAATACCAGGATATACCCGGCAGATTACCGCGTTGACAGACAATGTTCGGGAGAGGAAGCAAGAAGTTTTCCTTCGGTAGTTTTTCGGCTTTTGTTGTGCCTCAGCATTGTAGTAAAAAGGAGATAATATTTTTATTACTCTGTGTATTTTAGAAGACGGTATCAGTAAAATTCCAGTTACAGAGAACAATGTTCTAGAAATGTTAAATCTTATATAAGTGATATTTATGTTCATTAAATGCACGTAACGAGGTATTTTCATCTTCATCATCAGTCGGAAGACGTCCACTGTTGAACAAAGGCCTCCCCCTTAGAACGCATCAATGAACGACAATATATTTTTTTATTAAATAAGACTGCCTCGTTGGTCTAGTGGTTGCTAAGCGCGACTGCTGAGCATGAGGTCCTGGGTTCGAATCCCGGGTCGGGCAAAGTGGTATTGGGTTTTTCCTTTAGGTAATTCTCAGTAGCAGCACGGAGTCTGGATTTTTTCCCGGTTGATGGCAATAGGCTCGCCCCCTATTACATTGGGACCTAAAACATAACTGGCGAAATGTGGGTGTACTATATGTGCACTTCTGCCATTCTGTATGTATGTATAAAGATAATTATATTATTAATAGGATGTTTTCCCTTATCAACAGTCCACAATAAACCAATGATTGGCGTTCGTCATAAGTTGCGAATGCGTCGTTGTCATCACGCATTAATTTGTTTAACAAAATGCCAAGAAACAAGTCACTATGTTTTGAATTTACCAGATTAGGTTACTGATCGAATTAGAATGGAAAATAGCGAAACAATAATCCGATTTCGAATATCAGTAACTGAGTCTGTTTCGATAAATCGTTGGTTTCGTCTCCGGTAACTTCGGTAATTGAATATGGCGAATGGCAAACCACAATTAATTGTTTTAGATTCAGTTATTGTCTTGGATCATCTTCTAGACAGATTTTGAGTCTCTGTTACGCGAAATTAACAGTTGAGAATTATCAGGAAATGTGGGTTTAATATAGAAGTAAAGAAACATATATTTTAACTAAGTATAAGTATACTGTCTACGTGTTGGACGCCCTCCAGCTTAGTGGGGCGACGATATACGCAAAATGGCTGGAAGCGGCAGGCCGAAGATCGAGCTTAGTGGCTTGCCATAAGAGAGGCCTGTGTCCAGCAGTGGACTGAGATAGGCTGATGATGATGAAGTATACCTACGTAATACAATATCGTCGTGAAAACACTCGCATGTATGTAATATATAAGCCCCCAATAACCAAACCAATACAGGCGTTTTTGCGTAAAGTTATTAGAGATTATTAAAAAAACTCATAAACCATTTTTCTCATAACATTCCCGAAATCACAAGACCTGACCCAAATGAAGATAAACGCTACAAGATAATTAAAATTATGTTAGGGATTTCTTAACAAGAAATTATAATATTAAGGGCATGTAGACACTTAAATTAAGAAGACCTTACCATGTTACCGGAATACACAATTCAACTATCCAATATATCCTGATATCTAGGTGAGTGAATATACTTTGGCGTCACAGCTCAAGATACACTGTTTTATGTGGGTAGTAGATTATAATAATGTAAATTTTAACGTTTGTATGAAGTCATTTTACTTGGATGCTCGTAATTTTTTGTGGGAACTTAGGGACATGTAGGGTTTAAATAATTAGACGTACGAACTTACAATGACGGTAGTAATCCTCGAAAGGGTATGCAGATACCAGCATTTCAGGAGTATACCCATATTTCGATGCTTATCGTAATTCCATGCCCGATGGTAGCGAGCCTGTTGTCATGGTAACCGGTAAATCAGGACCCACAGGAGTTACCACCGGTTATGAACTACTATTCTGGTGACAGAAGGAATTAGTACTCTTCATCTAAGTCTCACGAATAGCAATTAGAGAAAAAAAAAATTTGGTGACATTTCGTCAGTGGAGAAAAAAATTGCAAAAACGCCAATATGTGAAATATCAGTTATTATTATAATGATCACCTGATCGAATATCGGTCACGGCAGCCTATCTCAGCCGAGACTACGCAGTTATTAAGTCTACGTCCCACTGCAGAGAAAGGCCTCCCTTCCCTTTTCATATGTGGAAGGGTTTTTCCAAATAAACCCACCACGCTTGTCTGAAATCTCAGGAAGCTTTAAAGTTTTTTTTACCAAAAATATACCTAATTATATAATAAATACATGCTTTTATTTTGAAATCAGTCTGAATTCACCTCCAGCAGTATGTTTGTAACAAATGTAACCCGACTTGTAAACGTGTTTACAGTGGCTCGAGTCAAGGCATGCGGCGTGCCTCTCCGCTTGAGATTCCTGCTTATGACATTACATTCGGTACCTTAATATTTCAATCGGAGCGTTAATTAAATTTTTGATGTCGTCCTTCAATCCAATAAGTAGTCTTAAGTAAATATTTATTTATGTAGGTTTGTATGTAAATGATTAGTTAAAGCAAAATAAAAAAAGCAATTAAGTATCTAAACGGGAAGCAGCGGTGATTGGTGCTTAAGTTTCTCCGTCTTATGACTTAGAACTTAGGAACGAGTATACCTATTCCTTTGTTTAACAGTAGACGTCTTCTAGCTGATGATGATATATTTATGATGATACCTATTCCTTCTAAAATATGCCTATGGCCTTATAAAATTAATAAGCATGGGTATCACTATATCCATACAAATAACATTATCAGACTTGACTATTGACAAATGCTTGTAGGGAACGTAAAGGTCTCGTCTGAAAAAAAACCGGCCATACGTTACAATTCCCTAATAGTAAAACACAGGAACACGTCCCGAACCAGCATTCGGACCCAGGACTCATGCTCAGCAGCCACACTTAGCGACCACTAGACCAACAAGGCAGTCCACGACGAGTATTCATTCACATGTTTGCCACTGGAAGTTAGCAGGTTGAATTGGCGATGGGCTGGCTACATAATCATGTCACAGAACCGATAACCACTGGAGTAAGTAAGTGTTCTGTAGTAGACGGCATCTTGGCAAAAGTAGCGTTGGACGCCCTCTGGCCATGGCCAGACAACTTGCATAAGAAGACTGGCAGCGACTAGATGCTTAAAGCAGCAGACCGGGCTTTATGGCATACATTGGGAGAGGCCTATGACCAGCGGTGGACTGCAACGGGCTGATGATGATTGCCAATTTATTTGGACCTAAAGAGCGTCGACATCGACGACCTTACCGCGAACACCATCACCCAAAGCACGCAAAGGAGGATGAAAATATTCGCGTATTTTCGTATATTCGTTCATTTGTTACGTGACTAACGCCACTCAAAGGGGCTTATTACGTTTGACAGGATCCGTGTGCGGCCTCCGACTTTATTTACTTGAACTCGTGTGAGATTTACACATTTGATGTAGAAACGGACCTAGTGTTAGTGGTCTTAAGGAGATTTCGTGTGTATTGGTTTGGATAAATTGGTTTTTTATTTGGAATTGGAGGTTAATTTGATAGAGAGATTTTCGTTTTGTTGGTAGAACGATCCATAATCTCTTGCGATGGCTTATGTAGATGGTTTACTAAAATTACCAGCTTTTTTCTGGAACATTATTTCTAAACGAATATTGTACTACCTAAAAATAAAAGTGAAGGTTGTATTACACTGCAAAGCTTGAGGTTTTATAAGAATAAATCATTCAAGGTATTATATGGTTATGTAGTAAATTCTATGATTATTAAACTCACAATATCTTTTTGCAAAAGGTTGTAATTAATTATGTAGGGTCGCATTTTTTTTTCAATATTTACCTATATTTTTCTATATTGTAAGTTGTAATTATTTTGCCAATTATAGGAGACTGATGAGTGATAATATTTTTTGACTTAGAAAAAGCATTCTTCTAAGGTAGTTAATGTTTTGGGTAATTATATTCTAAGGCCATCGTTGGAGTTGGTCAATATTATTGAGAACCATCGAGGCAATAAAGCTCGAGGCAATGGCATAGAGACCTTATGGTGTTGTTAATAAAGTTGTTATTTCCGATAACGGTCTCTCTATTTTTCTATATCCCAGCTTACAGCAGGTATAATACCATCCATACCCCCCCAAAACTTCATAACTGCACTCCATAACCACTAACCGTCCATATTGATTCTAACTACAAAGTTCACTTTAAACCATTCACATTGAAACTCATTACAGAAACTCCAACAAAACTTTAAAAGCATCTCATTTCACTTGGAACTTACCTCTGAAAGCTCATTGCTAATCTATGCAAAGAAAATTCTATAGATTTTCAATATCCTGAAGAACACTTTAGTATGGACTTTACTTAAAGTTATACGGTTAAATTTTGTGAGTTATGAAACTGTTTGTTGGTTGGATTTACGTGGGGTCTGTATTACGTATTGCTATCATGCTCTTTTCTACTCTCCAACAGCGAAAATAAGAGAGAAAATTGCTTTATTCCCTCTGAACACAAGTGCGCAAACAAAAATGACTTGTAAACTAGACATTAATGTAGTAAATTGCACATAATCTATACGAGTACGTAGGTTTAAAGCTATTACTGTAGCTACACGTATGCATACATCACATAACATCACGCCTGTATTCCCCGAAGGGGTAGGCAGAGGTGCACATATAGTACACCCACATTTCGCCAGTTATGTTTCAGGTCCCAATGTAATAGGAGGCGAGCCTATTACCATCAACCGGGCACAAATCCAGACTCCGTGCTGTTACTGAGAATAACCTAATGGAAAAACCCAGTAATACTTTGCCAATAATAATTATGATGGAAATGTTTCAAAGCACCATAACTGTGTATTCCTATTGCCACAAGTTCCGCGTAATTAAAAATAGCCCCGGATGCAGTTCGTTAGCCGCGTAACATAATATATTGGGTTTGCTTTGCTAAACATTGTACAGAATATGTTATAGTTTCCGCTGTTGGCTACAGAAAACATATAGAAAAACATTTTGTCATTGTTCCTAAAAAATGTTTAAAATAATTAGAAATTTTTGTATCTTTTTTTTGTTTCACAAAGTTTTATCCCGTGCGGGAATTGAACCCGCAATCCTCAGCGCAGCAGTCCAATCGCTAAGCCACTGCGCTTATCAGGACGTCAACCTATCTACTTACGTATGTTACAAGTTACTGTCGTAGTGGCCTAGTGGTTAACTTACCGGGTATGTATGCACAAAGTTGCAAGTTCAAACCCGGGTGAGTATCAATGTGACTTTTTGAATGTTATAAATACTTTCTTAGTTATTCTAAGACACCACTGACTAACGGTGACGGAAAACATAAAAATCGGAAATCTGGTTTTAATTATCTGAAATCACCAACCCGCAGTGAGCTAGCGTGGTGATCAATGCTCAATCCTTTTCTATCCGAGAAGAGGCATTTGCAGTATTTGCATTGCCTTGCAGTAGGACAGTTATAGGCTGTTATAATTATGTTTAAGAGTAATGACGTTATTTCAGGTTTAAGAATCTACTTATAAAGACTTTACGCTTAAACATAAATAAGTAAAATAAATGTTACACTTTGTTGAGCATAAAAATCCGGTTTCACACATTCAACTGTAGGTGTCGCAAAAACAAACAATTGGTGCTTTCAATGAAATTGGCTTTTTCTACGAGACTTACTTACTAAGAATACAAATGAAATTTTAATTTTGCCTTTTTACTGTATACTAGAAACTAATATTGATTGCCTCTCTTTCATTACTACATTCTACATTAGTGTGATGTACAGAAAATGTTAATCGAAATTATTTAGTTATTTAGCTGAGAATCGTAACATACAGACAGATAGTTCGCAAATTAACTACAGTAGGGCTACGATGTCACGTTCGTTTCATATTATGTACATTTCTTGACGTTTTCTTATCAAATAAAGTTTGTGAATGTACTTCCCCAGCGCTATTTTTAACGATGAAAAAACACAAACAGCTGTTGTTTAAACAATTATGTTCGTGACAACTTAAGGGTAATACGCAGCAGCCATCTTAAGGCTGCTTTTAACGATATAAAATTATCATTTAAGAAAGTAGCTCTCCGTGATCCATCCCTTTGCCTGTATGTCTAATTGTCCAGTCACACGGTTAAAGCACTGTGAAAGATGGAACTATGTAGCACGGTAGTCAACAACTAAGCTTCAGAGGCAATTGACTCCTCAACTTTTATAATATTTACAAAAAAAAACACATGCTGTACGGAATCCAAACGTTTAAAAAATACATACAGACGAACATATAACCTCTTTGGAGTCAGTTAAAAATTCAATTCAATTTCAGTCTGCTCTTTGTTCGGTTTATGTGTTAGGTTACAAAAGTCGAAAATGACGAAATCCTCCTTCCTGGGATGGGTATCATGAAGAGGTTTATAGGATAAGCCGTTTAACCTTGGCGATGTCTCACAAGTCAATCGTTCAGTCAATCACCTTTTCTTATACATGAGTCATCGCCTCTTTCCTTTATTGATTTCTTTATACTCTGTTTCAATAAATTTTGGAATAAAAGTAAACAATTACGCAAGGACGTAAGTAATTTTACAATTTTTCGATACCCGCACGGGACAAACATTGTGTGATCCGCTGATGATTGTCCCGAGTCTGGGTGCTTATGTACGTAAAATTTCTTGTCTGTGAAACACACCCACTACGGGAAAAATTCCTTGTGCAGCGCGAATTAAAAAAAATGGGTTATAATAAATATTTTACGACTCAGAAATATTGTTTACATTTTTACCAAGTTGAATTGACATGGACTATACCTACATTACCCGCCTGCAGACAAGATACGCTATCGATATTTGTTCGGAAGTACTAACGCCAATAAACAAGTAAATTTTTATGAATGTCGAGTTGTTTATGAGTTATAAATATTATGTTCAGTTCTCCTCCTATCAGATAAGATATGTAACTGCATGATAGGTAGGATCCTAATAACAATGTGTAATTATGCTCAGTTTTAGAGCAAATAAAGGGATGAAGCGTACAGAATCGTAGCAGGAAGAAAACTGCGATCTCCAAGCTACTTAATAGTAAAACATTATTTAAACAGACATAATATTTGACAACCTGATTAGCGCAGTGGCTAAGCGCTTGGACTGGTACTCTAAGGGTTGTGGGTTCTATTCTCGCTTTGTGAAATGCACCCACGACACAAGAGAAATTCCTAGTGAGAGGCGACGTTTTAAAAAAAAAATAATGAGAAGCCTTTCCTGCTGATACAAAAAATAACACGTTTTTAAGCGTTATAAGTAATCTGATACATCGGATTTTCAGGTTTATTAAACAACGTGTCTTGTGACATATAGGCCTCTTCCAGCTGTTCAGCGCATGTCCTAACCAGATCGCCCCTCCGATCTTTACGATATCGTCTGCCTATCATTTTACTTGTTTCCCTCTTGTCCTTTTACCATCCCGTGGTTGCCACACTGTAATGATCTGTATCCACTTCTTTCTGCTGTCCCTTGCCATGTGTCATATGTGTTCATACAAATATAAAATACTGTAAATAAACTTACACCACTACACAATGCATCAGTCTGCGTGTACTCGAGTCGAAATCAAACAGTATTTGAAAGACCTAAATGCAACAATGTTGATTGCATTGTGTCCCAATCTCTATAATATAAATCTACCAATGATACCCCAGTTAGAAGCTTCTGTCTTCAACAAGATAATAAGACAATTGCAGACACACCACAGAAAATAGTTCAAAAGATAACGATGTAATCTCAAATCCTTTTCCACACAATATACACCTTTCGTCCAAAAATATAGGTGTAAAGAAATGGTGTCCAACTATTCTTTGCAGAAAGCAGAAAAATATGTCGGCAGTAAATTAGTGTTAGAAAACAATGGGGACGCGCCACGAGCGTTCCCCAACATTTTTCAACAAACTACGGTGACCAGGATTTACTTGATGGATTCAGCTTTTAGAAACCTTTCTGAATGAAAATCAAAGTTTGATTAATCACTTTTGGCTCTTGAGGCCCGAAAGCGTCGATGTTAAGATTTACCCCGATAAGCCTTAGAATTTAAAGTCGAATGGATGATTCAATTTGTCGTAAAGTTCGAGTTAGTCATTAAGTGGCTAGGAAGTATTTTTTTAAACAACGCTACTAAAGTCTGAAAGGAAGGTACATTTAGACTTTAGTCTTATTAAATTTACCAACTTTAAGCACATAGAATATTCAGTACAATATAAATCTTAAAATAGAGTAATTATTGACTTACTTTTTCATTGAATACTAAAAAGCCTTGCTGAGTTTACATAGCCAGCGTTCCAATCCGTGTAAATTTAAGTCAAGGACATAAACGTATTTAACTGAAACTAACTTAAAGCTCGCCTGCTTCAAGTATTTAGACAACTTCGGTAATTGAAATACTTCAGGTTGTTCTCACCATTCTTACGACGAGTAATCAATCTAGGTAAACAAAATTACTACAATCTGACACCTTTAATTCGATAGGATAAACTGATCTGCAACTTGTAAGTTCAGATTCAGAGTTATAAGTACCCACAATAAACTAGTAAAGAAAATAAAGTTAGATCATCGGATCATAAAAATTGGCTCCTATTTTCCTGTTTAAGTTTTTTATTAAAAAATATACCTAGACGAATTTGATTAAAACATCACTATAACACAAAAATTATGAAAACAATAGTATATATCTAAATTGAAGAGTCAAAAAAACTTTTTACAATACAAGCCAATAACAACATTTTTGATAAAAAAAATGATTTTCGAAATGTCCGAACTTACGTAAAAATATTGTGGTGAGCGCACAACTAAATAAAAGTGCATTGACTCAAGTGCAAGCACATTCTGCGGACAGCATTAATGCAACACATTCTTCGCTTCACACAAATATATAAAAATTGCTTGTATTTTAATTTTAACAACAGCTGGTATTGTCTATATAGTAACTGGTAAAATCTGGCAAGATTTTATTTAGATTTTGGACGAAATTATTATCTAAATTACCAAAGTATTTTTGTTTAACGTTTTTTTATTTATAATATGTCCGCCTTTTACTAATACAAAACTAAAAGTAATTAATCAGTTGATTTGGTACAAATTTGAAATACAGTTTAATTAGGTCCAAATTCTGATACGGATGCAATTATCAAGCTGTCGTTCATTGTGGCGTTCTAAGTGGGTGGCTTTTGTTTAAGAGTGGACATCTTCCGGTAATGATGATGATGAAGTATGAATGAATGAATTTCGGGACCTAACATTTAAAGAGCCATTTAAAAAAAATTGTTAAACCGCCCAAACGCCCCACACCAGGAATTTCTTCAGTAACGGGTGCATTTCACAAACATGAAATATCATTAACACACAGATTTTAGTCCTGTATGGGAATCAATACCGCAGTCCAATCGCTTAGTCACTGCGCCAATCAAGTCGTCATTATAAAACTCAACGCGTTTAATACATCACACAGGGTCTTAAAACAAGTTTTTAATGAAAAACCCCATCTGGCTTTGTTAACCGCAAATTAAGATTGCTGGGATCTAGATTGCTCGGTTTATTTTTTATAGTGGACAAATTGGATGCGGTAGAGAATAGGTCATTGTTTCTGGCGCCTTTTAGATTGCACGAGAAGTAATGCTATTGACTAGAGTCGATTACCTTAGAAATAAGGCAGCTAGATTTAAAAATTCCAATGATACAATCTACTCCAAAGACATAAGAATCTTTGTAGGTTGTTCGTTCCTGCTACATGATTTATCGGCTTTGCAAAAATTTAATAAACATTTTAGTAAGTTTTCCACAAACTTTTGGCGAGTATGTGTTAGATACATAATATCACACCCGAAGCAGTAGGCAAAGGTGCACGTATAGTACACCACACATAGTTATGTTGTAAGTCCCAGTGCAATGGGGGCGAGACTATTACCATTAACTGGGCCCAAATCCAGGTTCCGTGCTGCTACTGACAATTACCGAATGGAAAAATCTAGTAACACTTTGCCCGACCCGGAATTCGAACCAAGCAATAGATGCTCAGCAGTCGCTTAGCGACCTCTACACCAACGAGGTTATCGAGGTATGCTTAGATTATTTGTAAGAATGACACAATTTCGTTGTACGGAGGGTAAAGCTGCGTACAGACTTAGACGACATGAAATAAAATATTTTTTTGTTCACTTAAGTGTAATATAACTTGTAATGTAACACACTTATTAACATATTTGCGCGAACTGATGAATCGGTTAATCCGGATCACTTCGCGCGCGATTGGAAATGCTCCAAGTGTGCGCATGAAATGCACAGCTCGCGCGCGCAAGATGTCCAGACTATGAGAATCTGTAACAAATTGTACATGATATATTACACTAATGTGGACAGCAAATTCTTTTGATTCATCTTACGTTGCATATGTCTGTACGCAGCTGTACAATGTGTGGAACTAGACTACTATCTGATAAACATATTTGTTACATAAGACGTTAAGTTATTTCCAGTAATGTACAACATAAGACAAACAAAACAATATTTACGTTCAACAGTAGCGTCATTGAAAAACTGATAAACTTTCTATTAATATAACAATAGTTAAGACTAGACTGTCACAATAAACTAATATTTGATTGGCAATCAAGAAGCAAAGAAACCATTGCATCATTGCTATACCTTTTCCTTTAGTAGTAGTTACATCGTTGCAAAAGATGGGTACTCCAGAGGAGCAGCCTTTGAAAGATAAAGAAAGACCAAAGAAGAAAACTTTTAAAGAAAAGATTGCAAATATCAAGAAAAATATCACAGTTGAGCCTGTCTTAGCCTGTTATGTGATCCCAGGAGTACTTTCAAGATTAGCCACACAAAATTTAAATCTTGATAAAGCATGCAGGGTGAATATGAATTATGGAGACAAGATATGCGATGCGCTCATAGCAAGGGAGGGAAACAAACATCTGAAAGAAGAATTAGCCATCCAAGAACTAATAGCTGGCATGGAAACATGGAAGAACGTGCTCTTGACAGCAGTTCCTAGTATTTTAATACTCTTTGTTGGAGCTTGGAGTGACAGAACTGGGAAGCGAAAAATATGCATCCTTCTCCCAATTATTGGGGAGTTGATTGTGAGTTTAAGTTACATACTAAATGCATATTTTTTCTACGAGTTGCCAGTGGAAGTTAGCATGTTTTTCGAGGCGTTTTTCCCTGCAATCACCGGTGGTTGGATAACTACCTACATGGGTGTCTTCGCGTACATCAGTGACATATCTAGTGAGGAGTCTCGGACGTTAAGAGTGGGGATAGCGAACCTGTGTTTGACAGCCGGAGGTCCGATAGGATCAGTTCTCAGTGGTATACTTCTGGAGTTCACGGGATACTATGGAGTTTTCACGCTTAGTTCCTTGCTATACCTTTTTAGTATAGTATATGGATTTATCTTCATTAAAGATCCTGAGAGACTGATTACGGAAAAACCTGTTCAAGTAAGTTATTCTGAAAGTATTTAATGTCAGTTTTATATAGATTTAAAAAATTGTATCAGATAAAACAGTCATTGTTAAATTATTGTTTTTGACTAATATGACGTCTTGCAGCTGTTTTGAGATATTTTATTTCATAAAGTATTCCATGATTTACAGCTCTCTGATATGTTTCTAATGTTATTCTAGAAAATGTTATATAATATTGACATAATCTGCCCTTACTTATTTTCTTTCTATTATACCCTACACCCTTAGTTTGTTAATACAAGACATTAAAAATCATAATAATACTTTAATTGTTCATTAAACAACGTCGCAACAGTCTACTTGGGATTGCCAATTTCTTTTTAATTGAAACAAGATATCAAAGCTTACTTTCCTTTTTTTTTGTATATACGGTGAGTGCGTATTCTCATATTCCGCAATACGCAGAACCAGAAACGATCCATGTGTAACAGGTCTAATAATGGGATTTATAATTGCAGAATGAATCGTCCAACGTACGGGGCTTTCTAAAATCCTTTTTCGACATAAAACACGTAAAAGACACTTTGACTGTTGCATTTAAAAATGGGCCCAATCACCGACGAATAAAGTCCATTTTAGTGTTGGCATCCATCGGGTTTATATACGGCCCGTCTTACGGTATGTACTTGTTTCTAGTCTTATATTTTATTCAACGTTAGTACTGAATCCGGACATAAATCCAAATTATCATTGGAATTCTATGGAATTATTTATACTGGTCTTTAGTCGGTAAAGTACTCCAATACATTTGCTTGGGACATTGAATAACTTAAACCAACCTTACCTTTTTCAACTTATTATCAGAGATTGCAGTAGGTAGAGCATGGACCGTAGTGGATTTTAGGTTTGTACACTTTCAACTGTTAATGCTGGAATAATAGAGATTGGATCCATGCAATTTTCACACAGCATAATACTTATTCAGATGTCAACAACTTTCTAGGTTATAGGTTAGTACCTTACCTGTCGGAAACTCAATAATGAATAAATTAAATAAATTAAGAATATGTTTTTTATGTTATTCCAATTATTTAATAGTAAAAATTGCACGTACTAGTGAAACGAAGACGCGCAACAGAACATTTCTTGCTGCAACTTTTTTGCAGCACAGTTTAACCAACCCTTAACCTTTCCTTTGCAGGTGAAGGCACAGTGCGATACCTTTTCACCCGCTATCGTTTCAACTGGGACGCACTAAAGTACAGCTTCTACAACACGTTTTTCATTTGCACCCACGCACTTGGTAGGTTCTGTGTTTATATTAACTCTATTATTATTATTAACTTTGTATACTTCAAATTTGTGTTAAAGCTTTTGACTTGTGAATGACTTTAAATAGCAGCAATTTCTCTAATGGCGAATCATTTCTCGAAATCCGAGGAGTTCCTTTAATATTTAAAAATAAACACATTTTAAGACTCAATCCTAATCGATTCAAAGGCCATTTTGTGGGACTTAATAATATTATGATACTTGACAATAACCTTTGCTCAAATCTAAATCCTCAAACAAAATTTGCTGCAGCACGTCTGACGATCCCTTGCACACTTACGTACCGAGGTGAATCAAGACCAATCAACTCTGTTTTACACTGGAAGTAGTAAATGAGCAAATAATACAACATTTTTGTTATTTACATTTCTAGGTGCTCTGATCTCAATAAGCGTGTTCAGTCACCGGCTCAAATGGGACGATTCCGTGCTGGGCTTGATATCGAACGGCAGCAAGATAATAGGTGCCCTCACTACTGGCCTGGCGAGGAATGGCACGGAAATGTATATTGGTATGTCTTTACTAATTTAATTAGTCCGCTACTGCAAAGTTAAGCAGTACTTACTGCGTGTCGATGCCTGCAGTCTATCTATGTATACCAGTTTATAATGGGATAGTCAAAAGTCATTATTAGTGTAAAAAACGTTGTACTACAAACTGATGATTGAATTTTCAACCGGTATTACTGCCTATTTACTGCAGGCATATTTGCAAATAAGATAATATAAAAGGTAGGTCCAAAGATGAACATGTCGTCCAGATAAATCAAAAAGAAAAATAGTCATAATCTTTTCACTGCACGAATGACAATGTTGGTGTCTAAAATGAAGCTATTATTACGACGTTTAAAATTAGATATATCACAGCTTGATAAAGCCCGGGGACAGCGCCCATACTAATTTTCCCATTTTCTCTTGTGTGAATTAATGACGAATCAATGAACATAAAAAATATATAGGTGTGATGGATTTATATTTATGTAGGTGTACAAAATATCTCTTATACGTCAAGAAAAACACGGAAGAGCTGATTGATTCAGAAACTTTTTGCAAGTCGCGGCAACCCCTCTTGGGTTGAAGGCTCGGCTTTACGGAGACAGGCTAATTACTTCCCATGGGTGTCGTGAAGCTGCTATGGGATTAAATGACTACCATTGCCTCCCCGCAACTGTCCTCACACAATATGGGCTAACCAAAATGAACAACCCAAAGTACAGCCTAGTAGAATTTGTGAGTTCGACGATGATATGTCCAAAATCTACTACATCTGACGAAATCATGAAAATGATTGGGACACTAAATAACACAAGAGCAGTAGGGCATGATTTAATTTCTACACTAATTCTAAAAAAAATTGGTACTGAGTTAGCGCATATAATAATTAATTACCTAATAAATCTCTCAATTATACAGGGCACCTTTCTAAAAATAGATACCGAATTTGTAAATTGTGGAATCTATTCACAAAAAAGCTTGCAAACGGGATATGAACGATTATAGACCAATAACACTCATTTCAGTATTTTCTAAAATCTTTAAAAAAATAATGCATCACTAACTTTTCTTAAATAACTGGATAGCTATGATATCGCATTAGATTTATGTGTATTCGTAAGTGAACTTAGTTTTTTTGAATAATTAAAACAAAAACAAAGATTGATATCGACCGAACCTTTAATATTAATATTCCTTTCATGAAAACCCAAAAGAGAAGCATAGCCTTTAAAGTTCAACATCGTCACTCAAAGCTAATTTAATATGCAACACCTAGAATTATACTTTGTCTTTTATTTTCAGCGATAGGCATTGAAATGTTCAACGCGACATCCTTCACAGCGCTCAGATCGATCTCATCCAAATTAGTCACAAGTGATGAATTAGGTAAATATTCCTTTTAAATATTTACCATGCGTTCTGAATATTACAAAATTACATAGCCGTGAACCGTGATACACTATTATCGATCACAAGTAATACATTATCACACTGTCATCACATCACATTCACACTATGTACTACTATCATACTATCACATCACACTAATATTATAAAGGTGAAAGTTTGTGAGTGTGTTTCTATGTTTGTTACCTCTTTACGCTTAAACGGCTGGAGCGATTTTGATAAAACAACAGCTTATATAATGGGAAAAATACAGCTGCCGAAATGTACTCCTCTGTACCTCATCACTCTGACTCGGAGATATATGTACCTACATACAATAATGAACAAACCAAAGTACTACAGCGAGGAAGCCAATAAATACAGTAGCTAGGTAACATCTCTATATTCACTATGCGTTACAGGAAAAATCCAAAACCACACGCAAAATTGACTTTCATTTAACTAATTCGTACGTGATTTCAGGTAAGATGACGTCATTATTCAATCTGATGGAGGTGGTGACGTCAATGATATTCGGGCCGCTGTACTCCTGGATATATATGTTCACGCTACAGATTTACGCTGGAATTGTGTATTTTGTGAGCACTGTGCTTACTATACCACCGCTACTTATTTTTGTGTAAGTATTCTAGCTTTCTGGTATGTATAATGGTGGCAAGCGTGAAGGCTGAGCACTAGATTCTGGGGTCGACTCGGGAAGAATAAAAAATTATAGGTTTTCTCTACTGGGATAAACCCAAGTAAATAACGCAGCCGCTAAAGCAGCATGAAGTCTGGATTTCTACCTGATTAATGGCAATAGACTTTCCCCTATTTCATAGGATGGTGTACTATATAACCTTCATACTCCTTTGGGACAAAACTGTAATAATACTAATAGCTCGTGTCGCTTAAGGTCTAAAATTTTTGTATCCCGACCAATACTAAATTACCTAGTAAGAAATAATTTACGCAAGGTCAAATAACTTTTAATGTAATTGCCCCACAGGCAAAGGGAAAAATAATACAACATATCCACGAAAGTAATTATTTAAATTTGTTTTGCCGAATGACTAAACTTAAATCAAATGAGATTAACAAATATTGTTCTTTGCCAACTCCGGGCTTAATACAATTACAAAAATAAATTATCCATCTTAAGACCTTCGCAATTTATGTTCATAGTTTTCTAAACTCGTAAATTATGGCGAACTTAAATAAAGTTGCTTCTAAATACTATTTGCTTTTAGTACAGCTTCTAAGACTAATCGTTGAACTCATCTTAGATTAGGCTGTTGGATTTATGTGCATTTGTCAAAACTAGCTTAATGTCACTAATGTTTTAGCAAAATAAAGTTTACTTAGTTTTATACCATACATTGTGATATGCTAAGGACTAAATAGTGTATAAATGAGTACCTATAGTGTGGCACCCTTTGTCACAAGGATTTTGTATTGTATAGGAAATTGTGAGTACAATAAGTATACCACTGTCCACCTGAAAACTATTCATTAAATGATAATCACACTAATATTATAAATTTATTTATTTACCTATTAATTGTTGTAGATGGTTTTACCAGCAGAATAAAAAGGATAAACGCAAATCTGATGAATTGGCGGCTAAAAGTAATGAACCAGGACCAAACAAGGAACAGGAACCACTACGCGGCAGTATCGACTTAGAACATGAGATGATTGTTATAGAATAACATAAGATTTTATTACATTATACAAGCTATTCCTGCGGTTTCACTCGCACCCTATGCAACTACTTCCAGCCCCCTTACCATGAACTCTTAAAGCAAGATATTTTCCGATGTGGAGACGCCGCTGCGTGCAGTGTAATGCGGCGTCACGCTTTCACAACGTAAACTGTCCTGCTTTAAAGAGGTCATGGTAAGGGGGCTGTTCCCTAAAAAGTAACCTAAGTATGTCGTTATCCTGATTAAAATCTATCTGTGTGACGAATTTAACTCAATTCATTTGTACTGATGTTCTATCTCACGAAGTCTGTTTGGCTCTCGCTGTAGTTGTAACATTCACTGATGTGTGTCATCAGATCGCAACCGTGAACGAGTGCTCTTCGAGTAACACACTTTAAAACAATGACCATGTGCACGCCTGGTAACATTCGTAGTTGTTGAGGAAGGGGTATGGAGTTCATCCAACAAAAGGAAGATCATCCAGCCAGGCCGTGGTATGCCTGGTGGGCCGCGGAGCCCCACTTCACTAATATTCACTGTGTATATTGCTAGCGCGATGAAGGATTAGCTTTTCATTTGATTAGTCATTCGTCCTGCGACGTGTAGATGTCGCTACATAGTTGATCATAGATGTAAAACAACGGACTTCGTGGGACTCCCTTTACATGAGCAGGTGACCAGACGTCAGGTGGCAACGGCATCTCCGTTGTATCATAGCTTAACGTCTGTTCTATTAATATAGACATTGTCTTTCTGGACCCAATATTGAAGAACTCATATTTTCCATTTCAACTATTTTATTTTTAAATCTTTGAATTAAACAACTCATGTATCATCACGAGTTGACTATTTTGTATTTACGACTAAATTCACTACCTCTGCCAACCTTGGACACGATATCACTATAAACACAAAATGTCAAGTCAATCTAAAAACATTTTACTGACCAAAAACTATTAAACAATTCTAATAAGATGATAAAACAAATTATTCACTAATTGTGAATATTTTTTATTTGAATTAAATTATTTAGTGCAACATTGTTTTTTTTAAGAATAGATCCGGAGTGACCCCGATTGTAAATAAATCTACAAACTGGACAAGTAGGTAATAAGAATGAACCAAATGACCATTCATTGCCTGCAGGTAACTCTAGTACGTATGGCATTTGGCACTAGTTGCTCGGCGTTGCTCGAATAGTGCTATTGTAGTATAAGTGATAAAATTCAGTGGTCTAACGGTCAGTATAGTTCACATCTTTTTTATTTGACGTTGAAAAATCATCGTATTCTCGGCATTGAAATTCGCTTCTAAAATAATTGAAACGGCAGTATGTTGTGAGCGTTTACCGCTCCCTAAGTACCTTACACCTGATGGAGGCAGTGATCTGTTAATCATCCTACCATAAGTCCATCCATTTGGTACTTAAAAACCAAGGCTAGGTATTATTTACTTTTAAACTCGGTGATTCCACCTCGTCAGAAGTTCATGAAGACTTGCGGACAGCCGTCCGGTTTCTCGCAGTGCGGGTCAACTAGACAGTGCGTATGAGCTCTAAGGGTTCTATTTAAAACTAAAACAAATCGGGCAAACCAATACAACCGGAGTTAACTTCAACGGATATTATGGATATGTTTCATTCACCAAGAGTATCATTTTCACTAGCCCGTGACCCAGTGTAGATATACCTGTTTAACAAGTCTAGATTATCGAAATTATGTCATTATAGGTTAGTTGATTTTTTCTATAATAAAGATTAAACTTTTGAAATAGAATAATTAAGATGGGTGATATTACCACATAAGCACAAAAACGATTGTTAAAATATTACTTGATATCACAATAAAATAATATTTGATTGGAAATCAAGTAGTAAAGTAACCATTGCATCATTGTTATACCTTTTCTTTTAGTTGCAAAAGATGGGCACACCAGAGGAGCAGCCTTTAAAAGATAAAGAAAGACCAAGGAAGAAAACTTTTAAAGAAAAGATTGCAAATATCAAGAAAAATATCACTGTTGAGCCTATTTTAGCCTGTTATGTGATCCCAGGAGTACTTATAAAATTAGCCACGCAAAATTTAAATCTAGATAAAGCATGCAGAGTGAATATGAATTATGGCGACAAGATATGCGATGCGCTCATGGAAAGGGAGGGAAACAAACATCTGGATGAAGAGTTAGCCATCCAAGAACTAGTCGCTAGCATGGAAGCATGGAAGAACATTCTCATGACAGCAGTTCCTAGTATTTTTATACTTTTTTTGGGAGCTTGGAGTGACAGAACTGGAAAGCGAAAAATATGCATCCTTCTTCCAATTATTGGGGAGTTGATTGTGAGTTTAAGTTGCATACTAAATGCGTATTACTTTTACGAGTTGCCTGTGGAAGTCGGCGTGTTTTCCCAGGCGTTTTTTCCGGCAATCACTGGAGGTTGGGTAACTAATTACATGGGTATCTATGTGTACATCAGTGACATATCTAGTGAGGAGTCTCGGACGTTAAGAGTGGGGATAGCGAGTCTGTGTTTAATAGCTGGAGATCAGATAGGATCAGTTCTCAGTGGTATACTTCTGAAGTTCACGGGATACTATGGAGTTTTTACGATCAGTTCCTTGCTGTACATATTTAGTATATTATATGGATTTATCTTCATTAAAGATCCTGAGAGACCGATTACGGAAAAACTGGTTCAAGTAAGTTATTCTGAAAGTATTTTATGTCAATTTTATATGGGTTAAATATTATTTTTACTGTCTCATTGTGATTCCCAATTTCTTTCTTTATATCATGGTATCGTAGCTTGATTTCCTTTATTTATTTTATTACATACGGTGAGTGCGTCTTCTCATGTTCCACAAAACGCAGAACCAGTAACAATCCATGGTCTAATAATGGGATTTATAATTACAGAATGAATCGTCCAACGTACGGTGCTTCCTAAAATCTTTTTTCGACATAAAACACGTAAAAGACACTTTGACTGTTGCATTCAAAGATGGACCAAATCACCGAAGAATTAAGTCCATTTTAGTTTTGGCATCCGTCGCGCTTATATACGGCCCGTATCATGGTACGTACTTATTTCAAGTCGTATATTTTATTCAACGTTAGTACTGAATCCGGACACATAGAAATCCAAATTATCATTGGAATTCTATGGAATTATTTATACTGGTCTTTAGTCTGTAAAGTACTCCAATACATTTGCTTGGGACATTGAATAACTTAAACCAACCTTACCTTTTTCAACTTATTATCAGTGATTGCAACGACACTGTCTGAAGCGGACTGAACCCCTAACTTATAAAAAATGACAATGTTGTATGCATGTCAAAAAGAAGAAGTAATTACATTAAAACTCATTTTGTCATCGTTTATCAGTAAGAAGATTTTTAATTCGAAAATTGTTAGACTGTTAATACTGGAACCATCGAGAATGGAACCATGCAATTATTACAGTGTTAAAATTTCTAGTGTTTACGTTACAGCCTTTACTATAGAGAACTCAATAATTTATGTTATGGATTAAGAGTAGGTTCTTGACGTTATCCAAATTCTTCAAAAGGAGAAATTGCACGTTTTACCGAAACGTAGTTGCAGGACATTTCTTCCTGCAACTCGTTATTTGTAACAATATAACCACTATTTATTACCTTTCCATTGCAGGTGAAGGCACAGTGCGATACCTTTACACCCGCTATCGTTTCAACTGGGACGCACTAAAGTACAGCTTCTACAACACGTTTTTCATTTGCACCCACGCACTTGGTAGGTTCTGTGTTTATATTAACTCTATTATTATTATTAACTTAGTACATTTAAGGCTTGTACCAAACATTTCGACTACGGTGTGACATAATTAGCCGCAATAATTTGGGTATAAAGATAAAATAACAAATGTCTTTAAATATAGGTATTAACAATTCCTCTAATGGTAAATCATTTCTCGAAATACAAGAAATTCTTTTAATATTCCTAAACACACATAAAACAATAACAACACATTTAAAACCAGAATCCTAATAGATTCAAAGGCCATACTGTGAATTAAGTGTTCTATGACTTTATAATATGATTCTAAATAATAACCTTTGCTCAAATTTAAATCTTTAACTAAAATTAGCTGCAGTGCCTCTATCGATCACTTACCGAGGTGAATCTAGACCAATCAACTCTGTTTTACTCTAGAAGTAGTTAATGACCAAATAATACGACATTTTTGTTATTTACATTTCTAGGTGCTCTGATCTCAATAAGCGTGTTCAGCCACCGGCTCAAATGGGACGATTCCGTGCTGGGCTTGATATCGAACGGCAGCAAGATAATAGGAGCCCTCACTACTGGCCTGGCGAGGAATGGCACGGAAATGTATATTGGTATGTCTTTACTAATTTTATTGGTCTGCTAACTGCAAAGTTAAGCAGTACTTACTGCATATCGATGCCTGCAGTCTATTTAAGTATACGAATTTATTATGGGATAGTCAAAAGTCATTATTGAAGCTATTATTACGACGTTTAAAATTAGATATTACACAAGTTGATACAGCCCGGGGACAGCGCCCATACTAATTTGCCGATTTTCCTTTGTGTGAATTAATGACGAGCCAATGAAAATAAATTTATGTAGGTGTACAAAATATCTCCTTTACGTTAAAAAAAAACCCGGAAGAGCTGATTGAATTGAAAAAAGATTGATATCGATTGAACTTTTAATATTAATTTTCCTTTCGTGAAAACCCAAACAAGAAGCCTAGCCTTAAAAGTTGAACATCCTCAACTCAAAGCTTACTTAATATGCAGCTCCTAAAATTAAACGTTGTCTTTTATTTTCAGCGATAGCCATTGAAATGTTCAACGCGACATCCTTCACAGCGCTCAGATCGATCTCATCCAAATTAGTAACAAGTGATGAATTAGGTAAATTTTCCTTTTAAATATTTATCATGGGATCTGAATATTACAATATTATATAGCCGTGAACAGTGAATCAGAAGTAGTACATTATCACACTACCATCACATCACATTCACACTATGTAATACTATCATACTATCACATCACACTAATATTATAAAGGAAAGTTTGTGAGTGTGTTTGTTACCTCTTTACGCTTAAACGGCTGGACCGATTTTTATCAAACAACAGCTTATATAATGGGACGAACACAGCTGCCCAAATGTACTCTTCTGTACTTCATCACTCTAACTACTCCCTCGGAGAAATACCTACATACAATAGTGAACAAACCAAAGTACCACCGAGAAGAGGCCAATAAATACGGAAGCTAGGTAACGTCTCTATATTCACAATGAGTTACAGGAAAATTCCAAAACCACACGCAAAATTGACTTTCATCTAACCAATTCGTACGTGATTTCAGGTAAGATGACGTCATTATTCAATCTGATGGAGGTGGTGACGTCAATGATATTCGGGCCGCTGTACTCCTGGATATATATGTTCACGCTACAGATTTACGCGGGAATTGTGTATTTTGTGAGCACTGTGCTTACTATACCACCGCTACTTATATTCATGTAAGTATTCTAGCTTTGTAGTTAATCTTTATGGGAACTGCCGGTCTAGTTTGTATAATGGTTGCAAGCGTGAAGGCTGAGCACGAGGTTTTGAGTCCGACTCAAGAAGAATTAAAAATTAGAGGTTCTCTCCACCACGCAAGACCCAAGTAACAAACGCAGGATTTTGTATTGTATAGGAAATTGTGAGTACAATAAGTATACCACTGTCCACCTGAAAACTATTCATCAAATGATAATTGTCAGTGCATTTGTCAAAACTAGCTTAATGTCACTAATGTTTTAGCAAAATAAAGTTTACTTAGTTTTATACCATACATTGTGATATGCTAAGGACTAAATAGTGTATAAATGAGTACCTATAGTGTGGCACCCTTTGTCACAAGGATTTTGTATTGTATAGGAAATTGTGAGTACAATAAGTATACCACTGTCCACCTGAAAACTATTCATTAAATGATAATCACACTAATATTATAAATTTATTTATTTACCTATTAATTGTTGTAGATGGTTTTACCAGCAGAATAGAAAGGATAAACGCAAATCTGATGAATTGGAGGCTAAAAGTAATGAACCAGGACCAAACAAGGAACAGGAACCACTACGCGGCAGTATCGACTTAGAACATGAGATGATTGTTATAGAATAACATAAGATTTTATTACATTATACAAGCTATTCCTGCGGTTTCACTCGCACCCTATGCAACTACTTCCAGCCCCCTTACCATGAACTTTTAAAGCAAGACATTTTCCGCTGAGTGCAGTGTAATGCGGCGTCTCGCTTCCACAACGTAAACTGACCTCTTTGGTCATGGTAAGGGAGCTGTACCCTGAAAAAGTAATCGAAGTATATCCTTATACTGATTATAATCTATCTGTGTGAGTCCAACTCAGTTTATTTGTACGGATGTTCTATCTCACGAAGTCTGTTTAGCTCTCGCTGTAGTTGTAACATTCACTGATGTGTGTGTCATCAGATCGCAACCGTGACCGAGTACTGTCCGAGTAACACACTCTTGAACAATGACCATGTGCACGCCTGGTAACATTCGTAGTTGTGGAGGAAGGGGTTTGGAGTTCACTAATATTCACTGTGTATATTGCTAGCGCGATGTAGGATTAGCTTTTTTATTAATTAGTCTTTCGTCCTGCGACGTGTAGATGTCGCCACGACACCGGCGTTTGAGTTTAAAACTAGTAGGGCATCCCGAATATACACATAAGCTGGATGGGCCCTATTTTTTATGTTTTTAAATTTTATATCTTCATATAGATATTTAAAAATGTAATTTATGTTTAGTAAAAGGAAATAAGTATTACTATAACTAATATACTTAATGGAAATAAGTATTACTCGCTCCTTGTGTTAATTACTTTTTTATTGTATCTAGTGCTTCTCAGTGAGAGCATATTTTGTATTCTGTTTGAGAAATAAATGTCTTAAACCATAAAAAAGGAAATAATAATACTAATCTTTATTGTGTCAACAGTGGTGTGGTATACAAATGGTGTTACATAAAAATTGATCAACAATGTGTACCTATTTAGAAACGTCACGTACTTATGTAAGTTGGGTGACTATGCAGTATGGTACCAATGACCTGCTCTCATGATGAAGTCGGAAGGTAGATTATCTTTGTGATAAAACAACACAATAACCACAGAGTTTGAGCTTGATTCATTGATCTTGAGCACATTACTCCTGGATGATATCCAGGGTCTGATGGTGAAGCTGGAAGACGGCAACGGCATCTCCGTTGAATCATAGCTTAACGCCTGATCTCTCAATATTAACTCTCTTTCTAGGCCCAATACTGAAGTAGCAGGCAGATAAAAAACCTTATATTTTCCATTTCAACTATTTTATTTTAAAATCTTTGAATTAAACAACTCATGTATCGTCACGAGTTGACTATTTTGTATTTGCGACTAAATTCACTACCTCTGCCAACCTTGGAAATGATAGCACAATAAACACAAAATGTCAAGTCAATTTTAACATTTTTATTTACCAAAAAATACTAATAATATGATAAAACAAATTATTCATCAATTGTTTTTTTTTTATTTGAATTAAACTATTTTGTGCAAAATTGTTTTTTTAAGAATAGATCCGGAGTGACCCCGAATGTAAATATATCTACAAACTGGACAAGTAGGTAATAAGAATGAACCAAATGACCATTCATTGCCTGCAGGTAACTCTAGTACGTATGGCATTTGGCACTAGTTGCTCGGCGTTGCTCGTATAGTGCTATTGTAGTATTAGTGATAAAGTTCAGTAGTCTAAAGGTCAGTATAGTTCACATCGTTTTTATTGGACGTAGAAAAATCATCATATTTCCAGCATTGAAAATGAAAAAAAAATGAAAAATGAAAAAAGTTTATTAATCAAAGAACAAGTTGGCTTAACTGCTAGTGTATGGAGTCTCCTTTTAAGCTAATAAAGCCTGTATTAGGAGACACCATTATTATATATTTAGGAGACAGCATTAAAATTCGCTTATAAAATAATTGAAACGGTAGTATGTTGCGAGCCTTTACCACTCCCATAGTCCTTAAGTACCTTACACCCGATGGAGGCAGTGAATTTTTATCATCCTACCATAAAGCCATCCATTTAGATACTTAAAAACCAAGGCTAGGTACTATTTATTATTAACCTCGGTGACTCCGCCTCGTCATAAGTTCATAAAGACTTGCGGACAGCCGTCCGGTTTCTCGCAGTGCGGGTCAACTAGCCAGTGCGTATGAGCTCTGAGGGCTCTATTAAAACAAATCAAGCAAACCGATACAACCAGAGTTTACTTCAACGGATATTATGGATATGTTTCATTCACCAGGAGTATCGTTTTCACTAGCCCATGACCCAGTGTTGATATACCTGTTTAACAAGTCTAGATTATCGAAATTGTGGCATTATAGGATACTTGACTTTTTCTAAAAAACTTAAACTTTTGAAATAGAATAATTAAGATGGGAAATATCACCACATAAGCACAAAAACGATTGTTATCAAACTAAATTAATATTTGATTGGAAATCAAGAAGTAAAGAAACCATTGCATCATTGTTATCCCTTTTTTTTAGTTATAATACATCGTTGCAAAAGATGGGTACTCCAGAGGAGCAACCTTCAAAAGATAAAGAAAGACCAAGGAAGAAAACTTTTAAACACAAGATTGCTAATATCAAGAAAAATATCACCGTTGAGCCTGTTTTAGTCTGTTATGTGATCCCAGAAGCACTCATAAAATTAGCCACGCAAAATTTAAATCTAGATAAAGCATGCAGAGTGAATATGAATTATGGCGACAAGATATGCGATGCGCTCATGGAAAGGGAAGGAAACAAACATCTGGATGAAGAGTTAGCCATCCAAGAACTAGTAGCTAGCATGGAAGCATGGAAGAACATTCTCATGACAGCAGTTCCTAGTATTTTTATACTCTTTTTAGGAGCCTGGAGTGACAGAACTGGAAAGCGAAGAATATGCATCCTTCTCCCAATTATTGGGGACTTGATTGTGAGTTTAACTTGCATACTAAATGCGTATTACTTCTACGAGTTGCCTGTGGAAGTCGGCGTGTTTTCCCAGGCGTTTTTTCCGGCAATCACTGGAGGTTGGGTAACTAATTACATGGGTATCTATGTGTACATCAGTGACATATCTAGTGAGGAGTCTCGGACGTTCAGAATGGGGATAGCGAGTCTGTGTTTAATAGCTGGAGATCAGATAGGATCAGTTTTCAGTGGTATACTTCTGAAGTTCACGGGATACTATGGAGTTTTTACGATCAGTTCCTTGCTGTACATATTTAGTATATTATATGGATTTATCTTCATTAAAGATCCTGAGAGACCGATTACGGAAAAACTGGTTCAAGTAAGTGATTCTAAAATTATTTTATGTCAATTTTATATGGATTAAAAAGATAGTTAAATATTATTGTTTCTGTCTGTTGAATGATGTGACATGTATTGCAGCTAGGTAAAGTTACATAGGTACTCTGAGCATCAAAATGTAATATATTATATTACTTTTATTAGTCAATAAACAATGTCAATTCAGTCTCATTGTGATTCCCAATTTCTTACTTTATATCATGATATCGTAGCTTACTTTCCTTTATTTCTTTTATTACATACGGTGTGTGCGTCTTCTCATGTTCCACAAAACGCAGAACCTGTAACAATCCATGGTCTAATAATGGGATTTATAATTGCAGAATGATTTGTCCAATGTACGGGGCTTCCTAAAATCCTTTTTCGACATAAAACATGTAAAACACACTTTAACTGTTGCATTCAAAGATGGACCAAATCACCGAAGAATTAAGTCCATTTTAGTTTTGGCATCAGTCGCACTTGTAAACGGCCCGTATCATGGTACGTACTTGTTTCTAGTTTTATACTTTATTTAACGTTTGTACTGAATCCGGACATTATTTCAAATTATCATTGGAATTCGATGGAATTATTTATACTGGTCTTTAGTCTGTAAAGTACTCCAATACATTTGCTTGAGACATTGAATAACTTAAACCGACCTTACCTTTTTCAACTTATCAAATTCTTTAAAAGAAGAAATCGCATGTTTTAGCGAAATGTAGTCGCAGGACATTTCTTCCTGCAACTCGTTATTTGTAACAATATAACCATTAGTTATTACCTTTCCATTGCAGGTGAAGGCACAGTGCGATACCTTTACACCCGCTATCGTTTCAACTGGGACGCACTAAAGTACAGCTTCTACAACACGTTTTTCATTTGCACCCATGCACTTGGTAGGTTCTGTGTTTATATTAACTCTATTATTACTATTAACTTAGTACATTTAAGGCTTGTACCAAACATTTCGACTACGATGGTGTGACATAATTAGCCGCAATAATTTTGGTATAAGAACAACACAAACAAACAAGAAAAAAAACAAATGGCTTTAAATATATTAACAATTCCTCTAATGGTAAATCATTTCTCGAAATACGAGAAATTCTTTTAATATTCACAAACTCATAACACATTTAAAACCTGAATCCTAATAGATTCAAAGGCCATACTGTGAATTAAGTGTTCTATGACTTTATAATATGATTCTTAATAATAGCTGCAGTGCCTCTAACGATCACTTGCACACTTACATACCAGGGTGAATGTAGACCAAGCAACCCAGTTTGCTCTAGAATCTCTTTGACTAAATACACTATTTTGACTATTATTTTCAAATAATTTTGGGTGTTTCCTTATGAATAGTCCAATTTCATAGATATAATGGGAGCTTAAATTTATTTTAGTTTTTTTTAATAAAGGTTTACAAGAATTTAGAGGCTCGGAGTTGCATATAGCCTACACCAGTAGTTAATGAGCAATGAATACGACATTTTTGTTATTTACATTTCTAGGTGCTCTGATCTCAATAAGCGTGTTCAGCCACCGGCTCAAATGGGACGATTCCGTGCTGGGCTTGATATCGAACGGCAGCAAGATAATCGGTGCCCTCACTACTGGCCTGGCGAGGAATGGCACGGAAATGTATATTGGTATGTCTTTACTAATTTTATTGGTCCGCTAACTGCAAAGTTAAGCAGTACCTACTGCATATCTTTGCAGTTTGCGAAGGTTTCAAGCACTGCTACTGCAGTTTTTCCTGCAATAGGTAACCGTTTTTCACTCTTAGAGAATTCTCCTCGGAAACATAGTAATCTCTGATCTAACATAAGTTCTGTCTTCCATCATGTAAGTTCGACGTTCCCTCAGACAATGAGTATAATAGTATAGAAAGCACACTGCTGTTCGTGTATTTTGAATTAAGATTGGTCGGCGCCACTATGACTTAAATTCTGGTCCCACCATTTTTTTTTTTATTTGTGTGAATGAATTATAAGCCAATTATTGTCTAGGAGAAGCTTTTAGGGTGGGGCAACGTTTTATTTAATAAAATATATCGATATAGGTAGGTATACATTTTTTTTCATCTCCCGTGCAAGAAGGCCTTAAAAGTTCAACATCGCATTTTATTTACAGCGATAGCCATTGAAATGTTCAACGCGACATCCTTCACAGCGCTCAGATCGATCTCATCCAAACTAGTCACAAGTGATGAATTAGGTAAATATTCCTTTCAAGTATTCATCATGGGATCTGGAAAAAACAAAATTTACTCTGGTAATAATTAACCAAATGTACCTCCTCTCTCTGACTATTCACTCGGAGAGGAAGCCAATAAATACAGAAGCTAGGTAACATCTCTATATTTACAATGAGTTACAGGAAAATTCCAATACCACACGCAAAATTGACCTTCATCTAACCAATTCGTACGTGATTTCAGGTAAGATGACGTCATTATTCAATCTGATGGAAGTGGTGACGTCAATGATATTCGGGCCGCTGTACTCCTGGATATATATGTTCACGCTACAGATTTACGCGGGAATTCTGTATTTTGTGAGCACTGTGCTCACTATACCACCTCTACTTATTTTCGTGTAAGTGTTCGCTTTGCCAAGTGATATTCGGCTAAGAAATTGCCATCCTCTTTCCTCCCGTGGGTGTCGTAAGGGGCGACTGAGGGATAATCGAGAAGATGGGGAGCAGCGTCTACTGCAATTTCACCACCTATACTGCGATCCCCAAGCCGAAGTTTTTGGGGGTGTCTTATATATTTAATTATCTTTTAATCTCTATAATACATATCATCAACATCATCAGCCGAAAGACGTCCACTGTTGAACAAAGGCCTCCCCCTTAGGTAAGAGAGTGTTGCCATAATCCCGACGCTTGGCTAATGGCTTAGGTTTAATATTTATATACCACTATATAATTTAACTGTTAATTGTTGTAGATGGTTTTACCAGCAGAATACAAAGAATAAACGCAAATCTGATGGATTGGAGGCTAAAGGTAATGAACCAGAAGCAAACAAGGAACAGGAACCACTACGCGGCAGCATTGACTTAGAACATGAGATTACTGTTATAGAATAACATAAGTTCTTATATAATACTATTAGCTGCCACCAGCTGTTGCTGCAGTTTCAATCACAACGTATGGAACTAGTACCTAAAATAACCTCAGTATGTCCTTATCCAGATAATGGCATTAAGTCCGCCTCTGTAA
Source organism: Abrostola triplasia (assembly GCA_946251915.1). Classification (NCBI taxonomy): domain Eukaryota; kingdom Metazoa; phylum Arthropoda; class Insecta; order Lepidoptera; family Noctuidae; genus Abrostola; species Abrostola triplasia. The sequence continues at coordinate 2,659,440 of OX276425.1, forward strand.
ATGTTTTGTGTGTAAAATATAAATAAATAATAACCTGTCTATGTGCCGAATTTGACTCTATTTCGTTGCACAGATGTTCTATCTCACGAAGTCCGTTTTGCTCTTGCTGTAGTTGTAACGTTGACTGCCTCGTTGGTCTAGTGGTCGCTAAGCGCGACTGCTGAGCACGAGGTCCTGGGTTCGAATCCCGGGTCGGGCAAAGTGTTATTGGGTTTTTCCATTAGGTAATGCTCAGTAGCAGCACGGAATCTAGATCTGTGCCCGGTTGATGGCAATAGGCTCACCCCCTATTACATTGGAACCTAAAAACATAACTGGCGAAATGTGGGTGTACTCTATGTACACCTCTGCCTACCCCTTCGGGGAACACAGGCGTGATGTTATGTATGATGTAGTTGTAACGTCTACTGATAAGCGTGCTTGCGTGTGTCAGCACGACGCAACCGTGACTGGGTAACACTAAAACAATGTCCATGTGCACGCCCGGTAACATTCGTAGTTAAACGGACTTCGTAGGAGTCCCTATTCATGAGCAGGAGACGCGACGTCACGAGGCGCCTCCGCCGCGTCTCCTGCGTTAGAGTCTGAAACTAGTTGGGCAGACCCGAATATACACGTAAGTAAAACCAGCGTATATAGTAAATAATATGGATAACTCTTACGAAAGTTATAATAGTAAAACCTTTAAGGAGTGATTGATTAACATACATCCAAAACAAACTCCAAGTTTGTAGGAATTTATATAGGAACCTAAATATTTTTTGTACTAATTACATTACAATCACGTTTTAATGGACATTGTTAAAAAGCGACAGCAAATACTAAGAACTACAACAAACTGTGTCATCTTCATTTGCCGGAAAATATATGGAATTATATCACAGGCGACTTCAGTTTTTTTGGTAAGTATTATTATTAGTTGACTGCCTCGTTGGTCTAGTGGTTGCTAAGTGCAACTGCTGAGCACGAGGTCCTGGGTTCAAATCCAGGAGCAGCACATCTACCAGCAGTCTGGATATGTGCCCGGTTGATGGCAATAGGCTCGCCCCCTATTACGTTGGGACCTAAAAACATAACTGGCGAAAAGTTAGATAGTTAGATACAGCCAGTATTGTATGTGCACCTCTGCCTACCCCTTCGGAGAATATAGGCGTGATGCTGTGTTATGTTATTATTATTAGTAGCGACCTTTTCCGCGTTGAATACGAGACGTAACACGTTTGGGAAAATGTTACAAGTGTGGACGGTGTGTTCGCCGGAATGTTACGGTGAAAATGGCGGACATCCTTTAAAAATAAACATAAGGATCCGAAAATTATGTGACCGTGTAAAATTGTGTCGAACATAACATATTGAAGGTCCACACTTGTAAAAAACTTCCGAACATTCCGACGAACATTTGCCCGTGACTAAGTTTTTTCCAGAGTATGGTATAGGAACCAAATAATTTTATAATACCACTTTGTTACGGTTAAGGAGGAATGTTCGCCGAAATGTTACAGGTTGAGACGCACCTTTAAATGTCAATCTAATCTAGCCACCAGCAGTTGGAAAGCTAAAACAGTTACTGTATAGAAATCATTTTCGTCGTTCGTGATACAGGCGAACTGTCTAGCGTACCCAAAGAGATAATAGGCGTTGGATGTATAAAGGTCAATCAATTTCAACTAAAACAAAGTTTCAACAAATTTCCTTTACATGGGTCGTGCTTCATTTTATTACAATAAGTTGGGACTTTAATATGGCCATAAATGTAGGACCAGACAGTAAAATGAACTCGTACCGGTAAAATGAATACTATTTTACTACTAAAATTAATAGCTCTAAATAAGGCTCGTACAATTGCTCCTTAGTTTCATTTCTGTAATTAAATACATTGTTGATCTGACTGCCTTGTTAGTCTATTTGTCGAGCATAAGGTCCTGGTTCAAATCACGGGTCAAGTAAAGTTTGACTGGGTTTTTCCATTGGGTGATTCTCAGAACATGGAACCAGGATTTGTTGAAGATCATGGTGATAGGAAAGCCCCATATAACTTACACATATTTAGCGAAATGTTCGTGATACTGCGGTTACTCCAGTTATGTCACTTTGCCAATCTGTCTGTCTCATAACTTGACAAATATGCCTCATAATGCCTGTTATTATATCATAAAATCCTATATTATATAAAAACTCCGAATAAAAACATTAGATGCTCCACTTACCTGCAATCTAAGAGCAAATATGAAACAATTGATTAGGTTGTTTGAACGTCTTATCAAGACTTGACAGTGCAGTGGCAAACTAAACAGAGAACGTAAATATTCATTATTTAATAACTGTTTAACTTTGATAAATCGTTTAGCTACAGGCTGTTTAATTTTTTTACCCAACATCATTAAAGGAAACTAATTTTATCGTATTTTTATATCGAAATGTGAGCTGATTTTAATATTAAATTTTTTTAGCGATCCAAGGATGGATTTTAAGGTTATTCAACTCGAATAGCGAAGAGCTTCTATACAAACAGATAATTTTGTGTGCCGATTATTGTCAAGGCGACATACTGAACCTATATAAATTATGTTCTACAAAATATTTTTATTTTTTTGAAAAATCACTAGTGATAATGTTACGCATAAAGGTGTTTGTTTTTTACTTAAAGCAGATCCACTAATTACGTTACTAACACCTATAATATTAATAATTATTTTAAACATCATAATGATTAATCAATTCCTGCTTTGAATATACAAATAAAATAATTATTATCTATGCAGAGCACCTACTTTTCATAATCGCGTTCGTATAAGAATATTATATAGTATCTTTGATTTCCAATTGATGCACAATAAATTAATTAATATTTTTTATTCTTCTATTATTACGCCTGCATGTGCCATGTATTGTTATCCTTTTTATAATTAGATTCCAAAGATAAAATTTTAATCAACAATAATAATAAAAACAACAATTCCTTTAACATTTTTCAATCAAACTATACTTAAGTCAAAGATTATACACATTAAATAAAAATAATATCATGATACTTTTGTAATAACATTCCTAGTGTTAGTAGAACAAATACTTTCATTGAGTGAACACATATGATGTCTGATAAAGAAAAGAAAGACGAAACTGAAGAGCAACCATTAAAAGAGAAAAATATACAAACAGATGAGGCTAAAAACGAAAGTTTCCTTACAAAACTATGTCGCATCAAATCAAGTATTTCCGTAGAGCCTATATTAGCTGGATTAATCATACCGTCTATGTTAGCCAGACTAGCGATCCAAAATCTGAATTTAGATAAAACTTGCCGAGTGAAACTAGGCTATAATGACTCCATTTGTGATGCTCTTATTGCGAAAAAATCGAATCTAACAGAATTCGAAGGTGATGTTCAGAAAATCATATCGAATATAGAATCATGGAAGAGTGTAATTCAAACTGCTATTCCGACATTACTCGTGATATTCATGGGAGCGTGGAGCGACAGAACTGGGAACAGAAAAGTGTGTATTCTTCTGCCAATTTTTGGAGAATTCATGGTCTGCATAAGCAATTTGTTGAGCACCTTCTTTTTCGACGAAATCAGTGTTGAAGTGACAATGTTTCTCGAAGCTTTGTTCCCAGCAGTCACAGGTGGCTGGGTGATGGTCTACCTGGGCGTCTTCAGCTACATTAGTGATATCACTGACGAAGAGTCCAGGACCTTTCGAGTGGGTCTCGTAAATCTGTGCATGACCGCTGGCGTTCCCATTGGAACTGCGTTGAGTGGAATTCTGTTAACACTGTGGGGATATTATGGAATTTTTGCATTATCTGGAACTATTTATATGGTGACGTTTATTTACGGATTCTTCTATTTGGACAGTAATACTAAACCACGGCAAGATAACAGTGAGAAGGTGAGTTATATATTTAAGTATTATCTGTTTTATGATTGTTATGTAATGAAACAGGTAGAATCCCAAAGACATGAAGTCTTCGGAATTCTCCACTAGTTGACCTTGGGTTGAGGCGGAGACAAAACGAGGGGAAACTCTCATACACAATAACTATTATAACTACTTTTAAAACGCGGTAAACGTTTGAGGTATGACATAGACAGCAATAATTTCCTATCTATATTTTCTGGGCAGTTAAGATCTCGTAATTTGAAGACCCTATTAACGCTATAGCTATGTGTAAAAATAGCTACACAATAATTTACGAATTTATTTCCCGTATGAACAATATTCGTTTTACAGGTGAAGTCAGTGACATGTTCAGACATGGTGACATTAGTCAAAGAAACCGGAGAAGTGGCATTCAAAAAGAGAAAGACAAACTTTCGAAAGAAAATAATCTTGACCCTTTTAGTGGTCGCCATAGTGTACGGACCAAACCATGGTGAGATGATTGACATTTCTGATTCATTCATTTATTTACCAACCTTATTGCTTGTTATTAAACCTTTATTGCTGGAGAATAAACTATATAAATACAAAAAAGGTTGCTTATAAACTAACACTTCTAGTTTTCCAGTTTATTGATCAACGTGTCATGTGACACATAGGCCTCTTTCTGTTGTGTCCATTTTTTTCTCTCTCTAGACTTTCATCCAAGTAACGTTTCCAATTGATACCATACATCCTTTTTTTTTTTTTATTTGTCTTGGATGTATTTATGGCAAGACGAACTATTCTGCTTGCTTCTGTCAGTTGTTGCAACATTTGTTATCAGTAATTATTAGTGTCAGGTCATCCGTGACCGTGTGTTTATACCTATATTTTTCCACTCTAGATTTCTAAAAACACTTTCTAGGATGTTAGAGAAAAGTTTTGGATATAATAAAATACCCTGTCTTACTCCTCTAGCTACAAATACTCCTTGGTGAACTCTTATTAATATGTCCTTGTATACAGTGTGGTAACGAGGTTATCACATTTTGATTATATTTCCGTCTGTTAAAATTATAACTTAAATTTTCCAAATATTACTTTATGAGTCTTTGACCTCTGTTTTAGTTAGGTACCATTTCCATGTTATAGCCATTACTATTTCTATGCTATTGTCATTAACCAACTTTTAATAGTCGTATTGATTGCGTTAACTTATTTCTTTATGTTGATATAGAGCATATCACTAGGATTTGATAACTCCCCATAGCTAACTCGCACTTTGACTAACTATAACCATTCCAAACGTACAGGCGTTAGAAACAAAATTACTATAGTCGTCGAGTAATAATGACCACCCTAAATCACCTTAACATATTTTTCTAACCCTTCAATTTAATAAAACGATTTAACAATAATATACATAATATGTTATATCTCTCATATTTTCCAGGTGAAAGAATAATTACATACATGTACTTAAGGTACAAGTTGAAATGGGATGCCCTCAAATACAGCCTGTACTCCACCTACAGTATCATCACACATTCGTTAGGTAAGGCCATTTTAACATTACCTAGCCTCAACCAGAACCGTGCAAAATAAAGGGCAATGATGATTGCCTCGTTCTAGTGGTCGTAGTGCGAATGCTGTCTTGGATTCATTTTCCAAGTTTGGCAAAATGGAGTAAAGTTTATTGATTTTTTTAAATTAGGAAATTATCGGTAACTGCACGGAGTGTGGATTTGTGTTCGGTATATCTCAATAAACTTGCCCCCTACTGCAGGGAGCTATCATATAAAAAACAACATAAAACAAAAACAGCATTTCATGCCAAAAGGCCAGCATTACATACATCACAAAAGATGATAGTATCAAGCCAAATATCTGTTAACTATTTGTACAACCTGTAAATCTATCTGATTGACATCCCACTAATATACATATACATACATACTTTACAAAATGCGAATTTGATTTGAATGTCCAATACGTACATACAAACACAAGTGTGTAATATAAAATATATTGAATATAAGTCTAATGTGGAGCTACATTTTATCTACACGCATAGAATACTTAATTACAATTCAAATTCAATATCGAGGGAAGTGTTAATAACTGAACGAGCGAACTTGCACGCTCAGTAATATGTAAAACGCGACTGCAATAAGACGCGCTCTAACGTTCAAAGTGAACGGTAGCGGAGCGTTATTATGTAGTCAATATAACCATCGATCTATCGCTCTACAACTTCAAATACTCAACATTATAGAAATAACTTTAATGTTATATTAATGACGTCGATTGGCGTCAATATTAAAATAATATCCTATAACTGTCCCACTGCAGGGCAGCCTCTTCTCATACAAAGAAAGAATGAGCATTTATCACTATGGTTGCTACGGGTTTACTGATTTTAGACCGCCAGATGCCATGCCGTGAGCTTGCATTGCAGGTCAGTTTCGGTTGTGAATCCGAGACGCCGGCCGCCACGTGCGGTGTAGAGGCCACGTCTTGCTCCCATAATGAAAAAAGACCTGCAATCCTAGTAATCCTCAGATGTAGGTTTTATCACGTTCCAGGGTGCTTATACCGTTAGTCACTGGTGTCTATTGAAACTAGCATCCATGTGCAACATGGATCTGGTCTGTTAAAATTTGGTCACCGCGAATTTTTTTACACACACTTTTACGTCATCACTTTTTTGCAGCTGCAAGCCTTACCTTGGGTTATAAATGAAATCAGATATTAATATTAAAAAAGCGAATGACCATACTCACCCATTTGTAAAGCAATTCCTCACAACGGTATTCCAGCTATGCTTGATTTAATTGAATCAAACAATATTTTCACTCGGTGCCAGAGGAATTTACAACCAAGTTGTACGATTTCCATTCAGGAATGCATGCGAAGGTTAATAAAAGATTTATAACGCTTTATTATGAATCGTCGCATCCCATTTTCAATCGATATCAAAGCAAAGCGAGCAAAAAAATGGCCAATGCTCAGAAGGTATTGGAACTGGAGTAACAATGGGTTATTTAAGTCTAAGAGCTTTGAAATGTGTTTAATTAATTCAGCCCCCGTGCCATGAAATTTTTTTTTTTTTTTTTTAAAAAAAACGTCGCCCCACACTAGGAATTTCTCCTGTATCGCAGGTGCGTTTCACAAACATGAAATATTCACATACACAAACACCCAGACTCGGGACAAACATCTGTGGTTCGCACAAAGTTTTGCCCCGTGCGGGAATCGAACCCGCAACCCTTAGCGCAGCAGTCCAATCGCTTAGCCACTGCGCTAATCAGGTCGTCGAACTCTTAAAACAGGACAGTTTAAGGATATTTAGGGTGCATCCATCGGGTACTTTGGACCCGGAAAGACAATGCAACGCCACTTGCACTGTTTTTAGTATTAAGGTTTTCCTGTACTCGCTGTTTCTTGGTGTGCAATAAAGAATATTATCTATATATCTATCTAAAGAAAGGGAAATTGATATTCGATGCCTGCGAGCGACACAGTAGCTCAGTTGAAAGACCAGCGCCACAGATTGGTGAAGTCGTGGGATTACCCCGCTAGTGCCCATTATTTAAAAAAAAATCGTTATCAAATTATGTATGCATGTTTAATATTATCTTTCAGGTGCATTATTCTCTATCAGCGTGTTCAGCAAGCGTTGGGGCTTCCATGACTCGATGCTCTGCCTTATATCCATCGTCAGCAAGCTCGCCGGCTCCATCCTCATAGTCTTCGTGCAGACAGATTTCCACATGTTCATGGGTAAGTATAATAATGTTTATGCCATAAATAACGTGATTTAATATTGCATTTCTATTAGAATTTATATTGTGTACAAAATATTTCAGTCTTTTTTTATGACATATTTTTTTTGTTTTTGCCAAAATCTTATAACCTATTTAAGGTCCAGTTGAAGCTGACAGTTAACGGCAGTTAAACTTTATTTAAGTTGACGATGATAACACTAAGCTATGTAACGATAAATATTTAAGTCCAGACCATTCCAATAAGCCTTTCCTGTTCTTCTGTTACAGTGCCACTAGTGGAGATACTCAACGCGACCACATTCACCTCGCTAAGATCGATGGCATCCAAACTGGTGCCCAGTGAGGAGATGGGTAAGTTTATTGAAGCACGGAACAAGTAGTATTTGATTAAGATACATGTTTCTAATGCAGCTCACAACCGAGAGGAATGGAGGAAGGAAAGAATAAGAATAAGAATAAATTTATTTATCATATTCGTTACAATACAATATCAAATCGGCTTAGTTACTAGTTAGAACTAATATAATAATTGTAACAATCATTGTAATCATAAACAGTGGTCTCCAAACTAAGCATAGCTTGTATCTTGGACACCAGAGTTGCCTTTGCCCTGCAGTGGGACGATCATGGCTGAAATAAATAACATGTTTCTTACGCGTCTATATTCAAGACATTTTTGCGGCCTTTAGACTGCATCCTCATCATGAATGCTTTTAAAAGGATCGGATCCATCTCAAATGTGGTCGCCACACTATATTAAGTATTATAAATTCTTGTATACAACTGCACTGTCATTTTAAAAACTCAGGATTTGAGGATAAATGTTTTTCCTTATCAAAATCTGAGCTTACATCACTATGATAAAATAATAACTTGATAGCCAAAGGTCATCATTAAATACGGGATTATTTATAATATTTTTTTCATATTTTACTTCATTTCGTATTGATGATACTTCAATTTAACTAAATTTGCGCACAGTATGAAATAAAAATATAATTTTCCAGGAAAAATGAACTCACTGTTCAGCCTGGTAGAGACCCTGGCGGCTCTGATGTTCGACCCAACATACTCGTCGCTGTACTCCCGCACGCTGACAGTGTTCAGTGGAGCAGTCTTCGTATTCAGTGCCTGCATGACACTGCCAGCCATTAGCATACTAACGTAAGTTGTTAAATAATGTGGGTGGACAGAAGAAGGAAGAAGAGGAACTGAAAGATGTCCCTTTAAGGTCTTTAAGTAAAGGGTCTTCTTCTTCTTTTTGTGTGGTTGATAAACAACCTGGTATCAGAATTCAAACCGCCTGTAGGCCTCTGACACCGGCTTTAGACACCGTTGAGAAATCTCTCAGGTGTGCCGGTTTCCTCATGTTATTTTCCTTCACCGTTTTTTGGTAACTGATAACTAATTTATAGTACGCACATGAATTCGAAAAGAAATTGTTGCGTGACCGGGTTTGAACTTGCATCGTTTGACTTTCCAGTCTAATGGCTATACCACTCGGCTATCACTGCTAAAATGGTTAGTTTACTAACCCTTTAAGGTTAAAAGTCTTAAACAGATCTTAAAAGTAGGTTAAAACAACAATACAACATTTATGTCACTTTTACAAAAACAAACAAAAAATTGCTAGAAATCCAAGATTTCAATGTCAACAAGTCTGGCCAGAATAAAAATCTACATAATGATTATTGTTAATATGCCCATTTACATTCTACAGTTATATAATACAGCGTCAATGTTTATCACTAGATACGTCATCCTATATAATGGTAATGTGACATCATCATCAACCTGAAGTTATCCACTGTTGAACGAAGGCCTCACCCTTACTTAGGGACATTATATGATAAAAACATACAATAAAAACACTGTTAATCAATGACAAAAAACCCGTGTAAGCTCTAAACGCCTTACTAAAAGCAGATTTTATAAAAAACATAAACTTATAACATCACGCCTGTATTCCCCGAAGGCAGAGGTGCACATATAGTACACCCACATTTCGCCAGTTATATTTTTTGTTCCCAATGTAATAGGGGGCGAGCCTATTGCCACCAACCGGGCACATATCCAGACTCCGTGCTGCCACTGAGAATTACCTAATGGAAAAACCCAGTAACACTTTGCCCGACCCGGGATTCGAACCCAGGACCTCGTGCTCAGTAGTCGCGCTTAGCAACCACTAGACCAACGAGGCAGTCGAGCAGTTGTTAAAAATCAGATTTTTAGACATCAATAACAAGAGAATGATAGAATCCCTGTTCACGTCATTGTAGTCAGATGAAACACAAACAGAATATCTGCGAACGTTTCGTACATGTCAACAGAGACGAAACAAAAGACAGCGTTGTCAAAACATTTCACTTGAATATGTTCAACATTTTTTACATTCTGGGAACAAAATATGAGATGAACATTGTGACATGACAATTATTGATAACAAGTTAAATTTATATTGATGATAAAATTAATAAAATACTGTAAACACAAACTAAACACGACAAAAAATTACAAAGTTATTTAAAATTAAGTAATTAATTAAGTATTTAAAATTTTACTGTGAGATAAAGATGGCACTATAGTATGGTATCATAATGGTCTGTTTTGCATAGTAGTTTTCGCATCACCCCGTACATAAAGCGTTTTTTTAAAGGGTTAGATAATGCCCCCTCCACAAACTTAAAAATGTCGTAAATCCTGGATTTTATTTATTGTTCTAGTTTTATTATTCATTTTAACACCTTTTTCAAATTTAAATTAATTCCTACGTAATATTTAATGTAGTCAATATCCCTATTTATCGAATAGCAAATATCATACAGACAAAATTAATTATTTATACACAAATACAGCTATCATTCACACACAGAAAAAAAAATCCACAATGTTATCTTTATTTATGGAATAAGTCATCAACTCTTAATATATTTTGTTTCCTCGAGAACCGAATACCGAGATGTCCTTAATCTGTTTACTGTAGCACCCCTTGGTACATTAACTTATTTAATTTCAGGTGGTTTTTCGTACAAAACCGTCGAGAAACGAAGAAAAGCAACAAAACAATGCACACCAAAGAAGTCGAGGCCCAATATGAAAGTGTTCCTGAGAAAGAAAAATAAAGACTTAATGATACCTGGCCCATTTTTGATTTGACCTACTGTTTTTTTAGTTGTAATAGGTACCATAAACACCTGTCAAGTAAGCTACATATACTGCAGTAAAGTACTTTGTCTTCGTATATAATAAGTATGTTGTGTGTCAGCCTGACGGGCCAGGGCTCCCTCCCCCTTCCTTTCTTAATTTTTTCCCGGTCTGCCACAGTTTTGGGTCAGTCCTATAAATAGGACGAATACTCCATAGTACTTTAACGTCTTTAAATGTAATTATTGAACTACTATAGTTATTATCATTATAGCAAAATTTTAGGCAGCAGAACTTGAAGTACTACTACTTTAAATGAGAATACACTAGAATTTTGACTTAACGATACATATAATCGACTGGCGCCCCATAGATAGTTATCAGCTTTAATATCAACCAGTAAACTGACTAACCTTATTACTACGGCATGTAGCTACATGTAATAATTTGTTTAGTAAACTATCAAAGTATAGTATTACACACACTTACTATTTCAGGAATTCTGCTGCCATTATTACGTTCAATACATCTATTGTTAGTGCATTCTTAGGAATTATTAAGAAGCTGTAACCGATGACGTCATTGTCAGCGTGTTGAAAGGACCTTAGGTAACAATAGATTACATGAAGTAATGAAGATTATACGCAATAGGAAAAGGCTTAAATATAACACCACGGTATATCCATGTTAAAGCAGTCAGTTTTATAATCTTTCGTAGAAAATAGTGAACGTAGAAAAAACCAACTAAACAGGTGCGCATACAAAAACTAAACTTTATTATGTCTAAGTACTTTAGTTCTATGGATTTTGATTCTGGTACGATGTGAGTTTAAGATTCGACATCCGGCGTTCGATGTGTACAACATACGTAATGTTTGCAACTCGACCACGAACATAACTAAGACAGTGCATGCGTATAATTTGTGTGAGTGCAACGAGCTAGTTGTAAAAGTAAACAAGTAAGTAAAGGATATCTTTTTAAGAATAGTATTTCAGAGTCTCCTTCACAATATGGATTTAGGTATGGTAAGTCAACAAATAACACAGTTCTCGAGCTTACAAACACCATGGTTACAAACATCGTTAGTTACAAACATGGATGGAGTGTGAAATTGCGTAGCGGTATTTCTGAACCTAGCCAAAGCATTTGACCCGGTCCCTATCTCTCAATTACTGCAAAAGCTGGAAAGAATTGGAGCCCGAGGCCTCCCTCTAAAACTGTTTCAAGATGTATGTGTTTACACATCGCTTGTGGGATAGAAGACCTGGTTAACGATGAGGTTATAGTGAATTACGGTGTTCCACAAGGAAGTATTTTTGGGCCTACGCTGTTTCTGGCCTATATTCATGATCTGTGTCAGCTTCAACTACACAATGGATAAATGCAGATGACGCTCCACTTCTTTTTAGCGGAGAAAGCTCGGAAAATGTTTTCGGCAGTGTGCAAAAATTATTACAAAATGTTTGCAGGTGGCAAATTGCTGATCGGCGCATATCACTGTATCACCTCATGGGGAGATGCTGCCAAAACCTATTCTATAGAAGTAGAGACGACTGTTCTATTAATATTAAGTTTCTCTCACTGGACGCAATCCTGAAGTCACAGGCAGATGCTAGACTGCTAGTAAGATAAAAACCTCATTTCCATTCCAACTATTTTATTTTAAAATCATTGAATTACGTAACTCATTTATCATTATTACCATCACGAATGTATGACCTTGACTGCAGTTGTAGTTACGACTAAATTCGCTACCTCTGCCAACCTTGGAAATAACATCACTATGAACACGAAACTAGTCAATTGTTTAAATTCAAATCGTGAAAAATGAAAACTTTATTTACCAAAAAATATTCAAAAGTATAAAATCAAAACAACTTATTTACTAATCGTGTAATTTACTATTTCAATTAACTTACTTACATACAACATTGTTTATTTTATTAATATACATTTTTTAAAGGACCAGACTATACACGAACAGATCCGAAGTGACCCCGAATGTATAGAACTCTACAAACTGGACAAGTAGGTAATTGGTAATAGAATGAACCAAATGACCATTCATTGCCTGCCGGTAACTCTAGTACGTATGGCATTTGGCACTAGTTGCTCAGTGTGGCTCGTATAGTGATATTGCAATATTAGTGATAAAGTTCAGTTGTCTAAAGGTCAGTATAGTTTAAAATTGTTTTTATTTAACGTTGGAAAATCATCATTTTTAATGGCATTTAAATTCGCTTGTAAGAGAATGATTGATTTATATTTATCAAAATGTTCATTGACTGCGATTGTTCTGAATCCACATAGTTAAAAGAAGTAATTAATTAATCTAGTGAGAATGTGATTTGGTTGTATACCCACTCATATACGCTCTCAGAAATAGACGCAAAATAACTGAAACGGCACTGTGTTGTGAACCTTTACCGCTTCCATAGTCCTTTAGTACCTTACGACTAATGGAGACAGTGAACTTTTTATCATCCCAACTGATAAGTAGATCTATTTTGGTACTTAAAAAGATCCAAGACTTGGTATTATTTACTATTGACCTCGGTGACTCCATCTCTCCATAAGTCTATGAATAAGGGCTCTATTTAAGACTACAACTAATCGGACATTCCTTGAGCATCTCGACTAAATACATATATGTTAAATATTGGGAACACAACTGAAACCACTCGTAGCTATTGGCGCACTGACGTGCATTTATTCTAATGACACATAGGACATAAATATACAGATAAAATATATAGTGGGCATTAGGCTGTATGTTGAACATACCTAACATTCCTCCCCTAAGATACTCTTATTAAACACATAAAACATATTGTTATAGTAAAGAAGACATAACTAATAAATGCACATATTTACAAAAACCAAAATAATAATATAACAATTAAGTTAAGTACAGTTAATATTTAACAATTAGTATTTACAAGAAAGGTTTATAATCAACTCTAGGAAGATCACGCCTTGATCTACTTGTGGATGGCGCTGCTGTTTCAGCAGGGGGGTCAGACAATGCGTCTAAATAGTCTTTGACCGCCTCTTGGTGAGTTGCGGTTGTTTCTCCAATAGGGCGGCTGGTTGCCAATTCTAATGTGATCTCCCGGTCCTCACTCTCATTATTCTCCATCTCCTCTGCAGATGGTAAAAATTCCGGCGAAAAACTACGGTTTTGTATGTCAATATCTATGTTTGAGGGTGGAACAGCGGAATCTGTACCTTTAAATTTCACTATTTGGTTTTTATGTTTACTTAAACATTCTGTAGTAATGATGTCTTTTATTAAATACATTACTTTGCCAAGTTTCTTCTCTATGACCCCTTTGCACCATTTAAATTTACCATTGTTTGTGAACTTTTTGTATAATATTTGGTCACCTTGTATAAAAGTTTGGTTGTTATAACCACCATAAGATTTACTCTGCGAACACTGTTTATTATTTACAACATTAGCTAGGGTTGTGGAGGAAAGCGGTGGCGGGTTAGGGTTGATAAGGTCAAGCCTTGTTCTTAGTTTCCGTCCGTAAACTAGCTCAGCAGGCGGAAAACCTGTTGTTGTGTGAACTGAATTTCTATAGTCAAATAAATATTTAAGCAGCTTATTATAAGAATCCTGAACCCCACGATTATCCAGTAAACTACTTTTAATGCCCTTTTTAACCACTTTGACGTAACTTTCCGCTTGCCCATTGCTAGCTGGGTGATAAGCCGGTGACGTCGCATGCTTAATTCCATTTAATTTTAAAAAATTATCAAATTCTCGCGATGTGAACGACGTACCATTGTCACTAACCAAAGTGTGAGGCAGGCCGAATCTTGAGAAAAAATCAAGCATTTTTGTAATCGTTGCAGTAGATGATATCGAGTTTCTCATGTCGTAAACCTCAACCCACTTCGAGTATGCATCTACTACTACTAAATACATGTGGTTATCTATCGGCCCTAAAAAATCGACATGTATTCGGTAAAATGGCTGCGGTGGATGTTTCCATGGCGCAAGGGGCGCGCGCGGCGGCGTTGGTCGCAGTTGCATGCACACGTTGCATGAGCCGATAAGGCGCTCAACTGCCGCATCGACTCCTGGGAACCAGAATTTCGAGCGAGCCTCAGCCTTCGTTTTAACTATGCCTAAGTGAGAGTGATGTAACTCAGACATAACCGTTTTTTGTAACTTTTCTGGTATTACTACTTTATGGCCCCTCATAAGACAGCCATTTTCAAAAGACAGCTGTAATCTACATGAATGATATGGTTTTAATCTTTCGTCACTTACCTTTTTAGGCCAACCGTTCATAACAAATTTAATTACCTGACCTATCGTTTCATCAGTCCTAGTATGTTCGCGTAATTCGTCCAATGTGACAGGTAAAGTTCCCTCTATGACAAAGTTAATATAAGAGGCACGGTCTAAAATCGCGGCAGTAGCGTTCGCGCAACGCGCTTCCTCCGCCTCCTGCTCACCCCCGCAGTCAGGCAGGCTAGCGCGAGATAAAAAATCTGCACTGTTGTTTGCACTACGAATATATTCAATATTATAATTATAACCGCTCAAAAACATAGCATATCTCTGAAGTCTGTTTGCCGACACCTCTGGTATACCACGATAAGGGCCAAAAATTGATAACAACGGTTTATGATCAGTGCGTAATGTGAATGGTACAGCCCTACCGTATAAATATTGGTGGTAACGCCTTACACCGAAAACTATAGCCGTTGCTTCCTTTTGGATTTGCGAGTATTTTTTCTCAGCAGCATTTAAAGTACGCGACGCAAATGATAGCGGCCGCTCGCACCCTCCGGGTTCTATTTGTGATAAAATAGCACCCAAACCACAAGGAGATGCGTCGACTGTTAATATAATATGAGCATCTGGGTTGAAGTGGGCTAATGTCTGCTCAGATGCCAGACATTGTTTAATTTTTAAAAATGCTCTATCATGTTCACTTGACCACGACCACTTTGTACCCTTTTTTAATAACTCATACAAAGGACTTAGAATGGTAGACGCAGCTGGGACGAAAGTTCGATAATAATTTACTAATCCTAAGAACGATTGCAGCTTATTAATATCGGTCGGTCGAGGCGCTTCAACAATTGCTTTAACTTTTTGGGGTGATTTTTTTAGACCATTTTTGTTAATAACGTAACCTAAATAATTTATTTCATCTTTAAAAAATTCACACTTTTCATTTTGTAAAGTCAAACCTGCGTCTTGCAATCTCTGTAACACTGTATTAAGTCGCTCTAAATGTTCTTGGTGACTCTTTCCGGTAACGAGCACGTCATCAAGCAGACACAGCGTGCCGGGTAGGCCGGCCAGCACGTTCTCCATTGCGCGCTGGAACACGGCCGGTGCGCTCGACAACCCAAACACCATACGTGTATATTTAAAAAGACCGCGATGTGTATTAATGCATGTTATATTCTGTGACGGGTCATCTAATAAGAATTGATTGTAAGCGTTCGACAGATCTAATTTGCTAAATTGTTGACCGCCGCATAATTTCGCGAACAATTCAGTAACAGTAGGTAAAGGGTACTGTTCAATCAACAGCTGTTTATTTACACCGGTAGAATAATCCGCGCAAATTCTTACCGAACCATTTCGCTTTAAGACCGGCACGATCGGGGACGCGTACAGCGAGTGCTCAATAGGTTTTAAAACACCTAATGATATTAATCGATCTATCTCAGCATCAACTTTGTGACGTAGAGCAAAAGCAATAGGGCGAGCTCTAATAAAAACAGGGTTTACGTTATCTTTTAATCGTAAACAAACTTTGTATTTATTAAACAATCCTAATTTACCCGAAAACACTGCTGGGTATCGAGACTGTAATTGTTTAATTATGTTGTTGTTATCTATTTGTTTACAATAACGAACAGGTAACAATTCTAACCTAAAACGTGATATAAAGTCACGGCCTAAGATCGGCGGACCGCCGTCTCGCACAATGTAAACACAGAGTGAGTGTGTTGTTCCTGCATAATTAACAGGTAATTCAGCTACTCCAAGACATATGATATTATCGCCATTATACGACATCAAACGTTTTTTGGTTAATGACAATGGTACATCGCTAAAGTGTTTTTTATAAGTCAATTCTGAAATAGCAGTAACGGCCGAACCACTATCAATTTCAAATTTTAGTTTAATCCCCGCTAACGTTACAATTTCCGTCATTGGCTCACCACACTTAGAACGGATATTAAAACACTTACCATCGTCATCGCCTTCGTCCACAACACTCGACTCTATGAAATTTATTTTTTTACACATTTTACTCAAATGACCGGTAACTTTACACTTTTTACATTTATATTTCTTAAACCGACACTGTGAGGAATTATGGTTACGATAACCACACACTTGACACTGCACTTTTTCGTTAGCACTTATTGCACCTGTGCTCGCGGCGTCCGCTCGAATTTTGAATATTTCCCGCTCCCGCGGCGTCACCGTCGGCGTCGGCATCAACTGCGCAGTCGCGGAATGCGCGGCTGCCGCGCCAATTCGCGCGCTTTTGACGCTCTCGGCTAATTTTACCGCCATAACTAGAGTGAGATTTTTGATGTCTTGAGCGAAAAGTTTATCTTTTTCTGGGCCAGACACCATACCCATGACGAAACGATCTCGTAGAGCCTCTTCTATATTACTGAAATGGCAATGTGCCGTTAACCCGCGCAATCTTGCCGCCCATTCCCCGTTCGTTTCTGTCGGCTGCTGTATAGCCGAGTAAAAGTTGTAACGCTCGGAGAACCCGCAGCGCTTCGGAGTGAAATGTTGGTCTAGCAGCGTCAAAATCTCTTCATAGGGGACTTCTTGCAACGGTTTGGGTAACGCGAGGTCAGCCGCTAGTTTGTATGTTCCGTCGCTGAGTGCGCTCAACAGGATAGCTCGCCTTTTAATTCCAATGGAATCACTTTTATGGTCGATATCGTTCGCGATAAACCACTGCGAGATCCGACTTTTATACGAGTCCCAAGTCTGATCGTTATGGTCGAAAGCTGATAATAATCCAAATAATGAACCAGACATGTTGATAGGTATTTGCACAAAATGGGGGGAAAACTCGTCGCCACTGTTAAATATTGGGAACACAACTGAAACCACTCGTAGCTATTGGCGCACTGACGTGCATTTATTCTAATGACACATAGGACATAAATATACAGATAAAATATATAGTGGGCATTAGGCTGTATGTTGAACATACCTAACAATATACAACCGGAGTTAACAGTAAATACAGAAAAACGTGATACACAATATTATGTATACACGAAAATAAAGTAAAGGACGTTCATTGACCAGGCGTATCGTTTTCACTAACCCATGACCCAGCGACCTACAGAGCCTGACTCAATGCTAACGTGTCTCTTAGGCCAACCATGACAACCATGACATGTCGTTAAACCTGTTTAACAAGTCTAGATTATCGGTATTATGTCATTATAGGTTTCTTGAATTTCTCTAAAAAGCTTAAACTTA
Organism: Abrostola triplasia; assembly: GCA_946251915.1. Lineage (NCBI taxonomy): Eukaryota > Metazoa > Arthropoda > Insecta > Lepidoptera > Noctuidae > Abrostola > Abrostola triplasia. The sequence continues at coordinate 2,677,740 of OX276425.1, forward strand.
TTTAATAGAATAATTGGGATATTATTACGCAAGCACATAAACAATTACTTGATGACAAAACTTAAAATAATAATTTTAAGTATTATAGGGTTATGTCGGAATTGTTATTTTGAACACCTATGTTATCATCATCATCAGCCGGAAAACGTACATTGTTTAACTAAGGCCTCCCCCTTAGGAACGCCACAAATATACCTGGAATTATTAATTCCGTAATGGGTAAGTTGTATATTATAGAGAGAGACGACAATGTACCACCATATAAGGCTAATCAAAACATCGGGAGACAAGATGGTGGTGTAATTCGGATATCGCGCGACATGGGACCGAATTTTTCTTCAAGTTTTTGTTTCGTCCATCCTATATAAATTACCGTCCAACCATCTTCTATAAACAAATTCATAAGAACAATGGCTTTATAATTGTCATCACACATGAAAATTAATGGGTCATTCTCTGATTCTCTTATTTCACCTAGAGCAACATTTCTGCAGCAGTAGGTATTTTTGTAGCATTTTTCCAGTTCATGGGTCCGTGACGGTCGCGTGGGGATAATAGTTCGGTTCGGTAATCATATGATCAACTTCATCATTCACATGCACTCAATTGTTATTTCCATTCTGACATGTCATTATTATGATTGAGATGTCGATGTGAAATACTGCAATTTAACACTCGAATCGACATAAGATGTTAAATATTTGTTTCATGCTATTTTCATTCGTTCAATTGATGTTTGTTTGTTTGGCTTAAAAACAAATAATGAATTTAAGACGAATGATGTATTTGACGACCTGATTGGTGCAGTGGCTAAGCGATTGGACCATTGCGCGGGTTGCGGATTCAATTCCCGCACAGAACAAAAATTTGTGCGAGCCGGAAATGTTTGTTCCGAATCTTGGTGTCTGTGTATGTCATATTTGATGATTGTGAAATGCACCCACACACGATAAATTCCCAGTGTGGGCCGAATGTTGTTTTTTTAAGTTTGGAACTTTCCAACCACTGGGTAAAATATCCTTCAACGACCATTGAACACCATGCATAGTTAGTTAGTTTAGCTGGGCATTTCCCGCACTTAACCACTTGGTGGGACCATGTTGGAAATTTCCGACCAGTTCAGATTTCCACAACATTTTTTACCGAAAGCCAGATATTTCTCCGAAGTGTTCAAAGCTAATTTCATACTCTGTACGTTACCGTTACTGATTAACTTATCATGAAAACTGTAGAAAGGTTTCCCTTGTACTTTTTCGAAGAAAACGATACTTACCTGCCGTAATATACCATGGTATATTCACTGGAATAAAGTAATGAAAGACTACTAACATTCATGAAAACAGAACTTGCTGTATTAACCTGCAGTTTTGCTGAAGGCCAATATAATATTATACCTTTAATATTATTCGTCCCACGTACCAACATCAGACAAGTAAAGGAAATAATAATTAATAAGATCAAGATAAAATTTAACATCAATCAAAGGTCATTGAACTTTGGAATTAATTTTAATTAAATACGTCAGACACTTTAACATTGGTATATTGTTAATTTAATTATTCTCTGGTTATGTCTATAATTGCGCAATACCAGCTAGTGTTTAATCCTAATTTCTCTTAGAATTCCAATTTTAGCACAAGGTTTGTCTCTGAAGCTTCAATTCAAACATAATGAAAACCTTTAGCAAATAAACGCGTGTTACTTATATCATATTAGGATCATTGCAAACGAAAAATCAATAAGGTTTTTGATCTCCATTTCTGTCTCTGGATATCTCCTTTTCTAATGGAACAATTTACAAATAAATTCAATATGATCAGCCAGAAGACTATATAATTTGCGATAATATATTTGAAAATAAATATAACGAGTAGGTATCTAGTGCTTGCTAGGCACCGTTATCAACCATAGTTCTGGTTAGTAGTTGTTACAAAACAAGACAAATATGAATTAATTAATTTAATTTAGGGTTTCCACCGCCCTTGTTTGACCATTCCAGGAAATGTGACGTATTCCAAAGAAATAGTATAAATTCCACAGCTTCCCACTTGCTTTGAATAGAATAGAATAAGATTTATCCGACATACGAGGGTCAAACTGAAAGTTCTTAGAAAATCAAAAACTGATTACATTAGCCAGTTATTAGTCTTATTATATCTTTTCAAAATATTGTCCATTCACGTCAATACACCGCTGCATGCGATGGAACCACTGGGAAAAGCACTTTGCCCACTCGTCTTTAGGGTTCTCTTCAATGGCATCGCGATACGCAGCCACCGCTTCTTCAGCATTCATAAACCGCTTTCCTTTAAGTTTTTCTTTAATTTTTGGAAATAAATAAAAATCACAAGGGGCGAGGTCGGGGCTATACGGCGGGTGACCCAGTAATTCAACGTTTGATGTCGCCAAATAGTCGATCGTTCGCTTAGCGGTGTGCGACGAGGCGTTGTCGTGGTGAAGGAGGATCCTACTGCGAGGTCGTTTCTCTCGAACTTTTTCCAAGACAAGTGGCAAACAATTGGTAGTGTACCATTCTGCAGAAACAGTTTTTTGATCCTCTAACACAATTGTTGCGAAATGACCTATCCTTCCAAAGAACGAGGCCACCATTTTTTTTCCCGCACTTCGATCTCTCTTCACTTTAGTTGGCAACCTCTCGAAAGGAAACACCCACTGAGCAGATTGTCTTTTGGTTTCAGGATCATAACAGTAAATCCAGCTTTCGTCACCTGTTAGTATGTCGAACACAGCATTTGAGTCACCTCCGTTAAATCTTTCAATCATTTTACGGCACCAATCCACACGATGGAGTTTTTGAGCCTCAGTCAAATTATGAGGTATCCACCGGGCGCAAAGCTTCCTGACTGCTAAATGTTCGTGGAGGATTTTGTGCACTTGACTCATACCGATGCCTAAGCTTGTCCGAATCTGCTGATAGGTCACTCTTTTGTCAGTCTCTATCATACGCCGCACAACACAGATGTTATCTTCAGTCGTCGCCGTAGAAGGCGGTCCCTCACGTAAATCATCAGTGAGATTAGTGCGACCACGTTTAAACTCATTAAACCAGTTGTAAACTGTCGCACGAGATGGGGCTTCATCGTGAAAGGCCAATCGTAGTCTATCATAACTTTCTTGTTGACTTAAATGACATCGAAAGTCATAAAAAATCATTGCACGAAAATTTTCTCGTGTTAAATTCATGTTGACGTGACACAGACAATTTTCAATTTGCCGCCAAATCGTAAAACAAATGAGAAATTAATGAAATATATACTCAGTAATATTGGCAAAGAGTTCTATTTTCAAATTTTAGAATTATTTTTTTATTATATTGTTTATAAGTGGCCAGTTCTAAGAACTTTCAGTTTGACCCTCGTAACACACATAACAACACAAATATAAGAAAATTACAATACAGGAAATAAATTAATGCAATACCTAAACATAAGTTCCCAAAATGGTTCAGGCGGACCCTCAGGGGTCTACGTTGATTGAATACAAAAGAATGGGGGTTCACAATTTGTAAGCGGGGTCCACGAAAACTTATCTGCTTTCGATAATGAAGAATTAAAATAGCTTCTGGGCTTGAGAAGCTTGACTTTATTGACACCACTTTCACCATCAATCTTCTCATTTTTTTCGACTTTTAGGAATATGGTGGAAATGTAGCTGCAGGGAATCCACCGGAACCAGCCAAATTTTCAAAAGTAGTCTAGAAACTTCTGGCCTAAAAGATCACCAACTCAGCGCTGGTTATCAGTTGGTACCCCACAGCGACAAACGGACGCAGGCAGACATAAAAAATAAAATAGGGGTGCAAGTAGAGAGCCTTCACGAGCGACGATACTTAAGTACGTCCGGCGCACCCTGGACGGTCAACCTCGCTACCTTCCTTGTTGGTTTACCAATCTCTACACCACGACATGACCTATTTCATGTGGCTATTGGCTCATACCGATACAAAGAAGAAAAAGAAGACTTACCTTGCTTTCAGGGTAAATAATGTTATTCTACGGTCTTAACGCTGCAGACGTGTTGCTACAGGCAGTCTAACATCTGTAGTCTACCTTAGTTGATATCTACTGTGTATATACTACATAAGTATTAATACGAGACGCAAACAATTCTGTCAAAGATATAACTTCAATAAACGACATAATAATTGCGTTTGTCTAGTTTTCAACTACCAAGTGTGATGTCCAAAATCAAACTATGTAAGGTAAAACTAACAAGCATTGTTTTTAAATGAAGATTTTGGCAATCTGGGCTCGAACTTATTGAAATCAATTTTTTGCAATTTGTTAATAAAACAAGACCTTACCAGTGTGACACAAGATCCAAATTTTATAGCTTATGCGTTTATAACGTCAAAAAAATGATCGAATCATAAATCGGGGTAAACACAAGGTTTCACGTTGAAAGAGTCGCACAGTAGGTAGTGGCGGAAAATATAACGCTATCGCACATACAATCATGAGCTCTACAATTAAACTCCATAGTATGTATTATCAACACACTGTTTCCGTTTGCTTAAACAATACCGTTTAAAAATCATACCCCGCTAACCCAACGTAATCTCAAAACATCCTTCTTTATATTAACAGAGCACTTTTTTCAGATGCCAGTCGTAAACCGACCGCTGACCTGATCGGACTATTGAAACACTTGAAGACTGTTTCGACAAAGATGCTACTACCTGGAAAAATACAAAAACAATTACTTACACGTACTTTAATCACCAACAACAAGCACATTATCTAATTGGAATTCTACTTTATCATTATCAACGAGTAATTGATACCAAACAAATATATCGGTAAGACAAATAATAAAGACACCCATTCTGTATCAATGTATCTAGATATAATGTGAAATCAAACATTGCAACAGTGACAGTCGGTCGTGCTCGAGTATTGTTTATAAACAATGGACGTAATAAATATAGTTTAAATAAACGGTGTAGTGGAACATAATTTAACAATGGCGGAAGAAAAGGCTAAACCTGTGGACGTCGAAGAAAAACCTTTGAACAAAGATGTCACTGAAAAACTTTACAAGGATAAAACATTTGGAGAGAAATTGGGTTACATAAAAGAGAATATTACCGTGGAACCTCTTTTAGCCGGCTTGATCATTCCCAGTGTCATATCGAGGTTTGCTATGGGTAATCTGAATTTGGATAAGGCATGCCGTGTAAATCTAGCCTTTGGCGATGAAATTTGTGATGCTTTAATACAGAAAACTAGCAAAAACTACACATCCTATGAGAAAGAAGTGCAGCTACTGATTTCTTCAATAGACATTTGGAAAGGCGTCATGCAAACCGCACTACCATGCATTATAATCATGTTCTTAGGGGCCTGGAGCGACAGAACTGGGAAGAGAAAGATATGTATAATGTTACCGATTTACGGAGAGGTTATGACGTCCCTGAACAACTTGGTCAATGTGTACTTTTTCTACGAGATACCCGTGCAAGTAACTGTGTTCTTAGAGACGTTATTTCCAGCAATAACTGGTGGATGGGTTACTATGTTCTTGGGGGTCTTCAGTTACATAAGTGATATTACTTCGGAAGAGTCGAGGACATTCCGAGTTGGTCTGGTCAACTTCTGCATGACAGCCGGCCTGCCGATCGGAATTGGTTTAAGTGGTTTCTTGCTGCAGAAGCTTGGATACTATGGAATATTCTCGATGACAACGGGAATGTTTATCCTTGTGTTGCTGTATGGCACTATATGTCTCAAGGAACCTGGGCAGTGGCTCGAGGATAAAGGACTACCTCCGGTAAGTGGAACAGTTTAATGCCTTAGTAACCAACTAAGAATCTCATTCTGTATTTTATGCTTCTCGCCCTTTTAGTATTGAATATTAATCAAAAGTTATATCCAATACTTTTAATCTTCGAGCTCAACAAAAAGTCTTTCAAACTTATCTACCCAATATGAGGGGAATAACAAGCGAACTAAGTTTTTTAATTCCTCTTGTTTTATACTCGCAGATAATTCTGTAATGAGTAATAACTTATAACAATGCGGGATTTAGATTAGACAAACAAAAATTGTTCAATCACGATTCACGATATAAGTGAGTGTACCTACCTGCCGGTACTAAAACTCATCGCATTGTAATTTGTGTTTTAACTGATTATAGTTATGACTATTTTAGATATGACGAAATGTGTAAAACAAAGAGGCGCCTTTAGGTCAAATTCAACTATTTTATATTATTAATAGCTGCACCCCGCGGTGTTACTCGCTACATTGCTTGTTGATCCCAGGTGCTATCTACCTCCATACACAATTTTAGTAAAATTCGTCCAGCCGTTTGAGCGTGAAGAAGTAACATACCTACACACAAACTTTCGCCTTCATAATATTAGTGTGATTATATCGGTTTTACCGCCAGTACTGCGATCCCCAAGCCGCTTGCCAAGCGTGGGTATAATGCCCCCCCCCCCCCTCATTAGAGGTAGTTCCTTGTTCAACGGTGAAAATCTTCTGCTCGCGACACCGCTGTATATAGTATGAATCACACTCATGAAAGTCATTATATTTATACCTATTAGCAGTAATTAACTTACTAATAGGTTTAATCTTCCCATAACTATTCTGTTTTTGTATTATAATAAAAGTAATTTAACTAAAAATTCCGCAGTCTAACCACTGTTAAGACTATTTCGTTTTTACTATCATTTTAAAATGGCTGTAAAATCACCAAAAAATACCTTTTGTTTTAACTAAAGTGTTCGCAAGCCAATTTTATATTAGAAGAAAGACACATTCATACAATACCCATCTCAAAAATTCACGTAATATATTTTCACGTAGGTATTAATACAATAAATTTAAAAAAAATGTTTTTCCAACAACGCATTAACTATTGTTAGTTTATATGCGTCTACGTGAGTATAGAGAGACGTCTAGGCAATAAGTATATCTTATTGAGAAACCAGCCAACCCGGCAGACGTCGCCCTACTCGCAAAAGCACCGTGACGTAAGCTGTCAATTGCGAAAGATGGCGGAGTAATAAACCTTATTTTAAAAAATATACATGTTTCATTTTATTAGTAAATTTTTTCGCCTTTTTGGTCGTTATTCTGCTATTGGAATTGGGTGGAAACGAATCAAACAAGTCAAAAACCATGAAAATGTTTCTAGCTGTTTTCGAGTTATAATTATTCTAACAAGCCCGACTTAGTTTTATATGTTACTAGTTGACCCGGGTATGAAAAATAGATGGTGGCCGATTCTCAGACCTACTCAATATGCTCACAAAATTTTATGAGAATCGGTCAAGCCGTTTCAGAGGAGTACGGGAACAAACATTGTGACACGAGAATTTTATATATAAGATTGAATAATGAGAGACAACTAACCTAAAACTAGTTCTTTGCTATTTGCACATGTATATCAAGATAACTGACCTTTGGCTTGATGATATCAAACAACATGCAGTAATTAATTACTATTTCATATATTAAACAAATGTAATTGCAATCCATTTAACTTTTTGTTAGGTCATTGAAATTAATAAACCAATCTGCTTATCAGTTAATTGGTATTATCTTGTTTGCAGTGATTGTGGATATGCTGTGTTTGTAGTAGTTACAACCGGCCGATGTTGTTAATCTTTTGTAATCTTTACCTTTTTTAGAGCGGTGAGGCAAGGTGTTGCTACCTCATTGTCACACACACAATTTTGTTATCAGAAAAATCAATAGCATTTTGCTCATCTTACATAGAGCCCCGACCGCAATGTTTGAATCGTTTGAGTAACTTTCAATCTAGTGTAATTAAATAATTAATTCTTCTTATCGTATGGTTGATGAACAACCTGGTGTCAGAGTTTAAACCAGCTGTAAGTAGGCCCGACATATGGCTTTACTAAAAAATCTCTTAGGTGTACCGGTTTCCTCACGATATTTTCCTTCACCGTTTGTAGCAACTGTTAACTTATTTATAGTAGGCACATGAATTCGGAAAACATTGGTGCGTGCCGGGGTTTGAACTTACGATGTTTCAATTGGCAGTCCAAGGGTCATATCACTCGGCTATCACTGCTTGCAATAATTTATTAATTGACTGAAATGTAAATGATTTCCTGTACGTGCCGCCATGATAAGATTACTGACAATAGTTATATTAAGTCACCTTGCCAATTGTCGATCTATGAAACATAATTTATTGGTCGATTAGATTGTATTAGAAACTTTAAGGAATTATCGTCAAGTAGCTTTCGCCCGCAGTTTCACCCACATTAAGTAGCCTATGTCCTTTGAGGCTGCTTTTAAAGCGATGGCCACACAGAAAATACGTAGGTTGAAGACGCGTCGCGGACTTGGCTCAGACATATACCCCTATGATTAACTGGCATACAAAATATATACAAACGTCGCGATGAAAAAAACAGATAAGACGGGTCGCAGACAGGTCTGTGTCTACGTTACGTCTATGCATTTTAGCCTATGTTCGCGTTAAGTAGCATATGTCTTAAACTTTCTACATGCCAAATTTTATCAAAATCCGTCCAGTAGTTTGGTCGTGACTAAACGTGAAGTAACAAACAGACAGAGAGTTACTTACACAGTTATGATATTATAATAGTCTAGATTACAACAGACTGCTAGAATACTAGCTGTGCCTTATGGTTTCACCGCCGCTAACTTAAGAGAAATTTGATTTTTTATGAATCATTTAGATGCAGTCCTATATCCTATCATCCGCGCTAAAACTTTGTTTATGCTTGCTCGGCTTCTATTGATTGTAGCGTAATGTTAAATAGTCTATAACATTCGCTACTAATTGGGAAAATATACCAATTATCAAATCCATTAGTAGTTTAGAAATAAGCTCGGCCAACAAAGAAAAAAGTACTTTTAATTATTATTTTTTCTTCTCTTTTAATACTACCTAATTCTACATTATATTAGTAGTACATTAGTATAGAAACAGATAGTTTCAATTATAGAAAATCCTATTTCGTAACAAGCTGTGACTGTGTTTTATAATTTTTTTTATCTGGCCCTTTTTCTGAAATGTGACTTCATTTTTTTATATACACTATATAATATCATTATGTATAATGCACTACATACACATTTTGGTAAGTGCAATCAACTCAAAAATTACGTTAAAATGATTACTTAATTCAATTATTGAAATAAGATATTTCTAATAACTATTTTACAACTATTTACACACTTAATTCTAATACAAAATAAAAACTATATACAAAAATAAAAAGTTAAAAAGCATCAAAGAATTCATCCCCATCGAAGTCAACCGGTAACGTGACCAAAAGACTGGCAGCATTGCCACGTTGAATATATTTCAGGTATTTCTTACTTAATGAATGTTACAATAACATTATTTTAAACAATATCATAATTAACGGTGAAGTATGCAATTAGCAGTGTTGTAAAATATAATGATTATCAACTTTAAATGATGAATACATACTTTCATATCCATTAGCTCGGATTTAAAAATAAATAATATGCCTATATAAACGACCTCATTATCATATACTATACTGATTACTTGATTAGTATTACGTTAAAAACATAATCTGAATTAAGATAACATTCTACTTTTATGGACAGTTTCTTATCAGTGTCTATGAATTAGGCGATGATAGTAATAACTAATTTATTATCGCCACATTTTTTATCGTTTTTTAAAGTATTATGTTCCAGCTCATTTTTAAATTATTCGAGAACGAATCTATCGTGGGGAAGGCGATTCACATTCTCATTTAGGTATTTCTCCGCCCACCACCGACTAGTATATATTATTAATCTGCCGAGTGGTATCCGACAAGAATTGACCACCCCCTTTTCTCCCGTGTCTTTCTCCCGAAGATGGGCAGCAGCCTCTTCTGTAACTTCACCACCAATACTGCGATCTCCAAGCCGCTTGCCAAGCGTGGGAATTATGGCAACTCCTCCCTTTACCTAAGGGGGAGGCCTTTGATCAACAGTGGACGTCTTCCGGCTGTGGGTGCGTCTCATAAACACAAACACCGAGACTCTGACCAAACAACTGCAGCTCACATAAATATATACCGTTACGGAAATCAGAACACCCTCAGTGCAGTACAATAACTTAGAAGATCTCCAATAGGGTTTTATTAACTTTTATTAACTTATTTAAAAAGGTAAAGCCTTATCTCATTATCGATATAGGCACTATAGCCTGTAATGTCAGAAGGAAACCGCCTTTCTATTCGCTTTCCCTAGACAAGTGTAGATAACATAGTGATAGAGGAAAGCCTTTGCGCTTAGAGACCACTAATGTCCAATCCTTTACGAATTCCTACTGAATCAAATTCACTGTATAAATCCCTGCACGTCACCGGCCAGTGATTCCCCCAACATTCTTGAGACCAGTGTGGTGACACAAATACTATTGTTACGTCCCAGCTCCGACTATCACAATAGTGTCCAATTTATCAAGCAATTTGCTTGTACTGGCCATTGAACTTCAACTAGTTCTCGGAATTAGGATGCACAGGATTAGGATAATGCGACGTATTGTTGTCAAACCGTACTGTAGTATGAACTAGAACTGTTTATATGGATTTTTTTTTATTTTGTTTTTTGATTCCTGATGTTTGAATCCTTACCAATTCATGGTCACGGACAAACTAAAATGTTAAACGTCAAAACAGCATTGATAGCCGAGTGGTATGATCATTGGACTGCCAAGACAAAGGTTGCAAGCTCAAACCCCGGCACCACTGTCTTTCCGGACTTATGTGCATATAAATAAGTTATCAGTTGCTAAAAACGGTGGAGGAAAACATCGTGAGGAAACCGGCACACCAGAGATTTTTGAACGGTGTGAAAATCCATGTAAGAGGCCTACAAGCGGTTTAAAGTCTGTCACTAGGTGGTTCAGTAACCATACGATAAGAAGAAGATCGTCTAATTTGACCATGGATGGACCATGAATGCTGTAAAGGATTCAGTCATGTTGGCTTATCTCGAGTGCACCTGTATTGCCTGTGAGGCTGCTTTTAAGGCCATGGCCACATAGAAAAGACGTAGGAAAAAGACGCGTTGCGGACAGGGCGCATATACCCCTTTGATTAACTTTCATACAATATGTATACAAACGTCACGATGCAAAATACACAGATAAGCCGAGTCGCAGACAGGTCTGTGTCTACGTTACGTTTTTTCCGTGTGGCCATCGCCTAAGATTGGCTGCCGCGACCGAAAATTTGGGCGCCACGACATAATTATCGTACCTTAAATCTTTAACAACATAACCCGGTTATTTTCTTAAAGAAAAACATCTGACCAAATTGAATTCCGATCGGAGCTCCATTAATTTCGTTTTCCAAATGTTTTTAATCACTGTCAGCAGCACGTACATATGTCTAGACCCTCCCTAAAGATAGGTCACTCCGACGGTTTTTGTCTAAAGGTCAGACAGGGGCGTGATACATACTGTTTTAGTTGTTTTTATTAAATTGCTATTTTACTATACGTCGAGTACAGATCGATATACCCAAGACTAAGGAGCAACTATCGAAAAAATCTGCTATACTAGCTTTCGTCCGCGGCTTCACCCGCGTTTATTTAGACTGTTAGTTTCATACAAACTTTCAACCCTTATTTTAACCCCTGTGAGGGATCAATCTGAAAATAGAAGCCTTTCTTGAGTCTTCTTAGTCTTAAACTTTCTACATGCTAAATCCATCAAAATCCATCCAGCGATTTAGTTGTGAAGGCATAACAGACAGACAGAGTCACTTTCACATTTATAATATTAGTATGGACGAATAATTTATGCATTAGAAAAAATTCTCAGCAGTGGACTGTAACTAACTAGGGCCTAATGTTATACAAAAAAAATATGCTTCATAAGTCATAAAAAACTCTTCTGAATATTTGTTTACTTGACTACCACATAGTCTAGCTAGTTGCAGAAAACCACTTGACCGTCCATAAAGGTTATTATACACATTATAAACAAACAGTATCTAACTGTTATCTATACGTGTAGTGTCTGAGTGAATTTGCGCAAGACGATAAAAAGATCAATACAACTTCCATACATCCATATCAAGGTGCAATTATAAGATAAATTGATATAATAAGTCCTTTGTTCTTGTTAAAACGATGTAAATATAAACATGCGCGCTTCTTAACATAGGTATTTAATGCGTGAAGAGTAACCTGAATAAAATACGTTTGAAATCGTAAAAGGTATTACCAATTTTTTTCATTTTCAGTGCATTTTAACGTAATATAATCAATCACTTCTTTTTTATTTGATTTATTTAAAAAATTGACTGCCTCGTTGGTCTAGTGGTCGCTAAGCGCGACTGCTGAGCACGAGGTCCTGGTTTCGAATCCCGGGTCGGGCAAAGTGTTACTGGGTTTTTCCATTAGGCTTAAAACTAATAATAAGCTTGAAACTAAATTGATAAAGGAAATTTGAAAAATGATGTTCACAAGCTCTCGCTTGTGGCAGCGCCACGGTACGGCGAAGGTTACATGTCTAATTTAAGGAAATAAAAAACAGTTTAGATATTCACGAAATGTTATGTTTATTATTCAGACAACTTTACGATGTTAAAGTAATTTTCAGAGGAATCATTTTAACAAAAATATCACGACATTTTGTAAGGTATGTCAAGTGTGACGACTAAAGAAACTTGTGTTTTTCTCGTTTCTCACGGAAAGACAATTACTTTATCATCTAATCTAAACATATAATGACCATAGAATGACGTCAAAATGATAGACAAATTTAGTAAAACGCCTTTTGACGCCAATCTGGTTTTGTATTGGTTAATTGGTATTAACAAAAAAAGCAACTCATGCTTTTAGTTTGTTTTTTCATTAAGTTATTAAAATCTATAGATCGCCGAGTGGTATCCGGCCTTCAATTGACCACCCCCTTTCCCCCCGAGAGGTGCTCGTAGTAGGCGACTAAGGGAAAATCTAGAAGATGGGCAGCGTCTTTTGTAACTGCACCACCAATACCGCGATCCCCAAGCCGCTTACCAGGCGTACCCCCACTCCAAGGGGAGGCGTTTGTTCATCAATGGACGTGTTTTGGCTGATGATGATGATGAATCGATAGATCTATATATATTTCAGATTTTTAAAGGCATTGGTAGTTTACCTACACCATGCGAAAATCGTATCTCATTGCTCAGTGGCTAGAATTAACACAACTTTCCGCGCTAAAGAGTTAAATTTCCCTGACCAATATTTGCGTTATCCGATATGCTTGGAATCTGAACATTTACACTGAGTGCAAATACACGAAACAAAAAACATACATTGCGACTCTTAGATCAAAGATCTTCAGACTAGACTTTGACATTTTCTCATCCATAATGAATAATTACAGGTGTAACCTGCTGTTATTTTTTTAAACAACGTCACTCTACACTAGGAAAATCTCGTGTGTCGTAAGTGCGTTTACAAACATGAAAATCACATACACAAACACCCAGACTTGGGACAAACATCGGACAAAATTTTGTCCCTTACGGCAGTCGAATGCAGCCCTTAGCAGTCCAATGACTTAGCCACTGCGCCAATCAAGTCGTCGAAGTCGAATCCTTGCTGATGTTTGAATGATAACTCTGACCTATATCTGCCAAACATGTAATGTTAATCAAGCACGTAATGTTCACAATCAATAGGATTATGTCTATTGTAATATATACCTTACTTGCGAGTACAATGGCGCTCCATATCGTTTTATGATATTGTTTGCTTGATACGAATTTACATATTATAAATGTCTTTAGAACAATAATGTGATAATTCTAAACTTTCATATTGCAGCTAATATTTGAATAACATATGTAAATAAGGAAAAATGATTTATTAGTTCACGTGATTTGTCTGTCTGTTTGTGTGTCTGTCATCTGTGTTTGATGAGAGTGATGACGATTATGTCAAAGATAGATATTATTTATGAACTGTTGCGTGGTGTATGCTTTAAATGTAAATGTAACTTGTCATTTGAAGCTGTGTTAAATCATAATATCAGTCCAAAACTGTCATACCACAGGTTAAAGATCTCATATACCAATGCGTTTGAACGAAAATCAAGAAAGTCTAAAATTCCTATTTACGTTATTCCACACTGAGCATTAAGCCAATTGAACTAATAATTGGGTATTGTTGCAAGAGGAAAATTATTTCCTTCTTAATTTAAAAAAGGCCTTATTATTGTAAGGCTCATGAACAACCCGGTGCCAGAGTTTATACCGCCTGTAGGCCTCTAACATTACACAATGTTGAAATCTGTAAGGTGTGCCGTTTTCCTCACGATGTTTACTTTCGCCGTTCTTAGCAACTGATATAATGCGCGTATGAATTTGAAAATACATTTTTGCGTGCCGTGATTTGAACTTACGAGCGTTGACTTGGCAGTCCGGCAGTCATGCCACTCGGCTATCTGAGCTCGTCTGTGCTGAAAAATTGCGTCCATACTTGAATCCTTCACATTTGCTCTACCTGACAACAGTTTATTTTAATTCTTTGTTATCAATATAAATTCTCAATGACAATAGGAATCGTGTTGATGGCCGATACCATATCTACCTTATACAACATGGCGGCTATAATAACACCAGCCCCCTTACCAGTAACTCTTAAAACAGGCCAGTGCACGTTGTGGAAGCGAGACGCCGCTACGTGCAGTATAATGCAGTGTCTCGCTTCCACAACTTAAACTGTCCTGTTTTAAGAGTTCGTGGTATGGGGGCAGTACCTAAATGATGACAGGATACTGCCTATTGTCCAGCATTAAGATACACTCCTTGTTTATAAATATAAATCTTAGGGCTCTTTCAAATCGGCTGTCAATAGGGATATAGCCCGATTTACTTCTGCTACAAACATCAACGTGTTCAAATGACAGGCAAAATGTCGGGTTATGTACCCGTTTTTTTTGTAGTATGGAAAATACATTACGCCTCACCCGCCGCTGGGAGACGATGGGTGTTTCTAGACCTCTCCCCCATGAACCCAATAAGATCCACAGGGGCCTACCCACTTATAATCTCTCAATTCCTGCACTGCGCCCGAAGGCAGGGAAACAGAATCGCAATAGCATTCCACCGCCAAGGAGCTATACACTGATAACACAAGTCTTGATTATACAAAGATTTAGGTTGACTAAAAAGATTAAATAGGTAATTTCAAACCATAAACCATATTTCGAGCCATAACTATAGGTAATAACAAACCTCGTCTGATTAATTAACTTTCCTACATTTAATTCCTTGAGTTAAAGAAACTCCTTCTTCAACGATAGCAATTTATAATGAGTTTTTTTTCATCTTACAGATAGAAAGGCCGGACCACTCCAAAGTGTCGTTCTTCAACCTGTCACATGTCATGGAGACTGTGACAGTCGCCTTCCGTCCTCGACAGTCCAACAAGAGGGTGAAAGTTATCCTCACGCTGCTCATCGTCTTCGTGCTGTTTGGACCTTCTTCGTGTGAGTTACCTTTATCATTTAAAAATAGAAGCCGTGCCGTGTGGTTTCTGGCGTAAAATTGGCATTGTCTTCTTCTCATGAAACTACAAAGAACCTAGCTTTAGTAAAGCTTAAAGCTCTACTTAACACCTGTCAGTAAAGCCTATTAAAAAAAAACACAGACTATTTAACTTGCTTGCCACTATGAAATTCAATTATTATTATAGTATTATCTCAATTTATCTAATAGATATTCGTTTTATTTTACAGCGGAACACACTGTATTTTATCTGTTCGTGAGAAACCGTTTGAACTGGGACATGGTCAAATTTGGTGTATTTATGAGCTACTCCATCTTACTGCACTCATTTGGTAAGAAAGATTTTGAATTTATTCGAGGATTTACAGACCATCTTAGGAAGGATCTATTTAGCATAAACTAGCATAACCATAACAACACGCCTGTTTTCCCCGAAGGGGTAGGCAGAGGTGCACATTAAGTACACCCACTTTTCGCCTGTTATGTTTTTTAGGTATCAATGTAATAGGGGGCGAGCCTATTGCCATCAACCGGGCACAAATCCAGACTCCGTGCTGCTACTGAGAATGACCTAATGGAAAAACCCAGTAACACTTTGCCCGACCCGGGATTCGAACCCAGGACCTCGTGCTCAGAAGTCCTGCTTAGCACCCACTAGACCAACGAGGCAGTCTATTTATCATTTAAGGTTTTTTTCAATTTGCACCATAAAGACGAAATTTTTAAGCGATCCAATTAAGAACTTTAAAGCAATATACAGCCAGGTATATTGACAAGACTACAAGCGCTTTTATTAATACTGCAAACCTTACAAGGGTATCGAAGCATGACGACATACCTTTGCCTTTAATGAAAGGCCAGGAGCGCCGGCTACCCTCCCTGATTTTTCAAAGGGCCTTAAAATGTTAATCTCATAAACTTCGTGCAGCGTCCAAGGATTTGAAAGGAAACACTCAAATTTTTACATTAAGGGTAATGACGGAATTTCTCATCGTGTCGTGTAACAAGTGAAAGAATAACTATGAAAATTTTGGAGTATGTATGTAAAAAAAATCCATCCATAGTAACATTATATAGGTGAAAGTAACTCTGTCAGTCTGTTACGCCTTCACGACTAAACCGCTGGACGGGTTTTAAAGAAAATTGGCATGTAGAAAATTTAAGACCTGGAAAAGGACATAGGCTAATTAACGCGCGCGAAGCCGTGGGCAAAAGCTAGTATCATGTAAGCTTTAAACCTAGGGTATAATGGACTTTGGTTTCTTTAGAATAGTTTCTTTATATTTCAGGTGCAATGTTTTCAATAACGGTTCTCAGCAAACGCATGCAGATTGACGACTCGATGCTGTGTCTCATCTCTGTCATCAGTAAGTTTATTGGATCCGTGTGGACTGCCTTCGTGAGGAGTGATATTGAAATGTACCTCGGTAAGTGTAGTATAAAACAAAATTGTCCTAAATTAGTAAACAAGTATAGTAGCTAAATTTTCATGAAAATTTAACCTTCTTGATTGAAAAATTGCGTGACAGTGCAAAAAATATCGATAGCACACTTCAATCTCTTTTTAATTTCAATGGATTGCTTTATTCCGATGACCATACAGTTCTATCGAGTCCAATAGTACAGATTTCTTCATCATTTAATGTACGCGACAGGTTGACATGGCCTTCAGGGTTTTAGGTGAAGCGCGGGGGCGGGGACACACTGCATGCCCCCGCATCGCCGAAAAACTATACCCTGTCAATCAGACATTGGATATGGCTGCGTTTTACACCAGCTTACTGAAAATAACTTTTAGCTAGTAATGATAATATGAGTTCATTTAATATTGATTGTGATAAATATAATATTATTATAAAGTATATTTTAATTTTACTTGAAATAAAACCTGTTTAATTAATTTTAATCTTATTCGTCGCGTGGCCAAAAAATCTTATCGATATAACTACCTGGTACGTGATGGCACATCACTAGAAAATTGCCACGTCGAGCTGTCGCGTACAATACATCCACGCTAACACGAATTAAAATATACACGCCCAAAATTATACGCGAGTACAAAATTATAGTACCCTTATAGCACAAAAGCGTCATCGAGCCTCCCTATACTGGTTTTATTATGATAATGTGCATTTGAATAATGGTCGGTTCAATGGCTGGTATTAATATGATTGCGTTCACATTGCAGTGCCTGTCGTCGAGCTGCTCAACGCCACCACATTTACGTCACTCCGCTCCATCATATCGAAATTAGTGGAAAAACAGGAAACAGGTTGGTTCAAAGTGTCGATAAATCTAATCAGGTTATTTAGATTCAGTGTTTAATCCTTTTAAAGCTTTTCTTTTCGTGTTAGTTAATTTTGATAAAAATTCTCATTTCCATGAACAACTTTAAAAAAGAACAGAATTTAGGCTTTATTAAAATTGGCTAAATTGTTACCTGCATGCATTATTACTTATGGTAACTAATGTTTTTTTTTTTTTTTTTTTAGCCTATACTGTCCCACTGCTGGGCAAATGCCTCCCCCAAATCCTTTCATTGGACCTTGTCTCGCGCTACCTCGAACCAGTTCTTACTATAAATGTCCAGGTCGTCTCGCCACCTTCTCTTGGTTACTCTTGGAACTAATGTTACCATAAGTAAATTGATAAAGAGAAACATTAGTAAAAACTGCTCGATCCATTCCAAAGGTCCATTGGAATATAACTTTAAAATAATGAACGAAATCTTTTCAGCTAAAGTAAACTCTGTTTTCTCCCTGACGGAGACCGTTGCGTCCCTGGTGTTCCATCCGTTCTACTCATGGATGTATATGAAGACACTACACGTACTGCCTGGAGCCATATTCCTAACTAGCGCTGCGATTGCCATCCCACCATGCTTCGTACTTATGTAAGTTTACCTTCACATAACTTCAATGGAATTCTTTATTTTAATGTAGAACACAAGTCATACGTATTTGCAAACACGTATGTTATGTGGATGTGTTGTCCTTTCATCACTCATCATAAGCCTTATACGAATGGCAAAATAAAAGGTATCGATAAAATTAAAAATATATGGGATTGACATATGTGATAGTTTACATAGTTGAAACATTTTATCATCCCCATATGTATCATTTTGTTTGATTTCTATTCGTCTAGCGTTTTGCCTAATGATTGGGGCCCTAAAAATCTCATATGCCATAATAGGTGGCGAGCCTCATGCCATTTATGAGGCCTACCCTGTTTGCATCCCAGAGGAACGGAAAATATTTTCTTATTCTAACTTAACTACTAATAACTATATTTTACTCAAAACGAATTTCTTTTCCCAGACACTTCTACGTCCAGCATAGGAAACAATTGAAGGATACAAGAAAGATAGCTCTTGAAGCAGAAGAGAAGAAAGACGCTAAAGAGGCTGAAGCAAAGAAGTCTGATCCTTTACAATTCATACCATCAATCGATACAATAAAAGCCGAATTAGGGAAGACAAGTTAGCATTACAAATTATAGCCGATAAGTTGTTCTCAATAAACGTATTATAAGAAAAATAAATTAAGTCATCAATTTCATGAAATGTACGAGTAAATAAAGGTCGCATACATATCAAATCGGAAAGGTATCGTTACCAAATCGCCTTTCGCCTCACCGTCAAAAAGGCGTCAACTTCACGTAAGCACGTTACGAAAGCGGATCAGCTGCTCCGAGACGTCGACTCGGTACGACTAGGCGACGCCGCTCTTTCGGCCCGCCGGTCCCGAGGCGAGGCGATTACGTTACGATTCCGATTAGTGAGCTTTGCAGGAGGAACTTTCATAGGAAGAATACTGCACGGCTCGAGTTGATACGGTGAGCAATTGACGATCCCCTTGCGGGTTGGTATGTGTGCTTCCTTGAAATGTATTTTTGTAAATTTATATTTTTGTAATGGTAACTTTTTATAATATGTATATAATATAATAATTATGTTTGTGAATACGGTTTTACTTGCGTGTGTACGAGTACTTTAGGTACATTTGTTTAGTTTTAACTGAGGCTTTTTAAACGGCGAACCAAAGCATACCCGAGCTATTTATTTATTTAAATTGTAATATAACGCTAAAATTAAAAATCATATAAAATAGAATTATATGAGTTTTATATTAGTGCACGTGAATAAAACCGTATTTAACAACTTAATATAGGTATCTAGTGCTGAATAAAGATTAAATAATAATGTTTAACCTAAGGATTAAAATCGAATTGTAATAACGAATTGTATGCCCAGCCTCCCTAGACATGCGGCAAAACCCTTGACGAATAGAAATCGAATAGAATGGAACATAATATATAATAATAATAACAGCCTATAACTGTCCCACTGCAGGGCAAAGGCCTCTTCTCGTATATAGAAGGATTGAGCATTGATCACCCCGCTAGCTCACTGCGGGTTGGCGATTACAGATAATTAAATCCAGGTTTCCTCACGATTTTTTCCGCCACCGTTAGTCAGTGGTGTCTTAGAATAACTAAGAAAGTATTTATAACATTGAAAAAGTGACATTGATAGTTGCCCAGGTTTGAACCTGCAACCTTGTGCATACAAATCCGGTGTGTTAACCATTAAGCCATCACGACGAATAATATGAGTTTGACAGAATTACGTTATTCCCATACATTTATCGTTCTATTCTATTTCTATTCGCCAAGCATATTGCACATGTCTAGGGGCAATAGTTTTAAGAGTTTTCTATATAACTAGGTAAGTAATACAATAAATCAGTGATTATCTACAGCTGGTTTCATCGACTAGTACAGACAATTGCGGAACTCAAACTCGGCACGGCTCGTAAAAATAAAAGTGATTGTGGTTTCTAATTTTGCATGTATGTAGAGACCGCTTTACCCTTAGCAGTAAATATATGGCAGTTGGAGTTATAGTATAGTCTTTTAAAAGATACAAAATTTATGTACACATGTGTGACGGAAATTTGCAATTTGAAAATATATAAAAATGTGACGTTGTGAAAATGTTATTTGTGACTAATGTCACTATTATGTGACATTAATAGTAATTATTAATAAAGTAAATCTTATTAATATATTATTACTTTATTGTCAGTAGTCAGATTTCGGCCGCTAAAATTTAATTTTGCCATAGACTCGCTAAGAAGAACTAGTTGGATATAAAAAAAAGAATTCATTATTACTTTTTAATATTTAAAATATAGTAATGAATTCTTTTCGTTTGAATTTATTTTATTGTACCTAATTTGAAAAATTGTAAGAAATTTAAAAAATTCACACTAATCTGACATCTTTATATATTTAAAACCTAGACCTAAGCGAATGGTCTTAAATTGCAAACATAAATTGCGTTTAGTGTCTAATTGAAGTTACTCTGTAATGGGACAGTTACAGGCTAGTATTATATTAATTTAGATGATATGTAAATAAATTAAAACCGCAGTATTTCTCAAACTTATTTTTTTATTGGAATTTGAATAATATCACAATATTTCAAGAAATTTAATTTTCAAGTCATTTGACTGCCTCGTTGGTCTTGTGGTCGATAAACTCGACTCCTGAGCATGAGGTCCCGAGTTTGAACCTCGAGTCGGGCTAAGTGTTACTGGTTCTTTTTTCCAGTTTTTATTACTGACATTACCGTCAGTAACAACACGAGGTCTGGATTTCTCGCCACTCAATGGCAATAGGCTCGCCCCCTATTACATTAGGACCTACAACATAACTGGCGAAATGTGGACGTACTTTACAATCGACAGGTATAGTTTGACTAATAACTGTCAATTTGTATGAATAAATATCTAAAGGGGTATTTACTGAATAGCCACCAGCAATGTGAAATGAATGTGGAGAGTGTTTAAGCCTAGGCTCCTATTTGATTATAAAGGCAAAGAATACCCGAGAACGTGTTGTTAAGGGAAAGTTATATTCCCTTTACCACATAGAGTAGCGCGGGATGCAGTATAACATTATTCCTCTGTAACCTTTATATGAAATAAATGAACTTTATTTTTCCATATAATTATATATTATGAATAAAGAAATTGAAACTGAATGAATACCTTAATAAAGAATGATATCAATATACCTTCATTACGCATTTTTATTTACTCAATAAATACACTCACCGCACGGATGTTGGCCTAAATTTCATATAAGAAACGCTTCATTTTATCGATTTACGATTCACGTTTTACATTAAATTTGTCACTGAAGGACGAGGAATCATCAAACACACTTACAGAGAAAAATATATAGTAATCTGCGTACAATTTAGATTTTAAATCATAATAGCCATAAAAGTTCAGGCCACATTCAACGCCGGTGAGTGTACATATAGAATTACTTGATAAAATAATTTGTGGTATAATTTCTTACTTGGAATGCGTACCATTATTTTGTCACGGGTAAAAGCTGAAATTCGGATATCTGGTGACATTCCAAAAAGAACACTTTATATATTTTAATTGGTAACCCGATTGTAGCACATACATTTTTGGTAATAACAAAGAGTATAAGCATGTTATGGATTTTCTTATTGTTAAAAAAATGACCTACATCAGGATCTTCGATATTATTAAAGGTAACATGTTTTCGGCTTCGAATTAAACTGTTGCCGCTTTGAATCTGTCTGATATACGAAGCGCCTACTATCTGACTTTACCAATCCCTTAACTGCGAAATTGATATCTTGAGGTGGAATCGGTTGTCAGATTTCCTGCACCTACCTGTCCGACTGAGGAAGATATTCGCTAGTCGAATAGTTTACTACGATGTTGGTGATGCCGAGTGATATTTGATTGAATACAAGCCATATTCGCCCGAAATAGTATCTAGACTAGAAAGAAACATTGCTAAAACTTGATCATAAACAAACTCCTTGCTAAAATTGGATCATAAAGTCAAAAAATGTGTAACGCTAACCTTGTAAATCAACGATTTGGAATAAATAGGCGAAAATAAACCACTGACTGAAATATTAACTTATAATTAGACTGGTAAACTGGAAAAATCTCCATTGTGATGTAAATGACCACTTCTCAATACATATGGAACGATTGGCGATTTCAGATCATTTGAATACAGGTTTCATCACCATGTTTTAGGATATCTAATAAAAGCAAAATCTGTCACAACGATGCTTGCATACGAATGTTCCACCTGTCAGGCCGTCTTAATTTATATTTCAATACAAAATTCACTTTATTGATTTTATTAATTCAGCCCACGATGTCGTGCATGTAAAGTTTTGTCTCGCTTTTCCAAAATTAGATTAGCCTATGTCGTCCCTGAGAGTCCATTCTAACTAAAAATGACAACTTTTCAACATTTTCTTGTCAAATTTAAAAAATCCGATTGAATTATTTTGGAGATTCTTTTTCAAACTTACCTCTACATAATATTATTAGATATAGAAAGCTCGTAGCTACGTGGCCATCGCGCAGATCAGTCAATCTGCGAGGCTAAGCCGTGCGCGCCAAGGTCAGTCTTGTGATGGGTGACCGTTTTCACATTTCGAGTCCCGTCTCCATGCTGCGGAGAGACCCTGAAGCCGTTGGCCCTGCCTGATATCTCTCAAGTCATATTGAACCTGTGTTTGTGCGCAGCTAGTCTCAACTGAGACAGGCCGCCGTCACCGAGGGTAGGAGAACATTATTAGATGTAGAAAAATACAATTCAAAATCAAGTTATTATTATACACGCTTATTCCCAGCCACAGAAGTACCAAATCTAAGCACATTTACCCCACTGGCTCCCATAACAATTGGTCCCCAAGGAACTATTCACAATGGTTAGCAGCCGAGTTGATATGACGCCCGCGGGACCGAATGATTATGGCGAGATGTTTCATACATTATGATATTCTTGATGGTGCCTTGGTACAATAAACGCGTAAATTGACAGTTTTTTTATACGGAATTTACAATCATCATTCCATTATAGGATAAAAAGTAAATTGAAATTATATTTATGGACTGTATGTTTATGGGAATAAGTTTGGGTGTAAATATGAATGTCTATTATTCTCCTATCATAACTAAACTAATTTATGCTGAGTGGTATCCGGCCTACAATTTAACCACCCCCTTTCTTCCCGTGGATGTCTTAAGAGGCGACTAAGGAAAAATTCAGAAGTTCCCCAAGCTGCTTGCCCAGCGTTGGAATTATGGCAACTCCCCCCCCCCCCCCTCATTAACTAACGGAAGCCTTTGTTCGAGAGTTGACGTCTTCCGCAGGCTCGCACCTAAGGGGGGAGCTGCCATTATCTCCACGCTTGGCAAGCGGCTTGGTGGTTCCTCGAGTCAGCTAGTAATAAATAACTAGTCATCATTATATTAAAAAAATACTGTTTAAATGTTGAACCTGTAGAATAACAATGACTTTCAAATACAAATCATATACATATACATCACATAAATAAAAACAAGGCACGTGGTAATTTATTGCTTATGGATTATGATAATGGTTTATAATGCTTGTAAAAGTATTTAACCTTCGGTAGACGGTAAGACACTTAGATATTACTGAAACAAAGAAACATTAATAAGATTAAATGACGGGTAAATTCCTACTCAAAGCGCCTTTAATAACTATACCTACTCGTAGCGCAACATATCAGAAAACTTTGCTTGATCCTTGGCTAAACCTATATTTACTAACATTTGTACACACACACACCTTAGTAGCTCCGTTGTTTGAGGGCAGAACAAGGGAGCGTGTCGTCAATCTATAAATTAAATTGATATTTTAAGCTGAAGAGTTTATCTGTTTGGTTGAACACGCTAATCTCAGGAACTACTGGTTCGAATAGAAAAAATATGTCAGTGTTCGATAGTCTTTTTATCGAGGAAGCGTCCGCGTGGATTTCAAACGTTTTATAGCCTATAGTACAAAGCATTCTAAATACACGCGCAAGCGGTCGCGGGTGGAAGCTAGTAGATTGATAAAAACCTACTTACTCTTCTTTCCCGTTTGCGTTTTCTAAAAAAGAAAAAGAAGATCAATCAAAATCGTTTCCTAATATATAACGAAGTTATCTGCTCCCTTACCATGAACTCTTAAGTTTACGTCGTGGAAGCGAGACGCCGCATTATACTGCACTAAGCGGCGGTCATAGAATTAGAATTATGTATGTTTATTGTTTGTCACAGGTAAAGAAAATATAACATTCAGATGGTTCACAAACAAATATGGTATCACTGTAACATACCCACAGGGTGTACAATATTATAAGTTAAGAGAAAGGAAGTACACACTAAAAATATAAATATCTATTACAATGTTTTTTCTATTAGGAACTCCGATACATACTGTTCTGTTTTAAGAGGTAATGGTAAGGGGGCTGATTTCTTTTGCATTGGCGACATGACAAACAACAGCTTTAGACATTTGGTATTTTTTTATAAGTTTTAAGGTCTTTTGCACTTTTGACATTAATACTATACCTACTCGTGTGTTTGTATATACCTACTGACATTCCTTTAAATGGAATTTTCAAAAGTTAAAAAAACTCAACTACGAAGGCAAAATGGAATTCTAAAATAAGAATGCTATTGCATAATATTATTTAATTTATAAGTTAACACAGATTCAAGTAATTTCGCCTATAATTATGACTGTGCATTTTAACAAAAAATAATATATAATCAATGTTACGTACCGGTCTAAGCATAATCACTTACTTCCTATCTCAGAATTGTATTTATGGATAGTACTTACCGACAAATCGATGATAAAATTTATTTAATACATAGCACTCAATACGACACCATTAGAAAAAGTGTTGAAGATTATCGAAATCTAAAAAAAAAATTAATAGGAAATAAGTCTGTTGAAACTATCAAGGGCTCC
Source organism: Abrostola triplasia (assembly GCA_946251915.1). NCBI lineage: Eukaryota > Metazoa > Arthropoda > Insecta > Lepidoptera > Noctuidae > Abrostola > Abrostola triplasia. The sequence continues at coordinate 2,703,091 of OX276425.1, forward strand.
ATAGAACGGTCTCATCATCATCATCATCAGCCGGAAGACGTCCACTGTTGAACAAAGGCCTCCCCCTTAGAACGCCACAATGAACGACAGCTTGCTAATTGCATCTACCGGTTGCCTGCAATTCTGACGATATCGTCGGTCCACCGGGTGAGAGGCCTGCCAACGCTGCCTTCCGGTTCGTGGTCGCCACATGAATAAGAACTTTTCTTCCCAATACGGTCTATCATTATGAATTTAGTAAAAGAACAAACAATTTTAATTAAAAATTACGTACCTAAAATACCTCGAAATCACGATTGTAGTAATGAGATCAATGAGTAAGTTAATTGTCAGCTACATTTTCATAAATCCACAATATAACAATATTAAGACCTAATTAGCAACGGTTAACAGACAGAGACTCCGTATATTGAACTATTGTCTGATAACATTGCGTTAGTTAATTAGGATTAGTCTACAAAGATATACAAAAATATATAGGTACCTAATTATGTTATATCGTACGATCCCAATGTTAATAACATATGTACTTAGATATGAGTAATATTTATCGCTAAAGATTATGATGATATTATCATTATATGAACTATCAAACAGTTACCATTGTGCGCCTCTAATATGTACAAGTGAAATTAAACCAAATTATAATTTTGTAATAAAAATAAAAATATTAGTTCATAAGTGATTTCAAAAATGGCTACTGACAACGGAAAACAAGACAATAGTTATGAAGATTATACAGAAGCAGATCCACTTAAACAAAAAAGTAAAGATGGCGAAGAGGAATCTAAAATTAGTTTTCGTGAAAAACTTGCAGATTTTTTCAAAAACATAACCTTAGAACCAACATTGTTCATCTATGTAGTATGCACGATGCTAATTGCAACCGCAACACAAAATCTCAACCTTGATAAGGCATGTCGGGTCAACCTAAACTTCACAGAAGAGATATGTGATTCTTTGAGGTCTCAAAATGTCTCGAGTGAAAATGAATACGAACGGGAAACCCAGAAGCTTCTAGCATCAGCCCTTTCTTGGAGGACGTACTTGTCGGCGACACTACCCTGTGTTCTAGCCTTGTTTGCAGGCTCATTTTCCGACAGAACGGGACATAGAAAAATATTCATTGTCGTCTCTATTATTGGACAAATTCTTATGTGCACCAACAACATGATAAATGTATATTTCTTTCTTCAGCTCCGATTGGAAGTCTTGGTCTTTACAGAAGCTATCATTGAAGGGTTAACTGGAGGCTGGTGCCTTTGTTTTCTCACAGCATTTGCGTACATAAGTACCATAACCACAGACAAAACAAGAACGTTTAGGTTAGGACTCGCCAGTTTCAGTATAACACTAGCTTTCCCTCTTGGTATGGGAGTAAGTGGAATATTGTTAAATAAATTAGGGTACTATGGATGTTATGGGTTATCTACTACTTTAAATTCCCTAAATTTTATGTATATCGTACTAGTGGTAAAGGATCCACCAAAAAATGCGGAACAGAAAAAGGTACGAATTATTTTATTTCTATTGTGAGTTAAAAAGTTTGGCGTGAGGTTGAGGCCGTAAGGCCGAGTGTACCTTGTGGTTAATAGACCACTCTCTTCCCTCCGTTGGGTGTCGTAAGAGGTGACCGGGGGATATACCCACCATGAAGAATAGCCAAAAACAGCCTCCATTTCCCGACCGCCCTATTATTCCAGGTAACTAGTAGTGACTGGGTGGCGAAAACAGGAGTCGTCCAACAGTAAACTGCAATAGGCTGATATGATGATAAACAGTCTCTTATAATAATACTTTCTCAATTCAGAACTTTAACGATATCGGCTATACGATGTATTTATTTATACTGCCGCTACTGGCTGTGCCGGTTGCCAGAACCAACCTGCTTGCTAAATCACCATTAACCCGCGCAGTACGGATTATTAACGGTCTTCACGTCAAGATTGATGTGTTGACTTGCTATTCGAGTGAATTCGCAAAAGTACTATTGTTTTTTTTTATGTTATAGTGTAGACTAGAATAGGCTATAACGTTGTTTTAAGTATTATTAGTGTATATTAAGTTTATATTATTTTTATACTACCTAGTTATTACTGTTAGTGTTCTAAACTCATATCTAGTGTAAATAAGGAAGTAATGTGTTAAGAGACCGCACTATCGCATTAGGGTTTTTAAGTTCCTGTAATGATAGATGTAAGGGAGATTTTTAATAAATAAATAAAATAAATAAATACTTAATGCACATTTGTACAAAGACGGACTTAATGCCATTAGGCATGTATATTGTCTTATTTAACACCGTCCATGCAATTCAATTATTAATCCTGGTAGTATAAATGCCATGATAACATAGGAAACTGAAGCTATTTATTTGCAGCATAATGGTCGAGGCGTCTGCCACTTGATCCGCGAGTTCTTCAACTTGTCCAACGTTAAGGACACCCTCAGTGTGCTTACCGTAAAGGCAGCTAACAACAGGAGGCTGCGGCTGTGTGTCCTGTTGGGGGTGGTCAGCGTTCTTTTTGGACCTATGTACGGTTAGTATATTAATAAATTTCATCATCAGCCGAAAGTCGTCCACTGTTGAACAAATGACTCCCCTTAGGTAAAGGGGGAGTTGCAATAATCCCCATGCATGGCGAGCGGCTTGGAGATCGTAGTATTGGTGGTGAAGTTACAGAAGTCGCCGCTGCCTATTTTCCCTTAGTCGCCCCTTACGACACCCTGAGAGGAAGTGATGGAAAAGGGGTGGTCAATTCTAGGCCGGATATCACTCGGCATAACTTAGAAGTTTAGCACCTATGTATTATATACTCCTTTTCCATTATTTCCTCCCATGGGTGTCGTAAGAGGCGACTAATGGAAAATATTTAACAATTAAACGGCCTAAGGACTAAGGCACATGGTTGCAGGTTCAAACCAAGACAAGTAGGTCTTAGTTATTCTATGACGACTATTTATGGTCACAAAATAAATTAGGATCGTCTCCTGTCATTTGTAACTTATTACTTACTACCAGCAATTTAGCCTGCACTGGTTGAGCATTTCCACGCTTTTAGGCGTGTTAAACAATTAATCAGAATATTTTTTTATCATGAAATTTTTTGCAATGACTCATATTTTAGTATCTCCCAAACAACATTTTATTAGCCTTAATTATTATAATTTTTCACTCAAAAATCTCTTAATGTAGTCTTCCTAAAGTATACTGTTTAAATTAAACGTATTTTTGTTTTTTTTTTCAGGCGAAATGTCAGTTATGTACATGTCGACAAGATACAGATTTAACTGGGACGAAGTCAAGTTCGGCGTGTTTCAAGCGTACAACTTCATAATTCATGCTATAGGTAAGTTGGTTGTAACTTATTAAATATTTTTGACGATGATAATAACCAGGTACTACATACAAATTTTAAAACTATCGCGTTGCATGATTATAATAGAAATTACGCAACGGGAATTGACGCGAATACAACTTTAAAAAAATTTGGATTGACTAGTTTACTATAACTTCGGCTCGCAACTCTGCCGCTTAACCAGCTCATGAATAAGGGCTCCGTTCGAGTTCGGAACTAGTCGGGCATTCCCGAATACACCCGTGAGTATAACCGGAATATACAGTAAATAATTTGACTGGGCTTTGACTTGGCTTGACGTTTCGACCGAGTCAAGTCAAAAATTTAAAAAGTTGTTTCTCGTTAGCTCCCGTTTTGTAATTTATATCACGTAGGTACTGCATAATTTTAATCATGAGGCTCACCAACAATTGTTGCAAACGATTCATACAAATATACTAACCAAGACAATATACGAACCAACGTGTACAATACAGCCAATATTACAATGACATTGCTTTTTTATGACAAAATACTTAACAAAGAAAATCAAGTAAATGACAATTATCTATGTGTTAAATTAATTTATGATATTGTTCAGTTAAGGGATCATGCAAAGGAGTTGCAGAGGAACTCACCTCTGCCAACTCCTTTAAAGGAATACGGGCGTGATGTTATATTATGTCGGATAGTAGTCGCGTATTTTATATTCTACGATAACAGCGACTATGCCACACACGGGGCGGCCTTTTTACTTTGTGTTCATTCATCAATAAATTATGCCTCGATACCATGTCAAACTGATAACGAGTCTAATAATTCCTAATTGTGATCAACATACATAAACGAAATTGGTGTGTCTGTTTGTAACATCAAAATTACAGCTTTTTACTCAATGCATATAATATAAAAAAGCAATTTAAAAAAATGTCTGTTTGTCTGTTTGTTCCGGCTAATCTCCGAAACAGCTGGACCGAATTCGACGGGACTTTCACTGGCACATAACTGATATTATAAGGAGTATGTAAGGTTACTTTTAATTTTAAAATTGTTCCCGAAATCAAGATTTCACAGATTAATTTAATTAAATCTACTTACCTATGCTACGTGCCGATTTTTAATCAAAATCTGCTGGGACGGAGTCCCGAGCATAAGCTAGTTCATACTAATATTAGTCAACTTTGTCCGGTTCATTTAGCATCGCTTTAGTATTAACAATGATTAACTGTCCGGATCGTAAAGTAACATAAAACAGGAGCTAAACGCAAGTTTAATTCAATTGCGTTCGCGATTTTCCGTCCTGGTAACCTCACAATCTAGTACCCTTATTTATGTTCCAAATACATTTAAAAGCTTTTACTATATGAGTATAGAAGGGACCTGGCGTCGCGTCGGTAGAAACCATATGACATGACATTGCTTCAATCAGTGGTTCCCAACCTTTCATTGACTAGGGTCCACTTTGATTTCTTTATCATCCGCAAGATGTACAAGAAAAAAAAACTATGTCAATCAGAAAATCAATGGATCTAATTCAATTTCAAAAATTTTGAATAATTGTGATTTTTGCACTTGCATCTTCTGCACAAGTTCAGAAATCTTGGGAATAATATTATTATTACCTATAGTTCTCCTTGGATTTTTTCTGCAATTTCACTAGCATCTATGCCTAAAGGGTTTCGTATCAGTTTTAGATTAACTAAAACTTCTGTTTACAAATATTCTAGGAACGACCATTGGTTGGGAACCACTGGCTTTAATCGTTTGTAAAAGACGTTGAGACCAAAGATGAAGATGAGATAATAGAGATAATAATGTCCTTCCTACCCAGTTTCGGGTACCACGGCAAATCTTAACGGGGCCATAATGCAGGAGAAAGATTATAGCGCACAATTAGTGGGTAGGATATAGGTACGAATGCAATCTCGATTTCCTAATACTCAACATCGGACACGAAACTCGTGGAAAAACCAAATACCGATAAAGGAGATATCGAAGAGTTTCGATGTACTAAATGAAGTAGTAAATAGATACACGAAATCGATAAAGCAAGAATTTAATCGTAAATAGTTTTAGGAGTAACTAAAACCATGAATGGCGAATCAATCGATTTGTATATGCAGTATTTGATTTATTCGAGTTCGTATTATTCAGAGCATTGTATTATTGCATTTCAGGAACAATATTCTCGATAATGGTGCTCAGCAAATATCTACAGTGGCACGACTCACTGCTAGGTATCGTCTCAACACTAAGCAAAATTGCCGCATCGTTTGTATACTGCTTCGCTACGAACGAGAAGATTTTTTATATTGGTAAGAAACCTTATTCTTGTGTCCTCATATTCGCTATATTGTTTCTATTTCAGCCATGACCAACCCAAAGCAAGGATTTAGTGAGAAGATTAGGGATATCGAATTGTTATACAACCAAATATAATCATCCCTACTATAGGTAATATCATAAACGAAAGTTTGTAAGTATGGATGGATGTTTGTTACTCTTTCACGTAAAAACTACTAAATGGATTTTAATGAAATTTCATATGGAGGTTGCTCACACATGTGATATTATATTCTTTTTATTTTCTATCGCCAATACATCTAGTGACAATTTACCAAGCAATAATTGGCATGATTGGTATTTTATGTTTTCAAATAATATTAAACAGTTAGTTAGAGAGGTATTATCGACTTATTTAATTAAAGAGCGTTATAAATACACATAATTTTTATATTCCTAAAAAGCAATAAATTATAGTAATGATTTGTCTACAATCTACAGTTTCTTTCAAGTTTAATCCACAATACAATATTTTTGGCTTATTATCGGGCATATCGATAACTTTACTGTCAGTATACTGCACGGTCTTAAATGCTATCAAACAAAAACAGCTTCATTCAAATTACCTCATCCTAAAATTACGCAAAGTCACGGCGCATCCGTGTGAAGAAACATTTAAATATTGCTTTTAACAGTGTGCTCTATCGCCTAATACAGTGCTATTAGTATATTCTGACCTCCAGCTGATTAAAGCACTATCTCCCATACATCCACGCATAACCTACAAACATCGCCCGATTATAATGTGGACTGATTAAGTCTACCGATTTGAATTAACTTTACCATATAGCCGCTCCCAATCAAGCGTTATCGAAGTAGGTATATTGTTATCTCAATAAAGTAGTTTTAAATATCATGTTGCGATATCATGACAATTGTTGCTGTCTAACATGATTATTAATTCTAAGACCGTGACCTAATATAAATCACATAGCCTTTATCAACTGCAAAAATGTGTGTGTATTTATCTAATGAAAGAAAAGAATTTCTGCCTATATCTTTGGGGAGTAGTACAGGTGTAATTGTATGTATTTTATGTCATCAAACCCTTATATATCTCTTAGCATTTCTCCCGATAATATCATTGTAATATTCCGTGTTTTATATAATACCAACAATGCATTACAACTTGTTTCAGGACCTCTGATTGAGATTCTCAATGGGACATCTCTGCTGGCTATGAGGTCAATAATCTCAAAACTTGTGGAACCGAATGAATTAGGTAAATATTATCTTCTTCTAATATCAAGCCGTACTAAAACTGACTTATAATTATGTGATGCAGGTTACATTATTTGGCTCTTACATTATTTCAGCGCTCAGACCTTTTTTTGACAAGACTTGCACCTGCAACGTCAGATCAATCGCAAGAAAATCATACCGATCAATCGCAAAGAGTCCCTGTCGATTTGTAGGGATATTCAGAATTGCATAGGTTTTTGTTGCGATCGATGTCGTATCGTATGTATGAGGAATGTGATGCGTGTGAATGAAGCAAAAGAAGAATGCCAGGATCGTAGCAAATGGAAATCCGTGGTCTCTGCCTACCCATCAGGGAAACAGGCGTGACTTTATGTATGTACGATCTCGTCCTTGTTCGATCGGTATAAAGCGAGAGATGATACGGTGGGGCTACTTTGTTAGTAAAGATCACCTATTTTTATGAATAAAATACAAAAATCGAGAAATATTTAGTTTTAATATTGTCAAACTTGATTCTAGGTAAGGTGAACTCGCTGGTGGGTCTCGTGGAGAACCTGATGCCCCTGATATACGTGCCCATGTATACCAAAGTATACAGTGCCACTATGGAGGTGCTCCCTGGTGCCGTATTCTTGTTAGGAGCCAGCATGACGCTTCCTGCAGTGATTGTACTCTGGTGAGTATCAAATACCCCTACTAAGGCATTTGTAGAAGAATGGTCCGTACTCAGGCCGCAAACTTATGGGCTAACAGTAAAAATAATAATAACAGCCAATAACTGTCCCACTGCAGGGCAAAGGCCTTTTCTCGTATAGAGAAGGATTGAGCGTTGAACACCACGATAGCTCACTGCGGGTTGGCGATTTCAGATAATGAAATCCAGGTTTCCTCACGATGTTTTCCGTCACCGTTAGTCAGTGGTGTCTTAGAATAACTAAGAAAATATTTATAACATTGAAAAAGTCACATTGATGTTTGCCCGGGTTTGAACCTGCAAACTTTGTGCATGCAAATCCAGTATGTTCACTAGTAGGACACTACGACGCAAACACGGGCATGCCGTGGTAAAATCCTTTGCCATCCCGTCCCTGTCTGCATTGGCGTAAATAAGTTGCTTCTATGGAAATAAAATATAGTTCTAAGCTTGACCTTCTATGTCCACTTGTAAAGTGAATTTCGTTTTTTTTCAGTTGGTTCTTCTACGATCACAGAAAAGATGTCAGAAAGTTGAAAAAAGTGTCTGACCATCCCGAATAGTACGGACAAGTTCTGTTGCAGTTTGTAAATAAATGATTAATATGCCAAGAGTCAGTGCTCAAATGTATTGTTTCAAATCTCCCAAACACTTGAATATTATGTTGTTGTACTTAATATATTTTCTATTTTAAGTATATTTTGGTTTTTATTTGTATCGTTAACATTTCACTAACGCTTTATAGAACGTATCGTTTACGTCGAATAATAAAAAAAGTATAATTAAATACTTCTTGCCTAACATTATTTGTATTTTTATAAAGCCTGTCTAAAACTGTCATTATTACCTTTAATTCGCTGCATTTAAAATTGTTAATCTTTGCTTACACTAAAGCACCACTAAACTGCTTTATATGATTTGGCAAAACTTCAATCTGATCGTATCAAATGGGCCAGCACACAATAAATATTTACCTAAAGAACAAATGTTGACCGTCGATAACACAAATATCATTAAATTTCGTCGGGACGTAATTTAGAACATTAGTAACTGATAACTTATAGTTATAAACAGTCCTAAGTGCGTACTAAGAGCAGACGAAAACTCGGTACTATATACTAACGAGCACAAAAACCGTCTCGTTCGCGCCGCCGTCGCTTATATGTTTGTTCAGCCACTTTAAGCCAGCCGTGCCCGCGTTCATTTAGACCTCTCAAGGGTGAAGGTGTCGCAGAAGCTGAATGTCTCATTAACATGTCCGCGACACAAGTTTCTTACTTTCACAACACATAATTTAAAAAAGCTAATTGTTAACCCTTTACCCAAAATAGATTTATATGAGTTAACAAACGTCACGGCAAGTGCAAACCTATAATTGTTTATGACAGGTGTTGTATAGACAGCGTTGATAAAAATCTGATGATGAACGCAATTGGCTCCTGTGATGTTCTTTATCACAACTCAAGACGTAACACTGTAAATATTGAAACGGATTAAATATTATATATTACGAACACCACAATAAACAGTTGAGATATAAAACAAACGCTTTTCAGGGGTATCATTGTTTAATGTAGTCCTGACATAGACTGACACTTTAGTAACAACATTGACATTTAAAGTAAAACTCCAATCATGAGTCCTTTAAAAAGTGATACAGTTAATATAAAAACAGAAAAAAATAATGAACACGAAAGTAAAGATGACACGGATGAATTTTCTCCTCTAAAACCAGATTTAAATGAACACAAGGAAAAAAATGAAGACCCAAAGAAGTTAACAATACGAGAAAGACTCAAACTAATAAAAGATAATACAACGGTCGAACCAATTATGGCGTGCTATGTTATGCCCAGTGTCCTCGCATCGCTGGCCATCCAAAATTTAAACCTAGAAAAAGCTTGCAGAGTAAACCTCAATTACTCATCAGAAGTTTGTGATGCGCTCAACTTACGGCAAACGGAAAATTACACAGAGCAAGAAGAAGAAGTACAAAGACTGACAGCTAGCATCCAAGTTTGGAAGAACATCGTTCAGACGGCGATCCCGGTCCTGCTCATTCTGTTCGTAGGAGCGTGGAGTGACAAAACTGGAAAAAGAAAAGCGTGTATCTTAATTCCTATAGTTGGAGAATTTCTGTCGTGCCTCGGTTTTATTGTGAATACCTTTTTTTTCTATGAGTTACCTGTTGAAGTGGCTGCGTTAACAGAATCCATATTTCCAGCGATCACAGGAGGATGGTTCACGAATTTTATTGGTGTATTTAGCTATATTGGTGACATCACAACAACGGAAAATAGGACTTATAGAGTAGGGCTGGTGAATATGTTCATGTCGCTTGGATATCCTATTGGAAGTGCTTTGAGCGGTGTATTGTTGTCATGGGTTGGGTATTACGGAGTATTCTCTATATCGGCAACCCTGTACCTGTTTAGTTTGCTGTATGGCTACTACTACTTGGAAGAGTCGAAACAAAGGGCTGAAAAGAAAATTGTAAGTAAATAAATTCTTCCATAATTTAATATAGTGCCAGTTATTTTTCTAAAATCATAGTGTTCAGTTTCAAGCTAAGTAGCTTTTTCAAAAATAATGCAGTTGTCATCTTTATACCATCTAAATAATTTTTAAATTGTGTGTACACGAGCAAAATACAATCAAAGTTCTCCAGAAAGACTTAGTCAAAAATATTTAATGAGTATAAACTTTTTTAACATCGTGTACGTAATCTTCTCAGGCAAATCAAAAGTTTAAAAGCAAAGGATTTCTTCGAGAATTCTTTGACATAGGACTGGTGGTGGACACATTCAGAGTGGCCTTCAGAAAGGGGCCTGGGAACAGGAGGCTGCGGGTGGCGCTACTGCTAATCGTAGTTTGTGTGGTCTTTGGCCCTATGCACGGTAAGTGTATGCTGTATATATAACCGTACGTTATTATTGAAGATAGGAGAAAGGGGAAGGAAGGGGGGGGGAGATTTTCTGTATAAGGATTAACAGCAATTTGTGCTAGGCTGATCCCCTTTTACCTATAGGTATCTAGGACTTTATCAAGCCTGTCAAGATGTGCTCCCATACCGACTATATTCCTTATAAATTTAAAAATCTGCGAACTACCATTATTATAATATACTGCCCGCTTCTCAGCTACTGTAGTTTTTTTAGCATCATGCATTTTTAGGTAACCTTAAGCTAATACCCGAGCACAAACTATGTTTAAACTAAAACTTACGTCTATCTATTTTTTCTTGCTATGTAAAAGGACCACTAGCATTCTAACATTTCATAAGCGCCTGTAATAGGTTTACATGAAATAAAAACATTTTGAATTTTTGACAAACCAATAGACACTTTTATATTTATAATGTTAATACAAGATAAGTAGGTGTTATCCGTTTGTATACCCTAGCAATCACTGATTATATCAGTTTTCAAGTGATCAGTGTAACTGATAAAAATGAATAGTATTATGTAATTAATCTCTCAACATTTGTAATGTGAATTTTAAGTTTAATGCTTTATCATTTAGTAGAAGTTTCCTTAAATTGTATTAGACAGCCATAAAATATCACATACAACGCCTTGATTCAGAAGAGTATTTAAAAGAATTTTGCCAAAGAAGGCTCTTTAGGCAAAATTGTGCGTGCATGTTGCACACGCGCATTTTAAGTGTCTGTATCAAGAAATTATATTCAAAAGTCGCCTCTACGGTGTCTCTTAAATTAACTGAAAACTATGACTACTATATAATTATATGGCATTAAGAACCAATCATCTGGCTTTGAAACTTTTAACAGCCATCTTTATTAATCTATTTTGTAAACGTCTGCACCATCGAAAACCAAGTATATTTAAAAGCTGAAGACAAAAGCTTACATCATGCCTGTATTAAGCTTGTAAGGCTACAAATCCAAAAGTAAAAAAGATTCTCAGAATAAAAACAATTGAACTCCTTTATTATTCAAATTTCTTCACTTACCCTTAACAATATCATCCCAATTGGATTCACAGTAACAATAAAAAGAATACATTTATCCATTCATCAGCCTAAGATATAAAGCGAGCAAGATTATAAAAAATAACTTTAAATTTTAATATTTTAGAAGCGACTCCGTCATTTTTTCTACAGCCTAATTTAAATAATTTTCCATAATAAAAAGAATTTCTTACGATTCCCCTGTGCCTTGTAAAATGTTCAAGGATACGGATGACGTAGAATGGGGCCATTATACAGACAAACCTATTTTTTATTGTATATGTAGGCGAACAAACCATTCCAAACCGGCGCACCTGAGGGATTTTCGACAATAAATGAAATTATAAAGGTACACAAATTATTTGAATGTTTTGTTCGACTATTATAATAGGGTGTGTTGTTTCAGGTGAGTTTACAATACTGTACCTGTTCACAAGATACAGGTTCAATTGGGACGAAGTTCAGTTTAGCATGTGGTCTACTTACTCGATTGTTACAAACTTGTTGGGTACGTACTACGTTCATTTGTTTTACTTGTGGCTCACTCTATTATAGCTTATGGTTGATTATTTGTGCATACGGTATTCAATTGTTTGTTGAAAAAATGATTTATGATTAGGTATTTAGCAAGAGTTTTGAATTTAGAAATCGTCGAATCTTTTCGGACAGTTCCAAAAAAGTTTGGTAATGTGAAATAACAATATTATTTGATGGCAATAGGCTCGCCCCCTATTACATTGGGACCTATAACATAACTGGCGAAATGTGGGTGTTCTTTACAGACACCTCTGCCTCCCTTCGGGGAATACTGGCGTGATGTTATGTTATGTTTTCAATATTTATTTAAAAAAGATTGTTTTTATTAATTTGTTGTATTTCTAGTTTTTATAAGCTTAGTAGAAACATTTTTGTCTAAAATCATCATTCTGAACAATGTCAAAACCTTATTGATAGAACAGAACTTTAAAATTGATAATGATTATATTATTGTACTGTGGGTAAAACATATAATTTTATTAAACTCCAAATGTAAAAGACAAATAAAAATCACATTCACGATTCAATGTAAAAGATCCAGTACAGCAAGACAATAATCTGGTATATTTCAGGCACATTTTTCTCAATAACGCTGTTCAGCAACTACCTGAAGCTAGACGACACCCTCCTCGGCATTATATCCAACAGCAGCAAGATTATCGCGTCATTTGCATACGCCTTCGCCAGGAACGACTTGGAGATCTACTTAGGTATGTATATAGCATTTTTAAAATATTACTGTTATAGATACATATAAAACTATAAATATATCATGCCGAGTGTTATCCGGCCTTGAATCTAACACCACCTTTCCTCCCGTGGGTGTCGTAAGAGGCGACTTGGGAAAATATTACAAAAAAAAAAAAAGTTTTCTATACAAATTAAATTATAATTTAACCATTAGGAACACATACACAAGGACTAGATTTACTTATTAAAAACAAAATAGTATTATATCTAGTAATACTATTTTGGTGCTTAAACTAAATTAGGTATATTTACTGTTGTATATACTAAAAGAACACATAACTGAATCACATACTGCATTACGAACAGATTACAACATTAAGCTCGATGCTCGTAAACACAAGGGTCGTACTCCAGAACTTTCAAATTGTAGTTATAAGTTATACTGCATTCAGGTTTACGTTTAATGAATTAATCCACAGTTACAGCTTTGGAAACGATTCGTAGTTTCTATTTTAGAGGCCAAGTTACATTACTTAACGTATTGCTTGATTAAATTACTTTTGCGAGACTAACTTTTAAGATTCAGGCAGTTGGAATAGAAAATACATCATAATATCATCACTACATACATACGCGCCGGCAGGCAAGGGGGTGCTATTGCACCCCCCTGGCATGCAGGAAAATACATTGATTTTTTATTCTTTATTAATTTTGTTTGAAATGCACCTTTAATTTAAATTCATGATCCTTTCAAATGTGTTTGAAAAAGCTTATGCGTGTAGTCAGTCAATTTATTCTACATTTTGTGTTAGATGTGTAGCAGTGTGTATGTAGTTACTAATGCAAATGCACTTTATGCATCCCCTTGAAAGAAATCCTGGCGGCACCCATGACTACATAGTATAAAACAAAGTCGCTTCCCACTGTCTGTCCCTATGTATGCTTAGATCTTTAAAACTACGCAACGGAATTTGATGAGGTTTTTTAATAGTTAGAGTGATTCAAGGGATAGGTTTATATGTTTAATACAAGCTAATATAGTATCAGTATTGCACCTGTGCAAAGCCGGAACTGGTCGCTACTTTACTTATAAAGTTTTGCACTTGACTACGATATATCTTGAATATTTTATCACACAGATTGCTATTATAAATTTTACCAACCTCAGCAATTCGTTTCGATCTAGTTGCATTGATCATTTCGCGTTAATTTGTAGAATATAGATGTTCTCTATTTTGATATCAAATTACAGTTGTTCTGATATTTTCTAAAATAATTTACCGACTAAGTGATAAAGTGAGATTAAGAGTCGGATTAAAAAAAACGTCTCCCCACGCTAGGAATTTCTCCTGTATCGTGGGTGCATTTCACAAACATTAAAAATCACATACAAAAACACCCTGACTCATATATAATATTTTGATATTACGTAAACCATACGTAAAAATCCACTTATGTATGTCCTTCGAACGTCCCTAACTTGTAGGCACGAGTAGGCTTGAAGGCTTAAGGCCTTTTCTAACCTGTACCTACAATGACGCGCGCCGAATCGAATCAGCTACAGAATCCTTCCACTGGATAAACTTTTCCCAAAATAAACAAGTACTGGGACCTAGCCTAGCTTACAGCGAAACATCTGGGCCAAAACAAATCACTTTCAAAGGGTTTTTCAATAAAGGCTGAAAATATAAATTGATAAATCCATTCTGAACATTGACTTGTAACACATGAATCGTTATGTCTGTGCCGATTGATTGATGGTATATGTTAGTAAAGTATATGCATAGTATATTTGTATAGTAATGACGTACAGGCAATCTATTTTATGCTATTCTAAGATAAAGTAATGAGTTTTCAGTACATTTACGCAGTTAGCACAGATGGGGTAAATATTATTCGTAATCATTTTTGTATGCACACTCCATCATCATAAAGACGTCTGATATAAACTGGAATATTATTTATTTGCTTGAATTATAGTATATTAGTAGTTAAAGATAGATCAGTCGCACAAGACGATGGTTTAGAAAAGTATAAAGTAATGGTCTGATAAATTGAACCTATTTGGGAACCATTATTTGGACAAGGCTGAAGTGATCTCAAATTAATGTGAAATATTCTTTTAATGTTAGTTACTGGCTCCATTATGCCAATTCTCAATACACGCCACTAAGAAGGGCATAGAAATGTCCATCAGTTAGTAAAAACTTGTAGGTATTATAAATAAGCTATACCAATAGGTCAGTGACATTACAAGGCTCGCAAGGTAAACCTAGATAAAATTGGCCAGGATCACCGTGAATGGTATAGCTTAGGAAGCCTGAGAGCCAGCAGAGTAATATTGAAGGCGATCTTCTTCTTATCGTATGGTTGATGAACAACTTGGTGTCAGAGTTTAAACCGCCTGTAGGCCTCTAACATGCCTTTATACACCGTTGAAAAATTCATTCAGGCGTGCCAGTTTCCTCACGATGTTTTCCTTAAACGTTTTTCGGAACTGATAACTAATTTATAATACGCACATAAATTCAAAAAGACTTAGGTGCGTGCCGGGGTTTTAACTTGCAACCTTTGGCTTGGCAGTCCTACGGTCATGTCGGTCATACCACTCGGCTGTCAGTGCTCTTTGAAGGCAGTGGATGATGATGATTATGTAGCTGAACCAAGTAATGCAAAAGTAATGTAATGTACTGAATGTTACGGAGGCCTCTCATGGTGCGCAGTTACACGGGTCGCGCGACTCGCCGAGCCGCACAGCGCGCAATGAGCATCGGTGGGGCAGTACATCGTACTCGACGCTTCGTAAAATTTGCGTCGAGCGGCACGGCCCGTGTAGAAATGCGCCGTGAGGAGTCACCATTAAAGATTGTTTACAATTAAATTATGAGATAAAACAAGAGTTTTCTGAGTAAGAAGAATCCTAATGTTTATTACTGTAACAATAATATTATGTTTTTATGATCACGTGTATTTTTTATTGCCGCACCGCGTGGTGGCTTCCTGATTCATAAGAATAATTAAGATTGTAAACTTTATGATCTAAGTACACTAATATATACGAGGGTCAAACTGAAAGTTCTTAGAAAATCAAAAACTGATTACATTAGCCAGTTATTAGTTTTATTATATCTTTTCAAAATATTGTCCATTCACGTCAATACACCGCTGCATGCGATGGAACCACTGGGAAAAGCACTTTGCCCACTCGTCTTTAGGGTTCTCTTCAATGGCATCGCGATACGCAGCCACCGCTTCTTCAGCATTCATAAACCGCTTTCCTTTAAGTTTTTCTTTAATTTTTGGAAATAAATAAAAATCACAAGGGGCGAGGTCGGGGCTATACGGCGGGTGACCCAGTAATTCAACGTTTGATGTCGCCAAATAGTCGATCGTTCGCTTAGCGGTGTGCGACGAGGCGTTGTCGTGGTGAAGGAGGATCCTACTGCGAGGTCGTTTCTCTCGAACTTTTTCCAAGACAAGTGGCAAACAATTGGTAGTGTACCATTCTGCAGAAACTGTTTTTTGATCCTCTAACACAATTGTTGCGAAATGACCTATCCTTCCAAAGAACGAGGCCACCATTTTTTTTCCCGCACTTCGATCTCTCTTCACTTTAGTTGGCAACCTCTCGAAAGGAAACACCCACTGAGCAGATTGTCTTTTGGTTTCAGGATCATAACAGTAAATCCAGCTTTCGTCACCTGTTAGTATGTCGAACACAGCATTTGAGTCACCTCCGTTAAATCTTTCAATCATTTTACGGCACCAATCCACACGATGGAGTTTTTGAGCCTCAGTCAAATTATGAGGTATCCACCGGGCGCAAAGCTTCCTGACTGCTAAATGTTCGTGGAGGATTTTGTGCACTTGACTCATACCGATGCCTAAGCTTGTCCGAATCTGCTGATAGGTCACTCTTTTGTCAGTCTCTATCATACGCCGCACAACACAGATGTTATCTTCAGTCGTCGCCGTAGAAGAACGTCCCTCACGTAAATCATCAGTGAGATTAGTGCGACCACGTTTAAACTCATTAAACCAGTTGTAAACTGTCGCACGAGATGGGGCTTCATCGTGAAAGGCCAATCGTAGTATATCATAACTTTCTTGTTGACTTAAATGACATCGAAAGTCATAAAAAATCATTGCACGAAAATTTTCTCGTGTTAAATTCATGTTGACGTGACACAGACAATTTTCAATTTGCCGCCAAATCGTAAAACAAATGACAAATTAATGAAATATATACTCAGTAATATTGGCAAAGAGTTCTATTTTCAAATTTTAGAATTATTTTTTTATTATATTGTTTATAAGTGGCCAGTTCTAAGAACTTTCAGTTTGACCCTCGTAAACGAGATAAAGTTTTTATGTAGTGTAGTTTGTATATTTGGATGGAAATAGCTTCGACACCTTCAGGGTGGCCGTATATACAAAATTAATATTATCATTATCATCATCAGCCGGAAGACGTCCACTGTTGAACAAAGGCCTCCTCCGTAGGTAAGGGGGGAGGGTTGCCATTATCCCCACGCGTAGTATTGGTGGTAAAATTATAAAAGACGCTACTGGCCAACTTCTGGATTAATAATTAATATTATACATATAAGTTGTCGTTGCTGGCAACCGGTGGATGCAAATCGCATGTTGTCGTTCATTGTGGCGTCCTAAGGGCCTCCCCCTTTATTTAACAGTGGACGTCTTCCGGCTGATGATGATATACCTATAAGTTGTTTAATAGATGATAATTTATGAGCACAGTGCATACGCTCCCGAAATTGCTGAGTCAATGATGATCTGAATATTTGCAGAGACATTGTGGAATGCAGTAAACATTGATTATTGAGTAAATTCCGGAAATGACGCGACAAAATTTTCCACGCAAACGAAGCCGCGGGCTAAATATAATTTATTGTTATCCACAACACCGCCTAGAATACATAAAGTTATTCTCATTGCAACAATGCAGTTCTAATATACTATTTACGTCGAGTATTTAACTTCAGATAAGGTACGAAGGTTATCATCTATACCGTTATCTTGTCTATAACAATTAATGTGTCATTCCCTTCATTGATAAGGCGTTCAATTATAATATTATGTTATCTTCCAACCCTTCCAGGCTGTCGGTTTGTTGGGAGAAAAATTCTTGGAAATTGGCTAAACTTAGTTGACTGATATTCAGCCGTGTCCGAATACCTTGTATGGTACAGGGTTAATATATAAAAAAATAATTTATTTATTAACGTATTCCTTGAAGCAGACCGGGCTCTGGGGCGTACTTTAGGAGAGGCATATGTTCAGCAGTGGACTGCAACAGCCTGATGATGATGATAATTTCTTGAAGTGGCAGGGTGAGGCATCTGCTCACACACACCCTCCGTCAGACATTGTATGTTTAAATCCAATATTAAGGGCGGGTTGCTTCAAACAGTCTGTTAACGTTATATACGTACGTCAAAACATAACAATTACAGAAGATGATATAGAATGAACATAAAATATAGAATGTAGTTTCATGCGTTAAAAAACAATAATGTCAACGTTATAAGTAGAAAACAAAAATTTTTCGTTACTAAGGCTGTTAGAAGAAAACCAAATCGGTATCGCCATTTTAAAAAATTACGTGTGTGTCAAGTGAAAGTGAAGCAACCCGCCCTAATTTATTTGACGCACACACATTCTTTATTCCGCAAGTACATCGGCAGAATATAGCAATTTTGCTAAACGTGTAGTTAAATCATTCAGCCAAACCAATTCGCAATAAGAGCCAATTATTCAATCAAACTGAAACACCTTATTGAAATAAAGTAATAATAAGAAAATTACTTTCACAATAAAATGATAATACAGAAAAATACCTTTATATTAAGCCGCCAGTTATTTAATAACGAAACCCAAATTTTCGTTTTATATTCAATTATGGATTTATTTTTCTATGAACATAATAATTGTATTTTTCGAACAAATTGACGTAGGGTTTTTGCGCCAACAGTTGCGGATTTGATTACTACGTAGTATATAATGTACAAATATTTGCGATATTTACGAGTACAAAATCGAACCTTATTGCATTAAACTTACGGTGTATTTTGCATTACTAAGATGCCACAAATATTTGGGCAAATACGCCATGTGAAGTGCCAGCATAATATACAAATATTTGTAGTAGTCAAACTTTGAGCACAAACACAAGCACAGCAAACACTATTCCCTTGCCTCACTCCGATGGGATGGGAAACCGATCACATAGATCAGGATAGATACCAAAAACAGCTTACATTGCGTTCCAAAGACTGGAGTTTCTTGCCGGTTCTTCTCCATTGGAATGACATTTTGGAACCGTGCAACTAGCATCCTAACGTAACATAAGCGCCTGTAATAACAGGCGCTTATGTTACGTTATTTCAAAATGTTTTTATTTAACATAAACCTATTGGTTTTACATTTTGAATTTTGAAAGCACGGAAGGATTTCACTGTGTCAAAAAACAGTCACCCATCTTAGATCAAACCACGGCAAGCGCAATTATAGTACAAAATACACGCACGAAATTATTTTTAAAGATAAATTGGTTCATTTTTCTTTCCAGCGCCTCTACTGGAAATCCTAAATGGCACATCGTTTATAGCAATGAGGTCTATTGCTACTAAATTGGTCAACGGTGAAGAGTTTGGTGAGTAGCGAACTTTAGCCACATCCCTAGTGTAAATACAAAATTTCAAACAATTTACGAGTAATATTCTTCTAGTAGAAATTATCTACTTTACTTTTAGTAATTAGTTAGTTGTCTAATTGCCAACAAGGGCTTACCACAAATGTATTGACAAATAAGGTACAGATAAAAGCCTCAAAAGTGTTTAACTTTCTTAGTATTCTAACGTCTATCATCCAAGAGCTTCAAGAAATGCTTATTTAAATAATGTATGTTGAGTGCAAAATACTTTTTTCCTTAACATGCACGTTGGTTTAGACTTCTAGAGCGTGAGGATGAGATGATTTCGATTTCTGGGCTAAGTGTTATTGGGTTTGTCCATTACGATAATTTTCAGCAGCCTCACGGAGTATGAAGTTGTACCCATCTAATGTAAATAGGTTTAACCCCTATTGGGCTGGGACTTATATCATAACTGGCGAGATGTGGGTGCACTATACAGTCTATACACCGCTGCCTACGATACAGGCATGATGACGTCATGTTATGTGATTTCGTTTTATTTTTCAGGTAAGGTAAACTCCTTGTTCGGCCTGGCAGAAGCAACAATGCCTCTAGTGTACGGACCTCTGTACTCCCGCGTGTATATGGCCACGCTCAACGTGTTGCCAGGAGCCGTGTTCCTTCTTGGAGCGTTCCTGACATTACCTTCTATTCTGATATTCGGGTAAGTTTCATGTATAATTGTATACAGTATACACTCTATGGCGTGCCATGAGAGGCTTAGGTCTAGCAGTGGACGAAGATAGGCTGATGATGATACACTCTACGAGTCTACTGACTTAAATGGTGGTGGAAAATATACTAATGAAACCTAGATTTAGGTACAGCTGAAAAAGGCTAATGGTCAGAAAATATCAGCACTCAGTGTGCAATGCAGTATTCAATGCTTGTTCTTATCCCACTTTTAAATAATATAGGCTAGTATTTTAAACCCTAATTTGAATCTACAGAATCACCGTTCAAATAACCTAAGCCTTGGACATAATTTAAAATATTACCGAGTCACCTATTAAACTTTATTTCCCTTCCCAGCTCAACAAGAGATTATTAACAAACCTTTTAAGTTTAAAACAAACAATTAATTTTCAGGTGGCTATATTTCGAGCACAGAAAAGATATATTGAGGAATGACGCAACGAGAACGGATGGCGAGAAGCAACAGGCTGAGCAATTAAAATAAAATTTAATGGAATTGGATTTAAAAATAAACTGTTCAAGATATATCGCTTGGCTTTGATTCAGCGAGTTAATGGGAGGAAGTTAATTAATTGGCTGATTGATGGTGGGGACGAGTGATATGACCACGGTTTTATTTTAAAGTCAGACAGAGTAAGTATTTATCGCTTAGCTTATACCACCAACTGCACAGGTTAGAAGAGGTAAGCAATGGTCCACTATTGACCCGACTGTGCTAGAAGAAGGGTTATGTTTTCATACTAACATTTCGTTCATATGTATTATACTTAAATATAGGAAAAAAAATTGTGGTATTTTATTTTAATAAAAATGTCACTAAATCCAATCTTGGATACGATGCCTGGTGATATGTGATACAGGTTCTGCCTACTGCGGACACCAGTCTCTATTAATTGTTAAACTAAGATTATGATGTATGTATAGTTCAGAGAAAAATAAATAAATTTATTATTATTATTGACTTGGCAGCCCTACGATCATACCACACGGCTTTCAGTGCACGATCACAATATTTGACAGTGGTAACATTCCAGGCGTTAGCTCTGAAAGTCTAACCATCAATATGTGTCAATCAATCAATGGTTATCCAATAAATAGATTGTAGAGATCAAATCACTAGCCGTTCCATGTATGAGAGACTGGAAGCCGAATCAAATTAGTTGGGAAAGTCTAGGCAGAATTAAAAATATAGTCTTACTAACGAATTTAGATGTAATGGGGCTTTGGGGACGCGACATTGATAAGTAACAAAAGGTCGTTGCCCTGAAAGCATTGAGAACAGTTTTTTGAAGGCTTATCCAATTAAAACGGCTCCGAATTGGTTTATTCTGAACTAACGCTTTTCAGTTTCTCATCAAAGGTTTTTTGATAAAAGATTATTTTTGTGAATATGTTCTAGATGAAGAAATTACATGAGCTCGTTTTATTTAATGAAAAGGACGTCGCCTCGAACTATAGACATACCTAATTTTATCTTGAATATTGGGCGAGTTCTAAAGGGGAGGCTTTTGTTCAACTGTAGACGTATTCCGGCAGATGATGATGATGATTTGGTGAGTTTAACATACATGAACTTTTTCGCTCTTACTCATAAATAATATAAAAACGCCACATTACTTAAACACCTCTTACATCTATTAAAATTTCTGTTTTTGACAGTGACAGGTATAATTAAATCAATTGATAAACACTAATAATTTTAATTAGTAAAACTACAGATTATCCCCCGTTAATCTGTAGTTTAGCGGTCTAATCATTTAGCAACTGCGCACATGGGATCTTAACAAAACATAAGAATGTAAATCTTCATGCCTTTATTTGATGTACATATAGTTTCATCTTAGGGAAGCTTCTCATGGCGCATGGTATCTCGGTTCGCGCCAGCAGCGCCGAGCCGCCCAATGCGCTGCACCATGAGAAAAGATCGTACGTTGTACTTGCTGTCCTGTAAACATCGGCTCCGGGCATCGCGGGCCGGGTAAAATGCGCCGTGAGAAGCCACCTTTCCCTTCGAATAAGCAAAACCAGTGTCGAACTTGTTACCATAACAAGACTACTTATCATGTTTGCCGGGACTAAACCTTAGAACGTAATTAAAATATTACATCGTCATAAACATCATAATGCAAATATGAAATGATAACGGTTATAAAGGAGAAAATAGATACTTAATACCTTATAATACCTTGTTTATGAATTAATACAACGTCTGTCTTATTGAAGTACATTGAATTTATTTAAGACTCCAGTTGATAAAGGTCTATAAACATGGAATTTACAATTTGTAATAATTAAAAAAGAACACCCTTATTTTGTCAGACAGTAAAATCTATTTGATATAGTCCCACCCTAGATAGATGGCAATAGGTCAATGGTGGATGGGTGATGTTAATCTATCTAGCACACATTTACATAGTTCTCCTCACCGATTTTGGTCCTGGCAGCCTATCTCCGAGCGAATACTAGCCAACTACGCAAGAGATATTTTAGTGCACACGTATGCGTGCAAAAACAGGTGCACTCCGTATTCCCTAACTCTCATAGTCCGATGGGATGGTATACCGACACGACCAGAGAGAGATCAGTCGCAGGAATAATGGCGTGACGTGCCGCAGCACGGAAGAGTCTCGATATGTGAAAACAGTCACCCATCACAAGACTGACCGTTGCAAGCACGGATTATCCTCACAGATCGACTGATCTGCGCGGTAGCCACGGGCCCGGTACAACCTTTATAAAAGTCGGGATAGACAGAGGTGTTTCCACTATTAAGACTGTATAAATTTATACAGATACACATTTGGCATCACTTCGTCCCATGACCCTATATAACGGCAAGCCTTTAGTTATTTATCGGGCACAGAGAATTCGTCGCGTTCTTCTACTTGTTTCCCCGCAAAAGAAGGAAACTGTTCATTGCCTCAAGGATACAATAATACATAATATGTATGTATAATATCTACAATATCATCCTTTGTTGCCTAGGCGTTATCTAATCTTCATACCGTAGAACATTGTTCCACCCTTGATTAGAAACAGGGGTCAATTCAGGTCACTCCGAACCTATGTAGTATATGCTTGCCAGTACATTAATCAATCAATCGGTTTTGGGTTCTAGTTACGTGGTTACTAGCCCTTGATTATTCGGCGATTCTCAATTTCCTTGCTGAGCATTGAGGTTAAAATGTACGGCTACAGACCGTGACTGGAAGTCCTAATACAGGCCAAAATAACACGGGTCGCTTTGAAATGTTTAGGGTCAAAAAGTTTGTAAGTCTTTTTTACCCCAGATCTCAACTTTTACCAGCGACACAGGCTTAGTAATTTCCTAATAACCTAAAGAAGAAAAATCTGAATACGATAAGCTGCCAATCGCGTCTGATTGCCGTCTCATGTCTATCTGACTTGGTGTAAAGATATAAAGTGAGCACTGATATTTGTGTATGTAAAAATAATCTTTTAAAAATTAATATTTGCATGCCTGTTTTAAGGTAGATTGTAGTAGAACCATTATATTATGTATACAACTTTTTATGTACCTTCTTCTAAGCAAAGAAATGATTATTATTATTATGAAACTGATTGTGAGGGAGTAGAAAGTGCACATATGTTTGCACACACACTAGTGCACTAACTTATTTCAAGCGTCACCTACGTAGTTCAGACTTGTCGAAATTCGGGGAGAACATAATTACTCTTACATTACAAATAACCTGCAAACTTTGATCGCCTGAAATTAACGAGCTTTGCGACTATTAAACGTATATCAACCAAACTCTGACTTGCCTGTTATTTTGCATGATATTAATTTTCCCAAGCCGCCGTCATTATCGCCCCCTTTTAATTACATTTAATGAATAAGCAAAATTACCTCTTGTATTATTCCAAAACCCTTTATGTGGCGTTTCGCGCGTATCTTAATGAGGTTTTCAAATTTTAAATACTGTTTTGAAAATTCATTAACGATCTTGCGTAGGGTTTGAGTGATCCGTCAAGTTCAGTGGTTCTCAACCTGTGGTTTACGAAGTAATAAAACTAGTACGACAAATTTTGCGTGAATCATCTGGTCCTAAGCCTACATAGGTGCTGACATTTAAGACACGTGACCGTGGAATATTACTAATTTGAGTAATTATCTTTATTAGACCGGCTTTCAACTACCTTATCAACTTACCACACCCAGAAATAAAGAATATTGACCACCAAACGATTTGATCAGTAATCTATAATATTAACGATATAAAAGTACTGTCAATATTTAAGTAAAGATGTGGCTTATAATTAAAAGGTTGAGAGCCCGTGGTATGGTTGATTATTTATAGACGATCGTTCGGAAAGTGAATATGAAAGAAATTGCTTACAGTCAATCTATTGGCGGTTCGGTAATGACTTCAAAGTGGTTTATAATACCTGCAGAAGCGATTTCTGAATTGGAGTCAGTAGCGATTTCTAAATTGAAAACTTTGTTCCTGGTCAGATGAAGTAACTGTGGTGCCAGACATTAGCCTTTATTAGAATGACCTAAGGGTTGTGGCAGAAGCATTACTTTAGGCATTTTCTAAGTCGTTTTTTATAATAATAAAATATTGTGATCAGTTGATATCGCCGCTATATAGAGATTGGCCTGTCATCAAGGTTGGTAAAGAGGTTGACATAATCATCACCCGGACGACGTCCACTGTTGAACAAAGGCCTCCTTAGAACGCCACAATGAACGACAATTTGCCAGTTGCATCCACCGGTTGCCCCCAACTCCGACGATATTGTCGGACCACCTGGTGAGAGGCCTGCCAACATAAGAGTAGGTTGACATACAATAATAAAATTATCTAGATTTTTAAATAACAATTTAATATGGATTGGAATTATTAGGGTAAATCTTACAGATATTACAGAACTTCAACCACTCGGTGAACAATTATATCACAGAAGATTTATTCCAACACAACTTTTCCTAAGTTTCTCGTGTGAATATGATGACTACCGAGATATTGAACTAAAACGTAGATGTTTTAAAGTAATGCATATTTAATTATTTACTAATCTATCGGTTTAAGGTTACTAGACTGGAAGTTTAACATTGCATTCAAGTGCCAACGTAACCAACCTACCCACTATATATATATTCTTATATATATATAGTGATATTTTTTCGACCAACTGATGACAAAATACTTAAGCTTGTCATTTGCGACAGTTTTGATAATAAAAACACGAGAGTGCAAAAATCATTAAAACAACATTCAAGCGCCAATTTAATATTTGCAATAGCGTCAGTTTTATTCTACATATAGGCTATTATCGCTAGTCAGTCTGAAATCAAACCAAACAAATTCTCGTTCACATCCCGACCCGCCATCGCGCCCCTCAGAATAACAACCACGTATGTATCGCAGTTGTTTCTGGTTGGGGCCCGAACTTGTCCGTATAATTCCTTCGGCAAAACACTCGGAATATATAATTGTACGTAGTTAGGTACCGCCATTATTTAGATTTAGGCAAATCAGTCGGCGCAAAACATTGCTTTTCACTTACACTCGTGTCGTTTGTCACGAGTTTTTGGGTGTCTTGCGAAGTTAGAAATAGATTGGGGTGATATTGTACTGTGGTTGCTAAGCGATGTGAAGATATGTTTTAATGGCAGCAATTAGACTAAGCTTAAACAATTTCAATTATGTCTAGACGTCTTTTGTTTGGTTTTGTGATTATTGCCTCTCACTTGGAATTTTATCTATCTAGTTGCCTTTTAACGTGCAGCATATAAACACATAAACATAACATCACGCCTGTATTCCCCGAAGGGGTTGGCAGAGGTGCACATTTAGTACACCCACATTTCGCCAGTTATGTTTTCAGGTCCCAATGTAATAGGGGGCGAGCCTATTGCCATCAACCGGGCACAAATCCAGACTCCGTGCTGCTACTGAGAATTACCTAATGGAAAAACTCAGTAACACTTTGCCCGACCTGGGATTCGAACCCAGGACCTCGTGCTCAGCAGTCGCGCTTAGCTTCCACTAGACCAACGAGGCAGTCAAATGTCTCATGTGGGTATTTAACCCGCAAGCCTGTTTCCTTACCACTCTTAAAGTGGGTCATTTTGCGTAGTGAAAGCGGGATGCCGTAATATACTTTACTACTAGCTTTAAAAATTCATTGTGGCACTGAGTGTGGAAGACCAATCGGAAACTACGCTAAACACGTCGTTATCTCCATTATCGCAGCCCAGATCTGCTGATTCAAATGGTAGATTCTTTATCAGGAATCCATATCATTCTCTACCATTACAATTCCCAATAGGTGGCAAGCCTACTGCCATTCAAGCTCTCCTTGCGTAAATGCGGAGTTACGCAGAATTCTTCATCGCCCTCGGATTGAAACTCACAGCATAAAGAGCGAAATCGAAGCTCAAGTCGTCATAAAACTCGACCTCGTTGATGGGTATTTTATAGCGTCTTAGTTTCCAATGCATTTAGATGACGAGCAACATAAATAAAGTGACCTATCGTAAATCGAGTTCGTTTCACGCAGGAACGCGCAAGTTGGTAACACCATTTAATTTCGGTCGAACGAAGAGTAAGTTTAAATTCAATTGTTTGTCTTACTGTGCTCTTATCTGTAGTAATAAAAATCGGATTTGGACAAAAATGTTCTGTATGAAATGAATCTACTTATATTGTGGTCTTTAGTTCATTTGATAAGTTTTGATGTTCCAACAAATAGATCATTTAGTAAAATAGGAGATAGCCGAGAGGTACCGTTGACCTGCTTAGTCAGTAAAGGTCACAAGTCCAAACCTCGGCACGCACCAATGTCTTTTCGAAATCATGTGCGTACTATAATTAGTTATTAGTTGCTAGGAAAACATCGTGAGGAAATCGGCACATCTGAGAGGTTATTTTTTTGTGTAAATAATAATAATAATAATAATAAACGTTTATTTCAGGCAATATAAAACAATGCTAAACAAAGCTTACAGAGGCCCATATTATATATACCTTACAGACTAACATACATACAAAAATATAAACTTATAACTAAGTCACGTTTTCGCGACGTATAACGCACGTTCTGTGACAATCGGAGGACGCCGGCGGCCGCGGAATTTCCTAAATACAACCCCTTTCGGCCACAGCTCCTCTTTCAGAATCCCCGATAGTCGATCGGTCGGGACGCGTACAACAAACGAGTTGAAGTTTACTGTGTTGCGCGATTCCAACTTCTCGACCAAAAGCCATGTGATAGGCCTACAAGCGATTTAAACTCTGAAACTAGATTGTTCATCACCCATTGGATAGAAAAAAAACACAACATCACGCCTGTATTCCCCGAAAGGGCAAGCAGAGGTGCACATACAGTACACATTAAATAAAAAGATCATTATTTGTTTATTTAGCTTTAGAAAAGTTCTTAAGGGTTACGAACCTGGAAGATTAACGTTGAAGATAATGGCCAAGTTCTGTGCATTAGGGAGCATTATAAAACCCAATCGGATTTGCCTAAAAGGGTCAAAAGTTGTGACCTAAAACTTGTCGGGCCACAGGTCGTGGGGAAATGCTTTGGTTGGTTTTTCTGAATCAAAAGCTTATTTATACTATGTATGGGTATTTAAATTAAACATTATTATCATTATAGAAGGGTTAGGGGAAGGCCAAGGCGTAGTTTTATTCAACAAGTAAAGGAGAAGATAGGAGTTGAGACGTACCAAGCAGTCAAATCGAATGCTAAAAACAGTGGCGTTTGCTACACCGACAACAGTAAAGCTCTTGAAGATTATTATAGACTGCCTCATTGATCTAGTGGTCGCTAAGCGCGACTGCTGAACAAGAGGTCCTGTGGGTTCAAATCCCGTATCGGACAAATGTGTTATTGGATTTTTCCAATATGTAATTCTCAGTAGCAGCACTGGTGTCTGGATTTATGCCCGGTTGATGGCAATAGGCACGCCCCCTATTACATTGGGACCTAAAACATAACTGGCGAAATGTGGGTCTACTGTATGTGCTCCTCTGCCTACCCCTTCGGGGAATACAGGCGTGATGCTATGTTATGTTTTATAAGTAAAGATTAACTTATCCTCGCATATCCCACTCTGTGACACCAACCTAATTCCATCAAGCAATTATTTCCATAGCGAGTATGAGACTTAATTAACTCGAATACCATATCTTTGCTGATTAACCTCGTCTTTAAACTCAGTTTATGTGACGAATAAATTACAACTTGCCTCAATTATTCTGATTTAGGATTACGCTTGGTACAGTCAGGTCACTTGTGATGGTATGGTGGTTTATGCTATAGGAATTCTAGCAGTTAACAAACTTCGTCTATCTTTTTTTATCTTTATGTATTAAGGGGATTAATCAAACAGCTCTATTAGGGCTTTCCTATACTTACACAGAACATTGCGCTTGTATTCCGCGATGCGGAGGGTAGAGGTGTACACTGTACAGTGCAACCACATTACGTACACCACATCGCCAGTTAAATTATGGGTCCCAATGTAACCGGGGCCGAAACTATTGCCATCAACCAGGCACAATTCAAGACTCCGTGCTGCTACTGATAATTGGAAAAACCCAATAACATTTTGTCCGAACCGGGATTCGAACCCAGGACCAGCTCAACAGTCGCGCTTAGCAACGACTAGACCAACGAGGTAGTCCGAATTCATTCTATTCTATTGATATAATATAAATGTTTCGCCAATGTTTGGTGCGCAAACTAGTTTAGTAATCTAACTGGCCATGTCATACTGGAAACCGGATTTTAAAAAGCCTAAAAATTCCATTAGAGCTCTTTCAATCGCTATGAAAATCACATTCGAGTATCGGCCACTATTCGTTCAAAAATAACGAGAAACTTTAAAAAAAGTGGTGCTATCGTAAAAACATTTTGTTTTCACATATTTGATTTAGTGTTTCCGATTCTAACTTTAAAAATGTTTGTTTTTGAATGGTGCTTTCAAAGGATCGATATTTGAATGTTGTACATTAAAATTCATGTTCCATTATTATTAATAAAATATTGCAATTCTAAACTTCGTATTAAATTATATCTCACTGTCATCTGAGAGATTTTTCAATGGTGTTTAAAGCCTTCTCAGAGCAGAGCTTCATTATTGGCGTTCGTCCTTTGGATGAAGAAGGAATTATTTTCCCGTGCGGGAACCGAACCCGCAACCTCTAGCGCAGCAGTCCAATTGCATAGCCACTGCGCCGATTAAGTCGTCAATGTATGAGGTTATTTATTTTATTTATTTATATACACTTTATTGTACACCAATTTACAATGAGTAAAAGAACGCAGACTTAAAATTATGTACAAAGGGCGGTCTTATCGCACAAGGCGATTTCTTCCAGACAACCTTTGGATGGACAAAAAAACAATAGAAAAATTACGGTTTACGGGCAGTCACGGTGTACATATTGCAGACTAATCGCAGATATAGATTTTTAAATTTCAATAATAATACATACTTATATAAATACATACATAATACAAATGTAGTAAATGGGACAGGAATAAAAGTCAACAAGCTCTAAAAAAAGAGTTACAGCGATAGGTAAAACTCCTTTACAAGCTTTTTGAAAGCCTGCAACGATTGTGCACGTCTGATATTGAGCGGTAAAGCGTTCCACAAGCGTGCAGCTTGAACTGTAAAGGATCTATCAGTGAATTTTGTGGAATGCGGTGGGATTCTAAGATACAAATTTTCTGATGAACGTAATGATCTAGAATGTGTGTCGCAGAGAAACGAAAAGCGTTCTTTAAGGTAGAAAGGGGCAGAGGGATTAAAAAGTACGTTGTAAAGAAGTGAAAGAATATGGGTATTCCGGCGAAGGCGGATAGGCAGCCATTTGAGCTTTGTGCGAAATTCTGAAATGTGATCATATTTACGCAAGTTAAATATGAACCTAATACCAACATTTTGAAGTCGCTCAAGTTTATCGAGCTGCTCTTCTGTAAGGTCAGGATAGCAGGCATCGGCATAGTCGAGAATCGGAAGAAGAAGTGATTGTGCTAACGTAATCTTGGTGGATATGGGGAGGAAATTACGGAGCCGCCGCAGAGAACCCGCTGAAGCAAACATCTTACGACTGACCTCCTGCAGTTGAGTAGTCCAAGATAACGTTTTGTCAATGTATATTCCCAAGTTTTTGACTTTATCGCAAAAAGGAATTAAGTTGCCATCAAAATAAACTTGAGGAAGGATAGACCAGTCGACCCCAGAAATCATGCGCGAGCTGCCAATCACGGTTACCTGTGATTTGGTTGGGTTGACCTTAAGACCAAACTTTAAGCTCCATTCGCGTATCCAGACTAAATCTCTATTTATGACGTCGATAGCTTCGGATAGTTTACCAGGAGGAGCCTGGCAATAAAATTGAAGATCATCTGCATAAAGGTGGTAGGAAGAAGTGAGACCATTTGAAATTGAGTTAATAAAAATAGCGAAAAGAAGTGGAGAAAGCACGCCACCCTGTGGTACGCCCGCACAAGTATTGCTCCAGGAGGAGAGGGTATCCCCGATGCAAATGCGCTGCCGACGGCCAAACAGGTAACTGTGAAACCAGTCAATCACTGATGGAGATATGTTACAGGAGCACAGTATGCCAAGCAATATATCGAAATCCACGGCATTAAAAGCATTGCTGAAGTCTAAGAGTGCAAGTACCGTGAGGTTTCCGATTTCCATGCCCGACCTGATATCATCCGTAATATGAACAAGGGCAGTAGTTGTACTATGACCGGGACGGAATCCAGATTGGAAAGGATTAAGGAGATTATTTTTATAAAGGAAAGCGATGAGTTGGTCATGAATTAAACTTTCAAGGACTTTAGAGAGGAAAGGTAATATGGATATAGGACGATAATCACTGAAGGAAGCAGGGTTGGATTTTTTGGGCAAAGGAATAATTTGAGCATCTTTCCACGCACTGGGAAATGTGCTGCTAGTGACAGAAAAATTTAGGATGTGGACAATAATAGGAAGGATTTCGTTAAGGATGGGTAAAATCATTTTACGGCTGATACAGTCACACCCAATTGCGTTTGATGTTATCGATACAATGCTCCTTCTAACACCACAAGCAGAAAATTGATTAATGACAAAGGGAGAAAAATTTGGGGTTGGAATTGTAGAAAGATCATTTAGAGTAGCATCCTTAATAGTCCTGTCAAAATTGGAAGAAGTTGTAAAGTGGTTGTTAAGTAAGTTAACGTCACATGTATTTGTATTGGAATCACGTCGTAATTTTCCAACTCCCAGCGTCTTTAGAAATTTCCAGACCTTTGCAGGTTCTCCGTTCTGAACAGAGTTATGAATGTGTTGGCGTTGAGCATTCCTACACACCTTATTGCAGTGATTTCTTAGGGTTACATAGGCAGCACGATTAAGGTCCGTAGGTCGTTTCTTAAATTTTGCTTTGGCTGATGTTTTTTTTAACATTAGGGCCTTGATGTCATTCGTAAGCCAAGGTGCCGGCAGATGTTATTGTTCGATTTACAATGACAACAGTATAAAATTATATTTGTGAACTCTTGTTTGTATATTCTCCTACAAGTATCCTTCTAATTAACTTATTTATATTTTATAATTGTTAGAAGCATAAAATAAGAATAAGTTAATAGTAAAAAAGGATTTTCATCGCATTCAGGTTTGAAATCTGAGGAATACAAAATCGATTTTCGCGTAACTAGTTATAGCAGACTAAAATCTGACCAATTATTAATTTATCCACTATGACAGATTCTGAATAATGTAATCATCCTAATCTTAATACCCAATTATAAGTTTTTCTAACCTTTGAAATCCTAAAGAGATCACTAAGCGTATTACCTTTTGAGTCGATCCAATTAGACAGCTGTCTAGAATTGACGGTTAAGATGGTAGTTAGTGCTCATGTACGTAAAAAGGGTTTATAAGCTTTTTAAAACAGCCTTGTAAGCCATATTAGTTATCATTTGCTAAAAACGGTAAAGGAAAACATCGTGAGGAAACCGGCTGCGAGATTTCTTAACGGTGTGTAAAGCCATGTAAGAGGCCTACAGGCGGTTTAAACTAACGCCAAATAGTTCATCAACAATACGATAAGAAAAAGAAGCGATGCCATACGTTTGTGAAGATATTACTAAGCGAATCCATGATGGTATATATAAATTGCATCCTCGTTGGTCTAGTGATCGCAAAGCGCAACTTCAGAGTAAAAGTCCTGGGCTCGCTTCCCAGGTCAGAAAGAAGAATGTTAAGGAATTTTCATCATCATCAGTCGAAAGATGTCCACCGTTAAATAAAGGTACCTTTAAGTAAGGGGGGTATGCCATAATCTCCACTCTTGGCCCATCCTCTGGATTTCCCCTTAGTTGCCTCTTACGACACCCACGGCAGGAAAGGGGGTGGTCAATTCCAGGCACGATACCACTCGGCAAGGAATTTTACTATTAAATAATTCTCAGGAGCAGCACGGAGTCTGAAATGATGTCAGGTTAATTGTATGCTTGGCCTAATCACGTTAGAACCTATAACAGTCGAAAGTAAACTGACGGAAGTGGGTGTACCTTACACCTCTGTGACGTTATAGCACATAATTATTATATAGTCACCTCAAAGTGAGGCTAGTTACAGCATGGTAATTGACGGTGTGTCCCAGCTAAGTGATATTTACGGGACACGTGCACGTGCATGTAACCCGGTGTATGCTGTGCAATGAATTAGAGCTTTCAACAGCCATGAGATTCATTGTCGCGTCAACGGCAACCTGTGTATTTTATTTATAGATGTGTAAAATTCTATTTGTGATTTAGTAAAGAATAATAGCGATGGAAGACCCTGCGGTGTTACCCACTCCCTTTTTTTGCTGGATAAAAAGTAGCATATGTGTTGTCCGGAATGTCGGCAAACCATTTGAGCGTGAAAGAAGTAACTGTACGTAAGTCATATTATGATTTTAATATTTTAATATTAATATATTTTTTTACTGAAATGGCTCTTTTGGGCACTAGTAGATCTGATCATCTTACAGACTCTTAAGACAACGTCGCTGCGCCAAACCTTGCTCCTAAAACCTTCTTGGAAGAGAGATCGGCGTAGTTTTCGGTACCGCGAGCCTATACATTAACGGAATGTCGAAACGCCAAGCTACTTCTGAATTGTTCTGGTAAAAAATCTAAACAAATCTGGTAACGGAACCTCTAATTCAAGGAATAAACTTAACTAGGAGGATACTACAAAAAATACACTAATTAAATTAAATATGTATAATATTTATAACAACGATATTAAAATATAAATAATCCTAAACATTAGAATACTGGTTCAAGAGTAAGCAAGTCATTTCAAAATAATTTCCTTTTCATTTAAAAATATACTATATACACAGTCTCTTCTCATTCTTCACGCATTTTTATCAGTTTAGAATTCTACTCGTAACTGTGGGCTCTAGACAAGTGTCAAGGGCTCTTCTGAATGTCTTCCTCTTTTTCTTCTTATCGTATGGTTGATGAACAACCTGGTGACAAAATTTCCTGGTAACCGGCACACCTGAGAGATTGTCCAAAGGTGTGTAAAGCCATATCAGAGGCCTACCGGCGGTTTAAACTCTCACACCAGGTAGTCCATCAACCATACGACAAGATGAAGACTTTTATAGTACCCCACATGAATTCGAAAAGACATTAGTACGTGCCGGGGTTGTAACTCGCGATCTTTGACTTCGCTGTCCTACGGTCATACCACTAGGCTATCACTGCAGCAAACCCAATATATTTATCATTTTATTAGATTTCAATTCGTCTAGTGTCTTGACACTTGTTTAAAGGCCCTGGCCATTTTCTAGGACATGTTCTATCCGATCACAATACAACCTACAATCCGACATATCCGAGTAATACAAAAGATACGCCCCTAATACACAACCTCTTATTAGCCGGTAAAAAATAGATACCTTTTTATTTCAATGTTCGTTCGTTTGTTATGTTCTAAAGAGTACGTTAAAATGATTGACAATCCCATTATGTAACCAATCTATCTCGTATATAAACATCAATTGTGATTGATTCGTGTTATGCAGGAGCGACTGGGGCGTCTGCTGGCGATGGCGGCGTGATGGGCACGTTCAGTCTTTTAATCTTATCGTCTTGCCTGTGCTGATAGTAAAACCAACTGGAAACAAATAAATTTACAGTTAATACTATTAATATGTAAGATGATAAATCAATTACAGGGTATATTGTAACTTGTATGTTATGTTTATGTTATATTTATTAATGTTAAATTATAGTGAGACTCTCATCCCACAGTCAAACCGAATACACGGTTTTGTGGGGCTTCGTTAATTTATGAACAACGCTGAAACATAATAAATAAATAAAAATAATACAGTGTCGTATCGAATGTTGTACACTAATAACAGTTTATGCTCGTCAGCAGGTTGGTAAGATGCTATGTTACGATCAATTTTCGCTCAATACACAATCAACTTATCGTTACTTGTATTACTCTACTGTCATCCAAATTAGTTTCGCTTTACAATATTTCACACAATATAGGGGGGAGGTTGCCATAATCCCCTTGCTTGGCAAGCGGCTTGGGGATAGTCAAGTTACAGCAGATGTTTCTGCCGCTTTTATAGATTTTCCCTAAGTCGCCTCTTACAACACCCACGGAAGAAAAGGGAGTGGTCAATTCTAAGCCGGATACACACGGCAATAGTGTAATAAGTACCTATCTACTTGTAAATAATACGACTTACATTTATTAGGACAAGATTTCAAACAAATTCGAAAAGTCGAGCTGTGTCTTTTAATTATTTTATCTATGGTAGCCCATTCGCTGTCCACCTACAAATAACTCGCTTCTTAAACGATTACAACAACACAGTATAAAGACAGCGATCAGACTCCTTCACACAAATATTTCCTTTCAAAACATTGTGCCGATACACCGCGATGGATTTACAAACACTAGCCGTTTGACATCCGCAATGAATGTTATTACAGCGCCCACATTATTATGACGTATGTTTTTTATTTGGCATTGTCATATCCATATTATTGTTAACATACGTTGTAGTATTATGTGAAATAGTTGAACTGGTAAATACTGGATTTGTCGGCCGGAATCACTCGGGTATCAATGACACGTATCAGATTATTGTAATTAAAATTATATCTAACAGAACATCGCGCTTGTAATAACTATAATAACTTTCGTGAGTGTTAGCCATATTATTTACTGTATTCTGTATTCCTTGAAGAGGTGAGCAGAGGTGCTCATAATAATACACCTCTATTTCACCAGCCCAATGTAATAGGGGGCGAGCCTATTGCCATTAACCGAGCACATAATTTTCTTACACAATAATGCCTTTTAAGCCTTAGTAGGAAAAGTTTTATTTTTCGAGTCTCTCTACTATATTTCATAATCATAATTATTGGCAGAGCAGTAACAGATTAAATCACATGATCAAAGTACAAACATTGGCAATAACTGGAACATCAGTATGGTATGCAACTGTACATAACACACAAGATTAAATTATTACATCAACATTAAGCCGGTTGTTAAACATCACTGAACGTTATGTATAACTACATATATGTAGATTGTAGGTATATTATAATAATAACTAAAAAACTTCTGAGCCCATGTTCAAAACCCATACATCATCGACAAAGACTCCTCCCCCGTAGAAAGGTTGCCATAATCCTCTCGCTTTGCAAGCGGCTTTGGGATCCGTATTGGTGGTAAAGATACAGAAGACGCTGATTCCCATTTTCTGGATTTTCCCTTAGACAATTTTAGGCCTGATACCACTCGGTAATACCATACATGAGGGATGGTAAAAATTAAAACTGTTACCTACACCCTCGATCGACCTGCTTTCTACTTATTAGGCGACACCACTACCTTCTTCTTTTGATAAGAAGAAGATAGCGGTGTTTCCCTCATCAGAATTTTGTCCCACATTTCTCTAATTATCACACTCGTAGGTCCCATCAAATATGTGGCAAGCCTTTATGCATTATTTGGGCCCACACTTCTCATAAATTGGAATATAAAAAAAACCCTTACCTAAATATTCCAAAAGCCGGTAAAGTAGCCAGCACGCTCATAAGGAACACGGTGCCTGGCAGCACAGTCAGCGTGGCGATGTACACCTTGGAGTATAGTGGAGCGAAGATAATAGGCATCATGGTCTCTGCCACGCCAAACAGAGAGTACACTTTACCTGCAAGATAATACCAAGAATAAAGAAAAATTTAAAGTAGGAAAACAGTTAAATGAAGAAGAATCAGATAAGGCCAAATAAAATAATACTTGGAATCGTTAATTTCGGACTGTTTATAAAAACAATATTTTTTACAAATTACATCGTGCACATTGTACACAGATTGAAGAAAACATAAAAATCAAATCTAAACAAAAAAAAGAAATAGTTAATTACATAAATAGTAAGTTATTCAATTATAACACACCTAATTCTTGATACGAGACTAGTTTCGATGCAATCGACCTAAGAGCAATAGCCGAAGTTCCATTCAAAATTTCCAATAAGGGTGCTGAAACAAAACAAAATAAACACAAAACAATTACAAAAGATAAGGAAAATAAACAATTACGAACCAACTCAAATATTTACAAACAATCTAAATTATTCTAGAAAGTAATGTATGATGAATAAATACCTATTGTTTATCCGTAAACACAGAAAAAAAGAAAATATAACAAGGAAAATTACTATACACTGAAGTCAAGTTATAAAAGTGCCTTGAAATTCTCCCGAAACACGTGTAAAGTTGCATAATTATGAACAAGAAGAAAATGATGACTCAAAAAGAAAATACCATCTTCTATAAACATAATATAAAATTACTTAGCTCTCTTGAGTACCTACTGACTGATTGGTCATCAATGCAGAGCCAAAACTGCTGAGGCTATAAACTTAAAATATTCGCAGCTAAATTCGCATTACATGCGAAGATTTCAAGTTTTGAAATATCAAAAATATCCTCTCTTAGTATTTTCGATATTTTCACCCTAAGGCCTAATGGGATAAATTAAGGGATGAAGGGTTGTATGAAAGTTCGACATTTTCAAATTTAGCAACACGAATATCCGTATACCTACTTCTGATTAGAAATAAATGAACACGTGTATCGGGGTTTTGCGAAATTAAATCCCTAAGGTGGTAAATTGGGGGTTGTAAGTTTACATACCGACTTCGTCACTTTTACATGAAATTTTACATAAAAGCTTAAATTTATTGATCCTGTATTAATTCATAAAATCTAAATTAACGCGAGTATACCCGTGGATAAAAGCTAGAAATGAAAAAAACTCACATAAATAAACTTCGTAACCATTCCTAGCGAATGCCAGGACCAACGCACCGCATATCTTGCTGGTGGTTGATATCATGCCTAGAACAGCATCGTCGGCCTTCAGTTTTCTACTGAACACGCTGATTGAGAACAGGGTACCTGAAAATTATACAGTAGTAAGCAATGGTAAAAATATCGCGCGAAGAACCGATAACCGCTGGGGAAGAAAGGTTCTCGAATGCCGACCACGAATCGGAAGACGCAGCGTTGGTAGGCCTTCCTCCTCCTCCCTCCTGGTGGACCGACGATATGGTCAAATTTACGGGCAACCGGAGAATGCAAATAGTACTATATTCTCTTTAAATCGCTTCATAGTATAAGGTCTAATTTTAGGGTTCGAGCTACAAATTATACATCCTATGGGACACGACAAAATGCGGGCAGATATTTCCATTATAAACAAAATATATATTATAGAAATCGATAGCAATATTTTTGCTTTCTTTTACCTAATTATTCATTACCCAAGCTAGCAACAAAAATTCTTCGCCATCAAATTTTTACAAAACATTTTATACACTCCGACCTCACCTAAATCCTAATTTAAAGTTTCGATAAGTGCCTCGAGAGTCGTTTGTTCAAACTCGACCACACTAGGACACACTATAAATTTGAATTACACAATAAACTTCAAAGATTTGGTAAACATAATGTCAAGTAATATTCTACTAAAGTATGGAAGGCAACCTAAGTTTTAGGCGTACTGTAACGCCTAAGACACTATTGGGTAACTAAGTAGGGCTTGTGGCTTGTTGTAAAGGGGAATTAATTTGAAAGTTCAAAAGAGTTACATTTGCTTTGCTTACAAGGCACTAATATTTGAGAATTCTGTAACTTAACTCGATATGGACGAGAACCGACAAGCTGATGCTACTCCATACTATTAGTCTACGTTTAATGTAAGCCCAGTGTAGTGCGACACTAGGCTAAAATTGACTGATTGCCCCGTTGGTCTAGTGGTCGCTATGCGCGACTGCTGAGCACGTGTTCCCGGGTTCAATTCCCAGGTCGCTCAAAGTGTTGCTGGGTTTTACCATTAGATCAGTCTCAGTAGCAGCACGGAGTATGGATTCGAACCCAGTAAGTGGCAATAAGCCCCCTATTACATTGGGACTCATAACATAACTGGCGAAATGTGGGTGTACTACAGTCACCTCTGCCTACCCCTTCGGGGAATACAGGCGTGATTTTATGTTTTGTATGGGACACTTGCTTTGAATATATCGGGATGTAACAATAATGTTTGAAGGTAAAACTTACCAATAGAATGCGTGACGAGGCTGTAAGTAGAATAGATGCTGTACTTTACTTCGTCCCAGTTGAAGCGGTACCGAGCGAATATATACATGATACTCAATTCACCTGTAAAGAAAACAGTAAGAATCATATATTATAATTACTTTAACGCTAATCAGGGAGGTTATGGAGCTCCGTAACCGAAACTATCGGACCTCCGAAATAAAAAGCTATCCGTAACCGAAATCAATATAAAAAGAAGTTTTAAATAAATGAAACATGTTATGACGGATTGTAGCACCAAATAATAACTAAGAAATAAAATCAAATTAATTATACATGTGGGTAAAAAATATTCGCAAACGAAGCTAACGGATAATCCGAAAGAACCTGTGACGTCACTAATTTGTTAACTATTTATTTATTTTAAAGTAAATAAAAATCGAATATCACAATTTATTTAATATTTTTAGGGTTATTAGAACTAAAATTAACTTTGTTTTAGAAAAGTAGTCTCTTGAAGTGATTGATTAATGGTGTCAACAAAACTACCTAATTAGCACAGTGGCTAAGCGATTGGACTGCTAAAGGGTTCGAATGAGACAAAAATGTGCGATCCGCAGATGTTTGTCCCAAGTCTTGTTTGTGTTTGTGATATTCCTTGTTTGTGAAACATACCCACGATACAGTAGAAATTCCTAGTGTGGGCGAGGTTTTTTTTAAATACTATAGGGATAAATAATAAACTACACAAGAAGTGGATAAAGTGAACTCTCGTAAAGCAATCACTACCTAGGACGTCTAACTTGTAATTTCCCATGAGGCCATACCGAATGAATGACGACTTTATTTTGTATACTTATAAGTCTCATATTTTATTTGACTTATTTGCTTTTAATCGTATTTATTTTGTAATACATTTATGGAGAAAGGACTTTCTAGTTATAATAATAACAGCCTATAACTGCCCCACTACAACAAAGGCTTCTCGAATAGAAGGATTGAGCATTGATCACCAATCTAGCTCACTGCGTTTTGGTGATTTCAGAAAATTAAATCCAGGTTTCCTCACGATGTTTTCCGTCACCGTTAGTCAGTGGTGTCTTAGAATAACTAAGAAAGTGTTTATAACATTGAATAAGTCGTAACTATAAATACGCAGTAACTACGGTTAGACTCTTATACTAAAAAAGAATATTCCCTCAGTGCCTCAAATAAGACAACTGTCATTACCTTCCACAGCATTAGCAATATTTTATGGGCATGAAAAAATATATCATGATTATTGTGGAAATATACGAATGGGGGAATAACTCATCGTTTGTCGCTTCGGTAAAAACATTTGAAGGTCACAACGACAAATTACAAACACATTTCAGATATAATTTATTTTTTTTACATTGAAGTAAAAAAAACTAATTCTCTTTAGAGCAAAGGCCTCTTATGCAGTATCGTCGTGATTATTGGTGATTCTGAGATATTCTATTAGTCTTCTTCTTATCATACGCTTGAGGAACAACCAGTTGTCAGAGTTCTGCCTGTAGGCCTCGGACATGGCTTT
Organism: Abrostola triplasia; assembly: GCA_946251915.1. Classification (NCBI taxonomy): domain Eukaryota; kingdom Metazoa; phylum Arthropoda; class Insecta; order Lepidoptera; family Noctuidae; genus Abrostola; species Abrostola triplasia. The sequence goes on from OX276425.1 coordinate 2,743,461, forward strand.
TTTAGAGTCTCATAGTGGCAGCGACCCGATGCGGTCGTGTTTGCTGACGTGAATTTTTATTAAATAAAGGCAAACGCGGCGGCGGAAGCCGCTGCTCGAATTCTAATCGCTATGAGTCAACCACTCGTAGCGAATGAATTGCTGGCGTTCTTGCAGCAGAAGCTGGACGTGATGGACGAGGTGTCCGCCATCCAGATCTGCGCAACGAACTTCAGCGAAGAAGATGTGGCAGCTGCTAAGCTGCTCCTGTACAAGTCGCTCAACAAGTGCGACCAGATGGTGTCCCGCAGGCGTGACGGGACGAAGAAAAGCATTCAGGACATCATCACGCTGCTCAAGGAGACCGACCCAGACGACGTGCCGACGTTTGTGGCGAGGGACCTCAACAAGCTCCCTCCCGTAACCTTCGACCACGTCGACGTGACCAGCCTTTTGAAGGACATAGTCGTTCTCAAGGCTAGCCTAGCGGAAGTACAGAAAAGGTTGGATGCATCCCAAGTTACTGTTACCGACTTGCGGAAAGAACTTAGTGATTTGCGCAACACAGTAACAGAAACTAGGTCAACACCGGGTGCAATGAACGTCAACACGCGTCGCGGAGCTGCCCTTGATACATCGGCGGTCAGTTTCGCGTCAGCGGTTTTGTCGTCGCCGCTGTCAACGCCGAAAATTGCTGAGCTAGCAAAGTGCGCACCCCGCGCGCCCAGCCCGCTCGCTACTGTCCCTGCGGGGCCTCCCGCGCCCGCCGACAAATACGTCGTACAGCTGTCAAGATCTGCAGCGCCTGCGCAATTAAAAAGTTATGCGCGTGTTTTAGAGAGTACTCCCAGTGCTCTCATAAAGAAGCCCGTCTCCGAGAAGGAAATGGCAAAAGCAGACGAAGATGGCTTTGTGAAGGTGCAAGGGAGGAAGCGCCGTCGCAGACCCAACAAGAACCGCTGCGGCACAGCTTCTGTGAAACCCGACACCACAGTGCGTGCTGCCCAGCCGAACACACCGGTGTACGTCTCCCGCCTGCACTACACCACTAAGGAGGAGGACATCGCTGATTACGTGCGCCAAAAGACGAAGTACAGGCCGAGGGTGCAGTTACTGGAGTCGCGCCGTAATGTAAATTTCAAGGCATTCGTGGTGCGAGTACCGAACTGTTTCCTGCCCCTCGTCATGGAAGAAGACTTTTGGCCGCAGGGCGTGGTGTTCCGTCGCTTCCGCGGATCAGTACCACAGGAGAGCACGAAGACAAGTGCAAAGTGAAGTGCTATTAACATAGTTTTAAGTTTTTTATTTACTAACACAATTTGTATTTAATCTATATATGTTAGTCTGTAAGGTATATATCTATGGGCCATTGAAGCCTGAGATTAAATGATTTATTATATTATTATTATTATTTACACACCGTTAAAAAATCTCTTAGGTATGCCAGTTTCCTCACGTTTTCCTTCACCGTTTTTAGCAACTGATAAATAATTAATAATACGCACATGAATTCGAAAAGACATTGATGAGTGCCGAGATTTAAACTTGCGATCTTTGGCTAGGTAGTCCAACGGTCATACCACTCGGCTATCAGTGCTTCATTCTATTAGTAGAACGAAGAAACGACAGCACTTTAACGGTAAAGAGAAACATCATGAGGGTTTCGTTTACATCGTCTGATATCGCCAACTCGCAACGAGCTCTGATGCACGCCACGCCACGCTTGCTCAAAAACTCATCCTTCAACGAATGCATGCTCATTGCCTCTCCTCTTTTTAAATTCTATCTTTCATGAGTATTATCCATATTAATTACCCATTCGGTTCGCGACCCCGCCGCGTCACCTGCGCATGAAGAAGCGTATATTTGTGCACTATAATATCTCCTGCGTAGTTGGCAAGTCTCAGCTGACCGACCGATATTCGGTCAGGAGTTATAACTTACATAAACTTTTCAAACAGTTATCCCGTTATCCCTCTATTGTGTTAACTCGCCAGACGACCAATTGAAACATCAAGCGTCAGTATTCATCAACATACAAATGGTTTCTAGTCAATTATTTAATTCAGGAACATGATCGGTGGACGTTTGTAAATCTCTACATACACAATGTGTGTCTGTGTGATTTATACGTTGGACTGTTGGAGTCTGTGTCAACAGCGCAATGCACCAAGCTGCGTTTGTGACGAACCATTTGGTATATTTTTGTACTCCAGTTCACAGTTGAATTACTGCTCGAATGGATAGATAGAGGAGGAATAACGATATAAATGTTTCTATTCATAATTGTTGCATAGTATTTTGTTTTGCGGCACTTACTAGAAATTACTACACAAAGTTATGTCATTAAAATATTCAAGATAACTGTTGATTATTTTATTTCCATAGATCATTCTGGTCAAGTTTATGAATATTATTATGTATGACTCTCTGAATTCAGCCGGTATTTCCCAGGTTTTTTTGTCAAATACATACTATAAGTCCCCATATAGGTATGTGGACTTAAGTTATTGACGTGACCTGCATGATTGAAAACTTACTGGCAGTTGACACCTAAAATTTAAGTCGAGCTGCGTTTTACTTTTACTGATAAAATGGACCCAAAACTTTAAACATCTATTTAAAACTCAATGCATATTCATAATTAAACTTTTAGGTTCTTATCACACTAATATTATTAAGGTGAAACTTTGGAGTATGTTTGTTACCTCTTCACGCTCAAACGGCTAAACCGATTTTGATGAAATTTTATATGGAGGTAGCTGACTTAATCCAGGGGGATTAACACATAGGCTTTTTATCCCGAAAAATGTAGCGGGTAACACTGCGGGGCGCAGCATAAATTGACGCAAACATTTTAATTTAGGTAACTATTTACCTGTATTTTATTACTTATTTACATGACTGTATTTGATGACGTAAACCATATTATTCAATCAAATAGATTCGCGGAAAACAAGCACAAAAGACTATAATCGCGCGCACACCTGTGCATGAACTATTACATACGTCATTTTAGTTTCACATAGGTATCATTACTTTTGTTCGTATTGTATACTTGTCAATTGTCATACATATCATTTTTGTCATAGTTTTTATACTAAGAATATTTTTTCGTATATGACGGAAATGTCATATAAAAAAAAAGTACTTTAACCATAGGTGTGTTAAGTATACAGTCGTCATGATAAATGATTCGAATGTGACTGTATGTTATAATGTTACATCATTGTTTTTAACAAGAGAATAAAGTATTTAAATCCTCGTGTCCGGTGTTTGGAATGGACAAAGAGCGCTTCATTTTGATAAATGTTTTAATGTCACTGTCTCATTATGTTACGTTATAGCGACTTGGGTGTTATTACGCCTAATGCGATAAGGATCACGGTTGGGGTTAAACACGACACTACGTCCCCTGTAGTCCCTCAAGTCTCCATAATTAGGTACTCGTATTTATTTCGATTCCTGTATATCATGACTTTGGTTTCAAGTTTCTATACAAATAAACTACAAAGGAGGCAGTGTAGACACCTACATCCCTACTAATATTAAATTCAAAATTATTTTATTATTTTCTATCGATATTAAATTTAATTTGCATTCGAAAGTAAATAGAAGCGTTTTGTATAACTTGAATACAATTACATATTCGTAATAAAATTCATATTTGGAACTGTTGTCTCCTGTCCAATATTTAAAACCTAAAATAATTTTAACATGAATTATTTTGTAATGGTAAATATTTTATTTAAATTTCGAATGACTGATTCGATAAATAATGCTGGCAGTATAGCTGTTTCATGTGTGCATTTTTGTAGTTTAAATATAAATGTAATTGAATGATTTTATCATTCCAACCGGCAATCAAACTTAACCCCACATTATTTGGTGTTTTTAGTTTTCATGGTTAATTATGGAATATTATTGAATTTACAAATACTCGTATTATTTTTATTTAAAGTGGGCATTGAAAAAACTACTTCGACCTTGGGAATAATTTAGGCTGGGCTTAAAATAGATGTTTAGGTTTTGTAATAAAATGCAAAAAGTTGAATAGGTGCCTTGCACTGGCTTCGATCTATTATAAAATATATTACTTCAACAAATTAATTATATTAACAAATAAATGATATCTGATTTGGTTATCTACGTAGTTAGCAGCTAAATAAAAATCATATCATTATTGACAGTACTACGTTAAACCCGTGTAGGTACAGTCAACAATATAATTTTTTAAACATTAGCACCATTAACTGAAGAGTTTGTTGCAAAAAGTCTTAAATATTCTGATTCGTCTTATAATTTAGGACTAGAAAATAATTGATGAATTCTTTTATATTCATTTATTTATTTCAATCATATTGTAAAAGATAGTATGGTATCAAATATCAACCCTGGCACCACAAAATATTTGTTTCTTATTGGTGCCAAAAGCACAATTGAATATAAACCACTTTCTTATTCAGGAATACAAAGTTTATAATCCCTTAAATCTAAGTCAAAAGAATTATCACAAATGTCCGAACGTTTTCAATTTTTATCCTATCTTAGGTGTTAAATAAAAGATCGAATCTTGTTAAGCTACTTTTGTTGCCGACTGTACTATATTACCAGTAATATTTACCACAGCTATATCAGTATCTACGACAAACATACACATTTATAAGTACGTATGTATGTCGATAAATATTTTGATTTGTTTTTATGATTAGCTCTAATAGAAGGTTATAGTTATGATCGATAATGCCAGTAGAGCGAACAGTCTTTAGATTACTTTAATATTACTCGTTTTTTATAAAATCTCTTGAGAAAGGAATAAAATATATTAATTTAATAATACTCGCGTGATCTCCAGGCCGCGTGAGCATTCACTGTCATGTATGCACTTTATAGCAATAGACTTAAAGGTTATTATTGACTGTCTTGAAAAAATCCTCTTTGACGGTTTTGCACCGTTTCTTGTACCGGTATCTTCTATCACTAGGAAGCAGTGATGGATATTGGGAATGTCTTTATGTAATTAACGTTCAAAAAGTATTATTTATTAGTAACTTTTGAGTAAATAGGCTACTAAATAAAACAAACACAACATCACGCCTGTATTCCCCGAAGGTGTAGGCAGAGGTGCACATATAGTACACCCACATTTCGCCAGTTATGTTCTTAGGTCCCAATGTAATAGGGGGCGAGCCTATTGCTATCAACCAGGCACAAATCCAGACTCCGTGCTGCTACTAAGAATTACCTAATGGAAAAACCCAATAACACTTTGCCCGACCCGGGATTCGAACCCAGGACCTCGTGCTCAGCAGTCATGCTTAGCGACCACTAGACCAACGAGGCAGTAGGCTACTGAATAGTACTAGTTTTTTTTAACTAAAGGAGTTAAACAATTGTTACAAATGAGCCTTGAGAATATATTCTTCAATCTTATTATAAGACATAATGGTACAGGGCACATCGTTATTTACATTCTCGTTCTATTGTGTAAGAATAGATTATATAATAATTTCAGTTCTAGCCGTGGAAAAAAGATTGGCCGGTCGGCTAGACAAACGCGAGGCTGACTGCCCAGGGTGCGCCGTACAATCAGGCGGATTTTACTTTACTACGATCCTTAAGTATATATAGGTACCTCTTTGGCCTTATTACACTATTACGAGGGTCAAACTGAAAGTTCTTAGAACTGGCCACTTATAAACAATATAATAAAAAAATAATTCTAAAATTTGAAAATAGAACTCTTTGCCAATATTACTGAGTATATATTTCATTAATTTGTCATTTGTTTTACGATTTGGCGGCAAATTGAAAATTGTCTGTGTCACGTCAACATGAATTTAACACGAGAAAATTTACGTGCAATGATTTTTTATGACTTTCGATGTCATTTAAGTCAACAAGAAAGTTATGATAGACTACGATTGGCCTTTCACGATGAAGCCCCATCTCGTGCGACAGTTTACAACTGGTTTAATGAGTTTAAACGTGGTCGCACTAATCTCACTGATGATTTACGTGAAGGACGGCCTTCTACGGCGACGACTGAAGATAACATCTGTGTTGTGCGGCGTATGATAGAGACTGACAAAAGAGTGACCTATCAGCAGATTCGGACAAGCTTAGGCATCGGTATGAGTCAAGTGCACAAAATCCTCCACGAACATTTAGCAGTCAGGAAGCTTTGTGCCCGGTGGATACCTCATAATTTGACTGAGGCTCAAAAACTCCATCGTGTGGATTGGTGCTGTAAAATGATTGAAAGATTTAACGGAGGTGACTCAAATGCTGTGTTCGACATACTAACAGGTGACGAAAGCTGGATTTACTGTTATGATCCTGAAACCAAAAGACAATCTGCTCAGTGGGTGTTTCCTTTCGAGAGGTTGCCAACTAAAGTGAAGAGAGATCGAAGTGCGGGAAAAAAATGGCGGCCTCGTTCTTTGGAAGGATAGGTCATTTCGCAACAATTGTGTTAGAGGATCAAAAAACAGTTTCTGCAGAATGGTACACTACCAATTGTTTGCCACTTGTCTTGGAAAAAGTTCGAGAGAAACGACCTCGCAGTAGGATCCTCCTTCACCACGACAACGCCTCGTCGCACACCGCTAAGCGAACGATCGACTATTTGGCGACATCAAACGTTGAATTACTGGGTCACCCGCCGTATAGCCCCGACCTCGCCCCTTGTGATTTATATTTATTTCCAAAAATTAAAGAAAAACTTAAAGGAAAGCGGTTTATGAATGCTGAAGAAGCGGTGGCTGCGTATCGCGATGCCATTTAAGAGAACCCTAAAGACGAGTGGGCAAAGTGCTTTTCCCAGTGGTTCCATCGCATGCAGCGGTGTATTGACGTGAATGGACAATATTTTGAAAAGATATAATAAAACTAATAACTGGCTAATGTAATCAGTTTTTGATTTTCTAAGAACTTTCAGTTTGACCCTCGTATACCCTGGCTGGAGGCCTTTTATTAGGTCTCGCCAAACGACCGGTTAAGCAGTAAGAACTCCTTCAGAGCTAACGGCAAGAGACAAATTCGAAAAAAAAATTACACTATTATGTATTAATTGTATTAGCATAATACATAATTGTAATAAGCATACAAGTGATTCTGCTATATTATTTTTTCTACAAGGTGGACGACACTTCTGAATTGCAGGCCGTCTGACAAAGTAGTAAAGATCTACCATCATCATCATCAGCCTATCTCAGTTCACTGCTGGACATAGGCCTATTACTATATTATATAAATGATATTTAAAATTTAATATATGTATATTTCAAATTATGAGATATTCAGATACCTAAATTATGGTTGCTTTTAAACACCAATCTGTGTTTAACTAAACGTTTATTTCGCGGCACCAATAGTGGGTTAACTTTAGTTTACCTTAACCTATCTCATTAGCATGTTTTCATGCAGACGGTAATAAACTAGTTACATAAACACTTCACACTTATAAATCTAGAAAACCCCATGTCGCGAGTAAAGACATGTTACGATTTCAAAGCAATACATTGGTAGGTTAAAAAGAGTAATAAATACCCCAATTTATAGTTCTAACGCAATATTATTCTACAGAATTTTGTTTTAAACATCGCCCCACACTTGAAATTTCTTCTGTGTCGTAGGTGCGTTTTATAAACATGAAATATCACATACACAAACACCTAGACTCGGGACTAACGTCTGTGGTTTGCACAAAGTTTTGCCCAATGCGGGTTTGGAACCTGCAACTGTTAGCGCAGCAGTCCAATCGCTTAGCCACTGCGCTAATCAGGTCGTCACTTAGGCGGTCATACACACAAAGCATAATTTTTGTTTCATCTCTGTGCTTATATATATTTCGTAAGCTACAGTTGGTATCTACAGTCAATATTAGAGTAAAAATGTTGACGTAGAATTATAAAAACGTAGACTTTGGTCTCGTATAGTGTTATCTACTAACAGCCAAGAATTATCACTGCACAATATGCACATACACATACCTAGACTCGGGAATATGCGGCATAGAAATCAAACCCCAGGTTGGAGCCCAACCCAATCGAGCACAAGGGCTGCCGTTGCAAATACAGGAATTGTCAAACAAGTGTTCATATAATTTGTCAATAGGTATTAACATATTGCGTTGTATACATACCCCACATTGGCCCAAACGTCAAACAGACCACAGTCAATATTAAACATATGCGCAGTCTCCTGTTATTCGGCCCTTTCTTGAAAGCAATCTCGACTGTTTCTTTTAGACTGTGGAAGTCGAAGAACTCTAGTAGGAAACCGGTAAAACCGGTCCTCTTAACCTAAAAATGTTATTTAATTTATAAAGATCACTTTAAATATTTATATATATTAAGTGAATGTATAAGAAAAGGATATAGAAAGTAAACTTGATTGACAATATACAAATCATAAACAAAACAAATTAAGAACGTAATCTAAAAATTCGTTTAACATTTACTGTAACTATATTTAATATCTCAGATAAAGATTACTAGATTAAGTAAGTAAATAGGCGTATTATACAAACCTTGTCTTTGTTCTCGAGCCAAGTGTGGTCATCAATAACGAACAATACATAACAGAAATTGATAAACTGCAATAGCGCCGATATTGAGAAGACTCCGTAATATCCGAGGTACCGCAGTAGGACGCCGCTCAACCCCATCCCAATGGGGAATCCTACTGTCATACACAAGTTCAATATACCCATTCGGAACGTCCTTGTGTCCTTAGAAGTTATGTCTCCCAAATAACTGAAAGTGCCGAGAAACATTGTGTACCAACCGCCTGTCAGGGACGGGAATATAACTTCCATAAACACGGTCCACTCCACCGGGACTTCATAGAAAAAGTACGTGTTTATCATGTTTAATAGACACGTCATGAATTCCCCGAAGATAGGCATCAGCATGCAGATCTTGCGCTTGCCCGTTTTGTCGCTCCACGCGCCGATGAACAGCATCAGCACGGTTGGCACGGCCGTGTGCACCACACTCTTCCATGCTTGTACCGACGCTATCAGCCTCTGCACTTCGTCTTCTTCAAACGTATAGTTGGCGCGCTTCCTGAGTCTCAAAGCGGTACACGCATCGTCGCCAAACCCCAGGTTGACCCTGCATGCTTTCTCTAAATTCAAATTTTGCGTGGCCAACATTGCTAAGACGCTTGGCATTACAAACAGAGCTAAAACTGGTTCCACCGTTATGTTCGATCTAACATATTTTATTTTCTCCAAAAAGGTCATGTTTTGTATGCCCGGTTTAGCCTCAGTTTTAAGAGGCAGTTCTTCTGTCGAGTCATCTCGAGATGTTTTTTCGTCTAACTTTTCAGTACTATCCATTTTTAATTTTTTTTATGTATATTTCTTCAAAATACAAGTAATAATTATTTACTCACTAGAAGTCGAAATACAGGAGAACAGGGAACACATGTATAGGTACCTCGTCTGAGATCCAAAGAGTATCTTTAAAGTAAGGTCACATTGTTATTATATTGAAGAGCACATCCTCACAGCACCAAGATAAATACGATATAATATTGAATTACTGGTAAGCCGCGACGTCGGGACGACGCTAGCGTCCTATTGTACGGCAGAATGTAAGCAAACACTCTTATGTTGCCATATCAGGCTTTAATGCGTCCACAAACACACTCGGAGAAATCGAAAATAAACTTAACACGTCGATAAACTCAAACAAGTCAAGCGATCCGTCGCGACGTGTCACTCCAGTATAAACAACTGATTGTTTTCGCGTTAAATTCGAATAAAAACCACGGTGAACTCGACAGGGTTTTTAATGAAACAATCACACTTAATCAAAACACTGTACCTATAATGTCCAATAACACTTTCACTTATATTAAATGCTTTGAGTTCAACAGTCATTAGCGGAGGCAACTAAACGTCTTTGTTCACGTTCTCCATCTCCTCGACTTGCTTGGTGTCCTCTCTTTGTTCGAAATACATCCATCTGAAACGAATGAATGGACTATTATCGGTTGGAGAGGAAAACGTAAATAGTACACTCGTGACGAGTGTAAGGATCGATTGTATAGTGATGTAACGGACAGTTTCGGACGCGTAATATAGTCTTAGTCGCGGTATCGCGTACACTCGCGGCGAGAAGTGTTAGTACTGTGCCAGGCTGGATGCATCCCAGCGCTGTCTTTTATATCCTTGAAGATCGACCAGTAAAAACTTCGTGCTGGCTTTTATAAAAAGTAAGATGTATTATTTTATTACGCTCATAGTACAAATGCCAAAAAGCGGAAAATTTGCTGGCATATGCAATTTACATCACATTAATTATGTTTCTAGCTAATTTAATACAATAATATGTAATTCAGCGTGCACTTATTATTTCGTTGGGATTATTTTTAACTACTTAAATAGCGATGACGGGCAGAGGTCACGAAGCCGCTCTACCTTGACGTCTTTTTATGCTACTATGTTGTACGTCATTATTATTCTTTCAATTACATCTGAATGACCAAATGCTTTTTTTAAACTAATTGTTTTTTAACAAAATGTTCTCGAGTATTGATGACGAACTGATTAGCATAGAAACACAGACATTGGACGCGGTCTTCCTTTCCAGATAATAATTTATGTTTATGTATATTAAACATAATTTATGCATTCATATACACTTTTGGTCGACTCACGTGTGTAGTTTACCAATAGTTTATGATTCGTAAAACAACATACAGCGAAATGTTGGTGTAGCAGGGTAAACGAAGTATTTATATAAAATAACTCCTATAACTACGCCTTCGAGTATTATAGGCGTGAATATATTTTTATTTTCTATATATTTAATTTGAATGTAATGCATATTTTTTTACCTACAATACATATTGACTTACAATCATAAATATTTGTTATTATATTTTATACAACGACACACTGGTTTGAGCCGATTTTTCAATAGACAGATAAATTATATTCGAAGGATAACATTTTAATTTTGACATTTAATGTGTGAAAAATATGTCAAAACTTTATTCTACTGATAAAAATCGTATGAAAAATGAACCCTAAATTAGTTTTAATGTACCTATATTTTAAGAAACTCCAATTCAATACAACACGCTTACTCCCTGCGACTTAATTTATCACTCGGTCTATCTTAGTTCGCAGATAGTAATTTGGGAAAACTTTAGTCCTAACTTAGACATTATTAGTTCTGCGATGGCCACAGATGTCTATAAACAGTGTGAGGGTACTGTTAATGTCGATATGGCGCGATATGGCCCGCCCTAATTGAGGTATCTATATTACGTTCTTAATACTATCCGAAAAGCGATATGAGAGTGAAATTAATGCTTATACTTATATGGATGTTGCAGACAAAACTTGTGTTACAAAATTGTTGTAACCCTTGGGTACACTGCCCAGTTCATACCTTATATGCATATTTTTGCTTTTTTTAAAGAACGTCGCTCAACACTAGGAATGTCCCTGTAATATAATATATATCCATGTAATATCACATAGATACAAAAATAACCGAGTGGTATCCTGCCTAGAATTGACCACCCCCTTTCCTCTCGTAGGTGACATAAGAGGCGACTAAGGGAAATTGGGGATTACCCCACGTTGGCAAGCAGCTTGGTGATTACAGTATCCGAGGTATGAATATTCGAGAAAACGCTACTGCATATCTTCTGCATATCTTCTATGGCAACCTGGTGTCCCTTTACCTATAGGCAAGGCCTTTGTTCAACAGTAAACGTCTTCCAGATGATGAAGATGACACAAACATCCAGATTCAGAACAAACATCTGCGGACCGCACAAATTTTTGTCCCGTGCGGGAATCGCAGCCGCAACCCTCGGCTTAGCAGTCTAATCGCTTAGTCACTGCGCCAATCAGATCGTCGACTGTTTAAACATTGTTTTAACCCTTCCGCTGTCCGCTGAATTAACTAGTACACATCGATTGTTTGACTATTGTGACTACTCGACAGGAAACGTGTTAACTTACAACAGGCACTATCGGACATATAATAGAATAATAGATTACATATTCATAGGAATAATGTCTTTGAAGATGTCAGTGCGTTAAAACATTCCAGCCTTTTGCAAAATATAGGCGTTGACATAAAATTGTTAATAATACTAATATTTTGAAGTAAAAAACTAAGTCTGTAATATTTCCATGGCTTCATTTTGATATGAAGATAGTTTAAACCTTTGGTAAGGGCCAAGGTAAGGCTAGAAATATTCAAAAACTTGACTATAAAATATAATATTATCAATAACAGCCTAAAGTGCAAGACAACAATCTATAAATTAAACACACCAGAAAAAACTGCGCAAAAAAGAAAGAAGTTACCTAGTGGTACCAGCCTCCGTACTTTTATATTTTTTCTTCATAACAAAAACTGAACTGTTTTTTATACAGTTAATTTGCCTGTTCATGGCAGGTCAATATTGCAAATACATACGAGATTAAAACCACTAAAGTCGAGAGTAATTACTAACTATGTCGCATTTATAGTGCCTAGTGTTTGTTTTCTCTTTAAAAAAATGATTGGAATTGGAAAAGCACCAGGGTGCAAGTAGAGAGCCTACACAAAGAATACCTCGGTACCTGAGCGGTCACCCTGGTTACTATCCTTGTGGACTGATCAATCTCTGCACCACGATATAACCAGTTTCCAGACGGCAAACAAATAGAACATGTCGATACACAGAACGGCACACGAAAAGCGTTATTACTGGCTTTCCACAGACTAAAGACTGATTTGACGACCTGATTAGCGTAGTGGCTAAGTGATTGGACTGCTGCGCTAAGGGTTGCGGGTTCGATTCCCGCACGGGGCAAAACTTTCTGCGACCTGCAGATGTTTGTCCTGAGTCTGGATGTTTGTGTATGTGATATTTCATGTTTGTAAAACGCACCCACGACACAGGAGAAATTCCTAGTGTGGGGCGATTTAAAAAAAAAAAAAAAGACGAAAGAGTAAGTTAGTAATTCTTGTATGAATAATGTCGGGTAGGGTACTATTTGACATGATCCAAGGGATGGAACTCCATGGCGAGTGCATAGATAAGACAATAATTAAGCTTAAGAATTGCCAGCGACTTCGCCGTCAGCCAGTTTGTGACGAGGCTAACTGGTCCAGCCCGGAATACACTTAACACTCTTTACATCTTTAGGCCTACAAACAACCACGTCCAACGTAATTCTATTACTCTAATTCAGTACAATCTGAAAATAATATATGTAACGTTGCTATCGGCAATTGTACTTATTTCAAGTAACAATGTGCTTTATAGATAAGATTGCTTCCTCTAGGGGAATGACGAACACAAACAATTGACCATTCAAGACCAAGACATACCACAAATATAATTAATAGGTGATTTATTAATCGTCTTATATTGTCTGTTTGTTTTTGTACCGTGTTTATGATTCGATGAATCGATTGAAGAACCGATAACCGCTGGGAAAGGAAGGTTCTCGAGTGGCGACCACGAATCGGAAGACGCAACGTTGGCAGGCCTCCTATCAGGTGGACCGACGTTATTGTCAGAGTTGCGGACAACCGGTGGATGCAAATGGCAAGTTGTCGTTCATTGTGGCGTTCTAAGTTAGACGCCTTTGTTCAGTGGTCATCTTTCGGCTGATGATGATGATGTTAATGATTATTATAGATGATCATTGCCCAGGTGACGATGACAGGTCTCCAAGGAGATTTATCTTCTCGAAGGCCGATTCGGCTTCTCCAGGCAAAAGGAAATAGTGGATTACGCCATATAAACAGTAAGTACTTATTATTTATCTTCACGTGTCTTGGAAGGATATATAGAGTATTTAATGGTCATTCATGGTTTGACCCTAAACCGTGAAGGATGTCAAATCATGTCTCTATTACTCCATGCAAGCGGAATAAAAGTAAAGCTTTTCGAGTATTTTAATCTGCTGGAACTTCCTAACCTTTCAGAAGACTTGAAGATGGAAGTGACATTATAATACCACCAATACCAGTCTGTAACTGTACTTTTATAGGTGGAGAGCCTTTTGACATTTTTTTTCTAAACTTCGCCCCCACTATGAATTTCTCCTGTATTGTGGGTGCGTTTCATAAACATGAAATATTACATACAACTAGGGACGAACATCTACAAATGGCACAAATATTTGTCCCGTGCAGGAATCGAACCCCTAGGGCACCAGTCCAATCTTAGCCGCTGCGTCAATCAGGTAGTCAATTATATTGTGCCCACTTTTCTTTTCTGTTATTATAAATGTCTGTAGAAATCCAAGTAGTAGAAGACCTAAGTTGAGACTATCTTTGTTGTCATTACTAATGTTTATTCTCCTTGAGCCGTTTGATATCTGACGTTCAACAGAATTGTTAGTCAACAAAGCGATAATCGCTTTAAGCCCTCTTATTGACATACATAGACTTTCTGATTATATTAGTCGCTAATGTTTTGTTGTAAGAAGGCCTAGTTCCCCTTTTCTTTCTGTTGGAGAAATGGCGTCTTGTAATCAGTTACGGACTAGTAATATTATTATGTCGCGTTTTAGTGTAGCGTTTAACTTAGATTGAGTTATCCTGCAAGTGGGAGGCCTTTGTTCAACTGTGGACGTCTTCCGGCTGATGATGATGCGGCATCCTAAGCAACGAACCAAGCCTTTTGAAAGGTTTACATGGGCCTTAGGTTCAATTGGATATTTATAACTAGTACTTATAGGGACTGCCATACTTTGACAACTGCTGTATTACAATTTTAAAGATAAAAAATAACCCACAAAATACAACCACTAAAAAAATTAACCCTATCGACTTTATGACAAACAACAACTTTGACTTACCTAAAATAACAGCAGGGTTTTAAAAGAGAACTTTTTTGACATCTAGAATTAAGTTTTGCAGATATGATATACCTGCTTATTAAAAAAATGGTTCTGACTTTTTTTAAAGTCAATTAATAAAACAAAATATAAGACTAAACATAATACCTAATAAAAATATATAACGAATCAAAGATTAATGAACTAAACACATCTAATAAACACGTAGATTATATATAAAGTAATGCTATTAAAACTCAAATAAAACGGTGATTGATCAATGAACTGCCAGCTTAAAATGCAAATGAGATGTCTTTTTAATCGATTAATTTATCGATGCGTTTGAACCGATTGCGAATCAAATATGTACGTACATTCAAATGTATTCTACATTCAAACGTGTTCTGAATAATGAGATGGTAGTGAATTAGGTAAAAGAAAGGGATATTTGTCAACGAAATTCGGTAGTAGATATACGATTAATTAACTGATAACATAACATGAATAGTAGATACTAGGTGCTAATAGTCCCCTGCTCATACTCCAAAACTAGACAGGCATTCCCAAATATTCACGTGAGTACAACCGGCATATATAGCCAATAATAATTGGGGAATAACATGACGAATTTACGATACTTAAAATAATAAAGATCAACTAAAAACGAAGGTCGTGGACAAACCCCACCACAACATGTATCAACAAACGAAGAAAAAGCTTTGGTATATTTGTTAACACTTAGCAACATCTATTGGTACAGGTTCTAACAAAATTCCCAGAACTCGAACATGGTAATCAGTTACCTATATTTATCTTAACTATCACAGCAACCAACTAAGTCGTGATTGCACTGTATACATATAACTACTATGTTTAATCTAAGTCAAAACATATAGGTACATAATTATGTTAATTTAAAATTGATGGACAAGAGCGGGATTCACATCCACGACCTTCGCCTTACCGTGGCGAAGCTCTTACCAACTAAGCTACCGTGTCGCTGCTCGCGGCTAATTTTAGTTCCCTTTCAGTTCTTTTACGTCTTAGGGTCATAACACATACTCAATCGGAAGAGGATCGTCACCGTATTGCCTTTCGCTTTGCCACCACACACGCTTTAATCTTACGTAAGCACGTACGCACTACCCATAGATTTTGAATACCAAGTAGCTTCTACTATTGATTGGTTGTGCAAAACAGAAAGCATAAAAATCTCATGATGAAATATTAATCAACGACTGTGATTAGAATTATATCAGCTTGGCAGTTCATTTATGTAATATCCAGACACACAAGAACCAAGGATTTACCAATTGGAAAAGACATTTCACTATTAAATGGAAAGGTTCACTTACATACTTTAAATAAAGCATACGTCCAATACATACAATTGTTATATCAAAAGAAATCAGAAAACAATACAAGAATTAACATTTTAAAACCGTACTCAATCAAATACAGAAGACAACACAACAAAAAATGGATTAAAGCATAAACAACAAATTCAAATAAAAACATTTTGATTGACAAAAAATTAAGACGCAGAATAACAAGGACCAAAGAAAACCAAAGCATAAAAAAGAAGAATTTAAAAATCTTTCCGTACGAAAGTTAAACTTTGCCCACTTAAGAATAGTTTTGTTAGAGTTCTTAAGTCAAATCGTTTATACACAAATGAGCTTCAACATAAGAACGATTTAATTAATTAAGACTTTTTGTATTTCGTGGGTTCTGAAACAGAAACCTTGACGCTGCTTGATATTTTCCATTCGATTGTTATTTAGAAACTATTGTATTTAGAAATGATCCCGGGATAATTTTCATTTGAGGTGTCATTTTAGTCTTACTAGATTGTTGTAGCTGATTGTTTTTAGCATTGCAAATGGCTTTGATAACCCACTTAAAATAATCTAGATTTTCAGAACAAATAACTCTTTTACACTTAAAATAATTACAGTTATAGTAAAAGGCTTTATTTATATATTTTTTAATTCTGTCTTCGCTCTCCAAGCTTTATGAATCTGTGACGATTAGTTTCGTCGTCATCATCAGCCGGAAGACGTCCAATGTTGAACAAAAGCCTCCCCCGTAGGTAAGGCGTTGGCTTAATCTTCAGGCTTGGCAAGCGGCTTGGGGATCGCAGTATTGGTAGTGAAGTTACAGAAGACGCTGCTGCCCATCTTCTGGATGTTCCCTGAGTCGCCTCTTACGACACCCACGGGAGGAAAGGGGGTGAGCAATTCTAGGCCGGACACCATTCGGCAGTTTCGTCGTATTTGAGAAAAAATAATGACTTGGTCTCAGACTTTGTTTGTTATTGTTCTAAGACACTTTCACATAGTATTTATAAGTGCCTCAAAAGAGTCATATATTAACCTAAACGGTTATTTTCTCTAGCCTTATCCTTAAACACGAGTACTATAGCTTCTCTATCGTAGCCACGCCCAACTTTTGGGTTATTGCCCGCATTCAACTGTCTACAGCCGTTATTGCAGTTACTGGCCGTGTGTATTTAGATTGGCATGTCTGATAAGTTTTTGCTGGATTTATCTTGGATGATTATAATTTTGAAATATTGCAATTTTTATTTATAAATAATATTCCGCCTCTCTTCCACTCTTTTTAATCACTAGCCCCAATTATATTACACATGATTGGTTAGACTATTTTGAAGTACCACCATCGTAACAAAGACGTACGCAAAAGATTGCCATATTCATTTCACCTCGTTTATCTCCAGCACATACAGGTATAACTTTTGACTTATCCCTTTCCAAACCTACAAGGTGTTCCTAAATGATTGAATAAGAAGAATCAAGAGATAAAACCTCATGAGTAATAAGGAAAGACGTTTACCCAAATATGGCCACAGCTGGTACTGTCATGGCGGCTCCAAGCAGAAACACGGCGCCGGGCAGCACGGTCAGGGTCGCCATGTACACCCGCGAGTACAGCGGGCCGTACACCAGCGGCATCATCGCCTCTGCTAGACCGAACAGCGAGTTCACTTTACCTGCAAGAAATACGACTCGTTAAAAAACTTGGTCTTCATTTATAGCCAACTTTTTTGGAATAGCCTATTCAGTGTCTCACTGCTGAACGAAAAAATTTTAGCCAACTTATATATTATATTGTTTAGTTTTAGATTATGCCAGCCTAGTAAGGTGCCAAGTACAGAAGGAGCAACAATATCATAGTGTTACTAGAAGAACTTGAAGCTATGATATCACAAAGTGAATTTCAGTTTACCTAAATGAAAATAATCTGAGAGCTTTGAAGACTCATGCTTCAAGAAGATGGATTTTCAAACACTAGTGTTCATTTAAGTTGTCACAACTATATTATGCAAAAATCAAGCAACTATATTATCCTAAAATCATTGCATAATATAGTTCCTAGTATCCTCACAAACACAGCTACAAGACACAATTAGGTAACCTACGTCATATTATGGAATGTGCGTCTTTGGTAAAAATGATATCAAACAGGTCTGCGGAGTGACCTACATATACGGAATCTCTTATTCCTCAGTCTGCGATAAAAATAACCGTTTAAGTCCCATTACTTTTCCTTTTACCGTCAAGGAAACTGTTACCCTATCTATGCTCGTACATTAAAGCCATATACTTATGCACATAATCACTAAACAAATTACATTAACAAATATAGGAAAATCTTGTTCGTTTGTATTTTATAGGTATTTGTGGAAAACCTGTTAGCGACTTGGTGAGAATATTTTGGTAGAACTGATTAGTGGGTAATTTTTGGTCAAAGGAAGTAAGGTACCGAAACACGGCTCTATAGGACACGTGAATATCGTTTTAAAAGTTCCATTAACTGTTTAACCTTCTGACCGCTTGTGTCGCATATATGCGACTTATATTTCCGTGTCCCTACCGCTCGTGTCGTTTTTGCGACAGAGAACATGCATGGTTTTTCGTTTTATTTTCGTCCTATTACCTGTGTGGTACAACTAAATGTATTAATAAATAGAGGCTATTATTTACAACAATTACTTAAAATTATGTTTCATAGCTCTCAGCATTGAAAAAACTTAAACAAAAATAAGTAATTTTATCGATTTGTAGCCGGGCGCTAGGGGCACGGCCATATTTAGTCAAGCGCTTAAAAGGTTAAAAAGGAAACATATGAATTTACATATTGTTTTCTTGGAAAACAATAGAACCTTTGTGTACACAACATATTAGATGCGCGGGGAAACCCGAGTCCTACTTCAATGTTTCAGCTACTAATTTATCTTGCTCGAGTACTAGTAATTAATTCTTAGATCCTGAACAAATAGTAAAATCAGAGCGTTGACCCCACTCAACAGTCCGTAACAAAGGTCTACATAAATGTAATAGTTTTATCTCAAGCCTGGATTTGCAAATATTTGCCTAGTTCATTAGTCTCGTGTATTGGTTCAACGTTTTAAATCGAAGATAAATATAAAGAAAATAAAGCAGTTTGTTTTTATCTTATTTGATCTTATTGGTGCAGTAGCTTATTGTATAGACATTATTTTCACAACGTTGACAATTTGTTTTGATAATATAATAACAGGCTGTAATAAAAATAAGTAACTGTTACAAAATTGTAACTAATAAATTGTCAACTAGTTCTTTTTATTAGTCATTAATAGACCAATACCTTATTAATGTTAAACAATATTTTATGTTTATATTACTATATTATACTAGTACATATTATAAGTAGTATTCAGGTGGTCAATGTAAAAAGTTCTTCGAAGATAGCAGTAAAAGTCCTCCTTTGTGGACTCCATACTTGTCCCCAAACTTACCGATGTAAATTTGAAGATAGCAGTAAAACCAATTTTTAGTTAAATACTATTTATGAGACACAAATGTTATTTTCATTCAGGAACTCACCCAACTCTTCGCTGTTCACCAGTTTGGAGGCGATGGAGCGCATCGCGATAAAGGACGTCCCATTGAAGATTTCAACCAAAGGCGCTGTAACAGAGGAATAGAACTTGGTCAAAAAACCTGCACAGAACAAAACAGAATAATACCGGATCGTAAGTAAATCATAGATGCAAAACAGAAAAATAATACTATAACTCGGCAAACATTAGCAAAACTGATATTTTACGTGCTAATGGATCATTACATTACAAATACTTTATTCGACCTTTTCCAAATAATATACCTATGTAGGAATAGGGTTCAGGAGGTCAATGGCACGCTTAATCAGTACCTTACAGGGCAGCTTTCCTAACTATATAACGGTAGGAAAACTTTTGGATGTGTAACAACTATGCCAGGTAGAACAGAATTAGCTTTGTAACTATTACTCTGAACAGATAAAGACAGAGAAAAATCAAGTCACTTTAGTTGGCTCTTGTTCAATGTTCATTTGGTCCGTACACCACAAAACCTCCAAGACATGGGCTTGGTCAGCGTAGACCCAAGTCAGACTATCGTAGAGGATTTATATGCAGCTGTTATCTGACCATTGATATAATAATACCAGCCTTTATCTGTTCTATTTGAAGGCAAAGTACAATAAAGGAACAAGTATATTAGATCCACCTGAATCAAATTTCAGATCAAAAGAAAGACTTTGATTCGGTTACAAAGCTACGATAAATTTCAGATCCTCTGCCGTCAAGTCCACCAGTTAACACTGGTCCTAAAACTCCTTTATGTACCCCATACTTGTCTCCAAACTTACCGATGTAAATCTCAGTGGTGGTAGTAGCAAAGGCAAAGATGAAGGACGCGAGGATCTTGCTGGTGCAAGAGATGATGCCCACCACGGTGTCGTCCAACTTCATGAAGTCACTGAATATGCTGATCGAGAATAGTGTACCTGTTGGCCAAACGTTTGGGTATTGGTTCAATGTTTGTTCGTGCTAGATAATTTAGATTATGCTCCAATGTTTCGATTGAGGTCTAAGTTTGGTTTAAAATGAAACATTAAACATTGAACATTATTCAATGAACTAAATCATGAACCATCTACGTCATATCTACTTTTTTTTCTGTAGGAATTTTGCTTGTATAGGGGATCACAGACATCAAATATCACATGATCAGATACCTTCACTTAAAAAAATCCGCAAGTCACACTTATAATAACTTATGGTCCTGTTATAACTCTGTACAATGTACATAGATACCTTATCTAACAACATGAATAACTTACATGAATGTGATAATTCAAATGGCTTCTTTGATATTTGATTGGTACACAAAAATATGATTTCTCGGTATAAAATACGAACAAAATGTCACGTGTTCGCTAATATAGTTGTGCCAGTATTAAGTACACATGGTAGTAGCTGAATCATCTACAAAATTAGACGCGACGAATAAAACCGTTGTAGGAAAATTTTTTTTTTTTTCAATACTATAGAAAATTATTAAAGAAAGTTTCTCAAATGCCAATGATAAAGTAAGATATTGATAAGATTCATCATCATCATCATCCACAGCCTTCAATATCCCACTACTGGGTATAAGCCTCCCTTAAACAATGCCATGCCGCGGTCCTGTGCCAATCCCGACCGTGTGCGCCCCGCAATCTTGATAAGAATGGAAGATATAAATTTTAATATACTTATTTTGTCAAGTGTGCTGCTAACCTGAAGCTTAGCAGTCCAATCAGCCATTGCGTTTTTCACTTTGCGTTCAAAAGGATTCTTATAACAAAAAGAGTACCAA
Source organism: Abrostola triplasia (assembly GCA_946251915.1). Lineage (NCBI taxonomy): Eukaryota > Metazoa > Arthropoda > Insecta > Lepidoptera > Noctuidae > Abrostola > Abrostola triplasia. The sequence goes on from OX276425.1 coordinate 2,764,941, forward strand.
AAGTCCTTCATTAGTAAGCTTAACAGGAGTTTTTAATTATGATGTAGTAAAGAAGTATGCCAGGATCGTAGCAAACGGAAATCCGTGGTCTCTGCCTACCCCTTAGGGAAACAGGCGTGACTTTATGTATGTATGTAGTACATGCCTTGGTGCAGCTATATGATATTTCCAAAAATCCATACTAAAACATACCTAATTACTAAGAGATGACATTATAGCGTCGAACACGGGACTTTACAGTAATAAAAAACCGATAAACAAACGAATTATCACGTCTCGCTATAAATATGTAATGTACTTGTATTATCTGCTAAGTGCTTGTGAATGAACATAGTTACATGTATGACAATATTGACAATACGCCTATTAAAGGTAGTACATAGTAACTATAGAAACTAACGCGACTGTTGCATGCAATTATGGTAACATCATATTCGCTTTAAAATTTTCCTAACAGAAAAACTCAATACCGATGTACCCCGACTGGGAAAGCCAAGGTATAAGATTAATCCGCAGTTTGGTAGATAGATGGAACACGGTGCTCCATCACCCTATCTATAGTCTATACACACAATAAAACACCAGCACAATTATTTGACTGCCTCGTTGGTCTAGTAGTTGCCAAGCGCGACTGCTGAGCACGAGGTCCTGGGTTCGAATCCCGGGTCGGGCAAAGTGTTACTGGGTTTTTCCATTAGGTTATTCTCATTAGCAGCACGGATTCGGGATTTGTGCCCGGTTGATGGCAATCGGCTCGCCCCCTATTACATTGGGACCTAAAACATAACTGGCGAAATGTGGGTGTACTATATATGCACCTCTGCCTACCACTTCGGGGAATACAGGCGTGATGTTATGTTACAATTATTTTAATGCACCCCAAAGACATTTCAAAGAGACGGTTGTTAGTCAAAACGCAAAACAATATCACGTTAGCCGATTACGTAGGCTATTATTATTAGGGCTTAAGCTTATTATTGCTAATGAGCACGTGTATGAAATACACAGGTGATGTTTGCAATACACACGAGGGAGTGTGTTAGTACAAGGGTTATAATATGTATTATTGTGTATTGTGTGCGCTCGACATAATAGCAAAAGGCTTTGCCATTTTCGACTTACGATAACCGACAATGTGTGCGTATAGTCTTCTTAAAAACTACATAACATGACGCCTGTATTCCCCGAAGGGGTAGGCAGGGGTGCACATATAGTACACCCACATTTCCATAGTTATGTTTTTCAGGTCGCAACGCAATAGGGGGCGAGCCTATTGCCATTAACCGGGTACAAATCTGTCCTTGCTGCTACTGAGAATTACCCAATTGAAAAACCCAGTGACACTTTGGCCGATCCGAGATTCGAATCCAGGACCTCGTCAGCAGTAACGCTTAGCAACCACTAGACCAACGAGGCAGTCAATATAAATTATTATCAGATATCTTCATATCTTCTTATAAATCTTCGCAAGTGACCTCGGGTCGTTCTCCACTATAAATTACGTGAAAATCCGTTTAGCTTAATATAATAGCAATGTCAGATATGGTCGCATACAAAGGGTTGTGCAAGTCTTTGTAATTTAATAGAGTTTGTAGAAGAAAGATGGATTTGTCTGTTCATTCTGAAATCAGTTTATAAAAGCTTCATATCTATATAATTCGTGTGGCCCGGAGATTTATGGTTTTGACTTTTAAACATGAGGTCAAGAGCTCATAACTTGATTAGTACCTAGTTAGTAGACTTACTGATATGTAATTTAATTTTTTTTTTATTTTGGTTTATTTGGTATACCAAACTGCCTCAAACTGTCTCATTGGTCAAGTGGTTGCTAAGCGCGACTGCTGAGCACGAGGTCCTGGGTTTGAATCCCGGGTCGGGCAAAGTGTTACTGGGTTTTCTATCAGGTAATACTCAGTAGCAGCACGGAGTCTGGATTTGTGCCCGGTTGGTGGCAATAGGCTCGCCCCCTATTAGATTGGGACCTAAAAATATAACTGGCGAAATGTGGATGTACGATATGTGCACCTCTGCCTACCCCTTCGGGGAATACAGGCGTGATGTTATGTTTTATTTGGTATACCAACAATTGTTTACACAAGTCAAGACAAATCAATGAATGCCAAAGATAATTTTGCCATTGCCAATTACTTATAGGTAGACTCTGCATGCAATGGACATTTTGTACTTACAATAGTAATAAAAAGAAATCAAGACACAAGAGCAAATAAGGAGTTGTTTTGTTATGTAACTTATTATAATATATAGATTCACTCGTATAATGAAACATAGACTGTACTGCCCAATAATCATCACGCCTGTATTCCCCGAAGAGGTAGGTAGAGGTGTACAAATAGTGCACCTATATTTTACTGTAATAGGGGGCGAGCTTATTGCCTTCAACCGGCAATAAATTCGATCTGATAACTACTTACAATTACGCTTATATTACCCATATTAGCGCTACTCATCACAAGTTAAATATTGTGGCAAGCCTATTGCCGGGCCAAATTTATCGGGCCCAGACAGGGTTCGTTGCCTTTTTTTTTTTTTGTTTACGGGGGGAAACCTTCAAAAGGCACCCGGATCCTGTGGGGTAGGGACCGGGAAGTGTGGGATTTCTACCTCACTAAAACTACCCCGGTGGTCACCATCTGCACGAACAAGGGAAGTCCTGGGACCTCTAAAAAGAACAACTCCGGAACCTCCCCATGCAACGCCTATGTGGCACATCCCTGGGAGGGTTCGTTGCCTGTTACTATTTGCTTTTCCGGCAACAGCGGACACGTGTATTCTTAATCTCCACGAGATAGTATATAATACATTGTTGCAAATAAACAATGTATTCGTTTATTTACTCGCTACACTAGACACGCTTGTGTACTCATGTTTTGTAATATTTAAATATGTACATAATTATATATGTGATACCCTATTGTACAGCAACAGTCATACACGTGGCCATTATTCGTACATACGATCGGTAAATACTTTTATTTTATCCCAATTACATGCGACAGTTCGTTTGTATGTTTGTTACCCTGTAACTACTAAACAACTGAGCCAATCGTAATAAAATTTTAAGATTACTTGAACCCTTGGAAAAGACATGCTGTTTAGTTCTTTATCAATACATTTTAGATCGGATTAAAGTTTCAAGAACTTTGCTTAGATACTTATAGGTTTGATTCATTAGACAAGTGACTAAACTTAACTTTACGGGTTATTCGAATCATTACAATAGTATCAAGTTAAGATCTATCTGCATGAGGCAATAATGTGTAAACGGCTTTAAAATAAAATAAACGAATATTGAAATGAAACAAGGACCGAAGCTGGTGGACTTACCTACTAAGTTGGTGATGATACTGTAAGTGCAGAACATACTGAACTGCACCTCGTCCCAGTTGAAGCGGTACCTCATGAAGAGGTAGAGCACGTTCATCTCACCTGCAATAGGAAACACGTTATTTCTAATACTAAACTAAATTTTAGTCACAATGGCTTCTACGCAGGAGATAGTACAGCGATCAAGTGTGCGTGTAAACACAGGTGTACTGCCTATTTCCTGCCTTGGGACGGAAGACCAACGCGACCGGAGAGCCATCGAAACACAGAGTCTCGTCATTTAAAAACGATCACCCATCGCAACACTGGCCGCGGCGAGCACTACTTAACCTCATTGATTGACTGAACTGCGCGGTAGTTGTTTAGCTATGAGCCCCTCGATCTATATTCTAATACTATTACAAATGCAAAGGTTTGGATGTAACGGGGTCTGAATGATTGATGCCAATCGTGCTGGCTGATCTGATTCAGGTGAATGGAATATATTGGGTCACAGTATAAATGTTAAAGATGCAACATACGAGTACGTTAGTTCATTTAAAAACTCTGTACCTTGTTATTTTCGGCTGTGGCTTTAGGACAACAAATCTAACGCAGTACATAAGGGTTTAGGGCCTCAAGTCTTAAACTAGGAAGTACTGGCACAGTTCTCATAGAATCATACATAGAATGTGAACTAATAAATATTATTAGATATAATATATACTTTGCAGTATCAAACGTGAAATATAATGGCATCCAGCTTCATATTTAAAATACAGTATGAATATGCCTTTCGATCAGCAAAAGCAAATTGGAGCTCGACCAGCTCAATGTGACCTCCATGAAGTCTTAGAACAAAATCACTTGCTTTAGTCACAAAAATAAAGCAAAGTTGGTAAAAAAATTACTAGCGTGTAGCCGTCGATAAACTTTTGCGATCCACCAATGATATATGGGCATTTTTAAAACCGGCAGATTTACTTTGCCAGCACATAGCTATTTAATCTTTCAACTATGTATAATATGCTTGGCTAGAGGATGAATAGACGTTGTTGCCAAATGCCTTGTAGAAATTATCCTTTCCAAGAACCCTAGTTGTGTATCCCTCTTAGTAATATGTCATACAAAATCAGGTTGATCCTTTGTGAATTAAGGCGTGTTGGCTTAAATTAAATAAAGCAAGAAAACCCTTCAGCGACTCGAACTGACTTAAACCTACTTTCCATCCCAATATCTAAAAGACAAATTAGATTTGCAGAGGTCGACTAATTGGCCCTGGCCTTTATCGGGAATCGGGCTGTCAGTGAAAACCAGATTAACCGTTCCTAATTTACGATTAAATATTCTACTGATACAAAGAGGAAAAACATCGTTTTCCAAATCAGAATATACCAGAACAAAATACGAAGGTAGCTATTTCAAAAATCAGAGGTTCCTACGCTTGAATAAATACTTTGAAGAACTAAAACATCAAAGAGTATGCATGATCCAGGAAAATAATTAAAAAAATACCCCAATATATACTTTTATCCTGCGTCAATTAGTTTCGCTGCTCGAATACACACAGAAAAACACACATTTACCTATAATACTTCAAATGAAAATGATAGGGAAAATTATCTACGAATATTAACGAATGTTTGTATTACGACTGTTTTATGCCTACATTCTAGACCTATTTTAATCTTTTTATTTGAAGGAGGGTTTAATTACAACTGATTATGCCACTCACAAACTTCTATTTACCATCTAGACCAAAAAGTGTCCTTTTATATTACCTAAAATAAGAATGAAGTTAGCGTCAAAGATCTGTGACGACAGTATACCTAACCAGTCCACACCTATTTCCAGGCAGTGGTCTGATTTTTTTGTACCTCTTTCTAAGTATTTAACATACTGTACAAATAATCACGTGATTCTAAGTATACACAAAGTTTTCATTTGTTAAGTGGGCGGGGCAGGGCAATATTACGTTGTGAAGTCATTTGTTTATTTTGCTTCACGGGCACACATCAGCAATAGCTCTGCTACTCACCATGCAGCGGTCCGAATATAACACAGACTACGACGATCAGTAGCGAGACCCGGAGCCTTCGCCGCCGCGGTCCAGTCCGAAAGGCAACCGTCAATGTCTCGCGGACGTGACGCGCGTCGAAGAAGGAACACACCCACCCTCGACAACCCACTGGTTGCTCCTGTCAACATAAATAGATGGTTATTTTTGTAATTCCGTCAACTGACGCTGTCATTTTGTTTATATTATACCTATTTATGCATGTCTCATACATTTTATGTCTACAAGAGAATCTATATTCCTTTATGTGTCAAGACGCCTTCTAAAGGCCTGTGGTTATTGTTTTACGATTGTGTCTACAGACCGTGACAAGCTTGCTGCTTTTATAATTTCGATAGATTATATTTCTGACTCTTAGGGTAATGAGTTTTTGCACACTTTTCAGGATTTATGGTCATAGGTTGACCGTCTGAAGTGATTTTTTATAGTATAGTTAATAATACTGCTGTTTAAACTACCTTTACTTTTAATAAATGATAACAACAATTTTCTTGCCCTTCATATTAGGATACCGGTCATACAAATCTGTGACCTACTTAAATGTATTTAATTAATGCTTAGAGTAAGTATCCCTAATACCGAAACGAGGCGAGGATTTTAATTGTATAATACATTTCATACGTCACACAATCATGTTTAAACATTATCGAGAAAAGCAGTTTAATTAAGTACCAACATTTTCACTTTCATACAATTTCATTCATATCAATAAATTGTCACCAAAAAGCGTCGTTGTCAACCCGCAACCGAAAACCCCTTCCAAACGAAACAACAATACTAAACAAAATTCCTAGACTTCGAGAAAGAAAAGCAACGGTTTATAGAAATAGTAAGAAAATTATTTTTAGCCTCTAACGAGGTCTGATAATTCCAAAAGGTAAATAATATTCCAGTTATTTAGCTGATATAGTGACATTGGAAGCCTGCCCACGTATATTTAAGTGCACGTAGGATGATAATCAGCTGGTGCACACAGCAACTTTATTTCTTCCTTAAATAGCGACCAGGGTTAGACCTTACTGAGGTACAATTTATAAATCGTTGTAGGTAATTTACCTTATAAGTAGTATGTATATACATATATTTGTTTTGGTAGGTCAGTTTTGGTATGAATATAAATTATTTTTTATTATATTCGTATAAAAATTGGTACGTTGTTTTTCAACGACAAAGTTAAGCTACCAATAGCATAGTTAGTGGTCTTCTTTGTATCATGTTAGCGTGTACACTATAACAGCTCACAAAATAATATTGTTTTCAGACTTTCATTATACCAAAATCATCGTTTAACTTGGGAATATATTAAACGGTATTATGTATTCCAAATTAACTCTACTAAAAGATAATCTAGATCCACTCAAAGCAATATTCCTTGATGTTCACTGTACAAAGATAAAATTTAATTCATTATGAAGTGAAGGGAATTTAATTTACCCCCGCCGGGAACTCGCAAATAAGTGCAATTTCAGGTTCCAAACAAAATCCTGCAATAATCCCCACTTTATGTTCCGTGTTCTTTTTATCGGACAAAATGCATACATACTGTGTTTACAACGGTTCTGATGAACGGCTACCAAGGGAGGTATTAACGAAAAATGTTTTTCATCACAAAAACAAAAATCCCATTACATTCAAAACTTTGGCGGATGAGAAGAAAAAGATCAATTTGAAAAGTACATCAAATTGCTTGTAAGAATTTTTTAGCAAAAACGTAACATGTTTTGGAACAAAAGTGAAATTATTTTTTATAAAGTTCGACGCTAGCTACCATTAATCACGAAAGAGAATAATAGGAATCTACTGGAATGGTCTAACAATGTATCACGTAGGAGTTTCTTAGGTATTATTGACAATGTCGAAGGATCGGAGGGTTATAAATCGCAGTCGACACCTATACGAGCCTCGCGTAAAATCGCTGATTGCGATACGATGTTCCCCTTCGTTCGAATTTGCGTAGTGGGCGCTCGGCAATTTATCACTTAGACATAGGACTAACCGGACTGTCGAGCTACTCTGCAAATGATGTATGGCCTCAACGCGCCTTACGCCTTACCGAGGCACATACCGATACTCCATTAGCCCTAGACTTTGATATAAAGTTGCTGTTAATCAATCAAATGACTGAAAATAAATTTTCCTACTCAAACTCTTACTAGCACTAATCTATCATCTGAGTACTTATTCCATGATGGCGCAAAGAGAAATTCTGGTTTATCAGGAGCTTTATACTATCATTTGGCCCCTCACTATTAAGGCCCGCTGTAGGACTAAACCTATTGCTATGATTGGGCCCAAATTCCATAATGTACCTACTCATATTCAAACATTTTTTTGACAATAAATAGACCAAGCTTCCCCTTTATTCACACAGTTCCTGTTAATATACAGAACTCATTAACTATGAGAACTTATTACAGAGTAAATTAATTTATATATTACATTTAATAAACTTATCATTTTGCCTTAATTTATTTAAGTTACATGCAGCATAAATATATATACTTACTCTTTGTCGGTCTGAAGATATGATAGGATCCTTAAGCCGTATATATCCATAAATCAAACTCGTCAAGTACAGACAGTTCGATATTAAGAATATGCCGTAATAACCGATTTGTTGCAGCAGAATACCACTGAGGGACATGCCTATAGGGATTCCGAGGGACATACACAGATTGGCCACTCCTACTCTGAATGTCCTCATTTCTTTCGTCGTTACATCACCAATGTAGCTGAACACACCGACGCACACTGTTATCCATCCGCCGGTCAGCGACGGGAACAGGTCAGAGAGAGCTGTGATCTCCAAAGGTAATTCATAAAAGAAATATGTGTTGAGGATAAAGCTTGTGCAGCACAACACTTCACCTACGATAGGTAACAGGATGCACGCTTTTCTTTTCCCTGTTTTATCGCTCCACGAACCGACAAACAGAACTAAAATACACGGGAATGCTGTTTGGACAATATTTTTCCACGCCTGCACAGACGCAGTTAACTTCTGAACTTCAGATTCCTGTAACGTATAGTTCTCTGTTTGCCGCCTATTTAAAGCGGAACACACTTCATCATCGTACCCTAAATTAACTCTACACGCTTTTTCCAAATTTAAATTCTGCACTGCAAGTCCTGAGAATACATTGGACATTATGTAACAGGCTATGATGGGCTCCACGGTGATGTTAGACCGAATCTGCATAAGCTTCTCCCGAACGCCCGGTCTCTTGGCTTTGGGTTCATCTTTCAACGGTGCCTCGACTCCAGCCGCCGGCTTCTCAGCCGTCGCGCTTATCCCATTCATGATGTCCAATTTGTTACTCTACATGAAAGTTCAATCAATCATCGTTACAGATATGATTTGACTGGTGTTATCGAGGTTCCCACGAGGTGTGTTATTGGCGCGAATAACACTACGTTCATTGTTAGCATGTATCACATCACTCCATAACAATCACTCGGTATTCACTGGTCCACAGCAATCCGCTCGCAGTGCGATAGTGTCGGGCCGTCGCGCAGACTGAAGGATCCTCTTGTCTTAAGAGTTGATTGGACGGATACGCGTTCGAGTGGTGTCATTAGAGGCAATTGGCCGGGCGTAGTGTCGGCTCACGGCGGCAGAGTGGCCCGTAGCCCGCAGGACTGCCTGGATCGTCGTCACAACCTTGCAATAAGTAGGCGTTTATCCCATTGGAGCGATGTCTGTCATTATATGAAACAGTGGGTACGCGCGCGGCCCTATTAGTGCACGGTCAAGGTACGCTCTGTTCGTGGGCGGCGGTTTTCATTTCGTTTTCACTGTGCTGTCTGTTTACATGTCTCCTGAAGTACCAAACGAAAAACTAATTGAAAAGTTCTGATGCATCTTAATGCGTTACACGGCATACATACAGGTATCATCTACTCAGGCATATAATTTTGTACCTTTGTTGGTTGTGAAGCACGTGGCTGTTTATGTTAAAACTAGCTGCGCCCCGCGGTGTTACCCTTGCATTTTTTCGGCATAGAAAGTAGCATTCAGGGTGGCAGCTACCTCCATATGAAATTTCATCAAAATCGGTCTAGCCGTTTTAGCCGGAAGAGGCAACAAACACACTCACAAACTTTCGCCTTTATAATATTAGTGTGATTATGCCTTTGAAGATGTAACCATTATCAATTGATTTCGTTATTCGGTTTCAACAAAGACGTAAAGAATGCCTGAAAGTCCCATCGATACCTTTATTTACCAACTTATAAATGTGTTTATCGCAAAAAATAAAGCTAAAAAGATAATTCTTATGTAGGGCGTCGAAGCAAAGCTACTTTAGTTACAAATATCTTCCAGTAGGATGGCAGCGCGTAATAAAGGAGCAACGAGGAAACATTAGTCAATATGAATGGTTTCCCCTCACGGGCCCTTGCCAAAACTATTGGCTAACTACTTTTGCTTCGTCGGCTACCGAGGACAAATTAAAAATGAATATGGTATTAGGTCTATTTTAAGTGAGTTGGTTGATATTTTTATGGATGTTTCGTTGAATGTCAATTTGATGATTTTATTTTATTTTAAGTTTTAGAATTTTAGGTTATGTTGTAGTAGGCTTGAGTCTTGAATCCTGTATATGAGGCATGAGGCAGAGGTAGACCCCCATCTGGAGTATATGTTTATGAACCTGAGTAATAGAAAACCCTTTGTATTTGATGCGTTCCTTCACGAATATTTTTGCATGCCGACTGGTAAAATATGGCTGAACTCTTCTTTTATGCAACTACATCCTGTACCCATATTTGCAAAATAAATTATCCTTCTCTTTCTTTATTTGCCCAACTCGGGCCTCAAACCCAGTTAGCCCAGTACCTACTCTTTCTTTACCCGTCTCAGCAGTCAATGTGAGAGAATGTCAAGAATAGGGCAGTCGAAAGAGTAATTTCAGTAGGTATGTTGTTACCGGATAGGAAACATTGGTAGTTATTATTCTGAGGTTGGTACTACAAGCAGCCTTACGTGAGAAAACAAGTAAGTAAATAATGACAGGTATATGCTTCGCCCACCACCAATTTACTTCATTCCTTGCAAAATGGCGGACGGGACAACATTAACGTGTTCATTGTTTAACTAATAAAGCCTGCGGCAGTTCTTGGACAATTGTCTATGTCAGCATTATATGTATATTTATACATACATTTTATAAAAATCAAATAGTTGGTCATCATTGCAAATATGCAACACATATTTACATGGACTACATTATTGGCATTGTGGTCGCCAAGCGCGCCTGCTAAGTGTGAAGTCCTGTGTTTGATTCCCAGGTCGGGTAAAGTTATTGCATTTTTCCATTAGGTAATTCTCAGTAGCAGCACGGAGTCTAGATTTGTGCCAGGTTAGTGGCAAGTGGCAAGCCCGAAAGGTACCTAAACATTACTGACGAAAAGTGGGTGTACCATACAAGTACACACCTCTATCTACCTCTTCGATTCTCAAAGGGAGAATTTATGTTATTTTTTTTATGTTATACAACAAATTCGTCCATATGATGTGTTTAGCGATATAATTTTACTTGATTCGAGAAACAAACCAATCAATCGTATTCCGCATTTCCCGATACAAGTAAACACGTGTCACAGTCCGTTACACAACAAGAAAGACACAGGATCCAATCAAAACCCCATACATCATGGACATCAGATAAAGTCTTTTATCGCTACTGATTTATAAAGCCATTTAACTCAGGTTTAAATCATAAACGAACACCTTTTGTTTTCATGCAAATCCAATTGTTTTGCTTTGTTGTGCGTTATATTTGGGAATGTATTCTGATTTAAGTTTGGCTGTCATGTGAATTGCTATTTAAATGTATCGTGGCGTTTTTGTGGGCTGCCATGATTTATTTTCTCGATATTAAATCCTTTTTTATGGTGCTTTTTTAATGGTTGCTAAGCGCGACTGCTGAGCACGAGGTCCTGGGTTCGAATCGCGGGTCGGGCAGTGTTACTGGGTTTTTTTATTAGATAATTCTCAGTAGCAGCACGGAGTCTGGATTTGTGCCCGGTTGATGGCAATAGGCTCGCCACCTTTTACATTGGGACCTATAAACATAACTGGCGAAATGTGGGTGTACTATATGTTCACTTCTGCCTACCCCTTCGGGGAATACAGGCGTGATGTTATATGTATGTATTTTTATGGTGCTGAATTATTGTTCAAGGAAACGAATATTAGTAATTCGTTAGCACAAAGGTAGTATTTTGTGATGCTGTGTTATATAATAGTACCTACTAACTTTTTGTACCATGTAGTTGGAAAAAAAATGTTTTTTTTTCCGTGTGTGCCCTAAGTCCTGTCTTTCCAATATTAATTCTAACTTACCTTATGTAGTAGCAGTATCAATCAATTTCACACTTTGTAGTCTTAGTCATAAGATCTAGCTTAGCTTATTACCTAAAAACGTCACGTATTTATGATGGATATAAGTAATTGGATTTATGATGAGCGACAAAATAAAAGGCCATATAAACTCGTGAAAAACATGGAGTACGCCTGAACATACCTACGAATTACTCTACCGATTGCATAATATACGAAACCCCTTATAAATATTTAAAAAAAGAACGAGAACACACTTTGCCCCACTAATTACTAAAACCTTATTATTTGAACACAACAGTTTCCAGCCAGTTCGAAGATGACTTGTACTAATAATTCTGGTCATTCTCACAATGTATTAATTCCAACTTTTACGGTAACACTGATTAGTCCAAGGACATTTCTCTTAAGCGGAAACAGGAAATGCTGAGTGAACTCGTTGGAGGTTCGTCTTATGGTGGCACTACACTTGGCGTATTTGTACAAATATTTGCGATATTAAAGAGTACAAAAATGTACCTTATTGCTTTCAACTTACGGTGTATTTTGCGTTACAAAGATGCCACGAATATTTGGACAAATATGCCAAGTAAAGTGCCAGCATTAAAGTGACTTCAATGACATAATGGTGGTCGCTAGGTCGCCGGTCGCAAAGCAGACGGCGTAATGACTAACTACCCTCACTTAATGTCAGCGTGAAGAAAACAACATTAATCATTTAATTTTAAAGTGTTTGTTTCCTTTATCAAACGGTTTTTACAAGCCAGTTGGGAAATTAACATGATTTTGAATGTCCTGTGGTTTGATTGAAATGACATACATTTTCACATAGCAACACATGAATGAATCTATATTAATATTAGCGGAGCCTGCTGCCGTCGTCCTGCCCGGAAGAGCAACGCCACCTACAGGGTCGAATTGTCTGTTCCAACCATCCAGGATCTTATCGAAATATACACACAACATTTCATCTAAATCGGTCCAGCCGTTTAGGAGAAATAGTGAGTGATATTTCATGTGTGTGTATGTGAAATGCACGATACAAGAGAAATTGTCAGAATAGGGTGACGTTTTTTTTTAACGCCAATTGAAATCCAATATAAACATGGGTACATGTAATGATCATGTCTCTCGATCGTTACACTACCATAACTCCACCAATACCGGGAATTGGGTCACTAGTCTGGGGGCCCGTCAGAACCAAATTGGAGCACTGTACCCTTTCGATATTTGACACACAAACGAGCGCAAATTATTGTAACCAGTATTCACAACTGACGTGCGCATTTGTGTTCGATTGAAAACCACGGGTGAGAAATCCATGAAAAAAGCTTGTACATAGCAACTTGATGTTTTATAAGGGCTCTTTTGTACCCTATATGACATAAAACACTGAGACTATATTCTCTTCCTATCGTATGGTTGATGAACAACCTGGTGTCAGAGTTTAAACCGCCTGTAGGCCTCTGACATGGCTTCACATACCGTTGAACAATATCTATGATTAGGACATAAATAAAGTCTATTAAATTAAGTCTAAGATAGTACTTCAGTTACGTAAAATGTAAGATAAACTTTTAAAAACTTGTAAACAAAACCTACTCTAAATGATCTTCGCCTGAGGATGTTGTAGTACTAAGCTTCTTCTTCTTATGTTATATCATGTAAATGTTTATAAAAATCAATATTTAACCAACTTCCTAAATATTAGCAGGTATTTAACCCCTCTCGATTTTTACGCAAATGTAAATTTTCGATTCATAGTCATTAAAATAAGAACTCAAAAGCCATTCAAAACTTCCTGTCTGTAGTAAAGATTTAACGAAATCACAAATAACCTTTTTCCTCCAAATATATGTAGGAACAAACAAACGTAAACCAAAAGTAATCCACGGTGGATCGTAAAAATTTAACTCTACGACACCCGTGAGCGTAATTATTCTGAAGTAACAAAAGTTCAACGCATTCCTACATGTGTTGATGGGGACTTTAATTTGACAATTGTCATGAATGAGCCACTTGAAAATATAGAGTTTATAATTGACGACTTGCACAGTGAGTGGATACTGCTTTTGAGGTTTCAGGTTTGATTCGAGATGACAACGTAGCAGTGCAACTAGGTACCAAAATGGCAGTACGGTTAGCTTAAACATATGTTACAATTAATAATAAATATGTAGTCATTTATTTCAAGTATACTTGACCCTTACAACATACATACAATAAGATTGCATACAGTTAAATCTTTACATCAAAGAAGCTGAAGAGATTTGCAAAAAGATGTCAAAATTCATAGTTGCCGTTTTAAAAGATGGGCCGTTTGCCGTTTTTTAGGCATCACTACTTCGCACTTCTATTTGATCATTATAACAGTTACTAGTATTGTGTGTATTAGGTTTTAGAATTACCTAGGTAGGTCCTATAAAATACTAGTAACATTGGATTAGTCACAGGTACTAATCTGGATTCAAACCGTGTGCATACGAATCAGTTCTGTAATTATGTCTGTAACAGATATATGCGCTAATTGGGTCGTCACTGAGATGTCTGACAAGATGTTGATCATCAGTGTATACTGAATAACAACTGGCTAAACACAGCATTGGTATTCCGTTAGCAGTCATATCTGAGTGGTATGACCGTCAGACTGCCAAATCAATGGTCGCAAGTTCAAACATCGGCGCGCCAATGTCTTTTCGAATTCATGTGCGTGCTATAAATTAGGTATCAAAGAAACGAATTCTTTCTTTACTGTTCCGGTTAGGAATGATTTTAAAATGTACACCCGGTTCTAGCGAAAGCTAGTTTTATTTATTTTTGTATATTGGTAGATTTACCTTTCTCAGCAAATTACAAGTTAAGCTAGGCCCCAATCAATGTAGCTGCTTTTTCATTACCTGCGCCTTCGACATTTCTAGATACTATTTCATTAAATAAATGTTTAAGAAAAACTATTTGGGCGTTCATTGAACGTAGACAAGACACACGTAGAAACGTTTAAACGCGAGCAATTTTATTAGGACCGGTTCGTTACAGAGCAACTTTTGTGAGACTCCCTACCTCCGCAAATTGCCTGGACGTGAGCTCCCTGGCTTATTAACCTAGCCCATATATTGGATGTATCGGCTATAAGTCAGCAGAATCGACTGTTGGGGGCCATTTGTAAGAATATATACATGTGTGCGACATCAGAGTAGAAATATCTGTGGTGACATCTAGTTTTACCCTGACGAACGTATGGGCGCAGTGGCCGAGTGATTCGTTGCCGACTTGGATCCATGGATGAGACAAACATTTGGAATAACCAGATATTTGTGATGTCTTGATATTTTATGTTCGTAACTAGCCTTTACAAATATATATTTTAATAATCCATATAACCTTTCTGTCTCAATACATGTCATATTTCATTATTGTTTTCAATATGACAGTCGCCCTGCAAGTGAAAACTGAAAATTAGCGCCGCAGCTATACAGCAGCAGCATTATGCTGAGTTGGGGACCTATTTATGGTTCGCACCTCTTTTATTTTTATCTGTTTTATTGTGTTTTTTATATAGGCCGTAAATAAATTATTATTTTTGTTTCTTTCAAGTCATTTTCTGAACAGTCAACTACCACATCTGAACCTTTGAGTTTTTCTGGCCTTTCCATCTAAATTCCAGAACTCGTCCGAAACGTCCTATATATCTTCTAAACGGTACATAAACTTACACATAGTAGAACCATACGAACAGTGAACACATATCAGGATTACAAAGGCTTTTCCCGCAAATGAATCGCTTACCTGTTCCCGACACACGTGTTTGTACGCACGAAGGTAATCCTCGATGGATGCTTCAAGCAATTTGAAACTTGCAAGATAGAATCTGTTTTATTAGGGATTATGCGGGCTGTGCACTTGATTATGTGTTGCTTGTCAATCATGTTAGGGGTGATGTCTATCTATATTTTACGGAACCCAATATTGTTAAACAACTAACCGTATACCGGATTTGTATGCACTAGGTTGCTGGTTCCAAATAGTATGAATGTTCCTTTGTCTTATCGTCACAGTACTTCAATAATACTACTGAATTGTTTTGTAAAGGTGATCCCTATGTAGCAGTGATAGCAGTGGTATGACCGTTGGGCTGCCAAGTCAAAGGTCGGAAGTTCAAACCCCATTTCGTTGCGGATTCATGTGTAAAATCGGTGAAAGAAAACAATGTGAGAAAACCGGCACAATTGAGAGATATTTCATCGGTATGTCAAGCCATGTCAAAGGCCTACAGGCGGTTTAAACTTACACCAGCTTATTCATCAACCTTACGATAAGAAGAAGGAGATACCTATTAGTCTACACAACGTTTTTTGCCATACTATAATCGTTTAAAGACGGCCAAAAAGTTATAAAATAAATTAAAACAATATTGACATCTCTCCTACACTATTAAAGCATATAAATACCAAGACTACGAAAAACGCTTTACCCTCGAACAATTACCAAGTCCTTTCGTCATCAAAAATCATTCCCAACCACTTGACCATAAAATCTTATCATCGTGTTTCGCAGTCTCCAAAACGACAAACCACAACAAGTAGGTCAACCGTCAGACGGGATAACAATTGAGTAATAAACACTTCATAATTCCCATCCAAGAGTAAGGACTCCTAAAAACACGAAACAACATACAGCCCATAATAATTCCATAGGGATGTACACTTAATCGCTATATCGAGGACTTAAGCACCCAATCAAGGGAGTTGGGCCGAAGGGACGATATGATTATCGACGTACCCCGGGACGTCGATGAGTTGTTTTATTTGGGACCCTGCAGTAGAAGACCACCGCCGTTATCCTACTAAACAGAGGTTTACAGCTCCGTTGTATGTTTTAGTATGTTGTGCTGTTTGCTGTTGTGTAATTAATTTGAAGGTCGGTAGAGCTTTAGGTTTGTATCTTGTTATTCTTATTCAGTGGTTGGCTTCTCATGATTTCAGATGTTGATGTATCTTAAGTATTTTGTATCTGATTTTCGAATAAATTACCATAATAAGTGGAGTAAAAGGAGCGCCTTTATTTATTATACCAACGATCATGACCCTGCATAATTACATATTGCAAAGTTGCATAAAGCAAAATTATGTTTTAATAATTGAATTAGGAAATCACACTTTTAATTCCCATCGGGGTAAACAAGAGCTTCTTTCCTAATCAGGTGCCGATATACACGTATTTTGGTACTCATTTTAAGTCCCTTATAATTAGATGGCGAGCCTACATATTACATACAACACAGTTAACGCGTGTTAATCCTGTCACCCATAAACAACCCAAAAATTCATCAAAATTAATTGTGCAAGCAGCTACAACGTAAAGTAAACGGAAACAATTAGTGACATGAAGAGATATATTATATGGTGCCGTAACCGGTCGGTGTTCGCACGAATAATGTTCGTATGTCCATCACGGTCAGCTCGTAAACCATGTTTATGGTCTCGCAAATTGAAGGGGCTTCCTCGTTCCTTCCTCCTGACCCTAGCTGGTGTTGCCAGGGTACGAAATATTCTCCAACATTTGGGAGATAAGCTATCAAGCATAGACCGTCAGCGGGTTGGTAGCGGGGCTCTCTGCCCAAGGTGCGCTGGATGATTAATTGAGCATTAAATGGACCCCCTTTGGTCGTGTTATTGGTGATCTTAAAGATAAATAAATACTTTGGTGATTAAAAACTGTTGCGATCGCTGATACATTTTTTATAGCATTGTATATTTAGCGCAAGAACGTTTTAGTTTAGCGCAGTTGCATAAATCTAAGACTAATAACGATATAGAAAGTATAACCAGATACTTTAGTACCTAGCCACATACGACACGAAGTTAAATATTTTTCCGTAAATTATCTTTTTATTCCTTCTTCTCCCCAGTTTCGAGTGGTCTCCATGTAATCTGGCAACCCACTCCCTACAAGCGTTTAGTATTGAACTATGGACGAAGGTTGGAACAATTGCGTGATGATGGCCGCGAGATTTGTCCGCCGAGGGGAAACTCGGCTGCGTATTATATAATTTAGCCACACACTAGGAAATTGGATCGGTTCGGACGGGCGATGCGGGCGCTCGCTGACACCACTTGTACTTACTCCAAGATCTACGTGGGAACTGTTTCGAGGACAATGCTAGTACTTGCCTTTTCTCCCCTTTGCACCACTTAGTATCTAGTACTATAACGCGTGGATTCATTTATGCCAGAACTTCTCCAAATTGATTTTTAATAGCTTGCAACATCTTTATGGAAATTATTAAACCACCCAGTAAGTCTTGTGATCACAGAAGCCAAACTTAAGGTATGTTAGATGCCCTGGTCAAAGACAAGCCATTCTTCCTTAGACGCTGAAATTGTTTAAATAGACTTACCATAAACATATTGCATGACTTCTTTTAAATTCGTAAACATAATTGGTAGGGATATTATATCATCATCATTTCAGCCCGGCATCACCCTCTAGCAAGCTGCCGTTCATTGTGGCGTTCTAAGGCGAGGGCCTTTGTTTAACAGTAGACGTCTGATGATGATGAGCACCTACTGCTGGATAAAGACCTCCTTTTTTTCTCTGCCAATCCTATATGTATTATATAATACACTTATATCACGTCAGCACCTGAATCATTTCGCACGACATTCACAGAAATAAATGGTCTGCCCTATTTAGCCAGACATAACTCCGGGTCCAATAAACATTAAAGTTGACATAACTACTCGAAGCCACGTTAACTACTACCAAAACCAGTTTCAATCACTTATATTTCTAAACTAAGTTGAAAATAAAAGTCACGGAACAGCTATTACCGGGAATTCCTAACTTCGCAGAGATAAAACTTTTACATGTGGAAAACTCGCTTCAAGATTATTGCAATATTCAAATATGCTTGCCTTCTAATATCGATAAGAGGGTAGATGTATTAGCTTTTGAAGCAATAAGGTATTATGGGGGAAATGCCAATAACTTGTACAATAATGATACAATGTATGTAACTTAACATAGATAAGTAAAAACATTTGAATGAAGCGCTCTCCCTTCTTTGAACTACACAAATAGGAGCATGAAATAAATATATTTTTTTACAAAGACATCTTTCTTCATGTTCTGACTGCTGGTATTTACGTATCTATATAAAAAGCAGGATATTTCTACAATTCATCTAATCCGCTGCACATCAAAGCTACTAATCAGTCAGCCAATTTATCCCCCTAAAACTGCATCAACCTTATCCAGTCATTGGTCCAGACAAGTTTTCAATATCTAAATGGAATGTGCGGCCTGCATAAAACACTTACCTAAATGGTTTACAGGTTAGGGGCATGTTTACGGCGATACAAACATATGGAGTAGGGCTGATCGATGTTACACCTCATGGAGATTCTATATTGTGTTCCGAATTTCAGGTCCTTATCTGAGAGTAAATGTGAGAATTGGTCGTTTAATTAATCAACAAATTTCAAGGATATTTTTGCAAATTAAATCACAATTCTCGTGTGTAATGTAAATTGTTATAATCCCCAATATTTAATGAGATACTAATGTTTTATGTCTTGTTCTTTGTATGAGTAAAGCGATTTTGTCCTGCACTGGACAGCTACAGGCTAGTAATTTTATTATTGATTCACCGTATCAAAATATATTTTGTTAACTTTCAATTACTTGTAATGTAAATACGAAATAAATAATGTATCTTAAAGATTCGACTACATATAAGATTATAACCTATCATAAAACTACCTCGTGAAACATTCAGAATTCTATTACCTATAAAAAAATAGATAGACGGATAGAATATGCTTTATTGCACACAAAAATACTAGGTACTTTCAAACACGCCACAACCTATTTCGACAACAAAACATGACACTTCAACGTCACTTGTCAAATAGGCGGCAACCCTGCATGGATATCGGCAATGTGCATCGACACGAAATAAATAAAACGGACGGACGTAGCGTCTATGGTCGCAATTTGCAGCAACTCGTGTTTATTTAGATCACCGAAACATCGTATTTTGGGCTCCTGTGCTAGTGTTGCGCAGTTTGAAATTATTATTTAGGTTTTGCTTGATTGGTTTGTTTACTTCTTTAAAGTACTTTCTGCAAAACGGTCAAGAGAAGAGTACCCTCAACCGCCGAGCATGTATGAGGAACGTGTCGAAAGAAGTATGCCAGGATTGTAGGAAATGGAAATCCATGGTCGCTGGGATGGTCCCCTTTGGGAAACAGGCGTGAGTTTATGTAAGAATAAGTTTGCGCACAGTTTTATGGTCAAAATACTTATAATATTGACTAACCACCACATTTTAATCCAGCTGCACTGTTTTGGTTACGAAAAATCTGTGAAGAGGCTTCACAGAACAATGGCGTATTGATTTATTTCTGGGATTCGCAGTTATGTATTCCGAGGCCTAGGCTTTGTGTTTTTGATATGTCATTCATGTAAAAGGCACGATACAGGAGAATTTGACTGTATGGCCAGAACGTTGTAATTAAAAAATCTCCTATATTTATTACATACTAGACTTTTGTATACTGGCTCTTATAATGAGTGGAAAAATAACCTAAGCTACAAGCGGGATGATGAAAATTTTCCAAAAAAAAAAAAGGTAAACAAAACCATAATTCTCTTCCTTGGATTTTACGAGCGTCCCGGGAAGACAGGCAAATGAAACATTTTTATTTTTTCTTTCACTCCGAACTAACAAACCGTGGGAACGTAATGATGTGTTTGTTGTTTTATTTCAGGTGTGAGTAGGAAAACAGGTGAGACATAATAGGGGTGTTGGAACTTAGTAAACCGCTTTTTGTTTTAGACGTAACTTCTGCTATACATGGAGCCTTAGAAGAGACTCCACGAGGATCGATACCTGATTGATCGTTCGAAATCGTGCATTCTCTGGACATTCAGATCTTTTCACCACAATAAGAGCTTGTATGACAATTGTAAAGCACATATCGACACGAACGAAGATGTATCCAAACGCTTTATAAAACGGTCAAGTGAGAAGTACCCTTAACCAGGAGCGTGTATGAGGAACGTGATGAGAGGAAAGGAGAATGTCAGGATCGTAGCAAGTGGAAATCCGTGGTCCCTGCCTACCCCTCTGTGTTGTGTTAAAACAAAAATTCAATATTTACGCAAACCATTGTTCAAACATGGCAAACGCCGAGTTAATTTAGCTGCAAACTTTAAATAGAATATACGGCAGCACTGTAACTCAGTTAGATCGTACAATTTACAGCGGACCAAAGCTAATCTGCAGCATCTCGCTCATAAAGTAGCGATGTACCGGCGGGACACCGTCTGCCGCTGAACACTCACCCACACTGAATCAGATTGCCTTACGAATAAATCCAATTCATAAAAGTTCCTTCTATAAGGTATTATTTGTCATTGTAAGATAAACATTACAATAAAATCACGCCTTTATCCCCGAAGGGGTGGGTAAAGGTGTATAGTACAGTCACTCACCAGTTATGTTAGAGGTCCCAATGGAATAGGGGGCGAGCCTATTGCCAACAACCAGGCAGAAGTCCAAACTCCGTGCTGCTACTGAGAATTACCTGATTACTTTGCTTACACTAAAAAAAAGTGAAAAGTCTTGTAAAAATGTAAACTTTCGAAAAAATTGCATAATAACGATTTGGTCACTCCAAGACGTAAATCCTTATGCCTGAAATGTGAAAAACAGGCAATACCAAGCTCAATAACTGAACTTAAGGACTCCCCATAAAGTGATAATATAAAAAGGTACAATCAATTAAGGATGTGCGAACAGACAAAAGCGTCCATCATCGTAGCCATAACTTGTTGCTTGCAGGCGCGGCCCTAGGGACTCGCCGAGCGAGGATCTGCGAAGAGGTCTGTGTTCCCAGTTATTTTATCTGTAACTAGCTTAGTATATTTGATTTCCTCGAAATTGACTTATTGAGTTTGCTCCTGTTTGTAGTTTTAGACACGTATTTACGAAATGAAATTGAGTGTTGCTTGTGTTGTTAAAAACGTTATCAAAATACGTGATTTATTACTTTTAACCGACTTCAAAAAAGGTTCTCAATTTGACTGTATTTCTTTTTAGTTTAAGAGCACATATAGTGGGATGTCATCCGAATCAAAAAAGAAAGTAAAATATTATGAAGTTTGATCCGAACGTCAAATAGTCACGTATACCTCGTTGTATAGGTATTTTTGTGGTGGACAAAAGTTACCATGGCGCTTCTCTGAATAGACTAACATTTGTAACTTACTATGAACTTAAAGCTATTAAAGGTCAAGTGCCAAGATTAGCATCCTTCTTTCGTTGCCGGTATTCAGATGTGTCTATCAGTTCTGTTCTTAATTTAAAATAATTGCAATATACAAAAGGAAACATAAATCAAAAAACGTATTACAATGTATAAGTGAAAAAGCTGCCGGAGAATATCATATAAAATTACTTCCATATGAAGCCATATAAATCCATTTTTTTTCTTATTTCAAAAATGTTCCGAGAACTATATTGGATTAAAATCGGGCTGCCTAAAAATAATCCGGTTCGCAACAAAAGCTATCAGAATTCAGGCCGCTACGATAGAAATCAGTCACTCAGATTCCCTCAGGGTAACAAACCAGCTTACCCTTAGCCTTAGGGGTCCACTCGGAAATTATTAACGAATAATCACTCAAAATAACAATTTAATTCTGTATCTTATTCCGATGCCCTTAAGGTATGAATTCCGTTGCTGAAGACCGTAGCCCAAGCAAGTTGCTCTGTAGTGACACACTTAGATACAGCGTAATCCGTAGATGTGACGATATTCCGAATCAATCTGTTTGAACTAGTTCTACGTTTAGAGATTGTACTTTGTTGTTCACTGTCGCCTCTAGCTACTGAAGTGACTACATACACTCGTACTTTCACCCGGTTTTTCCTATTTTCAGATCATCAAGACGCTTTTGTTGTTATCATAGTAGCTACGGATACAAACAAACGTACAGTTTATTATACATCTAGTTAAGCAATATATTTTTTTACGTCTATTGATTGAAAGGGTTTATCTAGAAGAATTATGGAGTTGAAGAAATAATATGCCCACTGTACTGAAACTTCTCAAAACCATACCTAAATCAATTATTGCTGGTAAGCCTACTATTAATATCAGTTATATAAATACCAATACGAAATCCAGCCCTAAACTTATTACATCCATCCCAGTTTTGTTTGAATTTCCATAATCGTTCCTCGTTTTCTATAAACCGATAGATAACTCAGCCTGCCGGGCCTCCGATATGAGTTCTGTAGCATCGACCCAAAACCAATTGTACTAGATGTTGTCGTTTAACTTTTTCAATTTCACAGCGAAATTGGCCGGTCCACCTCCGACCCTCACTTATTAAAAACGAAACTGCGATAATGGAATGTTTCCACTTGAAATTAAAAACTTTATTGCCCTGTAAATCATCAAGCTTTAGGTTCCGTGTGTATAAGATTTAGCGAGCGACCAACAGTCCCACGCCCTAAATTATCAACTTCACACCGAACTTGCGGAAAAGTTGCAAACAAAAGTGATTCAACCTGTTTCGGAAGATGAAAATTCTCAACATTCAGTATTTTATTGGGTGCCCGAAAATTGCACGCACCATACTGTGTATAAACAATTTCACTAGTGAAATGAACTTGTGAACCCCGGGCGATAAACAAGGGTACCTTTATCGGGGTCCTAATCGTGCAGTTTTTATTCCCCACAGAACACATCAATTAGTTGCAGATGCCACTAGCCTTAGATTTTAGAAGGTGCCGAGGGTAATCCTCGCAAGTTATATAGGCGCCGGCCAGGGACCGACCACGGATGTAGAATAAAACTGGAATCTGAATTTATTTTTATCTGTACGGAATATTCCATGGGGACATCCGATTCGGAAGCAGTATTCGTAGGAAATAGACGTGGCCCAGCGGCTCGGCTGTAAAACTCTGTACTTTACAAGACCCGACCGAATAACATGGAGCAACTTAACTACCGGAATATGCGAGTCAAGTTATTAAGTTCTCTCTGGACTTTGACCCTATTTGATTTCAGTTTAAAAGGACGAATTCCGTTCTCTCAAGACATACTTTTGTAAAGTTAAAGACAGCAAAATTAGAATCTTTCCATGCAGTGAAATAACTAACGCCTTACTATGAAGGTTAATTGCAGTGTATTGCTGAAATAAAAAATAATTTAACAATGATAGCTTAAGAAGTGAAGCGCAAGTTAAGTATAATTTAACACCATCAAAAACTTTTCAAGGTTACTTCATGACGTAAAACTTAGGATCCCCAGAAGGAAATAATATAAATATTTTACACACGCTAAAAACAAAAACTGGAACTATTGCAAAAAGGATAACTTGAACTGTTCCAGAAAGATGCATACTAAATCTGATTGGGAGAATTCCAAGTCTCTTCTATTGAAACGACGAACCCAAAGTGGCAGGTTAAAGGCGACTTATTAAAACGGTCGCTTTAAAATATGTCACGTTAGGGCGCTGGCGGCGTATAAATAATGTCTGGTGGTCGCCGCTGGCGGGATGAGGCCGAGGTGTTACTGTGGATATACGTACCGTCTTCGTTTGCTTACTGTGGACATGACTGGCCTATTGTTTCAATTGGATACGATGGCCGAAGTAAAAGGTGGAAAAACTTTTCTTGTCCATATTTTTCGATGGAAGTTTGCAGGGTATTTGAAAATTTGTAAAAGTCATAGACATAGGCATCATTTACTTGTCAGTACAGGTAAAAACAAGAGTCCGACGAGTGAGTTCAAGAATACCGTGTGACAGTGCAACATCATCATTCACGTCAAAGACGCCAATTACTTTTTTTTGAACATGAGACTTTTATTTAAAATATTTTAGTAAGTACAATTAATACTGGGAGAAAAATATACAATTTAACAATCTGCCCCCTTACCATGAACTCTGGAAACAGGTCAGTTTACGAAGTGAAAGCAAGACGCCTCTACTTGCAGCGTAATGTGGCATCTCGCTTCTGTAAACTGTACGAACTTAAGATCGGTATCTTAATCATGTTAAAACAAATACTAGTCCACATCTACGGGTATTGCCCGATACCAACACAACAAAAACATATCTAACATCCAAAACAAACTCGCAAGTGGTAGGTACTTACTTTCTTAAGTCTGACTTTAGCTCTCAAACAAAAACTATTTGGTCTTGAACTGTTAGTGTACCTAGGCATAGATCGTTACGCCCTAATGATAGCAAGAAGTTTAATAACTAACTTTCACCCTCATTTCCATTAGAAGCGGAGCTTTGTTAAATTAGGACTTCAGCTCCTAAACTAGTAGGTTTATAGTAAAACAAATGTATATACCTACCTGCATTAGTAATCTACTCATGAGGTATAAACTACGATGATTTAAATACTAACTTTCCACGCTCCTTCACTCTCGTGGTCTCACAGAAACCTTAAATTTTATGGAACAAAATTATTGTTTCCTCCATCGCTGCCTTAAGGAACCTACCTAAAAACAGTAACTTTTATTTTAGCATTTAATTTAAGGCTGTATAGGCTGTATACACATAATTATGTCAATGATATATCAAAAAGTATAGATACTTCATAAGCTAACAAAATGAACGAGAAAAATGTTTCGACCGCTAAATCCGAACTGCACTAGTCTTATGTCAAATCGGTCAGCAGTTGTACAGCCCAAGACTTGCCCAAGACAATTGTCCCCTTATCGAGTCTTCATAATGAGCGCGCTAGTAACGTATCTGTATTTTTTTGGAATATCATTGGCAAACGTATATAGACTATGCTAAAGGTCTGTAGGTAGTCACCGCTTTAGATAACCTCGTAAACAGGGTCGTGTACACAGCACAGTCCTTTATATGCTTAAAGATGCGGCAAATTGACTCACAACGTGCATGCATGTAGTCCTTTGAGCTACTCGTTCCCCCACAAGGTTAACCGCAGAAGTATTGTTGTTTAATATTGAAGATGTTGGGGATTAACAATCAACTCTACGTCAATTGGCCTTTTTTTAAAACTAAATGTTATCAGTTATGAAATTTAAATTCGATGAGTGTGTTGTGACCAGCTGTGCTATTCTGAAACACTAACATCATGCAGATTTAGAAGTCAGTTTGTAAGTGATGTCTTTGTCAGCACAGCTATATTTTTCCATAATAATGATAAAGGTACAATAATTTTCGGTTAATTACTTTTTTATTAATTAGCCCTTTAACGACGAGCAACTAGGTATCCATAAAAAAACTTAACACAATACCACGTTAGGTATAGATTATCAAAAATAACAAATAATTTCTATGAAATCTTTTCTACTATTAATTTCCTTCATTCTAATTATATTTTAAACAATTAATTCCCAAATCCTCCCTATTCCAACGGCGTGCGAGGTGACACGAGTGCTTCCAATAGCCACGATGTCGGCCGCGCTCAGAATTTACACCGAGCCGCCACGCGCCACCATTACATAAAATTCGATCCCAACCCGAATTATGAATGATATTATATAAGTTAGGTTATCAGGGGAACCAGCGGGATGAATATATTAAAAGGTAAAGTAGAACTTATAGGACGGTGATTGATTGATACTAATTGATCACTTACATAGGTACTCTACTTATTTCAGGCATATGAGTTCTATTAGACAGATCACCTGGCCTGGACCCTGGCCCTAGACCAGGGGTCGGCAACATGCGGCTTGCGAGCCACAGGCGGCTCTTTGGATGTGAAGCTGCGGCTCTTTAGTTCCATACACAAATATTATTCATTTTATAAAAAAACCGTTTAAAAATCGTTCTGAAACGAATAACGAACCAAGAAAGTAAATTGCTCTTTAAAAAGATTGTAAAATTTGTAAAAATTTTAAATTTTGTAAATTGTAATTTTAAATTCTTCCAACTCAAAAGGTGGCCGACCCCTGTCCTAGACCTTATCATTTAAAAACAAGTATAAGCTTTTACACATCCAAAATGATAAACACAAAAAAGCAGTAATTTTTTGCCTTTATTTAAACTTCATGTAACATCTATCTACATAGGCGGGCTTTCAGAGGCATTCTCTACCAGTCAATCTTATTCAACCTTAACGGCGTATAAAATTAAAATTATTAGTAAATTATACTATACTTACTTGAGAGCACATTTAAAATAGTAAAACAAACAACATCACACAAGAATAAGAAATCTTTCATCTACGATGAACACCATCTAGTTTAAAAGCAAAATCAACTAGGTACTCCTTCACTGATAAACTTAAAACCAAGTTTACATAACAAGCAAATAAACTGAATGCTCTTAATATAGCAAAGTTAACTTACAAATCAAAAGACGAATGCAAAGTTATGTACAAATATAATATGAAGAAATCCTTGCAGACGGACTTTATACCCCGGGCAGACAGGTAGGCAGAGATAAAAACTTTAATGTTGTTTGTAGGATAGTCGCGAGGCTGTAATGTGCACCGGACTGAAAAACGAGCGGAGTCACTCGGGCTCCTGCAGCGCAGGGCTGGCTAACGATGGAAACTCAAGACACCAGCCCCAAGACAAGCGACAAGACGCATGACGAATAGAAATCGACTGAATGAGTTCAAAAGCAGGCAATGTCTGATTGTGACCACGGCCGGTGTAACTCGGTCGAAACGTCAAGCCAAAAATAAAAAAGTTGTTTTGTTCGCGTTAATTCCCGTTCTGAAATTTCTACTATAATCATGCAACGCGATAGTTTAAAAATTTGTATAGAATGGAAAATATATAACAGTTTGACATATGTCATCGATATCGATAGAAGGGCTGAAACATTTTGCCATCCCTATTCATTTATCATTCTATTCGATTTCTGTTCGTCAAGGATTTTGTCACTTGCCTAGAGGGAGATTTTTTGTACAATAAAGTGGCAGAAGACTAAAAATGAAATTTATTTTTTATATTGTTAACAGTATATAAGATTCTGCGGTGATATTGTAATGTATTAGAGATGAGTAATGCTACAGATGCATCTAATTTCAAAAAATAACAATCCATTGCCTATTTTTTTATTAACGATAACCCATTTCTGTAGCGTTCAAAATTTTAAGTAGCAACCCTAAATATCTACCTTAAGTGCACAACAGCGGGTCGTATCTCCACGACGATACACTGGACTCTTCACTAACGGGAAAAGAATATGCAACACCTTTGAATACACAGGAAAACCACCCGTATTTGGTTGCAAATAGAGACCATATTACAATTACGTGGTTTAGCAAGGTAAGCAATGTTACCCAGAAGTGGCGGTATCCGTGGCACGCAAGCAAAAATGAATCTTGAAAGCCAGACGGATGAACGACAAAGGGCTTAATTTCCTGTGTACAATAAATAGCTATAGGTATGCGGCCCCTAGGGCAGCCAGAACGAATACTAAACACATTTTATTATTAGGATTGCCACATATTTGTATTTTATTCGCCGTGGTTCAAAAAATGTGTTTCAAAGTATATTTGTGACGTTTATTATGACCATATATTTCACAAGAACTTATATAAGTAAGCAGTGATAGCCCAGTGGTATGATTGTTGGACTGCCAAATCAAAAGGCGCAAGTTCAAATTCTGGCACGCACCAATGTCTTTTCGAACTCATGTGCGTACTATAAATAAGTTATCAGTTGCTAAACGGTGAAGGAAAACATTGTGAAGAAATCGGCTTACCTATTAGATTTTTCAACAATGTGAAATGCCATGTCAGAGGCCTACACACACTACAGTCGGCTTAAAATCAGTCTGTTCATCAGCCATACGACAAGAAGAAGACACGAACTAAGACTAGTTAGCCTCCTCGTTTGTCCCTTAGTTATCACCTCTGCCTACCCCTTCGGGGAATACAGGCGTGATTTTATGTAGTTACTGATGATGTTTCTAAAAAAAGGGTTCTCTTCATCTCTCTATTCATAAGTAAATGTGTTATTTTGTATCTTCTCAAGTATTTCATATATATTACGTAATACTTTCCGAGTTCTTCAGTCACATGTCCATGCACGTCCAGACACACAGTATGCGTTAGTCAGTTAGAGCGTCATAACAAGATAAAAGATGCAAATCGACGAGACAGTTGAGAATGTTATAGAAGGGGTACATAAATTAGTGATGCGTTCCCCGGCTACTTCGTGGCCTCGAGCGAGTGATACCAGTTGTTAATTGAGGCGGACTGTGAGGTGCGGATTACGTACTTTTTGCCCCTTTCCAGCATAATTACTCCAAGAACTGACTCCAACCAAGTTCAGAGGCCACTGTTTTATAGTAACTCGTTAAAATTCTATAGCAGTTATTTAAATTTCAATGTGAATCTCGTATTTTTATGAAAATATAGTTTCACAGTTTGATGTTAAAAATATCTCGGGGCTTTATGCCCGTTCACAGCTCGTTCAAGTTAAATGTTGAGAAAGAAATAGCTTTATAATACTAAAAGAAATTCCTTTACGATTTGAATGCTTATAAAGCTGAAGTTATCTTGATGTTAGTGCGAAATATTCGGTTAAAGAGGGATCAGAATCGGGTTTCAGTGAGATACATTTTGGAATGACATGATCGCATCGGGATAAGATGAATAATAAAATCTTGAAGGCAAGACGCGCGTCGATCATTTAGTGGGTGTTGGTAACTAAAAAGGATTATCTTATTTTTATATAAAGGCGCCCCACACTAGTAATTTCTCGTATATCGTTGGTGCGTTTCACAAACATGAAACATCACACACGCAGACACCCAGACTCAGGACAAACTTCTGCTTACAATATTTTGTTCCGTACGGGAATCTAACCCGCAATCCTCAGCGCAACAGTCCAATCGCTTAGCCACAGCACCAATCAGGTCATCAGAACCAGTTCCATGAAAAGTAATTAGACTCAGCGTCTAGTCCTTAATCTTTTGAGGCGGTATGCACTTACGCGGTAAATTAAAACTAACAGCTCCCTCAGACCGTTATTATTCTTCACTGCTGCTGGTATTACGTAGAAAAAGATTTACGTCTAAATTGTTTAAAACTTGTAAAGAAAATAATTATGATGCTTTTAACAACACTGGTGGGAAAACGTAATAACTATATAATCTGTCGTGGCGGCCGAGTGGTTAACATAACATAAAAAAAAACCTAAAATAAAAATAAGTTAACATTTGTATGCACAAGGTTGCAAGTCCTTTTTTTTTTTTTTTTTTTTTTTTTTTACCGTGAGGGAAATGCGTTACGCATCCCTCGCCGTTGGGAGACGACGGGGGTATGTGGGACTCTCCCCCGAACCCAATAAGATCCAGGGGCCTACCCACTAAAAACCTCACCTGCCTGCTCTGCGCTTTGGATGGCGGGGAGGCGGGATCGCTGCAGCATTCTACCGCCAACCCCGCCAGCGCTGTCCGCCCTGTAAAGAGGGGCGGACACTCCTCTGTGCCCCCTTTGTATGGGAGGGGGCTGCAGGACTTCAGCGGAGGAACTTTTGAATGCGGAGATGGGTCTCCCAACCCAAACTCCGCAGGCCTCCTATGGCAGGGGACTGTGGGTGTCCCCTGCTCCTCTTCAGTGTGCGCAGGATGCGCACACGCGACCCGGGCTTCTGTTGGGCGGGCGGCAGTTCAGCCCTTGTCTGCCACCCTGAGGCCGGGTCTTATGGCGGCTGGTAGAGGGCGTTGTCAGCCCTCCTCCGCCGCCGGGGTCTTCGGGCGCGGATCGGAAGAGTGGAATGGAGCTCCCGCTCTCTTTCCGCGGCCTCTTTGAGCGCCATCACTTCTTCGCAGAAGTCTGCGATGGCGCTCCAGGACCCTTCACTCCCTACCATCTCTTCGATGATAGCTGGGAGCGAAAGGTCCGACCCCACTTGTGCAACGAGAGTCCGGCGCTGCACAGCCCAAGCAGGGCAATGCTCAAGCGTGTGCTGCGCCGTGTCCTCGTTGCTATCGCAGTGGTGGCAGGAAGTGGACTCCTCCCTGCCAGCCACTCGACACAGGTATCTGCCGAAGCAGCCATGCCCCGACAGTACCTGTGTCAGCCGAAACGTGAGTGTTCCGTGACGTCTGCTCAACCACCTCAGCATTTGGGAGCGGACGGCCTCGATCGTACGGTGTCCCGCTGTCGGGCGGGACAATCTGACCGCCCACTCCAGGACGAGGGCTCTACGGAGCTCCTTGAGGTGCCATTCAACGGCTCTGGGCGGAGGCCCATCGCCGCGACTCGCCTGCTCCTTGCGCCAGTAGAAGGCGTCCGCAAGAGCTCTGGCCTCCAGGTCCCATGGCATGGATCCGGCTAGCAGGCATGCTGCTTCGCCGGATACCGTGCGGTAGGCGCGGATGACCCGGACGGCCATTACGCGCTGCGGCCGCCGCAAGAAAGCGGCGCCGCGCGGCGTCAGACACCCCGCCCAGACCGGTGCTCCGTAGAGTGCCATCGATCGGGCTACGCCCATGAACAGACGTCGAACACTCTGTTTCGGCCCACCCAAAAAGGTTGCAAGTCCTAACCCGGGCAAGTATCGATGTGACTTTTTCAATTTCAAAAATTTTATAAATACTTTCTTAGTTATTCTAAGACACCACTAACTAACGGTGACGGAAAATATCATGAGGAAACCTGGATTTAATTATCTGAAATCGCTAACCCGCAGTGAGCTAGCGCGGTGATCAATGCTCAATCCGCACGAGAACTATAGTATAGAGAACTATACAAGAAGAGGCCTTTGCCCTGCAGTGGGACAGTTATAGGCTGTTATTGTTATAATATAAACCTTCACCCCAATGTCGCCTCAAGGATTATTATAAGGGGTGCTTAATAAGCTTCCAAGAAACATCTAAGTCTGTTCGTGAAGATGAATGCTGTAAAGGATTTGAAACGTTAGGCAAAAAAAACATAATAAAACATCGATAAAATCCGTTTAAATAGTTGTTAGTTTATTTTTAATAACCTTTACTACGTCCGGTACAGCTAAACTACCCAATTAGCCCACAAGCGAACCTTAAAAACTAAAATACTTAATTTCGAACTTCAGTTGTTATCATGATAAATAAACCGAGCACATGAAAGATGAACGAAGGCACTTAATTACATGAATAATTAATCATGACATTATATAGAGCAGAATTTCTCTTGTCACCCATTAGTGACTAACGGTCAAAAGGCTAAATACTTCAAAACTAAACATGAAATGCTTAACTACCGTCAAAGACATACATTTACACTGTGAAATGCTGTAAATAATCTAATTACCCAAAACTATCATCAGCCGTAGGATACCTGCAGTTTCAAAGCAATTTCAGATCCTTTGGTGCGGTCACGTGACACTGGAGCGAGCCATGACGTCACCCATCACCGTGTCGCAGCCCGTTACGTCACGCCATGCAATCAATTTCCGCCAGTCGGTGGCGTATTTTCAAAACTGTTCGCTGTCCATTGGTGGAAACAGTTGAAAGCACAGATTGTTAACTGCATGGAACCCAGCGTTACTAATGTTTGGCGTTCGGAATAACTCAGTATGTTGTTGGTACACGGTTGATTTAGCTTGAGTTATTGGGTGTACTTGTTTGTGTTAAATTGTAATTGATACAGAAAGTTCTATGGTATCCGCAATGTATGGATTGCATCTGTATTATTGTACTAGCTGCTCCCCGCGGTGTTACCCGCTACATGTTTTCGGGATAGAAAGCTTGTGTTAATCCAGGGTATCAGCTACCTCTGTATGAAATTTCATTGAAATCGGTCTAGCCGTTTGAGCATGAAGAGGTAAGAAACATACAAACACACTCACAAACTTTCGCCTTTATAATATTAGTGTGATGCGATAATTTTGCTTATATTATTATAGAAATGTTATGAAGGGGATAGTAAATAGTTCTTAGTCGCAACACGACGCTGTTATTAATAGACATAAAGTAAATTCGCCGCTAAATTCCATGGTAACGCAAAATAATCAAATGTTACATCTGTACCCTAAGAAAACACGCTAAGAATTAAAAGCCTTATTTATCGCCCCTAAAACTTCAAAGACATTTACTTCGCGTACATAAAATAAAAATGTACTAGAGATAACATTTTATTCACTATTTTATTACTAACATAAAGTTTGACTTAAATTACAACAAAACTACAATGTATCAATATAAAAAAACCAATCAATCTTAAGAAAATAATTTAAAAATAATATGTAACTTAAAAATAAAATAAACAGGTATTTCAGACGAAAATGCTCTTAGCAAACTCACAGAAACAAATTAAATATTTCAGTACAAAGTATAACTTAAGATAACGAGATATTGTTGTGAATACCTTAGCAGAGAGAAACAGCTAATTTTGCCTACAACAAGGGCCATGGCGATATAATCTATACAGATTACATTCAGCGAAACAAATGAATCCATTTAAGACTATACTTCAAACAAGCTAAATATGCAACGTGGTATGTCGTCGAAACACATTAACTGCGAGTGAAAGCAACCTAAATAAACTAGCATCCTCTTGAAAATAACATAAAATTAACGTTTCCAAACGAAATACTTATTTTATACTACACTTATAGGTGTTTTACTTAATTTTTCTGATCTTATACAGACGTTACAGCCTTTAACTGCAATTTACATGAACTTTTAAAACAGGACAGTTGACGCTGTTAAAGCGAGACGCCGCGTGACACTGCAGGCAGCGGCCTCTCGCTCTTACATCGTAAACAATCCTGCTTTAAGAGTTCATAGTAAAGGCTGATCACTTACCGAGCATAAATATATTAAATAACATAAAACCTTTCTCTTGTAAAAATGCCTCAAAAAGTCCTTTCAGCTGAAGAATAGAATAAAGTGATAGAACTATTTTCCCTTCTTGTTTTTCTTGCCCTCATTGGGGTCGGCTGGTTTATCTGGTGCAGACGCTGCAGACGCTGCAGACGCTGCCTGTGCCTGTGCCGTCTTTTCAGGCCATAACCGATACGCATAGTCCAATAAGGCTGTTCGGAAATATAGAATAGGTAAGAGAGTTGAATATGCGGATATGTTAGGTGATTGTACTGCTGCTCTGAGGGTCGCAGGTTAATTCCCGCTTAGGACAAATACTTGAGTCATCCTCAGACATTTGTTGGTATATGATATTTCTTGCCTGTGAAACGCAGCTACGATAGGACACAGGAAAATTCTAAAGTGAGGCAGCGTGTATTAAAAAGTCGCACAGAAAAGCAAGATTGTTGAAGATATAAACTCAATTTATATGTGTGCAATAAGTCCAGGTCTTGAGCAAATAATTTTGTAAATCTTAAAAAAATAGTTGAAATTAAAAAATAAGTGATAAAACGTACTTGTCAAATTAATTAATCTCGATCCCTTCTCAATCTTGGGCCCTGGGAAGAGCTTTACAAGCCCATCTATAATATCTTCATTGACTTTTATATCGTACGACTTTATAGTCTGAATGAGATCACTTGGGTCAACATTACTGTGAGTCTTATATAATTCTAGCAGGTACGCTCTGTTTAGAGAAATAAAACAATAGAATTAATATATTATCAATAATCTTCTTATATATAAAATTCTCGTGTTACAATGTTCGTTCCCGTACTCCTCCGAAACGGCTTGACCGATTCTCATGAAATTTTGTGAGCATATTGAGTAGGTCTGAGAATCGGCCAACATCTATTTTTCATACCCCGGGTCAGCTAGTAATGTTATAATATTAAATTTTTCTTCTTCATTTAAATATCAAATTAGAACACGAGAATTGACGTCGCAAACAGGCCAAGTTGCTTGCAACCAACCGTCAAGTCAAAATTAAAAACTTGTGTTCGCGTTAATTCTCATGTTATAAGGTAATCTAAAATAATATGTTCTTCTGGAATGTAGGTAATAGCGACCTTAGGTAACGTCACAGGAAACGTTATAGAGTAAATCAGTATCTAGGTCACAAGCAGGGAGAAATGAGGCCCAAAACCAGCTTAACGTGATTTCAGAGGCACAGCAAATAAAATATCAGTTATGTAGGCACGAATTTACTTAGAAAAGTATTTTGCCTGTCTAAATGAGCAACGCTGAATAAAACCACAGTTTTATAAAAGACTACCCAAACCAAATACTAATATACCTATTTTTAGAATATATATTTGGGAGCTCTTAGGTTAAAGTGAAAAACTCACAAAATATCCAGTTTGTTCTTGTGCTTCTTCTTCGTGGTCAAGATAAACCTGTTCAGTGTGATGGTCCTCAGGTCATGTAGTGGTATCGTGTAGTTACGTAGCACGTGGCCGTGTGTTATCTTCGTCTTGCTCCGGTAGTCTAGCTTCATCACCTCTTTCAGTTCCTACACATCATCATTATACATAAATATATTACATCATCAGCCGGAAGATGTCCACTGTTGAACACAGGCCTCCTAAGGTAAGGGGGGTGCCATAATCCCGACGCTTAGCAAGCGGATTGGGACATCAAATTACTACAATTCAAATATTGTACATTATCTTTGTTTAATAACAATAGGTATGCCATTTTTTTATCAAAGTCATCAATAGCCTCATAAAAACAAAATGTGATTCGTATTTTCAACAATAAATAATATCAAAATAAAGACGGAATTTCGAGAAATAAGTAAATCCTCCATTGTAATTCAATGCTAACAAGCTTACAACCCACTTTCCTGCTAACATTATTTCGAAGGACTTAATCCTCTAATTTCAAAGGTTTCTTTATACACAATAACACATATTACGCTTATGAAAAATATGTATGTCTGTAATTCTGTACAGAATACCGTTCAAAACGGAGGCATAATGTGCTATAATCATTTATCTCTTACTCGGTCACAGGTGAAACGCTAATGCTGAAGAATCATTGTAAGTGTTGGTTTTAGCTGGTAAGAGCATAACCCGGTCAGCAGTGGAGCAAGAAAAAATATTGGTACAAGTAGCCTCCACGCGTGATGGTAACGGGACCTAAAAACATAACTGGCGAAATGTGGGTGTACTGTATGTGCACCTCTGCCTACCCCTTCGGCGAATACAGGCATACAGGCGTGATGTTATGTATGTAATATGAATCTATTAAAAATCATCACAGATAAAACCACTCACATCAGCAAATTCCTTACTGACTACGATATGTTCCATACGCAGGTCTTGTAGATTGACCGTCTGACGTTTCATCTTATTGAGTATCAACAAAGCGTCTGCTGGTGTGAACGAATTGCCCGACAGGTCCAAGATCTGGAGTTTCTTTGCTAAATGAAGACCCTTAGCTATGGTTGTTGCAGCTTGAGATGAGAGGCTGTGGTATTAGAAATATCATTGAATGGTTTTCACAAATAGTTTATTTGAGTTCTGTTTGGTGAGAAAGTAGCATGTTCTTTGTCATGTTCAGATTTAAACTTGGATTACTTAAACACCCTATTCATAAAAATTAAATTTTAAACCAAGGATTAAATTATACCTGTCACTGTCATTTACAAATCAAAGAATAGAGATGTCAATAGACTTAATACGGTTTAGTTAATGCCGGTATGATCCTCGTTTATGAATAAGATAAAAAATATTACTTCAACCAAACTATTTATATTCTTACTCGTCTTTTCATATAACTACTACTACGTACTATCATTTTCTTTTACGTCGCCATATCATAATCATTCTAATTCACGAGTTCTATAAAACAGGTCATTTTTAACGCTGTTATTTACCTCCGCACAAGGTAATCAAATGCCAGGCTCGAAATAGACATAATTGCACCTCATTTAAAGATAATAAGGAAGCGGATCTTGTATTACTTCAATGTAACCTTATATCGCAGGAACACTGTTACTACGTAATGTCGCGACGTCTTTATAAGTATAAATATTTTGTTTACAAAGTTGCCCAATACTAGGAATCAAATTTTTTTTCACATCGTTCCACTCTTGAATTTCTCCTGTGTTGCAGGTGCGTTTCACAAACATGAAATATCACATACAGAAACACCCAGACTCGCGACAAACATCTGCGGGTCGCACAAATATTTGCCCTTAGCGCAACAGTCCGATCGCTTAGCCACTGCGCCAATCAGGTCGTCAAATTCATTTGTATCCTAAGAGCTTTATACAGTACAATATATGTTTACAAACGCCCAATGCCAAATTACTAGACTCAGGTACATTATTTTTTTGTACATATTTTTTTTTAATAGAACCTTAATTTTCTTCCTACTATTGTCAACAGTTAAACATGTACCATTACCTATTGTGGCTGATATCCAGGACCCTCAGTTTCGGGATACTTAGCAGGTTCCTCAGCTCTGCTACGACAGGGAGGCCTGTCCACGAAAAGTTCAGATTCTCAAGAACTTTACTGTGGCCCAGACGACGACATAGTGCAATCGGACCTAAAAAGTTTATATTTACCATCGTAAGTAGTTAATTATGATCCTCGTCATTCATTGGAAGTCTGTAGCATGTTATAAATAGCGATAGTATGCAGATAATATCTTAGTATTCCATTTTACATTAGCGGCCAACGTCGGATAAAGCTTATACGATATGTCAAGATATACCATACTAACAACAAACAAATGCATCCCCATTATAGTTAGTTATTGCGTTCATAATATGCTTAAAACTGGACTGTTTCACTAGACCTCCAAAATCCTATGAAAAGTTTCCCGGTCGGATGAAATTGTCACCATATTGTATAAATAAAACTCTCATATAACCTCCAGTAGCCTGACACGTTTCACCACCAAAGTTACGTTTTCACCCAATTTGAACGCACAAAAAACAGCGTTTGATTGACATCACAGTTTTTCATCGACAAATATGCAGATTATATGAGCACGAAATACGCGTCAAATACACGTCCGAAATAAAAGTGTCGCGTTGAACTCGTGTCCTGATTAATATTTATGAGGGAGTTACGAGTGGGACCCCTCGCGAATGAAATAGCCAGCTGAAACTTTCAGCCGTGAGCGTTCTAAGCGGCCATGTGCGCCGGTCCGCCTCAACGAATTTATTGCCAACTTTCAACGCATTAAACATCACATAATAAAGAGAGGTTTTATACACTCGGAATTATATAAACTGACGTCTGTGTTTTATGACGAGATTATCGAGCCTATTGTTGCGGCGGATAACAGAATGCGGGAATAAAATTGGTAATTTCGATCCTAAACAGCTTTTTGTTTTTTGGGAATGGAGTGGATAACATTATATGAGCCATCGAAACCAGTCCATGCCTAATGGCTTGCACATGGACGGTTGGTAGGTTAGAATCTTTGGCATGACCGACAAAATAACCCTGTGCGATACAAAGAATACATGGATACTCCATCCGTATTATTCGTGTCTGTCATCACGTACAGCAACGAATTTTGCACAATTATAACTAAGGTATCAGAAAGGAGACATTGGTTACAATGGTTACTAACTGCACTTGCAACGATGCCCGGTTATTTCATCTCAATGCAATCTTACATACCATGATAAAGGTAATATTGTCACGTGAGTACAAAATGCCGATGTGCGAGCATGGCTTATATAACAAAAGTGAATATTGATATAAATACCTCTGAACTTAAAGAATTTGTTCCAGGAGAAGTCCAAGTGTGTGATGCTGTCATTAAACGCAAGAGCATCGGCCAATAAGAACGCACTTTGGCTTGTCAAATCGTTTCGGCATACTCTCAAACTAAAAGCAATTAAGATTTTCCTTTAGTAAACAAACATCTATTTAATAAACGACTGCATTGTCGTTGCTGATCTAGTGGTCGCAAATTGAGACTACTGCGTATAAAATTCCATTCTCGGATAATTATATTGGACTTTTTCATCAGGTAAATCTCAATAACAGCACGGAGTATACTAGTGGCTGGTACCACAAATCTAGAATAATGGCAATAGGGACCTACTACATGGGACAATAATAAATGACAAAACATAGGTTTACTGTATACCTCTGCCCTACTCTTAGAACAGTAGGCGTGATGTTATGTAATTAATGAGTAATATGGTAACCGGTGGATAGAAATGGCAAGTTGTCGTTTATTGTAGTGTTCTAAGAGGGAGGCCTTTGTTCGACAGTGGACGTCTTCCGGCTGATGATGATGGTAAAATAGTTAATCAAACTTACTGTTTGATAACCGCACCCTGTTCAATCACGTTGGCTAGATATGAAAAACCCAAATCTTGAATATTATTCCCAGTTAGGTCCAGGAGAAACATTTTGCGAGTTTTAAGATACACCACGAGTTGTTGTACACCTTTGGGCCCGATCCTGTAAATTAAAAAATAATTTGACGTGGAATATGTGAATAGTGCAATACACATCTGTCATAATTAAGATGATAATGAATTTACAATTCAAATTGTGTAAGGTAGTGTATTTTTCAATTGTAACGCCATCACTAATAACTTACTGAACGGGTCATTATGAAATTTAATGGGAATAACTGAAAACTTAGATTAAAACTAAAGGTACGTACGTACTAAGGAAAAGACGAAAAAAATCATCATCATCAGCTGGAACACCACTGCGGAACAAAGGCCTTCCCCTTGGAGTGGAGGTGTTCCCCATAATCCCCACGCTTGGCAAGCGGCTTGGGGATCGCAGTATTGGTGGTACAGCTACAGAAGACGTTGCTGCCCATCTTTTGGATTTTCCCTTAGTCGCCTCTCAAAACACCCACGGGAGGAAAGGGGATGGTCAATTTTAGACCGACCACTTGGCAAAACTTTCAACAAAAATTAGAAGTTCGAGCGAAAGTACGGACAAAAGTCGATAATTCAAGCATTAACTTTGTTCTTACTTGCATCCATTCAAAATGAGACTCTGCAATACATTTCGGTCGCCTAGCATCTGGCCCAGGTGATAACTCGCGTCGACCCGATCCAAATAATTACCAGTCAAGTCCAGACGCTTCACCGTCTGATTGTATGCTAACGCCATGCACATTGGTTTCATACTCGATGGGTTTATACCATAATACTGAAATAACAGGATCGAAATGATAATAATTAGTAAGTTATTTGGAGATTGAAGCAAAAGAGTATGCTAGCATCATAGCAAATAGAAATCCGTGGTCCTAACCCTACCCCTCAGGGAAACAGTCATGACTTTATGTATGTATGTATGTATTAGGAGATTTCGTTACTTGACTGCCACGAATAAGCTCCTGTGTTCACCAACTGCGCCTGCGCCTAGGATGATCCGGCTTGATATCCGCTAGCCAGTGCTTGGCTCAACACGTACTTTTACTGTTCATAATCAACAATTCCTTGAACTACGACGCATTACCCCCAGTAATATAAATCCAAATGTTATATTGAACTTGGAAGTAGGTATTTTGGACGCTCACTAGGTAACAAAAAAACTTTTTGTGTTCCAAAGGATAAAATAGGACCCTATTACTAAGACTCCGCTGTCCGTCCGTCCGTCACCAAGTTGTATCTGATAGTTAACAATTGACATTTTCACAGATGATGTATTTCTGTTGCCGCTATAACATAAAATACTAAACAACAGAATAAAATAAATATTTAAGGGAAGCTCCCATACAAAAAACGTGATATTTTTACCGTTTTTCTTACATAATGGTACGGAACCCGTCTTGCGCGAGTCCGACTCGCACTTGGCCGGTTTTTATGTAATGATCATTGTCTTGCTAGGTACGGGTATGGCTGGTTTGGTTAGGGCACTGGTATCAACTTCTGGCCTGCCTCGTTGGTCTAGTGGTTGCTTTGCGCGACTGCTGAGCACGAGGTCCTGGGTTCGAATCCCGGGTCGGGCAAAGTGTTTAATGGGTTTTTCCATTAGTTAATACACAGTAGCAGCACGGAGTCTGGATTTGTGCCCGGTTGATAGCAATCGGCTCGCCCCCTATTACATTGGGACCTAAAACATAACTGGCGAAATGTGGGTGTACTATTTGTACACCTCTGCCTACCCCTTCGGGGAATACAGGCGTGATGTTATGTATCAACTTCTGGGTACCAACATTGCAAAAAGTACACTTGCTTTTTTTTAATTATAATAAAGTCCAGTTAATCAACTTACCCTCATATCGATCATTTTTTTTACCAAACTTCTGTGGAACAACCTCATAGGTATGATGCCGAAAGATTTACATAAATCTAAATACAAGTCTTGTCCATTGTCATCATACACTTTTTCTTTTTCTAAAAAATGATAAAAGAGTAGTGCCTACGTCCGATGAGATATTTATGACGAATCATCCAACGTGTTTACTTCCTACGTATGTGATGAATACAAAAATATTTATTCAAATATTTCCACTATATTGCGAGGTCAAATACAAGTACCATAGAAACTTCGTAACTATGATTCTATTTAGAAACTTTGATATGTCAACAATGTTTAGTTATGCCAATGCTAGACTGCCGATAGCACTGGACTGATAGCCGAGTGGTATGACAGTTGGACAGCCAAGTCAAAGGTCGCAAGTTAAAACAGCATGCACCGATGTCTTTCCGAATTCATGAGCGTATTATAAATTAGTTATTAATTGCTAAAAGCGGTGAAGGAAAACATTGTGGGGAAATCGGTGCGTAAAGCCATGTCAGAGGCCTACAGGTTTAAACTCTGACACCAGATTGTTGATCAACCATACGATTAGAAGAAGACTGCCGATAATACACATATGTACATAAAACAAGACACGAATACCTGGCTGCTTCAATGCTTGTATAATACCCGGATCCAGCACTCCAGGGTAGTTATAATAGGGATGTTCCCTAACTGTGCTCGAAGAAATGGTAATGTACACTGCGCAAACCTCCCCATCGCCAGGGTCGTACAGACCCTTCTTATACAGTTTCATCTTAGGACTGTCTTCTTCATAATCATCATCAGAAGACTCGATCGAAACCTCTTGAGTTGATGAGGAGTTTACGGAAAGCCCGATAGTGTGAACTATAGAAGATTCGTCACTCTTATCAGAATCCATTTTAATTTATATAGCTATCCTTATATTATAATGTAATATATAATTTTATTAAGCTTCGAGAGCTTCAACTGTCAATTTTCTTGCACATTAATTGGCATTTATGACCATTTTGACGTATCATTTAAAAACAATTCGATGGCTTTGCCCTCAGAGTAATGACTAAAGCATAGAGGGAGCGTTGCTTCCAGCAATACTGTACACTTTTTTTGCCTCGGTAGTGATGTGCCGTATTTGGTAAGTCGAAGTATCGAAATAAATTTAGTTTTGACAGAAAATGTACTTCTATTGAATGTACGTTATTTTCACGTTGTATAAAACATACATCACCAAGGCATCAATATAAATTTAGTCCCAAATTTAAGAATTATCCAGTAAGGGTTTAAATTACAACAAATACGTGATTCGTTGACTAAAAGATTTATATTGCAACACAGGTCCACCAATCACTGTACTTGATATGAAACATTTGATAAATTAATGGCTAATCTTTATGTTGATCGGCCTTTAGAAACTGGGAGCAAAAGTAAAAACACATATAAATTTAGTAAATTTTTAATAAATAGAAACAATATATATTTTTTTATAATCCAGCTGTGCCCCGCGGTTTCACCCGCGTCAATAAGTGTCGTTACCCATGTCTTTGTAGTTATTCTGTATTATTAGGGTTTTATAGCCAAATGGCAAAAACAGCGGCTATGCTTAGTCCATCTATTTCTAGCTCTTGTAAGCACTTTACACCAGTTCTCTTTCATTTGGAGGCATACTGTAAAATAAAACGATATTTGCTATAATTTAATGACATAAAATTAATTATCGTATCGAATAGTATCGATGAAAAATATCTACTTCACTAGCATGACATAACCTCACAAATAAACAAATTACTTTATTGTTAAATTAATTCGTTAACACAATATAATTCGTAAAAAAGATAGTCTGAAGGGATCATCATCAATCTAATGTGTATGTATAAGTGATAATATACAAAAATTACGCGTGAATTTTATAAGAAAATTGCATAAAAACACTTACCCATGAAATCTTACAAATTCATTGTTATCTTTCCGTGATGAATGTGATTCACACGAAAAAACAAAACTAGCCATATTAAACGCTTATTTATCTGTCCTTTGCACCTTTTGTACACAATCAAGTTGCTTATATTATCCAAAAATTTATATTATTTTTAAAATAAACAATGTCAGGACAAGTACTGACATTCACTACGTATAATACGACTAAATCAAATACTTTGTACAGTTAACCGTGTAGAACCGTTCTAGTAAGCAACTATGTCCTTTTTCAATTGGTCGTGTAGTAAGAGACCAAGTATGACCGTTTGACAATTTCGGAATGTACATTTAGTTTTAAGCATATATGAGTCCATATATGTTTGTCTCTTTTATATATATAATCTGCGTCATAAGAGAGAGGAACTTGGATTTATCGTAATTTGTGTCTAATTTGTTCGCTCTCTCTATGCTTTAGTAATTACTCTGAGGCTTTGCCCTTTGCCAACAATATCTATGGTTATACAGTTGGAACATAGCGTTTGTATTAAATGTTTATCCCAATCTTATCCAATTATGCGAATGCAATTATGTTATTACTCACCCAAATAACGTTTTCACGGTATGTAACTGGACCGCAACAATGTCTTACGCCACAAAGTTTATCTTTACGTTTCGTTTGTCCCAAATTAGTTTTCCGCCCTGCGGACGCAAAACAGTCAAACGACTAATGTAACCGTTCCATTCTAGATGAAAGTTATCTTTGTAAACAGGACATGATTTCAAACAGCCGTTGGTGGCAAGAGTGGAGAGCAAAAAGCGTCATGTGGCGTGCAATATCGAGCCAAGCAAACATTTACCGAAGCCAGTTGGTGTACAAATGCGGGGATGAGTTTTCACAAGCTTCTGTCTGCGTTCAAACAGGCTCGGTGTACGTGTGTGCAAGTAAAAAGTATCCCTCAGCCCTTCACACAGTTTAGAGGCAACTTTATGAGCATTCCGAAACTAGCAGGACAATAAAACGTTTTGACAAATGGCAACGAAGCAATAAATTTGATACGAGACATATTTACGTATTCACAATGAATCGCCAATAAAGATCATGTTATTGTTATTTATAAAGCTTTATCGTCGGTTTATAGAAATACGTTAAAGTAAGAGCGTTATAAAAGCGTCGTCGGCAAATCTTGATTTCATAACGATTGCAAATGTAGAAACGCTACAAGAACGATACCGCGAAGCCGCCGAAAATTGACTTTTGATGATGTTCCGTGAGTAATATCAACTGTATATGCATTTGTTATCAAATTCGTATTTTTTTTCTCAAATACGTACAGCAAAAGTACCAACCTTTTTAACGTTATAACTCAATTTCCATTTATAAACAAAACCCATAAAAAAGTACCCAGTAATCCAATACGCATTGAAATGTGAGCGGGGGATTTGCCCTATAATAACCACATATTTACATAGACAGAACCTCATAAGTCAGAAAATCAAGCCCCAGCATTCCCATATCATTCCGCGTTATAAACTGCCATCATTTCACAGAAGCACGCGTCTAAATCCACTTTGGCGCTTCTCTAAACACCTCATACATTCTGGCGTAAATAAATCACGCAGCGTGAAACAATAGAGCTTTAGGCAGTGTTGATGGCGGGGAAAAATCATAAAAACACCATTACACTGCCGTTAACGGATCCGCGATTGCCTCAATACTGAATTCTGACGGGTAAGTGATGGGCTCCCTGATGCTAAACGTCTTTATCGTGACGAAGATGGAAAAATAATATTCCATTACTTATTTGGTTTAGTTGTCGTCGATAACTTCGCGAGCAAAGCAAGGCAGTATTTTATATTGATTCGTATCGACGACAAAGTTTTTAGATCTACGAGCAGTGCAGTACACGTGTACATAATATAGGTATCGTATAAATCGTACGATGGATATTCAATGTAATACGAAAAACACTTTTCGGATTGAAATAGATATTGTGTCTCTTTATGGTTCTTATATTCAATTGCATTGCATTTTGGTTGCATTCTATTTTGAAAACAGGTCTTTTCGTTACAATAATTAGGTTAACTCTGTTCCTCTCTCCGCTTTTTGTTGTGCCCGACAGGGTCCATAAAGATCTGTACTATTATAAGTCCATCTATTTACTTTTATGGAATGCAATAAAGTATTGAGTACAATAATATTGTTGCAAGGTCTACCTTGAGTCTTCAATCATTCCTGAGACTTCTAATCAAGACAA
This sequence comes from Abrostola triplasia, assembly GCA_946251915.1. Lineage (NCBI taxonomy): Eukaryota > Metazoa > Arthropoda > Insecta > Lepidoptera > Noctuidae > Abrostola > Abrostola triplasia. The sequence continues at coordinate 2,809,896 of OX276425.1, forward strand.
AAAGTATTATCAGACCTGGCTACTGGTGATCGCTGTGAGATAGAGATAATAGAGCTCTTTTAGGGCTTGTATCACGATCAAGACGTATGGTTTGTAATGGTTATCGTTGATGAGTAATGTTGGCAGCATCAAACACGGCCATTAGTTCAAGGTTCAATTAACATTCAAATAGAAATATGGTATACTATTCCTAAAACTCAGTTCCATGATATATGAATGTGTTTATTTATAAGTTCTGAATCAGCTTTAGGAAATTGAGGCGGCCTTTTATCGAAGAATTTGTCAATGTACTGAATGAAAACTAATTGGTTGCTATTGTGGGTCCTAACATGACAAGCTCTGTTAGATCGCCTAATTAAGAGAATATGCGTAATCACAAGTTGTCTTAGGTGAATGCCTAATATAATTCCTTAGATTCGATGAGGCTAATTATATTGATGTATACCAAGCTCAGAATTTTGTCCAATAAAAGGCAAAATCTATAGAAATCGATTTTTATGATGTTACGAAGCAACCTAACTATTCAAAATAAAATTAAGCCCAGAATTAAATAATACCTAAATAATAGAGATGTCAATATACTTAATACGGGGTTTAGTTAATGCCGGTATGATCCTCATTTATGAATAAAAGGGCACATTGAGCAAAGCAAGCAGTAACAAAAACCTCATCAATTCAAAGACACGAAGCATTCAACACAAAATTCAATCCATCACATCACAAAAACAAATAAACTCCAGAGGGTAAAATTCTCTACTTCCCACGAAAACAACACAAAAATTCCACAGCATCAGAAGCTTTATAGGCCAGCGTTACCCAAAGTGTAAATTATTATGTTATGTGGGAAGAAGGGAATCGCAGGCTTCGTAATTCGGTGATGTGCCCTAGCCCTGATACGGCGGCGGTCGTTAGCTGAGTTTTTGCCCACCGAGGCCCGAGAACGCTGCGAACTTCGGCCTTAACTCGCGTATTTCCTTCACTTACCCACCGCTGTCCTTATAAATCGTGATATATCGGACTACATGTAATTATTACTTATAGCGCCGCCTTATTCATTAATTGAAAGGTACGGCTCTCCAGTTCTAGGTGACAGAGGTAGAGTAATGTGCGTCGAGGATTAGATACTTATTTTGTTAGTGAATAAAGGACACACATAATTTTGGAGTCAGATAATAGGAAAGGTGACGTGAGAAAAACAAAAAATAAATAAATATAATTCTTTATTCAAACATATTTCTTATAAATATTTTTTAACAATTTACATTATATGTACATTACAATATATGTTCAAATTAACCTAAGTTAAAAACAAATAATATATACAAATGAAATATATAAAAATTAAGCATCGAAGTATTCCTTCTCATCGCTATCGACTAGTAGGGTATAAATAAATTGGTTCATCCGTGAATAAACCATGCCACTACGAAAAACACCGAGGACTGACTTGTACATAAGGCTGCAGAATTAGCAATTACGTTGCAGTTGCGATCAGCCCCTCATCTTACTTATAAAGGTACCTCCAAGCATATGGCAAACTCTATTGGCTATTGCAAACCCATGCATTAACAATTCAATTTAGTTTCCAGGCTACATTATTAGTGCGTACCTACGTCCTTCGCGCCGTGACAAGCATATCGACGAATAAATATCGATACTTCACTATCGACAAATATTCGTCATTTCATTGAAAATCGATTTTTATGTTATTTATTCGCACAGTTTGTGCCAAACACACAAAACGATTTTATGTAATTTATTTCAACGAGAGAATTTCATGCCAGTGTTGGTTCTGCAGGTTCAATATTTCTTTTTAAAATTTCCATACAGTGTAAACGTTGAGCAAATTGTTAAAATCAACGCGGCGGTCAATTATAAAATTACCTTGTTTTTATGGTTGCGGTTTGTTGTTCAGATTAACAATTCGCCGTGTTTGTGTTTACGATTAACAAAATCGTTTCAGGTGTTTGGCGAAAAGCTTTATAGAGTCAGGAAGTTAGGCGGCCGCGGGTAATTAATTAGTCGGTTTATTTTGCTAACCAAACCTTTTGTTTGGTTGCACTCATGCATTGCATATGTGGGCCTGGAGGGCCAAATATTTTACCGCTTATTATAAACAAAAATTACATTTTCTTATTTTTGAATAATGATATCTTCAGAGAGAAGAAACTTAGGTACCCAGTATCCGTGTGTAGGTAGGTTGACCTTATGCCGCAACATAATTTTTTTCCTAATCAGAAAAAACTATATGGTAAAACTATAATACCAAACAATTTAATTCAATTATAGTAAGTTACTAAATAAGCGCTTTTTTATATTAAACTCAAACGAAAGCGCCTAATAGTATATCTATTATCTACCCAAGCTTATAACAACCTAAACAAATTAGTACGGAACGCTCCTCCAACGCCTAAATCAATTTAAACTTTTTTTGTCTCACTACAGACTACGTTTTATTACACTAACTTTTTAATGAGTTTACAGAGAAGCCGCGGGCACAGATATCTGTTTGTTTGTACAACGAATCAATGTTTTACGAGTGTACAAAGGTCCCGAAACTTGCCCGTCAACTGCACAGTTCAACAATGTAGCATTGCATTGTCCTGGGGACACAAATTTAAATTAAAAAACTTTAGCGAGCTGTAACCGTAACAAGAAAACGCGATTCCCGAACGTGCCCACTCTATGAATAAGTCTTTGTTTGGGCCTTCACTTTGTTTTCTTTTTAATTAATGCGCAGATAAATGAAAATTGCTCTTAATGCGGCCTGAATAGACACTTGCGTGAAATTAAAATTAAATGGCTTATTGCATGTTGAATTGGTGAGCGTGTTCTGCGTCCATCAAAGTAAATGGAAAATTGCGTTTAGTGCTTGTTTTGTGAAACCCTCTGAGAGGTTTAATTTTATTTAGCTTTTAATTTCAAAAATACTTAAATAAGTACCTACACTCTACAGTGTAGTGATGAGATAAAAGTTATTATTAGACAAAGTTTAAAAATATGCACCTAAAATACAAAGCAAAATTGATTATTTTTTACTTTAAGTTGATACCATGTTTTATTTTCCCCGAACGAAAGGCCCTTATCCAAAAAATAATTTTTGTCCGTAACCGCAATCACCAATCCAGAACTTCACAAATCACAATTACAATGCCTATTCCAACAAACGATGTCTGCCTATCGAAAACACCATGAATAAATCCAAGGCAGCAATCCAAGAGTTCAAAACTGTAGTTGGTACGAAATAAGATTTTATTGGGTTCGGAAAACTGTGATTTTGAAGTGAAACGTTCGACCCCAGCCATTACCCAAGTCGCATTAACAGCTAAACGTAAACAAGAAAAAAATAGAGGACTCTTATCGAGGTGCCGAGGGGTGGGCGGGGTTTTATGTTCTTTTTGCTTAAATTAGTATTTTGTACTTTAACACCAGCGTTGTGATCGGTTTTCTAAATAATGCATTTAATTTTGGGACAAGCCCACCACTCATGCCCATCATTGCAACTCCTGTAAGCCAGGATCTACAATGATAACCGTTGAGAACCATCGAGGCAATGAAGCTCGAGGCGTCCCAGAGAAATGACTCGACTGTCTTGGAACCCGCAACGAAATTAATCATAAAAGAATATATAGGAGGAGTAGGAATATAAATTTAGTCCGACTTCCCTCCATAGCAAGCGGGAGACACAAAGATTAATATGCCAAAAGCATAAAAAATATGGGATCCACAACTGAGATAAGCCCAGTCGCTAAGCACCACGGGTATAAAAGTTAAAAACTACTGGGTCCTAATTGTTATTTTGATTCCAATAGTAGGTATGGCAAAAACGTCTGAAAGCACGGAAATTTGATCTGGTCGCAACAAGGTCCTCATAATAAATTACACCGGATGTAACATATATGCTGTCTAACAAGGTATTACGTTCATTCTGCCATAGACCACACTCCCACAGGATATGATGTGCTGTTTGCTCGTATTCACAATCTGGCGTTGAGCAGTGGCACAGAGGTGAAGCAACAAGCTTGAAAGAGAAGAGCTTACCCTTAAAGTTACCATGACCCGTCAAGAACTGAGCCACGCAATGATCCACCTCCAACCAAGTCTTTTCCAGGCGCTCACGAACGGATGGAAAATACTGGTAAAGGTGGCGGCCCTTGATAGATGTATCCCACCTAGATTGCCATTCGTCCAATAGCTCGTTATACACCTCGATTTGGGATTTAAATAACCTGATAATTTTAACGCGGTCCCGTTGTGTTAGAAATTCGGTGTTCATACCCTCTCGAGTGGAGAAGTACATCGCGGCACGTCTTTGTATTTCGAGATCGACAGGTAGCACGCCTGCTAGTACCGGCAGAGCTTCAGTACTGACCGTCCGATAGGCTTTACATAAGAATATCAACGCTAACCGTTGACTTTGAAGCAACTTACGCCGCGCCGCGCCTATTGTGGCTCTATCAGCCCAAACTGGTGAACCGTAGCATATGCATCCTAAGTAAGTTGCCCCGTAGATGGTTTTTAGAGTGTTAAACGAGAGACCCCAAGTTGACGTTGATATTCGTGTTAAGGCATAAAAGTTCTTTTTTGCTTTTTCACCGACGGTTTTAATATGTTCGATAAAAGTAAAATTTCTCTCTAGCACAAGACCAAGATAACACACGGATTCCCTTTTTTTAACAGTTACGTTATTAAACTTAATAGAGGGTGACGATTTGAGATTTCCTTTTAAAAGTAATTGAAAGGTTTTATGTGGAGCAAAATTAAGACGATTCCGCTCACCCCATTGAGAAACTAATCGTAAACACGTATGGGCTAGATTTTCAAGTCCGGCTCTTGTATTAGATTGTATGAGCAGAAGGCCATCGTCCGCATAGCCTGTAAGTGAACAGCCGCAAGGAAGTGGTATCGCGAGAAAGTCATCAAATCCTATATTCCATAAATATGGACCTAGAACTGATCCCTGAGGACATCCCATTGTCAGTTCCTTCGACAGCGAATGATGGCCAAGTTTTAGTTTAGCTGATCCATGTGAAAAGTACGAGTAAATAATACTATAGATGTTGTTGTAACACCCACGCGCCTTTAACTTGAGTAGTAGCATTGGCCACCATGCATTATCGAAGGCACCGGAAATGTCTAGAAAGATACCTAACACGTACTTTAGTTCAGAAGAATTTACTAACTTCCTAACTGAGATCGCAGCGTCAGTAGTTGATTTACCTACTGTGAAACCAAATTGGTTATTATGAAATTTTGGACCGCCCGGCAGTAAGCGTGGAACAATAAGCCGCTCTAGCAGTTTACCTAGCGATGGTAGTAGTGTGATAGGCCGGTAAGACTTAGGGTCATCCGGAGGCTTATCGCCACTTTTAGGTATTATACGTAAAAATCCGCGACGCCACGCACGAGGGAAAGTACCCTCAGCAATACAACGATTAAAGACTGTTAATATAGAATCACCGGATAACTTACACGCTTCCTTAATCATCTTATTAGAAATTTTGTCCTCACCTGACGCTTTATTAAGAGTTAGTGACTTCACAGCGTTGATGAACTCATCAGTAGATGGAAGGTCTGATGCTGGAGATGCAGGTGGTTCGGAAGCAAACGCTCTTATTTGCTTGTGATAGTCGTTGTCACTGTTCGGTAGATCATCAGGTATAAGAGAGTTAAGGAGAGCCTCCGTGGTATCCTCAATACTCACAGTGTGTTTATTGTTAAATTTGATGTTTGGGATAAATGCCAGGTTAACTGACCTATTTGCTTTGAACTCGTGGTACAGTGGAGACCACGGACCCTCCCTATCTAATCTTTGTACTACTTTACGCAATAGATTGCCCTTCGCTTTTTCAATAGCAGCCCTATAACGTGACCTGGCGACTCTAAACGTAGTTAAAGCGTCGTTGAAGATATCTCCTGTCACTTGTTGTTTTTTAAGCTTGTTAAGCTTTCTACGCGCTTTGCGAAAACTTTTGCGCTGTTCAGTGAGATAGTTACTCCACCAATCACATCGGTGTATATTGGTAATAGATGCGCGACCAATGGCGACATCAGCACAGTAAGTGAAAGTGTCTGACATAATATCAGCACTTTCTTCAGCTGACAGGCCCTCTCGAGTGAAGTCCTTGACATGAATAGCAAAAAATGAACTGAAAAAATCCCAATTTGCTCCCTTAGATTTATATCTGTAACCGTTTATATTATGAGAACCTTGCGTTAACCTAGGTACAAATTCGTACACAATCAGGCGGTGATCACTACATGACGCGTCAGGGAGGACGCGCCAAATAATGCATTTGTTTGTAAAGCCCGAAAGGACACGCCGAAGTTTTCTCTTTTATTAAGACTATACACAATAATGACTTAAACTGGCGTCTACATCTACTGGTCTTCGTAAGTACTATGTATGCGTAATACGACGAGTCTATAGCCCTTCATGAAGCCCACATTGGATACTGGATTCGTTGCTTCTTATGACTGTACGATCTGGTTTCCTGGCTACGAAAGATTATACACATCCGTCCCATCGTGTTGTATTTCTGTCATTGCAGATACTTTTGTTCAAAAACAAATAATCCTTCGTGATGCAGTTGAGTACCTTATAATCTCTGCACCACCCTAAGGTTGACTGGTAGAGAATGCCCCAGGCATTAAGTCCGCCTATGTATACTATTTTTGGTACATGAAGTTTAAATAAATAAATGAGTTATACTTAGAAAATGTGATAAGATGAAATTAAGGCTAATACATATATCCGAGGAAATAAATAAAGCTAAAAAAGGGTACTGAACTAAAGGAAATATAAAAACCGAACTAACAAAACAGGCGAAAGTTAGTCCGTACAAATTTTATACAAATCTATTTCGTGTTGCTTGGATCACTGACCTAAGAAATATCACCGTATTTACGTCGAAATAAATAGTCGGGAGCCGCAATTGCACATTATTCTCCTGAAATTGGTATTTGCAGTAACAATGAACTTTAGTAGATTCTATTAACCTCTAGTGACGTTAAGAAAATACCACCTTTGCATGGATAGCTACTATCAAATAAAACAGGATAGTGCTATAAACATGTAAGCGATAAAGCTATGTAGGTACCTAGCAGGGTTATGACCTGGCTATTGAGGTATTGTAGGTGTGTACCTACAAAGGGTGGCCAAATCTGAAACAAGGAATAGCGAATAATATCCGAAAAAGTATCTTAGTTGATTTTGTTAAAAACTAAAAACTTTGTCAAACAAATTTGCCTATTTCATACTTTAAATGCTCTAAGATTTTATAGCAATTGTTTGCGCTATTGTTATATGTATAACCTGTTTTTATAAAACTCTAGGGAGCCTATCTCTCTATGTAAACCTTTTTACAAATATACCTTTAACTTTTATACTGCGTAATTGATGTTTGTAAAGTGGCTAGTATTCTAATCTAAAGAATATATCTTGGTTTATTTCGGTCGTGTTAGAGGTTCTTATAACAGTCTTAATTTACTTACTAAAGGTCTTCTCCACTCTCTAATCTTGTTAATCAAGAAAACATAATATACTGGCCACATATATACCATCATAGGCCAACACTTCCAAAACGTCAACTCGCAATGAGATTTGATAGAGAACACAAGTATTAACTCATTGTAGCGCAGGTTAATTGTAAGGATTAGAAGTAAAACATAAAATATTTTTATGTGGTTACACCCCACTTTGCTTGAAAAACTTTATTTACCAAAAAATACAGAGCCAGTTCGTCGTAAAATCAATCGTATCTTACATCTAAGAGGAGTAGTCTCATTCCTGGCGACGTTATTTTTAGTATGGTAGACATTTTAAAATGGGTGATTTATAACAGAACTGAGGAGTGATAAGGTGAAACATAAATTGTAAACACTTATTACACAGGCACTTTATACACTGAGCGGTTTAAGTTTACAGCTATATACACGTTTTGGCATGTTTGTATATACGGTGGGTAGAGTTCCGAGTCATCAGGTTGTCGTTAAGTTAACAGAAGCCTGGTGCTCACGCGGCGGGCTTCTCATCAGCCACTACGGTAGCGCCCGTAGCGATGGAGCCGCCCTCGTCAGGAGACACCTGGCAGGACAGTGAGGGGAACTTCTGGTACAACACAGCGCGGTACTTAGGGTGACTGATGCCATACACAATAGGATTGTACACGGCGTTGGCCTTAGCGAACAGTGAACCCCAGATGGTAGCCAGAGGACTAATTGGAGCGCTTTCTAATATTCCAGTGTAGTTGATCACAAGGTATGGGGTCCACGCCATGAACCATAAAGAAATGGTCATCAGAGCCACCTTCGCTAATTTGCATTCCGCGCTTGTGTTTGCAGCTTCAGATGACCTGAGTGAAGCGACGTTCATTTTCTTAGCTTGGTCCCTCATTGCCTTCTCGTGAGCAGTTACGGCCTGGACGATGAAATAGTACGAGTAGATGATCAGCAGCAGGGGCAGGAAGTATACGAAGACAGAGTAGACCACGATGTAGCTCCGGCTTAACATATCCTTTGATAAGTAGTCAGTGCCGCACGCAGTCATGTTTCCCTCAGGTACATAGCGGTTCCAGCCGAAGAAAGGCGCAAGAGTCCACGCAAGTGAGAAGGCCCAGATTCCGGCAATGCGTTGAAGAGCACCAGTTTTGGTCATTGGCTTGGCAGCAATACCTTTCACAATTACATTGTAGCGGTCAAAGGCGATCATTGTCATGGTCCATATAGATGCGCATCCAAATAGCGAGCCTGCGCAACCGTACAGTTCGCATGCAAAAGGTCCAAATACCCATGTTTCGTTGTAACAATTAATGACCATAGCTGGAGCCATAGCGCACATCATGAGGAAGTCGGAGAAAGCGAGGTTCACTACTAACAAGTTCGATGGTGTTTTCAGGCTCTTGGTGGATGAGAAAATGTAGATGACCATGCCGTTACCAGCAATAGAGATGAATCCGAGAACGCCGATGGTGAATCCTAATAGCGCGTGCCACAGTGGGTTCATGGGAGGAAACTGGTACCAGTGAGCGTCGACCATATGCAGCATGTCGGCTGACACTTTGTCCACGACGGTCTGGTTGCCGCCGCCGAACCCTGCACCTTGGCCTCCCCATGCTTGCAGAGCTGCCACTCCGGGTCCAGAATCGGAATTCATCGCCATCTTCGGTGTTATTTGAACTTGTTCAAGAGAATTCTCGCGTCGAGATGGTTATTACGAAGATACTGGAGAAAATCGTTGAACGAACTACTCCAGTCTGTAATGTAACCAAACCCGTAATGCGGCTGATATGCCGAGGCTGTGGAGACTACTCAATGTTTGATGTTTTTCGGGCGTCTTTTATACTAAAACCTTAAGGATTAGGCGTGTCGTCGCGAAGAAAATCGATATTCATAATTAGATATACGAATATAAGAAGGTGAACTTAAGACTTATTCTAATTAGCGACGACTTCCTTAATAGGGATAGGCTCGTGTTTTTAACGGTTCTGTAGTAACAAATACATACAAATGTAATTTAGATTATGCTGGTGTTATTTGTAACAGCGTTACTGTAACGTTTTGGTTATTATATCGAACCTTCTTCGCATTCACATTTTCAGCAGGGCCTTGATTATAATAATTATATATCCATAAAATTCTATACATATTGATACCATGTCTTTGAATTACACAGGTTTGTTTCATGTGATCATTAAACGCGCAGTAAGTGCGGCTCCTTCAATAGGGCGTAAATCTTACCAAATTTTCAGCGGTATGCTGTTAATTGACAAACTGTAGATTGGCACATAATATCATATGGAAAATGTTGCTCAACGGCTAATGATTACACACTGTACTAGTATAGCGATGCGCCGCAAACTTTATAAGATCAATATTTACTCCCTTTTTAAATTAGTGTAGTGACTACATTTACACTGCATTTACATTTACAGTTGACTACTCTTCTACAGTTCTTAACCAAAAACCGGACGCTCTTCAGAGCCTACAGCCAGTCGTTTCACTTATGCAGTTTGTGGGTTAAGTATACGCAGAAGACTTACAATGCTCTGCGCTTACAATGCGCTGAGGATATAGCTGGAACTGCCTTGTTTTTGTAGTGCGTCGGAAATGTTTGCTGAAGAGACTTTCATTTCATCATAATTATGCAAACGGTGTGCATCGATGTTGCGGCGATTCAAGGGCAGCCCTGAACCAACAGTATTTTAGCTACACTAGCGGAGAAGGTTGATGGGCCATTCAACAGGCTCTGGGCTAGCAGACGTGCGTGCATATTGTTCATGTACCCTACAATAAATGTGCCTATCAAGTCTGTATGTTGTCATTGAGTTTACTAACATAGACTAAGTTCTTACTAACGCTTTAATTATGGATTCCTTGGTCTGAATTATTGTAATTATGAATTTGAATTTAAGTGCACAAACCATTACTAAATTTTATTTCTGGCTTTCAGGCAAAACGAACACCCACAAGAAAATCAAGGGTTGGCTTTTTATAACTAGTCGCCTGCATTTAGTTAAATGATCTAAGCCTGCATCGTACTTTCCAATCAGAGGGGCTAACATTAAATGTACTTTGAAGTACTTCTACAATGGATCCGTTCTGGTCTTCTGACTTAAAAATATATAGAAAGACCCAGTTATGCAGTCTATACAAGCATGGACGTAAGAGTCTACTTATTTATCTATGATATAAGGTGCCTCTTAAGATAATGTGCACTTTATATATCTTATAACAGAATATTTCGATTATCGATAATGTCACACAATTTTAATTAATCGTAAATTATAGTTTGTAAAAGCGGAAATATCTGTTTTAAGAACTTTTTTTTTTTAATTTATTCGCCGTAGAACGGAGCGATATCGATGACTATTTGTCAATGTCATACAAAGAAACGTCAAATTGACAAGTGATGTGACTCGAGTGTCACGCATTAAAGTGAGTGAGTGCAGGACTTTCACCTTAAATTAATAAAATATATTACTTCTTACTCAATTATATCATTGTAAACAATCATACTGAACAATATACAAATTCTTGGGAAACAATTTCGGGAAGACTCACATCGCCTCTGACCTCAAAATAGGTTAGTATTCACGATGTGTTAAACAACTACTTTTTCTATAATTTTGGTATGACTTTGAGTTATATCCGCGGATTATTACGTAAAATGAGCTCATCCACCGCTGTACTGTTGGTGCCTGTTGGCGTACGGGGTATGAAAGTTCTCGATCGAGATAAGTTTTTACGCAATTTAAAAGTGCCAGTTCTAAAGGTCAAAGAAGAAAATTTGAGCAAAATTACAAAAATTTGCAAATCCTATTTTCTAAAGTTAGAAGCCTTCAAGCCCGTACAGAATTTAGAAGAATTAGAAGATGCTTCATTCAAGAAATGCATTCATTTGAATCCAGAAAAAGTGATGCAATGGGATGACATAGCTGAGAGTGACCGTATCTCTCTAAAACAGTTAGACATTACAGAAAATAATTTTGTTAACAGAAACATACAGTTGTCCTATGATAATTGGGATTTTGAAAGTATATTCAAAGCAGTTCTCCCAGAGAATGAAGAAGGAGTCAGTGGGTTCTCTCAAATTGGGCATATAATCCATCTTAACTTGAGGGATCATCTTCTTGAATATCGCCCACTGATTGGCCAGGTGCTTGTTGACAAAATAAAGACATGCCGCACAGTAGTCAACAAGTGCAACACTATAGACAACAGCTTCAGAAACTTTAGCATGGAGGTAATAGCAGGGGATGAAGACTTCTTGGTGACCGTCAAAGAAAATCGCTGTATATTCCAGTTTGATTTCTCCAAAGTGTACTGGAACCCTCGCTTAGGTAAAGAACATGAGAGAATATTGAGTTACTTGAAGCCTGATGATGTGTTATTTGATATATTCTGTGGTGTTGGCCCCTTCGCAGTCCCAGCAGCAAAGAGAAAAACAAAAGTGTTTGCCAACGACTTAAACCCTGACTCATTCAAGTGGTTGAATCATAATGCTAAAAACAATAAAGTTAACATGTCATACTTCAAATCATTCAACCAAGATGGCAAGGACTTTATTTGTAATGCATTTAAAGATTATTTAGTTCAATTATGTAAAGGTGAAGAAAAACTGACTGGAAAAATACATATAACTATGAATCTACCTGCATTAGCTGTGGAGTTTTTGAAACATTTTAATGGATTACTCAAAGATGAAAGTTTAGCTGAGAAGTTTAATCAAGAAATCATTGTCTACACATACTGTTTTGTACACGGAGAGAACCATGCCGAGTTAGCAAAGAAATTAGTGATAGAAAACATTGGATGTGACATATCTGCTAGTATTTTGGATGTGTTTGATGTGCGTAATGTGTCCCCCAATAAGGAAATGATGAGGGTGACATTTAAATTAACCAAAGAGGTTTTGATTGGGTCCAGTGACTGTTTAAGTGAACCTCCCCTTAAAAAGTTATGTGTTGATAATCAATAAGTTTGTTTACATATAGATAAGTACAAATTGTTATTTTTGATACTGCTTTGTACATTCTTAGAAAATTATGTAATAAAGTATTACAAATATGGATAAGACTTTGATTTCTTCTATTGTTTAAGTGTTATATATACAACTAGATACTAGTATTTTCCTTTCTTAGAACTGATTTGTTGTTTGCAAATATAATTGCAATATCAATGTTATGCATGCTATTACAAAACAAAGAAGATAACAACTGATTACTTTTGTGTTCATTATGAAAAGGAAATTATGATATTATGTATGTCATCATTAATGATAGCTTTCCAATACAATGTTTAAAGAAAATATATATATAGATAATTAGATACACTGTGTTATGTCTATCAATGATATTGTATTTACATGATGTTCAATCAATTCATATAATATTATAAAGGCGAAAAGTTTGCGAGTGTGTTTGTATGTTTGTTACCTCTTCAAGCTCAAACGGTTAGACCAATTTTGATGAAATTTCACATAGAGTACTTTTTATCCCGAATGAATGTAGCGGGTAACACCGCGAGGCGCAGCTAGTTATAATCGTACATTGACATTTAGGTACAGTCAGCAACAGATGTTCAGAAACTTAATGTGAAACAATTTAGAGATATAATCATCAGGGTGACGTGAGATTATTTAAGACTACTATGTAATTAGTTGTTCTTCAATTAATGGCCTTCATTCCTGTTAATTACAACATCATACTTCCACATGTTGTAATGTAGTGTGACATTACAATAATATTGTGTATCGATTTTGAATATCGAATGTTTAGATAACATAAATCTCAAATCAGATATACTAACCTACTTGGTGATTGGTATTCAAAATCTATGACATAAACGTACCTCTTTTTACTTATAAAGCCATTAAAAGCCACAATCAATGTCCTCCTGGCCGAATTTCGTTTACATCGGCCATTTTCAACTGAGACTGACCAACTACGCAGGAGATATTAGAGCGCACAAATATGCGCGCAAACAGGTGCACTCCCTATTCCCTTACCTACTCTCATAATCCGATGGGACCGTACAGGCAGGTAACGTACCTATATTCTTATAGCCTCTTATTCGCTCCTCACACATCAACCAGCTACCCGGTGACCCCTGATAAAACAAGTCGTTCTATATTGGACTCCATATGTTCCACCTGTTTGTTGAAGCTCATTATAATTTTCACAGTTTGATTGCATGCGCGTAATGACCGTGCCGCGGAGGATCTAATCACCTGTCATTAGTTTTACTTGTTTGCTTTGGTACCAATTCGAAATTATAATTGCTTGTATACGGGCGATGTTACTCAATAATATGTGCAACTAAGTAGGTACTAGTCGTCGCTCCGTGGTCGAATATACCTAGCTATATGTATACCCTAGTGATCGAGTTTTACCGAAATTATATACTTAGAAATTCTAGTTTCCTACCGTATAAACTTTAATAACTATGCCGAATTCCCTATACTCTCTACTCAACTATTTTATGCGCCCTATATGTATAAAAAGAATTACAGTCTTCTACCATTTACTTTGCTTTATAACTAGGTACCAAGATATACCTACATTAAAATATATAATCTACACTAACATAGACGCCGAAATCAGGTGGGCGATGAAAATATAGACGCATTGACGGCAATTGTATTTTTTTATACTTCCTAATCTGTGTGCAAACCACTTGAAAGGTATACCTATATAACTTGATGGAGTCTATATCATTGTTAGTAAATAGTTTAAATCGTTGAGAAAGTCAGTCGTAACAGGCGACTTGAGACAGTGAGCGCGACGCACGGCAAAGGGTAAATAAATCAGTCGCAAGTTCGCAACAACAACTAAGGGAGAGTTGCTGCAGCTTCCCTTAACGCACACGTAAATTTGTGAATTCGAATTATGTTTTCTTCTATCAGCCCTAGGTTGCCCTAAGTTTAGTTTTTTACTGGCAGCCCTAATAACGTTGATCACCGGGTTTTTTATGCCATGAAACAACGCTTGATGTTTAACGTACGTAAAACATCAAGAGAATAAGTACCTATTCTTATAAGCACGTTTCTGACACCTACAAAATAAAATGCAAAGTTACATATGTAGCAACAGTTATCAGCTGTGTAAACCTAATTTAGTACCTGTGTCTGTAGTGGATAATTCGTCAAAACGAACCAGTCAAGTTTCGCCCCGTAATCGTTGAACACAAATTTATTCACAAGTATCATTGAACAACTTTACTAGTAAGTGCACCTGTGGTACGCTGTACAGTTTCCGTTTGCTTGCGACTTCGTCTGCTCGGTTTTAGTGCGGCTTTTCCTGGATAGAAATTTGTCTATGTGCTACCCCAAGGTTTAAGCTATACCCTTACTCAATTTCTCCTAATTCGGGTCAGCGGTTTACGTGTTACGACGAAACAAACAGTCACTTTCATTGGTAAGAAATTATGGTTTATTAATGTACAAATCTACATATAGTTTCACTCTTTAATTATGATAGGTACTTTTACCAAAAAACTTAGTCATATCCATCAACATCAGTGTAGCAGTTTTTGAGATTAGCACGAACAATAAAATAGCAAATAGAAACCAAATTAAATAGACAACAAAGCCAAGATAAACCCGTCAATATCAAAAACTAAGTATCTACCTACAGTAAGTACAACTACGTAACAACACGAAAAAGATATCCATTTGCACTCTTCAACGATCTTGACCGCCGACGTCATCAGTATAGTTTTTATAACTAATTAAATGTTATATTCATCTCATATTAAGATATCTTTATCACAATGACCGTCCTTGATTTTTTATTTTACGTAACCAACAGACAATACATTAAAAGTTACTAGGCGTAACGTTATTTAATTTGGTCATAAAAGCTTGGTTTCTTGTTTCTCAGCTCACAACGCGTCACGCTGCCGCGCAGCTAGGTGACCGCCATGGATCTTCCCGACGTCACTGAAATTTTGCAAGAGACTAAACAGGTATATTTTTAGAATATAGTCTTAACGATTACCTTATTGGGTTGATATGATTATGTTGATTTATTTCAGAAAAAGCAATAATTGTTTGCAAAGGGCACAAACTCGATAATTGTTCGTTTGGAACGTGTGAAAAACTTTGCATTCCTCCCCCTCTTTACAAAAAACTGTAAACCCCTCTACAGCAAATCAAAGTAGGTCATTGTTGAAACCACTTTTGTATTATTTTATTTTACATTCACTACTTTCATGTTGCATTTAGCTGTCTGGTATTTGGCGTACTAAACCTATGTGATCAAAAGTGGATGATCATATAGGTACCTAATATTGCAGCCCAGGGACGCAAATACCTACGTATAAAAACACAAGTGATAACGAGATGATCACGATAAATTATTCCGATAAACCTGCTGATAAAACAGTAATGACTTGTTGTTTTGTCATAACAAATATCCAACAAATATTATTCACGGGTTCCAACGAGTATGTTATTATACTTTCCCTTCCAATCCTCCAAGGACTGAGGAAATGGTAGAATTAAAACAAATTAATAGAGTTAAATGTGTTTAAATTCCAGGTACTTAAAGAGTGCTTCACACGGTTCAAAATAGACGAAGTATTTCTCTCATTTAACGGTGGAAAAGACTGCACAGTGCTTTTAGACATTACTATAGACGTTTTGCGTGAAATTTACAAAAGAGACGACATCGGTAGTGAACTCAAAATTGTGTATATCCGTACGAAAGGACCGTTTAGAGAAATTGAGAATTTTGTGGAACACGTACAGGAACATTATGGTGTGAACTTGATAGTGAGTGAGGGGGAACTGAAGACGACGCTGCAGCGGCTGTTGGAGAAAGACGACAGGCTCAAGGCGTGCCTCATGGGCACGCGGCGAACTGACCCGTACAGCGAAAACTTACAGTTCATGCAGGTATGAACATTATATTTCCATCTACTGTGTACTGTATTCTTATAGCTGTGAAAAAAGATTTGCCAGTCTGCAGGTTTAATTTTATTGAGGATCGTTGAACTGAAAGGCTCTTTGCAGTTGCCTATCACGTAGATTGGCGCAGTGGCTAACCAATTGGACTGCTGCGGTAAGGGCGCAATTCCCGCACGGGACAAAAAATCTGGGTGTTAGTGTATGCGATATTTAATGTTGATGTAACGCACCCACTATACAGGAGAAAATCTTAGTGAGGGATGACGTTCTATAAAAAAATGATGGTAGGTCTTGTAATTTCGACATGCAGCTAGCGATCTTAGTAGCTTTGAGGTGGCCTATTTGTTTTTGTTTTAACATTTCTCCACATTATGTTTTATGGCTTGTCAATACGCAAGACAACCAATTCTTGATTCAATCAAATTTGTATTAGTCTAGTTATTCGTACGCCACGCTTATCTCACAAAGCAGTC
The DNA here is from genome assembly GCA_946251915.1 of Abrostola triplasia. Lineage (NCBI taxonomy): Eukaryota > Metazoa > Arthropoda > Insecta > Lepidoptera > Noctuidae > Abrostola > Abrostola triplasia. The sequence goes on from OX276425.1 coordinate 2,826,777, forward strand.
ATAAATAGTGACAATGTAATTTTTTGAAAGACTGAAATCATAAATGACCGTGACCGTTATACTTAATGCCCTTGTTTTCTACGTAATAATAAAAAACAATCCCACACTCTTACTCATCAATCACTATTCACTATATCTGATTAAATGCACTGCCAACGTCAGATAAAATCAGACCGAGTACAAAGATTGTGGATAACAATATAAACAATTGTAAGAATGGAAGAGGTATCAGGGGTGTGCTGACAATTTTTAATCACATGAGATAGGGATGAGTAGTAAACTACTTGGTATTTAAAATCTATAGACATAAGTCAGCCTTATGGAAATCCGTTAACATTGTGGATTAGAAGTATTGGAACCCATAAGGTCGGGCACTGGCCACATACAGGAATTCCAGTTCTTAATTAAGATTCGAAATTTGATATTACGAAACGAGGTTCCTAATATGGCCGCCATTACTGCATTTTCCGAAATTTTCTCCGATTCGAATTCCGAATGTATGTGCCTGAAACTTTTGCACAAAAATCCGCTACTAAGCTACCTCGAATGTCGCAGAGTTCTATTTTATACATATAATTATATTATGACATTGATAATGAAGAATGTCTGAAAGAGTAACGATTTCCTGGACGATTGCATGTTAATGTGTGCGTAGGTACATATTTAGTTATCAAGGTCTTCGAACAAGGTTGTGCGATATACTTACCTAGTTATTGTACTAAAAAGTAATAGTTATCGGCTTATCGGTCTTATATATCACGTTATAACATAGATACGTATTGTTCTTAAACCAACTAGTAATAGAATTATCATAACATAGCAATGAGGAATAAATAAACTGAAGCCCATCGCTAAACGGTATGTAGTTAGCCGTGGGATTCCGTTCACTCGCCTGTAAGGCTATTACCGACTCCTGCGCATGCACACATGCACAGATGCGCAGGAGTCGGTAATAGCGTTAGATATTAACAGTTTCCTTTATGTTAAAGGTTAGAAGGGCTTCCTAGGTTCCTATAAAAGTCGTTGTTTAAACAATCATGATTAATTGAGTTATAATTTGTTAACAGAATACAGACCCGAGCTGGCCACAGATAGTGCGAGTGTCTCCCCTCCTCAACTGGACCTACCACCAGATATGGAGCTATACGCTAAAACACAGAGTGCCATACTGTAGCTTATATGACAATGGGTAAGTTAATCAACAGATATATTATTACGGATTAAATTGAAATTATTTCAGTCTATCGAATAGACAGATATAGATTCATTTCCAAATTCAAGACCCAGCAATCGTTAAATTGTGCGTCAACCTTCTTGCTTGTAAAGTTATCTAATATTTATAACAACTATTAACTTTTTACCCACTCCAAACGAGTCCTAATCTAATCGAGTATCTATGTATTTCCGCTTTTTGTGTAACTACTAATCAATTCAACCTACAGGTACACATCGATAGGCAGCACACAAAACACATGGCCGAACCCCGCACTAGCGTACAAGAACCACATCGGCTGCCTCTCGTACTTGCCGGCTTGGCAGCTAACCGATGCGTCACTAGAGAGGGCGGGCCGCGGCATGACGCCGAAGATACCGCTCAATGGACACGAGAAATACAACAATCGTACCACCCATCTAGGGAGCATCGATAGCAATCATTTAACCAACGGCGATCATGTACACCCGTCGTGCGTGTAATAAGAACAATCAGGTAATCAGCTATGGATTGTTCAGTAATTTAACTGACGGTTAGCAACAGAAATATGTCACATGTTAAGAAAAAAAATGACAAATAATTGAAAGAAACATACATCCTCCAAGTTATAGTCTATAATGATGATCTGACAGTATTTAAGACTTCTTACTTTATAACAATTTGTTCTTCGATTGATGATGATTATTTTTTTTAATTTTTAGCTATTTTTGTTGTTGACTGTACAAAAATATTGTAAAATAGATAAAAATCTGTCTTTTTACTATATGTGGTCAAAAATCTATGCGTGGACATCGTATATAGATATTCTAAGATTATTGGCAATCGATAGCTCATTGCGTTGGTAATAATTATTATAAACGCGCCTCTAGTTCGAATTTAATCTTTAGTGATAATTTATTAGGTCATAATATACAAGATAACAAGACAATTACATTATTAGTTTCAAAACAACATTGAACTTGCTCCTCTTAATGCAGATTATGTAAACATTTATTATACCTACATGATAAAAGTATAAAAAGTATCCAATAACAAATATTTACCAAAAAGCCATTTTATAGTAAATACAGTAATCTCTAAAAAAATATGTAGAAATAAATTCAACTATCTAAATACGTATTAGAAGTACGAGAAAGTGTCAAATTTATAAAGTCATACTGCAAAACTCAGGTATTCTAAAATAGTTCTTATCGGCATTCAATACAGTACAATTTCGACAAACATTATGTTTGACTTATTTAATCGAACGCTCGAAATATGTTCCTAGCTTATGTACCTGTACATAGATTGTTACTTATCTATCGCAGTCACAGTGCAAAAGGAAATCCTACTGCGAACAATGGCTATGAATATTGAAACCCATTTTCGAGTGATGAAAAAAAACCAATTAAGGTCAAACATAATCAGGACAAAAATTAAGTTTAGTATACCAATGACCATACATTAACACATTTAAAATTACGTCAGAGTTACTTAATAATTTGATAATGGAAACAGAACTATATACTAATTAAACGTATGCTTTATTATTATTGGAATGGAGATAATATATGAATTATTCTAAGTAGTGCCTACATTATGGTGGTAGTACAATATTTTGTCTTCGCAGACGTTTCGAATGTCAGTCTCGAAATTAGTGCCTCATATCGATATAATATCTAATTTATTTATAGAATTGTAATACTTTTATTAAGGTATTATTTTTAATATAAATTATATACGGACAAGGCATATTTATGTGTAAGAACGGTAGCCACAAGCCACTTATTCTGAGATACTTAAACATCACTTAAATTACATGTAAAATATCGATTTTAGGATTATTTGGGCCCTTAATAACTGCTTTTATTAGGTTGTTCTCCTATTCAAGTCTTGCTGTATCCGAGGTATAAATTTTATCATCGAAAATTCAAGACCTGCTGGGCCATTTTTCGCTGTGGACGGGAAATGGCGCATTACAATACATGTAATGGCGTCTCGCTTTCACAGCGGAAAATGACCTGCAATGCCGGCTTAGTAAGGCACTAGACATTATCGCGCACTTCGCAACATTAGCTCATATTTTTAGTCTGTGACAAAAAACTATCTTTGTATATCTGATGTTAATGTAAGAATGTTTGTTGTTAATTTATGTTATGTACTTAAATGTTTTGTGAATATATTTTCTGTGTACCTGTAACTTAAATAAAATAATTCATTGAGAAAGAACACTTAAATTGTATATTACTGTAAAAAAAAATTGTGGCTCTAGACATAAATTATGCGTACGTACGTACAGTCTGTTTCTCTCGCAAGGATAGACGAGACATCACTGTCCACTACAAAATATAATTATAAAAAAATCAAATTCAAAAATTTAAACTTCTATAAACATTATTTATATTTTAGAATTTAAGTGCCGAACAAAAATAATGTCTATTTATTGTATATCAACGACAATTACTATTTTTAGAAATATTTTTGTTATTTATTAATTGTATATGTCTTATTTATTTTTCGGCATTTCAGTGTGACGTAAAATGATTCCTTACTTTAGCTGAATGTTAAGTAGATATAATTTCTTCTCACCTGAATTTGGCTGTTGCAAACAAATGACAAAATAATAATACAATTCCTGATAGCCTTACATTTTGCGACACGTGAAAATTATGAAGCTCAGATTCACTTCTATATTAGTTTGTTTCCACTGTGGGCGGGTCTTATGAGTTTGTGTGAGAGCGCAGTGAACAACGCATCGGTGTATTTCGCACACAGTACACACACATTGATAGTTGTCTTCGGAAAATACATTAAGCACAACAGCTTTATTTACTTTTCGAAGTCGGTCACCGATCAGGACCAACGTCCTGCGTCTGACCTATTTAGTCGTATCGGTTAACCTTTGTGTAGTAAGAGGGAATAGAAGCCTGTGTGTGACTTACGGCTTAACGCGCTTTCCGCAAACAATGTGATAATACAATACCAGCCCCCTTACCATGAACTCTTAAATCAGGACAGTTTCCATTGTGGAAGGGAGACACCACAACAACGTAACGGCGCGAGCGTCTCGCTTTCTCAACGGACAATGTCCTGCTTCGGGGGGTAAGGGGGCAGGAACCTGCTTCATTTTCTAAGCCTCAACCGAATACGCAATTAGTTCTTCGTCGATCATTTGTAATTTATAAATGGTTGTGTTAGCACATTATTTTGAATTAAAAACATGTCTGTGAAAAAAAGTGTTTTATTTGTTTTACAAATTGCAAGTATCATGCAGGAATAGTTGTACCTTACCTATATATACAGTTACTGTTATACTAAAATCAGGCGTTAAGTTTTGTTCCCACTGTCGTTTGGTTTGACGTGTTTCCTGATGAAGTCTTGGAACATCGCCACGTCTGCTGGTTTGTCGTCTGTAAGGGAGAACAAATGAATACAACTTGGTTCCTGGCTGGAGGCCAATCGACTATACAGAGCTCCATCAAAGCTTCTGGCAAAAAACACCATCGAAAAAAAAGAACAAGTTACTATTGCGGTTTGGTCTTTGGGACATATTATTTTCCACTAATACCACGCCCACTAGAAAGTGAATTGATTTATTCAACTACTGGACGGGATAAACAACAAAATACTAATTGTGATTGCTATTTACTTTCATACAAAATAGTTATCAAGATATTAGGTTCCAAAAAAATTTTGTTTTTCATTTATGGTACATAACATCACGCCTGTATCCAGGAAGGGTAAGCAGAGGTATACCATATTTCGCCTGTTATGTTATAAGTATTTATACAATAAGGGTGGCGAGCTTATTGCCATCAATTAGGCACAAATCCAGACTCCGTGCTTCTATTGAGAATTCCCTAATGGAAAAACCCAGTAACACTGCCCAACGGAACCTTACCGCAGTCGCGCTCAGCAACCACTATACCAACAAGTCAGATTGAGCTCATGTAAACACAATACAAGTCCTTACCGATCTCCGGTTGATTCTCGGTGCCCTCTTCGTCGCTCGAGCTCTCGTTAGCCGGGTGTTTGAGGTACATGTCGCTGATCTCACGACCAGCCGACACCTCCTCGATCAAATTGCTCTTATTTATCACTGTATCATCAGGACCTAGAAAAAATAAAAATCTTGTAAGTATACTACCAATTGAAATTACACGAGAAATTGTGTGTTTATTTCACGTCCGTTTAACATATTTTGATTTCTACTACAAGGATAGTATGACAACTGACAGCTGCAGTAAAGTCGGTATTATTATTATTGTTTTTATTTAATGGTCGCCCACACTAGGTATTTCTCCTGTATAGTGAGTGTGTTCCACAAACATAAATTATCACATACACAAACACCCGGACTCGAGACAAACGGATACGGGTAACACAAATTTTTGTCCCGTGCGGGAAACGAACCCGTAACCCATACCGCAGCAGTCCAATCGCTTAGCCACTGCGCCAATTAGATCGTCGTCAAAATAGGCAACACATAAAACCATTCTAAACATACCTTTATTTTTTAATTCCTCTTCCTTTCTTTTTTCTTCTTCTAGTTTTTCTGCGCGCATTTTCAGCCAGTCTGTTTTGTATTCCCTAAAATATGATTTATTATTATAAACTAAGGTAACATATCCATCATTTATTTTAAATCATTGTTGGTTGATTTGTTGTTTTTAACGCACCAATAAAGCAATTCATCATAGTGATAAAGATATATTAGAGATAGTTTATAAACCAGAGACTCTACTTTACATAGAATAAACCATGAAACTACATGACGTATTGGTTTGGCTGGGCATTTTCCGCACTTAGCCGCTTAAACTGGGCCATTGTGCAGATTAAAGCTACATGTATTATAAAATATTCCACATACTTTTCATACTCAACAGCAGCTTCATCCACCAGCTTGAAGAATTCATCTATACCCTGTAATGAATAAAATGAAATTAAATCATCCTTTCTCTTTTACTAGCATAGACTCCAATCACTCAGGAAGGAGTATAACTGTTAAAATAATTTTAAATTTGCCAAAGTTTGTAAGAAGTTTAATAAAAATCATGATGTTACTCACATTCCCAGTATGTGCGCTTACGCCACAGCACCGTAGACCTGAGTAGAACGTGTCAAGTGCGAGGGCCATGGACCGTGTGAGGTTACCGATGTAGGTGTTCCCGCCCTCAGTCTCGCCCTCCCCCTCCGCGTCTAACGCCTCTTGGAACGCCTCGAAGTCCCTCATCCATTCGACCGCATAGGCGTTGTCTACTACATCAGTCTGTGGAGAATAATGTTGGTAAGAGGAGTTTTTTGATGATCTGATAAAGAAATGATCTCAAATCCTACTTGGTCTTAACTTTGGTAATTGATCAATTTAAATGTTATTTTATATAAGTAGGTACCTCCTTACTTAAAAAAAATATGTTAGGGGTATCCAAGTACTTTTGCTTTTAAAAAAATTAAATTGGCCATATAATATAATTGACAAATAAATTAGTATAATGGCAATATTTTATTTTCTTATAATCATAACTATTTATTGCAGGGAATCAGGGATCAAGGCTCTTATCTATCCATACAATACTATATTAATATAATTTAAAAATAGTACAAACTTGATACATAAGCAATGGTTCAAGTTATAATTTTACACTTTTATAATCTTTAAATGTTAGACTTCATGAAAGACATCTACTAGTAGATATAATAGTACTCACCTTATTCATAACGACAATAAACGGTAACCTTGTCTTGTACAATATTGAGCAGGCATACAACATGTTTGACATGAATGTAACGGGGGAAACACTGCGGACTGTGTCCATCACATACACAATTACAGTGGGACATGTGGACGCTAATGCTTCGGTTACTATTGTGCCAGACGCTGACCATGTAAACACTTCAATCTGACCTAGAAAATTAGCAAATATGTAGGGTTGTTTCCGAAAAAAATCTGATTAAAGGCTATTAAGTGCCGTAACTAGCTTTTAAAGTGCCCAGTACGAGAAGCTTTAACAACACCCTTATTTATTGTTTCTGATCCTGGTCTAGTCATTTCTGCACCCTGTGCCCAGGCATCGCTGGTACCACCCTAGTTACAGCAATGGCTATACATATACAAATAAATTACTATACCTGGGGTATCTATAATACAGTACTTGTGTTTCTTGCCAGCCTTCTCAATCAAATCAACAACTTGCCCAAACTTGGTGGAGAATAAATTGAGGGCAGTTACAATGCCTCCATTGGGACCCAGCCCATATTGTTTCATAACCTCCTTATAATTTACTGTATCACGTATATCTGTAAAAAACCATGATAAAATCTAAAGTTGTTGTTCATTATGGCCTTCTAAGGGCCTTTGGTCAGCAGCCATCTTTGGTTTGGTTGATGATGATGATAATAGTAGTAGGTATAATATTACTCAAATTTAATGAAAGTATTGTATGACTTCACACTAATTTACTAGTTATAACTTTAAGAACTAGGTAACTATACCAAAAAATGACAATGGAACGGTATTATTTTCACATAAGCTTACCTATATTAGCCGGATAAGGAACATCGCGACATGCAGGATCCAAGTTGATCAGGTAGGGTCTGCACCCATCCATGACTTTTCCTGATAGGCGACGGGTGAAAGAAGTCTTGCCGGCGCCGGCCATTCCTGAATACAGTAATATAAAGTAAGTTCATCAGTTTATTGTATGTAATTTTGTCCCGTCCGGGAATCGCACCCGCAACCCTTGGCACAGCAGTCCAATAACATAGCCACTAAGCCAATTCCAAGCCAAAGTATTTGTCAAATAACAATATTAATGATATTGGAAAACCCAATAAGTCAAGTAAGGTTTTATGCAATATACGACAGCAAAATGGCTATATTTTATGTAACGCTGCTGTATATAACACATAATATTCATAAGATTTGCTTCTTACAGCGAAATGAATCGGTACACATGTTAAATCATAAGTATCCACAACAATAACAAAATGAATCCTAACCTAAAATAATCAAACATATTGGTTTCCTAGAGTCTTCCTCCATTGCCTCAGGTTTCGGTTCACTTGTAGACATTTCTATGTAATAAAAATACTATTCTATTCCAATTACGATAGGCGTTTATAACGCTTTATTTACTTTATACGCATTAAAAACAGAAGAGCACTTTCAAAGTTTCAATTTTTGTCCAATAAAAACATGATAATGACAGTTTGTTAGTTGACGTTAGCGATGGGAAATTACTACTAAATCTTAACGAATTAGGCGATTGTTTTGTTTAGTCGATAATAATTGTTGTTATTTGATTGGTATCAATCATCAACTAGCGGCGTACGGCGGGCGATATTTCTTACACGAATACAGTGTTAGTTTTTAACTACCGATTTGTAACACAGCGTGCCTATATTACCTTACTACCGAATATAATTTGGATAGAACAATTTTCAAATCTGTTGATTTTTTTTATTGTAACAATCTCCGATTGCTAGTTGACAAACATGATAAAATCATTATTAAAACTATCGTCATTGAAGAATTATTAAGTAATTAAATAAAGTAGGTATGATACTATTCAATTTTGATCCAAGTTTTGTATTACTTCATATTATTTTATTAGTTACTAGCTTTTGTCCACTGCTTTACCCGTGTTAAGTAGCCTGTCTTTTCATTTACAAGTCACTAATCAAAAGTCAATAAATTTAGTCGATTCGAAAAAATGTAATTATTTTAAAACAATTATTTAGTCGACTATAATACTCATAATCTACCATAAACTACTTAATTACCCTGTAATTACCAGTTATTTGTTTTAAGAATATTGATGCTTTAAAATCTTGATCGTAAAAGACATCTGCAGAGCACGTTTCTTTTTTTTAAAAACAGCACCAGGGTACATTTTTGCTAGGATATGTAAAGAATAAAATTTATTTTTTCATAAAGTAAAACCAGCTATTTGTACTAAAATTAGGCACTTTATTTTTCACTGGACCTATTTACATATTTACAATGGGTATATTTAAAATTAAATACGTTTTAACTTTCCTTCTCAAGATTTAGGAACATTATAGGGTACATATGTCCGAGTTTGGATATTCTCTTCTGTATTATCAATCTTAGTGTGTCTGTGTATGTGGCTGGCGGCTTGCAAGTAGAGGGGTCGCGCCAGTGAAGACCTGAGGAAAGAATCGAATATTTAGAGACTCTCGCAACGTTTTTTTATATTCGACAATATTTACTATAAACGTATAGGTATGAATTCTTACCGGTAGAATCGCAAGCAAATAACGCAGGTGAAGGCACATGATCTCTGGTATAGTTCCACAAACAATCACGTAGGACTTGCACTATCTGTAACATCACAAACAAACAACATAAATTCATTATCAATGTATCAGTACATACATTTTTTAACAGGATTTATTACTGAGAGCAAAAATATAATTAAAGATTTTTATTTTGTATAGTACCTCTCTAGCGGTCAGTTCCGGCGCCAGCTCAAGCATGTGATTGAGTGGATGCGGCAACAGCTGTCCGAGCGTCATTGTAGACAGAAGCTCAGTCAACGCGGCGCGTTCTTTTGCTATCTCTGGTGACTGCGTGTGACGATCTAGGAAGAGGCGGGTCATTGAAATTATACTAATCTTATAAGCTAGCAAGCGACATAATGATGTCCCGTGAGCCACTGACCTAGATAAGCCCTGAGGCGGTGCAGCAGCGTGGCGGCGGTGGCCCGCAGCAGCGTGGAGGCCAGGCACAGCGCGGGCCGCGCGGCCGCCGCGCGCCGCAGGGCTGCGCGCGCTACCGCGCAACATTCCAGGGCTCCACGCATGTACAGCTCGCGCTCTATACTCACTTGCTGAATTTTTAACATATAAATAGTTAGTATTGGTATATTGTAATTAGTAGAAATCTTAATAAGTCTGATCCATGACGACATTTGATACCACGGCAATAAAGTGAACACCGTCTAACTCAGTCAAAAACATATTTTCTTACATACTTTGCAAAACGCAATACCTAAACTAGGCCGAATAAAGTGGAAAGATGTGGTGGTTAAGAACATGAAGAAGTGTCAGATCTCTGGAGACCGCCAGATCAAAGAGGAGAATCAAAAAAGGGAAAGCTGGCCTCATCATATGGGATTTCTAACTGGGCAGAGAGAGCTTAAAGTTATCTAAAACACCAAAAAAAATATTCAAACAACACATTTAACTTGAGCAGCAGTGAGTAATTATCATTTAGTAACAATAATATCTATAACATAAAATAGTCTTACCTTAGTGAAGTCTTCATCAGGCCAAGGCAGACCGTTGTACATAACATCGGGTGACACCAACTCGACTAACAGCAGTGACAACGATGTAGCACCTTCTACTACGCCGCTGTTACCGTCCTGAGAATAACAATATCAACAACACAGTTTGAACTGTAAAGACTTCTTAAATGTGTAAGTTAATGATTTTGGTATACACTTAAGCGAATACATTCGATTAAAACTATTTAAAGTGTTTATGATAAACAGGTAAACAGTCTGCCCGTGACAATGAATGAAGGATTCAAAACGTCAGGTATCAAAAATCAAATTTAAACCGCGGTAGAACTCGTACATAATTGTAGCTGCATTTTAATGCGTTTTCTTAGCTTATAGGTATAAGTAAAAGCAAACAGAATGATGAAAAGTGTATTTTTTTACACTTTTGAAGTCACCATTAGTTGACTATAACTTACTAACCGTTTAGTCGATTATCTTTTGTTACACTCTTTAAACAAATACTATACCGATTAAATTGAAAATACTTATTTCTGACCAAGCACACAATTATGATATAAGTCCATATTTTGTTAGTAGGCGAATACTTATAACTATGTTAGTAAAATTTTATTATTATGTCGTCACTTGACTTTTATGTCGTCACTTGCTTTCTAATAAGCGGGCTTCTTTTCTCAAATCTAGCTAATCCATACACCCTAACTATAGAGGGAAGTGGAAACCAAAATCCTCGAAGACACCTTACTCTTCTTTATCTTCTTCCAAGTGTAATTAACTTGCCAGTTTTGTATTTCAGGTTCACAAGAGTAACACTGAATACAGCGGCAACCAGTCACCAAAAAAATACCCATCACCTAATAAAATTGAAAAAGGTTTTATCTACTTACACTTACCATGCAGGACATGAGCGCGCCCATCAGTAGTTCGTTATTGGTGGTAAGTATGGGTGGTATATCGTTCACGTCGAGGTCGGTTTGTTTGCGCACGCCTTTTCCGATGATGCCTGCGTGGAACACCGACGTGTGGCTCTGAGTCAGCTGGGTTATTGGACCCTGAGAATACTATCCTCGTTAGCATGGTGGAGAAATGGCTTATTAGTTTCATGTTGGCTAATAATGTGTGGCGTGCTGCGGTTGCATGCTTGGCTATTCCCGCGGCACGCCACACAGTAGACATGTTTTTCTACTGGTTTTATTGGGTAAAAGACCGTCATAACGCGCTGGGCTTCCCCCGTAGTGAGTGATTAACCAAGATTGAAATGAAAAAAAGGGGAGGGGCATAAATGCCGCTTTAGTAAGATGTTAGTGGTAGAATAATAATTAAAACTCATATTGTTATATAGTCATAAAATGGTCTCAATCTTAATATACCAGCGTCTCTATTACAGAATCCATTAATTTCACCAAATATTGTTCTGGAGTAATGTAGTAGGTATGTTTTAGCGAAATGTTACCATTTTATGAACAACAGACAAATTCTTGGAGATTTAAGAAATTATTCGCTGTTAGTTTATTTTTTGCTGCAAAGCATAGAGTGATTTGGATGAAGCATTGTTTCCCAGCAGTGGGAAACAAAGTAGGCTATGAAAAAAATGATTATTTTCTTAATGTTAATCTCACATGTTTCTGGTTGAGATGTATCAGCAGATCATCATCAGTCCACTCTTTAGGTGTAGCAAGGATGTTGGCCATGACAGGTCTACTGCCGAAGACCGCGTCTTCTCTAAACATGGCCGTCTCCAGAAGTTCCCTTAAAGCCAGGGCCCTCGCCAGCTTGCTATGCAAACACAGCTTACGGAGTAGGCGACATGCTGTCGCTACGCCGCGGAGTTTCTCCAATGTATCTGAAAATGATCTTCGAGGTTAAGCAATTTGTGCTGAGGTCAGTCCTTAGATGGGTCATAGGTCTATTTTGTAACATAATATATATTATGTTACCATAGTCGGTAGTCGTAGGAGTGTGATTGGCTACTGAGACCGAAATATAGATTTGGGAGGACATTAATTATGTAATATTTAGGTATTAGTAGTACATGAAGAGGTTACCTTTTAGATGGAGACATCTAAAGAAGTATTTGACGGTCGCTTGTACCACTTTTAGTATAACTTCCACGCTCGGCGGTGGCGCCTTAGTGCCCGACATGTCGACCTTATCTAAAACCTACAAAGGTGATTGAACTTATTAAAAAAAGGTAAACAGAAGATTGACAACTACGTAGAGTAAATTAAGTAGTCATTTTCTTAGGTCTAAAACATTTTTGGTGTAATCTTATATCGTAATAAACATGACATGTTTTTAGAAAACATATCAAAATGTAGCATTTGACACAAGTTGAATATAAAATGTGGATTAAAATAATATAAATTGGCCTACAGATGGAAAATATTCTAAAGCTGTAAAAACAAAGTTATTTACATCCTAAAATCACATAGTCCGCGCTAGCGCCGCGCCGTGCCGACCAATGCGACGTACGACGATGTTACACGGGCTCGTCAGTCGTATTTGTCGCCCGTATACATCCGGCTCCGGGTAGCGCAGCCCGTGTTATAACGCGCAGTGAGAAGCCGCTTTTATTAACGTACCTCAGCGAGAGCGTGACACGTAGGCATTTCATTGAGCGCCGCCATGGTACAGTCGCGTCTGATTCGCAACAACGACGTGTACTCTTGTAAAGCGCCCCCGATTCGGTACAAGTTGGCTTCGACCGCCCGGCCAATAGGACGTGTGCGTAAGTGAGACACGCGGTTGGAATTCTCCCATCTGTGGGTACACAGTATAATGACTTTTAACTCATTTGTACAAGCGCAGACTAGAGGCAAATAAGCATGTACCAATATATATTTTTACTGCAATATGATTCTCTGAATCGATTTTGCTGAACAAAACGTTAAATGACTCGAAAAGGTTTGCTAAGATCGTAGCAATATTGTCGCAAAGGAAATCCTTAGTCCGTGGTAACTTACCAACAGACGCGACTTTGTATTTTAAAAAAAGTAGAATAAAAAATATCTTTAATAAAGGTTCCATTGCGCAGCTAATCAACAAACCTCAAGACCGCCAAGTTACGTCAGCCGTACTTTACTCACCTCAAAAGCTTAATAATGTTCAAACAAAAATGATGCAAGTAAGTTTTCTGGTCGTCCGCTACACTTTCAATAAGGCAACTCTTAATCTCATTGTCGGACATCATGGCGTCTCTTAAGGCATACTCCACTCCCGTCTTCACGAAGTTCTGGTATCTCTCTGTGTCCATGCTTATGTCCGGACTGTCGTTCGGCACGTGCATGGTAATAGTGCCGGATATTATGCGCACTAGGAGGGCTAGAGTGGAATCGTCGCGGGAGTATTGGAGGAAATAGCTTATAGTGCTCACGAATTCTGATGGGAGATTGTAACCTGAAAATGTGTATAGTGTTATAGTTAATAAAATATGAACATTATTTACTATATTTGCACCTCTGCCTACCCCTTCGGGGAATACATGTGTGTGTTTATGTTTTATTATTTACTAGTACAATTATTTAAATATAATAAAAAGTAGGTAAACTGACAACAATTTTGGCGGACATCTCCAACTTACCGAGATTTAATTGTATTTGGAACGCATAGTGTCCATGATGGTATAATTGCCTACAATGTGTTTTAGGTAAAATAAATACTTTTAATGAACCTATCTACGATTATTTTTTTATATTAACTTCCCATCTTCTGAACTTCATAATTGATAGGTAATATTTGTTGCACTAGTAAACTTTATGAAATTGGACAGTGGTTTGTTTAGATTGAACACTTTTTTTTATTTAACACCAGCCTTTACAAGCCATTTTAATCGGTTGCGAGCTAGTAACGTCGCTTTTTTATAGAATTGTATTAAATTGTTTTTTTAAGAGATAAAATACTCACTGACTAATATTAAAATTCTTGCTAGTGAGTACTTCTCCAGTTGGTTTCCATCGAGCAGCTTGTCTCTGACGATATTTATTTCTTCAGCGGCACTCGTCAACATCGGTATAGTTTTATCAGGAAACAGGCTTTCAAACTCAAGCTTTTGTAGTAAATACTCTGTTGAATTAATTACATAATATATTGTATTTAAGAAAAACAAACTCAAATAAGATTTAAATTAAAACGGAGTCCTTCAACCGCCTTCTAGTGATAAAGAAAGAAGAAATGGCGGTATTAAGGTTAATACAATTTATTTTTTGTACTTATTTACTTTCTCAATCTTCTTCGTCATAAACGTATAATAGTGCAGAAATCTTGGAGAAAAAATCGTTTTGTTTCTTCTAAATTCCGGATAAGCAGTCTAACACTACATAAAGACAAATTCGAAAAAAAAGTGATAGGTCCGAAATGCTAGATTCGAATATATAATAACTTACCTAAAAGCTGCCTGCAAAACACGTTAGTATGCGCGTGACGCAGCAGCAGCATGAGACAGCGCACGTCAGCGCGCAGCAACAGCGACACAAGCGCTGGAGGGGCCACGTCCGCCCACAGCACTGTGTTCCGCTGAGACGCGCACAGCGCACACAGGCGCTCTATCACGTCATCAGTCACTGAAATGTGACGTCATCATTAGACTGTCTTTTGACTCTTGGAATAATAGCAATGTTGGCAACACGCCATTTTTTAGTGTTGTAACTTCATCTTCTATTTGTGCTTTTATGAGACCATGATTGGTTATCTACATTCATTAATAATCAGATAACACTGTTATGGTACAACATATATAACAAAGTCGCTACTGAAATGTAAATTAAGAAACTATAATTATTACTCACATGTTTGTTCAATGTCTTGAGTGAGAGCTTTCAGAACTATATCGGATTTCGACGCTAAATTAAGCAAATAAGGAATCACTTCTCGCTTCTTTTCTGGCGTACTGTCCTCTTTAATAGCTTCCTACAACAAAGATATAAGACCAAAAATATTGAAAAAAAGAATATAATAAGTTGTGACTTGCATTACGATTATGGTGCCTATACAATAAAGCAAATTATATAATCTAGTCTACAAGGAGTTTACATACATGGAAAAGATCCAACACGGCGACCCGCACGTGATGTGTAGCGGGCGGGTGGTTCGCTAGATGTGCAAGCACTGCGCGCGCAGCGTCTACACCCAGCTGCAACGCGCGCGGCGCTACCAGAGCCGGCTCGGCGCGACCCACCCAGCCTACCGCCCAGGAACAAGCCCAGGAGCCTGGCCAAACAAATGAATCAATTATAAAACCAATTAAAAAAGTATTATTAATATTATTTATGAGACCATAATAAAAATGTAAGCAACTTTGACTCAACAAAAGCAAAGCTAATAAGAGAGTTTATTCACTCAATTTTTTTATACTTGTGTTTTAAACTAATTATTACCAAAATAATAATACATTTCTTAAGTTATGTTAGAAATTATTTGAATTCTTATTTCTAAATAGATTTTTTGTTTCTGAATAAAATAATGGTAAGTGAAGAAGTAAAATTAGATTACCTAACATCATATCAATACACTTGGCCCTCTCTTCAGAATTAAGCAGTGTTAAATTCTGTGTTGTAATATCCAGCAATATTCTAATGGGATCTGCATTCTGAAGGGTTGTATCTGTAAATAAATATAAGAATCAATACAATACAAATGGCAGCTTCTTCTTCAATATAGATGTATTAAATCCTTCTCAATATAATAAATTCTGCTTTATGGTTTGCAGACTTTGTGCCCTCTATGAGTACATACATATGCATGCATATGCATACAGAACCACAGGCTTTTTTAATTCCAATAAAAAAGCATAATTTCTGAGAAATAAGATTTACACACGCAGAAGTGCTAATCAATATTTTTGTTTAAGAACATTAACCAAGTTCAAACCAATTTCTTTTAAATGCAATATTCTCAGTTTGAAGTAAGTGAAACTCTAAAAGAATCTTTACACATGGTAATATAACATATTTATGTATGTTCTGTAATGGCAGGGAGTTACACAAACTCATACCTGACATAACACAATATTTTGGATAGGTTACACTGCACATTCCAATGAACTAAAAATAATTCTAGTATGCTAAACCTATGAATGTTTCAGTGAAGTAGTTTTTTTTATAAGGTCACCTAAATGTTCATTGTTTGTAAACAACACACTTGTTAACTTACTTGGCACATTCGATTTCTTCGTAGCTATATCCATGATCAAGCTAATACACCATGGAGCGATAAATGGAGCCCAGGCTTGACCAAGATTGCAGAGCTCAGGTCCAATCATGCTTACACTCTCCAGCGAACCATTTGCACTCAGATCAGTCTGGAACAAGATGATGTTTTATGAGGTAAACAGTGTATTAATCTAATGTGTTTTGTAGTGTTTTGTAAAGCTTTGAACACTATAGGTGATATTTCAGCCCAATGGGTAAATGCAATATGTGTACTTATCTAATAATAAGTTTTGCAAAAGAGCAGAGATCTTTTGACTAATGAGTGTGTAAGTGACAAGTCCATACAGTTACAGTTAAGTGCATGTATATAGCAGACACACAGCATAGATTATGCATGCATTACTTATACCGCAATATGCCGCAAATGTACAGATTTTACAACAAACTTTACTAAAAATACCAGTAAAAGGCTACCTCGTAATCAGTTTGTGTGATAGAGACATTCACAGCATCATGGAAGACCATTGAAAAATATTCCAAGACAGCATCTCTGGCAGCCGGAAAATTCTTTAGTAAAGTTATCCCAGTCTTAGTTAAGTCTGGCGCGTTTTGAGCATTTCTTCTCGACACGCCATATATGAAGTTGTTCAAATCGGCAGACAATGCCGTTGACTTGGTTTGAGGATTCATTACTAGTGTAAATGTTTTACAAGCTAATACATTCAGAGAAATAAACAAATCGACAACGCATGCAACAGCAAATGATCCGAGTATGACAAACAGTGACAGTGACATTAATCTGACAGTGAGGCTGACAAATACTGACATTATTTGTGTTTTTCTTGGATATGTGTTATTTGAGAAAAATAACTTAAAATTAATTTATAAAAAATCTCTTTACTTTTATTTAATAGAAGGTATTTATATTATAGAAATATTTAACAACTATATACAACAAAAATGAAACAAAAAAATAAAAATGAAAAACATAACTGGGTATTTTAAAGAGCATGTATTATGTATTACATTTCAGATTTTATATAGATAACTAGCGGACCCAACAGACGTTGTGCTGCATGATATACCAAGCGATTAGGATATTAAACAAAGTAAGAAATGATATAATTAAATTACAGTATAGATAAATAACCTAAATACCGACAGCAGCGCCATCTGCCGGGCTTATTTTTGAATCTAAACCATCCTCGAATCCACTTGAACACACGCAAAAACAATTCATTCAAGTCGGTTCAGCCGTTTAGGAGGAGTTCACTGTCAACACACGTACAGAATAATCATATATATAAAGATTTAGTAAGGCATTCTAGTCATAATAAACGGATACCTAACAGATACCGCAAACCTTAGACTTCCCCTTCGCCTCGTTCACTTTTTAAGTAACTGGTTATCATTCATAATTTCTGTTTCATTAATCTTTTTTTTAATGATATAAATCGCCTTACATCTTTAAGTAATTACTTTGTGGAAAACATGTCGTAATGACTTGCGCTATTTTTATAGCTTTTGAACATAATATTAATGGTTACCTAAATTACTTAGATGTGTAAAATTTACAGTTCTACAATTTATTCCTGCAATTTCGGTTCCGCCTGCTAGCGGCCGGCATAGCAAGTCCGATATAGCAACTATATTTTTTAATATGAAAGTTAAAATAAATAAATATAGGATCGTTAGAAAATAAAAATGATCCGGTGAAGTCCCAATAGGGACTGATAGATACATAAAGTCACGCCTGTTTCTCTGAGGGGTAGGCAGAGACCACGGATTTCACGGCTACAATCCTGGCATACTTCTTTGGATTCATGCTCGAAATGTGCTACTTCTTCTTTAAAGAGTAAAATTTAATTGCGACTCCTTCCTATACTTTGGAAACCGTTTACCCAGTTCGCTTCACTATAAAAAACCTGACGTTCCTTCTAATTCCGCTATTTTTTTTCCTGGATCGTGACTGCTAGACAAAAAATCTGCTAAAGACACACAAAGTAGATCCTTTACATATTTTTTTCCTAATTGGGAATGGACCGACGTAATATCATAATAAAATATTTAGTAAAGCAGTAGTTCAATTCATGTGGCTGAATAAAGTTAGTTAGTTAGTAGAGACAGTTAGTTTACCCCGGTAACAATTATAACGTAGGTAAACCGTAAAGTGTGGCCAATATAACTACGAGAGCCAATATTACTACGAAGTCAAATATTACGACGATGGTTAACATTGCTTTGCAATAACAGAAGTTGGATCCGAACTAATCAAAATAATTAATCTAGCCTAGCCTAGCCGTACACGAAGGGCTGCAAGTAACGCTCGCTCCACGTTTTCATAACACGTGTTTGCTACTAACGCGTACTTAGTTAGCTATAGAATGTACAGCTACTGTGATACTGCTCTGCAATTTCGTGCTCTAACTAAATGATTCGCGCAAAATACTACTATGTATTAGTTGATTGTAAGTATATATCTAGGTACTTATTATTTGATACTTATTTTATAAGATGTGTAGCTCAAACCCCAAAGAAACAGGTTGCGTTACAAGCAAGTTCGAATCGCATTGTTAGTTTTTTATTCGCTCTGGGCGTTGTGTTTAATTAACTCTCAGAGTGTCTTCATCATGACACGCCGTTAATTACTTAGGTATAGTATATTTTTTCATCCATAATTAGGTATAGTACTCGGTGCCAATAACTCTTCAGAAACCTTAATAACTGTTTCATAATAGAACGCTGTGGAAACTACAGAATGCGGAGGCTGAGTACCAGATAATACTCAGACACACAAAGAATATAACAACAACGTCTCCTTGTTTAATACAGATCTAGCCGTTCGTAGATTAAACAACCATTTATTAGACTAAATGCCTAGTCACCTGATGACTGACTGTAATATAAACCAATCATAATTTAAGTAGGTTGGTAGGTAAGAATGTTGTCAACATTTCCGTGACATGTCCTCAGCAAAAAAGCATCCAACAAAATCATTTAGTAAAAAATGAACGTGAATACTAAACTGCAGCGTGTCTATTCAATAGCCATGCTTTACGTCTATCATACACATCGTAGGTAGGGGGATGTAACATGAAAGCGTGGGGTCAGGAAGAAAATCAATATTGTGTGCGCACGCGATCCGCGCAAGCCCGCCTGCCCGCCCCACACAACAGCGACGTAGGAGAACGCCACGCCGCGCCGCGGACAAATACCTACCTATACCTAAATACGTGACTAACAAACGTGACCAAAGCTGTTCCGTTTTATAGAAAAGCCATAGCAACATGAGAATGGCGTGCGACATTTGAAAAAGGGGTATCATAATTAAAACTATCAATGTGGACGTGTTTCTGTATTCCGGGGATAGACTTTTGATTCATATTGGTTTTATAAACAAATGACTCTAAATAAACACCAAATTTAAAAAATCCAGGACTTATAACTTCATTGATATGTTGCGATGTTTATTTGCGTAGGTGCTATGTACGAGTATATGTTTACTGGTACTTAGGTCGTGGTTAGTCAGTTATTTGGAGTCTGAGCGTTTATTTTTTTTGTTTGATAACAGATGAACATGGGAAATACGCCAACTATACAGTTTAAGAATAACTAAAACTTTACAAACGCTATATAAGTAGATACTAAGTAAATATATTCCTCAATGGTACAGCTCACAATGTCTTTTTTCTAGAATGCGTCATTGCATTTTAACAGCGATCGATTCCCCTGATTCCCCCACCCACTCGCCTGCGCGCGATCTATCATGCAGCCGTAGCCAGTAATAACTTACAAACACCTATAGCTATAACACATAATTGTTATTTAATATCTTCTTATAATCGGTGAGAGTTAATTAATATAAATATGAACTAGGTATGTATTATTATGTATGTTTAACTAGTCAGTAGGCTGTAGTTGATGTTTGTTCGAAGGCTGGGTACGCGAATAAATAGACCGGCAAGTATTAATCGTCTCGCCTGCTGGCCCCGCTCTTTCGCCCACAGGGTAGGCAGGCATAACACGTGTCGTTTTTAGGGTTCTGTGGGAAATAGGGATCGCGGTACAGTTTTGCGGTGCTAAATGTATTATTATATTACCAGGTACCTACTTACCTTGTATAAAGGTCTCAATCTCAATAATATTATACTCGTTATTACTATCATAGTAAATAAGTAATTTTCCTCAATGTTATTCTTGTGGCGTTCTAAGGGGGAGGCCTTTGTTCAACTGATGATGATTATAAAGTCGTCGAAATCGTACATTTTTGTATAGGTATATCGTACATAATTTGTAATGATAGTAAATTTCAGAACGGGGGTGCAAGTAGTGAGCCTCTACTAGAGACAATATTAAAGTACGCCCGGCGCACTCTAGACGGTCAATCTCGCTAGCATCCGTAATGACTGACTGATATTTATACGTGGCTCATGTGGCTACTGGCTCATGCTGATACACAGAAGAATAGAACATCTTAAAGTGGTAGCGTGTGCCTGATTTTCAACTTGAGAACAAGTAGAGAACTAAGATATGGATTGACGCCTAATAGAGCTGAGAGTATAATGGTAATGGGTATTGCTGGTGTTCATGATAAATATTTTGTTGTGATCATTGATTATATAAATAGTTGTGATTTGTGATGAATAAAAATGGTACGAACCTATTAATTTTTAAATTTCCCTCTTTTTTTGTTGAAGACGAAGCCGCTGAACAGCCAAATTTAAATAAAAACAAGCGGTAAACCCCTTATAATATATTTCTTAGGAGACTGCCCAAAAAACCCAGCGTCGCGCGTCGATTCGAAAAATACATGTAATTGTAGAGCATTTTATTTGTCCCGTATGTAAGAAAATTATCTTACAAAATATTCACCAAGTGGCGTCATTTGTGTTTGTAATGTTACTCTTTTGTATGCAACGTTTATCATAGACTAAATTTATCTGGCGACAAATAACGATGGTCCGTGGTGACTGCCTTGTAGGTCTAGTGGTAGTCAGGTTCTGGGTTCGTTTCTTAGGTCGAAGAAATATTATAAAGCAAAAATTTGGTCTATAGTATTATTATTGTGTTTTTCCATTAAGTCCTTCGCAGCTGTAGCAGCACGTAGTCAGGAGTTGGTTATTAGGCTTGCTACTACACTTGATATTGGTATAAAGTAACTGGCGAGATGTGATTGTACCGTACTATACACATTTGCCTACCCCTTCGGTAAATACAGGCGTGATGTTATTTTTTGTCCAAGCTTCCAAGACGAAGGAGGCGAGGGCGCATGCGCGGTATTTGAGATCTGGAACATCTTTTTTTTATACAGACAGCCAATATGTAGTTTTGATTATATGTATTATATACTGTACAAAGGATGTATAAATAATGAAAGAAATGCTGTCACAGACTACTACCTACTGCACAAGTGAAGTTACTAATTAGCTTGAAAAAACACACTAATATAAAAATAAATAATGGATATAGTTGAAAGGGGTCTTTATTTACAAGGTTATTTACAATTCTTAAAAATAAATATATACAAAAATAAAAAAATTAAACTAAAAATTATGTATTAAAAAAAATACATGCTTTTTCATACTACATGTTATGTTTCTCTATCGGCACTGGGTTTGCTTCTCCATACATTTATGGGCATTCTCCATTATATGGAGCTTTGAAAACGTAAATCCGTCGTCCAGTCGACCACGAAACAAAAAGTGCATGAGTTTGATATCCTGGTTGGACTTAGCGATTTTAAGTTTTATATTTATCATGGTAATATCCTCGCTCATAACTAATTACATGAGATTAATTAGGTACCATTGTAAACGAACATTAAATAGGTAAGTACATCATTATAATTTAGACAGATAGCTATGTTCCTAGTTGTTTTAAAATTATCTACCTATGCAATGCCGACCTACAGATGGTAAGAGCGTGCGCAGTGCGCCGCGCGGTGTTTAGCCACGCAGCTACAGCCTGCATAGGATGGGGACTGACAAAATAAAATCTAATGGATATAGGTAGGGAAAAACAAGCAATCTCTCATCAGTATTCGTTGAGTTGGATACTGCAAATAGTGTTATTTACTGACTGCTTTGAAGGCGCAATACTTTATTGAAAAGTAGTCCCAGTTGATAGGTATGTAATATTATTTGACTAATTATTCATTCATTATTGATAGCTATAATATATGAAAATGAGAGTAAGCAGTAAGTTATTTAATTAACATGCATCTTCTTGATTGCAAAAAGGTTTTATATTGCACTCTATAATATCAGTCTATTTTATAGGTATGTACATAGATAAAATCATTAAATAAATAATAATAGATGCTATAAAACTAAACTGTACATCTTCCGAAGCCGCCCGAGATCCTGAAACAAAGGAACAAGCCGCATACATAGATATAGTTTCGATAGAAGATTTTGTAGAATAAAAGCAATTTGCGCGTGAACAGGGTGGGAATGGCGCGGCGTTGCGGAGTCAGGGCGGGCGCCGGTAGCGACCGAACGCGCCCCTCGCGACACGACGCAGGCGCGCGCCGCACAACCGACGCTTGGTTGGATCGATAAGATAAACGCGCAACCCCGGTCCACGAGTTAAATCAATACAAATTCTATCGATTTTTGCAGCCGCAGCCGCCGCACACTAGATTTGAGGGTCGCACGCGGTGGTTGCGCCATTGCGTTTTTGATATTATTCGAATTCGAAAGATTTTTAATATTCAGTGATTATTCTAATAGGTAACGAATAAAATGTGTGTGATACATTTTAAAATAATTGGTGACTTTTGCAGTTATTGCTAATTGTTTACGGTACGTACTTGTGTGAAGTCTTTAAATAAATAAGTTTAATAGTTTTAAAACTAAATCATTTGCCATATTACTTTTAATTTTATGTGTAATTAATTCAAGCTTTATACAACTGTGAAGAACAAAATAACATATTTTTCCGTAAAAAGTATTTATGTTTGTTCATGTTTACTAGTTTTGCCATGTCCGCCCGGTCTAGTCTCGCGTCGCATCGCGCGCCGCTACTTATCGCCTGCCGATAAATTATATGCAGAATTTTGTGCGATTTTTTAGTTTTCAATTACTGTTTAACGTGTCGGTTATTGTTAGTTGATTTTCGTCGTTGTTCTAAACAGTTAAAGATAAAACTTGTTGCCAAATTAGTATTAAGTTACCAAAATGACTCAAAGTTCCAATGTTTATCAACATCGTCAATTCGACATTCTCTTGATTCAAAATCAAATAATTTACAATTAGCGTTGTGTTATCAAACTCCAATTAGAATACAATATGATTTGTTTGGTGCAGATGGTGAAAAATGTAGAATATATTTAATAGAAAAATGACGTCCACGGACACGTACCAGTTGAAATGGCATTCGCACAGTTCACATTTGAACGGCTCCGTGGCGGCGTTGCTTCGCTCGGAGCGGTTCACAGATGTGGTGCTGTGCACCATGGATGGGTCCCAGATACCAGCTCACAAGTTCATCTTGAGTTCGTGCAGCGTGTACCTGAGCAGTCTATTCGAAGGCCAGCGCTCTGTGACCCGAATGGGCGGCATGTTGTATGTCGTTCTTCCTTCAGAGATATCCACGAAAGCATTGAAAATCCTCGTAGAGTACATGTACAAAGGTCAGTAGTAACTTATTTATTTACTTTATATGATTAGTGTACTTTCTATTTACATGTAGGTATAGTTTTCAGTAAATTTTGTAATAATTTATTTAAATTATTGCGAAGAAGTATGTATTGGTATGAAAAAGTGATTTTCTGAAGAAGTACCTCATTATTTCTTTCCTCTGCTGCGTTAGTCTAGTGGTCGTTAAGCGCGACTGCTGAGAATGGGGTCCTGGGTTTGAATCCTGGGTCAAGCAGTGTTACTGGGTTTTATATTTATGTAATTCTCTGTAGTAGCACGGAGAATGAGTTTGTGTCCGGTTGATGGCAATAGGCTTGCTCCCTTTTTGATTGGGACCTGTAACAACTGCTGAAATGTGTTTATACTATGTACAGCTCTGCCTACCCCTTCGGGATAAACAGGAGAGAAGCTACTTCGTTTTCAATTTATAGCTAATTGTTCGAAGCTACAGCTTTCCTTTCCCTTGCAGAATGTGTTCTAATAACTATAATTAGAATAAAGCTGTGTGACCACTTCCTATTTTTAATGGTATTTCCTTACCTTAATTTTCAGGAGAAACCACAGTTTCAAACGAAGTTTTGGATACAGTTTTGAAGGCTGGTGAAGTCCTTAAAATCCGAGGACTGTGGAGACAAACAGAAGATGGTGGGGAATCAACCACTGAGAAAGCCACAACACATTCCATTGCTGCAACTACTAGTGTTAACAAACAGACAAAGAAAACTGATGAGATACAGATTCAACCAAAGCTAACTGTTAAGAAAGATGATAAGTTACTTAAAGCATTCAACCCGGTGCAGGGAGGTACAAGGTAATTATGAATTGGTTTTCTCCCTACTTTATATAATACTAGCTGCACCCTGCAAAATTCATCAAATGCAAATTTCATCAAAATTGGTTTAGCCATTTGAGCATGAAGAGGTAACAAACACCCTCACAAACTTTCGCCATTATAATATTAGTGTGATTTACAAAACTATGCACTTACAAAAAAAAAATTGTTAATAATACAGAGCTGATTTTATTCTGGTATTGAACTTCAAATTGTTTGCATGATTTTATTATTATTTGACCAAGCTAATGTTCTAATTAACATGAGCTAGGGTTGGCTACAAGGACTTACAGATACAATTTTAGAATTTGCAAGTCCAATAATTCAAATATAGACTAGTCCTAATAACATGAACATTACACCACTGCTTACCCCTTCAGGAAATAGAGGCATGATGTTAATGCCTCTATTTCCTGAAGGGGTAAGCAGTGGTGTATAGTACACCCACATTGTGCCAGTTGTTATAGGTTTTAGTGTAATTAGGGGTGAGCCTATTGCCATTAACCAAACACAGATCCTTACCCCCTGTTGCTACTTATGTAAACGTAACATCACGCCTGTTTTCCCTTAAGGGGTAGGCAGAGGTGACTGTGGGGTACACCCATTTTGCCAGTCATGTTATGGGTCCCAATGTTATAGGGTGTGACCGTATTGCCATCAACTGGGTACAAATCCAGACTCCATGCTGCTACTGAGAATCTCCTAATTTAAAAACATAGTAACACTTTATCCAACTTAGTTCCAACCCAGAACCTCATGCTCAGCAGTCGCACTTAATGACTAGAGCTTGGAGGTAATCAATTTAAATTTCATATCAAAATTTATAACACATAAATTTAGATATGACAACAGTTTTAACACAAAATCAATTATTTTTTTATATACCAAACTTATCTTTATTTTTGTTTTTAACTAGCCTGTTATTCATCCCTATGGTGGACAAAGACCTCTCCTCTGATTCACGCAACCCTGTTCAACATCATTCCCGTTCACATTGTTCCAACAGAGGTGTCAATAAGGTCACACTGTCTTCTCAGTCTTCCTGGTCATCGGCGGCGGGCGATGGGTATCCATTTTATTGTAATATTAACTGCGCCCCGCGGTGTTACCCGATACATTTTTTTCGGGATAAAAGTAGTTAGACTATGTGTTAATCCATAGTGTCTGCTACCTCCATACCAAATTTTATCTAAATTGGTCCAGCTGTTTGAGTGTGAAGAAGTAACAAACTCACTCAACATTTCTCCATTTACTTCTGTGAGACGTTCATGGAAGGCAGGGTAGTGTTGCTTATCCTATCTGTAAGTTTTACACCTACTGTGCTGTATTCCATGTGTTTCTGTTAAGATTTTGTTGTCAGAATGGCAAAATACTTATGGAAAATGAAAAATTCGTATGAACATGCTTGTGTTTGTTGAAATGATATTATAGGAGAATCCCTAACCTTTTATATACCATTAATACGAAAAGAAGAAGAAGGCGAGTCCCAAACATTTTGAATCTTAAACTTGATAAATTCTGAACAAATTTCCTGATTAAATAAAAATAAATACTTATATCTATTACATCATACCTGTTTACTCTAAATGCTATTATGTCACCTATATCTAAATTCGATATTATATTTTTAGGCCAATGTTTATCGGCCCGCCTAAACTAGTCTTCATCAAAACGTCTGATGGCAACACACAAGCAGCAATTCGTCCCGGGGCCCCAAAAGGCCAAACAATTCTGGTAGCTCCTGCTCCAACTGCTGACACAGCTGTGACTGCTGTCACCACTCCAAGTCCAGCTACCACAGTCACAGTATCCACTACAATCAGTGAGGACTCTTCAGAAGAACCACCAACACCCAGGATCTTAAGGAGACATGTCGCTGAAAGGAAGTATGGGAAGAGGCAGAAGACTGAAACCAAATCGGATGAAGATACAAAGGAGTCTGATGACGCACATGACACCGCCTCGGTGGCTTCAAGTAAGTTTTGTGATTATATCACTGTTATTTTTCTGGACTTTACTTTTGCATGCCTTATGGTAGGATATGGTTAAAGAACTTTACTATACTAATTTTGTATGAACTATTTATTTACTATTTATATTTGCAAAGAAATAAATGGTTTATGATTAAAATTGTCAATCTGTATTGTTAGGTATCACTATCATCAGTGATGAGTGTTACATCAAATTGATTCATACTTGTTGAACAATATAATAAGTTTCTAATACAGTCCATTTTTGTTATAACAACAATTTAAAACAAGATTTAATCAGTATAAAGTATGTATTGACACAATGAATGGTAAAGTGGCAGTTTGTTTGACCTGCTGTCGATAAACTTGTTGGGCCAAACTGACACACGCACGCTAGCTAATACGGGGTTCGAAAATCGCGACCAGATGTGTCAATGAGTATCAATTACAGACAGTAAGTTAAGTGAGACATTGTCCTAGGTAAGCGACGTGAATCGACGCGACGCGATGCGACGAATACTTCACGCGACGAGTGTCCTAAGTCATAGTCTTGCCTTGGGCCTTGCCTTACGAAAACTAGTCCGTAAACCTCTAGGACTACCTACCGTGGAAGTATGGGCTGATAATTATAAATAATTATTATTATCTATTTAAAATTTCTGCAGTGTTTATTTAGATGCACTTAACATATTCTACCCTACAATAATAATAATTGTCCATAGAAAAATCCACGCAAAGTTCGGTAGAAAGCGAGGTCCAAATAAAGGACGAGCCAGAGTGGGACGCGAGCAGCATAGAGGAGGAAGAGCGGTCCATCGCCGAGATGTTCCAGGCCGAGATGAGCGTCAAGTCCGAACCTATTGACGATGTGGACATTGAGGAAGAGAGCTTGGTGAGTTTTATTTCAATTTACAGGTATGCCATGATCCATTGAGTTATTCACACTATATAAAAACTGCCTACCCCTCGTCTCTTGGCTATCTTGGATGCATCTGATTGCATCTTTGCTACACCGTCCATCATGAATTACATCAGTGAGTGGTATAATTAAATCAATCGTTACCAATCACAATAGTAAGGTAGGAGGTAGTTGTAACTTGTATGTATCTGTCCCGCAGATCTACAGCCCGCTGGCGTGCGAGCTGTGCGCGGAGGTGTTCACGGTGCCGGCGGCCTGGGTGCGGCACGTGCAGGGCCACGCGCGCAGCGACCACACGCACGCGCGCAAGAGGAAGCACCGCTCCGCTGTGAGTCCAGCGCCCTAGTCCCACGTGTAGGTCTACAGCCCGCCGGCGTTCACGGTGCTGTAGGGGGTACGAACCGGAATGGGCCCCATAGACAGCAATAGAATTGCCACCATAAGACTTATGATGATAGAAATATTTACTCCTGATAAAGAAATACGTCTACCCCTTGGAGATCGGTTAGGCGTATTCCTCTATCATGTGTGATTAGAACAAGTCGGGTCTTTTAATATTAGGCGGCGTCCTAGGTGAGCGACGTAACACGAAGTGGCCATTGTCACTAAGTTAGGATCTGATGATGAACTTCAGATATATGGAACGGAACTCCACATAGGATTACAGTAGTGTTGTCGTAACAAGGGGGAGGGGGTGCGTCTTCCCCCTCCCCCTACCACTTTCTAAAATACATTTATCTTATGAGGTATCGTTTAAAAGGGTTTTTTGTAAGGATTTTAAACGTTAATCTTACAAAAGACTTTCAAGGGGGAGAGGATGCATCGACCCCCCTCCCCTACCACTTTCTAAGATTAAATTGATCGTGTGAGGCATCGTTTGAAAGTGCATTTTTTTAAGGATTTTAAATATAAGTCTTACAGACGTTTGGGGGTGATGAATAGTAGGCCGCACTTAAAATTGTAAAATAAAAAAATAAACACCGCCTCCATAAAACACGAATTTCAAAGTGTTAAATAATATTTTATTCACTTCACTCTATATAAACCAAGTTGTACTCGGTGCTAAGTCCTATACGTTCACTGTGTCAATAGTATTAGAGCATTTTCATAAGTAGGTTCGTTTTTGTCTCAATTAGTTGTTGCACCGACTTTAACTTTATTTATGTAAAGCGAAGTGTATAAAATATTATTTAACACTTTTAATCACGTGTTTTTGAAGGCGGTTTTTACTTTTTTATTAATCTTTTTTGGTTGATTGACTGTAGCATTTCTAAAGAATCAGTGTCAAGAGAAGTAGGTGATTCAGATTGCAAATACATTTACGTAATCCAGGCAAAGAGTTCTAATATAACTCATTGCTTGGATTTGTTATCTCTAAATAATTGTTTCAAATTATTGACGGAACTTTAGATACTCTGACAAATCGAGCAATCAATTAAATACCTTAAACATTAATTCATTCTTCTGCAATCTGATCGCAAAAAATTTGAATTCACTGACATATTTCTTGTTTATTTATTTACTTTATATTATTATATGTTTCGATTTTACGCTAATATTATGATAATTGTATAAAGACAAATAAATAAATAATTAAAGAACTCATTCAAGTGTCCGAGTACTCATTTATTGAATCTTTGGGGGTACATTTTTCACACGGTAGGCACAACTGATTTATTCTTGGGAGTAATATCGCCATTTTTACCAAAACAATGACACAAGCAACAGTAGTTGGAAAGGGGGAGATAAATATATATAATAATGATAAATTATATATGTTATCGTACTTCACGTCGTCTGCGTCGCGTCTCGTCGTAGACTGATTAAAGCGACAACGTTGGACACAGGCATACAATGACTATTTGATATTTTAGCGTTACGTCGCATAGCATCGCGTGGCCACGCGTTTATCGCTCACCTAAGACAACGGGTCACAGCCAGGTATTACACTCACACACTTCAATTCTCTTCCATTGCACTTTTTAACTAATTTCAGTGCATTATCTTTTAAAAAAAACGTCGCCCCACACTAGGAATTTCTCCTGTATCGTAGGTGCGTTTCACAAACATGAAATATTCACATACACAAACACCCAGACTCGGGACAAACATCTGTGGTTCGCACAAAGTTTTGCCCCGTGCGGGAATCGAACCCGCAACCCTTAGCGCAGCAGTCCAATCGCTTAGCCACTGCGCTAATCAGGTCGTCATTAGCTATGGCAAGAAGACATAATAAAGTAGATTTTATGTATGTTCCCAGAAGTATGACTATTTACTACTGACAACTAATATAAAGCTTTAATCATAATAATATTTTTCAGAGTGACGACACAGAAGAAACGATGGCGTTGCTTCGCTGCGACCTCTGCCAGAAACACTTCCCCAACCCGGCCGAGTGGGTGCGGCACATACAGAGCACCCACACTGAGTCAGGTCTGTACGCTCCACCACTATTACTACAATACGTGTCGTGCATTCTTACTTCACCGGACTGAAGTTAGCTACGACTGTAGCAATCATGTTAAAATTAAAAAAAAAACATACATATTTTGTTATTTTGCCTATACCTAACTTCCGATCGGCCAAATAAGAACGCACGTATTGTAATAGGGACTAGCAATTAATCAGTCCGCGTCTAACGCAGTCTTATGCTGGAGCCTAGCCTTGTAAATAGCAGCAATAGTCCGTTCAATAGCTGCTATACTCTATAGTACATGTAACCAGCCTGGTGGTTACGCCATATCTTGTTAAATTAGAAGTCGATCGTATCTACTTGGTAAATAAGGTTACAGTTAATTATAATCATGCAACGCGATACTTTAAAGTTAGTAATATTCATTTTATCCAACGTGGCATAACCTTGAATTGTAATATTTATTATAATATAAAAACGACAACACTCCATAGAAATGTTGTCCTACAATTAAACAGCCTGTATTCGCGACTAACCCGTTGTCCTAGGTGAGCAACAAATGTGTTATTGCGACGCGATGCGACGTAACGCGAAAATATCATATAGTCATCGTATTCGTTCGTGTCCTACGTAGTAGCTTTAATCAGTCTGCGACGAGATTTACCCCTAAAGATTAAAAAATGAGTATTTAGATACTTGAGTGATTTGTTTTACAAAGCACAAAAAGCCGAGGACTGCGTCGTAGGACACGTCGCGTGAAGTATACGTCGCATCGCATCGCGTCGCTTCAGTGCGCATACCTAGGACAACGCCTAAGAAACTAAAGTATACGGTTACAATTGTCTATTCAATGCTTTACCAAGTAGGTTTGAGTCGGCTTCCAATAAGATTCATCGAGTGATTGTCGAATCATAGACCGCGGTATTGGCGTGGTAGTTACTGGATGGTGTTTATGTACTCTGTATCAGCTGCTGCTGCTAGCTGCAAACTGCCTTGACTGCCTACGATTATTGTCACCAATACTTACGATTGGTTTTACTATGAATTAATTTTAATTGTTGTTGTTGTCAGATTCAGTGTTCATTCCACATTGTCATATTATATTTTATTGTATTAATGAGGATTGGTCCGTAGTTAGCTAAACGCAAATCTAATGGAATTACTAATCATTTATATAGTTGAATTCCATGTGTAAGTGTTTTTATGTGGTTTTTCTCCTCTCCTTTCACACCTAAACAATAGTCCTATATATATACTGGATCCTCAATATAACAGCCCATTGTAACACTAATAACATACTAGAAACCCGATTGTTATTTTTGTACGGCTGATTCTCGACAAACGAACATCATGTTGTCACTAGTTTATTATTATTAATAGTAGATTTTTTATCTTTCGCTAGTACCTACCCTAAACATATTGGTTGAATATAGACGGACTGCAAGACATTTGGAAGTACATGCAGTCATATGGATTGTTTCGCATAAATATAGTTTTCAAATCTATATACGTGTATTAGTTTTTATAGGTGAACATTCTAGATTTGACAATTCAAATATAATTGTTTCATATATGAAATGCCCAATCGTTCTTAAAATAAAATTGACTTACGATTATGGAAGTAATTTAATATTTATTGATTTATGAGATGAAGGGGAAACACTTCTGCCATTGCGACCTTAATATAGTTAAGTCTAAAATGTAATTCTCGTTATATCAAAAAGTTTACAAATCAATTTTACTTTGACTATTAAATTCCGAGTTTCAAAGTACATAGTAGACTAGACACGTCTAGTCCACCTGTGTACTATTATAGAACTATATTTTAATATAACTATCGTTAAAAGTTAACAAAAGTACGTATTTGTACTAAAATGCAGTCCATCTATGTCCACGATAAATGAATTAAGGCTTGCCGTACACTATTTCTAACATGAACCCAGCTACACCTATCACTTCAGTTATGATTTATAATAAAACTTTTTTTTGGAATGCTTTGTTTGCTTATACATTTGCTACAGTAACTGCTTTTAATTTGCTATGATCAAACAAAGCGTTGCATTTTGTGTGATTGTCTGCCTGACTGAACCCTGTTCTAAATGTTCGTTCGATGTCGATTGTCTAGAATTGGCCATATCAAACAACAGTGCCCCACCAAAACGTCACAATCGTTTCACAGAGGGCGCGCAAAACAAGACTTGCCCGCAATGCAAGAAAACATTCCCGTCGCACGCATCGATGCTCATACATATGCGTACACACACAGGTAAGTGACTATTTTATTAACGTTTATGTTGGGGTTAAGTATTAACTGGTAAACCGCCCAAGTCGATAGATTGAAAAGTGCTCGATTTATCTGGTAGTTTATACAGTAATTATAATACAATATTGTCTGCTTTAATGTATGAATTTCATGCACTTAACACCTCTAGGTGTATAAACCTTTTAGTCGTTAGTCTTCCTTTGATGATTGTTAAGCTGAGCGCTGGGGCCACGGCAATTAACATAATATCAGGCAATTAGAAAGTTGATAAAAAGTCCCTTGGCTGCTGTAGTCGTAAGATAAAGTCCCCAATTTAGGTGTAATAGAAATTTAAGATTATATATACATTTACTTTGGGAGAGACCTATGTCCAGCAGTGAACTGCAACAGGTTGATGATAATATACATTGTAGAGTGAAGTAATTTTAGCAAGGATACGTTTTTAATATAATTAAGACGATATAGTCATTTAATAAAAACCCAACATAATATAATTAATTAGGCTTAACAAATTAACGAGAAATACCAAGTAAATATATGGCTAGAGTCTAAACAAATACCTGCAGTACATCTGTGCCGCTACCATTTCAAGAATCGCTTAAGCCTTACACGCATTACATTAGCGTACCGTTTAATCCAGTTGTCTCCAACATGACTATTAAGCCCCATAGGGCTATAATAAAATACCCAAATTTTACTAAGTAAATAGGGCCCGGTCCCCGCAGATATATATTATGTTATTATGTAATGAGTTGGGACATGTGCTTGTAATATTAAAATTAATAACTGAAAAATGCCCTTGGAAACAAGTAGTAAAGGACAATATTAGGCCCGAAGAGTAAAGAGCAAATTCCAAAGACGATAGATAGAACTGTATTATTATTATAAACCCATGTCTTCCCACTGCAGGGCAAAGATAGTATGCTTGGATTCATTTATAACGACGTAACAAATAGTTTTTCTAAGCTTAAAAGCAATATATTATCCTAAAGTCACGTCAGAATGCACGATTTCATCATTTGTCTTCATTTCTTAGATTCCTTCTGTGTATCAGAGGAGGCCTGCAATGGGACAGTTAAAGGCTGGTATTACTATAATACAGGTTCTACCGGTCTTCAGTAATTTAATACCAATTTAAAGTGTATCTTGAGATAAAATTAAGAATATAACATTCAGTATAAAAAAAACTGCAAAATCAAAATGTAACATTGTTGTAGGAGAGCGTCCATTCGTGTGCGGCATGTGCAATAAGGGCTTCAACGTGAAATCGAACCTGCTGCGGCACTTGCGCACGCTGCACGACCAGATCATCAGCCCCGCGCAGGTCGACGAGGACGAAGACGAGCCCGCGCCCGAGGTGCAGCCCGGGCCCTCCGAGGTCAAGCGCGAGTCCTGAGGGCGAGGAGGGGGGGCAGGTAATCTAACACATTATTAAATCTATGTATTAATATGAAAATACCAAACTTCGGATCCATTTTTAAAGAATCTTGCGCGCAAGAAGGAATGAACAAGCGTAGTTATAGTCCATATGAGGAAATAGAGCTAGAATCTAAAAAATATATACATAAGTTTATGTTCGAATCACGACTACTGAGTGACCAGAAGTTTTACTAGCTTTTAAGTATACCTAGCTTTAGTCGTTTAATATTAGTCTCATGCGGCGAGCCTTCATCCTTTACCATTCATCAGGCTCACTACAAAATCGTCGCCTCCGCCTCCTTTTGTAATCCCATATGGACATTGCAGCATTATAAATACTATAAAACTTTACAGGTAGAGGGCGCGGTCGTCGAACATCGTACGTGAATGCTGTGGTCGAGGCTAACCGACGCGCCATTGAAAAGAAGCAGCAAGCCACCGAAGAAGCGTCGTCGTCTGGCAATCCGCGCAAGCAGAGCTACTCGCTCTTCTTGAAACAGCGCGCGGTGCTCTTCTCTGCCAAGAAGTGGAAACAGTGAGACTCGGGAGCGCGACACGCTACACTTCCGTTCATTATTCGCATTTATTTTACTCTCCTTGAGTTAACGTTATTAATAGCGATGTCGCGACTCATCCGTTTCTTCACTTGCACCTGCCCACCCTCCTATTTTAACGGTTACTTAATTTATATTTAATATTCTTGAGTGAATTATTTTTTATTATCCTACTTTAGTATTTTAAGTATCTTGACTTCTAGTCACATATGAGTGGTAAGACTTATAATATTGATTAGTGTATTAATTTATGTGTCCCCCTTATGTGTATTTAGCACCTAAGTACGTCATGCACTTATGTGAAGAAGGCTAATATAAAACTGGTATTTCACATACTTAAACAAATCAGCCGATTAGATTCTATTAACTCTGTACTGTTGCCAATTTATATACATATACAGTAACGTAATTGACGGGAAAAAGCACTATTTCCGTCACTACAAATAAAACACTGATTTGTATAAGTTTGTGCTTTCATAGATCTAGCATGCACTGTTCATTTTAGCGAATGTATTCACGCATTCACTAATTGACTTGAAATGAAGCCCATTAAGCCTTTACTATTCAAATAAGAAACGTTTAAGATAAGGTGTTTCCTTTTGCTTATATTTACCATTTATTCATTATTCTATAGAAATTTAAGGGTTAAATATACATAATACCTTACGAAAATGAATGCTAGATACACTGCATACTAGATCTCAGTATTTAATATGACTAATTTCTTTATTATTAAGGCTAATGATTGTCAAGAAAATAAACCTTTCTAGTTTGTGTGCTCTAAATAATATTCGTGATCTATTTCATAATATATTATATCAGTGCTAACAAATAGCCTAGAAAATAGATAAGGTTATTCATATACACTACTTTAATCTCTGGTCTCAGATATTCAGTCACTGAATATCCTTATTTTATCGCAATAGTATGGGTTTCATAATCTATTTATATAAATTATAATAACTGTCCCACTGCAGGGCAAAGGCCTCTTCTCGTGTAGAAAAAGATTGAGCATTGATTCCCATGCTAGCTCACCGCAGGTTGGCGATTTCAAATAATTAAATCCAGGATCCCTCGCGATACTTTCCGTCACCTTCAGTGGAATCTTAGAATATCTAAGAAAGTATTTATGACATTGAAAAAGTCACATTGATACTTGCCTGTGTTTGAACTTGCAACCTTGTGCATATAATTCCGGTATTTCAACCACTAGGCCACCACAACATCCCATAATTTATTTCGTAGTCAATAATTATAGCAATTATTTACCTGTATAGAGTAGAACTGGTCTAGTCATTCATGTAGAAACTATATCGTATCTTTGTTCTGATTACATGTAGGTTTTCCGATTTATCGTATATTTTCATATATCATATACCCCTAGTCCTACTTATCGTAGACCTAAATACTTTCTAATTTTAATCTCTTGCCAATATATTTTACTATGTGTATAAAACGCTTGTGAGGATATGTTTTGTTTAGATGTAAGAATTAATTAATATATTGAAAATTCGTATAATTAAGAATTGCGAAGTTTAGTTCAACATTCCATTTTTGTTAGAAACGATTATTTATTTTGATTAAGCATGATAGGTATCGGTAGATACTGTACACCTTTATTTTCAAGGCATTTAATTCAATACTCATGTGAAACATGGACATGATTGAGTCATTTGTACTATTGTGGAAAATAAAAAGTGATCTATGTATAGTAGTGTTTCATTTTAACTTTAAAACTGATATTTTAGTGCCATATGATATGATTTAGTATTAGTATTTTCGTCTTCCGCAATCGACTATGTTGTCTTTATGGCCCGGCGTCCACTATCGGCTCAAGCATGGCAAGGAATTGTTCGGAAAACCTACGCGCAGACGCACACTGACGGCAAATAGACGACCTGATTAGCGCAGTGGCTAAGTGATTGGACTGCTGCGCTAAAGGTTGCGGGTTCGATTCCCGCACGGGGCAAAACTTTGTGCGACCCACAGATGTTTGTCCCGAGTCTGGATGTTTGTGTATGTGATATTTCATGTTTGTGAAACGCACCCACGACTCAGGAGAAATTCCTAGTGTGGGGCGACGTTTTTTTTTTTTTAAGAAAAAAAAAAAATATAATTATATTGCCGAAGTGTCCTTAGGCATGCCTGCGGACTATCCCTCTATCTATTTCATCCCTCCCTCTGCGGACTACTCCTCAGCTATCTTTGCAAAACTCTCAGAGTAATTACTAAAGCATAGAGAGAGCGAACAAATTAGACACAAATTACGATAAATCTGAGCTCCTCTCTCTTATGACGCAGATTATATATATAAAAGAGACAAACATATATGGACTCATATATGCTTCAAACTAAATGTACATTCCGAAATTGTCAAACGGTCATACTTGGTCTCTTACTACACGACCAATTAAAAAAGCACATAGTTGCTTAGTAGACCGGTTCTACACGGTTAACTGTACAAAGTATTTGATTTAGTCGTATCATACGTTGTGAATGTCAGTCCTTGTCAGTCATTGTTTATTTTCAAAATAATATATATTTTTTGCATAATATAAGCAACTTGATTGTGTACAAAAGGTGCAAAGGACAGATAAATAAGCGTTTAATATGGCCAGTTTTGTTTTATCGTGTAAATCACATTCATCACGGAAAGATAACAATGAATTTGTAAGATTTCATGGGTAAGTGTTTTTA
This sequence comes from Abrostola triplasia, assembly GCA_946251915.1. Lineage (NCBI taxonomy): Eukaryota > Metazoa > Arthropoda > Insecta > Lepidoptera > Noctuidae > Abrostola > Abrostola triplasia. The sequence goes on from OX276425.1 coordinate 2,864,088, forward strand.
TGCAATTTTCTTATAAAATCACGCGTAATTTTTATATAATGAACACTTATACATACACATTAGATTGATGATGATCCCTTCAGACTATCTTTTTTACGAATTATATTGTGTTAACGAATTTATTTAACATAAAGTAATTTGTTTATTTGTGAGGTTATGTCATGCTAGTGAAGTAGATATTTTTCATCGATACTATTCGATACGATAATTAATTTGATGTCATTAAATTATAGCAAATATCGTTTTATTTTACAGTATGCCTCCAAATGAAAGAGAACTGGTGTAAAGTGCTTACAAGAGCTAGAAATAGATGGCCTAAGCATAGCTGCTGTTTTTGCCATTTGGCTATAAAACCCTAATAATACAGAATAACTACAAAAACATCGGTAACGACACTTATTGACGCGGGTGAAACCGCGGGGCACAGCTAGACTATAAAAAAAAATTTTGTTTCTATTTATTAAAAATTTACTAAATTTATATGTGTTTTTACTTTTACTCCCAGTTTCTAAAGGCCGATCAACATAAAGATTAGCCATTCATTTATCAAATGTTTCATAATATCAAGTACAGTGATTGGTGGACCTGTGTTGCAATAGATCTTTTAGTCAACGAATCACGTTATCACGTATTTGTTGTAATTTTAACCCTTACTAGATAATTCGTAAATTTGGGACTAAATTTATATTGATGCTTTGGTGATGTATGTTTTATACAACGTGAAAATAACGTACATTCGATAGAAGTACATTTTCTGTCAAGAACTAAATTTATTTCGATACTTCGACTTACCAAATACGGCACATCACTACCGAGGCAAAAAAAGTGTACAGTATTGCTGGAAGCAACGCTCCCTCTATGCTTTAGTCATTACTCTGAGGCAAAACTATTCACCTACACACGTGCGTTCAGATACCGAATCCCGAAGAATGCTGAACTAGCCGAATATGGGTAGTGGGCGTCCTAAGGTATGCCTTACGCTGCCGAAGACTTTCGAGGTACGCTGTGGTGTATGTTGACTGTCTTGACCGAAGAGTATGAAACCCCAACCTTCGGTCAAAACCATAAGGAATGGTTCGGCAAGTATCCGGCTGAGAGTAGTTTGCCGAAGACATAGGAGTTTATTGAATACACCTGTATATAATCTATAAATGTCAGTCATGCGAAGGAGACTTAAAAAAATTGATAGAATTATAATAATATAATATCCATTTATGTCATAAGATTAATTATGAGTATGTGTGACTTTCAAATACAAGTATTATTACTGTTGACTAAAACTAAAAAATATATTTTATTTGTTTTCTGTAAGTCAGATAAAAAAGTAAGATATATAGCTAAATTTTAAACGAACGAATTTAAATTTCTAGACGTAAATGGTGAATGCATGTTAGATGTTCTTTCCGTTTTTTATGTAATCTTGATTGTAGCATAATTTTATATTTCTGTTCTAGTTTATCACATTGATTACATATGCATCCACAATTGTCTTTAGCTCATAAACCGGAAATTATAATTTTATAAATCTGGAACGCACCGGCTGTCAACAGGTTTTCGCGCCGATTTTTCCCGCGGGCCGCAACCGGCTGTCAATCGAACAATATTGTTGGTGAGGTCAGCGACTTTAACGCATCGTGCCTGATTTCTGATAACTACTAGTACATTATCCTTTTATTATACACAAATGTAAGTACATTTCGTATGTTATCGACATAGTCTTGTGGGAAGACGGTAATTTGGGCTTTTGTGCACGTAAATCATAAAAAGTTCGTTATTGTTCCATAGCGTTCTCTCAAGTCTCACTCATTCAGATTATACAGAAAGTTGCGATGATAACATCTAATTGAAAGAAATCTATGAAGTGTAGCGATAAATTAATTAGGATTGTTATTTGTTTGTAGATATAAACATGTTCGAGGCACGTCTTCTCCGTAGCTCCATATTAAAGAAGGTATTAGAAGCCATCAAAGACCTTCTCACACAAGCCACATTTGACTGTGATGATAATGGGATCCAATTGCAGGTACACTATTCTGTATTAATAAGTTCTGATGTAATTTGATTTCTTTGTATTCAAGCTACCAAACTGCTTGCCTACTCTTCAATTATAGCTCAAAGATGACTGTCCTGTTCTACAATTATGAATTTACAATATAGTAGATAAAGGATGAAGTATAAGAAAAATTGTACTTATCTTATATTTCAGTTCATACGCAACTGTCTTGTACTGATATTAATCAAATTAAATATTCTGTTACAGGCGATGGACAATGCCCATGTGTCACTTGTGTCCCTCACTCTCAGAGCAGACGGCTTTGACAAATACAGATGTGATAGAAATATCTCTATGGGCATGAACTTGGGAAGGTATGTAAATAATTATTTCAATAGTTAATCTTTTATCTTCCACCTGCATATTTTGTGTATACTTGCTCTCTGCATATTAAACTTGTATTATTCAAAGAGGAAAGCAGTGAAGTTCTTGCTTATCCCTCATTTCATCATCAGCCGGAAGACATCCACTGTTGGACAAAGGCCTCCCTCTTACAATGCTATAATGATTTATTATCATATTTGCAATAACCACTTGGTAACCTATTGAAATGTATCCAATACTATTTCAAATAAGTTCTTGTTTCCTAAGCTATCAATCTCCTCAATATGGTTACATACCTTCACAGTAATCTTCTTCTTTTTCCATTAAATGTAATGTGGTAATATATATTACATTTGTATTTTATCAAATCTGGATTGAGACAATCTAAATTGATTGGTGGTAGTAATATTAGGTAAAGGAATTATGGACTAGGTGACCTTGTCTGCAGGTGTGACAATATACAATACTCCAGTAATGTATACTGTGACACTGTGACGATGCAGTTGAATAGTATTAGATGTAGTTGGTAAAATCGGTCAAACCATATCGGAGAAAATTGGCAACAATAACAAGTGGTATTTTATGTACCTATGTGATACACACCTATGATTATTGGTTTAGGGTATGCTCTATGTAAAAATAACAACTATATCATTTCTCAGTATGTCAAAGATCCTGAAGTGTGCTGGAGACAAAGACACAGTGACAATCAAGGCACAAGACAATGCTGACACAGTTACCTTTGTGTTTGAGAGCCCCAACCAGGAGAAAGTGTCAGACTATGAGATGAAGCTCATGAACTTAGATCTAGAACATTTAGGTGAGTTCATGGTATTATATTAGTATGCCACTTCAATTGCAGTCCATGGATACTGAATGGTTTATCGTCATCATCAGCTTTAAAGTGACCCACTGAATGGTTAATATTAGAAATACTACTATATTAGCAGTGTTGTAAAAATTATGTCATAATAGAAAATAATGTTTTGTCTGTGCTGTTTACTTAAAGAAAAAATTTTTGCCAGATTTTTTTATTTGTTAGACTTGCTGCCCCACAGTAGAAGACTTACTTTGTATCTAATCGTATTCTAATTACATTGTGATGTTATTGCAGGTATTCCAGAGACTGAGTACAGCTGCACCATTCGCTTGCCGAGTGCTGAGTTTGCGCGAATCTGTCGTGATCTCTCACAGTTTGGAGAGTCTATGGTTATTTCTTGCACAAAGGAGGGTAAGATATTTATTTTATTTCTAGTATTGGACAGCTACACGCGTCTTTTCCGGGTAATAAGTAGCCTATGTTCTTACTTACGATTCAAGCTTGCCCCATGTTAGATTTCATCAAAATTGGTTCAGTAGTTTATTTGTGAAAGTGTTATAAACAGACTGACAGTATCTTTAGCATTTGTAATATTGATATGGTTAAATGTCAGGGCGCCACTCGTTCTCGGCCTCAAGATTGATGATTATTAATGGTGTTTCTGTTTCTACAGGAGTGAAATTCTCAGCCACTGGTGATGTTGGCTCCGCAAACATCAAGCTTGCACAGACATCTTCCATAGATAAGGAGGAAGAAGCCGTGGTCATTGAGATGGAGGAACCAGTTACTCTCACATTTGCTTGCCGGTACCTCAACTACTTCACGAAAGCGACGTCACTCAGTCCACAGGTAAAAATATTAAAAATAAATAAAATGACCTTTAAAATCTAAGCCTAATCCCAGTTTTATAGATTTTGAAGGTCTTTATTATAGCCTTTATTGTTTTACATATTTTAACACTATATTATTCTTTTTTCTATAGGTGCAACTATCAATGTCTGCAGATGTCCCACTTGTCGTAGAGTACCGCATTCCAGACATTGGTCACGTCCGTTACTACTTAGCGCCCAAGATTGAGGAAGAAGATAGTTAAATTAGTTGATAAGTTCTATATATTTTGGATTCGCGCATTGTTATACTTGTTCTTTCCAAAAACATCATGTTACATTCTAATTTGTCTAACTTGAAAAATCCATACACTGTGTGTATTGTTAAGTTGTGATAAAATACTATTTTTTTAAGAAGTAAATAAACACATTCGTCAGAAAGGATATTGTTTGATATTGAGATCCATAAGGTCATGATTATGCTTCACATTATTTAATATTACTCTAACATTAGGCTTTGTAACTAATTGAATGGCTACTAAGTGAACTAAATGACCCTTCTGCATTATTGTGCAGTACTATTTCTTTTCAAAAACTTCTTATAGTAGTAACTACCTATTTCATTCTTCAAAATGAGATTCATACTTATCAATTGTTTGAAATAAGATCCATAATAGATATACTCCAAACCATATAGTATTTATTGACCCAAATGTCTTACTAACTAAAGTAACATTGCTTATTTAGCCATACATCCAAATCATTAACAAGACAACTGCACAACTTGGTCCTGACAGGGATAAGGGGGTAATCTAAGATAGTATTTTTTAATAATGCCAGGTGGTAAGAATCTTCCTCCAAGGTAATGTTTGGCATCTAGAATGAACTCTGGTTGAGCACAAAGTTTAGGAGCCGAGAGTGATATTAGAAGATCTGGTTTGAGAGCCCTTACAAGACTAGGCCCTTTCTCCACATTCCAGCCACTAGGAATATCAACACTGCAAGAAAATGAAAATTTAGTTGATATTGGTAAAAAGGGATCAAGATACATGAATGCAATTAGATGAAAGGAATGAAAAACTAGGTATCTATATATTATATATAAAGCTATGTGTACTTTTATTCCTAAAGTTAATATCTTTTCTCTGACTGAATGGTGAACAGTTCGACAAGTGTTGAATAACCCAGTGTAAATAATACACAGTCTTTACCTGCAAACTGGCAATCTGGCATCTATTAATGCATCCAGAGCAGGTTTTAGTTCATCTCGTACTGGAGGTTTAAAACTGAATCCAAACAGTGCATCAACTAGAACATGGTACTCATTACGTAAGTCTGATGTTCGTGGTAATTTATCCAAAATGTCAACCCCAAATGCTAGGCACTGTGCCAGCAAGCTTTCATATAGTGGTTTAGGTGTGCGTTTAGGGTAATAAACTGTAACATTATAGCCAAAGAGTTTTAAATGACGAGCTGCGACCAAACCATCTCCTCCATTGTTTCCTGGTCCACATATGACGAGGACAGAGGAATGCCTGTAATATAAGATGTTGGTGTGAGCTGAATATGAACTAAGTAGTTCTTAGTTTTAGAAAAGTTCGTTTACAAGTATCTTACGTGGCAATCGGATACGTGCGGGCAACAGCAGTAGCAACACTAAGTCCCGCCAACTCCATGAGCTGATCAACACTAAACTTGTATTCATTGAAGAGATCCTCGTCCAATGCAATCGCCTCTTTTTGGGATAAGTATCGCAACCTAATGTTGGTGCAATATTTTCCACCTGATGACATCACTCCACTGCTCATAACGTTAGCCACACGTAACTGTAAATCATTTGATACAATTCCCAAATCATGAACTTTAATTGGCTTAATCATTATTCATTAATATACCGAAGGAACTTAAAGGTCGTACCAGAAAGGCGCCGGTTAAAAGCCGAACAAGCATTTATTTAGATTTAGGATACCTAATATTTAGGTAGAGTTATAAAATATTCTGAACTCAATGTAAAGAATTTTGAGAACAATTTAAAAGTTTGTCCTTGTGTTGTATACTTAAAATTAAGAATTTTATCTTCCAAGTGATTTATGTTGTCAATTTGTCTGACATGTTTGACATATCAAGTGGAACAAATCTTAAAATTAGCACAATATTCAATAATGCCAAATATATTATATTAATCTCGTAAATTGAAACGCGATATTTTTAATTTTATCGTTCTAATAAATTGTCGTTACAATTGATTACTTAACCTCACAGGGGTCAGTGCCAATTGAGCCAGCCACTAAACTGTAAGAGGCAGTAAAACATGGTGAAACTTTATCTTTTCTTTTTGCTCATTAGAATAGTAAAATGTAGTGTTATTGCGTGAATTCAAACGTAGAAGTGACATCTGTCATCGTGACAGTATCTGTTAAGTCTTGTCAGTTTTGGTTTTCGTTTTCGCTCATCCGTCACAAAAATGGCTGCGCTTAGGGTATTCAGTCGTAATTTGCCGTATTTACGACAGCAATTTTCCGCATTACTAGGAAACACGTCGCCATCGGTAAAATTCATTTGTGTAGTAGTTATAATAGGGTACATTCTATCGTTTTCAGACGATGTTGTAGACGTTCTCAGTGTCACTCCAGGGTATTTGTTGCCACCTTCGTTTCAATTGTGGTCCACTTTCACGTTCTGGTTTCTAGAGATACATTTGTGGGAAGTGATTATTGACATTGTGACTGTGGGACTATGCGGGAAACTAATAGAACCGCTATGGGGTCAAATGGAAATGATGAAGTTTTTCTTTCTGACAAATGTTGGTGTTGCATTTCTGACTACGTTCTACTATTTAGTGATATTTGCGTGCACCGGCCAGACCTCCTACCTGTTCGATATTCATGTGCATGGGCTGGCTGGATACCTGGCCGCAGTGAGTGTAGCAGTGAAGCAGATAATGCCAGATCATCTGCTGATAAAAACACCATTAGGTACAAATCATTTGATAAGTATTATTGTCGTTTTTAGATGTTGTAAAGTGTTATATGGTTTTCAATGAGCATAAATAATGTTAATTGCCTTTGTAGTTAAACCTGTTTATTCCTTTATAATAACTAAATTATTTACTAAATTTATTACTAATTACGGAAACTGGAATCTAAGTCCTCGTTGGTGGAATAACTTTTGAAACTTTGACCAAAAATGAGTGTCTGTCTAGCCAGCCATGTCAACGTTTGTTTTGTTTTTCCAGGGAAGTTGACAAACAGATCATTGCCTCTTCTGATTCTAATAGCGGCCATAATACTCTGGGCAATAGGAGCATTAGAAGGCACTTATCCTTGCATGTGGGGCAGTGGCACTATCCTATCCTGGATATATCTGAGGTTTTGGCAGAGGCATAGCAGCGGTACCAGAGGAGATATGGCCGATAATTTCAGTTTTGATAAGTATGTTATTATTCATTAATATACACAAATAATAGAATTATTAATAAGGGATAATAATGCTTTCTTATATTTACCAAATATTGTTTCATATTATAACAATTTAAAAAAGTATGTAAATTATATAAAATATTAAAGATTTTAATAGTAATGGCTTGTTCAGCTGTTGTTCATCTCTAACAAGTTGAGACAATGGACTTGTAATTTGACACTTGTTTTGTTTCATGCTCTACATAATGTTTAGTTTTGTTTCAATATACAAGAAATGAGAATCTTAAAAATCTTAGTCAATATTATGATTATACCATGTTAGGGTACCACATTTTATTTTGATTTAAGAAAATGTTTATACATCTGGACATTTTAAAAATACAAATATGTACCAATATACTCAAAGGAACATAAAAACTAAAGTTTTAGTTCATAAAGTGGAGTGGCAAGTGATAAGAATTAATGTACTCAGGTAATTGTACAATCAATTGACTGATATAGAAAAAAAAACAGTAAAATACTCCTACAGTAAATTTTATGCTATTCTGAGGTTTATGGACTATTTTTATGCACATATAAGGCTTTAGGAGGAGTTCAGTGACATACCGAAGTATCATAATAATATATAGAGATATTGCATTACATATTTTATTGAATGATGAAAAAAATCATCAACTTCCATTTGTTGTTTTCATTTTTTTCTCCAGATAAAATTGTAATAAAATACGCAGTGTCTTCTTACTATTTTAATCTTGTCTTCTCTTTTTTTTTAATATACATATACTACAAAATAGTATTTAATTTCTAAAACGTGTTCGTAATGTGTACTGTTTGCAGTTTCTTTCCAACGGTTCTTCAGCCAGTGGTGCGCGGCATCCTAGGCCCGCCGCATCGCTGCCTGGTGCGACTGGGAGTGTGCTCTCCGAGCCCGCGCCGCGTGCACCTCGCGTTAAGCCCCAGAGGCGTCACAATATCTATGCCAGGAGTAGAACCACAGGATATGGAGAGGCGGAGGTAATTCTTGCATCTTAGTCTTAATTAGTCTAAAGCCTTGTCAAATTCGACACCAGGTTGTACATCAACTATATTATAAGAAGTTTTGCCTGTCTTGTTGGTCTAATATTCGTATGGTGCGGCTGTTGAACATGAGGTCCTGGGTTCAAATCTTGGGTTATTGTGTGTGTGCTTTAGAGTTATTCCATAAGGTTATTATTCAGTTGCAGTGCAGTCTGGATTTGTCCTCAGTTAATGGCAATTTGCTCGCCTCTATTTTCATTTACGCAGTGGTCCGACCCCAAAGCATACGTTCTTTTGGGTGCGTTTCCACTGACGCGGAGCTGAGCGGAGTGCAGAGGAGCTGACCATGAATTGGCCAATCACAGTGCTCTAAATCTCCACTCCGCATCAGAGAAGCACTGTCATTGGCCAATTCACTGTCAGCTCCTCTACTAACTAACTACTAACTAAAAGAAGGTTGGAAAAAAATAGGTTTTACAAATGTATAAATACACTATAATTATAATTAGAACTTATAATTATTATTATGGAAAATCCTTTAATCCATCATATGATATAGAAAATTGAAGAACGATACTAGTAACTAGGCAAAATATATTCAACTATGGCCTTGAACAATAAACCTTATGTGTAAAGTGTAATAACATATATTTTTTATTACAATAGTTATGAGTCAACACTGACGTAGACTACAGTCTAGAGATTACCTTACCGATTATCTGCGTGCAGACTGAAAGTTTAAATAGAAGAAAAACTTGATATTTCTTTAAGTAAAACATTAAATTTAATATAGTATAATTATAAGTAATATTATCGCGTGCAAAACAATCGGTAATTAATTTGATGAGTTGTTTGATTACTTACTACAGAACCTTACAACAATAAATAAAACAGTAATATTAAAAGACTCATTAAGATTGTTGTTTATATTTTAGCAAATTGATTGGAAACACCGTACACCTTATTATTTTAGACTGTGGTTTATTTAATTACGTTCTACGGCACATTTCTAATGAAAACTACACTTATAGGATAGTTCAGTGGAACCAATCGCTAATCTATAGCTGTTAGTATGACTAAATGTAAACCTGCGTTGTATACGATAACATTTTATGATTGTCAACCTATTTTCAGACAAATCGCGCTCAAGGCGTTGAGCGAGAGATTATCGAAGACTTCCGAGCAGACGCGGCAAAAGAACCTATCGACCAAAGTGAACATGGAGGCGGTGAGGAAGATGCAGTCGCAGGTGATCCCGCAGTTCCCGGCGGAGGCGGCGCCGGCCAGCGCGGGCCCGGCGCCGCCCGAGCCCGCGCTGGTGGAGCTGGCCGAGCCCGCGCCGCCCGCCACCAAGCAGTCATGATCTTCACTGACACAAGCACACTAATAAAAGGCTGTTCACAGAACCAATGTAGAAATAGGTATGGTTGAGTTGTTACGAGTGCACGACGATCTCAAATGAAAATTCCATGCTGTACAATGTTATACGAAAGTCTGTCAATTGGTGAATATTGTTGTTGAGCGTATTGTGTACATCACATTTTATGCATTTTAATTCGTTAGTCTGTAAGCAATAGCATTTCTGCAATGGCACTGTGAATCTATACGAAATAGTATTCATTTTATTTTCTTTTATAAAAATCCAATAGTTATGGGTAACAGTTGAATGTGTGGGTATAAAAAAAGTAAATATTTTTTGCAGATTTTATTGCATTTGTTGATTGTGTCTAGCAGAGGAGTGTGAATGATGTGACATATTGTAAATATAATTGATATTGATTAGTGTTAATTAATAAAATAAATATCTAATCATTTGTTTAGATTTTTTATTGCTCATTTTTCTTATTTATACAAAATATTCGTGTCTCAGATCAACAGAATAAGGACTATTAAATATAACGTTTAACTGGACATATTTAACGATAGTATACATACATACACGTGACAAAGTATACGATGCTTGGCGCGGTGTTCATTTACAAAGCGATGCAAAATAACTGCGGCTGATATAAATTATTAGGGAGCTAATGCACAAAACTAATCATCATGGAGAGTATTTTTTTACTAATATTTATACGAAATTATATTTATCTGCTATTACTAATGAACTTCTATTTGAAATAACATTTGTTTGACAGTTATGAAGCCTTGAAGACAAGAAGTTAAACCAATTTAGAATTCGTCAGTTGGTCAGTAAACACGGTTTTGCTTTTACACATTAAACTTTTCAACAGAATAAAATTCAAAATCGGTTGATTAAACTGTCGATAGGATTGTTTGTCTGATATTATAAACAATGAGTCAAATTATATTAAAACTCGCTTCCGCTCGCGACTTCGTCCGCGTGGATTTCGAATGTTTTATAGCCTCGATAAATGAACTAACAGGAAAAATATTTTTTCAATTCGAACTAGTAGTTACTGAGAGAAGTGCCAAACAAACTCTTCAGCTTAATATTATTAAGTACCTATAGATATACATTTTGGTGATAGCTCCCTAACTAGAGAACGAAGGTTAATACAATTGCACTATAATAATTATAACAGCTAACCAGCTCTTAAAATAATAACCACAAAATATGTAAATATTATACATTTTACAATCTTATATATTTATACTAATGTATAGATAATTCAAACAAATATATCTGCTGAAAAAAATATAATTAGAATTCTATTTAAATATAATTAAAACAATATTTATATTGACATTATTGTGACCTGTACAATATGAGATTATATCATTTATGTGATAAATAATATAATTTAATCTAGCTACAGTATATTTATAACTACGAATTGTTGCTCCATTTGAAAAGAGGTCGCTATCAAGACGCATATCACTTGTCCTTTGCTAACATAGTGCGTGCGAAACTTTATAAGTTCTCGAATGTACTCCGCGCGAAGTTGCGCAGTACTCGTTTTTTGGGTTTTATAAGACGGTGAAAAGAGAGAGAGAATGTGTTTGACGAATCTGCGCGGTTTAGAATCCGGCCCTAACTTCAGCGGGCTCATAAAGTTGCGCACACTTTATTATATAATATATAAATTACAGCTAAATAACTTTCGTTAAATGGTTGAATATGCCGCAAAGAATTGAATATAATATAATGGCGGTAAAATGTAAGGTGTTGACAAAGGAGAACACCTCTTCTTATCGCTTGAAGAATTACATGAATGTTATGTACGACATAGTAAAGTATCGGTGCGCTTTTTACGAGTAAAGCGTCATTCTAGAGTTGTATTTATATTTATAATACTTAAAATAGATGGAGTATGATTTCTGAGCGTATCTTCAGTACTATAATAGACAATTTATTTATTAATTTGACTAATAGTAAACAGCGTTCTGATATGCGCCGACCTGCTGACTTAGTATAAATATTTATCAATTAGATAATCGGACAGTGATAATTCTATATTTTAGGTTTTAAAAAATCCCACAGTACACCGTTTTGTTGCGCAGAGTGTCACTTGCACTATATGTCAACGTCCTAGGGTCGCATTACATGGCAACGGCCTAGTGTTGCCAGCGGCTCGCGCTACACCCACTGGTCTAGTGTTGCCAGCGACTCACGCGCTTACGACACTGGCCTAATGTTGGTAACTGCTGGCACGCTACACCCACTGGCCCGGTGTTGCCAGCGCCTCGCGCACTACACACACTGGCCTAGTGTTGCCAGCGGCTCGCGCGCTACCTGTAGTAGTGGTGCTGCGGCCAGGCGGGCACGGGCACGGCGCCGCCCGCGTAGCCCTCGGGCCAGCGCGCGCCCTCCGCGCCCGGGGACACGCCCGACACGCCCGGCACGCTCGACGACATGCTGCCGCCTGCCGGGGACACTACTTTTACTACTACTAGAGATCGCCATGAAGCTTAATTGGATCGTAACCATCATTCAAATTTTAGCTTTCTGCACTTCTCTATATAAATTTTAACTATGTCAAAGGACTATGCCAGAAACTGTAGAATTTTGCCACACTCAATGAAAGTCTGTCAGTACTTTGGATTTTGAAAATGTTTAGGGTTCCACGGGAAAAAAGTATACTTACAGCTTCTTCGCGTAAGTTTGACAGATTTGGAAGGGACTTTCACTAGCAGATAGCTGATGTTATAAGACGTAACGGTTGCCTTTAATTTGGAAAATACATATTTAGGGTTCCGCAGGAAAAAAAACCGATTAAATTGTTAACAAAATCAGATTCGAATAGGCAAATCTACTTACTATTGCGCGTGCTGGTTATTTTAATCGAATACCAATACTGACCAGGTTGTCCGTAGGCGGGCGGCGCGGAGTACGTGGGTGCGGGCGCGTAGTATGTGGGAGGCGGCACGCTCATGCTGTGGGCCAGCACGGCCACGGGCGGGGCCACCGGGCCCGCGGGCGGCTGGGTGGGACACGGATGTTACTCAATCAAATTATGATAAACTAAGTCACTGACTAATACATGTTCAAAGAATTAAAGAATCAATATGTAAAGTTACTTTCTGTATCTACGGATAATATAAAATAACATTCAGTAGTAACAAAATTAGCAATATTGCAGGAAGTCCAATTTTACAATGTAAGATGCGATCAGGTCCATAGTGTTGAGACTCACCGGGTAGTAGTTATAGTAAGCGTGTGAGTCAGTCTGGTCCTGTATGGGCACGGTGATGAGGTTGGTCCGGGCGCGCGCGGCGTGCGGCGCATGCGCGGGGTGCGCGGGGTGGGGGGCGTGCGCGGGGTGCGAGCCGTGCGGCGCTCGGGGGTCGTTGGCTGACGGCGCCAGCTACGACCAAACGAGGGGTTCTTAGCCACTTTGCTGTACATTGTATGCCTATATATACATCATCAGCTGCTTGCTGATAATAAAATAAAATAAAGGTTCTAAACTCCATTAGAATAAGGTGAGTGATAAGCTAATGTAAGAAAAGAAGAATAAGACTAAACTTTTCGTTGATTTTGAGACATTAAAGTTGTTTATCGACGAGTTTATTAACCTTTTGAACGCCAATCACTTCTATACAAGTTCGAGATTTTCGTGCCCTCAGCGCCACTACTTGATTAGAAGTAATAAGAGTATAAAATAAATGTACGACTTCTACAAGACCTTTTGTTATATTTTTATGAAAAAATACTCCGTTATAAGACATATTTTTAAGTTTTATCACACATATAAGTTCTTGTTTGTTTTATATTCAGTAGAAACAAAAACGCCAGAAAATATTTTAATGCCCCCAACGCCAATTACTTGATATAAAGTAAGCCAGTGATGGGACACGATGAAGACCTCGCTATATTTCATCTCGTCGAAACGATCATAAATACTATTATTGCAAGAATACGACGTGAATAAATAATATTTTATAAATATTGTAAACTATAAACTAAACTAAACAACGTTTTATTCACCTTAATCGAGAATAAATAGGTTTTGTAATCATTGTCGATAGTGAAACACTGTTTGAAAAACCCATCCTTACAAAGTGGCTACTTGTCAGTGCGCACAACGCCACGAACTTGTATAGAAGTAAATCTGTGACGTCATAAGCGGACGAGTTTCAAGGTCACAGTGACTTGGTGCATTTTAGTGTAGTGCAATGTTGACACCTCGCGTTTGCGCATGTAAAAAATGACTGACAGTGATGACGAATTATTGCGACTTTTACAAGGTGTGGAGTCTGAAACAGAATTTGATAAAACTCCAGAGGACAGTGAATCGGAACGTCTAATAACTTTACAATTATTTTCTTTTAATTATGGGAAATATATACAGGTTTTCATATTGATTTTTTTATGAAATATAACAAAATATGAAAATAATTAATATCATTCAATATCAGTTTTTATTTAGCTTCGTAAATTGGTGAATAAACATTAATTTCAACTTATAATATTATTTGTCGATAAGACGTTAATCCCATCCCTACGTTTTACTATAGATACGTTATTCATTTGTAGCGTGGCGCTGGAGGACACATCGCGTATTATATCGATGGGCGTCGAAAAGGTTAAGGAATGTTATGCGAGTGGATGAGGCGAAGTATGTATATCAGGATCGTAGCAAATGGAAATCCGTAGTCTGTGCCTACCTCTGTGGGAAATAGACGTGACTTTATGTACGTAAAGTTTTTTTATTACATATATCAACTTATCAAAACTAAAACTAGATAATATAGTAAAATGTCACCATGACAAATTAACCATTCTTTTTAAATTCTCTTCATTGTCTACCTGGGTGTATGCAGAGCCTGCTTAAAGTAAAATTGTAAAATGCAAAGGTATTTTCTTTTGATAATACTTACAGCTAATGGCTTCACAATAGCTACTGTACTTGACGATTCAGGCTCTGGTTTGTTATCAGTCGCGCCCGAAGACACGTGTCTATGGTTGATATGAGCTTGCAGGTCTCTCTGGAAAAAGCAATCATTTAAAATTTACTTTCATATTACAGAAAATTGTATATTTCAAATCACACTAATATTATAAAAGCGAAAGTTTGTGAGTGTGTTTGTATGTTTGTTACCTTTTCAAACTCAAACGGCTAGACCAATGATTTGATTTAGATGAAATTTTATATGGAGGTACCTGACACCCTGGATTAACACATATATGCTAATTTTTATCCTGAAAAAGTGTAGCGGGTAACAGCGCGGAGCGCAGCTAGTAGTAACATAATTATTAAAGTTTTTAAATAGGTAGTACATGTGTTAGATATAAATTTGAGCAAATATTGACTTACCTGTGATAAATATGTTCTTCTACATCCTGTGTTTCCGTATCTCGTACCAGAATGGGTACACATGAATACTGTGCCTAATCCTGTTTGTTCTACTCTTAGGACCTAGAAATGACAGAATGGAAAATTATTGAGAACAAAACATTATTTACTAAAATATTTTGATCATGTGGAAGACATTTTAATTATTTTTATGAAAACAATAACCCTTTTGCAAAAGAATAGATATATATATTATTTGAACATGTTTACCATAAACTTTTCTAGTACCAGCAAGTAATAAAGCAGTAATAGATGTTTTTTCTTATGAAAACAAAAGTTTAAATATTATTTTTTACCTTTTCTCTACATCTTGGGCAGTGTGTGTGGTCAGCTCTGGCACATGACAAGCAAAATACATGTTTACATGGTATCTGGAAAAAGTCAATAAAAATAAATTTATACTTGAGTAAACAAAAAGCGAAAAATTTGGAAAGAGAGTGGGGAGGCCTTTGCCTAGCAGTGGGACATTCCAGGCTAGCAAAAAAAAAACAAAAAGTGTGAGAACAAAGAACAGGAGTAAAGGGAACCTTTACCCAGGAAAGGTGTACAAGTTTGAAATAAGACAAGAATTTTTTGTGTGTTTTATATGCTGCACAATTGCAAATTTATCAAGAAAATATATAAAAATTGTATAGAACAGACACAGTAGCTTGGTTGGAAAGAAGGCAAACAGATCCGTGAAGGTTGTGGGATTATACAGTATCCTGATTATATGGTAAAAGTTTGTAATAACTAGTGTATTCATTTTTCTACTTACCATTCGTCCATATATAAGTATAGGTTTGGAGCAAATATCACAGCAATATATCATAGGGTTGAGGACTTTCTCCCCGATAAGTGTGGCTCGGTGGCTCCAGTCAAGCCTTAGCATTGGCTCCGGAGGCCCACGCTGAAGTGTTGTGAACACTGGGGCTTCCAGTTGAGATATGTCGGAAGGTACTTCCACTGTAATATAAAAAATCACAATAAAGCCCCAATTTTCAATTTTAGCGTATTAGAATTTATGGATATTATTTGCCATTATTTTACAACAAATAAATTTTATTCTGATTATATCTATTGGAAAATCAAATATTTAAAGTTTTGGATGTTACTTATGCAAAATGCAGCTTGTATGAGACACTGCTTATCAATATAAAAAAATCACAACTCCCACTATCAGTTGACCCTTATTACATGCTATAACATGTTGTAGGCAGATCAACAACTACGAAAAGAGGTTAAAGATTTAATAATATAAAAAAAAGAATATCAAGTACTTTTTTCTCTCATAATTAAACCTCCTTAGTTACACTTTCACCAATACATAGACGCATAAACTTTTAAAGTATATCAGTAGTTAGTAAATATTTCATGTGGAGAGGATTTCTTGACATTAAAATATGGACTCCCATATCTTCATGATAACTGATAAAACATAATCACTGTTGATAATGTGCAGTCTAGTACCAACTGATAAATTGTAAGGAGTTTGTGTTTGACACTAAACACTATACTTGTTTGCCTTGCTTATTAGATTGTGTATTATTAATTTTGTGTAGTTTCAATTTATATTGCTTTGATGAAAGAAATGTTATTGATATCTAAATTATGTAGTTCAAAGTTTGCTGTGCCCTACAGGGTCCATGATTGTACTTAGCTCTAAGCCATTCTGTAACATCCTCTTTACAATGTGGAATGCAAATATATGAATATGAAGTTATGCACTATTTTTTCGGTAGTAATAGCAATACAACATCTTTGACACACAAAAATGTAACTTTAGTATAAAATCTGTGATTACATTTAGCCGGCTCAGTCTGTTCGGGTTCTTCTTTAGGCTCCTCGATAACACTTTCTTCTTGTTCCTGTGTGGTTTCTTCCACAGAACATTCTTCTTCGTCACTTGACATAACTTTAGGTACTTTCTTTCCTCGGCCTCTGCCCCGGCCACGACCACGGCCGCGTCCGCGACCACGGCCCCTTCCTCTTGCATTTCGTTTCTCAGTATTCATATTGGTATTCAAAAAAAACCTACTTTAACAACGAATCAAACTATAACAGTATATACTTAACCTCAACAAATAATAATAAACAATTAACACAAAACTAACAATACAAGATCGTACGATACACTTATTAACTTCTAAAATCTATTTATTAAGTTAAAACAATTCATTTTGGAGGGATTCTCTAAAGTTTAACAAAATTCCATGAAAAATCACAATTGTCACGAACACAGCGGTTCATCGATTACTCTTTAGTGATGTCTTTCAATTCATTAGTAAGTTTTATTTACTCGACTAATCTCTTTTAGGATTTTCTCGATGAGGAATTGTTTTTTCATAAATGTTATATATATGTAAATATTATTTTAATACCTATTGATTTATTTATTCCTTAGTTTTTCTTGAAAAAAGATATGATTAAACGGAGATATTATTCGGAACGATAAAACTTTAGTTAGTCTTCTGTCACATGGACATCCTTTTTAGTTTTCTACGTTCCATTACACAACTGAAAATAACAAAATAAAGAATTATTGCGGAATTTCAAAAATCACATTCTTTTAATGACTTAGAAATACAGTGATAATGCGTATGTTTTTGAACACCCACATGTTTATCCCTCTTAGAAATGTGGTTACTGATTTAAAATTAAAATCTATAATAGATCTTGGCAATTCGTGTTCGTTGTACAAAACGGAACATGTTTAAAAGAATGTCAATAAATAAACAATCTAAAAAACTGAATCTGCCGGTTTTGTTCGCGATACAAATTACCAAACATCTCATTATTTCCTAAATATGACTGACGATGGCTGAACGAAAATTACAAATCTTTTTTGTAAGTAGTCTTTATTTATAATTATAGTTAGATAGAAGAAAATATATTCCAGAAACGTGCCGGATGCCGGCGTTGCGTCACATCACATCTTCGTTTTAGCGGTAAATTTAATATGTTTTGTTACTTGTTATGCAGTAATTAGTACGCTTAATAGAAATGTAATGTATTTTTTACTATGTGAACTTGTATTTTTTATTTACTTGCAGTTTGTAACTTTGTCTCGTGTTAGAGAGTTATTCCTTCAATTACCATTATACAAAGTATAGCTTTGTTTTTTAACTCTTTTCGTGAGCAATTATTTAGTCAGCTACCTATTTTATCTTATTACCAAGTATTCACAGTATAATATTAAGTTCTAAGTTTTCGCTATTAACGCGCACTTAACCTCACTTCTACGCAATACATTTATTGTCCCTTTGAATACCGCAGCTCGGCCATTCTAAGCCCGACACCGATAGATGGCGGGACGTAGTCAACTTTGATGAGATAAAAAATAAAACCAAACTGCTTCCGAGGTAATATACAATAC
Source organism: Abrostola triplasia (assembly GCA_946251915.1). Classification (NCBI taxonomy): domain Eukaryota; kingdom Metazoa; phylum Arthropoda; class Insecta; order Lepidoptera; family Noctuidae; genus Abrostola; species Abrostola triplasia. The sequence continues at coordinate 2,882,664 of OX276425.1, forward strand.
ATGTTGCAGTTGAATAAAAAGTAGCCTTTAGTTTAAGGTAGGTATATGCTGAGACTTAAATGAATATTGCTCACTCACTACATACTGTTTCAGTGGATCTCTAAATACTGATGTCGTAGGTTACCTAGATGAATAACCAGACATTGTTTGTATCTGATACCTTTTGTTATATCTACCAACTGACTTACATGTTCTGTATTTATTTAACGTCGTTGTATCATGCTAATAATTTAATTAGCACTGTGCGATTAGTTTATTTCCCACCTATAATTTCGCGAATCCGTTTTTCGCAACAGCGCATTTACATTTGCGTGTCTTCATTATGTATTCACTTCAGTATTTTATTCGGACACAACTTCATAACCTACTGATCGTATTGCAGTATCTTTTTACTTACTTGTTGACTAACTATTGCACTTAATTCAAGGAACAAGTTTCTGAATAAAGTGTTGATGATATTTGGCTTGATTTAAGTAGGTGCTTACTTACCTGCCTTATTCCTTCCAGATTTGGACATGATTTTGTTTTTAATAAAAATAAAATAATTACAAATCTGGGCCAACAGCGTATGCTGTACCCGAAATTTTCTAAAAAGGATTTACGAGTATACATTTCCTCCAACATAAATACGGTATTTTCTGGCTCCGTTTGCCTATTCAACTGACAGAATTCATTTAGTCCATTAAACATATGTGGTCACGCTGTTCCCCTTTACGGGGTAATCAGAATTCCAGGCGCCGCTATCGATAGGCGAGGTATGTTGGTACCGCTTGAAGTCTTGTCCGGAATAACGTGTTCAGTTTAAAAATCGCAACGGTTTGTTGCATAATTAGGAACTGGTTGCTTGTCATTTACGTGGTACCATCGCAGGATTTGAAGATTCTTGTTCGTTATTTTCCAAGGTTAAATGGTGATTGGTTTTCGTTATACCTACGTGTAAGGCCATGTCTACTATATTCTTCAAGTTCAGCCCTGGTGCTCTGGAGGCCTATTCTCCAATATAATTTCAATTCAAATACAAAGCCAATGCTAAATTAATATTGATTTTAAATTACATAATTATGGCCAACTCGAAATCGTTTTGGATGTCCAACAATAAAGAAAAAACCGAGACTGTAACCGAGAATTAGTTGATACGTGTTTTGAGTACATTTTCACAAGTAATTATGTCGGTTTTCAATGTTAATCCTGATGGAAATAAATAATGGCTTGACAATATTTTTTGCAATTTGTTCTACTTGATTAACTGTAAAGACAACAACAAGGGAAGTGTCACGCCCCTCAAAATCACTTGTAGGGCCTCACTGCCTTCCTTACTGTGTCATCATATCTATAGACTTTTTTTATTCTGCACAGATATATGCACAATCGTGGTTGAGTATTTTTGGGACTTGTAGTAGGTATGTTTGATAGGATATCAGTGTGATAGTTCCTTTCTAGGCTGAATATACAAAATTAAGTATTTTTATTGTTTGTTTCAAAACACAATTACCCACATTCCGTGGATGATCAGAGTGCATTATTATGTGTGATTGGGAGAAGCTTGAATTAATATGATATTGTTAATTTCTCCCTAAAATGTTTGTTATCAAGGTCCTCAACTACATGACGAAATTTGAAATGAAGCGAAAGCAAAAATATTAATAAATCCTTGTTAGCCAATGCTCGTTGTTAATGTACCTCCTCCTTTTGTCTACAGCCGAGATTTAATAAAAATAATGTATTGTGCCAAAATACTTCTTCATTTATAATGTCTCGCACAAATAGAATATTTATAAACTGACCTTTACACGGGTATATCTCCAACCAAGACTAAAACAGTATGTTTATATTATTCTTTACTTAAAAGCGTTTTTAATGTAGTCAAACTTCTTATCTGCATTTCGGTCTTTAGCTATCTGCTTAGTTTTATGTAGCCTGCACTTAATAAAACAAGGCTTGCAAACGTCGATTTTATCTGCGGAAAAGCCAATGAAGGATAAGGATTTGTAGACTAAATGTCTGTACCTACTTCATTGGGTAAATAGGTCGTGTGCCTAAGTTGCTACTTAGTACCAGCATCTAATTATCATACGGCATACTTTCACTGGTATATACATGGCCACCTCTACAGTAAAACTATAACTACAGACCAATCTTGAAGGACTCTGATCACTCATCGAACTTTTGTTTTTTTGGAGCCGACCTTCGGAATAATTTCCGTTGGTCCATCACATTAATTTCCAGTAGCTAAACGCAAGACGCCGAGCGCAAAATATCCGTTTTCTAGAGTATTCTTTCCGATATAGATCTGTTAACATATATTATATGGCTAAATGTATGTTTAACTATTATAGATAATGTAGTCAATGGTGAAATAGTTATAATCCCTTTACTTGTGCAAAGAGGATGAATCTTGTAATTTGTTTATTAGCAGACAGGAGATGGAAATTGTCCTGTGAAGGGACAAGGAATCATTTTGATACTTTTTAATGAAAACTGAACATTATCCTTTGCTGAAGTACAGTACCAAATAACTAGTAGACACGTAGTCTAGATTTTACTAATCTGAAAAATGTCGTTGAATCATGTACTATAGGTATGAGTCACCGCGTATGAGCAATGTCTACGCTTAGCTTAAGAAATGGGGTGATAAAAATATTCGTAGTTTTATATCGGTGAGTAATAACTATATGCAATCGCCTACTTAGTTTTCACCACGTTACCTCAGCCGAGTTATTGTTAATCACGATTTTCATTGTTGATAATGATAATAGAAAGAAGTATTGAATCAACTGGATGGGTTTAATGAATAGCCTTTAATTAAATAGGCGATAAGCCTTATAGTTGAAGAAACTAATTTTAACTTTCTTTAGAAGTTACACTAAGTTTTTTAAATTTCATATATGGGTACTTATATGGTATGGCAAGGTTGGGTCAAAGAGACCAAGGACGGCCGAAAGCACGTTGACTTGATGACATAAATAAATTAGCTAAGAACATTTGGATGAGAGACGCTCAAGATAGAGAGAATTAGCAGAGAAAAAAAGCGAGGCCAATACCCAGCAGTGGGTGGTACGGGGCTGAAATGACAATGATGATATAATTAAAATAAAATCCAGTCTATTAAAAAAATAAGCGAATGCTAAATGTATAATTTTCTTTACTACGTACACCATGAGATTCGCGGAACCAATAACTTATTCAATGTTTGATAAACATAATTTTTCAATCTTACTTCTCTGTCAATAAAAATGTTACATTTGGTATTCTTGCTGTATAGTGATTAGGCGTTTATCCAGCCAGAATGCTTCGAAATTCATGAGGTCATTGCCGTTGGCCTCTGATATCTTAAGGTCCACTAAAGTAACGTACTCATTTCGTATTACATTCCTTACTACTGGACTTCTCTACATATTATGTAGCATTCTGCAGGAAAATTCTTCTACGTATAAAACATAGGGTCCCTTTAGGCTCAATGGTTAAATGGTATTTAAATGGAAATAATGACAAAAAGTAACATCTTACAGGCCTGACCCAAAACTGTCGATTCAAGTTACCGGATTTTTCCTTTGTTATACTTTGGTATCATGTAAATAATTATCTAGAGTCTTTCCGTCATATTGCTCTTAATTAGTTTTAATGTATTATTTTTTTACTATTGTCAGCCATTGGCCTCACTTCTTTAGACTTTTTACTTTTGTTTGGTAATCACTGTTAAAGTAATATGATTGATTAATTTTATTATCTTCATAGAAAAATTCTTTCAGAGATATCATGTGAATAATTTAATAATACCGTTCAGAACTGATTACATTTTATGCGGCTTTAGCTTATAAGCAACCGGTAATTATCGACAGATTATAAATCCCATCTGGCCACTATTAAAAATAAAATTTCAACTATTTTTTTTGCCTGCGCCTATCACTTATTTCTCTGTCTTTAACGAACAGACATTCGCTGGGTATTGCATTTTAATAATATGATAATTATTTCGCGTAAATATCGTGCCTGTCTGGGGCTTGACCGTTGAGCCATTCAGATTTACAAGAGCTGCAACGTTCTGGCTACAGTGCGTATATTGAATAATGGTGTGATAGCCAAAAATATCCTGGTTTCCCTACCAGTATTATAATAATACAAAGATTTTTTTTTTGCCTATTTTCCTTATGCCGCGTCGGTTATATTTTGCAAGCGGCGCGATATTAAAAATAGTTTTTTTACTATTATTTCTATTACCCACGTCGTAGACCGTACGTCTCATTTAATGTTTTCAGACGGCTGCTCTCGCCTCTATAATTTAATGTGTTTCAAAACATGCGTATATTGCCGTCGGAAGTAGCTTTAATTATTCTGGGCCTAGTTGTCGGTAGTAATAAAACTGACAATAGTAACATGAACCGTGTTAGTCGCCTAGTATTGACTTTCATTTTCATAAATACATAACGCGACACGACTAGAATTGAAGACGACAACTGCGGAAATTGCAGAAATTTAAATAACAATTAACTTCCCAATGCAGTTCTATTATTCATTATATTAAGGAATGTCAGTACTGGTTAAGGATATGTAGAACGAGAAGTATCAGTAGTATTTTGACGACCTGATTAGCGCAGTGGCTAAGTGATTGAACTGCTGCGCTAAGGGTTGCGGGTTCGATTCCCGCACGGGGCAAAACTTTGTGCGACCCACAGATGTTTGCCCCGAGTCTGGATGTTTGTGTATGTGATATTTCATGTTTGTGAAACGCACCCACGACACAGGAGAAATTCCTAGTGTGGGGCGACGTTTTTTTAAAAACTAAAAAAAAAAAAAAAAAAAAAAAAAAAAAAAAAAAAAAAAAAAAAAAAAAAAGTATCTTATTGATTTTGTATTATACCAAGTACCGGCCATTACAATCTTGCTCTAGCCTAATGTAGCCCTAGACTTACCGCTATTGCATCAGAGCAAATGCAGGTGGTTTTTATTTTTTACGAATGGTGCCATTTTGGAAATTCTCATAAAAAGTTTCGATAACAACAATATCCACTAGGTTAAAGGTTGGTGACGTCAAGCGATCGAACTAGCTTCCTCGAGGCTACACCCATGTGCGTGGGTTTCACATGGGCGTAACTTCGAAACTAGAACAATCCCCGAATCAAAATAAATAACTGTTTGCCGGATTTGGTACTTTATTAACTTTTGGTGGTTTTCGTCAGTGAAATGAAGGTTTGTCATCCTATTGTACGTAATCTTTGGTTATTAATTCAGAGCATGAAGTGACATGTTAGTTATTTAGGTATTTACATAAGCAGCTACGGTCTAGTACTGAAAAAAATGGGTTTTACTTATTATACTGAACGACAATGAGGTTTATCCTTGACAATTTGCAAGTAATGCTGGAAATAGTAACAAATCTCCTATCGTGTTTATCAGGCTTGCTGCCAGAAGTTTCTATTTGTAATAAGCAATTACTTTGTTTACAAGTGTCCCTATACTATTGTTCTGTAAACGTAAATTATAAATAAATAAAAGAGAAACTATCGTAGAAGTCATATCGGCAGATAACTTATAGTTATCGATAATATTTATGGCATTTTCATAGCTGAAGTTGCGCAATAAAGGAATGATATACGAGAATGTTGCCAATACAATTATTTACTATATTACTAAAGACAAAGAAGCTGTTTTGGCCTTTTTGCTCAGTAGTAGGTACATAGTAGTATTACATTTTAATAAGCCTGTTATAGGCGTCTAAAACGTGAGCACATTGTAAACAAGTTTGTATACTAAAGACAAACTCTATTGTCTTTGACTTACGATTTATTATTACAAATTTATGTAATGTACAGTTTATTCAAATGTAGTCAAATGTAACTATCGTTGAAAAATACCTAACTCTATTCGTCCATTTGTGTGGACAAGTTTTGTTTACATGGGCGGAATCTCATTGTGTAATTTATTTTTTATCCTAAAGGTATTGGTGTTTGTCTTGTGATTTCTATGCGCAAATATTTTACCACCTGTGTATTTTACATTACTTTTGTATGTATAATGCAATACGTACACACATACACACAGTTTAAAGTACCTACTTTTGTGGAAGAACTCTTCACACTTAGGTATATTGTAAGTTAAATACAGAGTGTAAGGTGCAACGGCTTCTTATAGTAGACTAAGATATAATCGAAGCTTTAGGTCAGGTCGTAATACTGTTCTGCCGCTGCCGTCATCATCATCATGTTAATGTCAACGATATCTCTTTCATATACCTACTACTGTTATAATCACACAGCTATAGCTACTTGATTGTATTTCATCATTGCATTACAGTTACATAAATGTCAAGTATACAATTTCTTGATTATAGTTTGCATTTGCAATGCATGCATTATTATTGTGACCGGACACGATCTTTGTATAATCTTAATTTCGTTTGATTTCCCTAACCGCAGGGTTATCGGAGTTATCTTATCGTTGCTGCACTTTATAGCGCCAGCTGTCACCTATAATAAGGAGGAATTAAACAAATAAAATATTATACTGCTGACATATGAAATTGTATTGATCTAACCTCAGATGCCTCTCAGACAAATTTTGCAATCAGTCCCCTTAACACGAACTCTAGCAGGACAGTTTACGCTGTGGAAGTAGCACGCCGCATACACTGCACGTAGCGACGTCTTGCTTTAAAAGTTCATAGTGAGAGGGTGGTCGTACCAATTTTGCGGGAGATCCTTCCCGCAAAATTGTTAGTAGTCGTTGATAAGTAAGACCCTATACTTAATGACAGTATTGCCTTCCTGAAAATTGATCAGGTGGGTAATAAGTGACCCCTGCCTAATGGCCCAGAACAACAAATATAATTGCCTGTGACACATTTTTCGTACCTCACGTAAATGTATGTATATTTTATTTCATGTTTGTAGGTCGAACCTAGTTTAATAAAAGTAGATTAAACTAGCTACTAATAATGTTGTACATTAAACTATGTAGTTAACTGAATATATTGAAAAAAATATTGGGACGTCGCGATTATTATTAATGTTTTATGATTCTTCATCGTTGAACTTATTAATATCCTTAAAAGAAACTTGTGATTTAGGTCGCATCTCATCATAAAATGACGATTAAATTTAAATATAGCCATCTACCTTACTATACATAAAATTGGTCTAGGTGCACTATATTTTTCAATTTTTCCAATTTACTTCAGCGAATTATTAGACATTTTTACAAAGTTTATGCTACGGGCAGTGGGCACGCCTATCAAGATATTAATAGTAATTTGTCCGGATGTCATACAACATTTCAGCATGCTTCTAATTCATGAATTTACGACGTACCGCTTTTATTACGCTCTACATTCATAACTCAGTCGTCGTGGGTGCTAAGCTTATCTTAAGTGCTTTGACTGCTTTGAGCTTTAATGCTTAGGCCATTGGAGAGAAAACATAGGTACTACAATATATTTCACATTTTAGGACCGAATCTGATATCAAACAATTCTAATAAGAATAATTTATAATCAAACAATTTTCCTACTTCCTTTGCTTCTGGTAATAATAGTATGAATTATTAGTTTTATTCTTTACACTATAAAACGTGCTATTATTAGAACACGTATTAATAGGTTAGAACAAGGTCCTTGCCATAGTTGGTCGAAACAACTTTCTGCAGGATAATATGCTGTTATTTTTTTATTAGTAACGCCTTACCAAACTAGTAAAGGCAATATTCAGATTAATATTCCAAAAGCTAAATTCCAAAACTTGGCGGCAGAATTTAAAATATATTGATGTCAAGAACTCCCAGGAATAGTGAATACCGTCGAAAACGGGTCAATCGGGGACGAATTTGCGCGTGATCTTATATAAGACAGCAAAATGTATGTATGTACAAAGCGTAATGTAATACATATTATTACGCAAGTAGTAGTTTAGTGCCCTGAGGAGGGCAGGCTGTTGCTGGCAACGCAACGCGGTCACGGCCGGTTGTCGCTCCGCTGACGTTGTCTACTTGTCGGCAGTAGTCGGCACTGAGCGGAGCGACTCGTCTCTGCGTGTATTGGACAAATAAAACGCACGATAACGTTCTCTTGGAAAGTCAAATGGAAAAATGTGTGGCAGATTAGACTGAGTAAAATCATTTCGTCTCATCTCGCTTAGATACGAATGACTTCGTTTTAGCCAAAGGTTAAAGTTTTAGTGGAGGTGAACTCATTCAATCAATTGAATGTATTTGTTGTACGTTGCTACTACGAGCATCGGAAGGTCTGACTAATTTACTCTTCTCGAGGGACGTAGCACTAGACGATTTCTACATAGTTACTAGGCAACTGATTCCATTAAAAATTCGTTATTTACAGTTCCGATGTATGACGATGTCTAACCCCATTCTAAATAAATAAACTTGTGACCCTGTGACTGTTTCGCAGAAGCAATTTTTTTTCTAACTTACATTAGTCGTGTTAGAAAAAGTTTTATTATCCAGTAACAGCCCGTGGTTTCGTGATTCAGGGGCGAGTTATCCCCGTCAATATTGCTGTTCATTGCCTAAAGCTTAACTTTTCGTAAAACATCATGCTCGATAACTGCATCCAAATAATACACCTATTACTTAAATCGCTTAAGTTTTACTAGCGAGTTAACCTCACTGTGTACGTTGTGCATTACTAGTCTTTATGCCTAATCAGATAAACACAGTATCTAAGCACCAATGGAATAAATACATCTTTGATCTGTGCTATTGATATAACGTAGGTAAGTTCTCAAGACCAGATAAGGTCGAACTGCTATTTTTGAATATGAACACTGAATTAGTTTGTAGGATGTAGACGATTTAGATCCATCAAGTGACTTCAATATAGAGAAGCCATATGAATTGGAAAATCGCTGATCGCGTATTAATCTAATAAGTAATTCTATTGGTGCTAATGTTATTACAATAACTGGTTAAATAACCTTCATTAGTAGTATTCGCACTCTTTCAATTTACTCCACAGAGAAAAATAGTTTTGAGGTTTGTAGTGTTGTATAAAACATTTTTTATTCATCATGCCATAAAGTTCTCTGCTCGCCATTCTGTTATTGTATCAAGGTTTCCTGATGTTTCGCACATCTATATTAATCCCGACTCCCGGTAGTAAAAACGATTTGCAATATTTTTTCGCATTTACTGCGTACACCGTAGACACCACCTCTATTTCTAAATTTAATGTGACACTCGAAAACTAGTTGTAATAGGCGTAAAAAATGTTTTTGGCAAACAATCTGTGCTTCCTTGAAATATTAGAGATTAGTAGTGGTGCGTTGTCGTTTCTTCGAACCATTCCTAATAATAGATGGTTACCACTTCAAAGACTACTGAAGCAATATCTAATTGTCTTCAGACGGGACTGACGGGAGTAACGATCGTAATGTCAATGTACGTTGTACCGACAGCTGAAAGTTCTTTTAGTCTCACGATCAAAGGTGCTGCTACCAATTCTTCATGAGTATTTTATATAAAAATGGCCGCATTTAGCAGCAATCGTGGTCATGGCCGAGGCCGCGGTATCTAATACTAATTGGAATCTTATATTAGGCGCTCTAAATTCTTTTGAATATTTTACCAGAAATCAATGTGTTAAATTACGAATCTAAAATAAATAGATTTTCTTTTCTATGACGACGGGAGCATAATTACCTACATTACCTGATGATCTTTTCTAATCTTTAATTTATAACAGTGCTATTTATATATGTGCACATTCTACACCTTATTGTCATCATGTATTTCGTACATAGTATATAATACTTTGGAGATCTTAAAGACTTGTGGTCTTTTTAAAAACTCTAAGTTGTTATCTATCGGCACTATATTTAAAGCGCTTATTCTTATCTCTTTGCTCTTTACCTCATACAAATATTGGCCTAACGTAACGTTCGATATTTCTTTAGAAGTGGGTAATTGTGTATGCGAATCGGATATGTAAGGGCACAAGTACAGGTTCTATGTGGAGCTAATCAAGTTGCAAGTGTACCACCCTGACGAAGAACGGTGCAGTGCCCTCCTTTCACCTTCAGCCTAGCGTCTGATCGTCTGCGGAACCCTGAACTCGTTCGACCTGCACGCCTATGCATCCATTAAAGTACGTAGTCTATATTGTTTCTGTTACTTACAAGCAGGTTAACATTTTAACGGTTTGTTTGAAAGGTGGAGACGTAAGAGATCTTAAAGGATTTTGTGTGATCTCTCCATAATAAGTATCCAGAATATAAAAACTCGATATACAGTAAATAATCAACCAACTATATATTAATATTTTGAAAAAAAAAGTAACGTAATATTTAGTATGAAACGTTTTGGCTACTTTATACATAAAAATCATTCGTTGATCGCTTTTATTGACTAAATTTTCCTACTAGGTAAGCAAACTAAATTTATAGGTAGGCCCTATTATATGTATAGCAAAGTAGCAATCTACGTTTACTGCGACGCATTTCTGTTTGGCTCATAATGGAGTATACGTTACTACTACTACTACGCATTTTGTTATTGTGTCAAATGTTTCTGTTTTTGCAGCCGCCAAAAAACTATTTGTTTTCATGGCGTATTGTTATTCACTAGAAAAATATTTTCGTGCACGTAAACTAAGGTCACCAATTACCCATGTAGATGGTGTAAGTTTCACTTGTCATAATATTTTGAACAGCATGTAAACACATTATTTTGTTTTTTCCCACTAATGCTATTTATTCTTGCAGGCTACTCGTTTCGATAAGTATTTTGTTGTTCCGTAATTTACCCTCTTTAATAGCTTTGTAATAACTCCTTAACATGTTTTAGCCTTTTAAAAGCTTTACTGAATTCCATACCTACAGAATTCCCATTGTCGGTTTCTTAACAAGACTTTTTTAAAGAATTATTGAATTCCTGTTTTTAAAAGACGCTGAAGGCTGTGTAGGTAATTGTAACCACTCCACCACACCATTCTTAAAAGTGTGGATCTGTTATTTAAGAACAGTCTTTGTTGCTTCTGTACTCAAAGAAAGCTCACGACATACCATGACCATTACTTTCATCTTGTCGATCTAGGACTTGACCTAACGGAGGACCTTTCATAAACCAGCAACACACTAAGACGATTCATCTTATATCATCGCTGTTTACTTTACAAGGACGTATTTTATTACAATTCATTTATTGTCTCAAGCTGAATCACTTTTTCCCGTAGCATTGACGCGATTCCTCAATGTTACTATGTAGATTAAATTGTATAAAATCAATGTTATGATTTGCTGGCTGGTACTGACCTGCGAATAACAGTAGGCGATAATAATCTTGAGTTAGGCGTAATTAATGGCGATCAAACATGGCCGGTACATAGTGATGTCATGGCCGGTACGCGTCCTGATCGTCAAAGGCATTATAATCAAATACGTTCTAATGAATATTCATTTGTCTGTACTTGATGGAAAACATTTTTAACACTTTTGTACTTTAATTTTTTTTTGGACTAACAATATCAGAGTTGTTTGTCTTTTTCCTATTTCTGCATATCTTCAAGATGCAATTAGATAAATGACTAATAGACTACAAGCGATTGAAATTATAAATTATTCCATTTACATAAAAGTGTTTACCGTCATACATAAATAAGGTGTTTGGTTTTTTATCGCCAAGAGATCGGACGCGCACCTATAAGGTGATGTAGGCGTATGTTAATAAAAAGATATTTGGATTTCTATTTATATGAAATAACATAGGTACTATGTTGAAACACTATAGTATACATTATTTTATAGTAAGGAATGTCCAAAGCAATATAACAGGATTAGATTAAATGTTGTTAACAGTGGTCCTACAAGGACGCACAACCAAAACCATAATAATGGGTATGTGTGTGCTTCCGAGTGGGCTTCGCATTACAAAAGACTGTTTACAGAACTCTCACGTGCTAAATAATTTAGTTCTGATGGTTTGAAGTTCAAACGTCGATTTGTACGATATGTTGTTTTTTACCTAACAGACTGCTTACTTTGTGTACTTTCGTGACCAAGTATAACTATGGCCTTTAAATCTAGGGCAGTAACCTATTCCCTTAATTTAAAATTCAAACAGTTTTTGTGACATGCAAACATGGAGATTTTCTGTGCAACAAACGGTTCTTTGTTGGCAGTCTGATTTAATGAAGTTCTTGTTTATTTTCAAAATGCATTAGTGTGTGAATGATTTTTTAAGATTAGTTTTGACAACTAGGGCAATGCAATAGATTATTATATTTGGAAATAATACTCATTAGTAGGCCTATGGACAAAGATGGCCGTTTGTCTTATAGTGCATGATATGCGTATTCTTTGTCGAACTCAAGTCAATTTTCGTTGATGCAGTGATTCTATGCAACAAAAGAGGCAAATATACCGGTCTTTTTGCTATAAAACAAACTAAAAAATCTTCACTGTTGCAATATTTTACCTTTATCAGGTTTTTTAAAAATAAATTGTGCACTCGGAATAAAACATGACTTACGTGGATGACTTCCTATTGTTTGCAATTTATTTAAGAGGATTTAGTTTATCTTTATAACAAGATATGCAAGTAGAATACATAATATATCTTTGATTGTATAAGTGTAAAGTATTATTAAAACAACCTTTGTTTATTTAGCCTCCAGTTAAATCCAGTTTGATGTTTTCGTTTACATGATTCTAATGTAATTTAGAAGTGTTTTGGTGTACTTTTACACCCGCATGACTCGGCTGGAGCTACAAAGGGTTAACATTTGTTTAATAGGTATATTGATTATACTTTATTATACATATTTTGTGAGTCAACAAGATTAACTTGTTGCTGTGACCTGCCCTTGGTGCATTGTGCAATTTCTGATGCAATAATTCCAACAATTTACAATATTATGTTAATATAACAATTTTTATGGCTAAAACTGGTCTGATTTAACAATATATTTATATTTTCACTCTTACACTTTTATCGGATATCATCAGGCCTTGGCCCAAATTAAAGTCATTTTCCTTCATGGATATTAGTTTTGCTCAGAAGTCGTTACCTATGTTGAATGATGATTGTATTAATAAAATATATTCTTCCACAATGCATGGTGCTTAAGACGTGACTGAAAATGTCGAAGTGGATTAAGCTTGTTTCAAAATTTGTTTGGAGACGGTTAAAGAATTGTGATTGAATGGTAGGTAGCTATCTTACATGTGTTATCAGGAACATAAAAGTAGTACAAGTGGATTCAGTATTTACGATCCGCATCCGAAATCGATAGTCCATTGGCATTGACCTACTATGTCACATTGATTTAGTAGATTTGCGTGTCGCGAGTTTGTTTTGTCAAGTGAATATAATGGTTTCATTTAGGTAATTTACGCTAATCGCCTCTCTTCATTTAAACATCAACGCTTCAAGCAAGACTATAGGTTTTCTTATTGAAACCTGATCAAGACTCATGTGTAGTAAGTATTTAAAGATCTAATATAAGTCATCTATTTTGGTAAACTGATAATTTAATTATAAAAATGTAAAGTATCAAAACGAAGCTTTTAGTGAAATAAAACGCATGCATCGATCTCGTGCCATGAGGTACATTCTAGCATATTATTCCATTGTCCATAATGCAGTTTAAGTGTCATTTTCCGTCCCCAGAGTTCTTCGATCTTTTAAACTTTTCATACATTTTGAATTTTATTCCTTGGGGCTCATACATTTTTATTAGATCCTTCGCATCAATATTATGGGTTTTTATTGTTTCTTAATGTGATGTGTCACTGGGTGAACTCCATTGACAGTTTGACCTGGCCCTTAAGGTCAATAAACTCAGGGATTACGGGATTTTCACTGTCCCGTGCAATAATACAGAAGCCATACCAAGCAATAACAAGACTCGTTTTGTGTAGTAAGTAGCTTATGAGAATTCGTCAGATAAAATATAAAATCTTATGGAATAAAACGGAACTAGAATCATAATAGACCAAGCAGTTACAAAAAAAAGCAAAAAAGATAAACAAAACAATATTACACACCTAAATGCATTAAATTCTGATGTTTACGTTTTTCTTCACAAGAGCACAATTTGTAATTCCTTCGCTATAGCATTAGCAAAGATTGTTTAAGAAGAGATGAAATGCTAAAACCAGATTTGTTTAGAATGTCATAAACTGCTACGTGTAACGTGCGACTGTGTTAGTATTGTAATTATCCGTTGAAGTCTAGTCTATTCTAAATCTGCCTTGATCCTTGACCCATTATATTTGTGATATTTGACGGTAGTAGCATCCGCAGTTATTGGCATGTTTACGATTCTACCTACGGCCACTAAAAATTCCTGGCGTTTCATTTTAAATTTCGGGATGTGTAATGGTTTCCGTAATTTCGCTTGAGAATTAAACGCAAGCATTTTGCTGTTCCGATGTTGTGACGTTCGGCATAAATTATTTTTAATTAAGTACTTCTTCTATTGTATTTAAAAGTATCATGATGATGTTTACGTTAAGTTGCTGTCTAATCCTTGTTTTCGTTGACGTGATAAACATGACATACTGCCATTTTGCATACAAATGTGTTATTATACACGGACATGTAAAGGAGTGGTGTTTATTGCCATAGGCGTATAAAAGTTCAATTAAGTTCAAAGTTTACTGTTAAAGCAGCTTTATTTTAACCTAACTCAGGTTAAAAAATAAGCTGCTTTTTTAACCTGAGTTAGATTTGAACTTTGAACTTAATTGAGAAAGTTATGGCTTATTTTTCTGCTCCTCTGTAGATCCATAACAATAATGTAAATTTTAAAATGGTTGTTCTTATTTAATTACAGTCGATAACAAATTACAAGATAAATTAATAGTACCTAAACGTCACAGTTTTGACTTCGGAGTCGCCTAATCAATGCTGCCACGATGCTTCCGATCATCAGGTGTTATAATATTATTCCATTTTGTATACTACGCAATATTTTCTCGATTCGCTATGAAATGGTCCGACAAACGAGTTTCCGACCAGTTTGATGGTACGTAACTATGTGTGTAACAGAAATAAAACAGAATTTATTAACGCTAGCGAATTCAAGTCACATAATTAATTCGGCGCCGTGCTTGAATAAATGATTTCCGGCACGCCTCGGCTTTTGTGGCTTTATCATTTTTGTATGTGTCGATTGTTTTATATTACTTACTTTGTTTTTATTTATTTTTTAAGTATGTACGTGTAATAAATATACATTAATAACGAGAACTGATGCACCATCAATGATTGACAATGTTTGTGTAACTATAAAACCTTCAGGCAATTCTAAGTAAATCATTTATGAAAACAATGTGAATTAATGTTATTGCCAGTTAGCTAACATGATAGTATTAGCGCTTCTTATAAGAATGTTTTTTTTTAAGTTGTCTTAATAATACCTTATAATATGTAATATTGTTTTTGATGAGCGACTTATTACAATAATTTTATTGGAATAAAACTTGTGCGCCCGGTATGTTAGATAATATTTTTAACATAGAAGAACTCAGGCGTGGTGGGAGTAGACGTCGCTTCATTTAAATTAGACACACGTGATTCAGCCGGCAATTCGTGAGTATGTATTATTTTAAATTCTTTGTCACAGTAAAATTATAAAACACGGAAAACGTTGTTTCAAAATGTTTAACAAACTTCTAAGATTACATTATCGACGTAGAGTTTGCGTAGCAACAAGAAGCTATGTCGTAACACTAACATACTGTTATAGATTTGCCAGTTTTCGCGGTGGTCGGTGTTATGCTTGATCGTATCAGTATTCAAGTCCGTCGGTAGACAAAAACAACATAAATATTCCAAGTGTGATCAGCGTGACTTGATAAAAAATTGTCAAATACATGGAGGTGACATTGCACAATAAATAAATTAAAAGAAAAATTTGCACAATAAATTAGTTTTATAAATGCTGCTCCAAGCTGTATTTCTTAACCAAATATTTTAAATGTAATCAAAGAGGTTCTGTAGATTGCCGTAGGTACATTTTTTATCGCCTGACTAAAATTAAACGTTGGCAGATAAAGCCGGCCGTGTTTGTAGGTGCCTTAATGCCCCACTACACTCGTCTATATGGAGATGTTCAAGGTTATATCAATATTGCAAAATGAACACTTTAGCGGAGTCGCAAACGTTGCTGCTCATGTAGGTTACGCTCAAATATATCGCGTCGGACGAGTTTCTGTACTTAAATGCTCGCAATTAAGACCTACAGGTTACATGCTATTTTTTTACACCTAACCATCATTTGCGAAATTCGAGTTCATACATAATCATATGCCTTGATAGTTAACACACACAGCTTTTGTGTCTTCTCTATGTTAAAAACAGATAAAATACTTATATTTTTATGAAACAAAACGCTTAGATCAGACTCCATAAAATTAATACAATAAACCGTGGATCTATTTTAAGCTACCTCATAAATAAATAAAATTAAGATGTATATTTTACGCACAAGGAAAATAATGCAAATAAGATATCTTGTTTATTGAGGAGTATTTTGGTCTTCATAATAATAAATACAATTTTATGTTTTTCACGAGCGTGCAAATAGATTGAGCATTATAAATTATGTGAATGTTTATTCGGCTGAAAAAAATGTGCACGATTGCACGAAGAAGGGATCAATGTTCCAACAGATAGATAATGTTCCATCTATGATTATTATTTACCAAGATATTTCTTACTAATAAACAGCGACAACGTAGCTCTTGTTGTCATGACAATACAGACAGGTTTGTATCTTATTAGATTCATCATCATTATCATCATCATCAGCTGGAAGACGTCCACTGTTGAACAAAAGCCATCCCCTTAGAACGCCACAATGAACGACAACTTGCCAATTGCATCCACCGGTTGCCCTCGACTCTAACGATATCGTCGATCCACGAGTTATTAGATTCACTTCTACATAAATATAATGATAATTGTGAAAACTGGAGAATAAATTAAAGTGATTCGTAGCACTTTCCATGGGAAAATTATTACTTGTGAGATCCATGGGGAGTTTCGTTTTGTTCAGTTTTACCGTTTCAGCATCGTATTTTTTATTAAGTTAAAAAATTTCACACCTCATAAAATACTATGGTGAGGCAAAACTTTGAAAGAAGGTTTGCCACGCCATACTTTCTTTCTTAAACACAGATTGACTCATTCCCTAATATTACTTGACTACGGAACTCAAATTGAACACGTGCAAAAGAGTCTCGTGTGATAAGATTCAGTGCCAGAATCGTAGCATCACTACATGTCACCTATTTTTAAAGCATTGTTTATAAACTTCAGAAAACATGCATATAACGTGGAGTAGATACTCATCCTCGCGTTAACCTCTTTGGCTACACATATGATTTATTTAACTGAAATCGTTGTTAACCTAGATTTTTCTGGAGCAAAATTCAGTCATGTAAACTACCTAAACCTGAGCTAAACAGCGTGGTAATCAGTAATGTAATAAGGATAGCGACTTGGTATTTACAATAATGTATGAAGTTTCATTGTTCTCAATTACATACGGAACGCCGAAATTGTCTTTTACAACGCTCCTCCACGTGTTGCTACGTGTAATTTATTGTTGGTTTGATTACTAACGAAAGTTCAACTGCAGTCAAGGTCGTCTTGCGCGGATCAACAATAGGGCTGACATTGAAAGCGAGTCAATCCGCCGCCACCGCGGCCGCGGTCGCCTTCCGGTGCGTAGGTCATGTGGACGAATAACAAACCACTTTGTACCACATTCGCACATTATATATGACATCCTTCTTAGTGTGCTCACTTTACGAGTCGTATTTATAAGCAGTATTATATTTTGGATCTAGGATGCCGATTGTGGTTGTACAATTCAAATCCATTTAAATAAGTAGCCTTTTCTTACCGTGAGGTCGGCTTTGTATGTAATACCATGTACTTTATATTATGCTACTAACATCGTGATTACCAATCTGTTAGCCAAGCGTGGTGAATATGTCAATATTCCCTCACGACCGTTTAATCAAGCAGTCCATTAAGAGGCCCATGTTTAGTTATGGTCGTTGATGGGCTGATATAAAATGTACGCACAAATAGCATACGCTTGGCTACGCCCCAAACGGGCGTTTTTCACAACACTTGTAACCACTTCGCATGAATTGAGTAAGTTAGAAATTAGAATGGATTAAACCATAATTGCGTCATGTAAAATGACAAGATGCCAACCCTTTGCAATTATTGTGTACGCAATATACTGATCATTAAGCTTTTCTTTATTCTACCTTTGCAATTTGTTAGTAAATTACTCACGTATGATGATAAGCAGTCGATATGGTTAGGTGCATCTGTTTTTCTTCAAATTTATTTCGGCGTAGTATCGATTCTGTTTGCTCAGTAAATATGATTCTCGAAAGAAAATTTCTTATTTTTAGAATAATTTTCCATTCTGTTACTTGTTTGTGGGTTCTGGCTTCAGAACCAGTTGTTTTAATAGCAGGTTGCAGGTGTTAGACTTACATACTTTCCTTACCCTTACAATGTAGTGATATTGCTGTATGGAGCGACTCGACGTTATACTTGGGTGAATAAACTATACCAGAAACCAACAATCCCATAAAAACTGATTTTAGTCATAGAATAATCATAAGACATGCTGCGATAGAAGAAATATCTAATGCTGTATTTGAATTATTTGCTCAACAATTCTTACTAACGCTGCTATTCTGCTAATGGATAGGGTGTCACATAGATTGATGTAGAAGGACCAATGTTATTTTATCCACATTAAATTACAGTGTACGGTGAAACCAAAATCTTACGAAGTGTGACTTGATCTAACCGCTACTCTATCTGTCACACTCAATTATCTCCTGAATGTCGTAGACTATAATCACTTGGAACTTGGAGCTTGCGACCATATCTAATCATAATCTCTGGAACGGGTTTCCAACAACTTGCTTTCCGACCGGTTTTTCGAATGTACATTAAGGTGGATAAATAAAACATTTTGTCTGTGTTCTGTTAATGAACATGGCGACGTGGAGGTATCACATCTGAGATCCAGCGATGGCTTACGGAAATTTGCCATTACACATAACTTGTCTGATGTTAATTGTCGTTTAAAATTTATTCGACAGGCGTATATTGTATGATAAGTAAGCAATACTTTCTCGTGGACGATTACACGCGGAAGATTGTCTCACAAGGACACTTCAATGCTTCCTTACCGAAAAAATAAGCGATGTAGGAATTCCGTATTACACTGAATTATTTTCGTACTCATTAATACAATTCTTTTCTTTATATATTTATAGTATTTGTACAATATAAATTGTCATCAAATTACAGCCTTTAGGGATGTATGGGGATATGGTGACCATTTTTAAGTAGGTAACTTAGAAGTCAAAGCTCTATTATATCTTACGTCCTTTGTTCCGCGCCGCTGTGTCCATGTGGTATCGAGATAACGCGATGATCGCGTGGATAATGTGTATACACGTAGTCATCTGAGCGACATTTTGCGTTAGTGGATAATTTAAAGTACTATTTGAAGGTGGTTCCAAATATAACAGAAATATGTCAGAAAAACACATACAATGTTTATAACTATCTCAAATTAATGATTGTCCAAATATGTGTTAAGTGGGTAGGCTTCATCAGTCGCTATAATATTCAAGTTTTGAGTTGACTGAGTGGGAGGCGGGAGTGATCATGGCCAACCACATTACACTTGTGCCCACTGGTTTAAGTTGTGCTCTGGTTTGTGGAATAAACACTCTTCTGATTGATTGACACTAATTTACAAAAGCTTATTTGTGAACCAGATTCGTAAAAGCTGCTCTGATCGAAATTCTAACAAATCAGAATGAAGGAGTAATTGAATACTGGTATCCAATGGCTATATTATCTACCAGATGTGGTAGCGGGGACCTGAAACGGATTGTTCGCATTTTTGACACGGTAAACAGATTGTCGACCTAGTTTCCAGCATTGTTTAGCGCACCGGCGTACGCGGCGCCTAGCCAAATCTATTTTGATTTTTATCTACGTGGTCGCTCGCGCGCAGTCTGCTTCTTCTCAAATTTTCGCAATGTTTACAGTTTTGCCACGCGCTTTTCATTGTGCGTAAAGTTCTACATGTGTTTTGATTCTAATACACATACTTTCATGAATTGGAGTAATGTAAGTAACAAACACGCGTGTTTCATATCCGCATAGACTTCCTACAATCCAGCAATATCCAACTTGCGATACCTATCGTTATTTTAACGCTTCCTATAGTGATCTGCTATAGCACGTGGTTTAGCTGGCAATTGGTTGTTCTGAGTAATTTCATGACGAGAATGCGAGACGCGGAAGCTTGGATGTAAAATGGAACTCTTGTTGACAGACTTACTTTATATCTGAATATGTGTTAGGTACAGTTATTATCTATGATTTATACAAATTTGTGATAGTTTAGGAGCTTTGTGACTGCTTGGAAGATTGCCCAATTCATTTTAAATTTGCGTCAAATCCATTTGCGTTCGTGGGCCTCCCGTTAGGTCATAAAAATAAAGTCAAGTTGGATAAATATCATGAAATCGTTTAGCAGTTGGTATTGAAGTCAAAATTAAACATCATTTTCATACAGAATAGGTCTGGCACGTGTAAGGCTGTATTTCTTGTGGCGGCGATAGCGACCAGCGAAAGGCTGTAAATTGTAACATTAGATAAATCCTAATGACTGAACATTTGTTAAAGTTGTTCTTATTGTATAAGTAGAACTAATATTTTGCCTGGTTGATGAAAATAGGCTCGCCCACTATTATATTGGGATTTGGGACCTATAATCTATCTAGCAAAATGCGGTTGTACCTATTATACAACCCTGCATACGCCTTCGGGAATACAGGCGCGATGTGTTAGGTATGTTTTGTTTATAAAGGCGAAAAAATATATCAGGCTTGTACAAAAATAATCCAGGATTACAACATAAGGTCCTGTCTGTCGAAAACCTTTAAACTTAAATAAATATTCCACGCGAGTAACTCTGCTGTGGATGAGTGGACATATTGTTAATATCGGGTGTACCGTATACCGCCCGATTCTCGTTCTCGCTTGCGCTTTTCCCAAAAATCCAGCCATGTTGTTAAAAACCGGAAACTATCCGAAACCGGACTCGGCTCGGGCAGCGATGTAATATTCACTAAGTTTTATTATTATATAAATTCGATGAAGCTCGATGCCCGTATAAAGTCGTTAGTTCTTCACCAGCATTCGTTTATCGGTAATGTTCATGCCAAGGTTTACGATTTGCCGAAATAAACTTTTATCCCTTAAAGATACAGTATAATATTAATGATATCGAAATAAGTTATAATACTTAATGAATATAAAGTCATTGTGTGTAAACACGATGGCAATGTGGCACGATTTTAAGATTCACCTTGAATGTAAGAAAGAGGAGGCTTTAAATGTAAATATAGCATAGGATATATCTGTTCAATGATATGTTGCAAGGGAATTTAAAGTTTCCCTTCCTCTTAACTTGAAATTGCTAGATAGAGTTGAATGGACGTGTTTGTTATCTAATGCTATAAAAAAAGTTCACATTTCTTCTTTATTTTTATATCCCTGGCGGTGGGGAGGTCAAGTGGCGCCAATTTTGACATGATGCCATGAGCCAGATGCACATTGATAATGTCTGCTGAGTAGAACGTTGGGATAAATGTCAGTCATCAAATAATTGCTGCTACACCTTCCCTTGGAAAATTATGTAATTATTGTGGTGTACGAGTAGTAGCAGTATAGCCCTCTTCCATTACAACTTCGCAAAATGAAGGCAATATAGTTTTAGTTTTGACGACCTGATTAGTGCAGTGGCTAAGCGATTGGACTGCTGCGCTAAGGGTCGCGGGTTCGATTCCCGCACGGGGCAAAACTTTGTGCGAACCACAGATGTTTGTCCCGAGTCTGGGTGTTAGTGTATGTGATATTTCATGTTTGTGAAACGCACCTAAGACACAGGAGAAAATCCTAGTGTGGGGCGACGTTTTTTTAAAAAAAAAAAAAAAAAAAGTTTCGAATTAAAAACAAAATGTGGGTATAACTGACTGTTTATTATTTCAGGTACCCAGAACTGCCTCAGCAGCTGCGTGTTCTTCATTTGATCGATTCTCTGAACCATAGACAGCCATTACACCCCAAGACTGTATTGTTCTACAAAATTCCCAGGTAATTTTGATTCAATACAGACCACTGATCTAAAAGATCAAGTTGTGAAATTTTATAGTATTTAGTTAACAGCAGCTAAATAATTTATTTTTAAGTAATTTATGTAGGTAGGTACTTACGACATTACACTTACCTAAATAACTTGAACATCTTTTCCTAAGTTAAGTTGAGCAACAAGCCTTTAAATGGCTGCGGCGCGAAACTTGGGAACTGGGGTAAAAAAAGTTTATCTTTACCGGTTTGGCTTCATTTTATACAAATCTGTAGGTCTTCACATTCTAAAAATAACATTATTGCTTCTCCCGGATACAGAGGCGTGTCGAAATTAGGTGTCAGTGTCTCCTGCAAAGGTATACGGTGCCAAAGTTTCATAGATCGCGCTATTTCCGTGCAAACACAAAACCGCTGACGCACACTGTCGGTCAAAGCTCTGAACTGACGCTCGCCTGTCAAGTATCTATTAGGACTTATTTCTGGACTCCGTCCACCATTACCACGGTATTTTATGTCTTAGTTTGAAGGTGAAAGAACTTGACTTCTTTCTATGATTGTTTTGGAACACTTGATGTAAAAACATTTACTCCCTTTTTTGTGCAGTCATGTAAAAAGCAATACCTGATCTAATTTATGTATGAATAATGCTCGTTTCTAGTTTTTATGAGAAAGGGCCTTTGGAATGATTTTTATTACATGATTTGAAAAATGTTCTAATGTTTTATCGCAATTTTTTCACTTCGGTCCTACGAGCCGAATTTGGGTTTTTTTCACATTAAGACGGAGGTCTTAAAATTGCTTCGGTAAAAGTTATTAGGACTTATATGTCTTGTCTTTGTCATATGTCTTGGTATTTATTCTTCCATAACTACGGCACCTGTCTTAAACTGTAAATCTCAATTAATATACTCGTACTGTCTGCGACAATGTGCATATTAACGGCTCATTTGACCTTTTCACTATGCACCCCCAAACATTTCCATAATATTTATCTAGTAGCATTTTCCAACAGCGATGGTTCTAGTGCACTGTGCAACTATGTATGCTGTAAAAACTCGGTCAGGCCGTGGGTCGACAGGTATTCTTCATAAATATGCAAGGTGCCATAGAAAGAAGTAGCCTCGTGAGTAAGATAGTGTAGTTTTTAACGCGTTCATTAGGCTAGAACGTTAATTATGCACTGTATACATTTGCATCGAAATATACTTATACTTACGTGGTTATTACTTTTACTTTCAATCAATGTTGACACTATGCAAACGGATTAACTTATTTAGTTTTAAAATGCAAAGTTGAAGTGAGGACAGGTGTATCTTTAGGTCGCCCTTTGTTTGTGCTCCAGGCCGTAACGGAAGGCGTGACCCACTGGCTGTTTGGAATCGCACGCACCACCAATTATTTTGCCTTGTTACTAGGCGGTCGCTACTTTCCCTTTGTGCGAACATGTTTTTAAAAAACAGTCATCGCCACGACAACGACGGCTCGTTCAGTCGGTGCACTTCCGTTAGTGTCTTGTGCAACAATGTTGAACGTCGTTTACATCTACTAGGCCATAATGAAGCTGTTATCTTGTAGCCTCGAGGTATTTTAAAACTGAATTAGAAGTCGAGCTTTTGTGCCGGTATACGACGATGAAAACGTCGGTTATAAATTAAACGCCTGCAGAAATGGACTGGACCGACTGTTGCGTTTAGTTACGAATTACAATCAGCTGACTACGCGACTGAAGTGATTTCTTTTAAAATTCGCGAGTGGCATTAATTACCATCAAAATACAAACTAAAAATTCCGCGAGAAACTTTGTTTTCTGTCAAGTTATCGTTTACCTATCAAAATATCGAACGATTCAATAGTTGTCATGGCTACGCAAATATTTTTACTGCGTCTACAATTGACGTGATGATTTGTTTATGGTACCTCTTGCTTTAATAGTTGGCATGTGACGACGTTTTAGCTAATAAGGCACTCCTAAAACATTTACACTAAGTAAATGATACATACCTTGTTTGTACATAGTATCACGATCACTAGAAGTCATTTTGCGCTTAGATGAACGTGAATGCGATGCAAGATCATTCCACAGAGCTGTACTGCATAGACATGCCTTACTTCATTCTATGCTCCGTAAGTGGAAGTCAAGTATCTGCTATTACGCTATGTAGTAAAAAGGTTGTGGCGAAAGGATGCCTGCTTTGATGAGACGTTCTTAGGAATAATTACGAAATATTAACCATTCATTAATATTCCGTTGCAATTATAAGTGACTTCATAATTTAATTATACACTCAACGGAAGTTCCTTTTTTGTAGTATCAGAAATGTATTGTCCTTTATACGTACCGGTTATTGTGTAATTTTCAGGATGTGAATTACGTCATTTTTTCGATTTATTTTTATTCAAACCGGTCACGTCTGGTAATTGATAGTTTTGCGATTAAACGCTCGGTCGCCCAAGGTTAAGCCAGCTATGTAAATATACATAGTAATGGCGCTGGGTACAAAACTATGTAAGTACGGAACAAATTATAGGCGTTATCCATTTGCAGCCGGAATGGCCACCGGTAGCACAGGTTGGACCGGCCAGGAAGACGGAGATTGTTGTTAGATAACTAACTTATAGCCAATCAGCCAACGTTAGCATTAACTCTATCAACCCCGCGTTTAAGTACAGGGATACAGGGGGCTTGATAACTGATTATGTAAGCGGATTAGGAAAATTGAATTGAAAATTGCATGGCAAATAGTTGTAAAAGTAAAACAAATATTACAAAAAAATGGAAGGACATTGAATTAACAGCGTGAATAATTGTTCGTGGGTTGGGAACATGGAATTATGGCAGCTTAGGAAGAATTTAGACGAGACTTTAAATAAGGCCTTTCTGAAGAGGTTTACGTGAAGTTAAAATGTTTAGTCAACGAACAGGGACTTACGATGGCATATGAACAGTCTGCCTAGGCTCCAACTGATGTTATACACAACCGTACCATCTTCCACTAATTATCGAGTTTACTTAAATGGTTTCACTTCCTTTACCTAAGTGTTGGGGTCGCTTTGGTCGCTTGTATAATCGCAACAGACGTAACAATGGCAACAACATTTGTGACTAATCCATTTACATTATGACTAGTCACGAAAGTCGTGTCAAATAGCAACCAATTATGTACATATCTGAGTGATATATTATCGTGGACGGGCCCAGCATATTTGTAGTTATTCGTTTAATGCTTTAATGTAAGTGAATTGAAACAATGGATTTAATAGTGTTGAATTCCAAATTGACATGTGCGATTTTAAAATTAGCTTGGCATAAAGTGTGTGGTTCGACATCGATATGTCTAACATTATTATGAACGGTTAACGTGGTCTTACAATGTTGGGTCCACGTCAGCTTCAGTTACGCACGATTAAGCGTTTTAGATGGCATTTGAACCGAACAAAGGGTTGTTAATTGTGAGTCACATTACTTTTTGACTAGGGTGGGTGACAGTGTATCCACTAGGCACGGTGGCAGCTGTTAGTTTTTCATTGGTGAATCATTTTTGATTAGTTTATTTAATGAAGCTATGCGCACGCATAATGGTTTGTGTTAGTACTATTTCCCTGTTGTTTCTTACTAATTTATCGTTCACGCAGACTTCCTTTATTGTTAATTACAACGATTGAATCTAATCGTTTTATTTTAACGTTTTACCTTTTCAGTAAGACTATATAGGGACAAGAACAAAAACCCGTATAAGTTATCATAAAAATATGAAATTCCGTTACATAAGTGTCTGCTGATGCTGTTTACTGAAATTGTTTAATATAATCACTATTTAAACAAATATAGCACGTATCGTATGTCTTATGAATATAAATTAAGGTTAAAATAGCAAAATGTCACATCATTCAAGATACTCGTGTATCGCCGATGAACTCTTTCGTATTTATACCTAGAAAAGTCAAAACAAACGATGTTATGTATCATTAAAATTAAAGTGTAATAAACATTAATTTAGTTTTACGTCGTTGTTTTGGCATAAATTAAAGCCGGCGGTATAGGCAATTTAATATGTTTATGTTCGACACATCATCAAGAAGTGGTAGCTCTAAGTGGTATCGAAATTCGTCGATTGATTGCAGTTATAATTGGATACTACACATAGCGCAGGATGTTGCTGTCAATTACGCCCGAGCAGCTATTATGCCTAAGGCTAATCTCAACTATGTTACAGCCACGTACTCACTGATGTCGTCGACCTATTGTGCTTCACGCAACGTTTTGCGTACGTTGGTCCCAACGCGGCGGTCTTCAAGCTGCTTTACAAGCTTGAATCTGCCTAAAATGCTACATTTTGTTTATTTTATTGGCATCTTTTAGTGCGTAGAAGAAAAGTGTGTTAAATACCAATAACACACGTCTTCTCGAAAGAGTCCATATGATCAAATACAGAAGATGTAGTTATATTTGCCATCTTATACACAAGAGTGGTTTGCCGCATGTTTTATACGATAATATGTGGTCTCTCATGTTTTTACGCTCGCCGTGTTCATTCGCCAATGTTCAAAACACTCTTTTATCTTCTTACCAACGTACTATAAATCAATAAAAGTCGCCGAACGACGATAAAACTAAGAGGTGTAAGAGAAAAACCCGATAATGGCCGGCCATGTGGCGAGATGTGATACGTCCGTGATCTATGTTGCCATGTGTCAGCTGTTTCAACCTACGAAAATAACGAACTGCGCAGCGGATGGATTTGAAACGCGCATTCTAAATATAATTCTAAAGCCGGCTACACAAGTAACATACTGTGTTACGTTCTCATCAGCCAAGCCCTTTCCCCAACTACGTTGCAGTCGCCTTTCAGTCTCAGGAAATGTACTTTATATCTTCTATTTCAGTTGTACTAACTTATCACGTATTTCTAAGTCCTCCAAACTCTTGGGTTGCCGTCAGTCACTTGCATGACAGCAAAGATCTGAGGCTTATTTAGGTATTCCGACGTGAAAGAGTCGACAGTGTGTAAAACCTGGTGACCAACACACGACCTCACAAGGTGCTACATCTTCTTTAACATCAAATTTCGATAGGTCACAATCCACTTTTAATTTTCACATTTAAACCTTTGGGGAATACAGATATTAGACTGTGTTAATATGTCAGGCAGTTTTTATTTATTTATAATCGGTACCGATCATACACGAAGACGTGTGCTGCCAAGTTTTCTTAATCAAATATACCGATTGGTCTGCTTACGTTTTAGTAAGAACAAGCGTAATGGTGCATCTAAATCGAAGTGCTCGATGTCACTTCATCATCACAATAAAGATACACCACTTTATGCTTTTGTCGTCATCACTCATTCTGCAGTTATCTTAATGTTCATGTATGTACATTGTACAGTTGTGCACAATATTATCTAAGTGCGATGTCAAAGAAACTGGATTTAACTTCATATTATTATTCAAGAGCTGAGCTTAACTTATCAACATATTTCTGATTGATCGTCGACTATTAAATCAGTAGGCATTATGTTATTGTAAACCGGCGCAATTCAGATTTTAGATTTGATTGTATCTTATAATCGGATTCTTGCGAAAATGGAATAATTCGATCTAATTTATACAATTCATAATTCGTTTCGAGCGCCTATTATATTATTTATTACTATAATTAGTCTGCATGACTACTTAATGCATGGCCGTTGTTCGTTAAGTAGAACAAAATAGTGTTCGGGCGTTTGATCAACTATCCGTGTTATGTATGGGTGGGTGTGGTGACAACGTCACTCGATTATATCAACGGGGACACTCATTAGTAGGTACCTAAAGTGTAACATTAATACGTAGTTACTGTAAATACCTAGAGGCGTAATGAATAAAACACCGCAAAACAATTGTGTTACTGGCTTGAAATACATTGTTTGTAATGTTAAACATTATTTTTTCCTCAGAGTTCTAACTGCGCAGTAGACGGTCATAGTTGATTAGGTATGTTAATTAATGACATACTGATAAATAAAACACGTAGCTTAGACGGATTTATTGACTGTTTATCGAATATTAATAACAATATCATTTGTGTTTAGGCCAATATTTTGTTTATTCTGTTCATTATCAACGTGTTTTAAAAATAAGTATTAATTATATAAGAGAATACCTAATCTGTTATTACATAATTAATATATAGTATATTGAATAGGTTGAGTAAATAAGTTATCGGGAAGGACAATTTGCATAAGTGTTTACGAACATTCTGCGATCCAACTGTAATGGCTAATACACTCAATGGTCAATACTCACTTATGAAAAGCGAAACGCACCAAAGAAGTATGTTACGTTACTCTAAAATGATTTTACTGTATTGTATCGATAATTAAGACATCAGTCGCGTCTTCGAAGTATTCGCGCAACTGCGTGCGTCTTCCAGCGGTCAAAGGCTAGTCGATTTTCTGTGGTCGCAGTATAGAACCCTGCCATTTCCACTAGTTGACATAGAATACAATATGCTGTGTAATCTATATGTCAGAGGGAATTTACCCTAAGGCTACCGCAAAACATACCGGAACATTTGAACTGGACACTAGCCGACTTTTTGCCTCTGAGCTTCGTAGGCTTTAAGTCTATCTAACCTGCGTTTCGCAGTTCCATTTGACATGCAGTTCATTTGTGTACACGCCAAGAATAACTGTCCCACAGCTGCAGTTATGATCACGTGTCTGTCGTTATCTTGTCGAAGGCAAAGAATACTGTATCAACCAGACAACAGTCTGGCGACCTATTGTTGCGTATTATAAATTAATATTATTGTATCAGTATTACACTTTATTTACTTTTACTGACCGCATTTCTGAAGTTACTATAAAGTAGTAATAATCGTATATAAAATAGTAATACCTTTGTAATAATACGAGGTTTGAATTTCACCAACATCCACTGCAACAAAGAATATGAACACGGTCATATTTTTAATCCTGGCAGACTACCTGATATTACATACAAGTCCCAGGAAAATTGATAACGCCCTATGCCCTGCCAAACTTGATAGATTAATCAATACAGAAGCCAGCAGCGTAAGAAAATCTATGATATTCTCTTCTCATCCATGGACATTATTCACGAGTCATGCCTTAGAAATATATCAGAGTTAGTAGTACATATTATACTAGTTGAAATATCCTATTCTTTATGTACTCAGAAATGTTTTATATTCATTTACTGGCTCATCGCCTACTACAAGCGTTAGGCGTTTTCCTACTTATTAATTTTCACGTCAAGACGTTAGTCGTATTCTTTGAAAATTATTTCGGTCGAAAGTAACTAAGATGTTCCGACGTTCCATGGGTTACTAGAAAATGCGATTAGTGTTACAAAGAACAGTAGTCATCTCGTGTTACGGACTGTGTGTAATATAGGTTAGTTAAACATGGCATATTTTTTAAATAATTATAGATTATAAATTGATACCGTATGAAACTTAGCCATCATCAAAAATATCCGTTCAAAATATGTATAGTCTTACCCATATCGCGACACAGGGCTTCGGAAGACCTTTATTTGTAACTGTAATAATTGCAAACTGCAATCAAATCAAATGATATCATTATCAAAGTTTGATATTCATTTATCAAACTATGAAATAAAATACACTGGCCTACAAAACTAAGTAGGTATCACACTTTTAAAATTGCAATAGCTTTTTAAGTAAATAAAAAGGTCTGAGAAGAAGATTGAAGAAATGTTAGTAATGTATAGTTTACTAAAGTTTTAAAGAAAGTTGATAAATTTGCGATGAGACTTTATTTATTTTAAATCTCTAACTTCTATAGTTTGGAAAAAAATATTTTGAAAGTGTACTTAAAATTAATTTTTTTCTTGACAGTAGAATCAGACAATCTTTAACTATCACGCAATACTTTTAAAATAAATTATGACGATACGTAACATCCAAGATTAACCTAAAATACTTATGTTTATCATTTTAAAGTATATAATAAATTGTACAAGAGTAAGCAAAGCAAAGTAAAAATTACACCTGGGTCTGTATTGCGATAAAGTTATTCATACCGGTAAAACCTTACCAGTGTTAGTACCGTGGTCGACACCCATGCCGCATCGCATGGGAATTATAATAATAATAGCAGCCTATAACTGTCCGACTGCAGGGCAAAGGCCTCTTCTCATAGAGAGAAGTGGAACGAGCTGTGACCAACACGCTTGCTCATCGCAGACTTTGTTAATTCCAGGTTTCATCGCAGGAATTATAATTTTAGTGCATACTTGTTTTATGATAATTAATATGTAGTGGCTAGCTTCCTGAAATTCGTGCATACCAACGCCTTGTCTACGTTAACTACAAGTTGAAGATTTCCTCTAGAAATGTATAAGGAAATACCTATGTAATTTACTTTATTAAATCCAATACGAAAACAAAAGAACAACTTACTATTTTTAACAATTACTAACTCGCGGTAGTTATCGCCAATATCTAGAATTCTTGAGACAATAATGTCAGCCACAGTGACGCATCTCTTCTAACTACCAACCTGCTGTTAACATCACAATCATAGGATATTTTGGTTGCCTCGGTCACTTCAATTGCGATGCTCAGTGGAAACCACGCGGTTTTGATTACACGTTAGCTAGACACATTGCGTCAGTTATTCCAGGCAGCTTTCTTGAGAGAATGACCTGGCGAAAGGTGCTGGCATTTAGCCAACGTTCACCGCTTGTCATATGGAATCTACGTACTAAGTATTCTGCTGTCTCCGATAGCAAATGTGTAATGTTTACATAACTGCCCATTCGTTATTGAGCTGGTCATTCGCATTTAGGCTTATTTTAGTAAATAAGAGGATTGTTGGTTTTATACTAATCTTATCTGCATGTGATGTTTTTTAAACCCTACTTCAGTACATTGGTCTAAATTTTAGAGGAAAACAAAACATTAGCTACGTCCCACTCGGTCGTAAAAGTTGATTGAAAGGAAGTATTTTTTTCTTGATTCGTGTAGTTGAAGTAAAAACTATGACTGGGTTTTCCCATCGTACGAGCATTAGTGAGTACTTGGTAATTTAGTTGGGCAGGAATCCAAATTCCGGGATGCAAATGAGTTTTTTTCTACAACATTTTTTCTATCTAAGCAGTTCTAATACGCCCAATGGTAGGTAATGTCGATTCTGAAGTAGCAGTAGGTACTACAAAACGTATAACTGAATTGACTTGTAAGCCTTTCCATACATTTTGTTGATAAATCTGTTATTTGTTAATCTGAATTTCATCTATCATGTAAAGGAACTGCGTTCTTGACCTAGAACCTCAAGGTTTCCTTTATAGCGATAAGATGAATAAAAGTCTTGTATTTCCAATATTCAACAAGATAAGGTATTTTAAGTCTTACATTTATGCTTGTCGTTTTCATGTACTCGTTTACTGTTCTGTTTTAATTATAACTTGTCATAATAATATTTTCATGACCTTGTGTTATTTACTGTAATTACTATTCACAGAATTTTGGTGTATATTGATTTAATAGGTGTTTAATACTTCATGCTACTGCCAAACGTTGTGTTAACTTTAATGCCGACTTGTTATTAGAAGTTGTGTCGACGGTCAAACATTGCGGATAGAAAACAATACGACGACTAGGTTTTCCCAAAAAATAATTAGTTTCTTAATAGGTATGTGAAATAACGTACGATTTTAATCTGTTTGATATTTTCAGTAACTATTTGTTTCTTAACGTTAACAATCTTCGTGTAACTTATATCTGCAGTAAAATAAGTTGCAAATATTCGGTATTAGTAATCTTCAGAGGGATATTTTTGCATATATCTATATTAAGAAGATTTGACAATTAGGATAGCCCATATTTTTCCCTAAACTATGCGTAAGCTGGTTCATACAAACAGGAAAGAGCAATATTTCACCAAACTACCAATTAATCTTAATTCATCTACAGTGAAATCCGTAAATAGACTAGGTTGGTGAACCTGAAACCTCATACCTAACGCTTAATTATCTAAAAAGCCGAACTAATTAGAGTACTATTTTCTCCATTTGGGATATGAAACGGTGTTATAATGCTTATGTGTTGTAGCTGGTGACGTCAAAGCAATCACCTGTCACATTGGTCTTAAACTTGACAAAATGTTTGGCAATGGAAGTAGAAGCGTGTTGAACAACATGAAACAATAATTATACACCCAACTTCTCCGAATTGTAATTACTTCAAAGGCGAGAAAATTAGTTTACTGTACTTCACCATATTTATACACAACACGTGATTGGGACCGGTTGTAACGCATTACCTAACTGAAAGTTCAAGAGTGCTTACCACGTGAAAGGAAGGAGCGTGAAAATATATTTATAGAGGTGGAAGGAGAAACGTTTTCCATTTTCTAGAAACTTCGACATATTTATTTAAAGAAAGCACGTGGCGAATTCGCTAGTAAAATATTTCTTAAGATTTTGTCGATCTGTAATCTTTAGTTTTGCTTCCTGGTAAATATTTGGCTCATCTATGACGTCTGTATGTCTCCCAAAACTCGTTATATGACGACATAAAATTAATAGTTATATAAAAATATCCGTCTCAATTCTAAAAGAAAATCGTTTTCATTTGCTAGCTTTTGCACTGCGCAACGATATTATATCCAAAAGATTTTTTCTGCAATTTGTTCTTATCAGGTAATCGCATACCCAGTTAAGCAACACAGCTGTGATCAGACGGTGTCAAATGAATACTTTTTACGTTACTAACCGTAATACATATTATCATTATCCAAGACAGTTGTCTGTTCTCCGATATAAGTGACCTTGAAATATTGATTAGTGACGTCACAAATCGATCTAGGTTATCGCTGTTGATTTGCTAGTATGATACAGGATTTTACTGCATCGTATTTTAATAATATATTCACTTAGTAAAAAGATAATTGTAATTATGTATCATTCAGGTGACTAAAACAAAAAAGGAGCGTCGTTAGGTGTTTATAATTCACTTCTACAGTGATCAGTCATTGCCACTGTTTTGTCGTTTATCAAGATTATAATATTATCTTAGTCATACTCATAAACACACTTTACACATTAAGGTTCTTCAGAGATTTCAACGTTGATAGTCAATTTTATTTTTCTTCTTTCTTGGTCATTAAAATCTAATCTTAAGCGCCGATATGTACTATTTTTTATATCCATGTTGGTTAATGAAAAGTAAACTGTACATTTAGCATATTGTTATATCACAACAACACTGGCAATTGCAGCGATCAGCTAATGTTACCCTACGTATAAATTCATTGAACTCACTACTTATATGAAATCTAAATACCGACATGTAATATTGTTTTGTCAGCTGTTTTTAATTATGCTAATTAAGGCTATAAATAAACAAAATTATATTAAATTATAAATTCAGTTTTAAAGTGAGTAAGTTTAACGGTAATTATACATGTTGCTATCCTTTCCTATGTCATTATCGTTTCGCTTTTTTTAATATAAATTTCGTGCTATAGTAGAATTGTAAACGGTATAACCCGTCACGGCGCAGGCCTATGATATAATTCATACAACATAATTAACAACGAGAACAGAACTGACATTTAAATGATAACGAAGCCCCATCTGTCATCTTTAAGTGTTTGCACTAATGTGTTTACTTTAGGTTTAGTGGTAAGGTAAAGTTTGAATCTGTTTGATTAGTACGTGGCTTCGTCTTGCGAAGGATTAAGTGACTTATGTAATTACGAAGATAAGTCTTCAAGGATCTGAAAGAATAATGGCTAAACTATTTTTCAGACTCGTTGGATATGGGCGCACTTGCGAAAGCTACGTCTAGTACAACTAGTTATTAGTGTTATAGCATTAATTTATTATTGTAATCAACTATGGCTACTGTCTTCGACCAAATAAACGCGGTTTTCGCCCGCCGTGATGCGATCAGGCGACGTTACGCTCATGCAAACCCTGTAAATATATTTAACAATAATTTTGATGTTATATGACTATCGTAAATTATTACAGAAGCCAGTTTATATAGGCGCAATTAAGTGTCCTATCGTGTATTTTATATAGGCACGTACGTCATGCACTTCAAATACTTTATAGTTATAGACCAGGCATTGAAAATATCGTTAAAATCAGTGCAGTACTGTGCGGAGGTTGCAGGTACAAATAGCATTGTAAACAGGAAATCAACAATCGTCTAATTGTTTATTATATTAATCAAATACGCATGCACAACCCTTGCATCCGTATTTACTTTTAACGAGTAAACATGTAATGTAATCATAATAAGTCCCAATAACTTTCAAATTTGCAATTTTCGCAGTGTATGTTTGTGACATCATTTATTTGCGTTACAAGCATTCGTATGTTATATAGATGATTTTATATGCTTGTATTTTCGCACACATGTCATTTTAGTGAAGCAACGAAATGATGTTTATATTGCAAGCTTTTATAGAGAATTAATTGATGCTGGATTACTGCGTTGTGGTACTATTTTGTCCGCCAGACCCTCACTTAACCAGTGCTGTAAGTTGTTTATAGCCGATCATAAATAAACCATGTAGAGCTATAAATTGTCTTCAACTTCAACTGGTAACTATGTCTTGCAAATAGATTTTTTTTATTCTTGATCGGTGCAGGCTTTCTGCCTATGGCGTTATCGACTTCAGACACACATGTATATCATTGTTTAGTCTGGCATTCTTCTCACTCGCAGTTTTTTTTGCTTTTATTTACTTTCAATAAAAATCTATTGGCAAGAAAATCGATTGTGTACGAAATGAGTGCTATTACAATGTGTTTCCATTAATCGCGCATTATTACACTTCTTGTGAAAGAAAAACGACAAATGCAGTTACTAGAACGAGTATAATACTGTAAGAAAATGTCTAAATGAAATTATTTTTAAAGTTGACTGTTGCTTTTATCATGCATACAAATTTTTTCTACGACATTATTTAAAAGCTTCCTCAAAATTAGCTTGCATGAAAATTGCAATTTGTGAAAAATAGAGCTGCGTTCCCATTAAACATACATTTGCGTAGATACACGATCATTTCTAAAACGAACGTCGCGTGGACACGTGTAGGCACAATATTTATAATAATATCTATTAAATTTAACATTTGTTTTTCTGCACTAACATACGCAATACGACCTCTTATCAAAGTTCCTGTCGGCAAATACCTATCGTCGCTTGTCAACTGGACCGCGTGGAGACTATCTTTGGTACAAGATATCAACTTTAAGCTGTGCTTTATCCAATTCAAATGCTTCTACAAACAACTGAAAGCCATTGGCTGTACTTAATAATGCAGTCTTAATATCATGAGATCATATTCAGTGTTTAATATGTGAAGTAAGCCCCTGCTGTCGCCGTCGTACAAGACTTAGGTATTTCTTATAAGAACTGAAACTGTATAATAGGCGCTTATAAAAATAATTCCGTTATTAATGTCTCCAGTAATATATTAATGTATTTGAGCAATTACATCACAATCACAAACGATGACGTACGGCCAAAAGATACGATTAATCACCACACCTGTGAAGCATTCTGTGCCAAGATGTTCTCCGACGGTCTCTTGTGACTTACGCCATCTGAATATAGGAAAAGAAGCCAGGTCGTACGATCGCGACACGCTTACGCACATCATACGTCTACACATAAACATTGATACCGATATGCAACAGTAAGAACATTATGTGAGAGACAAGATTAAAAATATATCTCCGATAGCGAAGATTGACGAGGACTTTGCCTTTCTTATAATTATAACCCCAGTCAAATTGGTGTCTTCGTTTGGATTGTTTGCTAGGGTGCCCACGTCACTGTCAGGTTCAGCGTCTAAAACGGGCTGTGAACTCATTAGCAACGTGACTAGTTTTGTATAAGATAGAGTACACGCGGTGGAGCTTCAGTCAGACTATGTTAACCTAGATTTTAGTCGTATGTATTTTGGCAAAATGTTGCTCTACATAAATGAATCTTTATTTAAGCTCGTATTTTTGGTTGGATCCTTTTACTCAGGGATGACAAAGCCTACAAAGAAGTACTTAAAACTTTTGCATGATCATTCCTAACCAAGACTTCTGCAAACATTTTAAATTTACACAGATGACCTAGTAGCACAATTTCAGCTGCTGTATCGTGCAGAACCGACGTTTAAATCGCAAAGTTAAATTGTTGATAATATGTTGTCCCGAATAATGTCATGTTGCTGAATATCGCCTCTTTATTTCAATTTGCACAGTCATTGTCACATGAGGCAAGCTTTTCTCCCTTGTTTATTTAACTTAAGATGCTGATGAACTGTTTATTTTGTTTCTTCTTTTGCTTTAGTTTTTGCCTTAATGTTTTTATCGAGGTGTCCATAAAAGTTGCATTATTCTGCAAGTATGTACAAATTTTATAGAGTGCCTTGCTTTTTGAGATTACATCCAACGTTGTTTTCGACTTACGATGCCAAATATCCGAGAAAGTATTGACTAAATTTAGACATGATGTAGTTGTTTTGTTTATGTCCACAAAGCAAGGGCAGGACGATTAAATAAAAACAAGCCCATGAATGTAAAGTGCACTCTTATTAAACAATTTTTTTAAATCTAATTAATGTTTTTTTTACATACACCTATTATTTATATTCCTACTCCTCCTATAAATTATTTTATGATTAATTTCGTTGCGGGTTCCAAGTCATTTCTCTGGGACGCCTTGAGCTTCATTGACTCGATGGTTCTCAATGGTATCATTGTAGATCCTTGCTTACAGGAGTCGCAGTGATGGGCACGAGTGGTGGGCTTGTATCAAAATAAAAAAATACACCTATTATTTTCGTTATTGAACCTATTGTTGAGTATCGTATTTGGTGATTACAAGTGTATCCTAATTGCTTGAGATAAATTGACGTAATAAACACGTAATCGTTACCGTAACCTACTTAGACGTTATTTATTTTACGTGTCCACGGAAGGTCACCAACAACGATGATCGTCAGAGTCGGTATGTCTATTGGTGTCTAATTTACTCACACTACCTCACGAAGTCCATTGGTGGCAGATTCAAAAACATTTTGTTTATCACCTAACGCCTCGCTTATTAGCACGCATTTCTATTGGCTTTACATTTTGAAACATCGTTACTCTAAGTTCGTTGCTTTGTATCAATATTTATGTGAAATTAAAGTCACTATCAAATCGTCTTCATCTGATAATATTATACAAATGTTACTTCTTTTTTATATAAAATTGAAAACACATGTCGGCCAGTCTAAATATTATGTCTTCAGCGTTTCTTTTACGTAGAGGACTCGTGTTGTTAATTCCGCGACTGGTAAAATAAATAATATAATCGTACTCTAGTACACTTATGTATTAGCTGTACTAACATGAGAATCATTTTTTACGTAAACGTGTCATGCCATATTAACCTATATCTGTCTAGTATTTTTTGGAACTCTACATGATCACACCTAAATGTATTCAGTAGACTACACTCTTCTTAAAATAATATTTTTCTGGTTTTGTTCTTCCGGGAGTATTGAGTGTACGTAGAACATAGCGCAGTAGAATTGGTATTACTATTGTTTCACACCATGGATATCATGGAATCCCAAAATCAAAATCGTACGATTTTTTCGGTATCGGTCAAGTGACTCTTTGTGAAAAGTCAAACCACTCAGCCAAATCACCAATTGGGTAGGTGGTGTAGTTTCAAATACATCAAATCCACCCAACGTTAACGTGGAATGTTGTTTTATTAATTCCAACTAATCTGCTAATCAGCACTTCAGACTTCTGTTTCGTGTTCGGAGTCCACTTCAACACATTTTTCATTCAGAATACTTCATTACTCCCGAGGCACTTGTACTGAGAGTAATTTCGTACTCCATTAACTATTTCCGTGTACACCATAGCACGGTACTTGTTCAGTTTAAGGTTGTTATTGGAGTCACAAATACCAGCAAGGCCGGCCGGTGCGTACGTGCTCCCAGCAGCGCACTCGCACCCGTTTACCGCGACCCATCTTTATCACAGCTGATTTCGGTCAGTGTACAAGATAACACCGAAAAGGGCGGCTTAATCACTTTTGTAATTAGTAAAATTTTCCGTTACAGTTTGCTTGCTTACTAACGATTTTCCTCCATGCCATTACTGACCGAATTTCGCCGGTGCTTATCCGGTATGCTTAGCAGTTTGTATCAAAAACAATTCAAGGATTTAGACAAGAGACTTTATCGTAAAAATATCGCTCCCAAGCAACTCAAATTGAAATGTCGCAAACCAGTATTAATTTTCTATTAATATGCTATTAAAATCACTGCCCATTCATTATAATGCATAATATTCAAAGATATCAGGCAACTTCACAATAATGCCCATAACGTGACTTGAAAGAAGAATAGAGACGTAAATACAATTACCGTGTGAAGGTTCTTCCTTTATCGATATGAAATATATATTCAAAGGAACCAGTTATTTAAGTCATATTTAGCGCTCATGTTTATTTACATTTGTACGAGAGAGATCAAAAGCTACCCCAGATTTTCGTGTACTTGTGCGATGTAGGGGTGCGGTGTGAGGGTCGTTGGCCCCACTGCTAGCAGGGCATTGACCTCAGACGGCCGTCATCTGTTGCACACAGTTACATTATGTAGGTATCTCGCGTTTGACCCAGTTCGCACACATTGACATATTATGTTGTTAACTCGTTACCGGCACGTCAACAACGACAAACTTAGAATTACATAAATTTTTCCACTCAATAATCTATTATCATCTTAAATAGTTTTGAGGATTTAAAGTATGTTATATTATATTATGATAAGAAGACATCACATGATGTTTGCTTATTGAAAATATAAATAACAGCGATGTTAAAGACTGATATGCCTGATAGTAAAATAAGTAACATTATAAAACACTCGAGGCGATACTTAATTGATAAAGCCATGAGTTTATTGTAAACCATGATAATGATGTCCCCGAAATAACTAAAAACAAAGACACTGTCTTAGTAGTGGTTCTAATTGAACCAATTCCTTCACATAGTAACTGAAAACTAACAATTGATATTAATTTGTTACAAAATATCTATTTATACAATTGTGTGAACAGTATTGATGTTTTGATGGTTCGCAATGTAATTGAAAACACTGATATCAATTTTAGTTTGCCTGCTAGTACGAGTAGTGTCGTTTGAACCGTGTACAATGAGTCAGATTCTAATATTACACAGACAGTTGAGTATTCCTCTAAGAACCCAGCAACATGTTTGCTCCGGTTACCATTAACGTCGCAGATTAACACGAAACATGTGTTTCTTGTGCTATGTCCTAATTAACCAAAGAAATTTAAATTCATCAGAATAGAAAACGAAATGCATTGCATGTGTTTTTTTTTAATAGATCGCAGTTACATATTGTGTTATTGGTATTTGTCTACGCTTATCAATTGAAGATTAGAAATCCATGATGAGAGACTATTAAATACATATTCAGTCAGTAGCTTCAGAAGTGTTTAAAACCAAGACGTAGAACAACAGTATCTTTCTGGGTTAATTTTACTTCGTTTACTTTACTGTAACGACTTAGTCATTACATAGTAACGCTTAGACTCTGAATAACCACAATGGAATACATAGAAGTATCTGTAGGTCATATAAATATATTTTGGATTAAAAAAATTGCGAACTATACTTAAGCGCCATTTGGGTTATCGCGATGACATATAAGACAATAGATTTATATTATCTAGTTACAATAAAATACGGAATTCTAGTGCAGTAAGATTGCACTGTATGTCCCATTATAAGTAAAGGGATCACGACAGTTGTGTTGTTAAATAAGTGAAAAAAGTGTTATATCATGTCATTCATTAGATAACGATAATTCATTATTTATGATGTGATCGCGGATCTAATTTTATTCTGTAATCTAGTTCTGATAACCTGTAATATTATCTAATCGTATCCACGATATATGATTACATATATATTTAGGCAACTGATATTTAGCGATGTGGCATGCATACTTAGTTTTGTACAGTCTAGAGCTGGACCGGACCAGTGTGCTCGCTTTTTTCTAAGGCGTAAATAGAGCCAGAATGATATCATCTCTAAATACAATTAGGAGGCGCCAGGACCGTAATAGCTTATTTCCTGCGGGTAATTAAATCTACGTACAGATTACAGACGTCCCAATTTTATGCGAAGTCTGCGTGGGATCAAGTTAATGGACTCCTTGCAATAGTAATTTACAACCAAATAATATCGAAACGGTGAATAATTTCTTGGTTTAATGGATTAATAGGTTCTGGAAAAATTTTACCTTTATATTAGGAAACCGTATTTCTTTTCAGTCTAGTCGTGGATGTATGGGCTTTCTGTAGCAATAAATATCTATCTATGGCGTGGACGATATGAGCGCAGGACATGATTCCTTCGAATCGCCAATGTTTATAATCATAATGATATACCAAAAATACGTGTTCTTCGCAAAGAAGTAACCTACGGATTTCCACTTCCACTGCGATTCTGATATACCGGAAGATTATGAAGCAAGTGGTTATGCAAGAATCGTTAGCACGTTGATTGTTGTCTGCCTAAACCACATAGTGTAACAACAAGATAATAAGAGGCGTGTATTGTATTGTGGTGTTAATGTCGTCTATTATACTCTTCATACAATGCTGTGGAAGCAATAGCAACTTTCTTTAAGAAACCAAAAGAATCAAAGAAATCAACAATGGTTAAGAGGATGATACTGATTTAAGTGATATTGGAAGTATTAGATACAACAATTTAATTACTAGACCAAAATGTAATTAAGAAAGTGAAAACAAATGTTGTATAACAGTCTGCGCTAATTATTTTAGCCAACTAATAGACATAACAGCCTAGCAACTCGTGAGTAATTTGTGACAAAACTAGAATTTCTATGGCTTTATAAGCTGAGGATTTGTTATTCTGCCAAGTCCGTAACGAATTACATATTTGGGTATGACTGTGATTATATAACTTCCCTAATAAGTCTTAAGTGATTAAATAATTTTATT
This sequence comes from Abrostola triplasia, assembly GCA_946251915.1. Taxonomy (NCBI): domain Eukaryota; kingdom Metazoa; phylum Arthropoda; class Insecta; order Lepidoptera; family Noctuidae; genus Abrostola; species Abrostola triplasia. Next base: position 2,923,872 of record OX276425.1, read on the forward strand.
ACATCAAGCTATACTTTTACTTTTATTTTATCAACGAACGATTTTGTGTATGTTTTGTTTAAGTTCATTACTCTTTCCTGACTTAGATATATTATTCTTGTCTACGTCTTACGGTCTACCTATCAATGGCTTCTAAAGAAAAGCATAATATATTTATCAAAGCTTAGTTGGGTATTCATAAATTATAATATTATTAATAACATTGGAAATACTTTTAGTGATCGGCACACTTCTTAATCCAAGTGCATTTCGCTTGGTTTACCTGACCTAATTTAGAAACCTACATGTCAACGAAAGGACACGTCATTGCATTTATTACGTTGGGGACTGGGGTCTGACTACAAGAGATATATTTACGCAAACGCCGATGTCGTACCACCTCAGTAGCGGAAGCCATGCAAACCTTGAGAAGGGTCAAGGGGCTGATTACCTATATTGCCGGAATGCCTGGCAGTCTGTTGTATTCATTTTTTTGGTCACTCAAGCAAACTCCGTTCATGTGTATCGACTTCAAACTCTACATACAAGACCTTATGCAAGATCTAGGCATATCAATGTTCGTAAATTTTAACAAATTTTAACAAATTATCACGTCGCTCTGCAAACATCGTATACAGTTCCAGTATATTAACAAAACTATAAACAACACTTTTTCAACATGAATGTTGCAGATAGAACTAACTTAATACAATTTTGACTATTATATTTTTTTAGTTAATTGAAAGTTATTTATTAGATTACCATTTAATGCTTTGTAGCGTTGTTTTAACGATCTCTATCTTAGAACCGCATGTTTTCATCACTAAACTGTAGGTGTGAACTGTGAGTTTAACCCGTTCACCCGTGTCCCCCACTTATCTGGTCACATTCTACAAATATAGTAAAAATTTACTGCGGAATAAGTTTTATCTTTTTCTATCTTATCACACGAACTGTAATTTTTTTGTTTACATTTAAATATATTGATGTTGTTTTCGTTTTATATAATCGAGCCGTTTTGCCTTGATCTCACGTTTCAGAAATATCCAATCGATCAGGTCTTGACCTAATGATATACCTATGATGGAACTGGTGTTTTGAATATTCGTATAAAACAAATATTTTTACCTATGGCTATTAATAATTAAGTAGTTTTTTTGAGCAACGTGCTTGAGTTTAGTGTATAATTCGATGATGATCACATCACATATTTTTTGTAAAATGTGATGCATCAAATAATTCACAATCTGTCGTGCAAGTTATTATATAAGAAAAGTTCATCTTGATAAAGAGCAAAACATCATAAGATAGTCGTTCCTAATTATTACAATATAACAGTTTCGATCGCCCATTGTGATACAGAGAGTATATTTCCATATATTTTGAATAGAAGACAAACAAATTGATATACTGATTTCTAAAATGTTTTCGAACCACTTTTCTCAAGGTTATACGAATATAGATAATCTAAAATTTGTTTATTATTGATTAGTTTTACATGTGACTTATATCCTGTTTATCTGAGAGCCAGTTATCGTTTACGACGAAATGATCGCAATGTGTTATCAAAGATTACCTTTGTTAAATGTATTCAACAACTTAAAAGTTACTTAATCCATGAGTAAGATTATGTTCGGTAGTGATAGCGATGGTAAACTCTTTTTCTGATTCCATATTTTTATTATCTTTTATACTTGTCAGTCTACTCTCATTTCTGAATTTATCTAAGAGGCCGACTGTCTCAAATATAAGCGAGTTTCGAAGGATTTACGTCGAAGAAAAATATGTATGTTGATTTCATCCATATATGGATAACATTATATTTTTAGGTCAATACCTTAAGGTCAACCTCAGTTTGTATAAAAAATCTCTGCTCATGATTTGTTTTATAATTTTTCCTCGTTTCCTTCAAGTTAATTGAACTGTTACAGTTTCGCTTTTCCTTAGGAATGTTTTGTTTGAAAACAATTTGGAGTTCTTAGGTAATTTTAACTATTACCTACGATATATGTATAGCGCTGTACATACACCAAAATTCAAATGATGCATTAATGACCATAGTTAAAATGTTTTGTCGTGTGAAATACATTTATTTAACTTTCACTTTAAAAGGAATAATTTAAGTGATGTACAATTTCATATAAATCTCAAAGATAACAGCGTAGTATAATGTTAGTCTTTATTGCGTAAGAGTTCACCTTGACTCTTTAGTTGATCGGTGAGACCATTAGACTAGTGCATCTGCACTTGTGTAAGAAAAACTATTCAATGTGCTTTAAATCCGTAGCTATATCTCTTGTTTATAATCAACAATGAACTTTGCGAACTATTGTACGGCTTTATTATTAGTTTTTATTATTCCATAGACGTCATCTAACTGTTTCCCGCGAACTGCAAATAATTACTACATATAAATTTATACTATAACAGAAAGGTTTATCATAACTCTTATGATAATCAGCAATTGCAAATTAGTTGCATATAGTTTAAATCTATTCTAAGGTTATCCTTTGTTATTGATGACAGATTAGAATAAACGGTACGAACACACATTGTGTGATATTATTTACCCAGTAATTATTCATTCTTATGGTATAACCTTAATCGCTTGAGATAAAGCAGTCAAGTGGATGTAAGAGCAACAACTTAACATGGATAAGCGGGTCATGGATGGTAAATATGAGTGATGTTGCGTACGTGCAATACATAGTTGCACACAATAAACTGCACTAGAATTGCACAGACACTTTTAAGACTACTTACTGAACTGCTAGTTTGCATACGTAATGTATAGCTAGGAAGTGATATTTAAGACTTCCTCAAGCAATCGTACGATATTGTACCTACTTGGAGTCTACAACACAAGAATAGCTCTAAATTCTTTTTACGATCCAGATTGTGCTGTCCAGTAATAAATCGTTCCTCAAGAATCGATTACATCGGGACTCGGTCAAATAGATAAAGCCCTGTATACCTACTGTACGGTTCGAAGCGTAGGTGTTCTTAATTATTTTTGAACGTAGAAGGTCACGAACTATTTTCCACGTCACTGTGCCACTGCGTTGCTTCAAAACTTGTGTAATATATTTTTGTTAATTGTTTCATGATTATTTTTAGCATCCTCTTGAAGTTCAATTGGTTATCTATTTTCGTTGCATGTTTTAGAACTATCGATATCTTCGTAAAAGCTTCATAGATACACTTTATCTCCGATAAGTTCATGCTTATAACATTCATGGTTTGAACTTAATCTGGTTTGCCTTTTTGTTAGAGAGTATTATAGTGTCAATCAACCCTGTCAACATGATCTATATAGTATTAATTACATTTTGTTGTTTACATCTGTAATCTGAACAATTGTTCACCGTGTATTATTATTTAAACCTGTTTTGTCGACGGAAATGGCTACCAAAGTACGATAAGTTATATAATAGCAAAATATTATTTAACATTTTGATATAATTTGTTGATAAATTTGTTGTTATTGTCTCTGTAGTTGCGTAGTCAGATGTTTTCATAGCATTTAATCACTATCAGTGTATGTTCGTTTTGTCCAGGTTATCAGCAACCGTCTTACGTATACATTAGATAGTATATATTATTTTATGTAGGTATATTGAGATGTAAGAAGCTCCTTCTCTTCTTAGACACATAAGTAAACAATAGAAGTATGCCTAAAAATAAACTAACAAAATTTGAACGGAAACATTCTCAGAATTTTGTCTATCCAATAGTTTGTTGTAACAATTTCCAGACGTGTTTTTCTTGATAATTTATGTATATCTATGTTTTATATTAAGTAGATAATTGGTTCGTCTTATTTTCTAGTAAACGTAGTTTAAAATATAATTTATGCTAAGTAAAGAAAACTATAAATTACTCTTCATTAATTCGTCAATTCAATCTCTATTAATTCGCAGCCAATTATCCTTGACCGAAAGCGAAACGTGATCGACTAAAAGAATAACAATTAATAGACGCTTGTCTATTGCGTTCTCGAACAAAAAACTTGTTTACTACACATTTTTTTCAAGATAACTGGATTTTTATTATTTAACTTTTTATAATAAAACTTTTCATAATTCAGTAGTAAGTAAGGGATGCTAGAGCAAGGCTTGTTTTAAATTCAAAAGCATTATATTGTAGCACCATGGAACTAATGGAACTTTCCACGCAGCTATGGAATTAATTTGTATGTGTTTCTGTTTAGATTAGTCTTACAATCACGCACACATGGACGGCTCGTTCGAGGTTTTAAGTAAGTTATGTGTTGACGATGACATCATGTGAGGCTTGTATGAACTCGGCATCATAATCTGGCCAAACTTGTTGCGAAGCGCGTTTGTTTTTAATATTCTTATGGAAATCTGTACCATATATGCCACGTTTTAATTTTTAGAGACTTTAAGATACCTAGTCGACTTAGTCGTCGAGTTTTTTTTTCAAGTAATGCTTTTAAAAGTGTCAAGTTAATCTAATATATTCTGTATAGTTTTTTAATACAACAAGACTGTTTATACAATATCTTCTGTATTCGGACATAATTTTTTCTGATGTCGGATTATACATGGCCATCACTTGTACCAGAGTGCATCGAACCCGAAGATAATGTTTTTTTTCGCCTGCTCATATGGAATTGGTAATTTTGGGCAATCTAAAATTCTGATGGCTCTGTCCTTGACCAAAGTCCTCGTGTAACGAAACTATTGAGATGCAGGTGAAAATATTTTCGTTATTGTTTCTATATCTAGTTTAGGTTCATCTGTATTACCTAGTTATTGTTTTCACTCTCTACTCAGTTTATGTACTTAGTTGTTTTAGACCATGAGTCATGCCTGAGATAATATAATTATCTGAATGAATATGTATATTTAATTCTATATGCACCTGTATGATCCTAATTACAATTCAAATGTATCATCAGGTTTTGTTTTTATTCTTTAATTCTTGAATTATTTAAATACTTCATGTAATGAAACAAAACCTTTGTTAGTTGCGATTTCAGTTTAGTTTGAAACATGTATTTTTGCAAGTGTGCATAATGTTCATCGGAAAGCGATATTATTATACTGACCTGAGAATGTTATTAAATATTCGTAATCTATATTTTTTGACGTAATATAAGATGTACATAGTTATTAAATACCGCAACTCTTTTATGTTTCACATTTAACGGATAAGAATCGTTGTGATACAATATAAAGAAATTAATAACTTGATTGCATCATGTCGATTAGTTAGTAAGTAGTACCTATCAGTATCTACTCAATTGTGCAGAGCTGAAAAATAAACCGTATAATAATTGAGTTTTCCGTTATAAAATACCTATGTATAACAAAAAACTTAGATGTACTTAAATTGTTTTCGAGACAAGCCCATCGCTTCTGCTTATCATTTTAAACTCCTATAAATTAGTAAGATAGAAGAACAACCTAGCAAACCCTTTGTATCTTCAATTAATTTTGGAAATGAAGAATGTGCCTGTGGCTAAAAACGGCCTCCAACCATTCAATATCAATATCGAAAGTACCGATATTCGAACGTAAAACTGAGCCAATAATACCAGTTATTGGCTTAGTCCATAAGTAACCACTCGAGCTAAATAAATTTGCTACATCTGGTCGTAATTAATACAATGTTGATCAGGTAAACAATAGTAAGTAACCTATAAAGCTATTCGTAAATAAATTGTTAAATCGTGCTAACCGCAAGCGAAGCCGACGTTGTTTATCTTTATCTGACACGCATAAGTGTCAGACTACTATTCTGCGGTAAACCGCTGCGCATACGACCCAATTATAATTGTTTTAAACCGTAATACTCAGGTCGCCTCATTGTCTAGCAGGTCACAAGATCGTGAGGACCTGAGTACGATATTCGGGCAGAACTCAATTTTACAACGAACTTTTGATAGAGTGTAATTATCCAAGATTAAAATGTGACCCAAATTGAGACGAAATGCCGCTCTCGGCGTATATTAGGTGGAGGAAAGCACACCTACGGACATAACTTTCCACCGCGCCGCGCGGGCATCAAAGGAACGACGCGTATTGATATTGATTAGTAGTTCGCAGGTCATTTAGTACAAAAGTGGCATATAAGTCATTCTCCTTTGTAATATCTTGAAATTACGGTCAAACTAACACTTTGAAGTAACCAACTTATCGTCTATTCTTGTTGCACTGTTTAAATTATAGTTATGTTTCATTGACGTCAATCGACTTTACTGCTTATTCATTCGTGCCACGTAGATTACCTTAATATCTGCGTTTATTATAAGACATAACTCACAAGCATTATTTTGTTGCATAAAAATCCCTCAAGTATGATTATAAAAAGTTTATATTAGTGATTATAATTATTCGAATGAATTTTGTTATCGATCACGTCTAGTCCTCGAACAAAACATGCTTTCTGTGTATCTCGGACTTCATATTTACGATAACTTTTTCCAGAAATGTAGCGAGGTAAATATTTTGGCTTTTTCTAGGAATGTTACGAAGAATTGTTTTGCAAGATATCTTGTAATGTAATGAAAATAATTGCAATTCAATACGAAAGCCCAGAAAGTTCTGCTGCATATATTTATTTAACCACATAATCCACAATATACTTTATCCTTATACTGAGTAGTTTCCCTGGAATTCAATAGGACTTTTACAATGATAACAACTACTTTGCGATTCAGAGGCTTGGGTCATATGAAAGTATAAAAGCATTCAGATGTACATACTCTGGTAGTGAGGTGATCGACACTGCTTCACCGTTTCGAGCCTCACATGTATTATACATAACGACACCAAGAGAACAGCGCAAAAAGTCCACATCAGCATTGCAAATATGTTTTTCCGTAACCTTGGTTTGGGTGACCGTATAATACATACAATGGCTTGCGATAAAAAATGCCCACCCTTCAAGATACCGTCTAGGTTTACTGTCTTACCTACTTAACTGATAAGTATGAGTTTATTATATACTCCAGTAGCTCCATGATTGGTGGCATTGGCCACATATCAAGGCTTAATTATATCTGTCCGAGCCATAATATGAACAAAACAATACATTAAATATTTTGGGCCTTATAACCGGTAAGGTAACTGAATTAATGAGGGGCCTCCTGGATGGAACGTTTTCTGATCTATTGTTGCTGTATTCGAGGTTGAAATAGAATTGAAATTATTTTAAATCCACAACTAATTATCATCTTCAGGATCTAGAGGATTTATTGTAAAACTGCTCTCTTATTTACTCCGAGTAGGTAGTGTGTTTTGCTTCGGTAATTATCTTTGATTCAGAAATATTTCACGTTGCGTACTAACATTAGTAATGGATACAGTAGGAGTAGGCTAATTAGTAAAACCATAAGAAAATCCAGTCCACCTTCCTTGCCGCTGGTTACATTGTCGAGATGTCCTCATTGTCCTCAAGCACGCATTTTCAAAGGTAAGCGGGGTTTAGCGATACATATTGGGAAGGTCCACAAATCCCAAAATGTACGTCTAAACCCTACTAACACTCCTTCCCCTTCGGCCGATACATGTACCTACCCTTTTTGGCAAACTTTATCAAAATTAAAAAATTCCGTCCCACTTGTGAAGCGAGTGCCTCGTGGTGCCAGGCCAGCAGTTGCTGAACATTTAGCTAGGTATATTCGCCTCGCCACACGGGAGAACTCGCAAAGTGCTTGGGAACAACTACTTACCTTCACTTATAAGATTCTACATGTACAAAAAAATTTGGCAAATACAAAAACATTAACAGCCCAAATTAAAGATAATTGCAATACTTCTAGGTCTATTTTTGATCCGAAATCCCCGACACACCAATATTTCCCACCAAGAAATATAAACCAATATGTAGAGTCTAAACTAAGCGAAGGTGATATTAGGGGTGCCGCTAGATTACTGTTTAGCAGTGATGTGGTGGCACCTTGCTCACCGGAGACTTTGGCTGCTCTGGAGAGCAAACATCCGGCTCCAGCGGATGACCTTACTTTTCCTGACTCCCCTGATTTAGTTTCACACTCCCTTCAAATTTCAGCTCAACAAGTTATCACAGCCATAGGCTCCTTTCGAAGTGGCTCAGCTGGTGGACTCGACGGCCTGACACCTCAACATCTTAAGGATTTGACGTGCCCAGGCGCCGGTAAAGCTGGTGAGACACTTTTGAAGGAGCTTACAGCTCTGATAAATTTGATGCTTTCTGGCAATGTGAATGAGTCCATCGTCGATATTTTGTATGGGGCCAACTTATGTGCCCTACGCAAAAAAGACGGTGGTATTCGTCCCATTGCCGTAGGAAGCACTTATAGACGTATGGCAGCCAAAATCTGTTGCAAATTTTATGGCGAAACCCTTTCGGACAAATTTCAGCCCCTTCAGCTAGGTTTTGGCTCAAGAGGGGGTTGTGAGGCTGCCGTACATTCCCTGTCAACTTTTTTAAATTGTGGGAAAGGTGAGGTCGTAGTGAAGGTCGACATAAAAAATGCGTTTAATTCTGTTAACAGGGACTCCTTGTTGGCAGAAGTCAAAAATGAAATCCCTAAAATTTATAGTTATCTTTGGCAATGTTATAGAAACCCATCAAAATTAGTCTATAAAGACAATCTCTTGGAATCTGCTGTTGGCTGCCAACAAGGGGATCCTCTTGGGCCAGTTATTTTCAGCCTAGCTATTCATCCAATAATTAAACAGTTAAATTCAAAATTCAATGTATGGTACCTGGATGATGGAACTCTAGGAGGTGACGTAGAGACAGTTTTAAAAGATCTAGAGTTTCTAAAGGACAAATTAAATTCTATTGGTTTGGATCTTAATCTTTCAAAATGTGAAATTTTTATCTCGGACACTACCGACAGACAAGACACGTTAACAAAATTTAATGCAATAGCTCCCAATATTAAAATTATAAATAGAAGTTCTCTACGTCTCCTAGGGTCTCCTATTTTGGAAGAATCCTACCCCGAATTTATAGAAGAAAAAATTCAAAATTTCAATATGATTTCGGACAGACTTTATAAAATTACCATGCATTCGGCCATAACTTTGATTCGATATTGCTGTTTTGGACCCAAATTTACTTACAATCTCCGATCAACCGCATTGTGGAAGCATACCCATCTTTTGGACAAAATTGATCAAATTATCCGGACCACTCTAACGTCGATTCTAAACATGTCCTTGGACGACCGAGCGTGGTCCCAAGCTACGCTTCCAGTCCGTTTGGGTGGTTTAGGAGTTCGTACAGTTTCAAGTTTAGGTTTACCGGCATTTCTCTCCTCAGTCCACAGTACCGAAAAATTAACCAGAAGAATTCTAGCTTCTTGTCTGGTTGATTTTGAGGTATCGTGCTTGACTGAGGCAGTAACAGCTTGGAAAATAGCTTGCCCAAATACTGATCTCCCGAACCAGCTTTTCTCCCAGAGGCAGTGGGACGAGCCGCTCTGCAGATTGATACGGAAGGAATTGATTAATACGTCAATCAATACTGCTGAGCGCGCTCGTCTGCTGGCTGTGGGCGAATGGGAGTCGGGCCTTTGGTTACAGGCACTTCCGTCGCCCAACATTGGAACAATGTTGGACGACAACACATTCCGCGTGGCTACTAGTTTACGCTTAGGGGCTCCAAGTGTTGCACCTCATCGATGTCACTGTGGTGAAGCAGTCGACAGCCTCGGACGGCATGGTCTATCCTGCAGTAGGAGTGCTGGTCGCATACCGAGACACGCTAACTTAAATGACATCATCCGTCGTGCTCTTGTCACCGCCGGCGTACCAGCCGTACTAGAACCAAATGGCTTGGTACGTGACGATGGAAAGAGACCAGATGGTATGTCGTTGTTACCCTGGAAATTGGGAAGGCCTTTGGTGTGGGACGCAACGTGCGTCGATACCCTTGCACCTTCTCATGTTTCTGGCTCGGCAATTTGCGCTGGCACTGCTGCTGCTGCTGCGGAGACCCTCAAACGGCGGAAATACAATAACCTGATAGGTAATTGTATTTTTGAGCCGTTTGGGGTTGAAACATTTGGGCCATGGGGTCCGAGCGCTCGTGCTTTGTTTAAAGAGTTAGCAAAGCGCCTAGTCGACTCCACACGTGACCAAAGGGCTGGTTCATTTTTTGGCCAAAGAATTAGCATTGCCATTCAACGTGGCAATGCTGCCAGTCTTTTGGGCACGTTACCGGTTGACATCGATGGGGATGAATTCTTTGATGCTTTTTAACTTTTTATTTTTGTATATATTGTTTTTATTTTGTATTAGAATTAAGTTGTATATATTTGTAAAATAGTATGTTAATCTATAATTAAATAAGAAAATTGTTTCATACGTTTTTGTTATCCACTGATGTGACTATAATTTTTAACTGTGTTCATGTTTTTTAATCCAATAAACTGCATTCAATCTCCTTTTACGTGCCTAAGCTACATACGCTCTTCATGTTCCTGCACTTCTGTGAAAGTAAATGCTGGTTTATGGTTCAGAATTGGGATTTTGTATTGAATCTAAGAAAGGGGTACTCATTACACAATGTGTAATATTGTCCAAAAACATCAACGAAATCCTGTACCTTTAAACTCTAACCCTTTGAGTATTGCGATCGTTATGTAAAGTGACAAACGTATATCTGTGTTGAAATCTATTCTTGTCAGTGACAGCTTTTTCTGATTACATGTTATGATTTATTCATACTGCTCCCCTTATTAAAATTCTATTGCAACCATGACATAACCCGGTGTTGCACTTTTGTCTTTGGAAAGGATTACATTAGTCAGAATAGTTTTCGTCTCTTAAATAATCCTGTTTCTAGATTGATAGTGCATAGGTAATGTATGCGTCTAGATATCTCTCCTTTAAAGCCATTTTAAAGTCATGTACAAGTTCATTATTTTTAGTATAGTGAATACACAAATATTTGCTGTACCAAGATTACTCTTTGTATAATACTTACAGTATTTGTTTAAATATTTTATGGTTCGTCTGCTAAGTGTGAATTACGTAAAATGTTTGTTGGTATCATGTCATCTTTCTGAGAAAATTACGATCAATTCTCGCAGCTCGACTTGCGATATAATTATTTTCGTCGAGTTTAATCTCAGAGTTCGTAACATTGTTGTATTTTTGTTTCGACCAAGCCTTGCAGATGTTCACATCAAGATTTTACTTTAAGAATTTCAGCCTCACAAAAAATATTTTATTTTTCAACAAATGTCTTTGTATCGTGCATCAGGTGCAGCACGGTTTCTTGAGCGTTGGCGTACGTGATCCGATTCAAATGACGGATCAAAACCCGAAAAAAAAAATACACAAAAGCAAAAAAAAAACCGAGTCCTCGGGAATACCCCGGTTCAGTTCTTGCTTACCCATGAACACTATTAGATGTCTCTGTATAAAGGTTAAATCTTCTAAATTAGACTCTATTGGTCTGACTGTAAGCTCAATTTTATCTGCCGTAGTATATTTAGGGGCCACCAAATAAATTTTCGGTGAATAGATTTACAACTAGCTATAAACGCACCCCAAGGAAGAGCGCTTGCTACTTGGTTATGTAATTCGAGTCGAATAATTTAAGTACCTAACCAGAATGTGTGACTAGAATCGTTTTTTTTAGTTGTGATTAACAGTTTGGTTAAATATTAGTCTTGTCTTTTGTTCCAGAGTGCCTTCGAAATGGATGAGGATGCGGATATTAATGCTATTATTTGGAAGGTTTTAAAAACAGGTTGGCATTTAAAATTACTTAGTTTTATACCTATTATAAAGATGTAAGATAAAGTCAATGAGTACAATATACTCATAGCTTGGTAATGCAAGATTTAACTACCTTGTAGCCTCCTAAATCTGAACAAAGACAAAGGAAGGGATCCCGAATTATTACTGCGCAGTAGGATCGAACGGGACCCAAACACAATCTATTAAACTCGCACGATTCTGACCCGTTGTTGTTCAGTTTCAAGCAAATAGATAAAAAAACTTACTCGCTACCTTTATAGTAGATTGCGCGTAGAGTTTCTTGGAAACTACGCAAACGTATCAGGTTAGCTTCTTATTTTTTTTGAGTTCCCCGAAAAAGAAACAATGAAACCCCTCAACTTGACCGAAAATAAACGAGCCTTACCGTTACAAATTAATGATGCGGAATTATGGACTCCTGACTTCGATGGAAGCCTAATTAATTTTGCAACACTTCCAATATTCTTGACAAATGCTAAAATGGTTGACGTTATAATGCTTATAGAATGTAGATCCTCATCACTCAAAATATGTCACTTTATTGTATTACGCAGAATTGAGATTGTGTAAATAAGATCATACGACAATGTTTTTTGAAGATAAACTCGCATGTTGAGTTATCACTCATCGCTAATGCTAATGCCGCCTTACAGCTGACTTTTTTGGCCGCACCTGTTTGTCATTTTCATTGATTCAAGTATAGTATTAATACTGTCAGATGAAATTAGAACTAAGCAATGTTCACTTATATGCAGCATTTAATAACTTGATTATAATACATCTAAATTGCAGAGAATCTCTATTCTATACGGGTAATATCGTTGTTGCCTTACAGTACTGCTTGTTAGGGTTATGTTATTGTTATTGTCGGTCACGTAGGCCAGCAAGCGAGAATATCGTGCGACAGAGACGATACGTGTGAGAGGAGTAGCGCTAGATGTTAGAGTGGGAAAGAGAAGTGGCGTGACAACAAACATGGCGGCGGCGCCGGTTGCCGGTTGGACCGGTTGGCTCGTACCACGTGCGTTTTGCGTTGTGCACTCGTTCCCGTATCTTGTTTGTCAACAAATGCCCTGTGAAGGTCATTCATGGGAGGGTTAGAAAGACAAAGGATTCCCTGTTGCATAACAACGTTTATAAATAAAGAATATTATAAGACCAAAACGAGGTGGATACCGGTATACACGAAGCAGCTTTAGACTTTATTTTAAAAGGTGATGTAATAGAGGTGCGCAAATTTGTTCGTTCATTCAGACTGTGTGTCGTTAGCTTTGTTTATTGATAACGTATTCGCAGCGTTAATTAATAGGATTCATATGATAAATAATAACACCCTATACCAATTTCATCAAAATTATAGAACCACTTTAAGCTACAATACAAAATAAAAAGTTTATACCATTCCTATAAGAAAACATTACAATGCAAAGAATAACGATGATGTAATTTATGAATATAACAATTAGAGAGTACCTATTGATATAAAACGATGTATGGTTAATTCACAAGAATTACAAGGCTAAGGAATCAAAGATTATAAACCATCTGAAAATTTAAGAATTATAGATTCTTATATGATACCTATTTTAATATAATTGTACATATTCTTGAATGGGAAGGTAATTATGTAGATATTATATATTGTATTGATGGTTAGTTACAACAAGCAACGACGACGTGGAGAAAAAATAAAGAACAAAAAATATAAACACGTCAGCAGTGTGAGTGGATACGCATGCGCGCGTGCGAAAGAGTCCGCAACAACGACGACACACAGCTTTGCGAGCCACGGAGATTGAGCGGGTGAGGGGAGCGGGGGGAATGTGTATGTGCGCGCCGGGTTGAGCCGGCTGTGCGACCGACTCTTCAGTTGGATTTAAGAACATCGGACGGGCGGGCGTGTGTAGGATGGATCGCTAAAGACACCAGCAGTTTTTTTTTCATTCCGCCTTCTAGCAGTGTTTGTTTATTACCTTCCGGCACACTTTCCGTAAATCCTTCTCGACCGTGGTGCTTTATAATTTTATTTTGGCGTTTATTTTCTATCTTACCTTTAACGTCGTTCCGATTTCACGTCGAGAAGGCGGCCGCCACAAGTTTGAAAGCGGCTTTTCAAGAGTAGTACACCTACTCGTTATAATTCTCAATATCGCTGTATCAACGCATCAGGCATTCAGGATGGTGAAGAAGGTTTCAGAAGAGAGTGTAGATAGCGGTAAGTTATTTTTTAATACTTGGTAGTTATTGTGGGTATACATTTGGTGCGGATCCCAAACTTTGCAAAGGATTTTCATTCGTTTGTCTACCCAGCTTTTTGTGCCTACTGCGTAGTTGAGTCAGCTCTATTTTGGAATATGTTTTGTATCTATAGATTTCATAGAAGTTTTAAATACGTGAATAAGTAATTGGTTAGTTAGTTTTACCGTTTAGAGCTTCTCCAATAGCATTGCTAATATTGTTAGTGACTTATCTAAGTAAAATAGCATACCTACCTATGTTATCAATCCGTTTCAGATTTAGTTCGGCGAGGTTCATTCACATAAGATATTAAACGAAACTGTTGACATTTTTATCATTATTGTTTGTTTTCAAGAGCTTTAAATTGAAAACATTGAGAAACATCTGTCGAAGTTCAGTGATACTTGGTTTTAATAAATAGAATATGATATTTCATTTTGTTTCATCATTTTAAATATTTATCATAAAAATGCGCCTCCTCATACGATTGTATACCTTATATCATCTCTTGCGTCATTTGCGGGTGTATCAACCCATTTGACACCTTTAGTATTATTAGGGTTTTGATTAATCTGTTAAGATAATAATTATGAACAGATGTTTAGGTTTTCGATAATTGTGGTAAGTAGGTAATAATAACGTTAGGTTATGCTGTTTATGACTTAAGTCAAGTTAGATCGTAAAAGATATTATGGATCTAACCTTGGTTGTTTTCATAAATAAAGGTATTGTAGTCGTTAATCTAAGACGTGTAGGTACTGCAAAACACTGACCACACTCAATGCATTGCAATTTAAACTTAGAATTTTATGACCGACCAGTGACGTGAACATGATTGTTATTGCCGTTTAGTTTGTATTATTTTCATATTACTGTTTTGATTCTTCTGTTAAAATGCTTCTGCTCTTACCACTGCACCTGCACGATAATTGCCGTAGATACGTAATGTTGATGTTTAGTTCGAAGAAAATCAACTAAAACTTAGATATGATATAGTTTCAAATGTCAAAGTGTTACATGGAGCGAGCGTTGACCGGTCAGCCGGCACACTGTTTCACAATTCGCGATTTTGCAACATTCACTGAATTCGAGTGGGTATAATGTTTATGTTATTGCTCAGGAACACATTTAGCAGTTTCATTAAAACGTTATTCATTTATCAATACCGTGTTTCCTGAATTGATTAGTTTGTAAAATACTTCGTAATTTATGTTGGCATTTTGTTAATTTTTGCTTTTATATAATTTGTGCTAAATTTGTACCTTCGATTCCAACTGGAATAACGACACCCCTTAGGGTTTGATTGGAATCTCATAACCACAGAAATTGTTATTACTGAAATCTTTATGTACCTATTTAGAAATTAAAATAGGTACATAAAGATAAAGCACCTTGATAATACATGACAGATTTTTTGTAGACATGGAAATTCGAAATGTCTTTCTTCTTTCTTATAAAATTTTCTAAATTTCTATTGACCTAAAAGAAAGCAAAGCTTCCTAAGATCTTTAGACCAAGTAGATTTTTAACGAATAAGAAAACTTCTGCAATAAGGAGACGTATCGTTAAAAAAATCTTTATGCTTACAAACCCATTCGGTATGTACTGTACTGTACGGCGCATTTGTGATTTTCTTCGCCTCTTCATATCACGCCTTTATTGGTTGTTATTGATCCACTGTTTAAAAATCAAATTGGTAAGAATGCGTTTATAATTTGATGCAGTTTCATTACTCTCCACGGTTTCAATTCAACATGGCCGCTGGAGCGCGTCGCCCCACGGCGTTCATGGCCAAGGTCACCTACTAAAACAAAACTGCGCACTATAGTATTACTGAATTTATATAAGTTCTTGGGAGTTTTATTATTTTGTAACAGATGTTCAAGACTGCTTTAGCTTACTATCGAGTAACAAAGAGATGAATGTTTAGCGAACAGGACAACTTGTGAAAAAGTTTTACAATTAACGACAGCAAATTTTAAATAGTCGTTGATTGGATTCAGTCAGTCGTGTCCATCGGTTGAGTAAAACGGAGTAACCTTGACCGTGACGGACTTCACGCTTGTTCCGGTGTAATATCAAACTGCGCTCCCTTCACCTCGTACATTCCCCTTTTGCGTCCTTCGCAAATCGATTTGTTGCTAGTTGCATTGCTCAACCTAGTCCCTACGCAGTAGTCTTCGAAACTGCTCAGAGTTGGTATCCTCCTACATTTTATTTTGTAATTCAAAGGCACCATACGGTTCACTTGGATCCACCAATTGTTTGGTTTGATAAATGGACCTGTTTACCATTAACATCAATTGTAAGCGAATACCTATTGCTATTCTGCTTTAATGCGAATAAACGTAGTTGTTCTCACCAAGAGTTTGGTGACTCGTGATTTCGGCATCGTGTATTTTACTGACTAGCGTGTGTTATCAATTAGATGGGGCAAAACCATCGGTGAGTGAGTGAAAGTGATTTGTTGCGTACTGCACTAGCTATACATTGAGTCGCCCTAGTTGAAGTTTCACCTAGATATTATCTCGTTCAGTTGGGCGGCAGTGCCAGGCCGAGTTGGCAGTTTATACATCAGCACAACTCTAACCGTCGACTTTGATCTTTGATTATAATGATTATGACGGATTGGGAAAACTATTATATTGCGATGCATGACGACAACATTTTTGTTCTTATGTAACGTACTTAATATAATATATATTTTAATAATAGACATTCGTTTTCTTAGTATTGTAGTGCGCTAAAATTAACTAAACGCTGCCACTGATACAAGATTAATCCATTCTATAACTTCGGGTGCTACTCAAAATGCAAGTTTTGATTAGAAAACACTGCACCGACTTGATGGACTATTGCATTCGTGTTTATAATTAGTTTGCGACCATTTGATAAGATCAGAAAACATTGAATGCAATTGATTTCAATTATCCATGAAGTGGAACTTCAAGTATCTGACCATCCTAACAATGGCATCTCGTGTTTAAAGGTATTGGCGTGCACTTCTCAATACTACAAATACGTTGTTTATTGCTTTTAGAAAGCAAGATTTTGAAGAGCCCGAAGGGTATAAAACAAAAGCATAATAGGCCTACAATCGGCAACTAGAGAGCGCATTCGTGGCCAAGCGTTTATACCAGCCTACCAGATTAGAAAGTAGAAACTTACAACTGAGGGCATAAATGTCTTGGTGACAATTTTGCTCTAGACTATATTTTTATTAGTCCAACCACAATATCTTTTTAAAAATGATTTACTTGAATAAATTACAATTCTAACCGCATGCATACATAAACGTTGATTTGCATGATTGCTGGGTTAATTTGCGGAACAGTGTTTAGTATGTATAATGAGTCTATGATTATTAAGTTTCTTTACTTAGACTCAATATATTGAATGAATTAAATTCTATTTTTGGAGTTTGGTTGACAATACAATAGTTATAATTTTGATAGTCTTTTGTTTGTTATTTGGGTCAGCCATTGTTTCACCTCGACCTCGGTAAACTAATAGCGAACTTTTAGGCAGAATGGTTTCGAAAATTTGTTCGAGTCGACATTTATATTATGAGTTAATTTGTGTTTGTGGGGCTGCTGAGGTGTTTTACGTAACGAGCACGGAGCGGTGCGAGTGCTTTGCCACGTGGGGCCGCGCTAGCCTAGCTGACACGCGACGAACATGCGATACTATAAGACGAGTTTACAATTACTTGTGGTGATCGGAAATTAAATCTGTTATATTAATTGAACGACTCGACTGTTACATTAGGCGTTCGTTCCGGAAGTTATTCTCGAACGTAACTAATTCGTTTTGGGTTTCGATGCTACTTACAGAGAAACCATTTACAGTTTTACTATGCGAGACTTTGCTTGGTTTGAAATTTGAATTTGGTTTAGATAATAACAAATCTATGGCTGAGTCATTCTCAGACTTAGTAAGGTGTAAACCTCCCGTGAACAGTTCCTGGCTGTGGCGTGATGTTTGTATACATCCTTCGAGGTATTATTATGCAAAATGCACTATACATAGTAATATAGGTACCTAGACTATATTGAATACTTTGTTGTGAACTTCTCTAATATTATTCTCACTGGATTTTAGTTCCTAAAGTGCTCTAACTTTATCCAATATGAATTGTTTGCCATTTTAAACATATTGGTATCAAGCACGGTAAATTAACACAGCAGCGAAATTCCTATTGGAATATTCCACCAGAGAAAAAAGGAGACTATGACCGGAAAATTCACTCAAGAAACATTTCACATGCAGATGGGATTGCCAGCATGACATTTCGGGTGACAGACAGAAGTCAAATTGAGAACAGAATTGATCGCTAGCTGCAACTACTAGACCAGTGAAGCATTAAATATTTAGAACAATTCAGTATTTGAACAGGAAGCCTCTATGTTGAAACGGGTGATTGTATGCGTGGGCGTGCCTAGAGTCCGATTGTTACAGTCATACGATCCGTACAGTTATTGCGCATTCGGCCTGTTGTCGAGCGTCCCACGTTGAGGTCATCGCGTGCAATAAATTAATCCTTAAGTTTCATTTTTATCATTAATTATGACGAATAGACCGAATAAACACGCAACGCAAACGCATAATTCAACCGATTAGTAAACGTGCCATCGGCATTCAAATTGAATTTGCAGTCAAACAAGGAAGATGAAATCAAGCGAACAAATGACTATACCGGTCACGTAGACCCTGATTCTTATTCCTTCATCGTTCAACGTGATCCTCGCCGCCTCTGTCCCTTTGGTATATAATCTTATTATGTAGTGCGTCGTCACATAGAATCTCATGTAGGCATGAGCAAAAGATTAGATTATTTACATAAAGCAATAAACAAAAGTGTTTTTACAAAGTACCGCAGATTTTGTTTTTTACTTTTTAGGACTCTCCTGGCAAGCTGATTAATTTAGGTATCTCTATAGTGGCTCAACTGACCGTGTAATGAGAAATTGTTTTATACACTTTTTGCTAACAATGAAGTTTTGGTACGACGCATAGGTTGTTTCCTATAGTAGATGCAACTTTGCTAGTTTTTACGCCAAGAGCCCGAGCGATCGCGTAACGTGGGCGCGCGTACGCGCAGCGCTGGGTGTGGCCATGTAGGTCGTTGAACCGGCTTTGTTTGCCAGCTCAGCTTGCACAGTCACGTCTCACGTCAGAATTATATTATCGATGACAAGCGTCACACTGGTCCTGATAGGACGGACTTTTGTTCCGGGATTTGTTCATCTCTTTGATGATCCGCCAAAGATTTCCATATTTTGTATTCACATATGCGGTCGTTTAGCAAAGCCAAACACGCAATGACGAATGTAAAAACTTATAACAATCGTTGGCACCAAATGCATAGTGACAGTGGTCCCTGTGACAACGACATGCAAACTTAAGTTATTGTACTAATGCGGCCTACCTACGTAATGCTCGGCGCTGTTCATAGTCATACATAAACAAGGGATGTCGCCATAACTCTCTATACTGTTTTGACGATGAGTAAATAGTCAAAACAGCGTAGTAATAGCATTTGTTACCTAATATTACTTGGTTTCTAATAATGTATTTTTTGTGGTAATATGGTCCAGTTCATTATAAATAAAAAATAGTTTTATTGTACCTACCTTACCTAACGAAACAGAAACTGTTTACATTGAGACAGCAAGACAAAAAATGACAATGACCAACGTGAAGCATAACTGTTACCTATATCGCCTATAGACATAACAGAACCGGGTATTGAATTCCGTATCACAATTTTCGATTCATGCAATGTAAAGAAAACCTTGTAGATAATTTAACTGTACCTTGTAACCGATTGAATTCTAATGAATATTATTATCTTTGTCTATAGGTGTGGGCCGCTGTAGCAGTCAGTCGGGTAGTGAACGAGAGTCGGACGAGAGCCCACGAGGCAATGAGCCATCGGCTCCCGTCCCCATTCCCGACAGTGAGGACTTACAGCGGCGCAAGGAGGAGGCGCGCAGGAAGCGCCGCAGAAAGAAGCGCTCTGGGAGCTCCGTTGTCACGTCATGTTTCCAAGGTAACGATCCTCTTTGTTTAAACTTTATACTGTGTTTCAGGATGTAATTATGAATTTAGCTCCTTTCAAAATTTTCCTATCACATGCTACAGCCAAGTTTACTCTATTAAAACTATCTTTCTTTTGTCACCAGACCTCTACAAGCTTACAGGCGAGGTTTTAGGCGAGGGCGCATACGCTTCGGTACAGACGTGTGTTAACATCTATACGGGCCAGGAGTTCGCAGTGAAGATCATCGACAAAGTGCCGGGGCACGCCCGCGCCAGGGTGTTCCGCGAAGTGGAGACTTTCCACTACTGCCAGGGACATCCGAACATAATCCAGCTCATTGAATTCTTTGAGGACACAGACAAGTTCTATCTTGTCTTCGAAAAGGTGAGCATGTTTTCTATGGTGCTTTATTATTTACATGAAAGGACATAGGGAAAACTATTTGTACTTGAAAGTAACTTTAGAGATGCCATCACTTTCATCAGCCTTGCTACATACTCTTATCTTTTAGTAAAATCTTAGATATACATTTTTAATGATTACTACATAAATAGATCCATAAATTACTTGAGGCTTATAAACAATTGGTATTGTTTTTTTTATATAACACACGATACAGAATGTACACGACTATTACCGAATAATATGTAATATTTTATTAGATAAAAATAGTAAGAAAAAATAATTCACGTCAATCATATTTCTTGTAGCGAATATTAGCAAATGAAAGAAAAGAACTCACGTGTTCTGTTTGCTTCGATTATATTGTAGTTAAATAAATATGAGTCATGCCAAAGGAATTCACATTTTTCATCGAGTTGTACATTACTCACACTATCGCACTAGACGCTGTGTGGGAGAGTATGTCTCGTTTATAATTACATCATTATAATGATGCAAGATTTTATGATATAATAAGGACTTGAGAAAACTTCTCGATGAACTTTTCGTAAATGATTAAAAAATATATTTAATAGACACTCTTGTACTATATTAGTTGTTGCTATGTGCACTGGTAAGGACAATGTTATTTGCGCAAAACACACAAATTTGTCCTTAGTTTAAGTGCAAACTTACTTGAACGTCTCTTGTTGCATAACATTTATTTATTTGCTTTTATTTAACATAAGTATTTACGTTACTCATCATATTTTTTGAATATCATAATTGTAGCTCTTAACGATTGTCAGCGTGAATAATCGAACAGCATTTCACAATGAGTCAGCGAACATATGTGGACCACATTTTAATAATGAAAATTGAACAATCTGTTGTGTGCTCCACGTGGAAATTATTTGCAGTAGAATGAACAGAATGTTCAGACACCTTGCTATTCAAATCGAATATACTAGCAATTCACGTTTCAATTTATCGTAATGTTATTGAAGTATGTACTCGGCGTTTATTATTGTACAATGTTAATTAAAGGACAATAAGGAAAGTGCGAGCACTAGTGATAGATAACAAGTAAACTGTATTGCAATCATTTAATAGTCACTTTGTATGGAAGTTCAGCGGATTTCTTCCGTGCACAGTATTATTCCTTTCGACTTTTCTAGTGACGGTATGGATGAATGAATTATTTTTGACTGCAAACCAATTCTTCTAAATGTACTTTTTCAAAATTTCCTATCATCTTCAGCCGGAAGACGTCCACTGTTGAACCAAGGCCTCCCGCTTAGTAACAAAATTCCTATAGAAGGCTTACATTTTTCTTGATTTGACAAAATAGAAGAATTAACATTAAACATTTTGCTGGTTTAAATATTATATTACTGTACACTAAGAGTAATTTATACGATGCAGATAGCAATAGTTTTGTTTCCTAATTGGTGGCCGGCTCGCAAATAATGTAGCCTGTTGCGAATACGATATCTGATATGGCACTGTTTACAGGCGCTATCTTGTTGTGTCTGTTCCTGTGTGAGTATAATATATTCAACGATAAACTCTTGAACATCATTTATTTTGAGAAATTTATGTTTAATATTATTAAACGTGCAGTTGTTGTTAGCCTCATATATAAATGTATTCCTATATTTAGCGTTTAAGCCTCTTTGTATCCGAATCTCGCCCTTTCTCTGTATTACGTCAGTTAAGGTCACCTAAGTTATTGACATTATTTTAACTTGACCGATTTCCTACTTAGGTATTATCTTTCTACAACAACACTATTGTTCCATTGTTCCAGATCAACGGCGGTCAGCTCCTGTCTCGCATACAGGAGCACCATTATTTCTCAGAGCCGCAAGCGGCAGAGATCGTGCGTGAGATAGCGAACGCTTTACATTTCCTTCATGGTAAAGGTGTCGCACACCGCGATCTCAAGCCAGAGAACATATTATGCGTACACCGCGACAGACTTTGCCCAGTGAAGATATGCGACTTCGATCTAGGTAGCGGCATCAGTTTCACTTCGAGCCTTGCGAGCCCGCTGGCAACACCGCAGCTTATGACGCCAGTGAGTTGCTTTGCATATTGTTTTACAAGTATCATAAAGATAAAGAATTAATACCTTGGTCCGAGTACAGTAGGTACCTTGAGGTACTCTTTTTTTATAAGGTGATATTTATAATACCCACAATAATTTCTCCTAGATATAGATATTGTAATTGTTTGATTGTATGGAAACACTCACCTCTACTTATCGTTTAAAAATAATGCAATAAACTTTATGTGAAATAAATATGAAGTTCAGTGCATAAGGACTTAGAATGCATGTTGTTGGCCTTTAGAATCAACCAAAATAGTTAGATGATTAATTTCCTGTTAGTATTAGTGGTTCCCACACAATCGACACAAGCCGTTCACTACGGCACTGCTGTTGATATTATTGGAAAACCAAGCGCATTATCTATCACATCAATATAACTGTATTCTGTCACGTTTCTAGTACTTATCGTTGATTATTCGTCTGCAGCAGTTGCAACATATTACTTAATAGCTACCATAATATCGGCATCTTCCAATCATAAAACCACACGTATCAAATCTCAAACTTTACATGTCTTTGTTTTAAACTGGAAGTGATGATAAATTACCAAGGTTTTATATAATCTTGCAAACCTTAAACGATAAAATTATGATACGACAAATAAGATACAAGTCTAACCTATTTTGCGGCCACCAATGCAGATTGATAAGATGTACTTATAAAACATTGATAAGTACTTCATAATTAAAATCATATCCAAACTTTATTAGCTAATGCTAAGGTTGTTCTTTGTAAAGTAATTAGTAAAATATCAGCATAATACGTTGCTAGCTAGTTGAATAGTGATGATGATAAAGGAAACTAAATATCGATAGTCGGCACCAATAGTCGAAAAGATTATAAAAAATGCTTTCGATGAATCGATCAGATTATAATTAATTAAAAAACAAAACAACAATTTTAATGTTTTTGTTTGTACGAAATAATTATAAGATTAACATGTCTGGTATCCAAGCGGATTAAAACCATCTATGAATCATTTCTACACAGAATAACAATGTGTATTGTTACGATACGTTATGTCGATGGCACCGGGCTTAGTAGCGGAATAACATCTGCCTGGCATGTTTTGAGTGCTATTTCGTATACATGCCATGTGGTAACTAATTTATCTAACAATTGCCGTAATTTTCTGAGTAGAGTTTATTCTATAATCGGGCATTAGAGCAAGATGCATTGATGCAAGAAGATGAAATACTGGGGCAAAATAATTTTTTAGTTTCACACTATTCGTAGTAGGTAACCTTTATATCTTTAACAAAGATATCAGAAATGGTCAATAACAAATTATTGACTAGTCCTTCAAAGACATCATCACTTAAAGTCATAAAAATATTATCTAAATCCACAATAATCTTTTAAAAGTAATATGGTCTAGCCTTCTTAGAACTAACCTTATGATAAGTCAATTTATGATTGTCACTTGTCTGTAGGTACATATTTAAATTAATTCTTTGGCAGCAACATTGTCTATTTGAATGTCGTATTCTCTTACCTGCTTAGAAACTTGATCATTCATTCAATTGTAATTTTTTTCTTGTTCAATTAAGCGTCTAATCTATAATTCTGGAACGGATATGTAGAATTATGGTGTAGGTGTAGATTCGGGCATAAAACTCTTTCTTCGAGATCAGGGGTTTTATGTAAGTGTGAAGTAAACTTGTAGTACAAACTAAACCTAGGTTTCTTTTGCCATCAGGTGGGCAGCGCGGAATTTATGGCACCCGAAGTGGTGTCCCTATTTGCGGGCTCTGCAGCGAATCACTATGACAAGCGATGTGATCTGTGGTCACTAGGAGTGATCGCGTACATCCTGCTGTGCGGGTATCCGCCGTTCAGAGCAGACTGCGGCTCTGACTGCGGCTGGGAGCGCGGGGAGAACTGCCGCGCTTGCCAGGAGCTGCTCTTTACTTCGATACAGGTATGGACGGCGATTTATTTCTAAATACAGGCTTTGAAGTTAAACTAAGATGAATTGTTTCTCGTTTACATAATATACTTATGATGATTTAAATATTTGCCAACAGGAAGGACGCTATTCGTTTCCTGAGGAGGAGTGGGCAGATATATCGAGCGACGCGAAGGACCTGATCCGGCAGCTGCTGGTCCGCGAGGCCTCGCACCGCCTCAGCGCCGAGCGCGTGCTCACCCACCCCTGGCTGCGCCGCGCGGACCCGCTCGCCCACCACCCGCAGCTGCAGACGTCCATCAACATCAAACGCAACATGTCGGCGCGCAACCTGTCGAACTTCGCGGAGTCGGCCATGGCCGTGAACCGCGTGATCCAGCAGCACTTCTCCATGAACTACTCGTACATGGAGCGGCCGGCGCGCGCGCTGCGCTGCAGCAAGTCGTGCCAGCCGGGCGGCGCGGGCTCGCGGCGCCGCGGGCCCCCGGGGAGCGCGGGCGGCGCGGGGGGCCCGGCGGGCGGGGGCGGCGCGCCGCTGGGGCTGTCGCCGCCGGCCGAGTCCGAGCTGCTGCGGCGCCGGCTGGCGGCGGCGGACGACGCGCTGCCGGTGCACTAGCCCACATTCCCGCCCCCTCCGGCGAGCCCGTCGCCCGCGGCGCCGACTGGATTTATTTGAGCCTTTTAAAGATATATTTTTATGAGTAAACAAACGACTGAGTAGATTTATCGATAGTAGAGTATTCGTGAGTTTATGTTGAGGCGCGGCGCTAGCGCCGCCCCGGACCGGCGACGGTCGATAAAAATCGTATTATACCGAGATAGTTCCGCCGATCTACGTACTTTACGTCTTGTGTCGATTACGGGGATGGAAAAATGTTTTTGTTTTGGATTTATGAAATCCGTTTTTCGAAATTGAGCTTATGTATTCGTGTAATCGCCTTTAGTTTGTGGCCTATCCTTTGCAATAAATAGAAATTATGTAATTTTTCGATGGCGTTTTTGGATACTAGTCTGTTTATGTGATTGTTTTTTGCATTTTTACCAACGATGGAAAACCACATCTCATTAATTAAGATTGAATCAACCTAATATTTATATAAGAGAGTTAAGGGCAATATGTGACATTATTCCGAGAGGTGCAAGTGTATTATAGTCGCTCTATATTACTTTTGATTACATAATAAAATACACTTTATGGTTTTTAAGAGTAAAATTTGCTTCGTAATCCGTGTAAAGTGGAGGGGGCACTTGTGATCTGAACTGAATGAAATGTCATATATGACTCGAGCTGTGTTGGTACATATGTTAAGTGTTGCATGGGGTTCCATGGAGCTGCCATAACTTTGTGATCAGTTTGAATACTTTTATATTGCTGAAAGAATGAAGTGTTGAAATAATGTTAAGAGTAGACCTGCTAGACTGTAACCCTGCGTATAATGTTGATTGGAGAAAGACTTACTAGGCACACATTGTTTGGCTGTTATCCTTTACAATACACAAATTTTATTATATTTCCCAGTTGTAAATTATAATTCTATATATTTGTGATTCGGTGGCTTTATCCAATCAATTATAAACTTTACTTACGCAATACTTTGTTAAAATTTTGTTTTCGACTAAATCATTGATATGAATTTATCATTGAAATACAGATGTTTGAATTTTTATATGGTCTATTTATTTATTGTTGCTTTGTTTTAAAAGCTTTATTGAAAGTTTTAAAACCTTTTAAACAGTACTTACATGAAGAATGTCTTTGAACCAATAATAAAGTACTTAATAATATTATTTATTTATTTCACCTACACTATGCCTTAACTATTCTGTGACCTAATTGCTGACTTTAAAAAAGTCATTAAAGCCGCCCATGTTTGAGGATAGCACAGTGAGATGGGCTTTTATGTAGGTATTTATTATCCTACTTGCACCAAGAAGGAGTTCTGGTACCGTGGTTTCTGATGGACTCTAGACAATGGTCTGATGATGGAGCCGAAATACTCACTGGAACTCAGACGGAAATTGCTAAGGTAAACGAATTGGGGCTAGTTTGTTCTGTTATATTGCGTATTTTCCATTAGACATTAAAATAAAATGTAGGAAGTCTATAAAAATATCAATAATAAACAGAGTTGAAAAAACCCGCGACGTCTGTAATTACAAACGTTTTGGTAGAAATGGATTAAATATTTCTTATTAGAAACCTCAGACTAGTCTAGACTAGGCCACCTAAATAACCATCTCTAGTATTATAATAGTGGTCTATGTAAATAACTAAGTGAGGTGAAGCAAGTAATAATCCGCCGTGGGCTGCCATTGTTTTCTTTGATTGTAATTTTAACTAGCTATGAAAAACTTCCATAACCTAACTAAGAATGGCAGCTCCCGACGGATTATTACTTTCTTCACCTAAATTAGTTATTTTTAGTTGGGAGTTTTTAATAAAAATAGTTAAATCCTTTTTCTACGAAAACATTTGTGGAAGTAGTGGGATTTTTCGAGAAAAATACTTAATTTTTTTATTTTTCAATCGTTTTCTGTTTCGTTCTCTTTTGAACCGCCGTTAACGCCATCTGTTGACCTCGCGTCTTATTTCCGAACTAGACGGCATTTCAATCGCGTAACATACTTGGCGTTGGCGCTATAATATATCTGCCGTTTTTATATTCACTAAGCGTTCACTAGGCACTAGTTGTCCGGTTACTACAGAAATAAGACAGATGGCGTGGTTTCGAAGAAGAGCAAGCTTAAAACTTTGCTTTGATAAACTTTGAGTGGCTGAACAACTTCTGGAACTACCTATTAGTTTAATTAAGAGGCAAATGTTGCTTGAAAAGGCCAACAGCAGCAATTGTTGTTCAGTTGATTGTAAAATGATTCAGACAATTATAATATAAGGGTTTTGACGATAAAATTGATTTTAATAGTATTAGTAACTTAAATAATTACATTATTTATAACTCTCAATCGACTAACAGGAATGCAGAATCCGACATCACTAGTTGACGTGACATGTCAAAAAATCAATCCAGAGGGCGCTCTAAATTGCTCGGCCACGTAAGTCAGGGTCGTATTATTCTTCCTGGGATATTTTAATTACATTATTTTACATGCTGTGATAATATGTGAGAATGGTATAAAAATACACAAGTGTTTGTGAATATATTTTTGTCTATACTTCATCCCGACCACGGTAAGTCATGGTGCTCAATCGTGCCCTTCCATCGCCCATCCGTCATCGCTCAAGTGAATTAGCATGTTTTAATTAAATCCTTGTCAATATCAGCACTATTATCATTATACAAATATTAAACATCGTCCGTGAAATGTGATTCAATGTCTTTGTTATTACTCTGAGAAGTTTTTATTAGAACGCAGTTATGTTTCCAGATTGACAAGCCATGTCCAATTTACCACCAAATCCGTTTAACAACTTCCCTGGGCCGCCGCAGCAAGTGAATGCTAATGCGGTACCGCAAACATTCAACCACAACCAGCAGTTTGGTCAAGTGCCATTGAGTCAATTGCCACCAGGATATGGAGGACTGAAACAGGACCCAAACTCGAATAGTCCCGTTCATGTACCGGCGTCAGCTCAGAACAATATGCTGCAAAATGTTAACAACTATAATCAGAGTGCTAATAGTTCTCCAGCATTCAACCAGCCAGGAATGATAGCACCTCCACAACTCGGTCCGCAGTTGTCACCAATGAGACCTCCAATGTCTGTAGCTTCTCACTCTTTACCAAATCCTTTGCCTCCTCATAGTGTCCCTCAATCATCAGCCAGCCCTAGAACTGTACCTAAAGCCAACCCTTCTCCTACTCCTTATACTCCTAGCTTTCATCCTCCACAAGGTCAGATAAATGACAATGCTCCACCTCTTATTCCTTCTACTCAAATGAGCCAGCCTCTTGTGAATGGTCCACTTCAATCACCTCCTACAAGCCAATATCCTGCTTCATCTAGTGCTTATAGTTCTCCTCCTGGAGCCAAGCTACCAAGTTCTGGGTATGGCCAGGGAGTAGTAAATACTCCGTATGGTCCACCTCCAGGACCTATCTCTAAACCCCCGGGCCCTGCTACAATGCCAAATCAATTTTCTAGCACACCTCTCTCCGGTCCTTCCAGGAACAGTCCATTGATGCCTGGACCTCCAGTTAGTGGTCCTCCTGTAGGAATGCCAAATTTCAGTGGTCAAATAACTGGGCAGCCTGTGGGCCCTCCAAGGCAAACAGGTATTAATGGTCCAAATGTAGGTGTACCACAAGCTAGACCTGATCCTCTAATGGGACCACCTAAACCTATAGCCCATCCTCCTGCACCTATGGGCCTAGCAAGTGGACCATCAATGGTACCAGGAAGTGTTCCACCAATGCAAGGATATTCAGGACAATTCAAGAATGGTCCAGGAGGACAGCCAATTGCTCCACTTGGTCCACCTACTGGACACATGGGACCTCCAAGCTCTTTCAGTGGACCACTAAACCCACCAGTTGGATCACAATTGCCACCAATGGGTCCACAAAGTTTACCGCCAATGGGTCAACAGAGTTTACCGCCAATGAGTCAACCGAGTTTACCACCTATGGGACATCAAATGGGACCACCTCCAGGGCCTATTGTGCCATCAAGTGGGCCTGCAAAAAGTAATATGCAAAGCAGGTATCCTCAAATGGCTCCAGCACCAGCCAATTATGTGAATCACCAGAATCCACAGATGGCTCCACAAATGAATATGAATAAGCAGTACCCACAACAGTACAGCACACAAGGTGTGACTCAGCAAATGGGACAGCTGAGTGTGACAAAGCAAGGGTTTGATCAACTGTGGGGCCATCATATGGTCGACCTTCTGCAGTGTAAGCATATACTGCCTGAATATCCTGAGGACCCACCAGAGATAAAACTTGGTCACCAGTTTGCTGAGGCATCTAACTGCAGTCCAGAGTAAGTTTTTTCATGCATCTATAATTTTCATAAATAATATTATGATTAATTTACTTCTTTGTTAAATCATGGCATTCCATAAAAAATGTGAATTAAATGAAGACATAATTATGATATTTAATGTCTTTATGTTGTTAAAAATAAATAATTTTATACTAAAATAGTTTTCCCGTAACTGTTATTTTTTTATAGTTTGTTTAGTTCAATGGTTTATTATTGTTAAAAAATTATTTAAATGTACTGTTTCTTTTGTTGTCTATAAATCAATTGTTCCATACTAAAATTGAGCCGAACCAACTGGCCAGGCCAACGTTAAATGATTTTATATCTGCAAATAGGTTTTACATAAACACTTTTACATGTCTATTTTGTTTAACTGGATGGCATCAGCATTTCTGAACTGACTACCTCTGAGAAGAAATATTGTAACAAACTCAGGGGTCAAGGTCTCTTTGAAAGTCAGACAATTTCTGTTAATGACATCTTATAAATGTTTCAAGTATACAATAATTCGATCAATGTATTATTGAAACAGTCAGTAAACATTTATACAAATAAGACTCATGGTACTACAATGCAGTAAATCCTGCATTGTGTATCACACAATTTATATTTATTTATTAATTGATTTCAGTCTATTGTCTTTATATACGCAGCATGACTTTGATTTACTTATCTTTTCTTTTATAATAATGATTGGTCTTATATACATTGTTTGGCCTTACCTGATACAAAAAGGAGCATGTTATCAGAAGAATAAAAGATAACATAGTTTCTATGGTGTTGTATCATTGCATAATCTGTGATATGATTGTAATCACGTATTTTTTAGAAGGTCAAATAGTAGTTACACACAACTATTACTATAGTATTAGATGACTGAAATGATACCATAAAAACTACAATATGTGATGCTGCACTATTAAGTATAGAAATAAGGCAGCTAATGATTTATTTATTTACACCACAATTAGGTGAAACTCAAGTACATACTTTATAAAAGTTTAGTAACATCATACTTAACTTTATAATATTTGCTTTGTGTACTATAATAATTGTGTAAAGAAAGTATAGATAACTAGCTGCGCGGCTAGGTGTTACCCGCTACATTTTTTCGGGATAAAAAGTAGCCTATGTGTTAATTCTAAAGGTTTTAAAGGTGGCTGCTACCTTCACATGAAATTTTATTAAAATGCATTTAGATTTTTTTACGTGAAAGAGTAACATACATCCATCCATACTTACCAACTTTCCCGTTTATAATATTAGTAGGGATATGACATTATAAATATTGTTAGTACACACAGCAATAGCTCTAACATTTTATTTAATATTTACAGGATCTTCAGATGTACGGTCAACCGTATACCAGAGACGAATAGCCTGTTGCAGAAGTCGAGGCTACCACTTGGTATACTAATACATCCGTTTAAAGATCTCAATGTGAGTGTAAGTTTTTGAACATCTTAATCAATTTATGGAGTAGCTGTCACTTTAATTAGGTATATTTTTTTTGTATTTTGCTTAATATAGTGCTTAATGTTATTAATTTAGAATTGTTTTTTGCAAAATGTGGTTGATGTGAATTTAACAGCGTTTTGGAGCCAAAAGTTAACCTTGGACACGCATGAACATTGAACATATAAGTGAATCTTGACAAAATATCACTTTAATAAAAGTTTAATCTAAATATATCTAAAACAATACATAGCATATAATATGAATATTATATTGAGATAATATCTGGGTCCAAAGGTTGTATTGTGAGAAACTGGAATTATTTTTTAGTTTGAATTTATTATAATAACGATATTTACACCGTTAATTAGTAGTTGGATTTGTTTTAAAGAATTATATTTTTAACACTGGAAATTAGTAGCTGTTATCTTAATACATTGTTAAAAAGAGTTCCCTTAAAGACTGCTAAGTTAAAAATGTTCTAGAAGTTTGTCTTCAACACATACTAAGGGGTATTGTAAAGTTATTTGCACTAACACTTACATATCCTTGATTTACTATTAAATTCACATCTCCACTCATTACATATTTTTTCATTTAATGTAGTATTGTTCTTAAACTACTTTTATTTAAATGTGGCATCCTATTATTCATATTTTGATTATAATATAACAGTGTATATTCTTGAAAATGTAGTGGCTCTGGTCCTGTGGTTTATGAGTTGGATTAAAAAAAGGTTGCTGGTTCAAATCCAGGCAAGCACTAATGTGCCTTTTGAAGTATCATTTGTGATTTCTTTTGTATTCTAAAACTTTGGTGTGGGGAGCCTGTTCTTACTTTAGGGACGCATAAAACCCTAAAGTAAGACTCCACAATATTAGAATAAATGAATACATTCTGACAGAAAACGAAATAGGGGTGTGCATTGTGCAATCGGCGTATGGCTAACCTCTGTCTACCACATCGAGAAACACAGGTATACATACATCATCATCATACATAATCTGTTTGTACAGTCTGGAAAGCTATTTATATTCGACAAGCAGAACCTGTTCGTATCTTATTACCATGGGATCATGTAATAAAAGTCGTGCCATCCTTGACTGTTTTAAGAAATTCAACGAATTATACTATCGATCGCGTAAATAATTCTTAATAATTAATTCATGGTTAGTGATTTCAGTTGGATCATTAACTATTGTCACACGTGTATTAATTATCGTAACCAATGTGTATTGTTCTCACTATAAATTACGTTGAATGTAAACAGTAACTGTTAACATCCTCCACACCCATATATCGCAAATAAATTTATCAATTGTGACGTGATAAATTCTCTTCGCCATTTAATAATACATACCAACGAATCTTAAAACAGAATAATGTCGACGTAATTCGATCTATGTGCATACATCTTCACTGATGAAATAATATGAGGAATGTGAAATGCGATCATCTTAAAAATAATTATCATATTGCAATCGTTTGAACGTAAACATTCGCTGACACGCTAGGTAGAAGATGTCTTAAAGAATAACTTTCTCTTTATATTTCCTAATACTTAATTATAGTTTTTGCTAGCCATAAGAAACACTTTCATGTGTATTATTAATATTCAAGAAGACTAATGTTTTACATAATCTCATTCAACAGGTAACTTCACCTTATATAATTATAGGTATTCTTCTGAGCCCGTTATATTCGCGGCGTTGTAACTAAAAATAATAGGATTCTGTTGTATTATGATACGCTTGCGAGAAATGTTTGAAATTCTTAACTAATCAATTATGAAAATTAAGATTACGCAATTTTACGGTTATAACAACAAAGTTACGTCTACTTAATTGATATTTTTTGTATTCATCGTCTAGCAAGTTATATTATAACTTAGGAATCAAACTTAAGTGCTTTTTCTCTTTTTATTTACTAACGAAGGTTTGATCTTATAGAGGTCCATCCTGATACGAAACAAAATAATCATTTTCACTCTTAATCCGTGTATCTAATCTACATTTGATCATTAGCTAAATTGACAATATAATGGACACTGAATAAGTAAACGACCAAGAGCTTAAATTATTAGAACAGCTCCATAAAAAGTTAGTAACAGCTTGCACCTTGTCTTGTCGGGTTAATCGCTTTTTTTTCATTACAGAACTTACCGGTGATCCAATGCGCGACGATAGTGCGGTGTCGCGCGTGTCGGACGTACATCAACCCGTTTGTTTACTTCGTGGACGCGAAGCGGTGGAAATGCAATCTGTGTTACAGGGTCAATGACTGTGAGTAGCATTTTAAACCTTTTGCGCTTTACATAAGGTCCGGTATAGTGAATTTTTTTTGTATTGTTTTTTTCGCACCCGACAGTCTTTCTTTTGATAGTATGGGCTGTCTCATATTCTGCACAACATTAATATTAATGTTTTCCTTGCTAAATGCTGGCCTTAGTAATTCCTTATCTTTATGGGTATTTTGTTAGCAAGGTTATGTTAATAGCAGTTAAAGGTACGATCCTCGTGACACGTATAGTGATAGGTGATTTCATCCGTGCATACTTTGCATAGAGATATTCTATGTAAATATATTATTCGTTGTTCGGAAGAAAATGTAAGCAAATTTTCATTATTCATCTACCTTGATAATAATAATAACGTAGCCTATAACTGTGCCCCTGCAGAGCAAAAGCCCCTTCTCTTATAGAGAAGGATTTAGCATTGATCACACGCTAGCTCACTGCTAGTTGTCTTTGAGAATATTTATGTTTAATATCGAGTAAAAATAAACAATCGTGTATGACGAAGTACTCTCAAATTCGAACACGTATTCGAACGACTATCTGAAGTGAATTTAGAGCAGTAATTGTTCGGGCTTGTAACTGACCTACTGACCTAGTTTTAGAAAAAACTTCAAATCTCACTTGTAAAGGTCATATTATGTCGTAATTTCAAGGTGATTTCATTGATACGATGTGTCATCGGTTGTTGATATAACGTATTATACATACAATCACGTCTGTTATCACTGAGGGGGTAGGCAAAAGTCCTATACTACCAGGAACGTAACACCCACGTTTTGCCACTTATCACAAGTCCCAGTTATATCGAGTCCGTACTTTGCGAGACAATCTCGTCTGCTATTTCGACGAGCTTTACTTTAGGACTTGAAACTACATCACTGGGTATATATTTTGTACACATAACTTAAATATCTACAAAATTATAAAATGAAATTTGATGTACAAGGGCGATTTTAACTCACAATTGAGTTCTTTTACAGCAAACTTCTTTAAAATTTAAACAATTATTTACCCTATATTTAAGTTTGACTTGATCACCAGTAGGTTAAAGATTTCACTTAGTCCGTCAGATATGAGAATGTAATCATTGTAAAGCGTTCCCATACCTATTATTTGATATACTTAACTCTATTATTAGATAAGAAAATAAACAAATCAAGTTGTTATGAAAGGTCACAGAGCGAGAACGTGTTTGATACAAAGTTTGTTTGCAGTCAATATAATATTTATTTGAACTGCAAGTATTTCATATCTGTTAGGTGAACTTTATATAGCGTTCGTAAGAGGTATATTTTCTTGTGCTTATCAGCATAATTTTCATTAATACGATGCCGTTACTAATAATGGCGAACAGTCGTTCATTGTGGCCTTCTAGGGGAGGTTTTTGTTCAACAATTGACGTCTTCCGGCTGATGATGCTACTCTACATTTACTATAGAGATTTGAGGTGGCTGAGGCTATGCAGATCAGCCGATCTGCGAGGATAAACCGTGATCGCCGCGGTCAGTATTATGATGGGTGACCGTTGTCTCATATCGAGATCCCTCCGTGTCTCCTCTGAAACTCTATTCTGATTGTTGGTGAACTAATTTTGCATATAGCATAAAGAGTTTCAAAGATTACCCCTTACATGCAAACAAAACAATTTTACCTGTTTATAACATTAGTACAACTTATCACCTTATGTTCCCAGTGCCAGAAGAATTCCAGTACGATCCAGTGAGCAAGTCATACGGGGACCCGTCACGGCGTCCAGAGATCAAATCGGCGACGATAGAGTTCATTGCCCCCGGGGAGTACATGCTGCGCCCGCCACAGCCCGCTGTTTACCTGTTCCTATTCGATGTATCGCAGTTAGCGAGAGAGTCGGGCTATCTTCAGGTATAGTAACCCATTTGAAGCTTGATTCAGTTGTAGAGATAGATAGACTTTGGTCTATCGTACCGCGACGGATTGAAATGAAATATTCTTTAAAGCCTGATGTCGGAGTTTAAATTGCCTGCAGGTCTCTGACATGGCTTAACACGCCGCTGAAAATGACTCAGGTGTGCCGGTTTCCGCAGGATGTTTTCTTTTACCGTTTTTAGCAACTGATAACTAATTACTTATATAATAATATGCATATTCATTCAAAATGACATTGGTGCGTGACGGGGTATGAACTTGCGAGTTTTGACCTGGCAGCCCAACGGTCATACTTCGGCTGGAAAATGTGAAAAATATTATTCATTTATCAGTGACGTTTGTGCATAGGTATTGTTAGAGGTAAAATAAAGAAAAACAAAAACAGATAAGATGAAAACTGATTCACAATAAATAATAAAAAACAAACATAATATTGCGCACACAATACTCTGCCGTAATAACAAGACATAAGGTTTACAATCTATAATCACGTTGGTCACTACTGTGCGAGCGCGACGGCAATATTATTATAAGTGTGCGGGAAACAGAGACGATTAATTATAGGTCAATGCGCCGAATTCCTACGACGTACGTATCAGATTCCAAATATTATCGGGAATCCATAATATTGTTTGTAATTGCGTCTCACTTGCCTTTATCAAGCCAAGCGATTACTTTATAATGATTGATAATAATAATTATTGTCTGGTGATGTCTTATCGCTTAATGGTGTCTGAATCTTTCTGTTAACTACGTTACTCAATTAATAGGATAGACTTTGAACTTCGATCAAACAAGATTAATTAGATTTGGCAATTAATGACTAATTGATTTTGGATAAACCTTTATACATCATTTTTATCTATATTTGTCATGTTGCTTTTTGAGGGCAAAAATTATCAGATTAATTTGAGTTTGCGAGTTTCTGTTCATTTAGAATCGAAATAAAAAGGTTATTCGATACTTTACTTACTAACACGTATATTTTGTATTATAAGCAAGGTTTTGCCTTCATAGTCCATTACATTAGTACCAAATTCCAAAATTAATAAAATTAGAGTCTTAAAGAGCCAGAAAACTATTTAATGATTATATATAAAATAAGCTGGAAGACGTCCACTGTTGAACAAAGGCCTACCCCTTAAAACGCCACAATCACAATGACGATGTTGCCTGCCCATTGCCACTTCGACTTGCCTATTGTTCAAGCTAAGTCGGTGACTTAAGTTCTTTGGCGAATATCCATATTCCTGATCCCTCCAAGCAAAGAAACTCCGAGCATAGCTCTCCATAGCTCGTTGATTGAATCTGAGCCTCTCAAAAAGGCCAACAGTTATCACTAGCAACACACACTGTTTAAAAACTTTCGGCTTCATACAGGACGAAAAAAATCGCGTAGTTTTCCGAACGCTGCCTATCCGAGTTGGATTCTTCGGGCCATCTCTTTTTTGAAGTTGGACCTGCGTTACTGAACAATTTGTCCAAGGTAGACGTGTGGTCGACAACCACGAGAGTATCTTAAAGATATCCGGTACGGTTGCGGTAAATAACTATAACCTGTACATAAAAACACTTGCTTCACCCACACTCTTAGTAAAAGTTCTATTTTCCTCCACCAGGTGGCGTGTGACACTCTGGTATCGCAATTGGACGCGCTGCCGGGCGACGCGCGCACGCAGATCGGATTCATTTGTTACGACGCGCACGTACACTACTACTTGATGGGCGAGGGACTCACCAGGCCTAAGGAGATGACTGTGCTAGATATTGATGGTAGGTCATATCTTTAATGTATCACAAATATGTATCTTTGCTCTCTTTTCTTTGTCTCTACTGAATATAAATCGTTTCGCCGCGCCGGAGAAAACAACCACTATGATTTCAGTTTGTGTAGCTACCTAACTCCCCCAGACGTGTTCCTGCCGTCCCCGGAGTCGCTGCTG
Organism: Abrostola triplasia; assembly: GCA_946251915.1. Classification (NCBI taxonomy): domain Eukaryota; kingdom Metazoa; phylum Arthropoda; class Insecta; order Lepidoptera; family Noctuidae; genus Abrostola; species Abrostola triplasia. The sequence goes on from OX276425.1 coordinate 2,960,817, forward strand.
GTGAACCTGAGCGAGCGGCGCGCGCTGGTCCGCGAGCTGCTGGCGGCGCTGCCCACCCGCTACGCCGCGCAGCCCGCGCCCGCGCCGCCCGCCTGCGCGCTCGGCGCCGCGCTGCAGGCCGCATACAAGCTCATGGTACACACGACCTGCCACACATATAACATATTCAACACCGACATAGATATATTTACATACACTTGACGATAAGAACCAAGTTAAAATGTTTTATTTAATATGTAATTTTTTTTTCAGGCACCGACCGGTGGTCGTATCACAGTGTTCCAGACATGTTTACCAAACGTTGGACCTGGAGCGTTACAACCTAGGTAAACATTTTATTAATTTACGGTACGACACGGTAATCAAAATAAGTTAATATTACGGAAAAATTATTTTGAACTAGTCAGTCGAATCGGTATAACATCGATTTTGATGAGCTTAACTTAATAATTATTTTCAATTAACTATAATAATATATAATACGGACTTATAAAGGTCCATTCTATGTACAGTGAGAATTATTATGTAAAAACTTGACTCAGTTGAAACTGACTAAATAGTTGACGATTCCTCTAATCTGATTCATCATCATCAGCCGGAAGACGTCCACTGTTGAACAAAGGTTTTATTTACGTGTGTATTCGGGGATGCCTGACTAGTTTCCAATTCGTTCGGCTCGCGGATCTCCCGCGTAACCAGCTCATAAATAAGATTTCCGTTCGAGTTCGAAACTACTCGAGCATCACCCAATACACGTGTGTAAAACAGGCATAATATTATACTGAATAATAATTGTGTGTGTCCTTTGTTGGAGGCCCAATATGTAAATAAATAATAAAATATAAATAGTTGTGTTATGTAATAATGTCTGTTGACCAGAGAGGATCCGAACGCGCGCTCGTCGAAGGACGTGGCGCACCTGAACCCCGCCACCGACTTCTACAAGCGCCTGGCGCTGGACTGCAGCGGCGCGCAGATCTCCGTGGACCTGTTCCTGCTCAACTCGCAGTACGCCGACCTCGCCTCGCTCAGTCAGTATCATTTATTTATTTAAACTTCATGTAACAAAAGCTGTATACATAGGCGGACTTAATCATTCACTGCTTACTTGATTTATTCCCTAAGTAATATAAAGGAGATTCGAAAGTAAAGTATATTTTAATTGAAAAACAATTGATATTAAAGATACATTAAAATTTTAGGTTTCCATTTCATATGTCAGTAGCACCGGAGTGCTCGTAACTAATATGATTGATTTCACTTAAGGGGCAGAAAATAGTTAAATTAAATTCAATCTTGATTCGAATCAAAAATCAAATCCGAAAATATGTCATAAAATAAATGAAAAAACACATGCAACAACATTGCTAGGCGTGCCCCCTTTGGCATTTCAATATAAACGGGATGTCCCAATACAGTTAATTTTTAAGTCTTAAACCTATCTTTGCAGGTGGTATGAGCAAGTTCAGCGCAGGAACAGTGTACCACATCCCATTGTTCCGAGCGGCGCGGCCGCATCAGGCCGAGCAGCTAAAAAGGATGTTCACGAGGTACCTCACCAGGAAGATAGGCTTCGAAGCCGTCATGAGAGTACGGTGTACCAGGTTCGTTAAGTATTTGATAATTTTATAAATTCTAGCCACATAGTAAGCTTAAAATTCTATCGGTACAAAATTTAAATAAAGCGTGTTATAAATTCGATATAACTTATCATGGTCTCACTAGATGGCGCTGAATCAATGTTTGCAAAAGTAATTTCGGATAAACTTATGCTTTATTTCATTTCTATATATCTCAACCGAGGGCGAACCGCTAGTGAATAAGATATAACTTCTTCATCTGCATACCTATACTAAATGGTATAAAATTTATATGTTAAGGGTAATCTTCAATATCTTATTTCACCAATATCACACGAAATGGCGGGTTGAATGTATGTGATATAAAAAAAAATATGTAAAATTCCAGGGGTATCACGATCCACACGTTCCACGGCAACTTCTTCGTGCGCTCGACCGACCTGCTGTCGTTACCGAACGTGTCGCCCGACGCGGGCTTCGGCATGCAGCTCTCCATAGAGGAGTCCCTAGCCGACCTCCAACAAGTGTGTTTCCAGGCTGCCCTACTATACACCAGCAGTAAAGGTAGGACAATTAAGATATTTATGGAGATATTTGATTCGAATATTTATTTATTTATTCTGTCTAATCCTATATGATAGTGTAGACACTGATTATATAACCTTAACTATCTACTTTACACAGTTTACACTACTAAGAACTTATTTATGTAACTACATCTAATAATTTACTAGACTTATCCTAATAGCAATATATTTGCAGTTACTTTAATAAATTCATTCCGGGAAAAATACATTGTATTTGTGTGTTATTTTGGCTTTGAAATGCTTAGTATGATATGGGTGAAGTTTCTAGTAAAAAGGAATTTTTTTTATTAGAAAAACACAGTCAATTAACACAAATTTTATTGAGTAGTCTCATTTAATTGAGATTAAATTAAATCCTTATATAAATCCTAGCAGAAGAAAAACCGGATTGATACCTCTTGATGACTGTTATCGTTGTATGTATGTTACTGTTTCACAGGTAAAATGATTCGCGATAATTTATATAAATTAAGCCACTTAATTTAATGTATTATTTTAGGTGAAAGGAGGATACGTGTCCACACATTGGCGTTACCCACAGCTAGTAATTTGACTGACGTGTTACATTCTGCTGACCAACAATGTATTATAGGACTATTAAGTAAAATGGGTAAGTTTTTTTCAGATATATCTTACACATCGTTCATAAAAAAGAGTAAATGCATGATTTATAGATAAATACCTATTAATCATGCATTTACTCTTTGAAAAATGTATGTAACACACATACATTTTTAGTATTCCTTGCAATGAGTGTAAAGGGGAACCTACATTTCACTAACCATCAGTTCATCCATCAAAATACTGACCGTGGCAAATGCAGTTTAACTTATATCAATGCACTTGTAGGGTTGACTTTTATCAGTGAACCTGGTCTACCAGCAAATAGTTTAGCGACCCGCGAGCTTTACTGGTATCTATCTACCAGTTACTTATATAGTACCTTATAACCTGAACTTCGTCTCCGTAGATTTTGTTTTAAAATTACGTGTACGTAGCAGTAGAAAGCAGATTATGTTAACAATTTTATGGGCTTTTAATTTTTCCCGCAGATCGCCAAAAAAAAATAATAAAAAAACTGCCTCCAAAAACCACGAACTTAAAAGTGTTAAATAATATTTTATTCACTTTACATAAGCTAAGTTAGATTCGGTGCCAAATCCAACATACACTAACTAATTCAGACAAAAACGAAAAACCTATTTATGGGAATGCTTTAATACTATTAACAAAGCGAACGCGTAGGATTACGTGACAATGGGACTACCTCGACGGTATATAGTCTATCGATTACAAAAAGAATTATGAAAAACGGCTCATAATTAACGGAGATATAGTGTTACATATGTACAAAAAAATATAGTCGAATTGAGAACCTCCTGCTTTTTGAAGTCGGTCAAAAATAGCCTAAGTTACTCCTAACATCCTTGTAAAATCGATCCAGCTGTTTCGGAGATTGGCCGGAATAAAGGGACAAAAAAAATTGTATTTTTTTGTGTCGTGTATACTAATTACTACCATATGTAAAAAGGCAATAGGAAGTGCATCTGCGTTTGCGCGCATACTTGTGCACTATGATATCTACTGCGCAGTGTAATAATATATGGTGTGTCCAGCGGTGGACCGCTGCATGTCGGCGTCCATGGGCGAGGCGCGCGAGGCCGTCATGAACGTGGCGGTGGACGCGCTCTCCGCCTTCCGTCTGGCGCAGAACCTGCCGCCCGGCGCGCTCAGCTCCGCGCTGCACGCGCCGCTCGCGCTGCGCCTGCTGCCGCTCTACCTGCTGGCCCTGCTCAAGAAGGTACATACTATTATATTCTCTTTGGTTTTGTGATTTAGCTTTTAAAGCGTAACAAGCACTTTTGCGTTTATGTATAATATGAACTATGTTGATGTTTGCGCACGTTACAGAAAGCGTTCCGTACGGGCACGTCGACGCGGCTGGACGACCGCGTGGCCGACATGTGCGCGCTGAAGGTGTCCCCGCTGCCCGCGCTGCTGCGCGCCGCCTACCCCGAGCTGTTCCCGCTGCACGCGCTGCGCGACCACCTGCCCGAGCCCGCGCACGACGACGACGACGCCGCGCCCGACCCGCCGCGCCTGCAGCTCACGGCCGAGAGGTACACACTGCCACTGACCACCTACCCCGAGCTGTCCCCGCTGCTAGCTGAGAAGGAGAAACACCATAATAAAACGCTATTAATGAAATCTAAGATATTATATCTAAATGGGAGTATTTAAATAATGTATGGTTACCATTTGTTCCACCAGGATAAACATAAACGGCGCGTACCTGCTGGACGACGGCGAGAGTATGATCGTGTACGTGTGCCAGGGGGTGAGCCCCGCCTTCCTGTCGGAGACGTTCGGCGTGACGGCCTTCAGCCAGCTGCCCGACGAGATGCGCGCGCTGCCGCGCCTGCGCACCGAGGGCAGCGCGCTGCTGCACGCCTTCATCGACAAGCTCAACGACGACCGGCCCTATGCGGCCGACATACTTGTGTTGAGGTGACGGTTCTAATTATCTCTAAATGCCATTTTTTAAAAGAAAACATTAGTTAAAAATAAAATTCAGTGCATAATTGTCGTTCCTTTAATTTTCTCAATATTGCTAAAAAAGCGTGATATAAATTAGGAATTATATTTTTTTCGAGTTTATAATTATCATAAATATGTTTTGTAAAACTAATTTGTTTGTTCCACAGAGATAATTCACCGTCACGGACATTATTCACGGAGCGACTAATCGAAGACAGAGTAGAGTCAGCATTCTCGTACTTTGAGTTCTTACAACACGTGAAAAACCAAGTGAAATGAGTTTTGGATGACAAACGAGTGACTTTTAGACGGGACAGAGCGTCCCTAGTGATCGGACGAGGGACTCGGTGTGTTAGCTAATGAAGCGCTTTGCGCCGGTTCGCCGGACATATGATGATACGACACTGCCCTAGTTACGATAAGAATTTATTAGCACTTCTGGTTTTCGAGTTTTATGAAAACTGGTGGTAGTGGTAATGTAATAAATTTCAAATGAAACTAAAATGTTTGTGTATACAGTTTACCAGCACGAATATAATATATTAGTTCGCTATATCGACTAAGGCTTCGGAAAGCCAGAAGTTGATAGATACGCCTGCACGTGTGAACTGAACTATACACACAAACGTTTAGTAAAATAACATATTCACAAACTACTAATAATATATTATCACTCACAAATACCTGTTCTAAATTATAGTGTCCGGTTTACCAGCCCGAGTATTAGTCATTGGTATCAGTTACTGGCCGATGACAATCAGCTCTCTTGATCAATGTAGAACAATAGCATTAGATGAGTATTAATACGAGGCTATAAATTATATTTTTGTTATAAAAAAAATGTAACTGATAACTTATTTACAATTGTGAATGTAACAAATAACGAAAGATGCTTCCATACTTTTAAATTGTAAGGAGGTTAGTTACTATAAGTTGGGTTGTACCCGACATGGCATTTAAATTGTAAAGACGTCTTGGTGTGGTTATAGTTATATGGTTAGGGTCTAATTAGGAATGTGGACAACTGGACATCGACCAGTAATTTAGTCGCAGACATGAAAACGTGTATCACAATTAGTATGAATTAAAGAAACGAAGACGACAATATTAATAGGTTTATTATAATAACTTTCGTGAGTGTTATTCATATTATTTACTGTATATTCCGGTTATACTCTCGGGTGTATTCGGGAATAAGGGCTCCGTTCGAGTTCGAAACTAGTCGGTCGTTCCCGAATACGCCGGTGAGTATGACCGGAATATACAGTAAATAATAATGATAGTTTTATGAAAACTCGAGCCAGAAGCGCTATTTGTTGTAAATGTAAAAAAAAATGTAGTGTCGTTGATTTGTGGAGAGATCGTAAAGTTGCAGTGAAGACTTGTGATCCGGTTATTGCTTTCATTATCACTGTATGTTATCAAATGTTACGTTTATAATACAGATACTGTGACAATTAAGTATTTTACTGAACATAATTAATATATGACATTGATCCCTGTTACGCCAGTTCCAAGATATTTATAAAATATATTTTTATTTCTTGGATGTCTAGATTTTTATTTGAAATGTTCTTTGCCTTTAAGGTGGGGTTATTATCGGATAGTTAAATGATATGATTGATTAAATACGGTGTTTGTGATGAGAAAATAATAATAAAGCAATAACATACTCGTACGTTTCGTATCGCAAAAAGTGAAGCTCGGTAAAATGATAAAATTAGTTGTCATTCAAGAACTTTATGAAATTATATGTCTAAGGCTTTATTTGTATGCATGGTGTGTTTGCGTGCACGATTGCAAGCGGAACAAAACATACGATGTGTAAACGTAATAAAAATGGTGTTTAATGTTAAGCAAATTATATATAAATGTATTGTTTCCAAAGTGATTGTTCGTATATTTTGTTCCGTGTCTGACTGGCTGACTAAGACCGTTACCCATGTGTTGTGTACAAATATTTGGTATGTTTATTTTTTTACATATTCCTAGGGCGTGGCGTAATCGGTGCACTGACGGCGAATAAATGTATTACCCCGTCGATGCAATAAAATACATATTTTTTTTATTGTTAATTCCATGTTAGTTGTATGTAGTTATCTTTAAACTTGTATCTATTAATCATAATTCGATATTATTTCACCATTGTAAATTAAATAAAATTATTTATGAAATTGTAGGTAGTGTGTTTTTATATTGAAATGAGATTGTCTCATGTTATACCACGGCGGAACACCTGTCTTTTCTTGTGCAACATGCAATCTTGAAACTGATTCTATTCCACTAACACTTCATCTAAAATCTTTTTTATATTCTGTTATATTTTTTATGATTCTAGAGATGGAGGAACTTAAATAGATTTTCTTTATTTGTCGCTTTCAATTTATCGTTATTATAATCGGCATAATACGCACAATGCAACCTCCGAAGTCGCAGCCTACTATATTGCATGTTGCATGATACAGGCTTCCAGCCAAAATGTTTTCCAATTTATTCAAAACGCTTACTATAGGTGCCTACATTGTAACTGATATAGTATTGGCCATTTAATGAGGCAATGTAAATAAATACAGAAGTCTACAGTTTAATTAATAAAGAATTCGTGAATGGTCATGGGCATTATATTTTTGAAGTTACACGTTTAATTTAATGTATTTTATATCTGCTTATTTTTACGAATACTACGAGACTCATTACTGACATATTTGTCATCATCTAAGCGGCAAGTCTTACTACCCTTATTTAAGGGTAACAATGCTCCTTAGTTTATTTGAGCTGAATCCCGGCCTGATATCCTTTGGGCACTATCTACTAAAACTAGGTACAGCTGCTTGCTACACAAATACGTATGCAAAGGGCCAATAAATAGAAGGCAAAACAGAATACACCCGTTTCTTAGCTTTTGCCTCTACTAGTGTTTATTCCATGTATCAATGAACGTCCTAGTGGCTAGAGTGGACCATTGTACAAGGAGGGAAATATCTGATAACCGATAACATTGTTTAATTTATTGCCAGTGTTACGTGACTGAACATGAGGGAGTATTGTAAATTATTTCAATACAAAGAATCTGAAATAATAGTTGTTTCCTTTTAATATTTCCTGTCAATTTAGAACCTAAGAAACATTAAATTTTATATCGATAGTCTGTGTAAGCATGGGCGCCGCCGCCAGGATTTCTTTCAAGGGGGTTCATAAAGTGCATTTGCATTAGTAACTACATACAATACAACTAATACAAAATGTAGAATAAATTAACTAAAACTAAATGCATTGACTTCGTCAATCATATTTGAAAAGGTCATGGATAGAAAGGGACTAAAGATTGCATAACATAACATCACGCCTGTATTCCCCGAAGGGGTAGGCAGAGGTGCACATATAGTATACCCACATTTCGCCAGTTATGTTTTATTTATTTTTTAGGTCCCAATGTAATAGGGGGCGAGCCTATTGCCATCAACCGGGCACAAATCCAGACTCCGTGCTGCTACTGAGAATTACCTAATGGAAAAACCCAGCAACACTTTGCCCGACCCGGGATTCGAACCCAGGACCGTGCACAGCAGTCGCGATTGCATTTCAAACAAAATGAATAAATAATAAAATAATCGATGTATTTTGCTTTATGCCAAGGGGTTGCAAGTGCATCCTCTTGTACCCCCCTGCTGGCGCCCATGTGTGTAAGTACAACACTATTAGTCGGTTATTCACTCGTCAATCGGGAAAGTCCGAGAAGACTACGCCGGTTTCATATTCTTATTCATAGTCTTACTCACAATTTACTATAATAAAACTAATAATTCAATATAGCTTATATTTATTGAGTCATGAACGAATACTACTGAAACTCCATAACCTTCCCATTGGAATATTCTGGAGATACCTAAAAGTAGTCTGTAGACAGCATCATGGCTTATAGCCTATGCACAAAATAAGGACAAATTATTGAAAAAATAAATTCGTTTTCAACGTCAATATCAGAAACATTACTACGCACCTAGTTCGCTGGGTCCATTTCATAACAAAAATCTTAAAATTACCAACTTAAAATCTTCTAAAACTTAAACAAATACATACTTCGCCTTAAAATACTTAATGAACTAAAACATTATTTTTATATTCTATTTTAACACTACCTACTAGCTTAAACAAGACATGTTTTCAATAAACCATATATTACCGTATACTTAGTAATAAGGTTATCAATTAAATCTTATTACTAATTAATTTTAGAAGCAGTAGGGTAGGTCGGTCGTTTACCTGTTTCTCATTTTAAAAAGTCACCTACTATATTCTGCGGTAGTGACTATGCTTACTAAATAAAATAAAAATAAAACTAAATAAATATACCTACCCGAATCTGCTATTCACTTAGTTTACGATATTAGCTACTTAAAGTTTTGGAAACGCTAATTCTTATAAATATTAAGAACCCAACGACTAAGTCTGCACAAATAATTCTCAGAGTACCTTACTAAGTTAAGACATGCTAGTGAACTAAAGCCTTAATTGCGAATCAATCGCCTAAACTGTCAGCTCTATTGTTACCTACTCTAGCGACCGGTAATAGTCTGTACTCCTGAAAAGGGTGCGTAGAATTTAGTAGACTCGTATCAAACCTGAGACCAAAGTTTGTTTTCTTCTTTTTGTTCTGGATTTATGGTTAAATCACAGCAGTCTAGACATTCAGTGCATTCTTCATCTTGGAATACAGACTCGAGGTCATCAAAGTTTATATCGTCGGGCCATATCGGCAGCGGGCCAACATCTGGCCTCTGAAGCAGCCGTTGGTCGAGTAGCGACCAGAACCACAAGAAGGCGCGGGCTCGACGGAACTTCACAGATGCTTCCAGCACCGCCTCAATCGCTCGCACGCACACCTCGTCTCGGGTGTAACGCGTGTTGAATTTTAAGTTCTTAATGTTGCAGCGAAATACCTAGAAAGGAATATTGAATTGTGCTTTTTGTTTATTAGAAGTTCGGAACTGAATCTAAGAAGTTATAAACATAGTAGATACTTACATATATTCTACTAATTAATAAACCAGCGCCTAAAGTGCAGGGCTGGTGTAGGTGACATACTGGTAGGTGCTTAATTAGGATAGGCAAAATAAAACATTATATAATCTTGGCCTGAAATGGCATTGGACAGGGTTTTGTGGAGGAATAATGGGGAGGCCTTTACCCAGCAGTGGGACACCGAACAGGCTAGGTAAAAAAATAAAATAAAATTAATCTTACTTGATGGCTACACATTTCAATCATACAATAGTTGCGAAGGTCAACAGGGACCAAGTCAACTCGGAAGCCCATTTTTTGAAGGATAACTGAAATGGAAAATGTTACTTTATAATTTTTTGTAAATATTTTGATGAGTACCAAATACTTACTTAGTGAAATATTGTCGTAGATACCTTTTAAGCCATTCAATCTTTGAGGTTTATGACTGTGATTTTGGAAAGTTTCACAAGGCCCGTGGTATATTTTTACGTATAAGAAAGACATTTTAATTTAGTCTACGCTGAAATTTTGTTACATAAATAAAAATAGTATGAGCACAATATTTCGCTGTTTATAACATTTCGTACTAAATTTACTTAGCTACGATAAATATGTTAAGCTGAGTTCAAATCTGCACCTTTGTTTCAATGTAAAAAATAAAATAAATGAACTGGACTTTTTCTAGATAAGTATCACAGATTATTCATTTGAGTCGCACAGATTATTTCTATACTTAATCTTACGGACCTCTTTTTACGGAGGTCTTCTTTTACCGGTCATCTTAGAATGTGATTCATTTTATCTAGAATAGAAATGAATTACTTTCAAGAATTCAGTATACAGACTGCAGTATCTTCCAATGTAGCACTGTATGAAGGCACTTTTTCTTCCTATCATAAATAATGATAAAATATCATTGATCCTAAGGGAATTAAATTTTATTTCCGTCGTACATTAAATGGGTGAAGTCAATTATATTTTCTAATTGTATACCTATTAGGTATATATCATGAGATAAACCATTTTGAAAGAAGAGTTGTTATATAGCATTTCAGTCTTCCCGCATTCTATTCTATATTGTATACTTAGTAAAATAAAGGTAGGTTCTTATAAAAATAAAAACACACAATGGCAATTGTTATATATATTTAGGCATCAACCATTTCACTTAAAGAAAGCAACAAGCAATTAATGCAAACATCGTATTCTAAACTAGTCTACGATTACAACAATCTGAATCGTGATATTCATTTTAAATCGAATTGCAGAAAGCATTGGTTCCAAGGTCAAGCTTAGTATTCTTCTTGTTGATCGCGTAGTTAAAATGTATCTAGATTTTATTTATTTTAAAATAAATGTATATTTTCACATTATTGTTTGAAATCTCGCTATCAATCTACCTAAGCTGAAGTGCCTGCCTGTCTGCCTGAGTACCTACTACCTACATAATCGTTGTTACAGTTTGATTAAGGCGCAAGTCATTTTAGAATCTATTAAACCTTAAAATTAATACCTACGACTGTTTACATTTTTTATATTAGAATATCTGATGACGACATTGTCACAAGCTGGTATAGCTAATATAATTGCAGTCTAGAATAAATATTCAGAGGTACAATAGATTCTCAACTTGTGAAAAAGTAGGTCCAGTTATTACAGCTGCAAGAACCTTATTGATTGAAGGTAAAATCCGATTTCAATACATTCATTCACAATACTGCTATTTCTGTATTTAACGAAATCCTTGTTAGACATGAATGAAATCTATCTTATGATTGGTAACTCTTTGATTGGTAACCTAAATTTCCAACTCAATCATGTCCGAACCTCTACCTACGTGTTACTCTTTGATAGATATTTAATATTTTTATGATCTATCATAGGGGTTACAAATCTAATGGTTTCAAAGAGTAATTACTAAATAAGATCCAGTAAACCATCAAGTAAATGTTACATACATACATAAAGTCACGCCTGTTTCCCTGAGGGGTAGGCAGAGACCCATGTTGTTTGTTGTTTATGCCTATATTGACTGTATATTGACTTTATTTAGATTTAGTCTCTTCCGTATTTTCGGTTTAGGGCCGCTATCTACGACTTTAGTGGGAGGACTCTTAATTTTCGCAGGCCAGTGGTCCATAGGACTGTGAGCATGTCTGGAGAACATCTGGTGGTCGAGTAGGGTCCAGAACCAGAGGTAGGCGCGAGCTCTGCGGAACTTAACCGACGCTTCTATCACAGCATTCATCGCTCGTATACACACGCAGTCCCGGTACTCGACTGTGTTGAACTGGAGACTCTGAATGTTGCATTGAAATACCTAGAACGGAATAAAAGTTACGAGAAACTTGTATGGTTAAAATATACCGAATATTAAACTACAGTTATTCAGCAAGTCGTAAATTGTGGAAGGTATTGGTAGTCCCAGGTATAATACTAAGAATTATTTATAAAAGTATAGAGACTCATCTTACATTGTATCCACATATTTCGAGCATGCAATAGTTCATATACTCGACCGGCACTAGGTCTACTCTATACCCCAGTTTTTGCAAGCGATCTGTTGGACACAGTTAATAAAAGAAAACAGTTATTCTAGTTAAATACAGTCCCCGATGGGTTAGACAAGGTTGTGAGGTCGTGAGCCTATTACTTTCCACTGGATCCATACTGGGTTCGCCAGTAGACCTTACCACTCACTTGTACAGCGTTTAGTGTCCTCAACGGACACCTGATGTTGTTTAAATATTTAAAAAAATATGGAAATATGACGTGCGGATCTTCAAGCGGTGGACGGTAAATATACATATAGGTAGGTATACAAGTACCTAGGCTGCTTACCTTTTTTTGTATTCGAGAACCAAAGCACCCGGCTCCTGTGGTGTGGGGACCGGGTGTGGGATTTCTACCTCACTAAAACTACCCCGGTAGTCAATATCTACTAACAAGAGAAGTCCCGGGACCTCTAAAAAGTCCAACTCCGGAATCTCCTTATGCAACGCCTATTTAGCACATACCTGGGTAACCTAGGTTGATCACCTAGGAACTACTTGGAATCTATGTATTACCTTTTAAACCACTTAAATATTGCGGTTTGTGCATCGTATTGTTGAAAGTATTGCAAGGTCCATGGTAAGCCTTTACATATAAAAATGCCATTATTTTATACTTGTAAATAAGTTTCGTACATCAATATAAAAAAAACTGTAAACTTATATAAAAATTGTAAATGTATAAAAAAGTGTAAAGTAAGTTGTAAACAATAATAAAAATGACAGTATGGTTTTTAAATTTTACCTAATTGGTGACAATGAAAATAGGTAACAATAAAAAGTTCTGCTTATGCATCACTGATGTGTATTATCTATGCGTTATAACTTCTAAGTGGAGGCCTTTGTTTATTCAAATTAACTACACCAACAATTTAAGGCGAAAAATATGATAAAAACTTACAATATTAGATGACAAATGACTTCAAACAAATATTTTTATAGTATTTATAGGAATGTGAATCCTTATCACATTCCTATAAATACAATAAAAATATAAGACGTCGTAAAATTCCAAAGCAGTATTTCTTGGAATTTTCTGTGCGTAGACAAAAAGTTAGAACATAAAATAGAATCCAAGTATATTATACTTACGGTATTCACCGGTGGATGCAAATGGCAAGTTGTCGTTCATTTTGGCGTTCTAAGGGGGAAGCCTTTTTTCAACAGTGGACGTCTTCCGGCTGATAATGATGATGATTATTATTAGCCTGAAGTATACCACTGCTGGGCAAAGGCCTCCCTCCTATCACCAGCTGCCAACTGGTCTTGAAGAAAGTCTTGAATAATTATACAAGTCGATTCCGATGTGTTTATTATATAAGAAAACCTATTAGAAATACGTTATAAGCATCGATGTAGGTATACAACGTTATTAGTACTTATTCGTAGCATTTTTGTTCACAGTGCAAGGAATCTATAAAATACCAAACGTTGGCTGATGAACTGTCTTCCAACCTTTAGTAGTCAGAGGAATTAAATTAAGATAGAAACAAAATAATTTATTTTTACATGACATAACATCACGCCTGTATTCACCGAAGGGGTAGGCAAAGGTGCACATACAATACATCCATATTTCGCCAGTTATGTTTTTAGGTCCCAATGTACTAGGGGGCGATCCTATTGCCCTCAACCGGGCACAAATCCAGACTCAGTGCTGCTACTGAGAATGGAAAAATCCAGACATAAACCTGTTGGTTTATAGGTTGTTATGTGGCAGACTTAAGAATTGACATTGTCATTCTTATCGTCCGCCGCGGACAATCTCTATTGCCTCCTAATCCATAGAGAGATTAACTTATTCGTGCATACATGTACCTATATAGGTATACATTCGCTAATGCTTGTAAAGTGTGATAGGGCTTCTTAATAATTTTCGTTTGTCAAATAATACATCACTAAAAAAAAATAGATTTATATTTAAATTACTATGAAATACCATGTAAATTATAAGAAAATGTATAAATCTATAGAGCACAAGTGACCATGGATGATTGGTTCGTTTTGTTGGCTGCTGGATTCTCGATGCTGAGCTGCATTTGTTCAAACACACAGAAATAAATTTTCAGTGTATTGAACCGGTTTCATTGTGTTCTCTAGGCACGGTTAGAAAGAAACCCTTATTTACGACAACTGATAAGTGCATCGGTCATGAGCCTGCCGCTAAAGGCTGAATGGACAGCAAATAGCTTTCAAAGTTTCAGGAGTTACATCATAACTTTTTTCTTTATTTGAAGTTTTTCGGTATCATCATCTGCTCCGGCTTGTTCATCGTCGATGTTGCAGCAAACCCTGCACCTGGGGCAGTCGGTCTTCGGTTTGTCTATTAATTTAGGTGCCCAGTAGTCGTTGGGGGCGTATATGCCTCTGCGGTGTAGCTGGTGCTCGAGCAGCGTCCAGAACCAGAGGTAGGCGCGAGCTCGCCGGAACTTCACGGACGCCGACATTACCGCCTCCACGGCGCGCTGGCTCACTCCGTCCTTTTCATTACACGTGTTGAAGTGTAACTGCTTTATGTTGCAGCGGAATACCTGGAAGTACGTCATGTTACACATTGTTTTTAAATTATACTGAATGTTTTTTGTCGAACTGTTCTAATGTTGTTTTTAAATCCTATATGTTTGGGAACTAGTGACGTCATAGGTTCCTATCATCATCATCGTTTCAGCCCGGTATCACCCACTGCTGGGTATAGGCCTACCTTTTTCTCTGCCAATTCTCTCTATATTGAGCGTGTCTTATCCAGGTGTTCTTAGCAAATTTATTTTTGTCATCAACCCAACGTGGCCATCCTTGGTTTCTTTGACCCAACCTTCCTTCCCTCCCAAGAATCCTATAGCCACAAAATATTTGGCCAATAGCGTTTTGACAGCTCATAAAAAGTTCAATTGATTGGTTGTGTCAATTACTCGGATATAACTTACTTCATGTCCACATATTTCGAGCATACAGTAGTTAGAGAACTCGACTGGTATAAGGTCCACTCGAAAACCCAGCTTCTGTAGACGATCTGTTAGACAAAATTACAAATAAAATACAGTTATAGACCAAAGGCAAATTAAAAATAATCTTATCACCAAATGGTCACCTCTACATTCTCTGAAACTGGGTTTGTTCTATGGCTCCGCCACATTTCCACTCTCAGGATCATTTATCTATTTAATACCTAATATATGTATGTATATTATAACAATGAATAAGCCACATTTTATCCTGGTTTAAAGAAACAAACCTGTTATTTTCTGATCCTTTGAACATTGAACTCCTATTTTAGCTTATAAGTATGGGTCCCAATGAGAATGCAAAGATTCGATAATATGACTTTTAAGGCTCTAGAAAGTTTTAGCAGTAGGGCTGGTATCAAGTACTTACCCACTACAAAGAGTTGAAGAATTTAAAAGGCAAGAAACCTTTACGGGATTTGTTACTATCGACAATAGTTCAGCATATTTACCTCGCAAACCAGCTAACATTTGCGGTTTATGAATGTTATTCTCGAACGTGTGGCATGGTCCATGGTATGCCTTTACATATAAAAACGCCATTCAATATATTATCCAAATCAAGTAAGAACTTAAAAAAAAGATCACTAAAAGCAACAATATATCTAAATGAAATAAAACCAATTATTGATAAAAAATTACACACACATGACGTGGTAAATGTTTTTTTAAATAATTATAATAAGTCGTAAAAAATAAGGTCTTATTCAATACACGATAATTTACATTTAGGTATAATTTTAAAAATATTGAAATTTGAATATAATTTCGTGCTACATAATAAATTATAAATTAAATTGTAGGCAGAAAGGAGCTATTAAAACTTATATAATTTGTATGCTCTAAAATATTTTTGATTTTGGAATAAGCTACGTTTAATTATTTCAAAATAAAAATTATTATACATAGGCATACTTTCCTAAAGTAACAACATGTGAAACTTTTTTTGATTAACCTAGATTATGTCCCACAACAGGGTCAGCAGGGTTGTCTCCTTGAGTTTCTAATTTCTCCTATGCTGCTGTGGATGTAAATGGCAAGTTGTCTTTCATTGTGGCGTTCTAAGGGGGTAGTCTTAGTCCAACAGTGGCCGTCTTTCGGCTAATGATGATGCGAAATTGAGGATAATGATACAAAACACAAATAATTTCGCGCCTATCGACGGCGCATCTCCCATAAGTAAATAAACTCAAAGCTGTAGAACTATCTCCTTACGTATTCTTATGTTACTGATAGCTGCAATACAATTTGGTAGGTTGAGACTCAAAAGTTTTTTTAATAATGGTTTTTATACAAGAAATAAAATGCCCAATGTTTACAAGCTTTTATTTAATATTCAACATTTTATTATAAATAAATACAAACTAAATACAATATATATTCAATCTTAAAATATTTAAAACAAGAACAGTACAATGTTATACAAACCAACAATATCATTAGTAATAATACGAACAATAAAGAAGTCATTAATCTAATGAAGTTAATAAGTTCAATAATTCATTTATTGCTATTTAAACTGTTATACAAAATTGCTTATTAATATGATAATAAAACTAACCATGCATTACAATAAATCACTAATAGATGACAGAAGATGAGACTAGCGCAGAAGCGTGAAACCTGGCAGAAAAGCCAGGCTTTATACCCTCAAATGGGTAAAGATATTGACAAAATATTGCAGGTAATAAAACCTACACTAATTTCGTATATTCACCGTCTCTATGTCGAACCACGGGGATTTCGCAACACTTGATGCATTCTAAGTGATGGGCTACGGGTTTTATAGTCGTGTCTTGTGGCCAGTGGTCAATCGGGGCATTAGGACTTCTCTTGTACAGTTGGTGCTCGAGAAGCGTCCAGAACCAGAGGTAGGCGCGGGCTCGACGGAACTTCACTGACGCTTCCATGACAGCATTGATAGCCCGGTGACACACAGCGTCTCGTTTAGATTCGGTGTTGAAATGAAAGTGGTTCAACTTGCACCGGAATACCTGGAGAAGATGTTGTTGGAGCCAAATCACTAATGTTCGGTTGCGAAACTACTTAATAAAATATAATTTTGATGGGAGACAAATAAAGATTGCTATTTTCTATTGTTGCTGGGAAAAGGTGTCGTATTATAGGAGGCGACGAAGATAATATGGGTCTATGTCTAGGATATGGGATATGAATCGCAATAGGCTCGCCCCTAATACAGGACTTGCCTTTTGCTTGTCACGTTTGCAGACACAATAGTAAAACAATGGCTACACGCCTTTATAAGGCTTCTTGATTCAGCGTCTTCGTTTGATGAAGACTTGACTTTTTTTACCCACATTTCGCATGTTGTGTGTCAGAGAGCGAGCCTAATGCCATTAATCGGACATAACTCCAGAATCCGTACTGAGAATTATGTAGTGGAAAAACACACATTGTTCTGAGATTAGAAAACTTGATTTTCGCAAAAAATAAAATTGAATGTTGAGTTCAGTTAGGCAGGTCCAACTTCGACAAAGAGATCGCCTGAGGAATCCAAATGGGATGGGCAGCGTTCGGGAAACTACGCGACATCTTCTCGTCCAAAATTCCGCAGTGTAACATTTATAATTGGCTTTCTGAAAAGAAATGGGATCTTACTTCATGTCCACATATCTCGAGCATACAGTAGTTGGTGAACTCCACAGGTATGAGGTCCACTCGGAAGCCCAGCTTCTGCAGATGGTCTGACAAAGAAAACAAGATATATAAAGTTTGAGATATATGTATATTACTCATAAGAATTTAAAAGTTTAAGTTTAGCAAAGTTTAGCTACCAGCTAAAAAAATATCGAGGTAACTGTAGGGTATCTATATTTTGATAAAATAATAAGCGAAGATCTAAATGGAATTCACTGTTGGTTACCAATTTGGCTTTATACACGTGATTGGTACGTTGAGCGTCTTATTTCAGTGCGTCATACGAATTACTGAATCGTCCAACTAGATTTAAAAATTTGTACCTGCTTTTTTGTAACTACTTACTTAGAAACAGAAACCATGCGATACTTATACGTTTGTTCTTTGTTCCAGGGATTGTCTGATAGATATCGCTTTAAAGTTGGAACAAGAAGCTCACCATTTCTCCTCTTAAATTGACGACATCTTTATCCACGTAAATTTGTTGTTTATTCATTATTATGGTGGACCTACTTACATCATATTATTCTTTATATACTCTATCTACAATATATACCTCGTAAACCAGCAAGAAATTGAGGTTTGTGGACGGTGGAGTCAAACGTTTTACAACGGCCGTGGTACGCCTTCACATATAAAAATGCCATTTTATCTACCTATAAATAAAAATAAAACTTAATATACGACTATTAAATCAATACTTCTAAAACTATATTAATATTCAAATAATTGCGACAGCAATAAATTATTTTGAAAACTTCAGTAAATGGTCTAAAGAACTCATGAAATTAGAATGATTTGACGTAAAAAATGTCATGACGTTTTTTAATAAATATAAACATAATATAACTATTCAATACATATATACTTCTCCGTTGATCACTCCATGGTATAATAATACCTTTATCATAATCATCATCAGCCGGAAGCTTAGAGCATTTAACCAACGTTGATTAAATGCTTTAAGGCCGGAAGACGTCCACAGCTGAACAAAGGCTCTATAATAATATACTCCTCCTATATTATTCCATAGGTCACTTCATGTTTTTTGGTAGTTTTTCTTAAGAACCATGATTCCGCGACCTTGAGATTACGTACTTATTTTTTATAATGCTAGTAAGAGTAATGCTGGTTTCACACGAGGCAGAAAGGTAGTACAGAACAGGTTAGAATATCAGTGGCGTTCAAATAAAGCTAAATAGAACACAGTCTACGAGTGATAGCGATAGCATGGAGTGTTGACGACGATATAATGCAAATCGGCACGCGCCCGCGCACTCTGTCTTGCTCTTTGCACTGCACTGCCCTCGCGTTCACACAAGTCCAGCCACAAGACAGACGAGCGAGATGGGTGATACGGGGAGCAAGTGCCCGAACACATAGACCGGCGAACTACTATCTGCTCTGCCTTGGTTACTGTCTAGACAGTATTGTTCGGACTCGGAGTGTGCGTACACACAGTCTAATGCTCTGCCTCACTGCCCTGTCCCTGTGTGAAACCAGTTGTCAATCGCAGAATCGTTGGCGCAAGGGGCATGCCAAAAGGTGCTACGTTTATCAAGAGGGCACTAATCTGCTTAGCGGTTGCGTCTAGCGCAAGTTTGTAAATAGCTATCACATCTTAAAACTGTTAATTGTTAGATGAAATAAACGCTAACGTCGTAGTTAAGTTAGAGCTCTTTGAAGTTTAGAGTTGTTCCACTAATGTTGGAAAACTGGAAGGTGATTATTATTTGCGGTGGACGAAACCTTTGAATTCATAATTATATTTGTAGAAATGGCTATTATGAGTAAAATTTCGTGTGTTAGTTTGTATATTTGTTACTTCTTCACGGTCAAACGGCTGGGTCAATTAATATAAAATTTAGCATGGAGGAAGCTGATACCCTGGATTAACACGTAAGTTATATCCCAAAAATTGTAGCGGGTATGTACTCCGCAGCGTAATAAACTGAAACTTGGGTCAAGTGTATTGCAAACAAATTTAAATATAATGTTTTGAAATACAATTGACCCGATTATTTATAACAAGGCACGTGTGTGTCCTGTCATGTTGGGAAGGCTTAGGTCTCCCTTTTCGTATTTGGTGTTGTTGGTCAAGAGCTGCCAATCATTCCTTGACAGTTGATTTGAATAAAAAAATTAAAAACATCGCACGTTCTTTGGTTCCGGAACAGTAACGTTATCTTATTAATATCTTTAAAGCAGCTCTGAGGCATTATTTATATAAATAAAGGTATATACATAATATACAATTGAAATAAAATTGGTGAAACAAAATAATTATTTTTGCCGTAAAATTTCAAACGTTCCTAAGTTAGACCTGTATAGACAAATAAATAAATAATCATGATAATTTAACTGTCAAGATTAGATCTCCAGTTAAATATTTATATAACAATAGAAAACATAAATTTAAGAATATATATACTTTTATTATGTATCTAATATAAATTCTTAGATAATAATATAAATAATTAATCAATGCCCTAACAAAAGGAAAACTAGACATCTTTATCATTAGCATAACAAACCGTAGTGAATCTTTGAAACTCGGACATATAAAACGATCATTGATAGCAAGTTCCGCTCAGTTTACGACGTAGTGTCGAGAGCCGCGCAGCATGATATGGTTACTGTTACCGTTAGTGTTTGTGCTACTTTACTATTACACCACCAAAAACCATGACTACTGGGAGAAACGAAATGTGAAATATGAAAAACCAGTTCCAATATTTGGGACACTATACAAAAATGTAGTTGGACAAAAAAGTATTACGGAAATATCCATGGAACTTTACAATAAGTATCCTAATGAGCCAGTCGTCGGGCTGTTTAGAGGGACCACGCCGGAGCTGGTCGTCCGAGACCTGGACATTGTGAGGAAGATCCTCAATGTGGACTTCGCGTATTTCTACCCTCGGGGTCTTGGGAGGGACCCAAAGCTGGAGCCAGTGTTTTATAATCTCTTCCATGTCGATGGTGATATGTGGAAATTATTGCGACAACGTCTTTCTTCAACGTTTACAACAGCAAAATTAAAAAACATGTTTCCGCTTATGGTGCAGTGTGCGGGGAAACTGCAGCACGTGGGTGAAGATATTGTGAACCGCGGCGGAGAGTGTGACGTGCGTGAGCTAATGGCTCGCTTCACCACGGAGTTCATTGGCGCCTGCGGCTTTGGTATACAGATGGACACTATTAATAAAGAACACTCTCTCTTCAGAGACCTAGGCAGCAAAATATTTAAAACATATTTCAGAAAATATGTCATTATAGCCCTATATGATCTCTTCCCAGATTTTAGAACATTAATACAAAAATTACTTCATGAAACTGATATTATGGACGCTATTACAGTGATTGTTGAAAATATACGCGAACAGAGAAACTACAAGCCTATTGGGCGCAATGACTTTATCGATCTTCTTTTGGAACTGGAGGGTAAAGGAAAGATTACAGGAGAGTCAGTGGAGAAAAGAAGCGCGGACGGTACTCCGGAACAAGTTGAAATGGAGATGGACCTCACATGTATGGCGGCTCAGGTGTTTGTATTCTTCGCTGCGGGATTCGAGACCTCGTCTTCAGCCACCAGTTACATGTTACACCAGGTCGCTTACCATCCAGAAGAACAAAGAAAGATCCAGGACGACATCGACCGAGTGATGACGAAATACAACAACCAATTCTGTTTCGACTCAATATCTGAAATGACAGCTCTCAGTAATGGGTTTAAAGAGGCCATGAGGCTGTTTCCGTCACTGGGAACGCTACACAGGGTGTGTGCTAGGAAGTATGACATACCTGAGTTGAACATTACTCTTGATGCGGGAGTAAAGATCATAATTCCTCTTCAGGCCATACAAACTGATGAGAAGTATTTCGACAATCCTTTGCAGTATATGCCGGATAGATTCAACGATCCAAACGTAGTAAAGCACAAGTATTCGTATATGCCGTTTGGTGAAGGTCCAAGGTCATGTATCGGTGAGTAAACATGGAGTTTATAACCTTCTAGTAATAAGATTTTATTATTATTTAGCATTGTAGCTCATGCTAAGCTTTAAATTCAAATTAATTAATAAAGTTTTATTAAAAAAACTAAAAAATTATGGATAAACTTTAATCCTATTAGTGTCCATCTTTTCAAAATTTCTTGTGTTAATAAACCTTCTAATAACTCCTAATACTAACATTATGGATTAGCCATTTAACTTGACGTGACTATCAATTGGGAAATTTGATGAACACAGCTTCCCTTGACAAATTGTTTTCGCTCGATGGACTAGTATACTCCTCTGCGCGCAAAACCTGTCATACGGCTAACGAATCTTGTACGTAATAGTTATTGACTACAGCCAAATATTCAATACTCGAGTACAAAGTCTCAAAATAGTTTTTGTCGGTTCTGGAAATAAATATAGGTAATAAACGTGTGAAGTAGTAGTTATCATTCATTTGTACGTAACTGTATTCGCTCTCGCAGTTCTTCGAGTGACAACATCGTAAAATAAACAAACTGAAAAGATAAGTAATAATAACTACACGCGTTGTAACCTAGGCACGCATGCGCATGTGTGTGTATTTGGAAGGATTATATTTACCCTCAATGTTTTATTGTTTACGACTAATAGATAGGAGATTAAAGTCTATATACAAAGAATTACAAAATGAGTGTCTCATCAGTATCAATAATAAAGTGAACTAAACAAAATATTAATGGGTTCTTTATTTGTGACAGGTGCTCGTCTTGGTGAAATGCAGTCGTTGGCGGGGCTTGCGGCATTACTACACAAGTTCTCAGTAGAGCCAGCTGCCTCCACCAAACGCTACCTGGAGGTAAACCATGGAAGCAATGTTGTGCAGTCCATTAAGGGAGGCATACCTCTCAAATTAAAACTAAGACGTAATCTAAACTAAAACAGCCCAAAATATTAATTAAGATAATGTAAATATAATTATAATAATAAAATTGACGACTTATATTTTATTTTTAAAATATTTGCCTAAGAACACGAACAATATTGGTATAGGATATTCACGCTACCATTCATCATTTAGCTAGTAATATTAAACAGTAAGAACTTGTTTATGCCATACATAGCCGCCGAACGGAGGACACTGCCCTCCATAATGCTGCCCGAAGAAAGAACAATCGGGAATGTTATTATAACAGACTATTGAGATCGTATCCCGTGCGGGCTTATGTCTTTTAGAAATTCGTTAGCTATGTCAAAAACGTTACCGAATTGGGTATACTTACAATCGAGAAGATTCTGTGGCTACTAAAGCCTGTTCTAAGTAGTCACCTTACCGTACAATCATCATCATGATCATTACCAGCCGGAAGACGTCCATTGTTGAACAAAGGCCTCCCCCTTAGAACTCCAAAATGAACGACATTTTGCCATTTGCATTCACCGCTAAATACCGTAAGTATATACTTGGATTCTATTTAATGTTCTTACTTTTTGTCTACGCACAGTAAATTCCAAGAATGTATCACTTTGGAATTTTACGATGTCTTTATAGGAAGGTGACAAGGATTCACATTCCTATAAATACTATAAAAATATTTGTTTTAAGCCATTAGCCATCTTAGCTTTATGAGTTCTACGTTCTAGGCATTGAAGTTTTAGAGTAGTTATTCTGAGTTTAAGGCCTTGAACATTAACACGTGTCATAAGCCTTTTCATATTTTTTTTTAGTGGTACTTGTTCTTCGGCTCATGACAAGATAGAATCAATGGAGTAGTAAAAAGATCGAAGTAGCATCGGAATTTGCAAGCAATTAACCTTGCCCGGCGCTCTTTTCAAGGACTCATTAGTTACATTTTGCTGCTACCGGACCTATTAGTGGCCGGAATTTTAAGCGAAATGAACAGTCCTAGCAGTGGTTCAAGAACCTGTTTCCTGAGCGCATAACGTCGAATGTTATAGTCAGGTCGAGGACTACTCGTTCAATGTAAAGTTTAATGACTTCATGGACTCCTATTCTGTTAATAACGGTATATGTGAGAGCAATATATACACTAATATAATATAACATAACAACTGCTATAACCAT
The DNA here is from genome assembly GCA_946251915.1 of Abrostola triplasia. Classification (NCBI taxonomy): domain Eukaryota; kingdom Metazoa; phylum Arthropoda; class Insecta; order Lepidoptera; family Noctuidae; genus Abrostola; species Abrostola triplasia. Next base: position 2,984,804 of record OX276425.1, read on the forward strand.
GAGGCTTCAAGAAGCATGAATATTCACTTATTGTTGATAAAATGCTTTCTCTTTCTTCGTGCATTGCGAGACACATGTCCGTACTAGCCAGACTTGTTTACTTTATTCTTGCCTTAAATGCTATTCTTATGATGAAGTTACTGGTTTTCTTTCTCTCCATGGATCCGTTTGTTAGTTTCATGGCTACATCATTGAGCTTAGGTATTTATTTCATTATAATTCATAAAAAATCAGACAGGCATGGGTTCAACCATAGAAAAGGATGGGTAACTTTTTACTTTATTCCAGCCCCTTATCGTTTTGGAGGCTGTGTGTTTGAAGACGTCACTACGTGCAGTGTAGACTGTCGTCTCGCTAACACAACGGAAAATGTCCTTATAAGAGTTTATGGTAAATATCGAGGAAAATCGTAGTAAGGATTTCCATGTAGGTAAAGTCGCGAGCGGAAGTAAATATTTTAATAAATATTCAACATTCATTAAAAACTGATGAACACTGTAATGTACACTGACAAGCGATAAAGTATGCCACTCATTATTTTGGTCCTACTTACGTTACTATCACAAATGTTGTCCACAGAAAACTATTTATAGCATATTCGTATTGGCCTCAGAGTTGTTTACTAATACATTTGAATAGATCTTTGAAATAAAAGAGAAAGAGGGATGTAAAGGTAGATACTATGAGGAGGTATTACTGTTATTAGTACCGACAAGTATGCCATAGGAGAGGCCTATGTCCAGAAGTGGAAGTAAAATACACGTACGTAATGAAAATTATGTGTTACGAACATGCGTGATACTTTGTCGGAGAGAGGACATGTTTGTATATTCAGAGCGTATTCCAAAGATAAGAGATAAATGTGTCAACAGTTTATAAAAATGTAATGTCTTGGGTATGAAGAAGTTATTGTAAAAAGATAAGGCAAGCGTGAATTGGGTTCTTTAACGATGAAGGGACGTTTTCTACAAAAGGTCTGGCCGGAGTTAAGGGATGATTTACTCCTTCTGGTTTCTGGAAAAAAGAAACAAAATGGATACTTTTTTTTATCGCCGATGGGGGTTCAAGAAGGCACACTATGTGTACGTAAACTCTTTTATGTAATATCATTATCGTTCTTATGATAATTCAATGCACCGGCAATACATCGAGCGTAATCATAACAGCACCAAAACAAACCCAGATAGCGAATGTACCGACCGGTATATATGTATATAACAATCAATGATAACACGTAGCGCTCAGTTGGCAACGAAGTCCTATCACGAAAGTCAACGGAGACAGCATGATATTGTTACTCCTGCCAATAGTACTCGTGCTACTATATTTCTATACTACCAAAAACCATGACTACTGGGAGAAACGAAATGTGAAATATGAAAAACCAGTTCCAGTTTTCGGGACCCTATACAAAAATTTAATCGGAAAGAAAAGTATCACAGAAGTGTCCGTGGAACTTTACAACAAGTATCCTAATGAACCGGTCATCGGACTGTTTAGAGGGACCACGCCGGAGCTGGTCGTCCGAGACCTGGACATCGTGAGGAAGATCCTCAATGTGGACTTCGCGTATTTCTACCCTCGAGGACTTGGGAGGGACCCGAAAGTCGAGCCAGTGTTTTATAATCTCTTCCATGTCGATGGGGATATGTGGAAGTTGTTGCGACAACGTCTCTCATCAACGTTCACAACTGCAAAATTGAAAAACATGTTTCCACTTGTGGTGCAGTGTGCGGGGAAACTGCAGCACGTGGGTGAAGATATCGTGAACCGCGGCGGAGAGTGTGACGTGCGTGAGCTAATGGCTCGCTTCACCACGGAGTTCATTGGCGCCTGCGGGTTTGGTATACAGATGGACACTATTAATAACGAACATTCTCTATTCAGAGACTTGGGTAGCAAAATATTCAAATCACATTTACGTAAACTCGTCCTCATCGCACTGTGTGATCTCTTCCCAGATGTTAGAACATTAGCTCAAAAATTATTGCACGAATCTGATTTGATAAACGCTGTGACAGAGATTGTTAAAAATATACGCGAACAGAGAAACTACAAGCCTATTGGGCGCAATGACTTTATCGATCTTCTTTTGGAACTAGAGGGTAAAGGAAAAATTACAGGAGAGTCAGTGGAGAAAAGAAGCGCGGACGGTACTCCAGAACAAGTTGAAATGGAGATGGACCTCACATGCATGGCGGCTCAGGTGTTTGTATTCTTCGCTGCGGGATTCGAGACCTCGTCTTCAGCCACCAGTTACATGTTACACCAGGTCGCTTACCATCCAGAAGAACAAAGAAAGATCCAGGAGGACATCGACCGAGTGATGACGAAATACAACAACCAATTGTGTTTCGACTCAATATCTGAAATGACAGCTCTCAGTAATGGGTTTAAAGAGGCCATGAGGTTGTTCCCGTCACTGGGGACGCTACACAGGGTGTGTGCTAGGAAGTATGACATACCTGAGTTGAACATTACTCTCGATCCGGGAGTAAAGATCATAGTTCCTCTTCAGGCCATACACACCGATGAGAAGTACTTTGAAAACCCTTTACAGTACATGCCCGATAGATTCAACGATCCCGATATACTAAAACACAAATACTCGTACTTGCCGTTTGGTGAAGGACCAAGATCATGCATAGGTGAGTGGACACTGAGTTAACAAATTTAAAAATGTACTTGTGACATTGTTACATAATTGGATTTTACGTAATAAAAGTTATTAATTGTGTTTATCAGGCCTTATAAAGGTCTTAACTTACAGCCTTACACACATTTGACGTTGTACGTTTCGCTGAGATTATAAGCATACCTACGGACGATTATTGTTTTTGTATGTGTACGAAAACAATAAACATCAAATAATGATATTATAAACGCTAAGCCGTCTCATAGGCATTCATTTAGAATCAGACATCTGATCTTTGTTGTGACTGGTCAAAAGATCTATGTTTAACGAATTATTTGTGACAGGTGAGCGTCTTGGCGAAATGCAGTCGTTAGCTGGGCTCGCAGCATTACTGCACAAGTTCTCAGTAGAGCCAGCTGCCTCCACCCAGCGGTACCCTGAAGTGCACCCCTGGAGCAACACAGTGCAGTCTATTAAGGGAGGCATACCCCTCAAACTGACTCTCAGGCACAAAGACAAAGGCCTCACGGCATAGCTCTAAAATAAGATATACCTGTAAATATCTCTTATTTATGTTTATTACTATTTAAATATAAATGTCTACGAAAATTTTTATTACCTTGAACGTAATTGTAATCATCAAAGCACAATCAAATGAAAACTTTGGTCAGTTACCGCTATAATTCATAAAGTGAACAAATAAAATGTAGCTTATTTACTCATACTTTTTTGTAAGAACAAAATTTGTGGGTACTTTTTTCCACTCTCCAGTAGAACAAGAAGCCTAGTGCTTATCATGAATTGCCTGATAGGTATCTCTTTGTGTGGCTTGGAATGGATTTTACGTCAGTCCTTAACATTAGTTCGTTTTGTAAGTGCTCTTTTATAGCATAGATGAAATAAAAACATTAAGACTAAGTATGAGTATTAAATAAAATTTTCCCAAATTCCGCTCTGAGGAGCAATGTAGATAAAATCTGCAAAAATACAGTAATTATATTGAGAAATGTGTTTGCCTAATTGCACAATGGCCAGATATAATTAACATCTTGTGGTTGCTGAAGTAAGTATTAGTAGACTCCGGATTATATGCAACATACAAAGTTTACATAAATTAATAGTAAATAATATAGATAATTGTAAAATTTGCATCATCAGTACATTGTGGACTAATTAGGCAATGCTAAGAATGGGTTAAATTTAAGCAAATGCTCAGAATCCAGTCTCTACTGAGTGTTTTATACAGAGGTATCAGATAAATCTCGAGTGGTGACCATGAACCGGAAGATGCAGCGTTTGCAGGCCTCCCAAGGTGAATCGATGACCGTCAGAGTTTCATTGAGGCCTTTTGAGGGGGAGGCCTTTGTTCAACAGTGGACGTCTTCCAGCTGATGATGATGATGATGAATCAGTACGATTTGCTTGGAAAAATGCTCTTAAGTACTTCTTGTTCTAACTTGACGATCATCAGCAAAAGAATCCGCTTCTTCTATAGCCGCATCAAGCTGCAGACTAGCGTAGTGTTTATATACTCTTTGCTGCATTCACAAACATAATAATAGCCTTCAGAATAATAATTAAAACTGCATTGTTTACACAGAATAATAACTAGCATTTGTTTTGTAATAACTAGTATTCCATAGATAAAGGTAGCCTATACAAACAATTTGAAGGACGGTGCAGTACGTACTTTTTCCATTTGTACTAGCTTGCTTTCTCAATAGTCATCATAATCATCAGCTGGAACACGTCCGCTGTTGAACAAAGGCTTCCTTGGCTTGTGGAGGGGGCTGTCATAATCACCAGCTTGGCAAGCGACTTGGGGACCGCAGTATTAGTGGTGAAGTTAATCTTCTGGATTTTCCCTTAGTCACCTCCTACGACACCCACGGGAGGTAGGGGGTGGCCAATTCTAGGCCTGATACCTCGCAGTAGTCGCTTCTTTCTCATCTCACAATTCAGCCATCTTTTCGCAGCCGTCCTCTGCTCGACCATAATAAGCTGGATCTACACCGAATGACCCTGGACCTTGAGCTACTGTCATAGGCACTCATAGGTTTTATCTTTTTATTCTTCACTCGTGATGATCTTTCGATAATAACTTTGTTTCTATTAAAACTAAAGTTAAAAAAATCCAGCAGCATTAAAATTGTTTCTCGAAAATACAAATAAAATACTGTAATAAGATTTATCTTATTTTTTTAATATATCTTAATACAACAATTAATTAATATAAAGCTTAATATAATTAACAATATGATAATATAGGTGGAATCTAATAACTAATACCTTAAAAATTAGATAACATCGATAACAAGACTTGAATGAACCATGATTACAATAAAATATGTAAGACATAATAAACATCTTTGGATCCTAACGCGATTGAGTAATATAGGATTTTATACGGCACGCAGATCGACAGAGTGGTGGCAAAGTGAGCTAATTATATCACAACTGAAAGTAGACTTAATTTACTATAGCTTACGATTGAGATTCGTACTACGTTATTAGCGTGAAGCGTCAAGTCTGTACGCCCTGTAAATCCCATTCTTCTCTTGTGCCTTGCAACCGATAAAATGCTCTTTTCGTGCTACTCCGTCGTCTGTACTGATCTTAAATAGGAATAATCTCAACAAATATACGTACTAACATGATTTTCTTATATTATAATCTAATATATTACGATTACATTGATTTCTTGTCGAATTGAGACAGGATCAAGTGGTGCAACAAACTTAGTAATAATTAACTAAGGTTTTGATTGAAAATAATCTAACTAATATATAGTAAAAAGTATGCCAGTATACTAGTTAAGAAGAAGTTAATCTTAATAACAAGTTTAACGTAAAATTAATAACAATAATGTCAATAAACTAGGGTTCGAGGTTTTCCTTCACCTCACCATACTTTGTCGTGACAACAAGCAAGAGCTTAAACATCTTCAGTCAATCTTCTTTTCTGCATTATCAGCGATAAACAATCCTCTTTCTTTGTCAGAATGTTATGGAAACGAATTAAATGTCTTCGTCTTTTCTTACACATAGCATGTCACAGCATGTAGAACAAGTTACACACGGAACGATCTTTAACTCGTCATCATTTAATTTTTCTACCCAGAAGTCCTTCTCGCTGTGCTTACTTCTCTTGAAGAGCTGGTGTTCCAAGAGTGTCCAGAACCAGAGGTAGGCGCGCGCTCGTCGGAACTTCACCGATGCTTCCATCACGGCTTCTACCGCTCTCTCACAGACCACATCACGATCATAAGACGTGTTGAAGTTGAAGTTTTCTAATTTACAGCGGAAAACCTGCAGTAGAAAGATGGCAGTTTAAAACATTTCTGGCAGCTAAAAGGTGAATAGCCCTCTAACTATTAACTCTATAAGCATGACAGTTTATGTTGTTAAAGCCAGACGCCGCATTACTCTGCAATTAGCGGCATCTCTCTATTACATCATAAACTATCCTGCTTTAAGAGTTCATGGTACTGTTATTCCCTGGCAGGAAGCAATTAAGAAGTCAATTTGACAAAGGTTGATAATTGTTACCATTATAAAAAAGGGTCTACAGGCTCAGTCACACAGGCTACTGATAAATACAGAGTAACATAAGTAGACACACTTAACATTCATTCATTTGGATGACATTTGTGATACTGTATAATAATAAGTATAGAATAAACTAATTTAAGAGTCAGATCTTACTTCATGTCCACATATCTCCAGCATACAATAGTTGTATATATTGGCTGGTATGAGGTCCACACGAAAGCCTAGCTTCTGAAGACGATCTGTGACAAACAAACACTGTTTAGACATGTTTGACTACAATAGCGTGACTAGACTGCGCAAATTTTTCAAAGGTGTGTAAAGCCATGCCTTAGGCCTACAGGGTGGTTAAACTTTGAAACCAGGTTGTCCATCAACCATATGATAAGAATAAGACTACAGACTACAAAATAAAGACGTAGTATTTCTCCTCTCATGGTGTGTGCTTGGCTGTAAGTTCTGCTAGGTTGTCATCAACCTGCTGAGAGAGTATTCTTTTTCCCATACCTTTTGCTATTCTCATGGGTCCAAAAAGTGAGGGTGAGCCTCAACAACCACATGGGACTTATGATAGCCACATGCATGGCTTTTATGGGTGTATCACTTCTGCCCTGCTCTTCGCAAAGAAGTAGACTAAAAGGCCTATACCTAAACCACTGCTGCTGCTATGTATTATAAGACAAATTAGACTTTTCCTTTACCTCGTAAACCAGCCAAGAACTGCGGCTTATGCTGGTTACTGCCAAATGACTTGCTAAGTCCATGGTGTGCTTTCACGTATAAAAACGCCATTGTAAAAACTCCTTGATTAATATACGATTTGATACGGTATATTGATTAGTTAGATATTTATTTACATAAATAGTATCGCGTCCTATGATTTGACTTTGATGATCTTTGATTGATTGAATATTATGTCTGTGTTTTCTTTTTAACAAGCATAAATGGCTTTCGAATTTTAAACTAGTTTCCAAACTCCAGCAATTTCCAAATCTTCTTAAAGAAGTTGACTCACAGGTTGATTTACAGGTAGTAATCAATTTAATTTTTAACAATTTACATTATATACCTATTACAATTACTTAAACAAACACTGGGGTTATGGGTTCCAAGTGCTCGTCTGTTATTTAGACACCTATCAAAACGGTTTGGTCTACTCTTCACGTGAACAAGGGCTGGCTTGTTTTTCGGCCAAAGAATTTGTATTGCCATTCAACGTGGCAATGCTGCCTTTTGGGCACCCTACCAGTCGACTGCGATGAGTAAGAATACTTCGATGCATAATTTTTCATTTGTATATATTATTTGTTTTTAACGTTTGGTTGGTATAAGTAATTGTAATGTATATGTTACGGTAAGTGTGATAAATTGAAAATTATTTATCATTATTAATCATTACCTCATCATTTTGGTAAATTTGAGTATAAAACTAAAATTCATAATTTTTAGCAGTTATTAATAATTCACTCCTCTCGTTGGTAAAAGTAATGAAATAAAATAAGACTCGAAGGTGTTGTCCAGTAGGTATTTATTTATTTACAAATACGCAACTACTCAGTATCGGTTCTTCAAGTATTGTGACCTGCCCATTGCCATTTCAACTTGCATATACTTTGAGCCATGACTCGAAGTGGGCTCCTGGGTTCGAATTCCGGGCAGTGTTCGGAGTCTGGATTTGTGCCCGGTTAATGGCAATAGGCTCGCCCCCTATTTCATTGGGTCCTAAAAACATAACTGGCGAAATGTGGGTGTAGGTACTATAAGTGCACATGCACATCTGCCTACCTCTTCGGGAAATACAGGCGTGATGTTATGTTATGTTTCAATCTACGTAGGTAGATAAGATAAATGATGATGTAGATAATCATAAAGGTATAAAACAATTAAATATTGTGATACGTCTGTCGAACGATTAAGATTAGTATCAAATATATAATCATAGATAAGTTCGTAGGTACATAATAAAATGCATGGTGTCACCTTGGCCGATAAGTAGGTGCTATTACAGGTTTACAGATACAGAAGCGACCTTCGGACTCAAAACAACATACCGTATACACACGGTTACATAACATTACATAATAACACTATTAAACTATAAGTCTATAACATTCAAAACTAAAACCAATCAATTAACTGGATTGAAAACATGAAAAACCAACCTATAATATTGTTATTGTTCATGCTTAGATACCTACGTTTTAATGTCGCAGCCAAGGCCAGCGAACATTGCGTGCAGCTATGGGAATATCAAACGACTTTATAGTTGTTATTTAGTACCTAAATAATTTGTAGGTACTGACAGCGCCCTTCAAATAATCTGATCGATTTTACTTCCGCCCGCCTTAGTTATTATGGGACAGCACCAATGAAAACCAGACTAGTAATTTCACAGTACAACCATTTGCTATTTCCTTAGCGCAGGCGCTCGAACCGCGCAGACGGTCGGCCAGCGACCACGGTTGCTGCACTTTTGTTGAAACGTTCCTATAGGCCACATTGAGAAACAAATTAAATCCTTTTAACTTCGTTCATTTAGCTACCAATTCTTTCGTTTTGAAAGAAGTTTCGTTATTGGATTACCGTGGCAGGCGCGTTGGTTAAGCGCTCCGTTAGTCTAAGCCAGGCTTCCTTACTGGAAAAATTTTAATCTCTTTCATATATTCTTGTAACTATATGGCATTTGATCATTGATATTATTGCTTTTATATCATTGCATTTGCTAGGTACAATAAGTACGCGTGTACCTACAACGACGTGTGGCAAAATGGCCGCGAGCCTACGGTAATAAATAAAGCGGTAAGCTGAACACTATTTACAAATGGTTTTTATTACTTGTTGGCAAAGCGTAGGTTCTTTTAACGTAATTTATGTCCTATTTATTATTTAAATTAGCTTTTCTTTTTATCAACAGAATAATAATATAATATAATTTTACCCGCGAAAGTGACCCGTGACAATGAGTCAAGTGTTCGAATCTAGCAATGTCACGTGACAGCAGTGGTGTCTATATAAAATCTTTTTCCAGGAAATAATGTTAAGGATAATACGGCTCTAGGTGGCTCTAATGTGGTTTAACGATAATTTTAAGCAATGGTTTCCATCCTTCTTGGTATTATGGATTTGTACCATACCACCATTTGTACCTAAATCTTGTATTAATTGCTGCATAAATGATATTCTATTAACTTGGGCCATTGCGAAGATCATGAGCGATGATTTAGCGCTGTTTCTAAATAAAAAAATGTTTTCTTTGTGTAAATACTCGGGTCAACAATCATGGATGCCATTGGACGTATTGCTATAAATTGGTAAGTATGTTATACATCAGTTTCAAACAATGTATGATAAGTATTACCTACATTCACATAATAGATTACAAAGAAATTTTGTGCGCGCCTTAATTGTGTCATTATACCAAAAATAAAGTGGTCGATTATTATTATGAGCTACTATTTTAACTAGTAACTTTTTAAATGAATTCGAATAAACTTTATGTTACTAGTTTTAAGGTTCAAATCGCAATGTTTCAGGCATCCGTACCTATACAATGCAACTACTACAGAAAATATAAGTATTGTTTAGTTTTCAGTAAATAAAATAAATGAGTGTGTTCATGTCGTGGCATATTCGTTTTATCATTGCAGTTCGGTGTGGTCTGGTGCCAAGACAAATGTCTTTGCATTGCTACGTAGTATGTACATACATCGACATCCACGTTTCAGAGAGGACTAGAATACTTTTTAAATAAAATTATTGTAGATGCTGGATTAAAGGTAAAAAAAACATTGAGAATTATGAACAAAATCCCCCTTATTCATAAAAAAATGACAATTTAAACCATGGATTAAATGATACCTACCCGTTACTGTCGTTTGCATATCAAAGAAAAGAGATGTCAATAGACTTAATACGGGGTTTAGTGTCAGTTTAATGCTGGTATGATCCTCGTTTATGAATAGAAACAATGAGTATAAAGCTGTCTTAGACTGTAGAAGACTTATTTAATTGTCTTAATGGGTAGTGTAGCCTAGTTTCTTACTGGGTAATTTCTATATAAAAATACATCACATTCAACTCATTCATAGCAGATATTCTGTTTTAAGTATTTAGGCACTCATGACACAGTTGTCATCATGGAAAAATAGTCTAAAAGGGCCAACATAAAACAGATTTTTCCATGTTTTTTACCTAAAATCACCAGTAGGTACACTGCTTTAAAATAACTATCCAATGAAAATAATGTTAAAATATTATAGGTACCTACACTAAAATGTCAAAATGTCCCCAAAAAAAATTCATAATATGACGGATTTACGCAAAATCGTTTTGTTCATCGCACGTGGAATCCCAAAAACGTATTTGTGCAAATTGGCACGCCTGGCGCTATTCGTAATAACATTATCTACATTTTATTTTCAGCTAAGTGCATTTATATACCTACTATAGCTATTAATATATCTGAGAATATTCTGCGTCGGATTAAGAAAACAAGTGTTTTAAAGAAAGGATTATGTTCGTTATTGATGTTGTGACGTTATTAGGGGACGCGCAGACGGGTACAAAAATTGCGCGACAAAGTCTAAAGGTTAGAAAATACCTCTACTATGTCTGTGTACTGTATTCAGGGAATTTACAGTCTACTGGTAGTAACATCCTTCTTATCGTATGTATGGTTGATGTACAACCTGGTGTCAGAGTTTAAACTCTCTGTAGGCGTCTGACATGGCTTTACACACCGATGTAAAATATCTCAGGTGAGACGGTTACCTCACGATGTGTTCCTTCACCGGTTTTAGGATGTTACTAATTTATAATATGCTCATGAATACGAAAGATTTTGGTGCTTGCCGGAGTTGAACTAGCGACCTTTGTCTTGGCGACCACTTTCCAACAGCCATACCACTCGTCTATCAACAAGAAGTGACTGTAAATTGTTATTGATACTGGTAGCATCCAGATAGATTAAAACCGATTTTTATACAGCTCGGAAATGGTTAGACAGAGAGCTATATCATTCTATTAACAATTATTTGTTTACTACTTATATGAATTATATGTAGTTCAGTGTGTAAACTGCCTTATCACTGCAATAAACAGCATGTTTAAAAAATATCTTGTTTAATCGCTGCTGCATTTCACTCGGCGGCTCTTTATTGCGTATAAACGATACGAGCACACAATTATAATATCTATTATACTTTGAAGATATAACAGATTACAGAAATACTACGCTTGGTATGCCGCATGAAGAATATTTTAACGTAGGTAGGTATATACAGGTTTAATTAAAAAGTGTAGTAATTTACAAAAAAAATGCTGCTGTTGGACACCTTAGTAGGTATTCCAAGATAAATATTAGAGATCCTTTGCGTAGCTTATCCAACAAACAAGCAACTATTTACCCTCTTACTTATAAACAACGCTAAACCTCTCCTAACTTAACAAATTCTTAAGACTATTGACTTATTCTTTGATATGCAAACGACAGTGGCAGGTATACCTCATTGAATTAATTATTGTTTAACAATGTCAACAAGGGGCTATAGTGCACTGGTTGGCACTATATTCTCATATTATTTATTGTTTACTTTCAAAACCGATACAGAGAAGGTAATGCGTAAATTGTATGTCCAAAGGTGAGTAACTACTGCACACTGAGTCTACTACTTCAAGACACAGTCATCTGAAGTTTTGAGCAAGACACGAATGTCTTGACCGATCTGCTTGGTGGCTATGTAGTTCTAAGCGACGTGAAACTGGAAGCTGCATTGTTCCCAGTACAAGTCCGTCTGGTTTAGCTGGTTTGTCATGATACTGCACTGAAATATTGTGATACAACCAGTTCTCTTTACGAAGAGGACATTTCGTTTCGCGGCGGAATTTTATTCACTAGTGGTCGAAATACGACCGGTAGTACATGTCGAAATAAGTCTTGAATTACTGTAGGCGTTCTGCTTAATATATATTTTAATTATGCCTTATCTCAGGACACTTGGGGTCGACAACAGGTAAAATGGATATACAGTTTTCTTTTCACGTATTTGGAGTTTCTTGCCGGTTCTTCTCCATAGAAACGAGACTTTGGAATCGCGCAATTAGATTTCAGGTTTTGTAAGTGCTCTTTTTTTGCCTATATAATATTTAAAAACAAAATTAAGAGTCAAAAGGTATTAGCACATTTGACTCAATCATTGTCATAATTTATTTATCAAACAATAACTGCAGATTTAGATATAAACATGAGATTTTACACTTAAAGCCCGTTAACGCATCAAGGATCAAGAGGGTTGGCCGTTTCGACTTTAGATAAGCGCTAAGGTTTTGGCAATGAATGAAGGAAGACTTATAATTTTCAGGAAGTCTTAAAGGTAATGCGCGATATTTGTAGATATCCGTTGGTTGGATGTTGCAAATACTCGTAAATAGGCTATATAGTTAGACTATTTTGTAGGTAAGCTGTATATGATCGCTATAGATTTAGGTATACGTCGTAAACTTATAAAAATAAATATTGTAGCCCATTCTCACGTGAAAGTGTTTTCTGCGTATAAATTTCTCTTTTGAAATTGTAACTTTCTAAATTAAGCGAAATAAAACATCTAACTGGATCAAAACAACTGTGTTTCACACATAAATAAACTCACGACGAAAAAAGCACAGAAAGCCCTTTATTCAAACCAAAAACAGCAGTGCGAGCATTGTAAACAAAAATAAGCGTCACCGTTGCACTAAAATAAACCGTGGAATGCCGGATATTGCAATCCCGGCTCGTCACGGGCTAAGGATCGCGTACAGGTGCCTACGGCGACGACTCAGTGCGCCGGAGCAACACGCCTAGCGCGCACGCACGCAGGCTCACCGAAAATACACAAATCGATATTGAACACGACAATTTTCAAGTGAAACTTTCAACAACTAGTGAAGATAGACTGATTTGTAATTACGCTTACAAATATTCTGGTACGATCCCTTAGTGGATAATCTATAACTCAGACAAATTAAAGACATTTATGTTAAAAAACTCGCTGTCTTTGAAGAAGTTGTAAAAGTAGAGTTTCCGCGATACCGAGATAAAATTCTTCTGTGCATTGACGAAGATCGTGAAATAAATTCGGAAGTAATAAGTGACTGTGGAAAGTGAAGTGGCAGACTTAGAAATAAGTTTGTTGTTTGTGTGATACATAATGAAAGTCCTGACGGTAGAAGACAAAGTCGCAAGTGTCGGGGATGGGAACGAGCCTACAGTGGTGGTCAGCACGCAGAAGCTGACCAAAGAGGAATTAAACAAGTAATTGATTGTTTTAATTTCATTGAGTAGGTCCATTGAATACAGGTTGATAACATTTTATAAGATACTTAAACTGTAAATTGTGTTACTAGTATGATTCATTTGAAGCTAGACTAGCTTGGATTTTGTTGAGCATTTGTAAAATCATCTCTAATTCATTGATCAAAGTATTCGGTTGATCACTGAAAGTTTATAATAAATTTTTTTTATTACATAATTAATTTTAGTACACTATAAAAAATTAGGAAAGTAATAAAACCGTTTGAAAAACGAACATTCAATTAAATAACGCACTTAAAATTAAAAAATGACATTGAATTCAATTGCATTTATTTCAATCAATCGGTCATACGAAATGTAAGGCCAAATTTGAAGAACTTGAAAGTTCACAAAAGTGTAACATAGCATTAGCAAGTTCGCTAGGTCAGATCAGTTGGCAGCCAGCCAGAATGACACAACCGCGTGGTATGCGGTGTTTACGTGCCGCAGTCTGCATGTTGTCGTGATTCGGGTCAGGATTGCTGTAATCATGTTTTGCTCGTTTTTCCATTTTTTGAGATAGAATTTAAGGGTGCACTGTTTATGCGTCTGAAGATTTTGTATACAGCTCAGGGACCATGTAGGGACTAAATATTATGACCATCAATTCATCTATTTTTTATCTTCACGAGGACAAATAAATAATGTCGTCTGTTGTTACAGAGGTTGTCCTCTTGGTGTCTCTCGTGTCACCTCGTCTCTCTACGTGTGCGGAGCTCATGCTTTGCCTGGAGCAGTGAGAGCCCTGCACCCTGGACTGATCGTCAGTGCGGCCCCAGAACTGCCACCGCCGCCAGAAGACTATGTCCCTAGGCAGTTTGTGCCTCTGCTGGACACACCCAACTCTGATATGCACCCATACATGGAAAGTGTAGCTGATCTGATAAATGAGGTAAGGATTTTACTTTATTCTACACAAGTTAGAACTCCTGATTAAATTTCATGTTATGTCAGGGCTTTTTAGTTTCCGATTGCCCCACATTTTATTCGTGTAATATGATTATATACTAGAAACCCAGTAATTTTTGATATTGTAAATATTATCATTTCCGATTCAATTACCCAGTTTGATTGAAGTGTATAAAAATGAAGAACGGTTATTTAATGAATTTTGTTTACATTAGGTCGTCTGCAATGGAGAAGTGGTGCTCGTTCACTGTGTGGCTGGCATATCCAGGTCCGTCACCCTATGTTTGGCGTACCTTGTGAAATGGCAGAAGATGACCTTGAGGGATGCCTATTATCATATGAAGCAAAGACGGTGAGAAAGTATTCTTTAAACAGGTTCTCGAAATATAAAAAAAAAATTGGCCATCTTCATGAATGATGACTTGAAATAGATGATTAAATTGTAATAGTGAAGGTGATTTTGCGGGTAATTTAAAACATTTTATTGTTTCCGTTAAACATAAATTTTCAAACGTATCAAGTCGTAAATTGGTTTTTCTTATTCTCTATATTATTTGAACACTGTCTTATATTTTGTAATCTTGTTGTAGACCACAAATCCGACCGAACACGGGTTTCTTCAAGCAGCTCATCAAGTATGAAGAAAGACTCTTTGGAGAACCTTCAGTGAAGATGGTATACTGCGAAGCTATCGACAAGGAGATACCAGATGTATACGAGGCTGATTACATCGGCATGACCTGGTTCAGGCAGAGATACGGACCCATTGAGAAGTGCTAGAGAGTTAAAGGAAGCTTTATAGTAAAGGATAACTGTGATTACTTTGCGTGAAGAAGAAAGAAAGGCTGAAGTGAAAGAAGAAGAATGGTAATAAATATAAGACTGACCGAATGAACGATTTTGATATGAATGAAAGTAAATCGGTTTTGATATTCCGGATGAGTGTATTAATATTCTATATCAATGAAGAGCTTAATCATTAATGGAATAGAAAATCATTTCTTTTGTAGAAATAACTGAAAAATTGCTCGTGTGTTGGCTCTAATGTACTGTCTTACAACTTATTGGTTGATAACAATTATGTAAGAGTAACGTTTACTGTACGTGTAAATGAAACTTTATTTAAGCAATGTGATAAATAAGTTATTGTTAAAAATTTAACATTAGGTATTTGTTTACCATTAAATTTGTATAATTATTATGGGACCAAAATAAATAAGTGGTTAATTTATGTCAGGACTTTTACTTCAACACGCCAGAGTACCTCAAATACTTTAAGTTTTGAGAAAGTAGAGCTAGTATCATGACTAGACACAAAATTGTTAAAAAATAATGTCCTAATTGCAGTAGGTAGTTGAGTAATGAGTAATTCATTGAGTTGATGTTGTTGGCCTCGTGGCATTGAGCGGGAGTACGGAAATATCCCAGCGGTGCGCGGACATCGGGCCTAAAGAATAAGCCCAGAAGGTTCACTCCATACATTAGCATCACCTAGCTTATCAGACTAAATTATAACAAGGCAAGTTAGGCCAACAACCGCACTTACTTTTGTTATTGTTTCAAATTATCCCATATTATCAGGACCGTAGTGTCTATTATTGTTTACGCTTCTTAATGCATATGTTTACAATTGAGCATTATCTACCTTCTCATTTGTGCCGGCTCTATGAGAAATGATCTGCCAGTTTCCGCATGCTTATGTAATACTGTATAGCTGTTATCTCTTCTATCTTATTAGCTCCTGGTATGTGTTCTAGAATTTTTTTAAGTTTTATTACCAGTTCAATGTTAGCGTCTCGTTTATAAATATGCTGGTCGCATAAAGATCTGGCGGAATGTGATATTTGATTATATGAAACTAGTAAGTATATGGATTATTCAGAAAAGCGGTTTTAACGTAATTATGGAGTCTAGATTTCAATTGTAGGTCGAAAGAGATTCTCAGCAATTTCGTAATTATGCCAAAGATGGCAAAGGCTGGCTCCTTTATCGGTTATCTATTGGTGATGGCCTTAAAGAAAATTACTCATTTCCATACCTAGGTATATAAGGCAAATTTTTAAATGGTGTTAGGTTACAGATGCTAAAATAAACACTTGTTATAAGACACTTGTCCAACAAAATCTCCAGACACAAAAATATGTGCGAGCCCGTACCTCCCCAGTTGTCAAGAAAATTCTCAGACGATTATACAATAATTACAACATATTCTTTAAAACATTATGTGAAATCTACGAATATTACATTATCTAGATCATTTTTTAAGTTAATTTCTTCACTATCTCCAATTCTTAGATTGGTACTTTCAGTGGAAACATAATAATATTTCTTATTCTTACATTATTGCTTTCAAATATCATTCTCACGGCAGATACCATCGTGTCAATTGCCTTTCAAAGCTCGTTTTTTGAAATACTTGCTTTTGGAGCCAAGCCAAAATACATTACGCTGTCATGTTTTTGACGGATTGCTGGTTGCTGGTCAATGACAAAACAATTGTTCTTAAAACTAGGGGTGTAAGGTAGATATTCGCGTAAATATTTTTTAAAGAATGTATTGAACCTGGGAGTACATGACAAGGTGTAGGTTTTGGCAGCGTCAAATTCCAAGTTCAATGTTACCGGTAAGTATCGCACGTGTACGTAATTAGAATGGTTTTGGATGGACTGCGTTGTTTCTCATCTGTGATCTTAATGAGACAAACAAAAGTAAAAATAGTTTTGTAGCGAAAGCGAAATGGCTCAGAAATTATATTTAATAATTTTAGTATCCTCATATCTGATGTAACTGTACCAGCTAGACTGGATTTCATGACGATATTCAACAATGCTGATATTCAATCATGGGAGACCCTAAGAGATAAAAATCTAAGCATTCATCCTTGAAATATTCACATGCGTGAATTTAACCCGGCTATTGATCACTGGGTACAAAAGACAGACAATACTGTTGGGCACAATAGGCGTCGTATAAGGGATACCAAAAAATACGAGTACTTTAATGTAGGAATACCAAAGAATACTATTCACATACCTGAGAAGCTTAGGCCTACAAAAAGCCTTTCTATCTGGTTCAAGAATAGAGCCCATATTCTACCTAACAATGCACATTCTAATTTGCTTTCCAACTAAAGAGACGCACTACTATATATTCTTTATCTTTTCATGGTCTTAGCATAAAAGTAAGACATGAAATGCCTCCAGTGTGAGTTCATAGCTAACTTAACCACCGAGGTTTGCGTTTTCTGAATGATAAACAATAGAAAAACTCAAACGCAGCACTACCATTTTACTGTATAGTCTCTATACCAGTAGAGGTGTGAAATCCTTATAAATTGAAATAATTACTATATTCTTTTAAATTATAATCATGGATTACAACTATTATTACAACTGAGCCATCTCATAGTTCAATTGTGACGTCACATTAATATTCTCTTTGATCACTGCGACCTATATAAGCACAATATTAATTCTTAATTTATCCAAAAACGTAATAATCTTAATAATATAGAGCTCTGGCAGCATTGTTCTGGCATCTGTATTGTTTGCCTCGACCGTAACCGCCGCCCATCTGACACAATTGTAACAAAAATGTGGGCTGTCAGTGCCAATGTCAAATAATTGAATGATCGACCTCAATTTTATCTGAACGAAGCACGAACTATGACGGTTCTTTATTTTTTCATATTTTCGTATGATTTTTAAATGATATGCTATTATATGTTTAGTGATTACTCTACGGTATTAGACAATTGTAAAGTATCTATGTGATTTCTATTATTCTCACATTTTGTCGAAATCATTATGGACTGGAAATCAAAAAAGTTGGGATGTAATCACCTTTTTCTGACGTGACAGGATACATTTTTTGAATGGGGAAATTATGAAACAGAGGCGATGTTAGTTTATGTATTGGTGTCCTATAAAAGTTAGTCTCGATAATGAGTTTACGTTTAGGCAAAGGGTACTCAAAATATTTTTAGTTTTGGGTAAATCTGTCTTTTTTTTTTAAACTTAGCACAAAGGGTTTTGGCAAATATTTTCGTCCACATTATGTGTTCATTAAAATGACATTTGGAGTTGTCCCAAATCGTTATTTTGGCCTTGCCGTGGGAGTACCCTATTTATGCTTTGGTCACAATTGCCAAAATATTATTCGCCATAAAGTTATGAATGACTTTATGCAAGGTTACTGGCGCTGCCAATTGATTTGTTTCTAATATTAGATCATTGTTGTGCATTTTACGATTTGTTATTTGCAGATACTGTTTATTTGTTTTCTATTCTTCTAGCTTTTATGACGTCAGCATCGGTTAGTTATTGTTAGAGAAATAGAATTGCGCTGAATTCTGGATAAAATTTTATTTATTATTATCTACACCAAACTGCATTTTCGACTAATGCTTTCCACTTTAATACGTTTTGTCTTTTTATCATTATTTTAATTCTCATTCTTCTAATAAATCGTTTTTTGCATATTTTTCATAATGATTTTTGTCGAATTATACCTAGCATCAACATATAAGTATTAATTATTAACATAATCATCATCAGCCGGAAGACGTCCACTGTTGAACAAAGGCCTTCCCTTAGAAAGCCACAACGAACAAAGATGTAATTTTGAATTAATAAAGCCGAATTTTCAAGCAACAGCGTTTATAAAATTAATTTGATCTGGTAAATAATGAAGACAATATTTTAAAAACAAAATTAATTAAGACCTTTGAACATTTAAATACCTACTTCCTGGTACTATATAATTTATTGTTGAAGCAATAACTTAGCTCAAATATATGTGCAATAAATTCTCTTTCCTATGGGTTATTTATCATGACCTTCTTCCCATTCGACCTTCCCAGTACCTTCCTTAACATTCCAGATTATTTTCATCTCACTTATAAATATTTGGGCGACCTTTACTTTGTCATATAACGGCGAAGCTAAAATAATTATATTTACGACTGGCAGACATTTGTCACTAAATTCTTTGGGATGTGAACATATATTTCTTTAAAAGCTAGTTTATACTTTTTTGTTTCTATATGATAAGCCAATGCACTTCTTTTCAATGTCAGTTGGTGCATAATTTGACTGTAGAGATCAGCTGGTAAAATTGATATTTCCTCAACTGGAACGAACACCGTGTATTCAGAATGAAGTACCTTAGCATGACTGTAATCCCCGATGTAGCTGAGGATGTCGAGGTGTTCCTCTTTAGCAATTATATACTTATAATAAAGGGGTCTAGTTAAAAAAAAGCTTATTGCCAAACATTACTGGGGATGCTACTTACGAGTTTTATTCCGGCGACAGATGGTAATTGTGTTTCTAATACGTTTTCTAACGGAGCTTGTAATGATCAAAGAACACCTGTCTCTTTAAAAGTATTATACCTTGAATGAATAAAAGTATACAGAGTTCCTAAAATATAATTAATGTAGAAAGCTTCTATTAAGACAATTATCTCACTGTATATTACGAAATCTTGAGGTGAAACGCACGTGATATTCCTAGGAGGATCTCTACAATTAGCATTATTTAAGTCAATTAACGCTTCCGCGAATGCGTTCATGCTCTCAAAATAACCAGGTTCTTGCCCCACGATCGAAAATTTATAAGGACTTATGAATAGTTTATTCAGTAATCATAATTGTAGTATATAAGATTTTTATATAAGAGATTTTTTCATAGTTACTATTAATCTTTTGATCGCCAGTTTTGTATGGGAGACAAGCGTTTTCGTGCCCTCCACGCCCCGATCTTATTGGAAATCTATTCTGTCACGATTAGATTAATAACGATTATTTATTTATTAATGAGGCACATCAACAACTTAATCACAAACATAAAATGACAATTCAAGTGTACTAAGAATTGTTATTTTATTGTTTGTTATTACATTACACAAATGTAACGATTTGATTTTGTCTTTTGGTAAAAATTATGGCTTGAAGGGCGCGGGAGCGTTGTCTTCTATGCAAGACCGTGGTTGGACCTCTCAAAGGGTTATTATAGTTATATTTACATAATTTATTAAAAATAGATTATATAATATATCAATCAATCTATCATCTATTTTTGGACGTATCTAAACATGTAAACCTTCCTATTTATTCTTGATGCTAAGTGTATGATATGTAAGCAATCTAAAGTAAGCAAACCCACTAACAATAGACCCTGTATTTACGTATCAGTGCTAAAAGAATCGAATGTTAAACACTCCCGGTCGTTGAACGCTGCTTTAAAAATATTGCGGTAAATAGTTAGACTTTGACGTCCAACGATCGATTTGTTTACAAAATGTCTGCGAAAACAGTTAATGATCTGTTAATGTACGTTAAAAATTCGTCGCCAGTGAATATTGGATTGTCATCTCTCGATTCTAATGTGTCTACCATGAGCTGTTGCGTTTTAGTTTACTATCAAAACGTTTATTACGTATGGCAACGAGCTCAAAGTCCCTTGAAGGTAACGCAGAAAACGCGATGTTCTGAGACAGTTTTGTTACTACTAACATTGTCAAAATACAATCAAATGTCTCGCGTTTTTGAAAACTTCACGTTTACTACTGTAACTGATGGTAGCTACAGACTGCTACTCGCTCCCTCGTCGGTACCTCTTTCCATTGGAATCGATAAGAAATTTCAAGACAGTTAACTGTCCCGGTGTGTCGCCGCATTCCGGCGCACATTCCTATCTATTTATAATAAAGTTCCTAGCGGGATCGTTCTCGCTGTCGCACACAACTTAAATGATTCAATTTATATTCTGAATTTGCAGAATACAGCTACCCAACTGATGGCTTGTACTGAGTCTGCCTTTTTGTGAGTCACGGAGGCAATTCGCGGACAATTATTGCCTTAATTTTTTTAATGGTTGGATTTTGTTTGCTATAATTATGATATCATTAAACAACATGGTCATCATAATTATTGTGATGGCGTACCATACTCTTAAATTTTGTCCCAAATATACTGTTGCATTATTTACAAAATTACCAATTTAAAGCAAGCAGACTTTATTCAAGAGTGATTTATAAGTATATATCATTTTCTGACTGGTTCTGCCTGTAAATCATCGTAATAATTATGAAAGGTAAAACAACTGATATCTATAAAACAAATGTTGACGAATCTAGCCATAGACAGGTTATTGGGTCGTTTCTATTCCTGCCTCAAATACAACTTCAACCTTGTTATGACATTTGTATGCCAAAATTTATAGCAACCGTAATAAAACTAGGATTTACGAAAAACTTTAACGTACCGAAACGATCAAATAATATACATTAGAATATTTATTTTGAATCACATTTTAAATCCAGAATGGCAGAGTTTAATGTATAATGTCATCAACCGCAATGTTGAAATGTTTTTTTTATCAGAGTTCAGGGACCGTGTTGGCACTTCTGTATGCCTAGTCATTTAGTTATTTTAAGTATTGTTATTATTGTGAAACATGTAATTAGTGGAGAAACTCAAGGATGAAAGAAAGGATTTATTTAACATGTTCAGCCAGTTCAGGGAATGTTGGATTATAACCAAAAAGCATTTAAAAGGATGGCAATTCCTTTGTTGTCCATTGAGGGATGAGTTAAGAATTCAATTCCGTTTTGTCAGGAAAGCAGGTTATAAGAGGCGATGAACCTGATAATGTCTTAATTAATCGGATTAAGCGATCGGCATAGTATGAGTTTAATCTAGAAAAAGATTAATCAAATCATTTTAAAACTTCACGTTCCCTTTTCTCTCGCCTTGACTTTTATAAATCGACATTGTTCTAGATCTAGTTCACTAAACAACAAAAGATCTGGTGCAAACGCTGGTATCATAAAAATGTCACTCAAAGCGACTCTTTTGATCTTGGAAACTGACCTAAGACACAGAATCAGATCTCATCAGCATCTCTCTGACATGTTTTCTTATTCGACAACTACAAACTTGTGATTTGGCACGGCAACCTAATTATTTTAAGTGTCGGTATTTCTATGTCGATGCATGACCTTTACAATTGCATTTGGGGCTCGTGGTTCTTTTTAAACGGATTGTTTTGAAGATGTTGCTATTAAAAAGGTATGACAAAGATTGGTAAAATAACTGTAGTCATATTGCGTAGTGTAGTTGTTAGTTCATTTAACTGTTGTGCCACATGGAAGCGAATCGTGTAATCTCTGCAAATGTAATTGTTCTTTATAACTTTAATTTTGTTTAAGGCTGCCTATAGTTTGTATGTTATGATACCTTCAGGGCCAGCTTTTTCACACCGAATTTACTTGTACTTGTATATAGCGTAGAACTTTCCTGCATTGCCTGCTTAACTTCGATAGGAGCGATTGTTATCTATTAAAACCTGTTCCTAATCTCAGAAACATTTAAGAAATAAAATCAACCGAGTTTTACAGAACAACGTCTACGTAGCAGCCCTACCCTACCTGAGTGACGTGGTTCAGATTCCTGAGGCTGCCTGTTGCCAAAAGCGACCAAATGGTATGTCACATGCTACAGCCGGCAGTTAATTACCAAACTGTTCCGTCGCACTGCACAAAACGTGAGTACTAATACAAATACTTTGTGAATCACTAATTGCTATTAGTGGGATCTAGCAGCTAGCTTTCTAAAATAGCCCCTTTCAATCTGAGCTCACTGGATGTTTGTAACCTTCAGTGAATTAGATCGGATGTAGGTTCAGTTACCGTTAGTGCTTGAGTCTATAATTATTTATGCGCGCGCAATTACATCATCCAATTGATTTACGTTGCTTCTGATTTATACTCCGGGAAACTGTAATTAAGACTGCTTCCGTACGTTTGTGGGCAGCTTGTATACTATCACGACTTCGTTTTATGAATGGGTACGTAGAAGTGTGTTGTGTGCAAACAACTCCAATGACACTGATTTTTTTATAAGAAATAGCGAGTACCTATATTATTCTAACCGGGAACATTTCCAAAACTCAGGTAATAGTTTCTTTTAGACCGGGTGCTGGAGGGAGTGAGTGCGCAAAATATAAGGAACGCGTTCTGTTTATTGTGGGGTTCTAAAGGCCTTTGTTCAACAGTGGAAGTCTTCCGGCTGATAATGATAATGATGATTTTGTTAATTGGTTTAAGTTTACAAAATATTGCAGTCTGATTCTGGGTGTTGCAGAATGCCGTCCTTATATTTGCATACCCAAGTAAGTACCGGAGGCGCTGGCGCTATAAAAAAATGACACTGATATCTTTATAATTCATCAAGTTACCAGTTACTCTACCATTCCTTAAGCAAATTTAGTTGCTAACTAAAAAAAATACCTCTGCGCACCCCTTGGGGACCACAGCCATGATTATTATGTCATGTTCAAATTGTAAACGCGGACAGTTCTCATTAGTTCTACCACGTGTCGTTTCAACTGTAACTGAAATAACACAGACATTACAATATTTTGATGTTTAACTAAAGTAGATGTCAAGCGTTTTAGATGACTGGCAGACGGATAATATTTTCGGTTACCGCGTTAGTTGCATGCCAGACTATAGTGACAAAAATACTTACAAATTATTTTGAAACAGTCTAGACAATTGGATGTAAAGACTAACAGAGTACGACGTCAGAGTTCACCTTATTTTTGTATTTGTATGAACCAGAGACACGTAAAGAATCGCCTGCCCCCTTACCATGAACTCTTAAAACAGGACAGTTTACGATATGAAAACGGGATACTGCTACGTGCGGTGTAATGCGGCGTCTGTTTTAAGTGTTCATGGTACGGGGGCTGAGCTGGTTACGCTACAAATCAACACTGTTATGCATGTGTTATGTTAATTATGAAATATTAGTATTAATACTTAACGGAAATATACGTAAATATTATTTGGTTTTATCTCGTCGCAGTATAAGGTCGAGATCAAAGCGGTAGGAAGCAGACTCACTTGCAAATATTGTTGCATGATTGATATTAAACGACATAGAATAAAGACGTACAGAAGAATCAATAATGAGGTGTAGGTTATATTATTTGTACTTTCTACATTTTATTTAATAACTGAATATATTTGTGTGACTACTGATTGACAGTTTTCTTAAGCATTTTGCATTCTAGGCTGTCATTTATCTAGCTGGGTATACTGCAGATCACAGCTTTTTGTATTTGTAGTCTTAAAAATGGTACTTGATCGAAGTTGTATAGATTTCTACATCATTCCGCCGCCCCGTTTTTCCACCAAAAACAAAAGTATACCTAGATACAAAATGTGATGATTAATGACAGTTAGATAATAAAGTGAATCTTCTGTGCATTAACTATTCTGTGGTCCTAGACACATGTTTCAGTGCAACACGTGTAAGTATGAATCATCGCTAAATACAAGTCTAGATAGAACATTAAGCTGGATTTTATTTTTGTGTATGTTTAAAAATGAAATTCTTTCGTAATACATTTTTTGTTAATGTTCGTTAAGTTTAGTCGAACGTTTATTTTTAAACGGTGTTATTGAGCGTCGGTTTGTTTTGTGTGGAGGAATGTTAGTGCGTAAAAATATTATACAACTAACTTCGTGTTTGTCTGAATAAAGTGAATCACTTTATTCGCAAATCAGTAATGTATGTGTGAGCACTGTGTTCATAAAAAAGGCTATGCCAATACGAATGTTGAGCTCACCGTGTATAGAACCGATAGTTTCGGCGATGAATTGGCTTGAATGTTATACATGGTCTACTGCCTAGTTATTGATCATATTTTTGATGACAATGATCATGAGCCGGAAGACTGCCACGGTTGAACAAAGGCCTCCCCCTTAGAGAAGGGGGGGGGGAGACTGCCATAATCTCCAGGATTGTCAAGCGTCAAGCTTGAAGATTGCAGTATTGGTGATAAAGTTACCAGTCCAGTTCAATACCACTCGGCATTACAATGATCACGAACAGTAAATAAGTTGCTGTTTAGAAAATGTTAGTCAGAGGTCTAGACGATCCTATTGTTATAGATCACTGTTTGTAATTCAAGAACAGTATTGTGACAAATATTCATTATTGTATTGTCTAATTCAAGAATGCGAAACAATCATTTGCATGCTTTCATATTAAACTGAACGTGTTCCGGCTGATGATGATTAATGTTATAATCAACTGGTTTCAAAAAATACTTATTATATAAAGATCAAATTATGTACCAATTGAAGAATTTTTACGAAATATTTTATTTATAAAAGGCTTTTATAGCTCTTGAAACTGAACTTGAATTGAAAAGTGGAGAAAAAGTAGGAGACCTTTATCCTGGTTGGATAGTTGGTGCTCCTAATGAAACGTAATGCGATTATTTATTTTTAGTACAAAGGTTACAATGTCTATGAGGAATGATATACAAGTGAATGAGGCGAACGAAGTATGCCAGGATCGTGGTAAATGGAAAGCCATTGTCTCTGCCTACCCTTCTGGGAAACAGGCGTGACTTTATGTATGTATGTTCCTGTGTGATTATTACGGATTTGTTTTATCACGGGACATCTGTAGTAGTATATAAGTTAATTCTTTTGCCAAATGCAATGTTTTTGGTGACCCAATTACGTGCCTGTAGAGACGAGATATATTGCTATAAAACATCTTGTGACTAGGTCAGTCAGATGGTCAGATGCTGTGATGCATTGGCATTAATTTATGAAGACATATCTATGTATAATATATTATAGCAACCACCAGTGTAATGTGGTAAAGTATGTTTAATTTACGCTCGATAAATTATACTTTACCTTTACTTTCTTACTTGAGGCTAATGTGAGTGTGGTATACCTCTGTCTAGCTCTTTGGTGGAGACAGGTGTGATGATATATCAGCCCCCTTACCACAAATTTGAAAGCAGGACATCTTACGATGTGGATGCGGGACGCCGTTACATGCAGTGTAATGCGCCGCTTCCTCAACTTTAACAGCTTTGTCAATTTCATTTACACAGTTTTAAATTCACCAGTATAAAAATGTAGATCTAATGTACAGTTAGTGACGCAATAAATATTTGAATTTGAATGAAGAAATAGTTTTTCCATAACATAAGCTTGACTGCCTCGTTGGTCTAGTGGTTGCTAAGCGCGACTGCTGAGCACGAGGTCCTGGGTTCGAATCCCGGATCGGGCCAAGTGTTACTGGGTTTTTCGATTAGGTCATTCTTAGTAGCAGCACGGAGTCTGGATTTGTGCCCGGTTGATGGCAATAGGCTCGCCCCCTATTACATTGGGACCTAAAACATAACTGGCGAAATGTGGGTGTACTAAATGTGCACCTCTGCCTACCCCTTCGGGGAATATAGGCGTGATGTTATGTTATGTTATGTACAGGCTTGGAAATTTGAGGGTTAAAAGCAAAATGCTGCTATTACCCTGAGATCATTTACATAACACGATTAATAATATCATTGCTTCATAATTACATAATCGCAATATCATTTAAATTCTTTGGACTATCATGAAACATCTAAACAGATGACGTCATCAACACCAGACGACTGGATGTAAACAGCTGATATCTACAGGCTGTTGTTCAACTAATACGGGATCTTGCGTCACCGACACGCCTGTGCGATTGGCCAATCAAATTGTAACTACGATATCCCGGTACTTTTAATGTAGAGTATAAGTACATATGTGACGTTGTATTTTGCATCAAATCGTGATTTAAGAACAGGCAGGTTGTTTCAAAACTAAATATGCGGTGATTTTTGTTGCCGACTGTACTATTCCTCATCATCATCAGCCGGAAGATGTCTATAGTAGAACAAACAAAACAAAAACGAAAAAAGTTTCCCATTACTGTACTATTACTGTTGATATAACATTTTAATGTTTAGAACTTTGAGGGACCCTTTATATAGATTTTCTTTTATGTCCTTGTATGGTGCAATACATTAACTTGTTTATGCCTTGGGTTCATAGTTATCATTACATTTTAATCTGTTCTATATTGCTTTGAAAGCAGCAGAACGTAGGGAATCAGGGACTTATTGCTGTTACTACGCCAACTTTTTCTTGGATTCCCGTTTGTCAAATGGAAACAATTAATTCCGTACTCAAGATTTTGGTTGGTAAACAAGAGTGCTTGAGAGATGAACCAACCAGTGTGCGCAGTGCTGACTCAGGTGTCATCTCTTCTAGAGATTCTACGCCTTAATTCTCTATACTCTTATGTCACTACCAACTAAATAAAGTTCATCTGACAATACTAAAATTACGAATAAAACTGATGTAACCTTTTAACGCAATGTAAAGACACCTACACACCTGAGGCCGAGGTGTCGGCATTCGGCTCTGGCAGGCCGCCAGAATGACACGGGCCGAAGGAATGCGGTGTATCGCGATCGCTCACAAATCTCCAAATGAAATGTTAATGACTGCGTTGAAGTGGGCTCGTATTTTGTGGTCCGCAGGTGAAAATTTAACGGGATTAGTTATGGTCTGTGGGCTGTGTTGTGGTCTGGGCTCGACCCTCTTGTATTGTTAATGCAGGGGATGAGATATTCTGTCATTATATGTATTTAGAAAAAAAAACATTTTAATTCTTTAGTCTAAGTGTTCTTCATATCGACATGAGCCAATAGCCACATGGAATAGGTCATGCCGTGGTGTAGACTGGTCAGTCAACAAGGATGGTAACGTATGTACTTAAGTGTCGTCACTTGAGGAGGCTCTCTACTATATCCCCCTTTAAGGGTTAGC
This sequence comes from Abrostola triplasia, assembly GCA_946251915.1. Lineage (NCBI taxonomy): Eukaryota > Metazoa > Arthropoda > Insecta > Lepidoptera > Noctuidae > Abrostola > Abrostola triplasia. Next base: position 3,012,909 of record OX276425.1, read on the forward strand.
ATAAATAAATACTCAAGTTAATAATAATAATAGAAAAGCATAGTTTCGAAATAGCGAATGAGCCCATAGTACAGAGAAACAGAAACTTTAAAATAACACAAGATAACATTTGTATAAAATCCACGCTTTTTATAAAAAAAAAATTAATGTATAATAAATATAATATTTAAAAAATAATTTAGGTATCCAATGAATATTAATTTTATCCCAAAACTACAATAAACACATCCTGTAGAGTGGATGATTAATGACACTATAAGACAGTAACAAAAGACGATCTTCACGATCTGATATTCGACGCCATATTGTCTGAATTCCAAGCGAAGCAATTCCTACATTGCCTGGTTTACCAGAATGCGTGTAAAAATAAACATATATTTTAATATGTTTCCACACACCATTCTAAAGATTTATATGTTTAAAATAAACAGTATGTTAAATTATAAGCGGCAGTGTTATTGACCTTACGGCTATTTTCAGAGGAATTCTTGTTTCAACTCACAATTACGCAGAAATTTGGATTTATTAAAATCGATTTTAAATCGCTCATACAATTTACGACATTAGAAAATAAATACTAGTGTTGTATTAAAAGTGTTAGCTTATAAGTCTGATAAATCATTATTGTACTGTTATTTTAGCCGTAAAATGTCTTAAAAAATAACTTGTAACCCCACTTTAAAATGTCATTACTTCAAAAAATAATGAACAAGGTACAATACCAAAATCTAATTATAAAAAAAATACGTAAATTATTTTAGCCGTAAAATGTCTACAAAATTATTTTGTACCCCACTATTAACTTCAAGTAAACTCAACCATTATTATTTATCATCACAATTCTATGCTACGGAGTGCTCACACTGGTATGACGTCACCTACTATAGTTGTAGCAGCCGTAGTATTCGTAGCAACTGCGCCTACGATGCACAAGTCTGCGTAAACCTAATCATAATCGAATAACTCTTCTACAACGCGATTATCAAACAATATCTCGGATAGCAGACTAAATATTTATAACGGTGCTTTAGAAGTATTTGTGAAAACAAAATAGCGTCATCGTGACGTGACGTGTTAATAGATAAATAATTTGCGTGTTATATTTCTGACGTGTCCGCGCGTCATAGTGTGGACACGCCTTAAGACCAGCGCAGACGGGCGATTTTATACGAGCGTATCGTATTTTTGCGATGGGCGTGTCTATATTATGTACGCTTGCTAACATACATCGTGTCGATCGTGATTTTTTGCGTTAGCTTCTCACGATTGATATCGTTTTTGTGGAGCTATCACTACGTAATATACCGAGTGGGATGATCCGTTGGACTGCAAGTGCAAACCCCGGCACGCATCAATGTCTTTACAAATTCATCTGCGTATTATAAATTAATTATCAGTTGCTAAAAATGGTGAAGAAAAACTTCGCGACGGAACCGGCACACCTGAGAGATTTTTCAACGTGTTAAGATTGGTCATCGACGATACGATAAGAAGAAGGAGATGCTACGAAATAAATGATTGTGATCTTAATGATTGATTTTAAAATACAAATAAACATTATTAAATATCTAGGCACAGAACCTTCCATCAGTATGTATAGAAAGGAGATTTTTAGGACGGAACGTACTTTGTGCTGAGCTTTTACGATTGCCTCGTATGTTTGTGAATCACGCTACTCCCATAGGGTCCGTGTGACGCGGCCTTAGTCCCGCTTCTGTTTCGCATCAACACGCGCGCACCCAGCTGCTCTTGAGCTTGCTATGTTTATCTCCGTGAAATGTTTATAACGCATAAACAAATGTACGTTAATTAATTGTAATAGTAAGTAGTAAGCCTTTGCTTTGTAAAGTTTTGGTTAATTTTCCTTTAAATATTTATAAGTAGGCAGTTAAGTTCTTGACTTGTTGAGTTCAAGCAACGCTCATATAAAAAATGGAGTCAGAAGACTATAATATTTATAAGGTTTATCAATGTAAGATGTTAATCTACAGGATAGTAAAAGCTTTATAAGTGAGCGATAAAAACTAAACGTAATATATTGGAAGCTTAAGAACTATTTTATTTTCTGTATTCCCTTTCGCTATTTGCGAATACATTCTTAGATACATAAATGTCTAATAAATAACCGCAGTATATTCCAAATCCTATCTGTTCGTGTGAGCCGACGACACACTTATGTGGTCAATTTCCTCGGCCAAAAGTTGCAGATTCGTCAGAATTTATTCGGCACGCCATTACTGAAATCCCCAGTGTCCTTAAGTATTGTCCTTGAGCCAAATATCACTCGAAGACGGCTTTACAAGTTTCATTTGAACACTGTTTCGCATAAAAAATGTCTTGTCACGATTCCAGAATTAGTTTAAATGTTCTTTGTCTTGAAAAATTGAAGCAGACGTCGGCCATTTTTATGTCAACAAATTTTTAAATGTGTCCTCTCGACTGTTTAAAATAATGATAATAAATAATGGCTGTTACAAGCGTGTATGTGTAATTGAAGAGTCCGAGCGCACAATATTTGAACAGGCCCTTGAATTAAAACGGGCGAACAAGAAATCTTTATCGTCGGGATCGGTAATTTATAGCGTCTATACAGAAAAACAAAATGGGAGATTAACGATAGATATCTATTGTTTTGAACAGGAAACCCATTCTAATAGATTTAGAACTGGTTTTGTTGGTAACATTAAATTTCAATTGATGTGATTTTACTTTAACATACCAACAGCTACCTGAACTCTCACTCTCTGGGTCTCCTTTAGGTCGGGTTTCGAAGTTTAAGTATTTGGGCCATTGGGTCACTGATGACTTGAAAGACAATGTAGACATTGACAGGGAGCGCAGATCGCTGGCTGTCCGTTGCAACATGCTGGCCCGCAGGTTTGCACGCTGTAGTGAACCGGTAAAGGTAACGCTTTTTAAGGCCTTCTGCCAGACGTTCTACACGTGCAGCCTGTGGACCAAGTATACTCAGCGGGCATACAGCGATCTGCGCGTACAGTACAATAACGCATTCAGGGTGCTTTTGGGGCTGCCGTGGCGATGTAGCGCGTCAGGGATGTTCGCGGACGCGTGCGTTGACGGGTTCGCCGCGATCATGCGAAAGCGATGTGGTTCCATGATGGCGCGCCTGCGCTCCGCCTCTAGTGGCATCCTGAATGTGTTTGCGGACCGGTGGGACTCTCCCCTATTACGAAGGTGGATAAGTGTGCAGACACACTTTTCCAAATAAACTAATGTGCCATTGAACGCCAACGAACAGTTCAATGGCACATTAGTTGAGTATTATTGTTAATTTTATTATTTGTTACTAATATTAGGTTAAGTTGTTCTGCTACTAACAATATATGGATGTAAGTCTGAAATAAAAATATTTGAATTTGAATTTGAATTTGAATGACCAAGTTTCTTTAGAGTAAAATATATATTCTTGTTTGATTTTCAGAATTGAATAACCTTGAACCTTACTTAATAGAACTAAACAAATATTTTAAAACAAAATGTCTCTTTATATTATATTTCGTAAAATTATAAATACGGTGATCATGTACCAGGTACTCTTACAAGAATACTTATGTCTCTCACACTGACAAGTTTAGTGAAGTGCGGAATAAAAAATCTGCACTTGTTAGTGTGAGAAGCATCTCCGCTTTATCACTTTCCCTGATGATTTGTGTCAATGTACGACATAACGTGAGCTTGTGGGCTAGACGCGGAAATAGATTTAACTTCGAAGGTCAACGAAAATGCTGGGAAGGTTCACCACCCGAGGTGCAACTTATGTAATACCTATTTAGGTAGCACCTATCGCCATGAGCCGTTTTCTGAATTGGAGAAGATAAACTACCACAAGACTTCAAACGCGCTATTAGGGTCATTACGCACTGTCGACTGGTCGCCAGCGACTCGGTCTCTCGGCGACCAAAACAAAAGCGGGCGACCGCAACTAAGTGCGTAAACACCTATTTCAGCTACAGTAATCGCTGTCGATCGAGTCACCGGCGCCCAATTGACAGTGCGTAATAGATGTTATCCCAAAAAACACGACACGTATTTGAAGTTTTTTTTTATAAATTTGGTGTGCACTAAGATAGAGATACATAGTACATAGAGTACGGTACAGTTAGGTTGGTAGCGAGGCTGATTGCCTTGAGTGCCGTAATTTTAATTGCATATTGACTCACGTGGGGATTCTTTCAGTCAAAGAGGTCTTCAATACAGTCAGAAGTTCGATAAGGCCAGGTACACACGAGTGTGGTGTCACGAAGCGTAAATATAAACAGTTTATTAGGCTGCATACCTCAGAAGCCGGATGCCGCCGACCCACTTACTGAGTGTCCCACTCCGGCATGCGGATGCCGCGCATACCGCTAGCTGGATGCCCGATGCCCGCCCGTGTGGCTGGAAGGCTGAATTTTTCCTAATATACTCTCGTATACTGTTACTGGTTTTACATTATATTTTATTTCATTCTTTTCAGAAGAAGCACTAGAACATTGGAAGAATACAACAAGAAAAATTGAGTTCACATCCATATAACATTTACGGCTAGAAAGGGTGAGAGAAATAACGCATGAAGGTATACAAGAGTTGGATATATGAATCAAATTAGTCCTAAAATCCTATGACAAGTGAACCAACTAACGATGTACCAAGCATTTCATTGTTGGCTGTATTAATTATTGGCGACCAATTTGGCGGTGTAAGGCACAGTATCAATTAGAGTTTTTGTTACCGATATAAGACAGACTATAGACGCTTGAACCGTACCCGAGACACACCACATTCTTTTGCGATAATTTCCTAAGGCCCTGAATGTTTATTTCGTACCGCATTCCTGGCATACCAGAGTTATTCGAAGTCTTATTTAGAGACCAAGAATTTGAGCGAGCGGTACGTCGTGCCCTATGATTATTTCAGTTATTATTATTTTTTACAGACTTCCTTACTCTCTTACAGACAGGTTTCTTATTCTCTTTTGTTCTATACACGTTCAATATAATATCTCTTTTTGTTTTTCATTTCTCTAGTAACATATTTTTCTGAAGAGCGTACTATATATTAGCATCCCAGTATGTCGAGTTAAAATTGCTTTTTTATATTTATTTTCAGGGTGGTGGTCTGTTAACTCTCATTATGGTACTGCTGAATCACCAATTCACCACATATAGCCACCTTGACTGCTGTAAGATGTTTGTATGTCTCAGACGCCAAAAGTAAACGATACTCCAAGAAATGTCCGGATTATACAGGCTGATATATATTAATATTCTGTTCTGTTGTCCCGGCTGATGATGATTAAGTACACTCCTATGATGCAGCAGCGTCTAATGATAATGTTTGTATTCTCGATGGGAAAATTCCTGTTTTTGTCAACTTCAAAATATCGATGGCAAAAGACGCGTAGATGACGTAGGTAGATGTTTTGAACATTATCAGCGGTTAGCGTCGTACGTTCTTGTCGCACCTTCCAATAACCAAAAGATATTTCTGAAAGAATCCGTCTGTTGATTGTAAAGCCGAAGGTCGGACTAAACGACTGGTGGGACGGATTTATGACTTGCGTCGAAGCTGGTTTGTGGATCCAACGGCTTTTTATGTTATTGTTTGTTTACTTAATGTTCAGTTTCAATGCTCATATTTTGAGTAGCGCCCGTGTAATATGATATTTATTTTTAATGTAGCTAAAGAGCAGGTCAACGATAAATCATAATTAATCTTTCCTCATAGATGACTAACCAAGTTATTACCGATTGAAAGATTTAGTTTTTTTCTTTTATCAAATGACATAAATCTAGGTTACATACCTATATGTTGCTACAACGTAAATCTTGAATACATTATTATGTTAAATATTAAACCATTTGTTAGGTACAGAAGGTATTTTAATGATCTCAGTGAGGGTCGATGAACTGTCTTGAATGTTTCCATGAGACCATGACTCATGTAAACGTAATGCTTAGAGAATATCTTTGTAATGCGTGATAGGACCATCATTTGTTTTATTTGATGGTACTTTTCCGTTCTTCTGCAAGAATTCGCACGAGACGGTAATTAAAGACGTTTTACTGTTTGCAATAAAAGAACAACAGTGTAGATCGCGTCTATATTTGTTTTAATGTATCTTACTTCCTTGTTATGTATAGGTTTTCTTTATTTTTTGGTTTGCCTCTTTTATCCATGTTATTGGTAATGTTTTTACTCTTGAATGTACACCTCAGGAGCTTGGACTATCTATGTAACCTTTCAATATAAAAGTAGTATGTGCGTCATGTCGCCTGTTCCTGGCTGGAGGCCTTATATTAAGTCTCGCCAAACGACCGGTTAAGCAGTCAGAGCTCCTTCAGAGCTAACTGCGAGAGACAAGTTCGATAAAAAAATTTCGCCTGTTATCATTTCTAATTATCAATGGCATATCAGAAACATTTTTCTAATCAGCAGAAATAAGCAGTAGAAATATGACCATAATTATATTATCATTAGGCATTCCATCATACATTTTCGGGTTGCTTCAAATTTTATGGAAGATTCAATTGAATTATAAAATCGTTTCGAATGAATAAAGATAACATCCCCAGGGTGTCTTAGGAGGCGACTAAGGGAAAATTCCGGAAGATGGTCAGCAGCATCTTCTGTTACTTCACCACCAATACTGCCATCCCCAAGACGCTTGCCAAGCGTGGAGATTATGGCAACTAACCTTTTAAATGGCTTCCGCCTTTAAAGGGGAAGGCTTGTTTTCAATAGTGGACGTCTTCCGACTGATGATGATGATGTACTATATCGCTATAAGTCTGTACCCATCGGTATCTAACAAAAAAAGCGTCGATACAAATAAACGGGTCTCCTATGACAAACATTCGTTTGTAAACAAGTCGGGGCCCTAGGAATGTGTCTGTCTCGATATAGCGTCGCAATGCCGGCCGCGGCGCCACGTCGGTACTGATATGCGAGATACATCTGAGCATTTGTTAACTGCGACGTTAGGAAGATACGTCGTCAGTTGAAAGCAGAAATATAGAAAGCAATTAGGGAGATTATTTGTCGGGTTTTCCCTGATATGCATGCGATATGTCTTGAAGTGTGGAATAATGGGAGCTGAAGTAAGCAGTAGACCGATGTCTATGCTTTTTTTTAAATCTTTATGTATTTAAAGGCTTTTATTACATAGTAATATGTTAGCCATCGTGGCTAGTCATAAGCTACTGGCTAAGTTATATATTATGTTGGAGAAGTCGTTATTTTGCATATGTCTCAAATGTCTATGCTTATGCAGCTGTTGTAACAGGTACATATTTGTGTAGTAGGTAGCTAACGTTAAATCCAAGGCGAGGAAGGTTTTTTAAGTCATTAACATAAATCCATGCAAATACCATCCTTACGTTACCTAATGTAAACCTAATGTAATTCTTATGAGAAATAAAGACTATTAACCGTACGTTAATAAACTTACTGCCAACATATAATCGGGCATACTTTAGTTTTTGGTCATAAAGTAGGTCATCATTTTTATCCTGTTCTCCAAACCGTTAAGCACTCACCATATTCATTTTATGTGTATGATACCTACAATCTTTCGCAACGTACATCCATAAAAAATCGTCGGCCGATCTAATTATAGCGAAACATTAAAATGTGATCCAATAAATAATGGTGGCGCCAACATATAAAAAGGTGCGTTAGTATTTATGTTGCGCGCGTCGCGTGTTCCAAAGTTTTTGATGTGAGGATGCAAGGCGTTTCAATGGAGGCCGATCTCTGCCAAATGGTTTCTATAGTATTGATGTAAGAGAGGCTATCTTGTTGCAGATACGATGCAGATGGCGCACTTAACGAACTCACACGTCCGTGAGCTTCGCCTGTAATTTGTTTGTAATTGTTCACGAGATGCATATGGACAGGGTTTGTTACCCATCCATTTTACGCTTTATATCATGCAATTGCTGGTAAAATGCATTAGTGTATTTAGGTACCTGTTGGACTGACAGGACTAGGCCTTTTTTCACAATGGTGCTCAAATATTAATTCTGTTTACAGTTTCTTTCTTCAGTCTCTTGATGATAGACGTTCTAATTGTCTCCCGATTCAGTGTTTTTGTGTTTCTAAAAAGGTCTCCTGTATTTGGTTGTCAATCTTAACCAAATCAAAGTATTTAATCATTTCTATATTTTAGGAAAGGTTTCAGATCCTTCTGGAGTGGACCAAGCTGGTATTATAATTTAAATTACAGCAGGCTTTAATTTGAACGACATTAAAGATGTGTATCGGAAACGTTGGCGCCAGCTGTAAACAAAATTTGTTTGCGATATAAATCTCGTGATGTAAACAGTGACTCGCGGACGAGTGACGGAGTGTTTGATTCTGGTTGTAATAAATTGTTGCCTCGGTAATTGGTGTGCAATTCGTCGTTAACTCCGGAATTTGGCCGAGATTCATATTTGGATTGCACGAAGACGGGTGACCGTTTGTCCCCGGATTATATAGGTTGTACCAACTGTCCTTGTTCGGTACGATATAAATAGAGGAGAGGTAAATAGAGACTAGTGGATGCAATTGGCAAGCTGTCGTTCATTGTGGCGTTCAAGGGGGAGGCCTTTGTTCAACAGTAGACGTCTTCCGGCTAATGATGATGATGATGATGAAATAGAAACTTCAAACATAATTATATTATTATTATGCATTCCTTAAAAGGTAGACTGTATTTCGGCAATATTTAGACTAAGACTTATTTTGTAGTAGGGGGCAAATCTATGGCCATTTCTTGCACACAATTGCAAATTAAAGATGTGTGAAGAACAGGGTACTAACACAAATTCGGGATAACTGGTTTACTTTGCTATTAGGAGTTGATTTTCCATGAAAATATAATTCGGGAATGACAAACTGTTACAATTTCGCTGTAATAAGAACAAATAACTGCGCATAATCGGCCAGTCCTTGACACGAAAGAATATTGTAATACAATGAAACAATTAACCTTAATATTTTACGACATCGCATTAACTAGGTTTTTGTCTAGTAAATATAGGTGTTACAGATTTGGCGACTCGTCTAATTAACACTTGTATCAGTACGAATCGGTTTAGATAAATTAAATGTGAATAAGATAAGAATTATTGTAAAACCAATTTGTGAAGTAAGTTCATCAATAAGTCTTATTCTTCTTCGTATCGGTATGAGCCGACAACCACATGGTATATAACTTATACCATGTTTTAGACACTGGTCAGTCAACAAGGATGGTAGCTAGGTTGACCGTCCAGGGTGGACATACTTAAGTATCGTCACTCGTAAGTGTAAAACACAACAATAGACAATAGAATCTATTCTATTTTTGAAATACAATTTGTCTCTCCCAATGTTTGTTAATTTTTTTCTGTCGTTCACGAGTTACGGGGCGATTAATAAAACCTCAGATGACCTAGAATGCGGCGCCTACTATATTTATTGTGGAAACAAAATGTTGGTTAGATCCGATTTTATTTAATTCGTAGACAGACTTTGATGTATAAAATATGCATAGCATTTATCAAATATATTTCTTTGTTTTAAATGTTACTGACCGATCGCATTATTTAATTTTACCGAATGATTTGAATATATTTTTTATAATGCTGGCATGATGCATGGCTTTGTTTACGTTTTGTTTACTTTACTCCTATTTACGACTCTTTAGTTGGGGAAATGAGACAAGGCATACATAAAAAGTTAATCACGTTTTTCTGCACACGAGTAAACATAGTAGAAAGTGCAAAATTAGATCAAGATGATGAATATTCAAATAAAGACTGAAATAGACTATAAATAATACACTCCGATATAAATGCCCTAATTCCATTTTGCGTCTGTGACAAACTTCTAATAATATGCACACAAATAATGCGGCACAAAGAAAATTGGTTCAATGAAGTAATATCGCGAATTATGAATTGCGAGTATTATTCATATTGTCATTTTCATTTTTATAATGGAATGCGTCATATATTAACTCTTTGAGATTCAAAGCTGTTTCTTGACAGGCAATCATACTTATGACTTCTTTATCTAGTGTGTATGAGATGTGATTGATTGAGGAAGCTCTTGCAGTTCTTATAATATTGAGTTTATTGTGTCTCGGCTGCCAATCGAGTTTTAAAAGAACGCTAAACGTTTTTTTCTCTTTAAATTGTCGTTTATTTTCATAACAGGGGATGCATTTTTCATGCTATTTACGTAGTGATTGTTTTACCGGGAAATCACTCATTTGTATGTATGATCATATTCTTTTTGTATTTGTTTGGAAACTACAGAAAAGTCATAAAGAAACTGTAGTATTTTTTTTGTTACTGAAGCAATCCATTTTATATACATTGTTATATCAAAATTGATATTATTATTTGTACCGCGTGATTTCCGGCCTAGAATAGCCCACTGTCTTTCCTCCCGTGAGTGTCGTGAGAGGCGGCTAAGGGATATTTCCTGATATGCAGCGTTCCCCAGTGTAGGTTTCGTTCACCATACCCCGTTTTCCAACCCGCCTGCCTTGCAGACTATGGGCAAAACCCCCCATAAAGAGCCGCCAAAGTAAACAGCCCCCATTTCCTGGTCACCCTACTGTTTCAGGTGACTGGGTGGCGGAAACGGGAAAGCGGGCCTTGTGGCGTACCCTGGGAGAGGCCCACGTCCAGCAGAGGACTGAAATAGCCTGATGTGATGACATCAAAACATTGATGAATTTCTGTGTTGCCAAACAGTCCATCCAAAACTTTAGTCATCATAGTACCCACCTCTTCTCTTCTGGAAACTTGCAGTTGGCGTGTTGCCAGCCAGTTAGGGCCGATCAGGTGTTTAAGTGTTATTTGGCATTTGACTTCGTACATCTGTGAGATAACTAAATTCCTAACAGGTAATGCGCTTAAATAAACTGACGGTGTTGTAACAGAAGCTTTAGGGCTTGTAGGAATGTTGTTTTTAAGAGGTTATAGACATCCGTACCGTGTAATATTTCCTTTATTGTGGAACTTTGTCATTATAAATGTAGTAAAGAAAAGTTTCATGAATGGTTAGAAGTAATGTACTGAGATCACAATTTTATTATGGCTTGTGAGTTGTTCTTTAAAAATTTACGTATTTAGCTATTTTGAGTGGACGATGTGGAGTGTACTACATAAACTCATATATTATGTACTAGCTGCGCTCCGCGGTGATACACGCTACATTTTTCGGTATAAAAAAAAGCTTATGTGTTAATCCAGAGTGTCAGCAACCTCCATATGAAATTTCATCAAAATCGGTTTAGCGTTTGAGCGTGAAGAGGTAACAAACATACAAATACACTCACAAACTTTCGCCTTTATAATATTCGTGTAATAATATATTATAACTAAAACCTAACCCTTGAAGATGCTTAAGCTTGTATGACGGATAACTAATAAGATAATATTTTAAAAAAGCGCAGAAAACGACTATTAACCACTTTATTAAATTGCATCAGACTGCATTTCAACAGTAACCGTTGAAATGTAGACGGGATAGTAATATTAATCGAAAAAGTTTGATTAAGTTTCATTCAGCATCTAAAGCTGCCTTCGTAAGTCGATTGAGAATAAGTTTTTAGTCAAAAGACGCTTTGAGTCTTAACAATAGCCGAACTATTGAAGCATGGCATTAATTCAATCCGAGAACGTAATTTACGTTTAAAGATGAGGAAGAATATGAATTCCGAGGCATGGGAAATTACACTCTTATACACACTGGCCTGCAACACTAAGTACTACATTTTTTTTTCTAAGCTAGAGAGATAGAAGTTAGACATAACGTCACGCCTGTATTCCCCGAAGGGGTAGGCACAGGTGCACATATAGTACACCCACATTTCGCCAGTTATGTTTTTCGGTCCCAATGTAATAGGAGGCGAGCCAATTGCCATTAACTTAAAATTATTATTATTATATTATTAAAATTATTAAAAACCCAGTAACACTTTGAAAAGTAAATGTTTTATAGCCAGTTTTATCTGGTTTCTTTGAAACTATAGTATACTACTTATTAAAGCCTTTTTATTTACTTAAAAAGTTATTGCAATTTTAACTTAGTTTTAAAGGCCAGTGTAGAAGACCACCTTTGTTTACCCTGTCGGGGATTACTATCTTGTTTATATTTATGTTCAGTATGTATGTATAGAAGGCCGACTATGAAACATAGTCCGCAATCAACACCTAATTTATTACTGTCTCCCAACTACGTTATAAAGTCTTAAACACGCATTCGTTTATAAATATAATTAATTACGAGAAAAATGTTATATTCGCTGTTAAAGAATTTAGATCTTGACGTGAATATAGGAATTCCCTGAATCTAGGACGCCACAGCTTATAAATTTTATAAGAACGCGTAAAAATAAATAATGTGTATTTTTGAATATTTTTCTTCTCATATTTGAAACGACGCAATTTATTTTTATATTGACAATTCTTCTTAGCTGGATGACTCACTCGTTAACCCCAATGGTTACATTACGTTATTGAGTACATCAAAAACATATTAAACAAACCTCGAGATATGATACCATATATATCTGTATATTAATTAAATTAAACATCACCCTATATAACGTCATTTCTCTTATCATAATAGTTGACTAGTATACGAAACCTACATAAGGAATTAGGTCCACACAAAAGAAAATTACTAAGCAGTGGGTCGGACTATAGACGATGATGAAGAACGACTAGAGGTCTACTGATTACCTAATATTCTAAAACTGAAAACAATATTACATCTTTCTATCTATGCAAGTCGAATTGCTGCAGAGTGGTATCCGGCCTAGAATTGACCACCCCCTTTCCTCCCATTGGTATCGTAAGAGGCGGCTCAGGGAAAATCCAAAAGATGGGCAGCAACGTCTTCTGTAACTGCACCACCAATACTGCGATCCCCAAGCCGCTTGCCAAGTGTGGGGATTATGACATCCCGCCTGGCTTTAAGGGGAAAGCCTTTGTTCAAGAGTGGACGTCTTCCACCAAATAATGTAAGTCAGATTGCAGTAGCATTAGCAATAGGGATAAAGTTTTGTAACTCCACGAGAAAATCGTGCTCATTAGTCATTTGTCGTATTAAATCTTTTCGGATCTTTAGATTTATGTTGCGAACACTGTCTGGTTATCATTCATTCGTAGTGAATGTACCGCTTGGATTAATTATCTGTTATTCATGAATTGTAATCTAGATTTTCCTAACTAAAACCAATTGATTTAACTTTTTGCAAAGAAATAATTGCGATTTTTATCGTGTTGTCATTTGTAAGTTGTCGCTGATATTAATGAAGTCATAATGGTCATAGAACAACTGCCAAGTAGAACAGACCTTCGCAATTAATCTAGCTTAACCTGACCTTATTTCCTGAACTAAAATAGCCGTCGTGAATTCATATATTATACTAAGAGTCACATGAAAATAATGGGGTTTAGATAAAATTGGCCTTCTTTGCTACAGAAAGCAGAAGCACGTGATCTGTTCCTATAAAAATAGTACCTACATAAAAATTACCTACATTAAACATAATTTAATCACAAGAATTACGCCATTCAATTACAACGTGATATGGAATGACCGTGGCAATTTTAACAGTTCAATTAATAAGGTCATTTCAATTATGTTTTATGCGTGACAAATACTGCAATGTGTCCTAATATTTTAGATTTATCTAAGTCGAATTTCTTTTTTGCAAATACAGTCTGCGACTTTCAGTTTTTGTAAACTACAACTAACGAAACGCTATAAAGTTTCGACCGATGACTCAATTGATGCAGTAGCTAAGATTCTCGGAATAATGATTTGTTTTGAGTCTGGAATTTTTATTTCTACTGCTGAATTCGTAAACTACTTTCAAAAACGTCTATTAAGTAATTGGCAACTGTTTAAATCTATTATTTTTATTCATATCTGGCCCTCCTGAAACCAAACTGTAAAACGTAAAAAGGTTTAAGGTTCGGAAGACGGTACAGTTCTTTACATGGTCCATTCGAGCAACTGGAGCAAGTTGGTAACGTTGTACAAGTTCGTGCAAATTTGTTTGTGAGTAAGATCTCTCTTCAGCAGTTGCATTTGCATTACATTTGAGAAATTTACGACACTCTGTGCCACTAGATTACATCCTACTTAATTTTACGCGTGCTTTATAATGCATATACAAAATTTACTGCCAACAATATCAATGTGATTGGCAGCATAATTTAATCCGACGTATATTAACTATAAGAGAGTTTAATATAATTAATGGCGCATATATGTTGCATAGAACATAATTAATTATATAACTTGTAAGTGGTATTAACGTTAATTTATGTGTTCGTATATGACGCGTGTTTTCGTTTCACGGTTGACCGAGATTCTTCTCTTTGAATTCGAGTACTTGTAAGTGTGTGAAACTGTCCGTTTACTATCTAAATAAATTACTGAAAAGATTTGGGCTTTTAATAGAACGGTTCTGCAATATGCTTCTCTTGTGATGAATTCGTTTAACTTCGTGCAGGTCACGCCTCCCCGTCATCATGGGCGCCAGCAGGCATGTGTGGTTTATAGTGGGTATACCCTCGTGGGTCGGCCTTTTTGGTTCACGGGGGGGAGTCCCACATAACCCCGTTGTCTCCCAACGGCGGGGTATGCGTAAGACATTTTCCATACGTTAAAAAAAAAGGTCACGGTGAAGTTATTTGAACCAAGTTTTTCCTACGATAAATGAAAACCATTTTAATTTTGTTTTTAATATTTCGAATATGTATGGCAAAGGTGATGCTGGACTTGACTTTAACAAATTTAAACGGTGGTCCCTACTATCCTAAACCCTACAAAGAATATCGGTCATTCAATTTATTGGTGCAAAATGGTCAACGATCCTAAACAATGTTATGAGTACAAAGAGAGTTATTACAGTGAATACAAAGGCATTAATGACCTAAGAACTTATAATACGAACCTCATGTAATTCAAAACAGGGAGAGAAGGCGAAGTAGAGTCCTTAATCTTTGCTTATCTCATTTAATGAGGTGTCCTACAGCCGATAAATTTATCGATGAATCAACACTAAAACATCGATAAAAATATGCGGGTCTCAATCCGTTTGAACTTCAGAACAATCTATTCGCGTTGTGTGAGTCACGATGCACCGATGTTGAGTGGTGATGCGTTTCTCGATATAGCACTGTGCACTACAATCGATATATTTAGACCACACCTTAATGCCAGCCTTATTGTCGGAACAGAATATTTGTGTTTAGAGCCAAGTGTATGGACCAACTATAGGTGACAGATGTTCCATGCTATTGAAAGATGGAAGTGTCTTTTAATCGTAAGTCTACTATATTTAATGAGGGTTTCGGGTAATGAAACGTAGGTTTATTGTTCTTTTTAGCGTATAAAATAAAATTTCGTTTAGGTAGCGACTGTAGGACGCCGCATACACTACATGTAATGGTCTCTCGCTTCCACAGCGGAAAATGTCCTGCTCCAATAGTATATGGTAAGGGGCAGGTGACAAAATGGCATACATCGCTTAATAAAGGGGAAAGATAAACCTAACCTATTATTTTAATTGAATTGTATCAGGTTCATTTTATTTTTATCCAGTATTTGGTTATTCCTGTCATTGCCAAGCAAGGTCTGGTGTGCAATTCATCGTTTTGAATTTTTCTTAATAGGGTTATAAGTGTGGGAGACAGAACATTGTAAGACTGTTTTGACTATGTTATATTTCTTAGACACATAGACACACTATCCAAGACTTTTAAATAAACAGAAAACCAATATTTCCAATCAATAAGGGACAGGTCTAATTAGCTCGCGGCCTTGTGCTATTAAATTCTTTAAAACAAAGGAAGCCGAGTTCCGCTTTGTTCTCTTGTTTTACGTAAAGGATTATTCATATGGATGAAAACAAAAGAAAGTTTTTGTTTTAGCTTTCGTACGACGTACTCACAACTTTTGTTTGACTTTAAAAAGGGTATTTCTCCTAGTAGAATCGAGCAGAAAATTAAATGTGCTTCTTAAAGACTGTGGTTTAAAGTATGTGTGTATGATATTATATAGTTCCTAAGGTCGTGGTGGCTTAGTAGTTAACATACAGGATTTGTATGCACAAGGTTGCAGGTTCAAACTCGGGCAAGTATCAATGTGACTTTTTCAATGTTATAAATATTTTTTAAGTTATTCTAAAATACCACTGATTAACGGTGACGGAAAACATCGTGAGGAAACCTGGATTTACATACATACATACATACATAAAGTCACGCCTGTTTCCCTGAGGGGTAGGCAGAGACCACGGATTTCCATTTGGATTTAATTATAATTCCTGTTCTGTTGAGTATTACAATAATTGCAATTTGATTTGCAGTGGGATGGTTGCCATCGCCAGTCGGTATTACCCATTATGTACTTACCTACTGAAAGGAAGGTGTCTAACTAAAATATTGTCATTAAGGTATTTTAAGACAAGCTATCGATAAGGAAGAAGAATGTCTATTTATCCCTTATCCTGCACGGAAATAACTGACCTTATACTGTGTATACTTATGATCGGTAGATTTATGTATAGTACATTAGAAATTTTGTTGTTAATCCGTACGATATTGAACATAATGTAGAATAATTAGGTACTTACCACTTGCGCTAACACGATTTAGCAAATATCTGTAAATCAACAAAAGTTGTCTCGTACGAGAATAACAAGACTTTATCTTATATCTTCAGCGACTTAAACGTAATCACTAACTGCTAAAATTGTATTTTCTTCAATCATACCGTATTCAGACATAACAAAGCCTTTGTCGCCTTACTTACGCATGTCATTGTATCTTTTACTATTTTTAAATACCGAGTTGACGTGTCGTTGACGTTTCGTGATGTTTAAATTTAGAATGTTTTGTTTGTCGAAATTGAACATTAAAACTTTTTACAAGTCGACTACAGCGCTTAAAAAAGTAAAGATGGTAAGAAAGGTATTTTAATAACTCACAATGGTTAGTGAATATTTTTTTGGAACTGGTGCATTATAAATGTATATGTCAAATAATTGAAGTAGTCACCAGATCATAAAGGATTCTGTTTGTATGATTAGGAAAGTAAATACAATAGACCTAAGTAATATTAAAGATATTAATCTTATTGAGAAACAGTTCGTTGTGGATTGAGGCGCTGGGCTAGTGACCTAATACTGTAACATTAACAATAACAAATAGAACAATGATCACAAATACGACATGACAAGCAGCTGTGGCTGTTTCATTTATTCTCTGTAACAAATAATAAGCATGAATGAGTAAACGGTACACGATTTAAACAACGACAGAATTTTCTCCTGATTTGTGGATGCGTTAACAGATAGGAGTCTTACTTCGAACAACAATAACACGAACGCTTGTTGGTTAGGTTACCGTATTGTTTACTTAAGAATTACAATGATGACCACGAGTGACGACCTGATTGGCGCAGTGGCTAAGCAATTGGACATGCAAAACTTTGTGCGAACTACAGAACTGCAAAAAAAAAATTAGACGGCTGCACTAGGGGTTGCGGGTTCGATTACCTACCGCACGGGACAAAAAATTGTGTGATCCGCAGATGTCAGTCTCGAGTCGGGGTATTTATGATTGTGATGTTACATGTTTATGAAACGCACCTACAATATTGGAAACAAATATAGTCGTCCTACGTTTAAAAAATAAAAAAGAGGAGACCGGATCGATAAGCTGCAAGCTCGTCAGTAGTACTAGTAAATAGTAAGTACTTGAAATTCGTGCCTTTCTGCACGAGCCCTTAGTAATCCAATCTGGCGTAATCACCACATTAACTGTACTCCTAAATGACGGGCCGTCACGTGACGTGGTACAAAAACAATGAGCTACAAATAACTGCGTGCGTGACACGCAATGCTACGCGTGTTGACTTGATCTATCTCATGGAAAATAACGTATCTTTATGTAACGAGCTGATTGTTTGGACGTACTAAAAATATGTTACTACACTGGTCTCTCAAAAAAGCAACGTGTAGAGCAGTTATCTAGAAAAATGTTCTATCTCATGGATGTCGGAAATGCGAATTTTTGAACAGGCAATGGGCAAGCTGTGGTTCATAATGGCGTTCATCAAGGGGAGGCTTTTGTTCAACAGTGGACGTCCTCCAGCTAATGATGATGATGATTCGGTATAATTCGCAGATTGACAAGTGTTTTTGGTTCTTGTATGGGGTGATGGGTTCCCCTAGTATACGCTTATGATTGGGTTTGGTAAAAGAAAACTTACTGACGGATAAACTTACTATAGAAGAATATTCTGTTACTGTAAATCAGCTGTGTTGTTGTTTGTAGTTCTACATGTCATGCAAGATTTAAATAGTTTTTGGGGCCTCTAAATACTCGTATTGTTCTCATATCCACTCCTTTTAAATCACCAGTATCTTACACTCAGTGTTGTAAGCCTTTTAGTCGCCCGGTGCGAGTGCAATGTGGGAGGTATAGTGCGTAATTAAAGACATTGTTTAGTCTAATGATAGCTCTATAATGACTTATTATTTACAGTATATTCCGGTTATACTCACGGGGTAGCCGAACTGTTCGGCTCGCGACTCTGAAGCGTAACCAGCTCATGAATAAGGGCTCCGTTTGAGTTCGAAACTAGTCGGGCATTCCCGAATACACCCGTGAGTATAACCGGAATATACAGTAAATAATATGAATAACACTCACGAATGTTATTATACTATAATGACTTAATTATAATAGTAACAATATAATATACAGGAGGGAAGGCGAGTTATACATTACATGAGCTTCTTTAACAGCGCCCTTCTTTTCTCTAGTGTCTGCGGTCTGTGCCTGGGCACCGCTGACACCGCCCTAGTTACAGCATTGCTTACACACGGCTTATAGCTCGAGTAAAAAGATACAAATCATATTACTATGAAGTGTTTTTAATAACTATGCTGACCTAAAAAGTAAGAGTTTTGCTCAGGGTAAGATGTTAGATAAACAGAAGGGAAATGAGCTTCCGTTGACATTCTAACACGTTTAGCTTGAAATACCTATTCCACTAATATTTTGAACGTACGAAAGATGATACTAGATGATACTGGAACATGTGTACTTTCTCTTAAGTAAGTCTATACTCGCACTAATACTGTAGTAACGGCTTAGTAACAGTCTGCTACTGCATAGAAAAGGCCGCAGGAACTACTTTAAATGCTCTACATGCTTTGTTGCGGTGTCGTAGATTTTTCTCGGGATCTGTTTGATGTTTCATGATAATTGTAACATTAATCGAAACAATATTATATATATGATTTAAAAAACGGTTGTCACCCTACACAAGGAATTTCTGTAGTATCACGATTACATACCCAGACTCGTAAAAAAAGTTCGCGGATCACTCAAGAAAAAAAATTTTTTAAGCGCGAATCAAACCCGCGAGTCTTAGCAAAGCAGTCCAATTGCTCAGCTATGATCTGATTCGCCCATCAGGTCATCAGACCAAGCTAAGAAAATATCTAAAAAAGATGCATTCCTATTCTTTTAACGGTTACTGTGAATGTTCCTATTCTGTGAAGCTTATTTTCCTAATATCAGGCTAAGCAGTAGATTAAAATAGCGTTATGAATACATTATGCATTTGGCAACAACACAGTATGCTTGTAAAAAACATGCAAACTAATGCAATTAATGTAAATATTCTCGGCGCTACGATTTATATATCCGTGCGAAAATAAAAAACTCGTAATCGCATAGTCTTGTGGACATGGTTTTTTAATTAAGATTATATGTTTTAAATCGTTTAATTGTTTATGGGGACGTTGAACTGATTATATTAATATAGCTTTTATTGTTTTTTTACGTCTAAGGTTATTGGCGCCAATCTTAATTCTGACAATTTGTTTGTCAACAATTTTAGTTTAAAAAGTCGTAGCACTTTGAGCATTGTGTAAACGACTTTGGTTATTTTGTTTATATAACCGTTTAAATGTGAGATAAAGACATTATCAATGCAGCCGAATTCAGGGAAGATAAAAAGTGTATTACAATCATTGTATGTACCACCAAATTATTCGCCGTAGCAACTCGTCTTCAATGAATAATGTAACAAAGAATTGCAATGTAGAGTCCGTTCTTTGAAAAATACATTCTTTAAGATAATTATTCGTCTGTATTAACAAATAGAAGCTTCAGGTCTATTTGACATTGAATAAAGTCACTTTGAAAATAAAGTGCAGGAATGCACTCATCTCAATAAACACTCCTTCCTCGCACGCAAATATGGTCCTTACGATATTGATGTAAGATTTAAAGTCGAATGGCAAGATATGTTTTGATTAAGCTTAGAAAAATGTAAACAATTTTCGATTGGTTGATTTGAAGGTTATAAAAGTAATAATTTGTTATTGGGAATTTCTTTGAAAATAAACAGAAATTTATATTGCGTCTAGGTACTTGAGTACTGGGTAGAATAGCTTTATCTGATGTGCTAAAGTAATAGGATACTAGAGGATAATACAATATTGTGAATATTCAAAATCCAAACAATACTAAATTTCACATCACAGTATTATTTTACACAAATAAACATATGACCCCTATGGGGTAGGGACCGGGGAGTGTGGGATTTCTACCTCACCAAAACCACACCGGTGGTCACTATCTGCACAGCAAAAGAACAAAAAGAAATCCTGGGACCTCTAAGAAGACCAACTCTGGAACCTCCCCATGTAACGCCTATGTGGCACATCCCCGGGGAGACTCTAAAGGGCGGTCTCCCCTTAACGTTTTCAAACACTGCAGAATTTAGGACGAGATATTTTCACTTACGCGGTGTTAAAATATAAGCATCGATTTCTTAATCTTTTTATTGTTCAATTGAAAAGAGTATACAATAAAAGGTAGGTCGTACTAAATGCTGCGTTTCGTTAGACGCAAGACGATAAAATAAATATTCATGTACAAATGAGTGTCAACAGTACTTTGTGACTTCAGTTGAGTTATGTTAATAACCGTGAAGTACTAAAATCTTACAAACCAGGTTATGCGTTCTTGCCCTCGTACAATAAACTCTATACAGGACGGTTTACGATGTGAAAGCGAGACGCTGCAACGTGCAGTGTAATGCGGCGTCTGGCTCATGGTAAGGGGCCTGGTATGTGGACGGCGCCACTACGATTCACTATGCTCACACGATTAGCTCCCCATTAAATAGCTTCTATTGTTTGTTGCCAATCATTTAAAACACACATCACACACATAACACATAACATCACGCCTGTATTCCCCGAAGGGGTAGGCAGAGGTGCACATATAGTACACCCACATTTCGCCAGTTATGTTTTAGGTCCCAATGTAATAGGGGGCGAGCCTATTGCCATCAACCGGGCACAGATCCAGACTCCGTGCTGTTACTGAGAATTACCTAATGGAAAAACCCAGTAACACTTTGCCCGACCCGGGATTCGAACCCAGGACCTCGTGCTCAGCAGTCGCGCTTAGCAACCACTAGACCAACGAGGCAGTCTTTAATGATTTAAGACATTTAATGACTTACTGTAATAATACAACAAAGGCCTGCCTCATGGTCTAGTGGTTGCTAAGCGCGACTGCTGAGCACGAAGTCCTGGGTCGAATCCTGGGTCGGGCAAAGTGTTACTGGGTTTTTTCATTAGGTCATTGTCAGTAGCAGCGCGGAGTCTGGATGCGTGCCCGGTTGATAGCAATAGGCTCACCTCCTATTACATTGGGACCTAAAAACATAACTGAGGAAATGTGGGTGTACTATATGTGCATTGTCATGTTATGTGTATGATTTACACCAAAGGTTTGGCATACATATTGTTTTAATTTTTGCTTAAAGTGCAAGTAGAGTCTTCTCGAGTAACCATATCTGAGTAGGTCCAGCACACCCTAGGCGATCAACCTCGCTACAAGCCCAACCCTCCTTGTTGATTGGCCGATCCCTACTTCACAGCATGACCTGTTTCCATATAACCATCAGCAAGAAAACAGCAAGACTTATAACCAAACTATTTGTCAAAGCTATGAACCTCTTCAAATAGACATTTTGAAAAGAGCATGTCGAAATCTACAAAACTACCAGTTTCTTACGCTACAATCTCCTGGAAAACTTTTCCTTTAGTACCCCCAAATCACTGGACTCTAAGAAATAAATACTTTATAAGATATGTTTATACCTAATTTCTGTTATATTCATTCAATTTCCATTAAAATAATTCACTACGTTTATTTTAAAAGTCTTGTACTTCAGTATAATAGGGTCAAACTTTTGTTAATAAAATGGCAATTCAAACACTTGTAAGGCATTCCATATTATTATTTTTATCTCCGATGATTTCACTGTTTTATAAGTATCTGACGGTGCTGCTCTGTTTATTTTAAAGGCTTGTTTATGTGTGAACGATCATGAGATGCCAAATTGCCTGTGAAGTTAGGAATCAGGCACACTAACGTCTTTTTAAAGGAAAGGGAAAGGATTAAAAATATGCTTTCCTTCATTGCAACTGCGAGTCGTCACAGGCCCCTTGTTGCATGGGACTGAGACTGATACTGATGCATGAGACTAATGAAAAGTGAAATTTGGTTGTTAATACCGATAAAGCTCTCTTTATCAGTATACATTATACTACCAAACTAAAGAGAGTTCTTCATCTCTGAATCAGCGATGGAACAATAGATACAAGTGACGGATTTTTTATTAGGTACTTTTGACTTCGTCTTCAATACTAACTCTGGTAAAGTATGACTATTTATTCGCATTTGTCAAGACTTTCTAAAAGGACTCCAGTCGGAATACTATTGTATAATGTATATCGGTGAAACAGAAACTCGTTAGCGAGTGTCGATTTTCTGCCCAACGCCTTACAGTGCCGATAAAATAAGATTAGCATTGACGGATTTCCAGAAATGCCCGATGATTAATGCTTAAGATCGCGAAGGTTTCAATATATTGTGATTATTAATGTTTATGTCTTTTATATGGGTCGCTACAAGATATCTCTTTTATTATACCTCTGTACGTTGGAGACATTTATTTCAATGAAGACGTATGAAATGATTGTGTCCTAGAAACTTATTGGACACGAAATAATCGATGACTAACACATTTATTACCGGGACACGTTTTGTTTTTTATTCGTAACATATTTTTGTAAATTTATTGTGGCTGATATTTTATTAGTACCTAGTTCTAGCTATAAAATTGTTTATAGATACAGTGAAATTGCGTTGAAGGAGACTTAAATTTACTGATTGTGTTCACCCCACTGTATTCCGTAGAAGTGAACAGGTGTGTTGCTATTGCACACCCAGATTTTGCCAGACAGTGAATAATTTCATTAGGTAACAGAGTGCACTTATGGCCATTATTATTTAAGGCAAAGTACCCAGGAGTACAATGAGTCAATGGTATCTTAGAATAACCAAGAAGGGCATATACTTAGGATTGTGTTTAAATATACCTACTATTTAATATTAAAATTCTTCATAAGTCCGAATGATGTCCTTTTAATGTACTCCTTAGTCTAAATTACCTTCTATTTTCACCCCATTCCTTTCCAAACTTTTCTCTCTCTCACTGTCTTTCTCTCCGTAGTTCTTATTATTTCATATAATTCCTCGGTAACCTTCAAACTCTTTCGTAAAACTCTTTTAGATGTAACAAACAACAGAACACATTTAAATTGACATTTCAAGTGCAGTAGTGGGTTCACGTATATTTGCATTAAATTATTTTTAAACATAACATTCGGCAATGCGTAGGCACTTAATAATAAAATTGCTTTTCTATTTCAGCGCGGACAACGCATGAGTTTGGAACTTGGCAGGGTTGCAAGGACACAAATTATGTAATAATATGACAAACATTTTGTTTTCCAATTGTAAAGGTAATGATTACATGTCTCGTTTTTTTCTAAATTATTTTTGTCTCGTTTCTAAGGTGTTTTGTATTAGTGGAACAGTACCACTCGTATGTAGAGAGAAGTGTATTCGATGCGTTTATTGTTGATAAAATGAGGGCCAGAGAAACCAAAGTTATGGCTAATCGATTGAGTCATTATATCATATTGTTTATTTTACTTCGGAAATGAAAATAATCCAGAACTGCAACTAAGGAATACTAAGACCACAAATCAGTGTCATAATGAAATTAGTCCATGACGTTAGTTGTTAAGCTACCAAAACGACATACGAATTGACAAAATCACATCACATAACTTTCGCGCATAAAACTTTATTCAAATTTTATTACTGGCCTAACTTTAATAAAAACACGAATTAAATTATTTTCTGAATTTAGAACAGCAGTTTACCCAACTAACCGCAGAAAGCCATAAGCGAAAATAAAAATAAAATCCTTTCAAAAAGTTTTCATTCATTTAAATAAAAACTCATTCACATTCACCTAGAGCGCCCTCTGTAAAACAAACATGACGAGCTGGTACCTATTCTATTATTTTTAGCCTGGAGAAAATTCCTTGAAAACTTATTTTGATTCGAGTTACTATTTATAAATGAACATAAACCGCACAAAGTAATCCCAGACATTTCAATTTACAGCATCTTGTATCTGGCTTACGTAAAACACCACAGATTTATTTTGGCTAAATGAAATTGTTAGTGAATTCTTAAGTTTAGTGCCACTTAACGTCTGTTTAATTTAAATTTTGGACAAGACCTGCGAAAAATGATCGTGGCTGAATGCGAAAATACGTTATTTTTATTGTTGTATTAATCCTAAAACCACTAATTCGCTGGCACGGCGTGAAACAATAAAAATGGCGGCTGGTTTAATGAAACCCCTATCATTAATAGACTAGGCGTCCCTTAGCAGGTCGGATTAATCTGGTTTGGAATTTAAAATATGTGGTTAGACGTAGTTAGTTGAACTTTTGTATATATAATTAGCCAAGAATGCTGGCAATGAATGGGTAGTTTCTTGATATCTTTAGTTACGGCGCAAAAGGTACCTACGCATCGAGCTGTAAAAATACTCAACGTATTTATCGCTTAATCTTAGCCAAAAAATACTAATTACAATTAAGAAAAACTTTTATAAACATCCAATTACAACTGCTAAAAAAACAATATTTTTTTTGTATTTTGAACTAGATCCAGCGTTTGAAAAAAGAAGAAAACCCCTCCGGACATTGACTCCGTAATAACTTATTAATAAGCACATTAATTAGTAATTAAGACGTCAACACAGTCGTATAACTCATCCTGTCCATAAAACAATTGCGTATGTACCGCGGATAAGCTACCGATCACCTGGCCTAGCTCGTGTCCACTATACGGCGGGATGTGACGTCACTATACGTCACCGTACATAAATTGTGGACCTCCCACATATCGTCACATGACGAGCCCGACTATCTAAGGCAGGTTATACATTCGTCTTCCACTAGTTGTCGACGCGGCGTTGGCTGGGATTCAAATTTAGAGCGATTATTGTGATTAAGTTTTCAAACAACATTAGCTTGCTTGTTTATGTGCGTTGTTTCAATGTTAAGGTTGTCATTTGCTTTTTACAGATTATCTTTGTATCTATGTCGATGTTTTTGTATCTTTTGACTGTTAGTTAGTAATCTATTTAACGCTAATTTTACCTAAAAAGTAACCTTGCCGATGCTGACGGTAGTGTGTCGCTAAAGATAGTGTACCTGGCTAATACTTCCGTTTCTAATCCGTGCGCAAACTATTTTTGTTTAGCAAACAGTTTTAAAATTGTCGATTATCAATCGTAAAAAAATAGCTTAATTGCTCTCCAGCAATTCTAAGCAGACGCCCAAACAAATGTAGTAGGCTTATTATATTCTCATAATGGCAATTTATTATTAGGTGTTTTTGAATTGGAAACTTTTCTGAAACGAGTTGCGTAAAATTGAACGTTATTATTTCCTATGTTATAAGTCTTAATTGTTTATGAAGAGAACACGTTACAGGTTCCGTGAAACATTTGTAAAAACAACTGCCATCAATCAACTTTAAACACACAACGTGGAAAATAAACAAATAACCAAAACTCATAAATAATTTGAAGACCTTCAACTATGATAAATATTTGGTAGGTACAGGTGTTTCCCTCATGTCAACGATCAGAATTGTTTACCGCCCAATTTGAGCCCACGCTCTACCGAACGATATCATTCGTTCATTCGTTCGAATAAATATCGTGCCTCCATTCATGCGGGTGTGCAGTCGCACTTAGTTCATCACGTGGGTTCGGCCAGCGCACAAATTGGCGGGAATTTGCGTATGTTCGCCTAACCAAACAGAATGCTATTTTTGAAGCCGCGTTTTGCTGCGAAAACAGGTGCTCGCGTGCGGTTGTTTTTGTATACGAGGGATTTGTGTCCAGTGATACACGGTTAAAATAAAAGCTAGAAAAAATATTTAAGTGACTTCTTTGGATTTTTTTTTCTATTTCTGTTTAAGGATCTGGAAAAACAAAATTGCCTACTGTAAAATTATGAAAATCGAAGAAAATGTACTCGGTACATTATGGACTACAGCATTACGAAGTATTACCTACCTCATAAGAGTATTTTAAATTCATCATCATCATCGGCCGGAAAATGTCCACTATTAAACAAAAGCCTCCCCTTAAAGGTTGGCAACCACGCAACCTGCTTGGGGATCGCAGTATACATGGTGAAGTGACAGAAGACGCTGCTGCCTATCTTGTTGGTTTCTCTTAGGCGCTTCCTACGATACCCTCGGGACGAAATGGGGAGGTGCTATTCTGGCCCGGTGCTCCACGGGAAACATTTTAATTTAAAAGCAAACTTAGATAAAAATGTACTTAATAATATGTTTTAGATAAAGCGCTGTCTAAAACAATGCGTTGTGTACATCGTGTCGTGACAAACAATGAGCACGGCGCCTCTAACCAACCCATTGATCTCTGACGCGCGCATTTAATTTCTGTTTGTTTTTACTTTATAAACTTGAATGAAACATCGTTTACATTATAACTGACTAATAGTTACGCCTAGCATTGTAGAGCGTCATATTCTTAGTATAATGTATACGATTTAAATATGAGTAACGGGTTTATTTCGAATCATTTTCATCAACAAACATTATCATTGCGTGTTTATTGCCTAATTTTATATTACTTCTTTAAATTTTCTTTATAGTCCTATGACTTTTATCTAACTTTCGCTATATGTATATTTAATAGCTACTGCCTTTTCTAGGTTTTCAGATTTAGTTTTCGTTTGTTTTCCATCTCAATCATCACCAATATTTTTACTTTCAGCACTGACAGCCGAGTTGTATGACCGTTGAACTCAGTCAAAGGTTGCAAGTTCTAATCCCGGCAGCCACCAATGACTTTTCGAATTTATGTGCGTATTATAAATTAGTTGTTAGTTGCTAAAAACGGTGTAGGAAAACATCGTAAGGAAATCGGCACCAGGTGTGCAGCCATTTTAGTCCTACAGCCGTTTAAACTTTGACAACAGTTTGTTCATTAACCGTATGATAAGAAGAACAAGATTGCAGGTCCTTATCAAAGGGGTCTAAACTTGCAACACATTTTCAAAATATTACGGCGTTAGTTAATTTCAATTTCCATTAGGTACACAAAGTATTCACAATAAAATCCTCAATACAATTTTTGAGTAAAGTTGTACCTTTAAGTAAATCAATATATTCGGACTCATGGACATTTAAAAAATAACGTCTTAGCTCCTAAAACACAGTACAGTCAAACCGCCATCTATGTATCACGTTAGAGACGAATGAAAATGAAACAAAAGCTTGTGAAAGCTGCGCGTGAAATGGCGCATGTTATACTTCAAATAACTGTTACTAGATGGCGTTGCTAACGCGCGGTTAGGTTTGACAAGACAGAGTCTGTTACGGTAGGGAACAAAGATTATTGCATCTATGTTCCTATACGTCGCCTTTGGTGGGAAAGTGAATTGCAACCAACAAGCCGTGCATGGCAACAGGCTACGAGTACCAATAATCTGGATTTATGATGAGTAGATAGATGATGAATAAAGGGAAACAACTAGTCTGGCGAAGATTACATACGTGTAGATATGCTTATGATTGTATGTATCAATATGCTTGCACACATAAAGATAATTTATGTTTTCATTGCACATTTAAAGCTTTATCAAATGTTACTAAAGTCCCCAGCGTAGAAGAAAATATTTTACAAATAAATCTATAAAGTGAAACAAAAGAACAAAACGTCTGTTGTGAAAACAAAAACCTAAGGGAATTATTTCAAGTTCATAATGAGTTGGAAATGACTTGAGAACTGCAAATTTATGTTTAATTCCTTTTCGGATTTTAAAACGATTTGATTTTGATCTTATTATGGGTAGTTATTTTGTTAATAGTAGATATTGATGACTGATACTTATAAAAATTTCAGAATTTCTTAAATTGAATTACCTATTATTTACAGTGCCGTGGCACATTTGTTGAGTTCCATACGACGTGTGATTTCTAACTTTAAATGGCATAAGTTTAGGGTTAATTTGCAAAGCACATATATTGCGCTATGGACCTTATTATTCTTAATTGACCTTATGTAAATTCTTCTTGGGTGTGTCGAAAGCATGATAAATACTCAGTGTATACAACGTGAAGAATGTATGTTTTCTGTCTCTATCATTTTTTATTTCATATAGTTAAGGGACTTATTAAATAGTTATTACAAGGTAGTTTCAATATGTTACTATGAAATAGTTTTTATTACTTACAGATGTTGCGGTAATCTGCAAAAGGTTAGTAACCATAATTTATCTGTTTTTTGGAATGTTGCCTTTGTAAAGTTCGTAGGGTCATGGCTCAGCAAATAAACATACATTATTCCGTCAGAAGCTACAATAAACGCACGGGCCCCGTTCATCTCGTTACGGTGCAGACGTCGGCGATTAACCTTAACAATTCATAATACGGCCCGGTTCGCAGTAAGAGCTGGAAAAATTAACATAATCGGGAATCCCCGGAGAATTCATTATGTTGTCTGCATAAATAAATATACATTTGTATAAAAACCACACCTAACAATGGACAATTTATTATTTAGATTCCGCCTTTTGCTCGCTGAGAATTTTTCATGTAAATTTTTCTGGTCTCCGTTTTGTGCCCTCCAGTGATTACGGCTTTGAACGCGATAATAAATAATTGCTGGGAAACGCAGAATAATGTTAGGGACGAATTTTCTTTTAATTTTTAAACCTTTGTCGGTTCAAGTTATTTTATTAAATGTTGACCCAAAAGCACAGAAGATAAGGATTGAAAAATGTTATTATTTAGACCGCCTTTTCGATGTTGATTTGTTTGCCGGCTACGTCGACTTAAACTCATGCAAACCCTACGGAATGAAGAAGAATATGCATGGCTTAAAGGCTCCCTGTAATTCGTTCCGTATAAAAACCGTCCAGAGACAAGCCGTAAATTTAATTAAACAGCGTGATATTGGACGGCAACAAGATCTTCCCCCGTCTCGTCCGCCGTTTGCTTTTTTACACTATTTGTTTTAAATAATTGCTCCTTTGATTGTGCAAGATTAATGGGTTCCTTCTAGCGAGGATAACTATGAGATCATTTATTACTGAGTAAATAAAGGCATAATAATTATATATGTAATCAGAATTACTTTATAGGAAAGTTTTGGGTAGCTGCAAGTATTAATTATTACTTAATATATTATTTTTCTTGCACCTGCCAACGTCACATTTCTGCATGGTCCTAAGGTTGACTGGGAGAGAATGCTGATTCCATTAAGCCTGCCTCTGTACATATTGTTTTGAGCATAAAGTATAATATGGGCCTTTTGCCTGAATCAAATATATAATAAACAAAATAAATATTTGCTGAAATAACTGCGTAGATTTTGTCATTTACCATTCTTACCTTTATTTATTTATTTATACTTCATATACACATTTGTATAAAGGCGGACTTAATGCCATTAGGCATTTTCTACCAGTCAACCTTAGGGTGATGCAGAGTCGAAAAGTGGTAGATGCACTAAGTATAAAACGTATAGACTAAAATACTTACCTTTCTAAAATCTATACGAGAATCATTTTTCTATGAGGTTGTCAGGTCCTGCCTTATAATTAAATTTGTAAGTTATAAAGATGGGATGCCGTAAATGTGGGTAGGTATCAACCCTTTTATTCTAACTTGCCTTCCATCGTGAGTGATATGAAATGGAATTGCGTTTCCCTATATGCACAGCGGAGCATCTAAATTACTTCATATCCAAGATGCAATGAAATTTTATGACTTTTTCTTTGGGTCAACTATTGCAGTTATGAAGCGAAATGGTTTGGGAAGAATGTCCTTTGAAACTTATTAAATAACTTCTGCAGTCTTAAGTTTGGGTATGCATACATAGCCATGCCTGTTTCCCTGAGTAGTAAGCAGAGAGCACGTGTTTTCATTCACTGTTATCCTGAAGTATCTCTTCCGTTACCGAATGGCTTTTATCAGCCTTTTGTTCCAATTTATTATTAAGTCTAATTTTAATTATGAAAAGTATTTCTTATAACATTAGTAGTTCCTTTATATTCCATTTAAAGCATTGACGTTTTACGAAAACCTGTGTTGATTTGGCTAAAAAAAAAATATTGAACTTTTAAATTGTACCCAATAAAAAGAAAGGACATTATGAGTACCTAAAAATACCAACCTACTTCATATTTATATCAAGCCTTCTTTTTACATTTCTTTTATTGCTGTTTTCAATTACTGCTTATGCGTTAATCCATGGTGTCAACTACCTCCAAATGAAGTTTCATCAAAATCGGTCTTGACGGTCGGTCGTTTGAGCGTGAAAGAATAACAAACATCCATCCATACTTAGAAACTTCCGCGTTTATAATATTAGTAGGGATAAATAAAAGCATTGTCTAAGTACTTACTTTGTGCTCCCTTGTCATTGACTGCGATCCTTGCAATATCTTTAATCAGAAACAGAACAGAATATTAACAGTTACGTATCAAATTAAATATTTGCCATCATCGGTACTCAAAGACAGTTTTGATGAAACAGATCAAATAATAGAATTATTATCCACGAACAATATTTTCATAGAAATACGAAATTATGAGCGTTATAACTTTGTTTAGTATTGACTTCTAATATTTCACTTTGAAACTTTACGAACAATTTGAAACAAGATTTGAGTTGCGTAGCTTGAAGCTTATCTTTAGGGTCAAACAATGTTGTATTAAATTATGTTATCGAGTATTTTATAATGAAGGTAATAATTATAATTTTAATCGATTGCT
This sequence comes from Abrostola triplasia, assembly GCA_946251915.1. Taxonomy (NCBI): domain Eukaryota; kingdom Metazoa; phylum Arthropoda; class Insecta; order Lepidoptera; family Noctuidae; genus Abrostola; species Abrostola triplasia. Next base: position 3,044,201 of record OX276425.1, read on the forward strand.
GTTTATTACTTGAATTAGTGTATAATATAGGTAAATATAGAATCAAAATTTGCAACTTGATCGGCACAGTGGCTAAGCAATTGACTTCTGCACAAAGGGTTCGATTCCCGCACAGGTCAAAACATTGCGACTAGATTTAATTGTAGGTCTGACGGTCATTTTGTCCTTTCTTTATTCATATAGGTTTAAAGTTATAAATACAAAAAATCACATACACTGTAACATAATAATAATATAATCTTGGGACAGCTCACACAATGTCATCTGGACCCAAATTAGGCAGAGCCTGTATCTGCAACAAGAAAACTGATAAACATACTTATATATATCTAAATACATACATATCATACATAGTCCCAAACATATTGCTATTGTCTTTCTAAATCAGAAATCGTACGAAATACGGTAAAAACATACCGCTTTTACACAGGTAGGTAGGCAGAGGTCGAACACCTGCAGGTACGATGTACTCGCAACTCGTTAACTCAAGGGCTCGTCCACGAATGGGTTGTAGAATTAGGGTTGATAGAGGCGGCACTGGATACCAAAGACGTCCACTGCAAACGGATGGTATGCTTTATTTAACACTGAAAATACCTCGCCTTTTCTAGATAATGTGCATCCCCCTTACCATGAACGTTTTTAAAGCGAGACGTTTACGTTTTGGAAGCGAGACGCCACAATACACTCCATGTAGCAATATCTCGCTTCCACATCGTAAACTGTCCTGTTTTAAGAGTTCATGGTAAGGGGGCAATTCTACAAACTTATGGGTACTGCATATTATTGGTGGATAAAATACCGAAGTAGAGGCTCGTCACATTTTGTGAGCTACTTACACTAATTGAATAACTTTGCAATTTAGTCAATCAATCAATCATTATGAGTCAACAGATTTGTTTCATGAGCCTGTCTATTCTACATCTAAGTCTGTGGGCCGTCGTCCTCGTGTAGGGCCCTATTTGTCTCAGCGTAGATTAGTATAAGTGTTCCCGGTGTGTCGGCCACCTGAGCCTGCCCTCAGAGTAAACACACCCTTCCACTTTACTGCTGATGTGTCCCACCATTTTGGAACTATATGGCATCGATTCGAATTTGGATTATCAGCGGTTTTTAATGCTGGCTGGTAAAATGTTTAGTTTGAAAAACGAAGGAGTTCTATTTGTATTTAAATAGGGCTGCCAGCTGCCGTTTGGTTAGTAATTTGTTGGGTGGATGTTAGTGCTGTGTTGCTTTTAAAGGTATTATTTCAATCCTACTTACATGTTAGTTATGACCCCTTTTGGAGCGCTATTCCTAAGTAAATAATAGCGGTTTTGATATGATAACTTCTTAGCAACTAGTTTGGCTGGACATGGTGGATATTTGTGAACATGGATTGCATGTTGTTTATAATAATAATATATGAGCATTTAGTTAATTGTAAATTGGGCATTAGCCCAATTTTCATTACAGTGGCTCAACTCAACTGATACCGGTTTACTACGTAGGATGTATTTAGAATATTTATTATCCTTAACACTCATTCGTAGTCCGATGAGACGACAGACCAATATGACCAGAGAGAATTCAGGCGCGCGACCATCTTATAAGCGCTCTTCGAGGCACGGTGAAATCCTGCTGCGAGTAGTACGGTCACATATTTAAAGACAGACCAAAGCAAGCTCCGTTGCATAACAAACCATAACACTTTAGTGATAGCAAGTAGCTACGAGCCTCCATGGAATAAGCAATAACACTGTTTGTATAGCACGATAAACCAACAATATTCCAAGTTCCAAACCACCAGTTAAACGCCACATAAATATCAAAAACCATTCCCCCCAAACACCTAAACAATTACAAAATCTTACCTCAAATGAAACCTCAATTCAAACGAGCAGCGATAAGGCGGTACATTCACGATCGCATACATCATTCGAATAGACGTTTCAATCGAGAACGCGCCCATTAGCTGAGTTTCGTCACTCGTTTTCAATGAGAACTTGGGACTGTTCAGATTTATTGCGGTAAGTTGCGTTCGCGCCTAACTTCAGAAGTTTGAATGTGCGTTAAGTTTTGGAGTAGAGAAGGTATTTTTAAATTAGATGTATATTCCAGTGTTTTGTGCTGGTGCTGTATGTAGTTTTAGAATCAATAATAAAAGGGTGCTGTATATAGTTTAAGAATCAGTTTTAATAAAAGCTTATGTTTAGCTCTCAAAGAATAAAGAACTGTTAAACATAGCATTATGAGATGTACCAGTACCAGTAGATCACTTATTTCTACGCTGCGTGTAGCAAATTTAAAGGATAGAAACATTATTTTTAAATCACCTTAAATAGGAAATCTGTAGGAAACATAACAACACTTACCTGTAATGGTTTTCCCGCAATCTCCCTAACATCCAATCTAAGGAATTCCATATAAAATTCTGTAAGGTCCATTAATTTGCCGCATCCATATATCACGCTCACACGTCCCTACTTGGGACAAGGACGTAGCTGTGTAAGTTGCTAATTACTTGATCAACATTCCGACTTGACAAAGACATTGGCCCCTTTGTAACCACTCTGGTTCCGTTGTCCTGCTAACGGTAATTGTCATGTAATTGCTTCAAATTAATTGTGTGTTCGTTATTAGTTCGTAGTGTTGGATTATTGTGAAGTTTATTTGTTTGGGGAATTGGAACGCGGTGACTTGTCCTGTGGTATTGTGACTTCAAATATTTGCGGTAGTATCTGTTTTGAATGTGTTTGTTTGGTTTATGTCGCTTGAGGAAATTCTTGTTGTTGTCTTGCATTGTTGAGATAATATAATACTGTCATGTTCTGTCCCATTGCAGGGTCAAGGCCTTCCTCCCCTTTACCGCTTGTATTTATAAAACAACCCTTATTTACAATTACGATCATGTATTTAGTACATGATAGAGTTATAGGACTACCTGTAGTAGAAGTGTTTTTTACTAAGAACCTCTATACCAACATTCTATTAGTCGCAGACATAAAGTATCTAATGGGTGTCGAGCCTATTGCAACTCTTCGAGCCCACAAAATTTTGTTCATAGTATATATTAACGCACAGATCTTATAGAGTCCAATGGATTAAAATTATATTTCAAAACGTTTTAATGAACCATTTAACATTACAATTTACAATATGTTAAGGACCATTTTTCTTAATCATCTGAAAATATTCTTATGCCCCTTACAAAGGCGGATGTATTAGATTTATTGAAAACATCTTTGTAATAAGTACCATATCCTTCACGAATGTCGTTGAATCTTTAAGTATTGACCATCGTTAATAGATTTTATGTTCCAAAACTGTAGCTTATCATACTTCAATCTCACAACCACAATCTGACCCCTAACCTATTCGCCGCGACCATAAAAGGGCCGACACTCGAACTGCTTATAAACGCATCTGTAGCAAACAAAGGTTTAGCAATAATTCTATAGTGCTACCTGTAGGCGACACTGCGCTATAAATCGCAACCACTCGCAACTGTCGTCGAACGTCCAATATACGAGAGTTATAGGCCAGGAAATTAATTCTGTCGACACAAGTAGGGTTAGGCGGTGTGTGATGTGGCCGTGTGTGCGGGATAGTTCGGATAGTTCTGTTGGTTTGATTAGCTGGTACAGTCGATTACAAAACGAGGTAGGTACTTATACGGCCACGTTTTAAATGTATTTTGTGCTCAACTATCCACTGTTGGATATTAAAAGTTTAATTAAAGGTTTCGGTGCAAGTAGAAAGTGTCTTAGAGCTACAAAGGAGATAATTTACGAACCTATCTGTAAACATTTATTACGCAATGTCATGTCAGACGCAGGAGACTGTATTACCAAACTCAAGTGGAGTTCGGCAGGCCATTTAGCAAGATTTGGTGATGGCAGGTGGAGTAAAGGCCTAACAGAGTGACCTCCAGCGACGTGGACTGATGATGTTGTTGCAACCCCAAGACAGGAAGCAGTGGCGTTTAAGGAAGGAGGCTTATGCTTATCAGTGGGTCACATAAAAGCTGGTGGTGATGATGATGAATGATATGTATACGGGTATGAATGACCAAACCATTCAATCCATTAAAATACTGTAGATTTTTTTTGTCCGTTGATGGTGACCCTAGTGGCAACGACAAACGAAATTGATTTTTCCCATAAGCCGCTTAGATAGCAGAGCTCGCTCAAATAATAACTATGTTTTGATGGTTTTGTGTGACATTATGACTGTCTGGTTAGTTATCATTTTGTGTGGAAGCCGAGGACTTTAATATAGGTAGCTGTAGGTGGAAAAGTGATTGTTATAGGATGTTATATAGTAATGTTTCATAGATTAGGTACAGTTTATTGTGTTAAACCTATTTAAATATAGGTTCTATTCGACAGCATGATAAAGATCACTCCCCTTAAAAAAAGGCACGAGAAATCACTACAAAGTCTCAGAGATACTTTTGAAGTTATACCTAACTCCGCATCCTTGTGTGTATACCTAAAGCTCATCTGATAATTAACACCACGATCAGATCTGTCAACAAAATTACAATGATACGTAAAATTGCAGAGGTGATCTTTAAAAGGAGTTTCTACACCCATATTTTCCTATTCATCATAAGTCTATGTGGTAGCAAGTCTTTACTTAATTTTAAACTAATTTAACTGACTGACTGCCTCGTTGGTCTAGTGGTTGCTAAGCGCGACTGCTGAGCACGAGGTCCTGGGTTCGGATTCCGGGTCAGGCAAAGCGTTACTGAGTTTTTCTATTAGGTAATTCTCAGTAGCAGCACGGAGTCTGGATTTGTGCCCGGTTGATGGCACTTGGCTCGCCCCTATTACATTGGGACCTAAAAAAACATAACTGGCAAAATGCGGGTGTACTATATGTGCACCTCATCCTATCCGTTCAGGGAATACAGGCGTGATGTTTATGTATGTATGTAAACTAATTTAAGTGCTTAATCAACTTCACTAATTTACAATCCGTTGCCACACATTCCTAAATCACAGGACAATCCTTTACAAAACAGCACACATAAAATAAGCAGTTTTATAAAAATAAATACATCCTCCATAACCTCACACGATACAACATCCCTGCGCGGCCACTTTAAATCGTCTTGCCGGTTCTTTACGACGCTGCCCGTCTGGGAGTACCTCCGTGTATAAGGATACGTAAAACAAGTCTTATGGTTCGTAAAGAGGCGGTCATTAGACGTGCTGCTTTGCTAGAGGCGGTTTGGGAGTGTCTGTCTAGTGCGTGGGTGCATTGGTCTGTGTACTGTCTTTTTAGTCGCAGGATTTAAAAGGAAGCATTTGTTTGAGGCTGAATGGTTGCTGCTTTTGTTTTGTTTTGGTTTTAAGCGGAATGTGCTACCTATATGTTTTTTTGTATATGGATGTGCTTACAATTTAACGTTGCTTTTTAATCGATGTCCCTTGAATTAGTAGGACTTAAAAACAATGTTAGATTACCATGGATATTTGTATTTAATTTATAAATTTAAGACATAGACAATTAATAGTTAAGTATAAAATACAACAAATTACCTCTTTTTCATAAACCATAGAATAAATCGGTTTAACATGGGCTTATAAAGCTTTAAACATGGAAAGAGAACGTTATTATCACCCTAAGACGTATTTGTAAGAGTCAGAGTATAACGATTTGTACTTAACATCGAATGCCGGGGCGAAGCATTGTAGATCTTCAGAGAAAAATTATCATTTCCGACATCAATGCGATGAAATATTGAATTGCATTTGACGTCCCGATAAGAATGAATAGTTGGAACATTCGATAACCTGCTTATGACAACACTTCGAATAAACAACATCATATCTATCACTGCGTTCTCATTCCAATATCAACCATAACACGTTGAAATTAAGTTGACATTTGATTGATCAGGTGTAGAAATAGATAATGCCGTCTATAGGTAAGTGCGCGGTGAATCTGAGTAATGCATCATTAGGCAAGCTGTGAGTTTGGCATTCAAGGTCCTCCCTCGGAGGGCACAATTTGAAGCGATTGATATTTCCCTCCGACTACAGTCACCCCTCTGTTTGTCAGCAATGCCATTTGGAAGACGTAATGTCAGCTACAGGGTAACTTGGGAATTCTTTAGAATAACTCTACTATACAATATATATAGACCCAAATTACCGTTAAGGATATTGAGAAGTTTTCAAATGCTTGCAACGTTTTTCGTTCACAGTTTTTCGTTTTCATGAGGAACAACATGCCAGTGATTTTTTTAATCGCGCTTTTTTGTAAGTGGCCTGTATCTTCGAGGGTTTCTAGTTTTCAAATCATAGGTTAAATAATTTTTAGTCAGTCCTATTGCCGAATGCTTTTCGAAAAGGGTAAAAATAAAACATAGAACACAGAACATAGTTTGAAAAAGAAACATTTCTTTACTCAGAACACAGGAGGTAGATTTAACAATGTTGCATAGTTTTAGGCATGTATAGGCTGTATTAGGCATGGACATATTTATAATTATATAACGCAATTAAAATAGGTAAGTACTAAGTTAAAACAGTCGGAACACAAGTCGCTTTAACACTAGTAAAAACCAACATTCTGAAAATTACTAACTAAATGATGTACGGATGACGTAGGTATGAAGAGACACAGAACAGTCTTCAATAAACCCGCTGGAAGGTAAGTAAACGTTAAAATAATATATAGCGAGTAACCTGAGCGAGGGCTCCGCCTTAGTCGTGTCCCAGGTATCGACACACATAGTACTACGCCAGGGCGTTGAGCGATAGTATACATAAATTTAAAAGGACCGCGTCTACCGGAACGTAATGGAATATTAGAGTTTTCGAATTAAGTTAGGTTAGGTCAAATATTCATAGAGGATTTGCATGCGTTAACGTCAATGCTTTCTTTTGATTTTGTAAAGACTGCGTTACGTTGCTTGTTAACGGAGAATTTAAGGGTTTGAAATAATGTTTCGCATTTTTGCATGTTACCCATGCTAAGCTTAAATCTAAATTGATAGAGGAAATTTGAAAAATGATGGACACGAGCGGGATTTGAACCCGCGACCTATACCTATACCGTGGCGCTGCTCTGACCAACTGAGCAAACGTGTCAGCAGCAGCGCTTTTTAGATCCAGTCAGTTAATATTCTGCCACTTCCAGAAGAGGAGGAGTGTACCTAATATTTGCTATCAATGTCAAATGTAAACAAGGGCAGGCTTAGAGCTATCCATCAGGTACTAATAGTAGTCTGACGTCACTGGAACTAAGCAACAGCAACTTTCTAACCCTGGTCGAAAATCCACAGGAAGACTAAAAAATTAAGTAATTAATTGCACAGGAACATTGACATTGAGTTCTCTGAAGACGACATGAGACAGAGTAGAGTGAAAGAGAAGTACTAGGAAAGCTGAACTCACCACAATATATGGGATTTTATAGCTAAGATGAGAAATAAGACGTCACTGTGTCATAGACTTAAGGTCCCTTTCCGAATTGATATGTGTGCTATGACCCTGGAACAGTCCTATACCGGGTTTTGAACTCACATATCTAGAAAATAAAATAATAATAATATTTTGAACCTCTTTTATTATATAATCTCACATTTCGTATGCGCCGACGAGAAAATACAGTTTGCCCGCTCTCCAGGGAAATACTGAAATCCCCGCTCGTGTTACATCTTTTAGATTTAGTTATTTCAGTCACTGCTACATTATGTCAGAATATTTAGATGATTTACATAATGTAAGTAGGGACTGGTACTCATATACCTACGTACAATAAGCCACGTTTGTCTTGCAAAGTGGTAGGCTGAGACCTCAGAACTTTCCTCTTTTTGGTATTATCGTGACAGTCCTAGTACCTACATCAGTAACACCTTCTCCGACCTTTAGTGTTAATTTTCATTTGTACCTATGGGTAAATAACTTCAAAACTTACTAATAGTATTATTAAATTCACAGATATAACATGTACACATTGTGTAGAGGTATTTGAAATGCCGACAATATGCTACATAAAAAAACTCGTAAAAGTCGAATCGTTCGCTAATTGGATCGGATGGTTATCATTTTAGATCCTGGCATACAGGGGGGCTTGTCCTGAAAATAAAATAGTAGGTACCTAGGTGTTATTGTGTGAGGGTGTCGAGGTGGCCTAGTGGTTAACATATCAAATTTGTATGCACAAGGTAGGCTCAAAGCCTGGCAAGTATCAATGTGACTTTTTCAATGTTATAAATACTTTCTTAGTTATTCTAAGACACCACTGACTAATGGTGACGGAAAACGTCGTGAGAAAACCTGGATTTAATTATCTGAAATCGCCAACCCGGACTGAGCTAGCGTGGTGATAGCGTCGAGAAGAGGCCTTTGCCCTGCAGTGGGACAGTTATAGGCTGTTATTGTTATTTACCTATGTGTTACATGAACTTATTACATAATTTGTAGTATATTATGTAACTATAATGTGTCGACGTAAATGTGGTTTTCAAATTTGATTCATGTTTAATTAGTTGGTTAATTGTTGCAACCCTTTGAACGCAAAATTAATGGGACCTAATTAAGTTAACAATTACTATGGTAAATTACGGCGTTTTGTTCGACAAATTAGTTGTTAACATATACTATAATCATGGGTTTTAGAGCTTTTAGGTATATAGTTTTGTATACAGAAACATTTTAGCTCATAAATACATTTTTTTTAATATATAAAATCGATAATGAATTTGCTAGAATAAATGATTTGAGGATCCAATACCAATGATCAATAATAAAAAAATGGGACGTCACTAAGACGTAAATACTAAAAGGGTGCTTGGTGCGATGAGTGTGAGCAGCGACATGAAAGATCAGTTGGCAGAGCTATAGTAGGGTACGGCGAGTTCGCAAGTTCAAGTCCCGCTAGTCTCCATATTTTTTTTAATAATAATTGTTTATTTATCGTTACAATAGGTACAAAAAAGTTGATCATTACCCACATGCTCGGAAAATCTTGTGTAATTCAGTATATAGGTAATATCTTTGATAAAATACCAATGTACTGTGACGTTGAGACATAGTGAATACATATCTTTAGTTACATAAAGGCACGCCTGCTTTTCGGAGCGGCAGCCTAGCAGGCAGAGACCACCTTTAGTTAAACTTATGTAAAATAATAATACATTCAATGTAGATGAAGCGGATGAGGTGTATCAGGTTTCTATAATATGGGGATCCGTGGTTTCTTTTACCACCTTCGGGAATTGAAGCGTTACCGTAAGCTTTTAATATACATTAATATTCCAACACTAAAAACAATAGCTAACGCGTACTAATTGTAGTCTCGTGTTGCTTTTGTTTAGCAAATCTCAGTACCAAAAACGTAAACCTATTCTTTAATTTATTTTTAGCCAGAATTAAACAAAAAGCAATGTTAATTGATAAAGGAACTTTTTCGACACAATAGGATACGATAGCTCAGTTGGCAGAGCTGCTCCACGGATTGGCGAAGGTCGCAAATCCCGTTCGTGTTCATCATTTTTAGTCAATTTAGATTTAAGCTCAGCACTGCTAGAACATGGCGTATATCCAGCAGTAACTGGTTGATGATGACGATGATGGGCATCATGCTAAAATGGAAGAAAAATCACACAAAACGAAAAAAAAGAGGCTGTTATAAGTACTTAATAGTTTTAAAAGAACAAATAACCTATAACATATTATAGAGTCAACAAACAGAACAATATATACCGTCGACACGAAATAAAGAACAACCTAAATAACTAGGCAGGTTGCTACAGGTAAATACAAATGAAAACCATAATATTCTACGTATAACTGAATGGGTACTGTATTCAAGCGAGCAAGTCAAGCAACTTACATTGTTTCGGCACTTACTTGCCAGCAATAACCGCGCACTAAGTTTTCTAGCGTCCACACATGAATTAGGTCTCTCGCTGGCTCGCTGCGATACGCTAAACTCTTTATTATATGGACTTAGCCGAAATAGCCTCCTACACGATGTGTGTATAAAGTAATAGCACGTTTTCATAGTGTGATTTGTGATCTCGAAAACAAGTGTAAATAAAATAGACTTCTTTTTCCTCTCCAATCAGTGGCCGTCAGACATCAGCCTTGAAAATGTATCTTTTGTCCCTAGCGTGGTGAAATAATGAATATAGTATTTACTTACTTATAATACTTCAATTGTTTAAATTTTTTTAGTGCGCTGTGTGAGTTACATATTTATGTTGATGAATATTTGAAGCAACATCTAACTATTATAATTGTGCAGATGAAACTACCCACCTACAACCTACTTTTAGATAAAGAAATGATCAACGCTGATTGTTCACTTCTTATAGCATCATGAATGCGCAAAAATTCTGATCAAAATATATCAGAAAACCTGCAGTAAAAAAAACAAACAGAAACAGGACTGCCAAAGTAAACAAACATGCGCTTACGTTCACGAACACTTCTGAACAAGTAAGTAAAATGACCCCAGGAATGCGAAAAATTCACCTCTCCGAATGGAATTCCGATGTGAGCCCGAGACAAACATCATCAAAGGGCTGGATGTAACAATTTGTCGTCCCTTGATTGGGCCGGGTGTGCACCTGGTGCCCTGTGTAAGTGCGGACCCCAAACAAAGGGTATTTATGCCGCAAAAGATGAGGGAAGAGCGGTTTTGTGAAGTAAAGAACAGAGTGATTGGACTGCGGAGTTTTATATGCTCAAAATCAGATATTTCCAGAAAAATATATGATGTATTAATTTGTTCATCATGCATTTAATGTTAAGTTTAACACAAGCGTCTATAAAATTATTTCGTTATGTTAGAATTAAGAGCCTTAAAACTGCCCTGCCACCAGTTTAGTCCTAATCAATAATGTTTTTGGACAACTTTTTTATCAACACGCTACCAATTACTACTGTCTCGGTAGTATAGAAATAATCATTAGTTAAACGTCTTTTACAGCAATTTATATTGATCAGCCAGAAAATCAACAAATGAATGAACAAAATTTATGAGTAATCTGATGAATGATCTTCCGCGTCTCATAACTTGCGACACCACATGATCGGCAGGTGTGTGGCATTGTCGTCGGTGCCACTTGAATACTTGATGCAAAGGGCTGAGTTTTGAGCTTTTAGCTACGAGTGTCGCCAGCACTAAGCCACTGGTGTGCGCCTTTAATTGCGATATAGTGGTGACGTTGCTTGTTGTAGGGAGATTTTAGGCCTTGCAGTCTAATACAGATGACACTCTTATATAACTGGGAGGCTTGCAGTTAATTTAGTTTTGTATTTTCTGGAATAATGTGTTTTCACATGTGGGTGCGGGTTCGATCTTGTTGCCACAACGCGTTTATCTTGTTCTGCTATTAGAAGCTCATTTCTTGTCGAACTCCTCGACTCTGTTTTTTTTATACGTTAAATCTTTTGTTCTTATCTTCATTTTAAAAAAAGGCTATGAACCATATCTCAGTTCATTGGTTTGGACTGCTAAAGTTGGGTCTAAATGAATATCATTTGAGTATTTTTAAATGAACTATATTGCGCTAAAAGTTACTCTACCATATTATCCTGAATATAAGCCGCAGTAGAACGTGATTCATTGCAAAATATTTGCAGGTATGAGACTCCCCGCTATTCATCAAGCTGGTAATTCGTAGGCTTATTGTGTTGAAAACCTTGTCTGTAAATCATTGTGTAATACGCCACTCTGTGGTACAGTTACGACAGTAATGTACTAAGACTAAAACAATAAATAACACAGATAGGACAAGTCTTTGTTTGTGGTAATTGTTGTACCATCACATCTTTATTTCCCGACGGTATAGAGCTGTGTTCGTACTTACCATCTCTCCAGTGACTGTGAAAAGTCTTGTACTAAGAACTGATACGCATTTTCTTACACCTAAAACATTTTTTGTTGGATACTCAAATGTTTATTACAGAAATGGTTCTGATGGTAAATTAGTTGACACGATGCATAGGAAATAATATATCGGTATGGTTAAAATGATAATTCCATCTTAGTCTGTTTTATGCACATTATGTTGATTACAAAATGAAGAAAAAACTCATAAAATTCGACGGTAAAAATTTGTCACATCTGCGATATTCCCACTCTATGTCTGTAGGTAATAGAAAAAAAGCAACACTACTTCACGTCCGCGCTTTTATGGTAATTGTTTGGAACAAAACGCCATAGACCACAGATGCTCTACATTTTTTATTTTACTGGTACGCTTTGTGGTTAAGGCGTAGCAGTTAGTTAAATATGAACTACTTTTATAACAAGCTAAAGTTGAACTAAACGGCAACTGTACAAGTCAAGCAAAAGAGTTTTGCTCCCCAGTTTGTACTTCCCTTTTACTTCTAACTTATTTTGCTTTTATTGCGAGATTTTTCCTGCAATTACGCTCCTTTAATGAATTTTAGGTCAAACTTTAAACTTCTATTGCATTTGTGAGAACTATGTTCGCTGCTTGAAACTTTTAGAAACTGGAACTTCAGGAAAAAATACATGGTATAGTGCAGATTTCTCTCAATGTAACAATGGACCTGTCATCGAATGCTCTCTAGTTCTCATACCCATAACATCACGCCTGTATATCCCGAAGGGGTGGGCAGAGGTGCATATATAGTGCACCCACATTTCGCCAGTTATGTATTTAGGTCCCAGTGTAATAGGCGGCGAGCCTATTACCATCAACTGGGCACAACTAATGTTGAAAATGTTGTCAATCATTGTTTTTTTATTTTATTCTTTAATTTTATTGGTTTTATAAAAACTTACAGCTAAACAGATCAGTAGTAATAGTTTAAACGTTTAGCTGGAGTATCTCGTCTATATAATCAACAATTGATATAAGTCCCTTTCTACGAGGGTCAAACTGAAAGTTCTTAGAAAATCAAAAACTGATTACATTAGCCAGTTATTAGTTTTATTATATCTTTTCAAAATATTGTCCATTCACGTCAATACACCGCTGCATGCGATGGAACCACTGGGAAAAGCACTTTGCCCACTCGTCTTTAGGGTTCTCTTCAATGGCATCGCGATACGCAGCCACCGCTTCTTCAGCATTCATAAACCGCTTTCCTTTAAGTTTTTCTTTAATTTTTGGAAATAAATAAAAATCACAAGGGGCGAGGTCGGGGCTATACGGCGGGTGACCCAGTAATTCAACGTTTGATGTCGCCAAATAGTCGATCGTTCGCTTAGCGGTGTGCGACGAGGCGTTGTCGTGGTGAAGGAGGATCCTACTGCGAGGTCGTTTCTCTCGAACTTTTTCCAAGACAAGTGGCAAACAATTGGTAGTGTACCATTCTGCAGAAACTGTTTTTTGATCCTCTAACACAATTGTTGCGAAATGACCTATCCTTCCAAAGAACGAGGCCACCATTTTTTTTCCCGCACTTCGATCTCTCTTCACTTTAGTTGGCAACCTCTCGAAAGGAAACACCCACTGAGCAGATTGTCTTTTGGTTTCAGGATCATAACAGTAAATCCAGCTTTCGTCACCTGTTAGTATGTCGAACACAGCATTTGAGTCACCTCCGTTAAATCTTTCAATCATTTTACGGCACCAATCCACACGATGGAGTTTTTGAGCCTCAGTCAAATTATGAGGTATCCACCGGGCGCAAAGCTTCCTGACTGCTAAATGTTCGTGGAGGATTTTGTGCACTTGACTCATACCGATGCCTAAGCTTGTCCGAATCTGCTGATAGGTCACTCTTTTGTCAGTCTCTATCATACGCCGCACAACACAGATGTTATCTTCAGTCGTCGCCGTAGAAGGCCGTCCCTCACGTAAATCATCAGTGAGATTAGTGCGACCACGTTTAAACTCATTAAACCTGTTGTAAACTGTCGCACGAGATGGGGCTTCATCGTGAAAGGCCAATCGTAGTCTATCATAACTTTCTTGTTGACTTAAATGACATCGAAAGTCATAAAAAATCATAGCACGAAAATTTTCTCGTGTTAAATTCATGTTGACGTGACACAGACAATTTTCAATTTGCCGCCAAATCGTAAAACAAATGACAAATTAATGAAATATATACTCAGTAATATTGGCAAAGAGTTCTATTTTCAAATTTTAGAATTATTTTTTTATTATATTGTTTATAAGTGGCCAGTTCTAAGAACTTTCAGTTTGACCCTCGTATAAGCGTATTACGTTTGTTAAAAATCCCCAAGTAATTAAATGAAGGGTAGTTATCCGATCAAGACAATTTTCCCCTTCAGTGGTAAAGACGATCTTCTTTAGAGCTCATCTCACTTTGTTGAGTAAATGCGGTTATAACGGTCTAAAATGTAATGTTAAGCTCTTTACATAATAGGTATTAAAGTCCTATTGGTTAATATATCGAATAATAATGGCGACATACGATCTTGGGCTAAAAATAATGATTGTACGAAAACCTACGAAATACTCCGTCTTTTAGCCACTACTTAAAGTTTTGATAAATTTTAATATAATGGATATTTACATTGGGAAATGCTCAGTGGTAGCACACAATTAGTAAACACTTTAAATTGTGTATCTATAAATAATTGGGTTGTTTTTTTTTACCATTAGGTAATTCTCAGTGGCAGCACGGAATCTGGATTTGTGCCCGGTTGATGGCAATAGGCTCGCCTCCTATTACATTGGGACCTAAAAACATAACTGGCGAAATGTGTGTTTTTTTCGGGACCAGCCTACCGCTCGTGCCTATCATTGTAACTCCTGTAAACAAGGATCTACAATGGCTACCATTGAAAACCATCGAGGCAATGAAGCTCGAGGCAACCGAGAGAAATGACTCGACTGTTTTGGAACCCGCAACGAAATTAATCATAAAAGAATATGTAGGAGGAGTGGGAATATCTATGTGTATATCTATTATTTATTTGACGATAGATGAAAGTATTTTTACGAATTCTGTCTCGTAAATATTAAACCTAAGGCTTTATATAACCTGTTATTACCAACATGCACATATCCCCAGTAAGCAATCTTATGAAATGCACACTAATTTTCCTCCCTTCCTTGTAAGGCTTCCTTCTTTCGTTACCCCACGAACTATGAATACCAGACGATTATCATATTTCACGTTTATTATTAACGTTTCAACATTGGATCCTAATCTTACGTCATAGGTATTAAGGTTCAAATTTGATTGTGTCCAGTACTTAGAGACTTAGTCCTGGCTATGCATCTACTAACTTACTTCCTATCACCTAGAACCTTATTGCTGTGGTGTTAAAGGCTATTTTGTAGTTTTTGGAGTGCATTTAAGGTATGTTTTGGTGCTGGCCGTAACAAAGGGTGGTCGCAACAAGTCTCAAGACACCCCTGTCGCAGCTCAAGTTTGTATGAGGTTTGTCTCATATACGTCAAAGTATTTGCTAAAAGTATTAGCACGTTGACGACGCTGTTTCCATTGGTCGTATTTAAAAACCTTCTTTTTGTAAGAATTGTATTATTATTCTATTGTTTTGTCTATGTGTTATATAAATAGTTTATACCTTGCCAGAATGCGCCGTATGGTCATTAGAAGAAGTAGTAACATCGCATTTCATAAAAATACTTTATATCGATCATAATTTTTGTATTCCCCGAAGGGGTAGGCAGAGGTGCACATATAGACCTATCACACCTACATTTTGCCAGTTATATTTGGTCCCAAAGTAATAGGAGGCGAGCCTATTGCCATCAACCGGGCACAAATCCAGACTCCGTGCTGCCACTAAGAATTACCTAATGGAAAAACCCAGTAACACTTTGCCCGACCCGGGATTCGAACCCAGGACGTCATGCTCAGCTATATACACTATATACCTCCTATTTCTAGAGATCCTGTCTGGCGAAATATGGGTGCTTTTAATATCCCTTTAACAGTAAAGACATAGATACAAACAGTCAAACATGTGTTACAAATATATACACGACACTAATTAACAATTTAATTAGGTAAAACAATGAAATCATTACAATATCGTATTTATTACCGGGCATAATCCTCGCCGACAATGGACACGTGCAGATTGCGAGTGACTTCCAATGTTTTCCGAGGGACGCTGGCTGTTGGCACCGACTAAGTGGGGGCAGATTTAACGTTCGACACAACTGATTTATGTGTCTACCCTACACGGCTAGCAGCGTGATGTATAACTCCACATCTATATGGGAGAAAATAGGCCATATTTTTGTCGGAAATTATCGCTGTTTTTCGTTATGATTGGTTGGTTTGTGTTTGTTGATTAATGTGGTTTAGTTTACTGGTTTTGTGTTCTAGACTCATAGATGTAACATAAGATTATTTTTATTTGTTTCTGGGGACGTTTTAGATAAGAATTTTATGTTTATTTTTATACACATAAATAAATACAAAATATTTATTGCGGTACCATAAATTATACATAACTAATCCATTAAATCCATTCTGATAGCGATCGGAATGTCAAAGCTTTAATTCTAAATTCGAAATGAAGTTATCGTCAGTTTGAACATATGACCGATAAATAGCACTTTACAGAGAAAAAAAGACTGCTTATATCGCGTAATAACTTTATGATACAGTACAAACAAATAGTTCCATATATTTCCAACCACACGACATTTTCTGTTACACTAACCTAATTAGCCACTTGTTAATAATGAACAGTACGTCCAACAAAATAATTTCAGTATAATGAACGGATTAACTCCGAAAATATTTTGGTAAGTCATTTTAATCCGTACTCGTGCGTATTCAATGTAATGTAATCGTGTAAAACATGTATGGGTAAGCCCATTGTGGAATGTACGCAGTCGTAAATAAGTAGACCAAGGCTTCGTTAATGTTATGTTATTCTGTAATGTTAACGCATTTTATTTTGTACATAATGGTTGCTTGTTACCGGCCGAAGGGTTGAAAAAAATACATTAATATTGAGTATTAATATCATCTTGCCGTGAGTATCCGGCTAATATTTGACCACCACCTTTCCTCCCGTGGGTGTCGTAAGAGGCGACTAAGGGAAAATACAGAAGATGGGCAGCAGCGTCTTCTGTAACGTGACCACCAATACTGCGATTCCCAAGCCGCTTGCCAAGCGTGGGGCGCCCCTTCTAAGGGGGAGGCCATTGTTCAACAGTGGACGTCTTTCAACTGATGATGATGACTAATGACATCATGTTTTGTTGAAATATCGGTGCATTTCAATTGAATCTGTTGTTTTTACACAGGTTAGTAAAACTACATAAACAATCAACTCTTGTTTGTTAGGACTCTATTTTATTTTACAGTTTTACGTGAGGTTGTAGGTCCAATACGCAGAGGCCTATTGAGAAGATCTTAAGCTGTATGGGACACTAACTAACCACAGTCAGCTTCTCTATAATTTGAATGCAATTGGGTAAACGACGGCTTAGCGACTATGGTTTTGACAGAGTTTGGCTTTCAGTCAGTTCATTAGGTGATGTTTAGGCCTTAGTACCTATTCTAAAAAATGAATTAAAAATGGGTTAACATCGATTACGACTGAATTATCACGCGACAGCAAGTACCAACCTACTAACCAAATATTTATTTTTATTTCAGGTACTTTTTCAAGAAAACCATTATCAGTATGATTTAGTCGCCAGGCATTTGAAAGTAGTATCTACTGCTTTGTTCCTTGTTGGTGTTCCAGTAGCCTCAAGCGTTAAGACTGAAAATGCGAAGTATAAATACATCACACAATCTTCTGTAGCAGCACGGAGTCTAGATTTGTTCCAGGTTAATGGAAATAGGCTTCATATATCTTAGGACCAATAACTCATTCTTTCCCCTCAGAATATATAGGAGTAATGATTTTGTAAGGAATAAGTCCTTATTTTATGGAATAATCATACTAATATTATAAACCCGAAAGTTTGTAAATATGGATGGATGTTTCTTACTCTTTCACGTAAAAACTACTGAATGGATTTTAATGAAATTTCATATGGAGGTAACTGACACCCTGGATTAACACATAGGCTACTTTTTATCCCGAAAAAAATGTAGGGGGTAACTCCGCGGGGCGCAGCTATTTTTAAATAAAAATTCATAAAGCTTAGTAAGAATATTGTTATAGGAAGATTGAACTTGTGTAAACATATCGTATAATATAGAGGGAAAGCTTATGATATTAGTAACAGGAGTTCCCGTTATGTAAGCACTCGTTCAGGAATCCATAGGAGTAGTCTTCCGGACTGGCCGTGTTGCCGATATAAGTTTGTATAGGAACAGAGTTTTATGGAGACGACATGCTGGAGATTTTAGGTGTGTTATGTGCATTATTTTGATTCATTTACAAGGTTATTTACACACGTTAAAAAATAAATATATTATGTGTTATTATTTTTTTGGGTTAAGTATATACAAGAATATGTTCTTAAGGGGAGGCCTTTGTTCAACAGTGGACGTGTTTCAGCTGATGATGATGATGATATTGATGTTGAGGAAACGAGGTTTGTGTTTTTGCATGGCTGTCATATTTATACGGTAAAGCAAACTAACCAATTGTGATGGATTTTGGTATTAATTTTTTTACCATAGTTTTTTTACATTTTGAATGCATGAATGTTCGATCATTTCATCCGACGAGATGTTACGTAATTTCTCCACGAGAAGCAGTACCCACAAGTACTGGCTGATAAGTACTTGATCATTTTAACCTAGGATATAGATACCTTATTGCTTACGTAATACAATATGATGATTGCGAGTGATGGATGCCAGCAGCGACACGGTGGCTCAGTTCGTTAGAGCAGCGCCACGAATAGGGCGACGGTCGCGGGTTCAATTCTCTCTCGTGTCCATCATTTTTCAAATTTCTTAATCAATTTAGATTCAAGCTTTGCATGAGCAACATGCAAGAATGACACCAAAAAAAACATACCATATACCGAAATATACCAAAAGATTGGTAGCTTTGTCTAAAAATATCTCATATAACTCAATATACAAATACAAGAAGCAAAAAAAAAATCCGACACGTGTACCCGATTCCTTTCTCTGTCCCCAAGGCTCGCGTAAGCCGTGTAATTCAATTACAACTCCTTCGAGCCTGCCACCGCGGGGAAAAATAATACAAAAACTGAACTAAAAGGCTTCATAACTTATTGAGTCTCGCCTAAGCTTCAGACGAAATGGTTCCAGACTGTACGGCTATTGGCCACGGAACGACTTCATAGTTAGTGTTATTTGTGAAAAATGCGGGTACAAGATTTTAATGGGTTTTGAAATCGATTAATGGGAATTCGGACGCAGTACTGTAGAGTGTAGGAGGTTGTAGTTTGGAATTGGGTGCTTTTTTTCACTTATGATTGGTTTCACGTCCGCTGTAGTTGCAAATATAATATATGATATTTGTTATTTAATATAATAACAGCCTATAACTGTCCCACTGCTGGGCGCAGGCCTCCTCTTGTATAGAGAAGGATTGAGCATTGATCACCACGCTAGCTCACTGCGGATCGGCGATTTCTGATAATTAAATCCAGGTTTCCTCACGATGTTTTCCGTCACTGTTAGTCAGTGGTAGGTATCTTAAAATATCTAAGAAAGTATTTATAACATTGAAAAAGTCACATTGATACTTGCCCGGGTTTGAACCAGCAATTTTGTGCATACAAATCCGGTATGTTAACCATGACCCTTCTTATTTGTATGGCCCAAAATTCAGCGAGCGAATTATACCTATTTTAAACTTGCGATTTCTGCGAAATGCGTGAACAACACGCGGCTTCATAGAAAAGAACTCGAAATTTAGACATGTTTGAGCCCCCAACTATTTCGCACTTTTCAAACAACAAAGTTGTCGAACAGAAAATCTGCCGCAAAATTCTCGCAAAGTATGAGATAACTTTCAAACTCGATAGTGTTCCGTATCAAAGGCGTCGCAATTTATATTTATTTATGCAAAATTCATAAAACGTTCCCGCGAGATCGGGGCGGGCAAAAATTATGCAAATCTAGCCCTTAGGCGGAGCACAATTAGAAGCGATTATCGAGTGAAATTCAATTCAGCACGTGCAAATTTTATTTCGCTCCTCTAGAGGTATTGTTAACGATGCATTCAACCGTTTATTTAGACATTGAAATGTTTCGTTATAGTTAAATTTTTGTTGGGTTTCTAAACGAGCATTTGAAAATTTTGATACAGGTTTTAAACTTCGTGTTTCTCCAACAAAACTTTAGTATACGTGCTTTGTAAACATTTTTTAGGACTCAAATCATTTATTTATTTGTAAACTAGACACGCGACACACATGTATTGTATTACAGGTACATATCTATACATACATTAATAGCTAAAGGCGTAAATATGGTGTAAAAAGGAAAATGATGACTTATTAAACGATATCAAGCCTATTAGCCGTCTTTTTTTATCTAAACATAGATATCTTCTTCACAATTATTCAACTCAAAACAGACGTATTCAATTCTGAATTCAACCTTTTTTATTCAAATCAAACATTCGATGATTGCAAAAGTTGTGAACCCAAACATTAGTACAACACATCACATGTTTTGTATCATGCAGCAGCGTGAAATTACTTGTCGGATTATGATGTTGGGGTCCCTAACGGGCACTCGTAATTATATCCTTTGAGGTCTCCCCTCACCGCGGGGTCCAAAATTTGAATATCAGGGATGAATGAAAAAGAAAATTTTGTTTATAAATTCTTTAACAGCTGCGGCTGAATGTCCCGACTTGAATTAGTTATTGTGTCTTTTGAGGATGTTGGATGTTTAGAGCTTTGATTTAAAGATTAAGGATACAAATGTAAGGTAAATATGTAAAGAAGCATGGTCCAGACCGGCTTTAGTTTAATACAAAATGTAACTTTCGTATAAAAGATTTTAACATTTGAAAGCAGGTTTTTTGAATTTATTTTGCTCTTTTAATTTACTAATATACATTTTATTTTAAAACATTTTCGGTTGTAAAGTATTATAGAAATTGACGTTCAAGCAAAATATAATCGATGTCTTATTTAGCCGATAACTGTAAAGATTCAAATTCAAAATGTTTTTATTTCATGTAAACCTATTACAGGCGCTTATAAAACGTTAGGGTGCTAGTTGCGGTTTCAAAATGTCATTCCAATGGAGAAGAATCGGCAAGAAACTCCAATAAGAGAGTGCTATTACTGTATAACCTGACATTTGGCAAGATAAAAAACAAAATGCCTGCAGCCAGGCATTCGATTAGGTATTTGAAAAAAGAAAACAGTAAAAGAAGCAAATAAAACTAAACCGCATATTAAAACTTTTTGACCTAAATATGAGCTATTTTCAGTTGCTTTATTTCAACAATACACGAAAAAAGGTGATGTAAACCGCGAAGCCCCGCTGTGCGAGCCCCGCAAACGAATAGCACAATAAAACTATAAAATCATAAATCCCAATGAGGTATGCTGTAGCGTGACTGCCTAGGGCACCATGCTTTGCCAGTCCAAACAAATTGTGTCATAATTTTCGAGTTTTTTTTAAAGACTACTGGAAAAATTCATACATATCTACACTTAATCCCTACCAAACTAATCTGTTTCCCATCGGTCGTATAGAGGGATAATATAAATTTTACCAGTATCACATTATCTGTTATATACGCACAAGACACTAGACTTGCATATTAATTGGTAAAATTTTCCTAACACTCGTACTGTTTGGGATTGCCGTCTATTTGGGCAAAATTAATAGGCAAATCGTAGGCCTGTGCTAGGTATATTTCTGACCAGTTCTTAGGTCTATGAGTATTCAACTACTTAGCAATATTTATGGTATTTTTCAACATCTTATTGTATATTAAGGCAATTACACATTTAGTCGATTTTAAATCAAAACAAGGAATAACTTGAATATGAAAGATTGGTAACCAATAAAATATTTATACCTATTATAAAACCCTGCAATCAAATCAAACAGGTGGTCGTTATAAAATGTATGTGAATTAGATATTTATGACAGTTAATGACTTGAACGATATGAATATAAAGCAGGAGCTCTTTTGTTTGTTTAAACGCTACGAATGCCACAAAAATTATACCAAAAATACCACGTTTATTTAATCATTGCAGGCACGTAATTTTTCATGTTATTGTGGACATTACAAACAATAGGATTAAATAAAGCAAATGTTTCTTAAATATCCTTACCGCTTAAAAAACTCGATAACTAAAAAAACAATTCAGAATTTTGAATACCACTTTCATTAAAAAAAGCTCGGCAAATCTCTGTATGACGCATTAATAGGTATAAAAAAAACACTCTCTTTTGTTTCTTTTTACACCTCACGGGCCCCGTTCAAAATGATCAATGCAGACGACCGTGAGTACATACAATATGTACGTATACAGTTACTTTGATGTCGTATTCCCAGCCCGGGCTAGGGTATTAGTACGTATTAAGAAGCGTGAAATAAAGGTAAAGAAAAAAAAGGCTGTATCGTGAGCGGGGATGGAACAAAGAGAGCCCTCTTATTTGCGGTGTGCGCTATCGTTCCATCGAGAGGTCGGACTCAGATTGAAGTGAGTGCATTCGATGCGAAATTAAATTGATGAAACAATTTAAGAATAATTTTTGTCAGTGTTTATTTTATTTTTAATTTATGTTCAGACATATTCTATTAGTTATAACATTTATATTATCAATTTATTTTATTTTGTCGATATTTAGAGTTATATCTTATAACGTTTTACTTCAAACCGATGCTGCGTGTTGGCTCGTGAGAGTTAATAAATTTTACATGAAGTACAAAAACAACAAGTAATGAGTGGCAACAAATCTTAAAGCACAGCGTAAGCGTTGAGCCACTTCTATGTGTTCATTAAATATTTAGAAATATACACCAGTGGTAATATAGTCACATTTTAAAATCACATTTAAAATAAATTTCGAACGCGTCATCATTAACGGGAGTGTTCCTTAAATCGTCGATTGTTTGACGTCGGCATTAAAACAGCGAAATGTCAATATTTGTCGGCAGTACTCTAGGGCGGAGGGCAGGCCATAATCCCTCGTTCGCAAATACTAAGAGATTCCGCCGATGTCGCCTGTTTGGCCCCCGGGTAACGCCTTTTGTTTGCGCACTCATTAATATACATGGAAATTTGTGGTAAGACGCAATGTTACGCTGAAGGATTTTTTAGTCTTAAGTGGGTGTAAGAAGTGAATTTAAAATTAGACGTTAATTAATTCTCTTGTTCGAGGCGTCTGACGCTGAGAGCGTTCGCGGAAGAGATTACTGAAACGTTTGAGGTTTTTCGTGTCAAGAAGTATATAAATTAAGTTCTATTACTGCTTTATTTCGTTGACAGAGGAATTGTTTGAGGTCATAAAACGAAGATAATAATTATGGGTCGAAAACTTAACGGTATAATTTACACTGGAAAATTATTCTTATTCTATCGTGCTAAGAAGGCCGAAGATCGAGCTCATTGGCGTGCCATAGGAGAGACCTATGGCCAGCAGCGGACTGAGATAGGCTGATGTTGATGATGAATGATGAAATGATGAGAACAGCTATGCTTTACTGAAACACTAACATCATCTTGTGCCGAGTGGTATCCGGCCTAGAATTGACCACCTCCTTTCCTCTCGTGGGAGTCGTAAGAGGCGACTAGGAGAATATCTAGGTCCTTTACCTAAGGGGGATGTCTTTGTTTAACATTGGCCGTCTTCCGGCTGATGATAACATAACATTACGCCTTTATTCCCCGAAGGGGTAGGCAGAGGTGCACATATAGTACACCCACATTTCGCCAGTTATGTTTTTAGGTCTCAATGTAATAGGGGGCGAGCCTATTGCCATTAACCGGGCACAATCCAGACTCCGTGCTGCTACTGAAAATTATCTTATGGAAAAACCCAGTAACACTTTGCCCGACCCGGGATTCGAACCCAGGACCTCGTGCTCAGCAGTCGCACGTAGCAACCACTAGGCAACCAACGAGGCAGTCTGACTGGCGGCTGATGATTTTGATAAAGCTATACAGTTCACAAATCTCGCAAAAACATACGCTTTACTCAAAACCACAACAAAAATACCCGGCCACATATTTTGAATACAAACAAACCGTTTCCCGGATCTATTACGACAAAAGGTACACTTGTAAATAGAAAAAAAAATGCAAATAGGGTTGGACCGCTATCAATTTCCCGCAAATATTCCGGGACAACGCGGGCTATTTATAACTCGCATGTGACCTGCAACTCACACTTCAACGCCAGAAGAACCTTTGTTCGTTGATATATCGAGGGCCCGTCAAAGGTGCGAACGCTAAATCATTTGGTTTTTGCCAACAAAAATTATGATAGGAGAGTATCGTTTGGATTACAGGTTTTTGCGCGTTCACTTGTTTTTGATGTTGAAGCGATTAGTCCTAGTGCTGTGACGTATATTTTTTACGGGAGTTTAAACTGGCTTTTAAGCTTCACGATGTCACGAATTGGATGCAATTAATTGTCTTATTAAGTTATCACTGATGTAAATATTGTTAGTGTTTATTTTCATAAATGTAGTGGTATTTAATGCGAGATTTAGTTCAATATATAATAATCGTAAATGTATAATTAGATTATTCAAGTATTTTTTTTTGCATATATTATTTATTTTGCATTTAAAGGCTGATATTGAACGTCAAAATCTTAACAAAGAATAATGCGGTGAAGGGTGAGTTCACAGAAATGTATGAAGATGACGATGATTCTGTAATTGTGATGTTTAATTTAGGCGTTAAAATATTTTCAGTTGTCTTTTCATTTTTATTAAATCAAAAATTACCACCCCAGCGAAACATTTCATCAAGTAACCGCTACTACTATAACTCATTTAATATTCACTTACAAACTCGATAATCCCAAACTGCATGTAAGATAACCGGCGTAAGTCAAGTTTCAGCGCAGACTGTCGGGCGACGGCCACTCGAGCGGAAGCAACGTGAAATATTGCGGACACACTACATTTAACCAGATAAGCGACGGGTGAGAACGTTCTGACGTCCGTGGTAGGGGTAACTTAAGTGTTCCATAATGATCAAGTTTGGACGCTTAAGTTGGCAAGTTAGTTGTTCAATCGGGTTATTGTCTTGACGTCGCTAATGCTGGCAAAGCAGTCTTGGTCTGGTATTGAAACTTTTTCTGCAAGGTTGCTTTTTAAATTTTTTGTTCATTCTTAAAAAGAAATGTCTCTTCGATCGTGGGAGCGTTTTCCAGACACTAAATATAACACACAGGTTGAGGGTTATGATTTTGGGACATGCGGTTTTAGTCTGTCATTAACCCGTAAATCGTGTGGATTGACTGTCAACTTATGTAGCAGAAAAAGTAATAACTGATAAATAGCAAAGAATAAAAGGTACGTATGTCTACTTATTATATCAAAAACATTGGAATATTTTTTTTTTAAATTAATTAGATATATCTTGATATATTCAGCAGAAAATAAATTGAGACGAAAAAATAATACGTCTGAACTTCATTCTTTATTCAAATTTGATTGTACCTAGACACTCAAGGAAACACAGTCTTACATTATATTTTAATTAACTTGAAGCAACAACAGGCGAGGTGCTGTTAAGATCACAGAATTCGTAGCAGCTGCTACGTATTTGCTACGGAAATGCTACGTCGCTTCAGACTGTTTTCGACCATTCGTAGCAACAAGCTTTAGGTGTTTATTAAATAAACGGCTACATTATAAACAAGGTTGCTAAGTTACTGTTCTTTTTATAAAATAAGTATTCTACTAATATATAATTTAAAATAAATTATAATTAATAAGTTTTTGCCCGCGGCTTCGCCTACGTAAAGTAGCCTTTACTTTTTGCATGCCAAATTTCATCAAAATCCGTCCAACAGTTTAGTCGTGAAGGTGTTAACATACAGACAGAGTTACTTTTGCATTTACTAATGTTACTATGGGCTACCTATATATATACAGAGCTTGTAATGTAATAACATGTTTAACTGCCAAAATTACAACCAGTCGGCTATTAGTAAAAATAAAACCAAAAAATACCTAATATAAAAAAAATATATAATTATGCAATGTTATTTTTACACAATGGCACGAACGCGACAATTTACAACCATAGCGTAGAAACGACAATTTTGATTC
Source organism: Abrostola triplasia (assembly GCA_946251915.1). Taxonomy (NCBI): domain Eukaryota; kingdom Metazoa; phylum Arthropoda; class Insecta; order Lepidoptera; family Noctuidae; genus Abrostola; species Abrostola triplasia. The sequence continues at coordinate 3,070,298 of OX276425.1, forward strand.
CTCACAGAGAATTTTAAAACAAACAACAAAGGAAATCATTTGATATGACAATTACTTCCTCGATCGACGTCGGATTTTCCAGCTATTGCCTTACGCATCTATAATTAGTCTAGCCGACAATCACTTACAGAAATAGCCGGACAAAGAAAATGTAACACAAAGGTGTGATTAGTGTCACACGCCTCGGTAATATCAAGTGGACGACAGTATGGCGGGTATTTACTAAACACCCAGACAAATTACAGTGTCTTTGTATGGAATTGGTAGATGTCCCTTTTGATAGCTTATAGAAACTAGCAATCAGAGTATTAAGTTTATTATTAACTGGAATTATCGCTTTAGGAATTTAAAATGACATGACAATTAGGATATGTTTAGTAAAAGTGTGTAAGTGAATTGACGACCTGTTTGGCGCCGTGGCTAAGCGATTGGACAAAAATTTGTGCGATCCGCAGATGTTTGTCCCGAGAGTAGGTGTTTGTGTATGTGATATTTCATGTTTGTGAAACGCACCCACGATGCAGGTAAAATTCCTAGTGCGGGGCAACGTTTTTTTTGAAGAAATGAATTTTACGTCTATGCAGTTTTGTTATCATCATATGAGCACCCAATGAAACAAAGCAAAGCCATTTTTTTTAAAGTGCTTTAAATTTCGAAGTAAGTTACCAGTAATTACTTATATGAATTTTGTCCTATTAGGTACTAACACAAAACACTTAACTTGTACTAAACAATACGCGTTCGATGAGAAACTTTCCTAACACTATTAAAACCGTTTTTGGTAAATTAACGAAGTACAAACCAAATTATTCGAACTCTCAATTCGAAATTGTAATTGGATCAACTATTGACAACTGGCTATTTACGTTCTATAATACAATTAATGACGTAAATGTCAATGGTATTAAAACTTTTTTGTAGCAATTTCTTTCGTAAATATATACTTCGACGAAGTGTTTGTCTAATCGTTTATTAGTAAAAAGTAAGTGTCAAACTAAATTATTCGAACTCCCAATTCGAAATTGTAATTTGGTCAACTATTGACAACTGGCCTTTTACGTCCTATTATATACGTATATTAGCTGATCTGGCGAACTTTCTACCGCCTTCTCACCGTTTAAACCTCCCTGGACTTCCACGGATATTTCAAGACCAAAATTAGCCAAATCGGTCCAGCCGTTCTCGAGTTTTAGCGAGACTAACGAACAGCAATTCATTTATATATATAGAGATACATAGATAGATGAATGACACTAAAGTAAAATGGTATTAAAACGTTTTTGTAGCCTTTTCTTTAGTGAATAAAAGCTTCGACGAAGTGTTTATCCAGCCGTTTATTAGCAGCTATTAAAAAAGCGTCAAACCAAATAATTCGAACACTGAATTCGAAATTGTAATTTGATCGGCTATTAATAACTGACCTACGTCCTATAAGCTGTCTATAATACAAAGAATGGCGCTAAAGTCAAATGGTATTAAAAAAAAATTGTAGCCATTTCTTCGATAAATAAAAACTTCGAGGAAGTGTTTGTCCAGCCGTTTATTAGCAGGTATTAAAAGAAAGCGTCAGTATCGTGACGCCGGCTGCGGGCGTTCCCTCATTATTTATTTAAAGCCCGATCCGATTGTCGTATGTACGCTCTCATTGTGGCACAAGCTCTTAGAAGATCGCGTTGCAACATTTTGTATAACAAGTCCATGAATTACACCAGATTGGTGTAGTGTTATAGTCGAAATATTTACAGAATATTCTGATTTGGATTGCTAACATCTGGTAGTAGAATGTTGATTTTTTTATAAATTTACACACACAAATTAACTGTTTTTAATCATCCTATCTACACATACAAATACCATAATTTAAGAAATATATACAAGCACTTGGGAAGTAGCAAGTAGTCGTAAGCACCGTATAATCCTGAAAACAAATTATTTATTTAGCAAAGGATATACATTTCTCTGTGTAATGCATAAGCAATCCATTTGTGTATTATGTCCCTAACAATTTGACGTTGCTGCTATCCCAGCTAGTATACCAGCGACTTCAAAATCGCTAGCTCCTCATCCGTGTGCCCCACGCCGGTTCCAGACGGAGTGCTTTTAAAACTTTACCCTTATTTTCTCACTTTGAGCACTTTAAGGGATTACAAGAGCTGCGTCTGTCCTCTTCGGCAGGAGCGTGAAGATGCGTCTGATTTCTGCATCAGCCGGTAACTTTCCTTTTAAAATTACACGTCGATTTTTAAAGAGCGAAATGTTAATCGGTTTAAAGTTTACTTTGTTGAGTTTTGATGGTTGTTTGTTTTGAGTAAAAAGTTTTTACAGTTCATTCTTAAATACTTTAAATACGATATTCGTTTTCGTAAATTTTAAAAGTCGTTTACTCGGAATTTTACGGCCCTATCTTTTAGGCGAGTTCTTAGTAAGGTTGCGGGTCTAAAAGCAAGTAAGAACTAACTAACAGGCGATAGTTTTTCTGCCATTACTTTTATACTTTGTTAGTACACGCCTTTGCCCTGCAGTGGGATATGAGGCTCGTAAAAAAAAAACACAAATCTGTACTGAAAATTTGAAATATAAGTAGTTAATAAAACTGAAACGGTCTAGGAAAATGTGGGTGCATAATGCATGTTGTGTACTCTATTGTAATAGACTTATTATTTTGCTTTGACAGACTATGTCTGCCAGTGACGGGCTGCGTCCGCCCTTCTATAGGTAGGTGTAAATCCTGCAATAGATCAGTTACCATCACAGTGTGCCAATGACGTCAAAACCCCCGTTCATAAAGGGCAAACCTACTGCCATCAAAAACAAGGAAAGAATAAATCCATAATGAAGATTGACGTCATTTTCTTTTCATTCAGAAATACACAAACAACTTATATTCGAACGATGAATAATTGCTTAGTTAGGAGTTCTTTCAAATACTTTCTATACGTCTATCGTCAAAATATTATCCGTTATTTAGTTTTTATTGGGACCCATTTTATTGATTGCTTTATTTGTGAATGTCTTTGGCGATTTGTTTATTTGTATATTATTGAATTGACATTTGAGACCAGGAATATACTAAGTATTATAAGGAGAAATTCATTTATCTAACTAACGTGGATATATTGTCATATTCGATAGGCGATCGTAAAACGTAGTTCCCATTATTTCCTTCTAGACTTTATATAACTCACTAAATCGCTTTCTATGCCTTCATTAAACCTTTATTATTTAGGTTCATTTTCATAAACATACGTGGGTTCTCATAATACCTATTTACCAAAATGGAGACATTCTCAAACAATAGGTTTGCTAACCGCATTTAATCCGAATAGTCCATTTAATCGGCCTCGCGATACTAAAATTTGAGAAATATTTAAACAAGCGGGCTCAAGTTAAGCCTCGCGACCACATACTGTGTACATCTGAAAAAGCATTCCATATAAACCGCAAAGGGAAAGTTGTCCTGTAGCAAGCTTTGTTTACGTGGACGCCGGAACGCGAACCGTGTGGCTTCAGTAGGCCTAGAAGCGTCCAAACTGCCCATTACGATATGGCAGGGTCATGGGCTTATGTTATAGTAATGGTAACAAAAAGACATGTGACTTAAAGATCTGTAGGGCAGGTGCGAACGCTGTTGCCCAACTTCTGGATTTTCCCTTAGTCCCTTAGTACGACACCCACGGGAGGAAAGGGGGTGGTCAATTCCAGGCCGGATACCATACGACATTGTCCAATACTTGACCGAAATGAAAATACATAATTTATGCAGTACAATTTATTTCGTAGCTTAACATTGGCGTTGATATTATTATTAGTCCTGTTCCATCCAGCAGTAGTCGGCCTTGGATCCGTGTGCTTGTGTTTCGGGCACGTGAGGTGGACGATAAATTCTATGCTTTGTGCTCCTATGCAGTCTGCTTGGCGTTTTTTGCGCCGCATTTTGTGAGCAAGAGACGGTCGCGGCTTCAAATGATGTAATAGCGCTGAAAAATGTATGACTTTTTGTTGTGTCACGAATCACGATACTATGAATGGTATGTTTTAAAAGTTACTGTTAATTGCGTCGATTTTTTTTTTTGAAAGATTTTTTTTTAATTTAACTATTTGTTTAAAAGTGATTTTTTGGTTAATTTTTGTGATTTTTTGAGACATATAGGCCATTATTTTTTATTCAAAGATGATCTTGAAGTACACCCCACATTCTGCCAGTGAAGAAGGTGAGTCTATTGTCATAAATGCAGGCGTGATGTGGTGTTTATGTTTTGTTCTTGAAAAACTCTGTAATGAAGACAAACTTATTTAAATGTGAATATAAGCAGATAATTCATGAATGGAAATACAGCGATCCCCAAGCTGCTGACCAAGCGTGGGGATTATGGCAATCCCCTCTTAGCTGAGGGAGAGGCCTTTGTTCAATAGTAGACATCTTCCGGCACATGATGAACTCAAGAATTAGACAAGAATGTCGCTCAGACGAATATCGGGCCAATAATCACCTTTACATAATATCTGAATAGCAATATTCGCTATTCAATACCGGTGTATGAGCAGAGAATAAAGTATTCACAATTCTATAGCGATATAAAATCCCCGGCCGGGCTCCGTACAATGCAACGTCACATTACGTTGCACCCAGCATTACATATTCAGCCGTATCTTCGGAAATACATGTCGGTTACCTGGTTTTACTTGCTTTTATTTGTTTAACTTCTAGTACATAAGTAGATGGTTATATATTATTATGGCTCCGGTTACAGATATTTAATTCATTGGCAGTATAGTGAGAGGTTTTCTTAGTACTACATTTGCTACCAAGGTACCAAAAATATATATAGGTCAAACATCTGACAACGTGGCTTCGAAACTAGTAATTTCGACGCAGAGTCAGATTTTTCTCTTATAACACCCTATAGAAATTCTGTAGAACCAATCACAATTGGTTCACCTGAATAGGTTATTTTTATTATCAAGTTTTCCACTTAAGATATAGTGTAAATTATAGTACCTGTTACCCGCGTTCACTCCACAAAACTACATTATGCATTTGCAAGTGAAAACTTTGTTGGCTTTATTTGTATTAATAATGCTGTATGTTTTCCTGGATATACAAATAAATGTTTGGATTGTTATTTCTATGTGTGTACTTCGACACGAAAGCAAGTAAACCATTACTTTATATACGTTTACTTGCCCAGCAGCAATTCAAATATTTTTAAACAAAAGGTTTAAACAAACACACAGCCACCCATATTCCAGTACTCGAGCACAAATTCTGAAGTGCAGGAGATAGGCATCAATCTTTTACATCACAAAGCGTCTCCCCAAGGCTTGCAATAAAACTGCGACGCGCCGGTAGGTGGCGCGCCTCGCTCACTGAACGAGAATCAATTTAAAATTGAAAAGTTCCGATCTTTTTTTATGTATATTCGATTGTTATAATGCTTCTTAAGTTGCCATTAAAGTTTTGTCGCCAAGTTGAGAAGTATGTTCGTGAAATTTTCATATTTGCATCGATGCCTAATATATTGTTTACTTCTATGTTATAGTGGGTGGTGTGTAAGAATAAATTAATGAACCATTTGGTGAATGCATGAAGTAAACTATTGTAGCGGAACCAACTATAAAATAAGTAACATGGAACTTCAATAGGTTGTAGAAGCCAATGACAATAGCGTTTTTAATGAATATGAAATTATAAATTAAATAATTTTACGCAATAGCATGATACCTATCTGTTGCGTCTGCGCATACAATTTCTGTTAGGGATAAATGTTTAAGACACAGTACTCTCACGTTTTGTAAATATACATCACAGGCTTCTCCTAATTAGCACCCATGCCTTGACTATATAAACCCAAAACACCCCCCAAAACATATGTTCCATATACAAATAAATATAACATTAAAAAATGCATAAAAAGGCAATGAATCAGGTTTTCCAGTGCGGCTATTTGTACCGCGTGTCAATAAACGCTGCTCGTCGCAACAACGCGGGAGCTTTAATGAAAACAAATGAAAAGCGCAGCTCGAGGGAACAACGTTAGGGGCTGTGCACACTGGTGCTGATCAGGTGACAGGCTGAAGCCGAAGATAAAGCCTAGCTCTATAAATGTATTATTGTACCTTAGTAGTAGTAGACGCTTTGATACAAGCGTTTATTTAAAACGATTTAATGTTTTCTCCGTATGCTGATTGTCATCTTAAGACAGGACAAGCCGTGGTGTAGAGATTGGTCAGTGAACAAGAATAGTATTTTTTTCAGGACAAACCCACCACTCGTGCCTTACAATGATAACCATTTAGAACCGTCATAAAGCTCACGGAGTTCCCGAGAAATGACTCGACTGTCTTGGAATCTGCAACGAAATTAATCATATATAGGTATAGGAGGAGTAGAAATATAAATTTAGTTCCCACTTCCGTCCATAGGAAGCGGGAAACATAAAGCCTAATATGCCAAAAGCATAATAAGGGATCCACAACTGAATATACTCGCAATTCTTCTCCACACTGACTGCCTCGTTAGTCTAGTGGTCGCTAAGCGCGACTGCTGAGCACGAGGTCCTGGGTTCGAATCCCGGGTCGGGCAAAGTCTTACTGGGTTTTTCATTGGGTAATTCTCAGTGGCAGCAAGGAGTCTGCATTTGTACCCGGTTGATGGCAATAGGCTCGCCCCCTATTACATAGGGGCCTAAAAACATAACTGGCGAAATGTGGGTATACTATATGTGCACCTCTGCCTACCCCTTCGGGGAATACAGGCGTGATGTTATGTTTTTCTTCTCCACATCTACTGAACAACACGGCTAATAAAACTTTTTCAATGTAAATGCGCGTTTAGTTCAACGCGACAAGCCAACACCTCCCCACCGCGGAGTTTGACTCGGAACAAATGAAATCAATTAAAGACCGGCCTACGTTTTTTGTCGACGAATGCCCTCACATTTGTCCGTATTAAGCTTATTTTTTGTCCCAAAGCCTTTTGTGCCTTACTGTACTTTCAGAAAACGTGATTAAACGCTGGATAGATGAGGCAGTTAAAATTAATAGTTAAATTTAATTATGGTTATATCTCCTTTGGGGGGCATGAAGGTAATTAAGTGAAAGTCATGTTGACGAATGTTCTAAGTTAGTTAAAAGTATTGATAAAGTTAGAATTCTAATGACCTATTTAGCGCAGGGCCGACGTGATTTGTCTACTGCGCTTTGGGTTACGGTTTTGATTCCCGCACGGGACATAGATCTGTGTGACACGCTGATATTTGTATTGAGTCTGAATGTTTGTGCATGTACGTACATACATAACATCACGCCTGTATTCCCCGAAGGGGTATGCAGAGGTGCACATATAGTATACCCACATTTCGCCAGTTATGTTTTTTAGGTCCCAATGTAATAGTGGGCGAGCCTATTGCCATCAACCGGGCACAAATCCAGACTCCGTGCTGCTACTGAGAATTACCTTGGAAAAACCCAGTAACACTTTGCCCGACCCGGAATTCGAACCTAGAACCTCGTGCTCAGCAGTCGCGCTTAGCAACCAATAGACCAACGAGGCAGTCATGTATTTATTTAATATGATATCCAACGAAGGGTACACAATTACATTTACAACTTTTACACAATTACTTTTTTTTTAACTCAGTCACAATAGAGAAGATATTCCATGTCTGCAGAAAATGTGATTCAATTTCTATTGAATGTCTAATTAGTAATATAATAATTTAATTGCAATTCACGTACGATGTTCTACTGGGACAACGCATCGGCGTCGTTTTGTATTGTAAACTGCCAATACGTGTTCGTAGGTATATTTAATTGCAGCAAGTGCTTGATAGTAATTGCCAAGACATCAGACAACTCCAATAGGAGGATCTAAAACATAAAAAAAATATATAGCTATTATATCCAGGAGCTAAAAACTTAAATGCAAGGTTGCATGCTTTTAATATATATATTTTTTTTTTTTTTAGTTACTAGTTTTTGTAGTTACTATAAAAATATATTAACCTTTGTGGTGACATACGTTGGAAAATTTAGGTAACATGTGTCTATGTATATTTATACCGAACTAGACATAAGTTTATGCATGGTAGCTATTTTGATCCTAATGTTCATAATAAATTTACTGTTAAAATAACCTTTAGTAGACTTAACTAATCCAAACCAACAAAATCTGCTTATATCCGGCGACACAAAGTAAGACAGCTTGATAAAAACCAACTCATATTTTCTAAAGACAAAACCCCATACCTAAATTAATTACAAGCTCTGCGCATTAAACAACCAGTTCCAACTTCCAACCAACGCAAAGTAAATAAAAATAAAACGACGAAGAGTTGTAACAGGTTAAGCCAACATTGCATTTACGAACAATAATCTAACGGCAGCCTCCCTAGCACTAACAAAACAACGGCTTTGTTTAAAGAATAATGCTCATCGTCCATAGTTTTTGTCACAGCTCTGCATATTCAAATGGCTGCAAAGCGCAACTTCAGCCGTAAAACATTTTCGTGGCTGTTCAACAAAAAATGCAGAAACTCAGACAAAACTGCGGCAAAAAGTTGTATAACAAAGAGGCGAGACCGTTTTGTTTGTGGTAAGTTGTTTTTTTTAATTATTTACAAAGATAATGTAGGGTGAGATTGCATAGGTGCCTTTTAATTATTATTTTCACTTAAATTTACTTTTTCCTTAGAGATAACTTAACTAACCTAACTTAATAGTTATTTTTGTAAAAATAATAAAGTATAGCTGGCCAATAGAACACCTAAGTTTGTTGCCAGTAACAGTTATGTTAGAAAAGATTCGGATACAATTTATTGTGAGTAATTTGAGTATAGTCCTTAAACCGAGAGCTACCAATGTTATTTTAGAAAACTCTTTATTCATGTTTTATTTATCATCATCAGCCGAAAATGTCCATAACATCACGCCTGTATTCCCCGAAGGAGTAGGCAGAGGTGCACATATAGTGCACCCACATTTCGCCAGTTATGTTTTAGGTAAATGTCCACTGTTGAACAAAGGCCTTCCCCGTAAAGAGGGGTAGGAATGCCATAATCCCGACGCTTGGTAAGCGGCTTGGGGATCGCAGTATTGGTAGTAAAGTTACAGAAGACGCTGCTGCTCATTTTTTGGATTTTCTCTTAGTTGCCTAAGACACCCGCGGGAGGAAAGGGGGTGGTCAATTCTAGGCCGGATACCACTCGGCACAATAATTAATATAGTTTAAATCCTATCACAATGTACCTTAAAATCCAGAATCAAAATTATGAAGCATAAAAATACCCAATTTCTGGTCTAAATATTATTCAACATACATTCTCTATAGGCTTCATTCTACATACCCTTTTCATTCAACCTTAAATCTTTCTCTGCACGTCACAGGGGACGAGCACACGTGTATATGGTGGCTGCCTGCGGTCACGTTTCAGAAGATTGTTTTTGTCACACTTATTTCATCGCTCACCTGTTGACGCATTCACATACGTCACGTAGATGTATGTTGACTGTTTAACTGTAGCTAGTATTTATGAAGCTTTTTGACCGAAAAGAATGTTCCTCAATTTGTTTTTATGGTTTTTCTATGTATGCTCAGTGATATCGCCCAAAGCAAACAAATTTTGTGATTTTGTCAAAAAGGGTTTTGGAAAGATATCAAAAAATTGATAAAAACCTTCAGAGACAGCCACATTTGGCGATAGACGTTGGAATACTATAGGTACAAAGGCGGTTGCTATTTCTAAACAATAGAAAAACCCAAACCCGTTTAAATATCAAAACAAAACATCAAAATAATCTTCTTTGAAATAATTTATAGGAAAAGTTTCCTTTAAAACTGTAAGCAATATTAAAATTTCCTTTGAACTGTTTTGCGGCGAACCGACACACCATATTTCATAGTGAACTCTCTCATAGATGTCCGGACTTCGTACAATCCGCTTTGACGGACAGACACGAATTTCTACGTCAAATTATGTTAAAGTATTCGTAACGAATGGCAATGCTTGTGGTTTTTGTTGAGTTCATTTGGAATTAACGATATTGTTCATAGCGTACGATGTTTAAATAAATTCTTACCTTTAATATTGTTAAACAATTCAGTCGCTTTTTCTAGGTCTGTTTGTATTTTATTGATACATAACTATACTAATGGCGCAAGACCATGGTATCATTATCATCATCAGCCGGAGGACGTCCACTGTTGAAAAATCCCGCTTAAAACGATCAATTCAAGAGATGTATGTCCATCGAATGAAACGGCGATGAAGACTATTTAACCATATAATAAGACAACAATAACTCATGTCCGGCTAAATATATTTATCATAAAGTTGGTAATAGTGCTTGTCAGGGCTAGGTTTATCCCAAAATAACTTACTTAGAAGCCGCAGGCACAATAAAATAAAAATAAAATATAATTTACATAGGTATGTAAAAGATGAATACATATATTTTGATTTAAATGACCTCATTATTTCATCCAAGTACACGAAAGGCAGTGTTTTTGAGAGACTCTTGTCCTAACGACTCGATCAACTCGGTGGCTCCGTGCTTAGATATCTGCTTAAACGACACGAGGCACATTTTAATGACAACAAGCTTCAATAGGTCCTCTTAGATATTTACAATTTTTAAGTCCCGGTATTTGTACGTGCCTATCGTAGTTCCTTAGCGTACCAACCGTAGTAAAGCTACGTATTATAAAAAAGGTTCTGATACATAGTGATGAATCCTCAAATAATTAATTTATAATAATAATCCAGCCGTTAAAAACGTAATTATTTAACTGTAACTGAGTGAGATTGATGATTCGTAATCCTACATAAGAAGGTAATTGAAATAAATGCAAAACAAAAAAAAACTGCTAAACATCTAAATCTTCCGAATTAAAGAACAACCCAAGGAGGCAACATCGACATAATCCCATTAATCTTAGAGTGACAACATAATTCAATGGCGTCTACTAAGATAGGACGGGGAACAAGAAAAACGATGGAAACCGTGGAAATACCAGGTCACTGAACTATTGTAGCGGAAACGGCGCCAGCCTGACAATGCCGACAGCCACTGACAGCCAGCAAGATTCGACAATGTAATAAAGTGAAATATCATAAATAATATTCATAATAATTTGTACATGCTTTCTGACACTGTTATCGGGACCTTTTTGGCGAAATGTGCGTGTTTGGAACACACCCTTGCCCTGTTAGGAATGCTTGCGTGACGATACACGTAATTATAATGAAGAATTGTATTGATTTATAGGTATTTTTGAAAGGTCAATATTAAAAGAGGTGTACCTTTATATATCTACCTTTAAAATCACACAAAGAAGCTTACTATATCATAGTTCAAAAACGCGTCGTTAATAAAAATATTAACTGTAGCTAGTGATTATGGCTTAACTAACATTATGTCTAGAACTAGAAGTAAAAGAGTTTTCAGCCATTGAGGCGCTTCTAAAATGTTGTAGAGCAGAAAAATGGCCAAGTTCAAAAAAATTGGTACGTATATATTCGTTCTACATCATATAAAACAAAAACATGAACATAGATATAACTATAGAACACAATTTATTAATTCCTTTTAATCAACATCAACTAAAGCGTTCCACTCACAAAGCGTTTCTTATTCATCAAGCCGTCGCATTACCAGATTATTACCTGACGAATATAAAAAGGTCCTTTCTTCTATCACCGTTGATTAAGGCGGATCCCTGCTCAAATTATCCGGGCAGTGAGGCCAAGACATGCACCTTATTGGATTATCTCAGGCTTTGATGTCCGTCCGTTCCTAGTCGTTTACAGCGCGTTAAAGGTAATAAAAAGCAAGTAATTCTTTAAGGGGAGTCTTATTAGGGAAAAAGAAATGCAAGCTAACTAAGTGAAGTGTATCGGAAGATGGGGCGAGGCGAACGATGCTGCCTGATCTCGCCAGCCTGGGACAGACAATTTGTGAAATAAGATTTTCAACGTGCCCATTTTGATCGCGTTTGTGAAGAAGCCAATGGTATTAAAATCAAACTGTACAATATGTGTCTGTGTAGGTTACTACCAAATAGATTTTCATTTTGAAATTGATTTAAACCGAGATTCGGGTAAACAAAGCGTGTTATGGTTTTTTTGTAGGAAATGCTTGGAATTTGAAAATATACTAGATTTATTAATCTAGATTGGGAATAGAAAGAGGTTCATTGCCCTAGGCTTGTTCACATAGATAAATACTGTCTTGACCTCTGGTATCAGTAATCAAACGTGTAAATCATAATACGATTCTCAAAGCCAAACTCTCTCAATACATAAGGAAATAACTGTTTTACATTCCAATATTCCTTCGACTGACAAGACGCCTTATGAAGGCATCTGGCCATAGTTTTTCTATTGAGCCTGCAAAACACAAGGGAAAGGATAACTTACAGTAGTTAGTACATAAATATTAAACTACATACATACGTGCATAACATCACGCCTGTATTCCCCGAAGGGGTAGGCAGAGGTGCACTTATACTACACCCACATTTCGCCAGTAATGTTTTAGGTCCCAATGTAATAGGGGGCGACCCTTTGCCATCAACCGGGCACAAATCCAGACTCCGTGCTGCTACTGAGAAATACCTAATGGAAAAACCCAGTAACACTTTGCCCGGCCCGGGATTCGAACCTCGTGCTCAGCAGTCGCGCTTAGCAACCACTAGACCAACGAGGCATATTAAACTAATCAGATTATATAAACACTAAACAACACAACAGTACTAACTATAGAATACAATAACCATTTACAGCGACATATTTAGCGAACGCTTTCCAAACAAGCCCGACAAACAGCACGTCGATCGTACAAACAAATCAGCATCATTCACGTTGGATCATAACAGAGCCTGGAGTAGTTTGCAATGATAATTGACAACAGACTGAACGGTTGTTTCGTCTGCCATTCATGCCCGCATCACGATTGCAATCCACTGGCTCGGTCTAAACACGCAACAAACAGACAAACAATGGAAGCAAACTGAATGATACGGAGCAATGGATATCAAAGTTTTTATTTTGCAGTGTAACGTGAAATCCCATTACAAAGTATTCAACGTTAAAAATAATTAATAATCTTTATTAATAAGATATCTCTCCCATCACCAAAATGTAAGAGGACTACGTTCAAAAACAACCATGTTTCACAATAACATCAACGCCTTATCCTCTGACATCATCACTCTAACTGAAACATTTCTTAACAGTTCTGTCTTTGACGCTGAGTTATTTCCTCCTGATTACGTTGTACTTCGTAAAGATCGAGCTGGTGATGTTGGATGGGGTGGCGTTCTGTTAGCGGTGAAGAACTGCTACACCGTTAAAAGAATCACAAATATTGATGGTCTAACAGACGATAAAGAAATATTATTTGCTATAGTCTCTTGGAAACATGTTAAATTGTTAATATGTGTTGTATATTTACCACCTAGCTATAGTGACAAGCAGTATCTAGATGTTTTATCTTGTATTGAGAATTTAACGAATACATATTCTGAATACCGACTTGTAATTGTTGGTGATTTCAATTTAAAGTCTTGTAGTATTAATGTACGAACGCAATTTGAAAACTTTTTACTTTACTGCAAGCTACTGCAATGCAATAAAAATTGCAATAAATATGGAAGCATCTTAGATCTAGTATTAACTAATCTTGAACCTAGAAGTATAAATGTAACCCCTGACGTTGAACCACTGGTCCCTATGGATGCGTACCACCCTCCACTTGAGATACTCGTTTCATTACCTAGAAGTCCACTAATAAAGATGTTACCGCCCAAATCAACGCTAAATATGTACCCTCAATGGAATTTTAAAAAGGCTGATTTTCATGGTCTTTACTGTGATATTGCCAATGTAGATTGGACAGATATATTTCAACAGCAAGACACTAATGCCGCGGTAGATATACTTTATAACAAAATTAATTATATAATAAGTAAACGAGTGCCAACCAAAAGAATCTTAACCCAAAGCAAATATACATACCCAATATGGTATACTACCGAAATTGTAAATAATATAAAACTAAAACATTTCAATTTAAAAAAATATAAAGCACATGGATACCAATTTAATAGGGAACTATTTAAGTATTATCGGACCAAAGTAAAATACCTTATGGATATAGCGTTTAAGAAATATTTGAGTAATGTAGAAAATAATATCACCTATGATCCTTCAAATTTCTGGAAATATGTTAAGAATAAACGCAAGAATAGATCAGATAATAAGGACTTTATTTATCAAAACAAAATAGTCGAAGGGCAGGATGCTGTAGATGCTTTTGCGCAATATTTTAGTTCTGTTTTCCACTCTAACACTCCACGTCTTGATCCAGAGGCAGCTGAGCGTGAAGCCACCGATATTGTCAACGTTTCTTGTGTCGATATTGGTAATGTTACAGTTTCGGAATTGAGACGAGCAGTCCGCAGACTCAAAGCATCATCTGCTTCTGGTCCTGATAACATACCACCTTTATTAGTCAAGGATTGTTTGTCGGTTCTAGAAGAACCCCTATTATACATATTTAATCTTTCGATTCAACAAAGTATCTATCCTATTAAATGGAAACTCTCTAGAGTAGCACCAGTGCCTAAAGGTGGGTCATCCTCAGATGTATCAAACTTTAGACCAATAGCCGTTCTTTCAGTATTCGGAAAGATCTTCGAATCTGTTCTCAACAATTCCATATTTTCACAACTTAAGGGGCGCCTAAGTAATTGTCAACATGGTTTTCGTCCTGCTCGCTCTACATTAACAAACCATATACAGTTCGTCGATTACGTAAGAACTAGTATGAAGTCTGGCTGTCAAGTTGATGCAGCGTTTTTTGATTTCAAAAAAGCCTTCGACCTCGTTGACAACGATGTTCTTTTAGCTAAGCTAGCTTATCTCGGATTCAGTAAACAACTATTAAGATTCATGGCAGACTACCTTAAAGATCGTAGGCAGTACGTCAGATTAGGCATCCATCAATCTCCAGAATATTATACTCGCTCAGGAGTAAGTCAGGGCAGTACTCTTGGGCCTACACAGTTTCTCCTTATGATAAATGATTTACCAAAAGTAGTCACAAACGCACATTGTTTGATGTTTGCCGATGATTTGAAGTTATTCCTCTCTGTCAGTAATAAGGAAAACTGTGTAGCCTTACAAAATGACATCGATGCAGTGTTAGATTGGAGTATACAAAATAAATTGTTTTTTAACGTTGCTAAATGTAAAACTATGACCTTTTCCCGAGCTCGATCTCCAATTATAAATAATTACAGGTTGGCTGGTGAATCTCTGGAATGTGTTTCCACAGTTCGTGACTTAGGTCTAACTTTAGATAAAAAACTTACATTCCATGAGCACATCTTAAAAACATGTAAAGACGCTAACAGATCACTAGGCTTTATAATTAGAACCTCTTTCCAATTTAAAAACCCCCAAGTATTAAAGCTACTTTATAATGCGTACGTGCGTAGTAAATTAGAATATAACTCCATAGTGTGGAAACCGCATGAAAATTTATATACACTCATGGTTGAAAGAGTTCAGCGTAAATTTTCAAGATATGTCTACAAGCGTCAATATGGATACTATCCGTTTTTGTATCCTTCTCTATTTGTGTCTGGGATGGTTGGTTTGGATACTTTGCAACTTCGTAGGGATTATGTGCATTTAATACATTATTACCTGTTGCTAGTTAATAAAGTGGACAATCCATCGGTACGCGAAACAATCTCTTTTTATGTGCCCGACCGGTACACACGGGGCAGTGGACGGCGCCACCACAGACTCTTCTGTTATCCACCTGCTCGGCGCTCTCTTCACGCTAATAATTGTCCAACCGCCAAAGCAATCACTTTAATTAATGATTTTCTTAATGCTAGACCGGATGCTGACATATTTTTCGATTCGCTTCTTGTTTTTAGTAAAAGTGTTAGATTATTTTTAAATAAAAGATAGATGTTAAGTTTTGTTTAATTTTGTTCAATGTTTAATTGTAGATACTAGTATATTGTTTAGATTTAAGTTCGTTATGTCATTCATAAAAAATTATAGCATGTAAGCGATTTGGTGTAGAACTGTAAGCTTATATTGTTTTTCAAGTAAATAAATATATGTTTCCCATCACGTAATAAATATTTATGTTATTAAAAAAGATTAGAGGGTTAGTTTGAAAATCTTTTTAATTTATTAATTTACATTTTGTAAGTCATTGTTATCCGACATCGTATTTTCTTGATATCTTTACAACTAGTAAGACCATCTCAGTCGTTACTCAGTTATTTTCTAAACCGTGTTCAATGTTCTACCCACTGTCGGGGCTGTTATCTATCTTAATATAATATTATTTGAGGTCTCAAAGCAGTGGCACAGAAGATAAGATTGTTAGTATTATCCAGCACGAAGGCAAAATGCATGCACAAATTGCATTACACTACCCTCACCCAACAATCTCCTGAATCGACGCACCCCAAGTGTCTCCCCAGGGAACATTGAGAACCGCTGCGGAAAACGAACTATCGTATGCTAACGACGCTTTTTGCTAATCAGCTATCTAACGATTCGGTTGTGGCGGCGGCGCGGGCGCAAGGCACTGAGTTATAGCCGCCGCATGCTAATGTGCAGTAATCTAAATGTTCATCAGTATCGCGCTAATTACGATCAAGGTTTTATTGCCACCGTGCGTTTAGTATGGCTCTTTATAAGCTTTGTTTATAACTGATCTGATATGCTGGGGACGGTCGAAGATGTGTTGCATTTGTTTTGTGGTACTCATGTTATTGTTAGGGAAGACTATCGAATGTTTTCTTCTGAAACGTTTTTATCTAGAAATGGAATCACTGTTTCTTTTTATTATATCGCATGTATAGGAATAATGTGCCGTATGGTATCCAGCCTAGAATTGACCACCCCTTTCCTCCCGTGGGTGTCGTAAGAGGCGACTAAGGGAAAATCCAGAAGATGGCAGCAGCAGCATCTTCTGTAACTTCACCTCCAATACTGCGATCCTCAAGTCGCTTGCCAAGCGTGGGGATTATGGCAACCCCTCCCTTTACTTAAGGGGGAGGCCTTTGTTCAACAGTGGACATCTTCCGGATGAATAGGAATAACTGTACATACAAACAGCAATAACATTAGGTCGTCGAAAAGTCGTCTTAATCACCCTAATGCCATATTCAAAAATTGAATTGAGCCTATGCTAAGTTTCGCAAAAAAAAAAAATATCCGGTATACCAACGTCTTAAAAATAATTATAGCTTTGTTGATAACATTCTAATTATAATTATCAATTCTACGGTAAACTGACCAGTATTTTGCTCCAACTCCTAACAAAACCCGCAATATTGCACAAAACATTTAAAGTGTCCAAAACAAAAGCGGCAGAAGAAACTCTTCCATGTTTAACAATGAAATAGATACTCAGATAGGTACCTAGGTACTCGTAAAGGATTCATGCGTTTAAAAGCATTCATTTATATGCACGGGAGCCGTGGTGCCCACATATTTATGTTCGTGTGGTCGCTTGCACATGACTCGGTCCTACCAAATGTTAAACTTTGATATTGTATTGTTTTGTCTTCCGAATGCAGTAAATTACAAGTACTTTTAGTATTGAATAGGTGTATTTAGTTTGTTCTCGTTACAAATACCTATAAATACAGGTATAGCTCATTTTTATCCATATGTGGTCATATATCAATATGTGGTTACGCATTTAAAGAAAAGGAAATGATCAAAAATATGTTTTTGCTATTGAAAATAGCCGACTTACAGACTGTGAAAATTTTGCTTATGCGGAATAGAATGATACTTATTGTTTACCATTGGTAGAATAATTATGATCGTCTTCGCCCGCGTTAAGTAGTATATTTCCTTTCTCAGGTCTGAAACTTCCTACATGCCAAATTTCATCAAAATCCGTCCAGCGGTTTAGTCGTGAAGGCATAACAAACAGACAGACAGATAGAGTTACTTTCACATTTATAATATTACAATAATGACACTAATTACCCTCCCCATTCTTTCTAATCCTTAATTTATAATCTTTTATCAGAATATGATTAAACTTTTCAAGGCATTGATTTTAATATTAACTTAAAATATATTTACGTTTCCAACTGCAGTACAACTGACTATTCTACCTGCACTTACGAAATATTACCAGAAGCGACCCCGGTTCGTTTTCATTTCTTGAAGAAAACTTATTCAACTTTCGCAGAACTTGTTTCTGAGAAAGCATCCTAGAACCTTTATAATAGAAGAAAACATTTCAAAAGTGAATTCTTGCCAATGCAAATAATATTTTTCTGTTGTTTAACAAATACATGTTGAAATTAAACTATTTTTACGAATATTACCGCATTTGTTTTCTATTGTATACCGAAGTATCATCCTTTGCAACATTTATGGTTCTAACCATATATGCAATTTTATTAACATATTTTTATAATGTCATCATCATCATCATCAGCCGGAAGACGTCAACTGTTGAAAAAAGGCCTCGCACCAGATGCACTAATGATATCATCAGAGATGCGGGCAACCCGTGGATGTTAATGGCAAGTGGTCGTTAATTGTGGCATTATGTGATGATTTAGTTTAATTCTTAGAATATTATGTATAGAATATAAAGTGTTTTATCGACCTGCTTGCCAGGGATCGTCAATTTATTTCAAATTGGCAAGCTGACCTGTTACAGAGGCATAGCTTTGCGGTCGATGCTCTGCTGATAAAATTTCTTACTTCATGCGTCATCCACGAATAGTGAAACCTCTCGTGATAAATACATCTCTTTGATAAACGTTTGTTAATTGTGAATATTGTAGCTTTATTTACTGAAAACACCTTTGTTAACTTCATCAAGAAGTAGAACGACTCTGTAAGACGACACGTGACAAATTTATCTCTCCGTTAGTTATTTATGCTTCGCAATTAATATATCGATGGTATACTTGACCCTTGAAATAATTGCTTTTTCAGCTCTACTATCTTATCAAAGTAAGCGAAGCTGGAGTGGAAAACTTGGTGCTCTATTTGTAGTAAGAAACTAAATACTTTGTACCGGTATCCGCTGAAGTTACATAATACCGGGTAAATTAAAGTTGAGCGGTTTATTAAAGCGAGAAGGATAGGTTTTTTGTAGGAAATATATACCAATATATTATTATTATTAATTAAATATAACTGCCTCGTTGGTTTAGTGGCTGCTAAGCGCGACTGCTAAGCACGAGGTCCTGGGTTCGAATCCCGGGTCGGACAGTGTTACTGGGTTTTTCCTTTAGGTAATTCTCAGTAGCAGCACGGAGTATGGATTTGCCCGGTTATTGTCAATAGGCTCGCCCCCTATTACATTGGGACCTAAATACATAACAGGCGAAATGTGAGTGTACTATACGTGCTCCTCTGCCTACCCCTTCGGGGAATACAGGCGTGATGTTATGTTTATTTTATGTATTAAAAATGTGTGTGTGTTACTATGTAGTTCTAGCTTTTTACCATGTTCCACGCGCGGTATATTCGCATTATAATGTTCAAAGACTCGAAGCATAGTTCACACTAATATTATAAAGGCGAAAGTTTGTATGTAGTGTGTTTGTTACTCCATCACTCAAACGGCTGGGCCAATTTTGATAAAATTCGGTATGGTGCCTGGATTGACTCATAGGATACTTTTTATCCGTAAAAATTGTTGCAGGTAACACCGCGGGGCACAGCTAGTAACGTGATAAACTTCAGCTTATGTGTTTATTTACAAATCATATTTAGTCAAATTAATTTCCTAAACAAAGTCAACACTTTAAATTCCAAACACACTCCGACGACATTCATCATTCCAGTACTTGATTATTTCAAAGAAAAACGCTACAGACTCAAACGCAACACAAACTCAATCAAAGCGGCTGTACACCCATCAACCCACTTCCACACAACGTGCTTCCAGTTGCACTTCGCACGTATAATTCCAGTAATTTTCGAGCCCATTGGCCGGGAAAATATGAATTTGCCAGCGATAGTTCAAAGAGCTTAGAGAATTAACTTGACGAGTACTTCGGATTGAGTGCCATTTGTAATTACAAGGTTGAGTTGGAAAGACAAGATATGTAGGGTTAATTTACAGATGTAGATGTTTAATTGGGAGGCTGAGCTTTAGGGTTAAAAGGTAGAATATAAAGAAGTCGCGGAGTTTTATGTATTTGTTGCCGTATGTTAATGAACTTATCAAGATTAATCAGATAAATAATAATAAATTATAACAACGTAGATACGTTTACTTATTGAAACACGGCTCATATCGAGTTTTTTGCCCCTTTACGAGTCTTAAGGTTTGCTTATCCGGCGATAGGTTTTTACACATAAACATAACATCACGCCTGTATTCCCCGAACGGGTAGGCAGAGGTGCACATATAGTACACCCACATTTCGCCAGTTATGTTTTTAGGTCCCAATGTAATAGGCGGCGAGCCTATTGCCATCAACCGGGCACAAATCCAGACTCCGCGCTGCCACTGAGAATTACCTAATGGAGAAACCCAGTAACACTGCCCGACCCGGGATTCGAACCCAGGACCTCGTGCTCAGCAGTCGCGCTTAGCGACCACTAGACCAACGAGGCAGTCATATTTTTAGATATTTTCGAAATGCTTTTAAATAAATAAATTTAAACATGAACCTATTGGCTAGTCCGTCCATCTATGAATTAAAAAAATACGTACCACATACTATTCTTTTAAGGAAAAGTTACGTCACAATCCCAATTCCATGTTAAGCTATTTCCGTTCAAAAGTCAATTTCCAAATTCTCCACAAAACGCTCAGAGTACAATGCAATCATACTTCAAAAAAAGTGTCCCGCGATGCGTGACCTCACCTTTATTATTCACGTTCGTTCACCATTCAACCATTCCTGAATGAGTGACTCACTGAGCGAGATCGACGCGCGCTGACGTCATGTCGCGTTCAATTGTTCTAAGGGAAGCTGTTGTTCGAATATCTCAGCTTGTATTGATTGCTTTATTTGATTTTTATGTAATGAGACGCGAGTCGGTCAAATCAACCAACTGTGTTAGCCTTATTACCTACTATTTGTTGGCTTTTTTTCCGAAGTGGCTAAGTTTAGTCTATCAAGAGGGTTCAATGTAATTAATATACTTATGTTTATTGCGTTTATCACTAGATAATATAATGTGCATGTAATATTATCGTGTCTGTTTCACACATATCGAGAATATTTTTGGACTAGGGGTTCAAAATGAAGCCTCGAATGAACAAAACTCTTGCAAAAGTTCTTCTTTTATTTTACACAGAAATATGAGCCTAGGATATAATCCCCCTTTTTTTAGGACTCAACGAATCGACTAAGCACTGACTTCCCTCATTCATCATCTAATCCTTACAACATACAGTAAAACGTTCAGTGTTCTTTGACATCACACTTTGACACATGATCATCGGCGCGAGATCACAGTGCCTCGTTAGAGAGCGCGTGCGCCGCACGTGCGCGCGCGCTGCCTAAACTAATTGATTATAATTACGACCCTTAATTTGTCCCCTTTTTGTTCTGAATTGCGCTCTAATTGGAGACTAGTTTTTTGTGTGCCATTATTCACTCGCACGAACCGCGTGTGACAAAAATTTTGATGCGTGTGCTTTTGTTATTTGACTAATTATTAGAGAATACAGACTATTCACAGTATTCATGTGATAGATTGAAAATTCAAATGAGATTATGACCATCATTATTGCTAACAATTCTATCTAAAATATTTATTTTGTATATTAGAAGTCCTTTTGAATGGTGGTGCAAACAAATTAGCAAATTCTATAACAACTGTGTTTTTAATTTATACGCATCGCCCCACACAATGCCAACATATTCAGCCGTTATGTTCGCGAGTTCGCACGTGTGAACCCACACAACAATTAAATGTATTGTTAATTTAAGTACCTACTCACTTTTTGCACCAATACACAACGTTAACAAACTTTCAATTCAATAAAAAGCCGCATTCGATCCATCGATAAGGCCAAACAATAACAACCCTAAAATGATAACTATCGAAACCCTAAAATGCGTACAAAAAAATCAATTTAAACATGTCTATATTAACTCGATAAAAAGGCGAGTCCACATCAAAGGCAGCTTACATCTTGTAACGAGACCAAAGCCATATAAATTATGTATTAGCGTTTATGTTAAGCCTATTTTCGCTTGGCGCCGACCGCAGCGGTTCTTTCGTCACAAATAGGATCGCCCTGTGAGCACAAATCTGGACGGCCATCTGTGCCCGAATCTTGGAGGGGACACACGGAAAGAGAGGATGTTATACAGCTGCGTTTTATTTTGTTTTTATTAGAAAGGTAGTGTAGAACTACATGCTGTTTAGAGAAATACAGATACTATGCGGTTTAATAAGTTACGGTTTTTATTTGTATTTTTAAACTCACGTACAAATAACGTTTAGGGATGCAGTTTCTCACCTTATTTATTGCTCTAATTAGGATAAATCCCCTTCAAAAGTTTATGTTTAGCAACAGTTTTCGGTTTTCCTTTAAAACTGTAAATCAAATATGCATTTTATTCACATACTATACAAAAAACACGTAATTTTGTACATAGTGCGTAAAATCTACATGTAAATAAAAAATATTTTCTGTTCGTTAGTCTCGCTAGAACTCGACAACCACTGGACCGATTTGGCTAATTTTGGTCTTGAAATAGTCGTAGAAATCCAGGGAATTTTTAAATGGTGAGAAGGCGGTACGTTGTTCTCTGGGTCACCTAGTATAGTAATAAATAAATAAGCAAAATAACAACAACCCCTAAATCATGCAGCCCGTGTGTCACGAATATTATAGGTCATTAAAATTCAATTGTTGCTAGCCTCCCCGCGGGTCGCATCCCCTCTATTGATGTAATAAGTCCATTGAGACTGCATAATTGCAAATCATTTGTGGGTTTTTGTCGCTAGTTCCCGGACCTTTATTATAGAGTGCGGTGAGACGCAAATTTTGTTTTAATCGATATCTCATTTAGCGTGGCTGTGAGAGTATGAATTTATTATTTTGTTAGGGATGGTTTTTGTGTAAGATAATGTTGTCCGATTAAAAGTTTGTTATTCGATGTTTTTATTATTTTGTAATTTGTTTTGTGTAGGTGATGTTGACTTTGAGTTGTTACCTGATCTGATATTGTGTTCAACAGTTCATATTGAACAGGCCAGCAATTTAAATATAAGACTAACTATACCGGTAGTGAATGAGTAATTTTTGGAAATAACTTAAAATACTTTACCAAGAAAAATGCACTTGCCTGCAAAATGAAGTAGGTACTACACTTTTGAATTTATTTTTTCTGAACTTAGAAGTTGGAGATTTAAAATAAAAAAGTTAATAACTATGAAATGTTTGTATACAAAATTAAATGCTTTTTCGAGTCCTTTTTATTTAATTAAAAGTTTTTTTTTTACTTAGTTTTGCAGGCCAGTGTAGAAATTGTGCCCGTGACCCCTTGGATAGTCAAGCATATATCTCAGTAGATCTCGCTAAATATGATTGGTCATGTAGTTATATATTGCTTACGCAGTTACGCATACTACATTACGCTCTTTTAGTAATTAATAGAAAGTAAATCAACCAAACTAATAAAATATAATAAACAGATATATCGAACATAGACACAAAACGTAGCAATATGTCGGGAATACTCTCCCATTTCTAATTTGCTACATAAAATACAGGCACAAAAGTTACCCGAGCCTCCCAGACAGTCATCACTGAACCATAACAATAAAACAACGAATCTATTAACGTTACAGTACCTACGTCTGGAAGAAACCTTCCCGATGTCCGCAACTTTCCCTTATTCTGTCAGCCTGTGACTCATCTTGTCCCCTGACTCCGGTCAATGTCATACGATACGAGGACTCGCCAATTTATATTTACACCCCAATTTCTTGTCTAACACTCTTAAGTATCAAGCTTTAAGGGTTAGATTTCAGTAGCTTGGTGAAATGTAGGTGTTATATAAAGTTTGTGTAATAGGCTGTACGTAAGAATGTCTAATGGGGTGGACGCGACGTATTCGCGAATTGGGGCCGAGTAAGATAACGTTGTATAGCATTATTATCAGAATATTGGTCGAATCACGTTCGACAAACATGCCTATGTAGTAGAAAAATGAGTAGGTATTATATTAATTCCTATTGAATTAATCACCTTCAGGTACAAGAAACATTATCCAAAAAATATAAAGATAAAATTGTTTAGCTAGTTCGACGTACCCTGGGCAAAAACACTCGCTACTAGTTATCTGCCTGGCTAATCTTTTATGACATCAACACTAATTCTTCAACTCAGACTGACATGACAGAAGACTTTTATAGAGACAAAGAAAGCGGTACTAAAACTAGCTGTCCAATGAAGTAAAATTTATTATGTCTAAATCAAATTTTAGGCAATCTTACAAACAAAGACAATTTGGTTCCTAAACTATTCGCCTAATAAATATAAAACTGTATGTATATAGTAATACATTTTTATTGCCACCAAATCTGCGGGGTATCCAGACAACTGTGAAACCACACTTTGGCACTAGGCCAAGCTGTGCTTATCCTGTCGGACGTCTTCGATACACCGCCAGGACAGTTTATACACCTCTATCTAACCACTGCATTCTGCTAGCCAATTGGATAGTCTTTTATTTTCAGTACAAATAAATATAGTGCTGATAAAAGTAGTACTGATAAAAAACCTTTTTTGAGTAGTTATATTATAGAAGTCTTTGTATTGTGTTTACAAAAACAAAGATTAGCCAGTTATCGGCTTAGTAGTGGGTTAATACCAGAATGCGATGTAGGGTCAATGGTTTATCGTCTTGGAACGCCACTTGTGCGATTCAAAATGTTGTAGTCAACTATAGTCGTCACTGTAATGATCCTTTGTTAAACTATCGCGAAAATTCTTTAGTAATAGCTGTGTGTTAAGAGACTGCTACTGAAATTTCGCTAAAATAAAATTAATCACTACCTCTAGACGTTTTAAATGCAGTGCATTTTCAAGGGCCCATCATTTGTTACAACCAACGCATTTCCTTTCTTCACGCTCGCAATAAAGCAATTACTGGATCATACATGCATAATACCCACGTACTTGTAGGTAAAAAACTATTCTAATAGGCACAAAGCATGCACTTTAGCCTGGCACCCTTCTGCAACTTGTCAGGGGTGGCCAAGGGCAATTATCTAGGGGCTCGCTAATTCTTTACGTGCTTAACCTCATTTGTCTGGCTTATTTAAAGACTTACGGTATTAGAACAGCTTTAGCAAGGATTGGTTGGATTATGGCTCAGAATATTTGAGTTGGTGTTACGCCTAATTGGTCAATAGTTGCGTTGTTTTAGGAGTGTGTTAAAATATGAAGCGAATTTCAATGTTTTCGAAGTAAAAGTTCTTAAGAATATGCTTTGAAATTGTGTCATATTTAAAATACTATGAAATATAATAATAACTGCCAAAAAATTAAGATACTACCTTTAATATTACCTTAAAACTTTTAAATTGGTTGGTACTATATTTTAAAATATGACGTGTAGTTTTTTAGTGAGGTACACTTAAGTAAGAAAAAATTATCGATATTTTCGTTATCGTATTTAAAGTTTGCCTTGAATACATGTAGGCTTATGTCCAGCCTACATGATGACATGTAGACAGCAAAAGTAAATACTTTTCTACATCGGCCGCAGAACCTTACATTATACTGTCAACAGCAGACACAACGAGACGAGACTTACTTATTATGAACCTTACTCCAGAAATCCAATAGCACTCCACTAGAAATATGCACATGCATTTAATCAGCTGCAGCCAGACGGCCGCTATCTCTCCGGCATCGCGCCCAATTACTGCCCGCCCCCTAGCGCCGAGGGATGAAGATACCATCGGAGATAAACAGGCGGGTGGGTTATATGTCAGATTTATTATTTCTGCTAATTGACAATCTGGCGATGGACTGACTTCGTGTTGCAATTACAGGTTGTAGATTAATGGGAAATGTAGCATGTGTCCAACCAGTAGGTATGTATGTACCTGTAGTTTTTAATAGGATATTCGCTAGTATTTTACTCAATATTTATACATTTATTGCATTCCATAACTGCGTTTTCGCATCTCGTTTGCTTTTACTAAGAGAAGAAGTGCACTTAGAGAATTCGTAACATTTTTTCAATTTAGGTTTTATTGTCTTATCTATGAGTCATACCATAATTATGTGTAAAGCCATGTCTGTTTGTGTAGTGGCTGAGCCATTATACGCACTTGACATATGGCTGGGAGTAGGTGGTTTTAGTGATTGACGATTGTTATAAAAATGTTCCTACTCTACAACTTATTTTTAACGACGTGTTATGATAGTGATATGATCCTACTGTTTTTTGCACTGTTAAGCTGTATAAATGTTATAAGTACCTATTTTATTTCATGAAAAAAATATTTTGAACCAATTTTATATTTACGCCGAAAGAATGTAGAATGTATAAGGACTCTCGAACTAATGTTAACATGTGGTAATTTTCGCCTACATAACTACATTCTATAAAAATACAAACTTCTATTCCATTCTAGAAGATGGATTTTCTAGGCTCAGACGCTGTCGACCCAATGACAAAAGGAGGCGAACGAACAACGGGAGCAAGGTCACGTACAAAAGCGTCTACTATAATACTAGTAAAATATGAATATGAGCAATATGAATAAAGTTATCAGAACATTTTTAGACTCAATCAGATTCACATCTAAACGGGGTACAACATCTGCTGATCCATACATTTTATACGAGTTTAATCATTCATTGAATCCCGAATCTTCCAAATAAACATAAATGAGTCTTCAAACTCACAAAATGGAACAAATCGAGACCAAATTAGCGTTCCCACACAGGTTTTTGTAATCAAGTGTCCTCTAAGCAATGATAATTACTGATTCAGCCTTTGTAGACAGCCTTTTAATCACAACCCTTTGCAACAATTCTGCTTACCGCTAATGACGTCACGATGACATAGTGTTCACTGTTCAGGATAGGGTTGGTACTCTGTAATTACCCGGAATCAGGGTAATTCGGGGCGCCGAGTATGCCAAGCTTTTTGCTCGTTAGGTACTATGTATGGTCCCTGTTTGAGCGTCAAGTGAAACAAATGGAAAAGAAAAAAAAATCCAATTATTTCGTCCTTTTTTTTTAAATTTAGTCTGGAAATACAATCCACTGCTAGACATAGGCCTCTTGTTTGAGTTTCTAACCTTCCCGTGTTTTGAAAGGCACGATTAGCTGTTGGTCCAGCGTTTGACCTCTCTGCGGTCGTGTCAGTCTACCGTCCTATCGGACTATGAGTGTGAGGGAATAAAGAGTGCACCTGTGTGCGCGCATACTTGTGCACTATAATATATCTTGCGTAGTTGGCTATTCTCAGCTGAGACAGGCTACCGAGACCGAAATTCGGTTAGGAGAACATCATTTTAATTTTTCTACTGATACACAAACTCTTTTTGACATTGGTTACCATCATCGTCATATCGGACACTCTCCAAAATAACCTGTTCAAAATTAACACTTAGGCTATTGGTATCATGTTCTATCCATTGCATTTTAATCTTAAATACAATGTTAATTAAGTTTGTTTCAGTTGGACAAACGCTACAATAGGCACCACACCGTCACCGAGCTTCATTGATCCTCGAACAGCTACGTCATCGCCGTCCAGATTGTCGGTGAAATGGACGTAAATGTTTACGTCAATGGTTCGGCAATAAGGATCGTTTGAGACATCAATTGGCTTGCCTGAAGATGTAGCTAAACGCTCCTACCGAACTGGATATAAAAGTATGGTACTCGTAATGAAGCGTATACATGTAGTTGCTTAACAATTCGGTTTTTAAATAATAATTCCGTCGAAGACCAGAGTAAAGGAGGAGGGTCAACTGAGCTCTACCTGCGTTAGATATGCGGTGACAGTACATTCAATTTCACCAATTATATTATAGACCCTAATGTGATAGAGGGCGATCGTATTGCCATTAATTATTTATTTATTATATATATAGAGCTTTTCACGACATTTCTCATTCTCAGTGCTGGCTCTGACACTGTGCCCGGAAATAAACGCTAGACCTCACACGCAGTACGCGTTCCAACCACTAAAATATCTCAACCGTTTTTTCGTCAAAAACCGAATCAATGTCCGCTGGCATTAGGGCGGGACAACGTATTACAGTAAGCGATCAGTCCCGCTACACCTGGGACCCCACCTTTACCGTGCTTCATAGAGCGTGGAAGAGCCCCGTCATCGCTGCTCAGATTGCCGGTGAAACGGCTGGAACGAAGAGGGATGTCTCGTAACCTCTCGACATCAATACACTGCAATGAACAGGATAAACTGAGATTTATGAGCATGTAATGAACGTTTAGTATCTGCTCAAAGTGTAATTACCTCTTTAAGTATTTTCACTGCTGATGACCAATTTCACTAGTAGGTAAACTTGTTGATTTCGGACGCACTACGAAAGACCTTTATATTCTAGTATATTTTAGTATTTTTTTTACTGTAATTTATTGACATTGTGACTGAAACTAAACTGATGAGGATTCCATTTCTAGGTTTCCTAGACCCTTTCTTTGTAACCGTCTGTATCCAATATATGACAATAATTATAACTTTACCATACGTCAGATATTAAGTCCAAATTTGGTCTGGCAAACCACATAAAGGTTCATGATAGGCGATATTATTATTATACATCAGATAATTTTTGTAATTTCAATGTACCTAAGAAGTACCTTCGTCAAACTAATAAAACAAACAAAATAATTTTATTGTCTCTATATTTTAAAGCGTACAACTAGTTTAAATTACCCTTTCAACAGCTACAGCCTCGAGTCGAGAGAAACGAATCTAAACATCAAGCACTAAATTTAATTAGCGAACTCCTTGGGGCCACGAAATAAAGAGATATTTTTAACGAAATTATTCTGACGTTTGCTGGCTTCATAATTGGATAAAAGACTAAACGTTATGGAGAAAGATAAGTGAGTATCGCCGTCTCCCTGCAAGGTTTGCAAACAATACGACAATTAGACAATGACGTCGGACCGTGAATAGCTTAATCTGGAAGCAAACGCTGTTAACATTCCCCTCGCCTTTGTTGGGCGGACAGACGGGACGGGACGCGGCTGACTAGAATTTTAATTAAGTATTTCAGACTGGAGTTTCAGACACACGTTTAATGTGTTATACTTATTGTTCAGAAGTGATACTCGTTTGGGAAGACGTTATTTATATTTTTTACAAGCTTTCCGATTTTGGAATGAGCTAGCCTAATAATATTTGATTAAAGTTATAAGGTGTGTTAAATAACCTTTCTTCTGGCGCAGTCACGTAAAAAGTAATACATTACACCATTATGCTTTATATGCATCTAGTTTTATCTTATATGTGGTTTCAGAAATTGTAGTGGTAGAAAAGGAAAACATACATTAAACATATGTTATTTTAGCCCCACTCCGAGTATAGGCCCGATGAAGGTCAGTAGGCCCGCCACCTATGGAACCATAATTATCCATATCCCCAATAATATCACCTTTTGGAAATATTTACGTGATAAACGAAAATAATTATTCTACGCTGTTATAATCAAAATAAACGTTAAGAATGACGATTTTCTTCGAGTCCCTCTCGTCTGTAACATCCCCGTTCATTGTTACCAGCGCAGTGTCACCGCGACCTGGTTTCTTGGAAATCTTCGTAAGCGTCATTTGCACTTTTCTTGCGGTACAAAAACATCGCTGAGAGATGAAAAATGAAATATCACGAGCAGCCCTCGGTTCACGAGAGCTTTAAGCTATTTGTTTGCAGATAATAGGTTTTCTGAGAAAACAATGCTCAGTGAAGATTTCGTATAGAGTGGTTCGCTGTAAAGTATTAAAGGTTCCTGTAACTCTGTACACGTCACAGTTAGTACAGTCCTTTTCTTATTGTGTCACTGTTTATTAGTATGTGAAGATAAACTTAAAGAGAAAGAATCAATTCAGGAAAAGTGTGTGAAATAAAAGTTTATAATATAGAGAATCCCTGCGATGGCAAGTCAAATATTGGTACAACCAAATAATACTTAACCAGTGGCGTGATCCATTGGCAATCTTAGTGAGATAAACATAACATAACATAACATCACGCCTGTATTCCCCGAAGTGGTAGGCAGAGTTGCACGTATAGTACATCCACATTTCGCCAGTTATGTTTTAGGTCCCAATGTAATAGGGGGCGAGCCTATTGCCATCAACCGGCCACAAATCCAGACTCCGTGCTGCTACTGAGAATTACCTAACGGAAAAACCCAGTAAAACATTGCCCGACCCGGGATTCGAACCCAGAACCTCGAGCTGAGCAGTCGCGCTTAGCAACCACTAGACCAACGAGGCAGCCTATAAATAACGTCTATAAATATACGTATACCCACACCGAAATCCTTATTTATATCAATATGTATGTTACCCACTCTCAAAGCTCCGATCAGCCATTTCCGCAGAGCGACAACCTCTTAGCGCACTCTTTCATCGTGACGGGTATCAATTTGTTTCGTAAGACACAATTTACATGTAACGGTATAAAAGTATATTTTGTTACCTTTGTCTTTGAAAGGAGATAACAAATCCAGAAATACATTTTTAATAAAACGTTAAAGCTGTTTCATAAAGTTGGCAGCCTCAATCCAAGAGGATTTGACTTGGGATCATGTTACGAGGGTCAAACTGAAAGTTCTTAGAAAATCAAAAACTGATTACATTAGCCAGTTATTAGTTTTATTATATCTTTTCAAAATATTGTCCATTCACGTCAATACACCGCTGCATGCGATGGAACCACTGGGAAAAGCACTTTGCCCACTCGTCTTTAGGGTTCTCTTCAATGGCATCGCGATACGCAGCCACCGCTTCTTCAGCATTCATAAACCGCTTTCCTTTAAGTTTTTCTTTAATTTTTGGAAATAAATAAAAATCACAAGGGGCGAGGTCGGGGCTATACGGCGGGTGACCCAGTAATTCAACGTTTGATGTCGCCAAATAGTCGATCGTTCGCTTAGCGGTGTGCGACGAGGCGTTGTCGTGGTGAAGGAGGATCCTACTGCGAGGTCGTTTCTCTCGAACTTTTTCCAAGACAAGTGGCAAACAATTGGTAGTGTACCATTCTGCAGAAACTGTTTTTTGATCCTCTAACACAATTGTTGCGAAATGACCTATCCTTCCAAAGAACGAGGCCACCATTTTTTTCCCGCACTTCGATCTCTCTTCACTTTAGTTGGCAACCTCTCGAAAGGAAACACCCACTGAGCAGATTGTCTTTTGGTTTCAGGATCATAACAGTAAATCCAGCTTTCGTCACCTGTTAGTATGTCGAACACAGCATTTGAGTCACCTCCGTTAAATCTTTCAATCATTTTACGGCACCAATCCACACGATGGAGTTTTTGAGCCTCAGTCAAATTATGAGGTATCCACCGGGCGCAAAGCTTCCTGACTGCTAAATGTTCGTGGAGGATTTTGTGCACTTGACTCATACCGATGCCTAAGCTTGTCCGAATCTGCTGATAGGTCACTCTTTTGTCAGTCTCTATCATACGCCGCACAACACAGATGTTATCTTCAGTCGTCGCCGTAGAAGGCCGTCCTTCACGTAAATCATCAGTGAGATTAGTGCGACCACGTTTAAACTCATTAAACCAGTTGTAAACTGTCGCACGAGATGGGGCTTCATCGTGACAGGCCAATCGTAGTCTATCATAACTTTCTTGTTGACTTAAATGACATCGAAAGTCATAAAAAATCATTGCACGAAAATTTTCTCGTGTTAAATTCATGTTGACGTGACACAGACAATTTTCAATTTGCCGCCAAATCGTAAAACAAATGACAAATTAATGAAATATATACTCAGTAATATTGGCAAAGAGTTCTATTTTCAAATTTTAGAATTATTTTTTTATTATATTGTTTATAAGTGGCCAGTTCTAAGAACTTTCAGTTTGACCCTCGTATTCTTTATTTATTTTAGGCATTTGAGCAAGACATTGTTATTATTATATTGTTAAGTATAACTTGGCCTATAGTATCACGTTATTTTATTTGTAGAGTAAGTAACATGCACAACGCTAAAACAAATATCTGAGAATTTCAAAAATGATTGTCAGTGTTGATCCAGCCCGCAGCCTAACACCAGATTCAGCCAGTATCAGCTCGTAGTAGTAAGTTCTACATTTCAGTTAACATTAGATATAGTTGAAATATAATTATTACCTAAGTTTGTTTTGATGACATCTGTCTGCCATTATGCCAGGCGCAGTAAAAAGAGCTTAACTTCATTATCATTCTAATCCATTCAGACAAGAGCATACAAATACCTTTAAAATCTAGAAGGGAAATCATAGCCTAATATAACTCAATTCTTACAGTCCCACTCAAAACAAAACGATAGAATCGGATCTAAGACGCGGAAATGGCATTATACGAAAGACATCAAGATGTCTGACAGAAAGCGAAGAGAGCGGAAAGTATCATTAAGTATTGACGGCGATGGGGTTGAGCCGGATCGCAGACTCATGTCCGTCTGGGGTGCGCCGCCTGCCCGCCTGCCCGCCTTCCTCCAAGTAGACGTTTATGGTAAACGTCACAAGTTGTGAAGCAATGGTGAAGGTTGGACAGGTTTTTGTCAAGATTTAGAATACTTTGTTTTGGAGTAATCCAAAATGATGGATTAAAATTATATATTTTGCAATAATGTCCTTAAATATTAATAAAAAATAAAAATCTTTTATTATCAAGCATTATATAGGCTCATAGTGTGTTAGTACAATTGCTAAGAACTATGTTAGTAAAAATAATAAAATAAACTAATATTCAGCAGTTTATTTTTCGGGTATTAAGTCAGTATATTGGCGCTGGCGAACAGTTTTACCTTCAAAGAAGTATGAAAATAAAGCACTATATATCGGAATCGAAATGTAGCTTCGTAGAAAATGTCACCGAGCCATGTTAAAGGTATTTCGGAAAAGTGCGCGAATTTAAGTAGTTCTGACTCAACTCCGTGCTGCCACTGAGTTACATAATGCCGGAGCCAGCAACACTTAGTCCGACACGGGTTTTAACCCACCATTCAGCAGTCGCACTTAACAACCACTAGACCAACAAGACAGTCCAGTTATGTATTACTAGCTGTTGCCCGCGACTTCGTCCGCGTGAATTTCGAATTAAGGGGTATGAAAAATACATGTTGGCCGATTCTCAGACCTACTCAATACGCTCACAAAATTTCATGAGAATCGGTCGAGCCGTTTCGGAGGAGTATGGGAACGAAAACTGTGACACGAAAATTTTATATATATAGATATACCTTTGTGTGGGCACACATGTAATATGTCATGTGTACCAACCTACCAACTCTACAATTTTCAGCGCACCAACTTGTTTACATAAGAGGTGCAGTTAATTCGTTCCTCACGGTTTCCGATCGCACTGCAGTGTTGCGGTACAGGCATAAATTGTTGTATCGTGCCATTGGCCGTTATTTATGTTCCGCGCCGTGGATGCGCGATCTCAGACGCATAAATACGATCCACAGATTTGGTGCGCTACCAGTGGTGTGTCGGTGTGAGAAATATACAGCTATGTGGCTTCTGAAGTAGCTTGATTCATTTACTAGGCTTTTGTTTGGCATTCCGGGAAATAAAGTCAACGTAACTTGCGTAACCAAATGGAGTATCAACTCACACGTTAAATGGATAATGTCTCTAATTTTTTAATCCATGAAAATAACAGATAATACCTGACGTCACCCTTAAAATGTAAATACTAAAAGGGAACTTGAAATTCAGTAATACGGTGGCTTAGTAGGTAGAGCGGCGCCACGGTACGGCGAAAGTCGCGGGTTCGAGTCCCGCTCGTGTCCATCATTTTTCCTTTATCAATTTAGATCCATGAAAATTTCAAAATCCTGCTGTCCAATCACTTGTGGACCAATGCCCATATCTTAACTATAATTATTAAATGAGAAAATTAATTTACAATTATTCTAGCTTCTACTACTATTGTCCGGCTTTCACTGGACAACAATCACGTGGTCATATATATATATATTGCTACAAAAGTGTTCCAATACTCACTTGCATGTATGTTTGTCACCCTAGTAGGGGCCACTTCACGATCCGTTGCTCGTCTGAATTATAAGACGGCACTAAATTTCTCGATTGAATTTATGAGTTATCGTAAATTTTGACGAGTCTCGCTATCGTCGTATTTAATTACGTACTAGTAATTATCGTTTTACCGGTCTTCCAAATTGTCGCATTAAATGTCTCTAGTAAATGTTGACGTTATATTATGAGACCGGCGAGATGTTGTAGTATTGTATTCCCACCCAAGACAAATAATATAATGTAATAGTAACTTGGGATAGTTCATATAAGTTCAACTGGTCCCAAACTTGGCAGAGCCTGTATTATGGCTACCAGTCAACTGATAAACATTACTTATATATTTCTAAATACAATCCCCAGACACTAATGATTATGCAGGCAATCTTAAATGGAGACCAATATAATTTGGAGGGCCTAACTTACAAAAAAAATTAACTACTCAAAAATTGAACATACATAATTTACAATGTTGAGACTGATTTTACATGTAATGATACTAGAACTACATAAATTCAAATCATTTATTGGAACTAAAACGAATTTACAATATTAATTGTGCGTTACACATTAGTTAGGAAAACTGTGTTGCTACTGTTAGCGCCCACCTCCAAGATGGGGACAGTGTTCCAACATGAAATTTAAATCTAAAAATTTAATTTATTTCTAACAATAACTAAAGAAATTACTAAATAATGAGATCAATTGTTTATGTGTGATAGGTTTGCGCGTGTGTTTTCCAAAAAAAAAATACAACTTACAAGCCCCAAATCTCTAATATTATAAACATTTGACCCACATAAACGAGAACCCAGCGCTATTAACACGCGCAAACACCCAAAAGCACCCACAAACACCCGCGAAATCCGGACCCAACGTTTTTGCAAACTCCAAAGTTTCTTTCAAGGCAGCCTTCTATACGTCGTTATCACTGGCCTATAGAGACGACACGACGCACGGTGATTGATATTAATGGTGGGCGGTGTGCACACGGCCTTATCTCCGCTGTAGACATAAATCCGAGCGGAGACCTTTTCATAAAGTAGGACGGAGATGGCGAATACTTTGTAGTTTTAAAGAGGTCGAGTTTTGATGCATGGCCCGGTGTTGTGGCGAGGCTTAGAAAGAATATAATGTTTACCGAGACAGAAAATAAGGTTTTATAAAGTTGTGTGTGTATCTCATTGCTAGAAAAAATACTGTTTAGATTATTATATTATATATGAAATGAGCATTGCAATTATGTGTGTAATTTTTATCACTATTTTTCAAGACTTTTTTTGAGAAATCTTCACCCCACACTTGTGATTTCTCCTTTATGGTGAGTGCGTTTCACAAACATGTAATATCAAATACACGGACACCCAGACTCAGGACAAACATTTGCAAATCACTCGATTTTTTGTCCTGTGCGGGGAAAGAACCCGCAACCTAACACAGCACTACGCCAATCAGATAGTCATGATGGAGGGAGTCTTATTGCTGGGCCTGTGGTATCCACAACGCAATTATTTTTACACATGGCTACAACATGATTCTCATTTCAAGTAGAAGTAACATTAATATGTAAACATTCGTCCGTTTGATAGCACTTTTACACTAGAAGGTAATATATTAGTGGTGCACCACGGAGGCGTTTCCGATACACGACGATAAATTAAACGCAGTGCCGGCCACGGGCGTAGCGGTGCAGCTCTATTGCTACGACGCTCAGTTGCTACGCCGTTCAGTGGCTACGCCGTCGAGCGCTTGATGTTACGCAGAATTATAGAATAGCTGGATAAGGAATATTAATGCCGCAAGCCTTTACTTTAAAATATGATTTTTTAAATCATTGTTTAATTCTTCTAGAAAGATGCAGCGTTGGCAGGCCTCCCACCAGGGCGCTCTATGGGGCCTTTGTTCAACAGTGGACGTGAATGCAGTAGCCACATGATCTTACACGTGGGGTAGCTTCAATTAGGCATATTGGTGACAATTAGTGAGTAGATTAAAAAATAATAATACAATACAAAGTAATTTTAGGTAAATATTTAAAGGAACACAAAACCTCACCTTACTATACCTATTCTGTATCCATTCTCAGCGCATGTCAGATTAAAATTCATTTCAAAAGGATCAAATCACTCAATCAGAAGAAAATAATGATGCGAGGGTCGTAAAAGGTTCACGTATTGTCTTTCATAATACGGCTTTAACTTCCGTAACATTAATAAAGAGATTTATTGGCAAAATTGAGAAACACGTAAACGGTTTTCTGGAAAACACAAACAGTTGGTACCTATATTTAGCTCTCTGTATGGCGGTAAGTAATAGGGAAATGTTTTTAAATTTAACAATAAAACATTAGTAGCACCATAAGGGAAAGACATGGAATTGTGGAGAAATATAGGAGAGACCTTTGCCCAGCAGTGGGACACATTACAAGCTAATTTAAAAAAAACGGCACCATGAGGTATGTGGACTCGAAATTAATCTCAAAAAAAGTAACTACTAATTTGTTTTAGACTTTTGTTGTTTTAGATACTATAAGTTTTTATAGCATCATTGTCATTCATATTTATTTCGATGCAATCTAAATGACGTCTGTGGCATCAGGTCTTGCAATATAAGGCTTCGATTTTCAATATCTCGTATTTGCGTCACTGACAAAAATCATTAAAAAGTAAACCGCCAAAAATACTTATCCTTATTTGTACAATCCAAGACACCATACAGCAAAGAGCGCGTCGTGCCGGCGCCAGTTCCTTTGACCCTGTACCATTCACACCGTACCCCACAAATCTTACTAAACAAACAACTAATGGGACGGCACACTCAATGGGAAAGCTTTATAGCGAAAAATAGGTCTTCAGTGATTGTGTTGCCGTAATGGCGCTATGTAATTTGCTTTGTATACCTACTTGGTTATAAATAGTTATTGTAGTTTTGTTTTTCGGTGCAAATTGTTAAATTAATCGTCGTTAATTGAAATTTAACGGTATTTCTTCTCGGAGGTAGTTAGGAAATGCCGGTGCCATCTAGTTTAAAAAAATTGACGATTAAAAGTGTTAAACCTATTTGCAAAAATATAGTCATTTATCATTATCATTTGACTTCGTATCGCAGGAATTAATCCACAAATCAAACATCCAGAAGTGAAAGGAGATAACATTAAGAAGTGGTAGGCCACAGCCTAATTTAAGGTTATAGATCTGCTAGTTGGTTCGTCAAACACAAATTATTTTAGCAATGCTATATTTATCAGTTACGCAGAAGTTTAAGTTGTATTCAAATTAAAATTATTTTTGAATTTATTGATACTATGGCTATTATTGTCCTTGTACACACTTTATACATATAGGCATTTTGTTATGCACTCATTGACTTTTAAATGACTTCCTAAAAATATTTTATGAAAAAGAAGCTACATTTTAACACCTACCTATACACACTTTATCTCACTTAATGAAAAACCATCCAACCGTTATTAAAAGGCCGAGAATCACCACACAACACTAACCCTCGGTACCAACGGGTAACCCTAAACAGCCTCCCCAAATAGATAAGAAACACTTCTAGCTGACGCGGCGTCATTATACGTAGTGTTACTAACTATTAGGTAGTGAACTAATTGGGTACAAAACCGGGGGTGATCCGTGCCCGTGGCGCAATTAGTGCGGGCCCGATCTAATGACTCGGAAGTTTTGTAGCGACCACTAATTACTGACCGTGGGAGGCTGGTGAGTGCAGTAAGCGGTGGAGGGTTGAAAAATGTAATAACCACATCTTTGTTTCTTGAAAATGGTAGACGAAAATATCCATTTTTTAGTTTGAATGAGTGAGAGACTTCAATC
Organism: Abrostola triplasia; assembly: GCA_946251915.1. Taxonomy (NCBI): domain Eukaryota; kingdom Metazoa; phylum Arthropoda; class Insecta; order Lepidoptera; family Noctuidae; genus Abrostola; species Abrostola triplasia. The sequence continues at coordinate 3,108,387 of OX276425.1, forward strand.
CAAAAAAAATATGAATAGATAGTTTTAGTAAACTTACAATACTACCACAGAATTGTGGTAACCCAACTAATTTCAAACATGAGAAAGATCTTAAAAATAGATTAGAGTCTTCCAAGTTTAGGGGCAAAGAAAGTGATATTACTCACCAAACTTATTGTATAATATTTCAAAGTTACTAAACAGTCTTCTAGAAGATAACATTCACGAATACTACGCTGTAAAATAAATAATACATACTATAGTATATGCTTTGCATTCAACGATATTTTTAACATGGAACACATTTTGAAAATAAATTGTCATTTTATAATCACTATCTTCTATAACTTGTACCTTCATTATGAAAATTTCCACGTCAATGAAAATATATTTAAGACCTCCAACTTTCTGGTTTTACATCCAAATTATTCGACAGCGAAGCAAAATCGGGATATTTGGAATTTGACTCCGAATTTTGAGAAAGAAGTTAGTACGAGATAAGCGAAATCAGGGAACTATGAGCTAATGAATAATTGATTGGAAATGTTTCGAAAATCGTTAACTGAATAAAGACTCCGACTGAGTGGAGGTAAGGAGGTATTTTGGACTAAGAGTTGTGCCTAAGATTCCTGTTCAGTAGTATTTATGGGATCTGCAATTATTTCTTTTAGGGCGGGAGTTAATAATGATCTCATATAAGAAGTATAGGTACTGTAGACTCAACGCCAGACACACACTTATGGATTTTCGTATAGTAGAGTAAGCGCTGTGTACGTGTAAGTGAAGAATCCGCCGTGACGTCATGTAGAATAAACTTTAAGTAAGTTAAGTAGTGGATAAGTTATTAAAGTACCTAATAAATAAATACAATGAAAATATAAAAATTAATACCGTCGCACATTTTTATAATATTTATAAAAGCCTTCGACACTTCTAATTCTAACAGAATGAACAAAAACCGTTATCTGGTTTTCGATTCGTTCGACTGGTAAAAAGGCCGTTAATCCAACATCTCATCTACCCTTACTCGGGGTATTTCAATTAGATTTAGTATTATCTCCATCTTGCGGTCCCTTGCGGTGCGTTGTACGAGTCTGCGATATTTCTAAAGATAAAGGACCTTGCTATTGTTGCAAGACGTGCGGCGTAATAAGATATGTGGACGTCGCGTCATAAATCTGGGGACTTTAATTACTTGTGTTATGGTATGGTTGCAGACTTCATTGGTGTCATGCGCGCACGACGGGAATACTGAACTAGGAGAAATATTTTCTATCCAGAAGTCTAGCAATAATCTAATTAGCTCTGGCAAACATTATTTAAATTGTAATCAACAATGCAGGGATCCAAATCACGCCGTTTCGAGTATAACGTAATTAAAAAACGATCATATTCCTATGACTTTTGGTGTCATTTTAGCATGTTGCCCATTCTAAACTTGAATTAAAATTGATAAAGAAAATTTGAAAAATGATGGATACGTAACATATTCCTTTTCAGCTACAAGAAACGTTACAGTATGATATTTTGAAATCCGCTGCTCTCTATATGTTATTTTTAGCTGCGCCCCGCGGTGTCCAAGGTATCAGCTACCTCCATATAAAATTTCACCAAAATCGGTCTCGCTGTTTGAGCGTGAAGAGATAACAAACTTACAAACACACTCATAAGCTTTCGCCTTTATAATATTAGTGTGATAGTGTGATTGAACTCTCCAACATAGCTAAACTGCCGTGACGTTTAACATAGGTGTTAAAGGGTGCTAGAGCCGTAAAGTAATACACGGTCAATAGTCGTGTTCCCTCTACGAAACTTCTTTGTGGGTTTAAGAAACGTGTTTTATTATTTCCTTTCCGACATACTTCCTGTTCTCGCTATGTATACTTGTTTCATGGTCTGATTGGCTCCTAAAATATTTGTTATGGGGCCTGAAACCGTTTCTATAGTGTGAATAGTAATGTTTTTTTTTGGAAACTAAAAAGGACAAGTGTAATGGTGTTTTGGTTTAGCGAGTTACTCTTTTACGTACTTACTTCTACGTATTACCTTACTTATAAAAATTGACAGTGTTAAACAATTGTTTAAATTATACCTGTCACTGTCTTTTGCATGTCAAAGAATAGAGATGTCAATAGACTTAACATGTTAGCATTGTGTCTGGGTGTAATGTATCTATTTATGTATGTATTTAGAAATATATTATAAGTATGTTTATCAGTTTTCTGATTGCCATAATAGACTTTCTGGTTACTTTGGGAGTAGATGACGTTGTGTAACCCGACCCAAGATATTATTATTATTTTTTAAAAGCCTCACTGGTTTGACGTGGGTTTAAACTGCCACGAGTGCGTATAAAATCGTTCGTCAATCGCAGAGCCACAAACAACTTTTCAAAAAGAATTTAAACGTTTTTTCTTATTTTTCTGTAATTTATTTTATCCCAAAAATATCCGTCCCAACGTTTAAAAACGATAGTTATCTGCGTACAAATATTTTACAGTGTCATGTGAACCAGATAGGCGTTCTCATAACTCAGCTTTGACAAATTGAAAAATGTAACAAAGCTGGTGGGGGTTTAAATTTTTCCTTTGACAGCGCGCGAACTTTAGGCATGCCGTGAATGCTGGCGACAGTGCTCCGTGCTTTACTTTGGAAATATTAAATAACCAGAGAGCGCTCTCTCTGGGGTATGCTTTTTTATAATGCTGAATCGTAAGTTTTAAAGATTCTTTATATAGATCCCTCTATGAATTTTTGACACAGAAGTACGACAACCTACTTAAATACCATGAAAATGGTTTTTAGGATTTAATGAGCACTTAGCACATGTCAAACATTTTTATTTTTTTTCCATTACAACAATACCAAAGCTAAATAAACTTACAACATAATAAATGACAATCGAAATTAAAGTTCTCTTAAAAGAAGAATACCTACATAAAAAGCTGACAAAGGCATTCAAAACCTCCGACACCCGTCACTTCTTTATTTGAACAAACCAAAAGTTTTCCTTTACCCCATAGTTTGGTACGTAATTAATAAACAGGCCAGAGATTCCTGAACACGCAAGTATCTGACGGCCGTACCCCTGCCCGGGCCACTTGGGGCAGGCTGCTTGCAACTCGCTAATTACTTCGCCAAATATTTACTTTGCCGAGATTCTCCTTTCTACGAGGATTAGGAGCCGGTTACAGTAGAAAAAGATATTTTCGCTTACGCATTTGTGACGATTTCTGAGTTTTTTCGACTGAAATTAACAAAATATAAAATGAAACATAACATCACGCATGTATTCCTCGAAGGAGTGACCGAGCTGTGGAGTACCTACACGCACATTTCGCTAGTCATGTTATAAGTCCTAATGTAATAGTGGGCGAGAATACTAACATCAACCGGGCACAAAACCAGATTCCGTGCTGCGACAAAGAATTATCTAATGGAAAAACTCAATAACACTTTGCTCGACCCAGGATTCGAAAAATCACGGTCATTCAGTCGCGCTTAGACCACTAGACCAACGAGGCCATTTAAATAAAGATTTACTACCTTTATTTAAATGGCCTCGTTGGCCCAATAAATATTATTTGAAGAACATATCGCCTCTGCTAACACTGTGTGTGCTACCTTAAGCACGACGGGAGCGCCTTTGCTACTTACAGTGACGAGTTAGGACATTCTTGACAGTCACTAAACAGATTAAAACAAGATAAGATGAATGTCGAGACTGATGACCCATGAATACATTTATTACCAAAATAATTAGCTCTATAAATTATACCAGTATACATTTTCCTTCATTATCCCTTAGGAGTTAAAATAGTGAGACTCGTTACCAATATCACCATACACTAGGAATATATTATACTTTGAGTGAGCTTCACCAACAAAAAAGCCAACAAAAAAATTCCCGTAACAGTATTTTTTGCAGAAAAATATTAACCACTACCTGCGCCCCGCGATATTACCCGCTACATTTTTTCGGGATAAAAAGCTATATTGCTTAAGTGTTACTCTACGGTGTGAGCTACCTCCATATGAAATTTCATCAAAACTGGTCTAGCCGTTTAAGCGTGAAGAGGTAGCAAACATACACACAAACTATAGCCTTTATAATATTAGTGTGATTTGCCGAAGACGCTAACGGAAACTAGTACAATAGGTTTACTAGTATATTAGGCAGAATATCGCAGTTTGAATGTAGGCCAACCAAAGCAATGTCGTGCGTCTATCGAATGCCCGGCGGTACTGCAATAGTTGGTAGAGGGCGGATGTGGTGTGTGAGCCACGGATACGTCTCCGAACATCTCTGGATTTCCACAACCACGTACATAGTCGAGATATATTGTCATATTGTCAGGCTTAGCGTATCGTAGCATAGTGAACTAGCTTTCCCCGGACTTTGGCCATATGACATTTTTTACACTGATTTATTTTTGAGATAAATCTAGCTAAGTTATAATCGTTTCACATAATATTTACGTTTGTAAAGTAGCCACTTATGAAAGTTGCATGAACATAAGTTAATTACTCTTCATTTACAGGTTTGTATACACACAACAGCAAGCAAGACTAAGTTAACTTAGATATGCCACTTATTAAGCCTAACGCGGCTTAGACCGCTCAATTCAAAACTGATAAATTCAAATTACCGGCGTTCGAATAACAAGACATACTCTTGCCATCTGTCAAATTAAACATATCTACATAACGTACGAAGCTTTTCAACATACTAATATAGATATAGAGACCAGTTTACATACAATATCCACAGTTTTGAAACGTCCCCCAAGCATCCATCATAGCTTCTTAATTGAGTAATGGCCGATGCGACAGCTAGTTCTGATTGATCGCAACCAAGCTAAATATGATGTATTGCGTCTCGCTTTGACTGCTGTTTAGGGACTTAATGTCCGTGACGTGTTTGTGGCCGTGTGGGCACCCTTATGTTGCTTTGAGAACTTGTTTGTGGGAGACATGTTTTGTGAAAGTTTGGCTTTGAAGGGTCAGTGAAAGGTTATGAAAATTCAAGCCTATTTGCTCGGTATGTCTGCGGTATAAATGTACCTATGTAATTAGGTATAATCAGTTGATATAAACATACTTAAAATAACGCCACGCTTGTATTCCCCGAAGGGGTGGGCAGACGTGCATATATAGTACACCCACATTTCGCCAGTTATGTTTTTAGGTCCAAAGGGGGGCGAACCTATTGCCATCAACCGGGTAGAATGCAGACTCCGTGCTGCTGCTGAAAATAACCTAATCGAAAAACCCAAAACCACTTTTTCCGATCCAGGATTCGAACCCAGGACCTAGCAGTCGCGCTTAGCGACCACTAAAATCACGAGGCAGTCCATAAACATCTTCAAATATTAAAAGTAATTGACAGACATTGGCCCGCCTGTAAGATATTTTTTTGCATTATGTAATGCAGACACGAAGCTACCTACTCATCTAATTTAACGAAAATTCTCACATTTAAATAAAGCACATGAATATAAATACGTTATTTACATGTAATGGACATGTTTCTTATACCGTTCAAGACAAGGTCGCGGCGATCGATACAGGCTGCTATTTACTTTACTTACAAATAAGAACAATGTTTATTTTTGCGATTCAATCTAATATATCATATTGTGGATGGGTGGGTAGGTAGGTAGGGATTTTATGTTTGGGAATGAATGGAATTGTGCTCATGTAATCTCCCTATTGAAGAATGCTGGTTGATAATAACACCACGCCTGCACTTAACCAAGGGGTAGGCAGAGGCGTGCGTCAAAATTTGCCAGTCATGTTATAGGTCCTAGGGTAATAAGGGGCGAGCTACAATTCCAGACCCCGTGCTGCTACTAAGATGGTAAATCTTTTCTAATGAAAGCACCCAATAATATTTTGCCTAACGCGTGAATCGAACCCCAGAGCTCCCGATCAGCAGTCGCGCTTTGCGACCAAACCAACGTGACAGTCAAATATATTGACAATCAAAATCAGTAGTTGACCTTGGGTGCTAATTCTTTTCAAAGTAGTGGTAGGTATACTTGGATGTTTACAGACTCATCCACACTCATCGTTCATTATAAGTGTGACGTCATTATTTATGATTACATTTTAATTACCATTCATCGGGCCCACGCCGTCGTCCTCTCACTCGTCCCGCCATCACGGCGACGAAGGGAATTGTATTCTTCACAAAGTACACAACAAAATTATCGATCTTTTAGCTATAAGCACTTCAATATTCATCCAGGTTCACTTATAGGCAGGGATTTGAGACGTTACTGAATATATCGTTATTTTTGTTTGGATACTGTTATGTAGTTACATTCCTGTGTGAGGCGGGATATCCTACTAATATTATAAATGTGAAAGTTTGTGAGTATGGATGTGTGGATGTTTGTTACTCTTTCACGCATAAACGGCTGGACCGATTTGGTTAAAATTTGGTATGTAGATAGGTTATACCCTGGATTAACATATAGGCTACTTTTTATCCCGAAAAAATGTCGCGGGTAACACCGCGGGGTGCAGCTAGTTAGAGAGATAATTAAACACCGAATGCCGTACCAATACTGTTACTTTAAAGAATACACAATTAATAGGATTGCAAGACACGAAATAATGCTATATATTCTTTAAGATTAACTAGCTGCGTCCTGCGGTGTTACCCACTACTTTTTTTTGGGATAAAAATCAAGGTGTCAGCTACCTCCATATGAAATGTAATCAAAATCAGTCAAGCCGTTTGAGCGTGAAGAGGTTACAAACACTTACAAACTTTCGCCTTTATAGTATTAGTGTAAAGTGTGTTTTCGTTGTGGGTTCCAAGACTGTCGAACCGTTTCTCTGGGACGCCTCGAGCTTCATTGTCTCGATGGTTTGCAATGGTTATCACTGTAGATCCTGGCCTACAGGAGTCACGGGCACGAGTGGTGAGCTTGTCCCGAAAAAAACGAAATAAGGCTGGTTACACAGTAATAGGTAGACACACACTACACCAGGTACTAAATAACGTATCTGAACAACAATAACGATATTTTGAATACCGTTTCTAGTCCCTGCTTATAGTCACTAAAAATTGCTAATTTAAAAATGTTATTTCTACGGAGATGTCCTATGTAAACTGGTTCGTCAGTACTTCTGATACAAACAAACCACGTTCAATAGAACACATGAAACTTATTCTAGAGTAATTGTAAAAGTTAGGTCGTTATTAAGTTGTTACCGGAGATAACTGGATTCTGAAACTGCAAATATTTGTTCGGATCCCCGCTAGGTGAGGTGATTGGCTCAATTTGTGTGAAGCACGACTGGTAGCCGGTACCCGGGAGACATATTGTTGTCGAGAGTATTATGTTATTAGAAATGCTCGTTTTCTCGTGTGTGAGTGTAAATGTAGTATCTACCTACACCCACACTTTGACTCACCTCTAAGTATGCTAAGTTTTGCTATCAGTCGGGCACAATTCCAGACTCCGTGCTGCTACTAAGAATTACTAAATGAAAATACCCTGTCGTTGGTGGACCTGTTGAAAATAAATAAATAACCCACTAACAAATTTCCTGGCTCGGGCTTCGGGCCCAGGGCCTCATGCTCAGTAATCACGTTTAGACACTAGACCAACGAGGCAGTCACCTACACATGCTGCCTGCCTTGTTGGTCCTACCTAAAATAATATTTAGAAATATTAATATTAAATAATTTTCTCTATATACTTTCTAATTTATTTAATTTTTTATAGCCGGTATTAATCGCAATGGTATAAAGATTCAAACGACACTCTGTACATCAAAATCGATTCAGGCATTTAGAAGTTACGGTGGAATCAAGAAACGCACATACATACATGAATCCTGAATATACTATATTTCTTTTTTTGGGCAGTCGTGTAATAATAACTTGTTTCGACATCATCTATCGCTAACTGGTAAATGTCAATTTAATTATTCGATAGACACGTGAACGTTGACCTCATTAACGAAAATAACAAAACAGAATGTTAAAACCAATTATTTTCAAGACAGACTCGTTCTTTATTTATTCTTCCATGAATAATGTTCCATCTCCAACATTCATAAACGCTTAAGTGAAAATTTTGCGTTTAATAAAATATAAATTTAGTCTGTCTCCGCTACTATAAGTCAGACGGGAGACTCCTCGACCTCACACAGACATTATATATTTTAAAGTCACATGACGCGACAGTAAAGCTCGTAATTTTCAGTATAATTTGAGTTTTATAGTACTTGGGCTCACACAAAATTGTTGATTCTTTAGTTTTCAGATTTTAGTATCACTTGAAAACGAATAAAAATGTTACGACTGAGATAATAATTTTAACGAGTTGTCTTCTTTTGGCGAAGTCAGCAGCCTGAATAGATTTTTGTTGGAAAAATATTTATTACAACAATTCCATACGCAATCATAACAATAAGTAATATAACTAGAGTAGGTATATAAAAAAAAAATTAAAACTAAACTTATCTTACTGTAAAAAAATTCAAATAGTCTCCGTAAACTATATAAATAGAAATTCTGTAATTGTCAAAAGTATTCTCGTTTACTGATCTAACATCTATAAAAAATACGGAACAATGGCTGCTAAATTAGCGTAAAACATAACCTGTGAAAGCTGTACCACACCACTAATAAATCCTTTTGTAATCTCGCAAAACATAATCGTGGCGATAGTTTATACAACAAACAACGCCTATTATAAACGAATATCGCCCACATTTTCCCGTTTCGTGTCCAATCTGATAATTCAATTACGCCTTTATTTCAAGAGACCGTTCACGCGACCGAAGAAAAATACCGCAAACAATGTTTTTACCACGCCACGTTTAACAACGCTGCGACAGAGTAACACGATTTAATTGTAGATTTAGAGGTTCGAAGTGTAGCAGCTTTACTTTACACGAGAATGAAGCGTTTAAAATGTCAGTCTATCTCTTCAACTGTGTTTTTACACGGAAAATACACTGGCCTGCAGCACTAAATACCTACTACATTTTTAAAATCAGATTTTTTTTTTACTAAGTTCGAGATTTAAAATAAATACGCTTTATAACAAATTTTATTAGTTTTCTTTGAAAGTATAGAAAACTATTTCATGTCCTTTTTGTTTACTTAAAAGTTATAGCAATTTTAAAAGTGTAATCCTTAGTTTTGCAGGCCAGTGTATTGTTATAGGCACGTTACCTTACATAGGATTTTTATGAAGGACGATGCACGGAAAAATGTGGATTTGTTGAGACCCCTATATCTACACCTTTGGAGGCTTACAGGCAAGGTTAAAATAAGCATTTCTTGCTCTTCCTACTTGGTCGGAAAGTCTTGAAGAAATATCTGTTTAATTATGAACAATCTTTAATAGACTTTGATCTGACCTGATCTGATTTGACCTTTCAAAGTAATTCCACTTTAAAATGTAACGTGAATTTCACGAGGATATAATACACGAGAACTACGAAGGACAGAATGAGTGAACCATAAATGTTTTCTAGCAAGTACCTAAAACTTCATAAAGTCCGCAGATATAATTTTAACTAACCCATTAATTTGTTTAACGGCTGAGTATAAAATGAATTAAAATACTATAAAACCGCTCATAAACTTAAATAATGGCAACACTAAGAACAGTTAGAAACAACTTTTTAATTTTATTGTTTTGTCGTCGACATAGGCATGATACTTTAAAAGGGTGAGGTCTAGGTGATTTATACGGGCTTATCTCAGGGATAGTACAGAGTTGGCTAAATATTATTACCTTTAAAAACCAAAATGGCCCCCCACGTCTCCTGCTTCGTGGGTCTGTTTCACTAACATGAAATTCGAGAGTAAAAAAGAAACCACACTAAAAAAACCATATTGGAGACAAACATCTGAATCAATCACATAAAAAAAACATCGAATCACACAAATTCTTGTTACGTGCGGGAATCGAAACCGCGACCCTTAGCGCAGCAGTCCAGTCGCTTAACCACTGCGTCAATCAGGTTAGTTCATTACATAAATGTAGATATTATAGAAAATAATTATGCTCTCCCAAAAAAAGAGATAATATAACTTCTTTTTACTATTCTTTGACATGCATTCGATAGTGACACAAACAATTTATTCAATTTAACCTTTTTTTTAAAGTAACCGATAAAATAAATTAGATAATAACACCTGGATAAGAGACGCTCCAAATAGAGAGAATTGGTAGAGAAAAAGGGAGGCCTATACCCAGCACTGACTGCCTCGTTGGTCTAGTGGTGGCTAAGTGCGACTGCTGAGCACGAGGTCCTGGGTTCGAATCCCGGGTCGGGCAAAGTGTTATTGGGTTTTTCCATGAGGTAATTCTCAGTAGCAGCACGGAGTCTGGATTTGTGCCCGGTTGATGGCAATAGGCTCGCCCCCTATTACATTGGGACCTTAAACATAACTGGCGAAATGTGGGTGTACTATATGTGCACCTCTGCCTACCCCTTCGGGGAATACAGGCGTGATGTTATGTTATGTTATGTGTTTCTATACCCAGCAGTGGGTGATGCAGCTGAAATGATGATGAACAGAGAAAGTGCTATACATATAGTAAACCAACCTACCCTCGGCTAGTTTCGCAAAAAACTTGTCACATTTTTAGACAACAGCCATGCAGCTACAGCATCGATTTATTCATGCGTACAACGGATCCCCTTCTACCGTGGACCCCCTCAAAGGTCTCCCATATCGCTAAATCGTCGGGGTCATTAGAATGCCTCGGAGCAAGTCTAATTGTTTCCCAGTGAGGGAAGTATCAATTTGCAAGCAATTTGTAATCGCGATTATTTGAAATTAAATGTTTGGAGTTAAATACTTTTTGTTAGCTAGTTTTTTGGGTCAGTGTCGGGGGAAAGTATTTGAATAAAATTGTAAAAAGGTTGTTCAATGTAATGATACGAAAAATTGATATACAATAGAGTAGACTTACTACGGTCTACTTATTGATATTATAGTTTGTGTTTGTGCCCAGTGAGGAGCAATAGGCTTGCTGACTACATTAGGACCCGTATAACTGGCGTTATTTAAGTGTACCTACTTAGGTAACTCTAATTATTCCCTCGGAGATTAAAGGCGTGATGTTTTGTTCTGTATGCATATACAAACTCTTATTTAACGTAACATCACGACTGAATTTCCCGAAGGGGTAGGCAGAGTTGCACGTATAGTACGCCTACATTTCTCCAGTTATGTTAGAGGTCCCAATGTAATAAGGGGCGAGCTTATTGCCAACAGTTAGGCACAAAGCCAGTCTCCGTACCCTAGAATTTTCCGATGAAAAAATCCAGTAACCCTTTTCCCGATCCGGGATTTAAACCCAGGACCTAGTGTTCAGCATATGCTCTTAATTAAATCAAGTACAAAAACCAAGTAAATCTAATAACTTACTGTGAAAGTAGAATGCAAAATTGCTTCGCATAAAAAGAGTTCTAACGTTTACGTGGAATAGAAAAATTATGTATTTGGGTCAACTGAACTTTAACTAAATTAATAATTGGACAACATTATGTTTTTGTTAGCTTGTATTTACTTTACTATGGCTGGTACTTAGCTGGAATAACTTAAATAACATGGATGCAACAGCACGCAAGCAGCGTATTTTGTTGTATATTATACTAGCTGCGCCCCACGGTGTTACCCGCTGGATTTTTTCCTGATTAGGGATGCCCAAAAAAGTGTATTGTATCGATATATCGCATCGTAACTGTATCGAATTCCTTTGTATCGATACGCGATTTTATCGCCTCCCTTTGTATCGATATATCGTATCGTAACAATATCGCATGCTTTTCAATGAATAATAAGTGTATATCAATGCAAAGCGGTATCTTTTTAATGTTTTTCATAGAAAACAATAATACACTTTGATTAATAAAGTTTGACGGTATTACAAAGTCTAAAGATGTGTTTAAAATAATCTAAATCTACCTACAAGTCTAAACAAAAATCTTGTTCAATAAACAATTTTGTCAGCAGTATCTCTCATTACGATTAACAATATATTCAATGGCAGTTTATATCATCATTTTGTTATGATGAATAAGAATTATAAATTATAAATAGAAGTATAAAATATAAAACATTGTCTTAGTTTGATACGATATGGTAATGCGATATTTATATTGGAGTACGATATATCGAGCGTATCGTAAGGCCAAAATATCGCATAAAATATCGATATATCGTATAATGTTGTATCGATATTACGATATATCGCATCGTATCGGGCATCCCTATTCCTGATAAAAAGTAGCGTATGTGTTAATCCAGGGTGACGCTACCTCCATATGAAATATCATTAAAATCCATTCAGTAGTTTTTACGTGAAAGAGTAACTTACATCCATCCATACATACAAATGTTCGCGTTTATAATGTTAGTAGCGATTAACGGTTAGTTCTCAAACTTAAACAAAGGTATTACTTAAAACGACATTACACACAGAATTAAAACTATAAATTCCGAAAATATTACCAACAATATCAGCTTTTAGCATATAAGATCCAATTGTATTAAAACGGTCCATTTCACAAGTATTTCGTGTTAAAATTGTGAAAAGTGAGTGAAAAATGAAAACATCACAAACACATACTCTCCCCCCGCCTCACCCCGCCCCCCGCCGTAGCGCATTGTCACACTACCCTCCCGCGGAGCAGAAAAATGACAATCACAAAGACTAAACTACAGAATAGACATAGTTCTATTAACTTTCATAGCATCTAAAAACTTACATTTTTGTTTATATTTATTACGGTTGAAGATTCACATGTAAAATATAAGTAAATCTGTGTTCAGATTACACAATTTTGGTTTCATATTCAGTACCCATTTAATTAAAACGAACTTTTGTTCTAGTCTCAATAGTTCTTGATTTTTAACATAAAGCAATATTAGGTACGGCACATTGTTGAACACTTCAGAACTAAACTAGCCTGCAAAACTAAATATCACACATTTAAAATTGAAATGATTTGAAAAAAAAATATAATATAGGTACGTAGTCGGTGCTTAGTTTTACAGGCCAGTGTATAATACTCGTAAAGATTAATTTAGTACGGTAGTTATCCAAAAATACACCAATGTAAGAGTATCTGTGAAATGAACCAGCTATCGGTAATATTTGATAGCGTACATAATCTTTGATCTCCACAAAGGGCGGATACGTCGGAAATTTTTCAAAAGTTTGCTGTTTCCTGCTTGTTGATTGTATGCATCCGAGTGAAAGAGTGATTTTTTGTGTCTCAAGCGTTCGCGGGGCAGTTCACGTGGAACTACTATGGAGCTAGTCAGATGCAGTCGACAAGCTTGAAGGTTCATTATGAAATCTCATGGTTTTTTTTATAGAAACGTCACCCCGCTGTAGGAATTTCTCCTGTCTCGTGAGTGCGTTTCACAAACATGAAATGTCACATACACAAACACCCAGACTCGGAACAAACATCTGTTGTTCGCACAAATTTTGCCCCGTGCGGGAATGGAAACCGCAACCCTTAGCGCAAAGGCTTAGCGACTCTGCCAGTCAGGACGTCGTTTTATAGGTGTAAAACTTCACTAATATCTGTTCAGGTATCTTCTTTCGATGCAGCGTTATACATTAATCAAGATAAACACTGCCCTTATCACGTCACACTAATATTATAAAGGCGAAAGTTAGTGAGTGTCTATGTTTGTTACCTCTTCACGATCAAACGGCTAAACCGATTTTGATAAAATTTTATATGGAGGTAGCTGACACCCTAGATTAACACATAGGCTACTTTTTATCCCGAAAAAATCCAGCAGGTAACACCGTGGGGCGCAGCTTGTACTTTTTATCCCGAAATAATGTAGCTAGTAACACTGCGGGGCGCAGCTCACCCAGGGTATCACCTACCTCCATATGAAATTTCTTTAAATCCATTCTGTAGTTTTACGTGAACGAGTAACAAACATCCATCCTTACAAACTTTCACGTTTATAATATTAGTAGGGATCTTTCTTGGTGTGCAATAAAGTATATTCTATCTATCTACGAACTGAATACAGCCTACTAAGGCGTATTTTCTTCGTGTTTGATTTGTTATCTCAGCATCAGTAGCCTCGTTAGAGATGCACCCAAGTAACTTGATCCTGATCATGTTATATCAATCTTCCTCGACAACTTAATGGATTATATAAAACGTCTCCGAGGGGACTGAATGCCGAAACAAAAAAGTTGGGCAGACATATTGTACCGGCTGAGAATAAGTCGAGTTTCTTGGATTGATAATAAAAAATACATGCTTTGGACAATATGTTTACCGCTTATTCTTCTAGTTATTCTTAAATTACACATTTCTGTATTAAATATTTAGTAAATTTTGTAAACATTTTACACATGTTCGTATTGGAAAATAATAGGCTAAAAGGCTAAAAGGGAACTTGAAATTCGATGGATGCGAGCAGTGACACGGTGGCTCAGTTGGCAGAGCGGCGCCACGGTACCTATAGCGAAAGTCGCGGGTTCGAGTCCCGCTCGTGTCCATCATTTTTCAAGTTTCCTTTATCAATTTAGATTTAAGCCTAGCATAGCAACATGCAAAAAAGATACGAAAAATCATATAATCAATGTTAGTTAGGTAAGGAAGAGCCTGGTGGCTTTTTCTGTCTGATTACACGATGGTTATCTCTTTATAAACTTGTAAGTATTTTAACATTTGAAGCCCTGATTTGCGCAGTGGCTGAGCGGTTGGACTGCTGCCCTAAGAGTTACGGGTACGATTACACGCTCGACTCGCACGGGACATAAATTTGTGCGATCTTCAGATCTTTGTTCCGAGTCTGGGTGTTTGTGTACATGATATTTCATGTTTGGGACACGAAACCACAATACCTAAATAAGCAATTTATAGCGTGTTGTTATATAGTATACGTTTAAAAAAAATCGCTAACAATTTATTTCTGAAGCATGAAATTGTGCATGTCAAAAATAAGAGCGGATTGTCTTAGCAGTAATGATATGGACCCTACAACAGTGTCTGACTGTCTGCATGCAAATTCTGACACTTTGGTTACTCAAGATCAGGGTAAGGGAGTGTCAATCATTGCTAAGTCAGCTCTCTGTACTAGTTATTATAATTTATTTTATTCTGTCGTGTATATTGCGTATGTCTTGATAGATTTTTGTGTGGAGTCAACTACGTTATACGAATCTAAATATTAATTAGGTTACCGTATCACACAATCAATTGTAAATTCAAATTATTGACCTTCTGTTTGAGTCTCGGTTCAAAACACTTTTACCCCACACTAGGAATTTCTCATGTCTTATGGGTTCATTTCACATGCATGAAATATCACATACACAAATACCTAGACTTGGGACCTTTTTATCCCGTGCAAGAACCCGTAACTCTAAGCGCAGTAGTCCAATTGCTTAGCCACTGCGCCAATCGGGTCATCGTTTTGCTATCCAAATATAATCATTTACAAGGTATTTGCTTGGCTTCATAGTATGAAAAGTGTTTAAATCTATCCAGATGATGCAAATGTCATAAAAAATTAACAGGTATCAAGCTTCAACCCTTACGAAATCGTCAGGTTAATAACAGGACTACCTAAAGTACGCTGTACAATAAACTAAGTAACTGGGCGCCACTTACAATGCACCCTGTAAGATACAAAAGCTAGAAAAAAAAAACAAAAATGTATTGAACTAGGATTATTTTTCACAACAAATATCAGAGTTCAATGCCACCCTCTTCCTCATGTCTTATTAAACAGGAGTGTGCATTCATTTCGGCTTCGTTGAGGCGGTCACGCCCCCGCTTTTAGTCCGGGATCCCGTACTAATAAATTGCCGGGATTGGTGGGAATGCGTCCGGGACTGCAACGGGATGCGACGCCGCGGCGCCGTCGCGTGTCGGATGGATATGCAAAATATATTTTAAGATAGAAATAGAGTAAAAAGGCGTTTGACGTTTTAGTGTCGATAGTTTGTTGTCAAAAACAAGAGATTTTGTGAGTTTTCAAGATTTTATGTATTGTTTTGAAAATGGATACTGAATTATTGTTATCCACCTACCATGAAATAGTATTTAAAAATGCCAACATTACACGTACTTACATACGTTGATTTTGATAAGTTAATGATGCTAAGACAAAGCAGAAGGTAAAGTTCAAATTGATGTAGGTGAAAAGTGATGGACACAAGCGGAATTGGAACCCGTAACCTTCGCCGATCCGTGGTTGTACTTTTATTATCTATTTCTAGAAACACCGTCTATCCACTTTTCCAATAGGACTGTCACCCTTTTTCTTATCGTATGGTTGATGAACAGCCTGGTGTCAGAGTTTAAACCGCCTGTAGGCCTCTGCTATGACTTTACACCATTGACAAATCTCTTCAGTGTGCCGGTTTCCTCACGATTTTTTCCCTCCCCGTTTTTGGCAACTGATAACTACGATACGCACATGAATTCAAAAAGACTTTGGTAGATTGGGTTTGAACTTGCGCCCTTTGATAGTCCAACGGTCATACCACTAGACTATAAAGTTTCAAGTAGAAAATCATTAATATTTAATAGTCTGCCGGGCACCAGCGGTATTTATGGTTGTTATTAATTTCGCCATTATTCCGTCATTGGCAGAATCCCATAATACCTTGCGCACAATGAAGTATTGCCATAAAAATACTGTTGACGTTTATGTGTTGCGCGGGAAAATAAAAGTAGTTAATAGAAGGACCCATAAAACTATGGTCCATACTGGTCCGCTGGTCAAATATTAATGCCTGCACATAAAATACTTATAACTTCTGTGTATGGGCCTAATATTACCTCTTATCCCGATCTACTTTAGGTCCTATGAACTGAATTATAATTTAGTAGAGTGACGACGTAAGTGAAACAATATTATGTAGATAATAATAATAATATCTTGGGCCAGCTCACACAAGATCATCTGATTCCAAAGTAGGCAGAGCCTGTATTATGGCAACCAGACAACTGATAAACATACTTATATATTCCTAAATGTAGATGCAGTTATTTTGTTTTTCTTCTTATTATCGTACGGTTTATGAACGATCTGGTGTCAGAGTTTAAACCTATATTTTGTTGCGATTCAGGATAGAGGTAGGTTCTACCTAAATTAAAGAGTCAGTCAGGTCTTTAACATTATAATGTATATATTTTCATGTAAGCAGTAGTTGTCTTTGTTGCAACAATTACCTGAAAGTGTAGGCAAAAGTATGTATGTAGGACTGTAGGTACTAATTGTCCTCTGTAAAACCACGTGACTAACGCGCCATTAAATAGGCATAATTAAATTAGTCAGCCCCCTTACCATGAGCTCTTAGCAGGGCAGTTTACGTTGTGGAAGCGAAACGCAGCATTACACTGGACGTAGCGGCGTCATAGTAAGGGGATGCAGTTTCCTAGAAATTACAATAACTTAGTAAAGGTCGAAGTATAAGGTATAAATCTTAAGTCGGTCTACCACTAATAGACTGTGTAAATATCTTCTAAGAAATTCCAAAGTACTCAAAAAAAATGTAGGTACATTAGATGAATTAAAACATAGCCAGCATGTTTTAACCAAAGAGATTACGTTAATATTATGTTACGGTACAAAGCTGAGTTTCACGCATCACGACACGCAGGCGAAGACTAAGGTCCGTTTATTATGTATGAGCCCAGCCTGTCATACATGAAATTCAAATGAGCACAAATAAATTTTTATGCGTTTCATGTTAACCCTCTAAAACGCGGAATATTCTTCAAGGAAACGCCCTCGCGATGACAGGCGTAACGTCTTTCGACCACAAAGGACCAAACTCGCAAAACTTTTATGTCCATCGCCCCTTTTGTACACAAACGTCAATCAAAGTTTATTGTGAACTGTCAATGGATGTTAAAACTAACCCTTTCAGTGTTCAACGGTAATGGAAGTCGCAATATTTTTATGAATAAGGAGTTGCCGTAAAAAGTTTTTATTGAGTCAGAGATGTAAGTTGCCAACTAAATATTTATATAATGTCGTTTGAAGATTTTATGGTAAATAGGAATTTCCGCTTTTTACTTCTTCTGTAAATAAATAAGCTTTGATAAATAAAGGGATGAGTTTATTTTGCTCTTTATTTACATTTGATCGTATAAATGCCTACCTAGATGACGAACCCCAAATGAACTTTTTTTATAATAAAGCTTGTATAACATTTTATTATAATATAAACATGCAGCCCTTGAAATTTTCGTGTAACGTGTTTGCGTTAGCCAGATATAAAATATGCAATATCATATAAATATATTTGCCATATGCAGGAGACAATCTGGAACTCTCAGCTCAGTTTAATCACCAAGCTACAGTGCCAATTGAGTCCTATAAAATCTTTTTTCAACAAACCTTCGACCTTAAAACCTAAAGTTCCCGCTTTCCAATTCACCAAAACTTCAACAGTCTGAAATTAAAAGTACAAAATTAAGAAATTCAATCCCACATTTATATCGAAAATTAATTTGTTATCGTTAATGTCTAACCGAGGTCGTTCCGATCGTCGATTCAATGACTATTGGACAAAGTTGCCAACTGTATATTAACATAAAACATCAAAACTCGCATTAAAGTGTCCAAATTTGGCGTGCCTCCCCTTAAAATATTCCCCCTTGCCCTTGCCTACTGTGTTCGTCGAAGCGCAGGGACAACGGTGATAGAAACAAGCTATAGGCATAAGCGAATAAGCTGGAGATACACGAATAGTATTTTCGTAGGTATACGTTCTAATGTCAGTTTTTTTTTTTATATGGAAGGATTTTATAAGCGATAAGTACATTATTTACAAGCTTTTATTTAACTTGCAATGTTTGTATGTAAGGTTAAATCTTGCAATCTAAATTAGAACCACTTTTAGACATCCTATTGAAATGAAATTTTGCATACATGTGTAGGTTCCCACCCACCCACATTTCGCCAGTTATGTTATGGGTCCTAATGTAATAGGGGACAAGGCTATTGCCATCAACTGGGCACAAATCCAGACTCTGTGCTGCTACTGAGAATTACCGAATGGAAAAGCCCATCAACACTTTGCCCGAACAGAATTTAAGCCCAGGTCCCGATGCTCAGCGGTCACGCTTAACGACCACTAGACCAACGAGGCAGGCGGCGTTGTTGCCCCAGTAAGTATTATAAGGATAATGTTACTTAACAAACTACCTCAGTACAATCTCTAACAAATCTTCCATAACTTAGACCTTATAACAATGCCTTTATATTATTCAGCTACATCGGAACACTTGAACAATATAATAATTATCATTGATCGTAAGGTTTATGTCGTGGAATGAATCGCGGGGGTGCAACAAGCCCGCTAACTCGCGAAAACACTATTAAAATAAGAAAAACCCCGCAAACGTTATTTATTGTTATGATTTTATTCTCTTTTGTTTCTGTAAAAAGAAAAAAATGTGCTAACGTATGAAAGGACGGGCTTTTGTTTTGCAAAATTCCACTTCTTGATCTTAAAGTAGGAATCAAACTAGACACCCTTGCCTACCTAGACGAATGAAGACTAGTATCTAATAGTTACTAATAATATTGTAAGTAGTTTAACAGCGCAATCACTAATTCATTAATATTATATTCTAATGATAAACGAGAGAGTGGACCTTGTGGCGTACCCTGGGGAAGGCCTAGGTCCACTAGGCTGCAATAGGCTGATGTGATGAAGAAAACAAAGCCATTATTTATTAAGATGAGACAAAAAATAAAATTTCAATCGGTAATCTAAAAATTATCTCCAAATTTTATCCAATCATTTTAAGTTCGATATTTAAGGACCATTGGCAAGGAGACGGCAAACGAATGGTCTTGTTTTCCTCTCAATAGGACGGCGGTACTCCACGCATCGTTATGGGCACTTAAGATACTTGCGTCTGAATCAGTTTGATTGCCAAGTGGTCTAACTACGCAGTGGAACGGCTCATTAAGCGGCATTTACCAGATTTCCCACATACGAACGTCTGGGAGTCCATAGACAATGCCTCATCAAGTCGGGATTTAGAGATTAACACTCTGTGGCAAACAGCGCAAATTGTTGAAGTTAAAAACTTTCCCGTCACAGATAATATCGGGACGGTAGGTTTATATTTTCTGTTTTGTTTTTCGAACGCGGGCGCCATTTTAAATTCAGTTCTATTGCCGGCCAAGTTTTTATTGTAGTTATAAAAATATTGGGTGGGTGCCCTGAAAATGTTATTGCTGTAAATTGCGTTTGTTTTGAGAAATTATGTTTTTTTTTTTTGAGTTTTGAATTTGTACTGATTTATTTCTATTACAAAAACCCAGTCGTCTAAATCTTTAATCGAATAAAATTTTCGTTCTTAGAATTAATATGCGACAATCTTTGAATTAAATAAACATCAAATACGTTAAGCATCAAACAGAACAACGTACTTGCAATACTGCAAAGTACAGCTAATTAAAGCAAACATGCTTTCGGAGTTCACTCAAACAAAACGGTGCCCCTCCATCAATTGTCAGAGCAAAGTGTCTGAGCCTTTCCGCGGAACTAGAGACGATGAGCGCATGAATACTCGTCACTCGTCACACGGGCCTTTGTCTCATGACGTCATGGGGGAGCTTCCTGCGACGCGACGGATCGTAAACTTTACGTGCAGATTCATCTGTATGTTACCAAGTACATCCCAGTTCCGCTATGATGTTTGTAGCGATCAACCTTCCGGCACACAGTAATTTGCCTTTATTTCATCTTTAGGACTTCAAACGGAGACGAAATTTATATTTTTCGTTTTGTGCGCAATTCAAAATTGTACGTAGTTTGTTTTGAACAATGCTTTGACTGAAGTAATGTTGTATGGGACACTGAACAACAGTCTAATATGATAACAAGAACAGTTGTAGGTAACATATGATTCCTTAGAGATTATTAGGTTGAGGATAGAATTAAAAATGTACGTACTACAAATCACTGCCGTATCTTGTTGTTAATGAATCAAGCTATCAACCATAGTAGTGTTAGCGAATCCAGCTATCTACCATTATCCGATTGTTTACAAAAAAGACCGACTCCAACTCAAGGCAAAAAACAAACAGACAATAAAGAATCCAATACATCTGAGTCAGTTTAATCCAGTCCGTGATTGAATAGGTACGTACCTATGTGTTGCACTTTTAGTTAAATACCAGTGACACCCACTGATTCGAGCCACTGGCTCCTGTCAATCTCTGTTTCGGCGAGGGGCGAGAAAAGTGTATTGTCGTGTCGAGACCATGGGGGATGACGCGTGCTTAACCAAATACTCTCGTGAAACGAAACTATGATTCATACCCATATTAGTTCACTACATTGACGAACTGGTGCAGCGACTAAGCGATTGGACTGCTGCGCTAAGCTAGGGTTCAACTCCCGCACCGGTCAATAATTTGTGCGATCCGCAGATGTTTGTACCGAGTCCCAGACTCTTGGAACATCATGTTTGTGTATATGATATTTCATGTTTGTGAAACGCACCTGCGATACAGGAGATTATTTTAGGGGGGCGTTAAAAAAAATAAAGAGAAATCTAAACAGAAATAATCGAAAATTCTTCCCCAAATACCATAACTCTCGCAAAGTTGATCGAATCAAAAACAGCTTTCCGAAACGCTTTTAACTGCATAAATAATAAATCAAGACTCAACCCTTCAAGAAGTTTATGAACTTGTTAAAAAATAACCTGAATTCCGGAAAGCACTCACTTAGATTAGAAAAAAATATTAACGGCCACTGGTGTAAACATAAAGTTTTCGCCACCCACTAAGCATTAAGAGGTTTTTAAATTTATTCACCCTTCGATTCTCGGCAGTTTCTTGAGGAACTTTGGGAAAATTTGAGCGATTAAACCGTGCGGAGTGCACAAGTTAAGGGTTGAAATTAGCATAGCGATCGACCTATACGTTGTCTGGCAACATCTAAGTCTGCCGAAGTTTGGCTCAATTCGCGAGAATTTGCAATCACTTAACACTTTGGAAAAGAACCTATAGAGACTAATATTTGTTTAACTTATAACAGCAAACGACAAGAGTAGGTGCGATGAAAGTGTTTACTATAGTTTACTATAATATATGGGGAAGAAAGGTTCTCGAGTGGCGACCACGATCCGGAAGACGCAGCGTTGGCAGGCCTCCCACCAGGTGGACCGACGATATCGTCAGAATTGCAGGCAACCGGTAGATGCAATTAGCAAGCTGTCGTCCATTGTGGCGTTCTAAGGGGGAGGCCTTTGTTCAACAGTGGACATCTTCCGGCTGATGATGATGACTATAATATACCTATAGTGAATGATAGACTGGCCCGTATATGGTACGCTTTCATAATGTATCGAAGCGCTCAGTACTAACATTGTAACACAAGTAAACTCCAACACCTCTTCTCGAATATCAGGAATACCTTACAGTTGCTAGATACATTTTGAAAAGCATTGTCATACGACAATACTTATACAAATGCGAGCTTATACAAGTAACCCTATTAGTATTATTGTAATGGACGCTTGAAAATGAATATAAATCATTTTTAACACAACACTTACACACCTACTTACCATAACTTTATGGACACCAGTATGTTTTAGAATCTAGGTTAATGTTATCTTCAACGACCAAAGTAAATAAAATCCGCCTAAGAATCTACCTTCCAACACCAATATTTCACAACGCTTACTTCCCATCAACGCCCCATCTTATCACTTTGCATCGCTCACGCATCGCTAACCAGATGAACCGCAGTAAATCAGAGCACATCCAAAACAAAACACCAACACTATACCCAAACGAGTGCGTTGAAAGCACAATTTGTTATCTTTTGTTGTACATTGTTCAGTCTGAGTGTATAACGGAGATATGGACTGAGATTTTCCCGTCCGAATAGCGCGAGACGACGTTATTGACGCGGAAATGTGTTTAGATGAACAAAAGTATGTCTAAGCAGGTGTATTAATTAAAAGAAAGGACGGACCAGCTTTGTTTTGCTATTAAGTATTATTAACTAGAAAGACGTATAGATTGTTATATGAGCAGTTCCACATATTAATGACAAAAAATTTTCAATTTTTTATTTTTATACATACATGCATAAAGTCACGCCTGATTCCCTGAAAGGTAGGCAGAGACCTAGGATTTTCATTTGCTACGATCCTGGCATACTTCTTTTGCTTTTATTTTTATATTAGGCTTAGAATTTTTACTGTATCGTGGGTGCGGTTCTCTACCATGAAACCTAAACTCAAGATCGGAACAAATATCTACCGATTACACAAATGTTTGTCCCGTGCGGGAAGCACAGCAATTCAATTACTTAGCAACTGCGCCAATCTAAAGTAACTCGATAGAAAACGTTTCAAATTCTCGAAACTTATTTAGCAAGTTTTCTTAATAAGGAACACCATAAAATCATTCGAAACAAATGAACCAAACTTAAAATACTAACAAAACAAATACCGGAACACTGAAACATAGGAAAAGTTCATACTCAACTTCACAGTTCACAGTAGAACCGTGTGAACTCGCTATTAGCACAAGCTTTAAGAACGTCAAGCCACAGTTGTTCACGCGGAGAGCCCGTGAACTAAGTGCCCTCCAATTAAGACTGGCCCTCACGGATCTACTAGGGGACTGTAGCTGTTTTAAACCTGTGGCAGAATTTATTTTCTTCCTTTGCTAGTTGTTTTTTTTTCTGTAAATTCTGTTGTAATGTTGTCTTACGGCCTTACCTTTTTAATAAACACTAAACTAAAAATTGCACTGCGGTGCATTATTCCGGTGGTTGTTTAGAGGTAAATGTCACTGTAGTGCATTGAAGTGGTTACTGTCTTTTTAAATTACTTTTATATGTTTTTATTTACATTTGACTTATAGTAAGCGTCAAAATGCTGAGTGCACAGACTCCCACAATAAATGAGTACCGATATTACCTAGATCTGCAATATATTATGTAAACTGTCACATATGACGTGCTTTTTTAAAAAAAGTCGCCCCACTCTAAGAATTACTCCTGTATCCCGTGCGAGAATCGAACCCACAAACCTTAACGCAGCAACCCCATTTCCTTAGCCAATACACCAATTAGATCGTCGAATAACGTTTAATAACTGAGCTAGCTATTGCTATCACGCTAATACAGCATCCAATCAATCTAACCAGTAAACATGAGCATCTTTAATACCCAAAAATAAACTCAAAAAGCCCTCCATATTTCCCTTCGACACCGATGTGATAAAGAAATCGTGCCAACAAGTTTCATTACTAAAACTATTGTAGTGGCTGTACAAACATTGATAGTGCACGACACACATACGGGTAACTCTTGTGGGCGTTAGACAACTGAATGAGGCCAACTATTGGAAACTCAACAGAAAGCTATTGACAGCAGTGGTACAACTTACATTCTCTTTGTACTGACACAACTATGTCGATAAGCCTTTAGTCATAGAGGTGTACTATTGGACCGTATCGCATCGTTTCAATTGCGTTCTGACTTCTGTCAAGACTTACGACTTAGGATTTTACTCATAGATTTAAAATATCAAGTACTTAGTTCATAATAACTGTATATTATTCATCATTTCCATTCTCTGACTTGCAAACGATAATGACAGGTATTAATTTATTCCATAATTTAAAATTGTATTTTTATGAATAAGGAGGAAAACGATCAAGGTAATTTAGGGTTAGATAAGATAGGCAACATTATAGTGGCTAGAATCCATTAAATCTAAGCTCTTTCTACGCTCAACGCGATGTCGATGTCGCAGCAAACCGATTTATTCAACTGTACTTTGAATGAATTCACACTGGCCGCATATTGCACAATATCTGGTAGTTAGTAGGTAATACTTATTCATTGTTATGTTTGTTTTATGTATTTAGTAATTACACTATTGTATTAGGTTATTACTACCTGTGATGATAGTTGTAAGTGGTTGATAAATAAATAAAAATATTCGGGTCTCTAACGGTCTCTACAACAAAATAAAATTAAAATAGTGTTCCTAAAAGATATAATAAAACTTAGCCTCCCAACGCAAACAGATCACGATCCCAATTGAACCGCACGTAGTCATGACCCGAAACATAAAGTAAAACGTACTATGAATACGTACCGACTTACGTCAATATATATAAACCGCCAAGAATTCAGACTAACCCATTTAACAAAACAGAATCTAATCACAAAGAATAAAAAAGCAGTCTGCAAAAAAATCATCGCGCAATTTCCCCGTTGGAATTCACTTAGCACTCCGAAATTCATGTCGAGATATCACTAAATAATTTGGTTGGTATCGCTACACGATACGTATACTCTCGTTCCCTGACCCAAATACTAGGTATTCAAGTATTAAAGCTAGGGTTGTGCCGGTCGAGACGATTGCATTGTTTAATAATTGAGACCACGTTCCTACGGTGTGCTGTGGCCTGTGAGCCAGCTCAAGTGATATCCGAAGGCGGGCTACGAATTTATAGGGCCTCGTATATAGTTTTCGTTGAGATGTTCTATTTATAAATCGGTTTTAGACGTTACTGAAGAAACTTTAACGTGCGTAAAAAAGCAGAATTGTTTTTCGAATGCAGAATAAAGTTTTTTTAAAGATGCCTGTCAAAAGTATAGAGTCAAAAGAGGTTTTGGAACTTATTTGTATGTCTACAGTTATGTCTGTTTTAACAATGCTTTATACCTGAAGAAAAAAGTATTAGAATCCCAAAATCGTTAGAATCTTGTGCCTTAGTCTCCACGTTACAGCTTCACCAGTACGCTCACTTCCATCGAAGAAATCCCCTCATAAAGTGTAGGTGTTATGGTTATTATTCTTTATCTTATTTACTTTTTATGACAGGACACGCTTCTGGTACAGCCTTCCTTATGGTTTGAATCAGAAAATCTTAGTGACCAGTATTGTGGACTCATCTTTGTGACCTCATTACAATGTTGTAACACCTACGGCCTCTTTCAGCGCCTACTAGAGAGTTCTATTTAAATAACCTGGTGGTTTGTTCTGTGCAACTTGCTAAATAGTGGCTACTGAGACATGAAATATGCCCTTAAATATAGTCATATACGTTGTATTTGATATGTAAATGTTTTATGGTATGGTAACTAAAAATTTGTGTAAAAATGCAACTACACTCAGATTCTCTCAGTGACTTTAAAATATATGTGGGCATAATTTATATATAGATACCTAACAATATTCGTGTTAAAGGTCAGATAAATAATACAAAAGTGTCAAAATGTTTACTTTAATTCAAAAACTTGAAATCACTACTTCATTTTCTTATCTAAACATTACAGTATCTATTTGGTTCATTAATATTTCATTTATATACAACTAATAATGTTTTTCAAACATACTCTTTAGTAAAATATCAAGCATATCTAAGTTAATCTTAATACTGATTAAAACATACTATAAGTGTTTGCAGGGCTAAAAGTGATAATTCGCTTAAAAGTGAAAATATTAAGAAGATTGACAATCTTTAGTAACTAAATATATGTTAAACAATATTAATGTGTAAAAAACTAAGTAGCGGCAATATTATAGTAGCTACAATTAAGTTTGAATAGGGATACAATAAATGGCAAGTAAGCAAAACAAATGAATCCATCATTATAATTTTAACTTACAAAAACAATGGAAAAGAACAATCATTCGAAATCAAAACAGAAATCCTATATTTGTGAAAATAAAAGCGAGAATTCGATTGTTCAAAAGATTGACTGGATAAAAGAAGTGAAGAAAAATATTTTCCTCTATTCAAACCCAACGATTGTTTCACAATTCTTTATGTTTCCGTCAGTTTGGGAAACACCTCCTTTCAACAACTGTTGCACAATCAATCCTACCCATTTCCCTGAATATCCTCGACAAATTGACCAACATGTTCACGTCGTTATTCCTACACAACCATAAATTAAATATGTTTTCTGCTGGCGAACAAGTATTCGAAAAATAATAATAGTAAGAGCAAATTTTCAATTTCTCTGCCAACAGTCTCCAGTCGTTGCCTTTCGCTGTCTGAGTGTCTAATAGTTTACACAGTATCACTCTATCAGACTTCGTCAACACATTAGTCCGGTAATTATTGTCAACGCTATAGTAGCTTCTAAAACTGTGATTTTTATACACAAAATCATATCTACCTTCTTTCTTTGTCAGTGAAGAATAATTGAACGGGTTTTCTAATATATTAACAGTCTCTACACTTGCGCAACTGAACCTCTTACAGTTGTTATTAAAATTTAAATCGTTTGTCTTTAAATTGAAATTGACGGAGTTCGCTTGTTTTTGTTTCTGATAAACAGACATGTTTAGCTCTAAACAATTGATTGAATCTGTCTGTTGGAGTACAAATATGCAATTTAAAGATCTGACAGCCATGTTCCAAACTTGAGGATAAGGAAGCTCTTGGTATTTTCCCCCGGACTGTATCTTCCAACCTACTCCAACTTCCCTAATATTAATACATAAATCCGAACAATTTTCCTGCACATAAATAGTTTTTGGATCACAAAGCAAAAAACTACCTGATCTCTTTTCACTTTCAAAACAATCATAGAAAGCGTAAGGTGTATCGTTAAACACGTGCAACTTCAAACTATAGTAACTGTCGTCCATTCTTTTCGATATAAACAGAGCGAGTTTGTACAGCTTCGCGTCTAGACCGCTAAAACTTCTTCCGACTAGAACAAAGTCGCTTAGAAATTCGCTCACTAAGTAAACTTTGGAAGGGTCGACTTGGGCAAACAGTGGGGAACCGGGAGTTTCTTGGCCCAAAGTCAAAACTTTTCGCCACTCCCTTGAGTTGATTTCTTCGGGCCTTTGGAGAATGTATAGAAGCCAGCTGGTGTTCTTCAAAGATGCGCAATGTGGAAAGGATAAAACCACACCCTTGCAAAAGTGAAAGTTTTTGGGTCCGCACCGTATAACCGGGCTTAGCTGTGTTTCACCTGTCAAACAAAATTATTTATTACTATCTCGCCATATACTCACGTCACTTCACAACAGTATATTTTAACAAGTACCCCAGATATCTATGAACCCGTTCTATTCACTTGCCTTTGGCCCTAATTTCTCATCAAACAGATAGCGCACGTCATTTGTGATTCCATAAACATCTATGTACTTTTGCTTCTGATTTAACTATGTACTTCCGAGGCAATCAATCGTGACCCAGCTCCATAATAACACCGCGAGGTTGCCGAAGCGAGGCAACTTATAGGTCAGAACAACCTGACATTTCGGATGTAGGTCGGACCACGGCTCTATGTAATCCTTTTCAGTTCCAACACTTACGAAGCTAAGTATAATGTTAAGTTAAAGTTCCTATGTCTACTTTATTTGTTGAACATACTTTGAAGCTGTTAAAGGTCTTAACATGTTTCGTTATTTACACGCTTTGCAGGGAACTGTTTGTTTTGTTAGTAGAAGACGATGCCAATTCTTGTACCTAAGGAAATATTTTGAAATTTTTGCTAGATTATTCAACCAAGTCCACTTGACCAATCAATGTGGTGTTAAGTAAGAAAACCAATCACAATTCTGACTTCTATTTTAATCCTCTTACGTAAGGTACTATTTGCATAACAAAATTCACTTCAGAGGAAATTCGAGCGCTATTTTAAAGCCGATCTAAATCTACCGACGCGATCTCAATTCCATATCCAGGTCAAAAGGCCTAAAGTTAAATTCAATTTACCTTCTTGCAGCAGCGGCCTATTCCAGTCGTCGTCTGCGACCTCAATCGAGAATAGCTCTTCGCCCTTATCCACTACTCCGTCGGGGATGAACAAGCTTACCCCACATTTATTAAGATTTAACCAGTCACCGTCGGTAGATATTATTTTAGACGTAGCTACATCTAAGTTCTTTGCAAAGAATTTGGAATCTACAGATGCATTGTTTTTAAGTGACGGTGACATTTCTACACTTTCATTGCCATACGACGAACCGGCTGAAACAAATAGCTATATTAAAACTTAGATTACTAATCACTTGAATTAATAGTAAAGCTGTTCAAAGCTAAGAGGCTTTAGATTTTAAAATGGTGTGAATAATGGAAAATGGTGTAGTTGAAGAATTAATTAATTGGATTGTTTAGGAAAAGTTGCAATGTGCCTCTCGAAGGTGCATAGTAGAACTCACAGCTCAAAAAGCAACTGGAGTCAGATCGGTCTGACTCGACGCTGTCCTTGCAAGCGTAAATCCTTTCGTTTCCGTTTCGTTCGTTTCTTACCTCGTGGTCTATAGGCGTGATGTAGCTGCAAAAAGATTTGTCAATTTAACCTTGTGAATATTATATCAATGTAAGTAATTTGGATTCTCTTCTCATTATGTGAATTGAGAAATTGCTTTTCAATAATAATCTTAAATCAATTACATCATATGTTTGGTAAAAAAATACATGATCCCTACTTAGTCTTGCTGTAAAAACTAATCAATTCAGATGGTGGGAGTAATAAAAACATGATAAATATCTACCTGTTAGCTAATTGTGGTACTTCGTATAAATGTTCGTGTCTCGTGTTAGTAGATGTGCTCATATGTCTGTGTGTCCTTCGGGAATCAATAGTTTGGAACTCTTCGTGTATGGTCAGGTCCGGCTGATTGGTTAAAGTTCTTTTGATTACGTTGCCGAAGTAATTCGAACCTGTTCGGGATATGAGTAGTTGAAACAAAAGTAGTATTAGTAGCCTCAGTTAACACTAAGTTATTTCATTAGACATCTAAGAATTGCTCTATATTGTGCCTTTTAGTAATATAATGAAAGTATCTTTACTGTCAACAATCACAATGACTTGTGTGTGCTTAATCAAATAAGCAGATAGAATTGCGCGCTTTTCAAGCTAATTTGATTTGTCTATAACAATTTTTGTATAGGTACCAAATAATGTGTGGCAAAATAAATTAATGTATCAATAAAATTACCTGAAGGTGGTTTGACGTAAGGTGATGACTCATTCATCCTAATTTTAATATATTTGATTCCCAATATAACAACAACGATAAATATAAGGAAAGCTATAGACAGAGCTATAAAGAGAGGCCAATACGACGATCCTGCAAAATAAAATATTATTGAAAACACACATAAACATAATAAAACATTTTTACTCAAATTCGTTCGAAGTAGAAAGAAATATATTAATTAACTACTTACCATCAATAATATCAGATTTGGAAGTCCTGACACACAATGGACATTGGGCAACCTGGTAGTCGATACCACGACATGTAGTAATGGTGAGGCATCGTCTCCTTCGGGTTCGAAGACAGTCCAAGTCACATCTCGACCATTCCGACCATTGGGACCAGCGACCTAAGACAATGGTGATAATTTTACAATAGTATTTACGTTATCGAAATCGGACGTATAAGGAAGTATTTCTGCCGACTCACAAAATTGAGACTGAATAATAACTTACCTAATATTATGTCCGGTGATTCATCCGCCAGTTCATCAAGCTCATCTAATAGAAAAGAAAAAAAAAATAGGTTTAAGCTGTTTTGCTACAGTAAATAATTTTTATAATTCATTCTAAATGAATTGCTTAAACCAAAACCAGTTCAATACTATTGTAGTTATTAAGAAAATTTACGACGTTCTTATAATATTAACAGATATCCGTCTTCTCTAGTTCTGTTTACTTACCAATATCACAATCCATGCAATCCTGTGTTTTCTGTACATTAGGTCCTACACAAGGCTGGCCTCCATTCAGAGGTCGGGGTGCTGAGCAAGTCCGTTCTCTCTTTCTTCCAGAGTGGCCCTCTCTTCCCTGGTCATCACAAAAGCAGTCGATCCAAGCCGACCACGTGCTCCATCCACCATTGACTAAGAAGAAAATAATTCCAATATTAAATACTAGCTATGGTAAATGGTAGATCTACAATTAATAGAGCTTGGAAAACTCTTCTGAGTCCGGTTTTCCGGAATAGGACGACTGGAAGATACTTCTTCCTCGGGACCTTCCAGTCCTATTTCTAATATACCGTTCACTATTTTAGATTGTAGTCGGAATTTTAAGTAACATTTTCTTAGACGCATTATGTAAACGTTAACGTAACACCTTATTCATCTATTTCCAGAAAGTTGTTACAGAATTTGAGAAAAATATAAACGGATATAAGAACGACACAAAAGCACAGTTGCTTCAACTTCATTCAAAAGAAATAAATAAACCAGAGCCGAAATTGTAACGTACCGAAAACTGTCAGCAGGGCGGGCTCGGATATCCTTTTTCCCGCTAAATTTTCAGCGACACATGTGTAGTTCGCCATGTCCTGAAAATTGTTTTACAATTGAAATCTGTCTGTATCCACTGCTTGTGGCAGTCGTTTACTTATTTTAATTTGGTTACAGTTCATGTTTATATATGTTTACTTATATAATGTTAGTTTTGTTTTTCGTATAAGTTTCTTTAACAAAGCTTCTAAGCATGGAGTTAGCTTCCGACCCCATAACATGTACAAGTGTCTCTTGATTACCATCATCACCTTCAAAATGAATAATAACAAAAAGACCTGCCAACCAACGCAATTACTTAAAATCTATTTCTAGTTACATTATTGTGTTGTAAAAATCGTTTTGATTGACAGCTCATATCAATTCCTTGCATAATAAGTTCACAACTCACCAACAACGTAGCTTGCTTAATAAACAAATCTCCTTCCTTCGAGACTTGTACGTTATCGTCGGCGACGACGGGAGCGCCATTCTTTAGCCAATATATCTGGACAAAAGGGGCAGCTGGGGGCGGCTCGCATCGGAATGTGACGGATGTGTATTGTTTGACAAGCTGCGACTGAGGAGCCACTGAGAAGTGCTTCTTTATATCTAATAGAAACAAAACTCATTTTGATCTCTGCATTGTACCCAGTAAATATTTCTAATGCTTTTGGAGATCTTATTGTATATTTTTTATGTGTTTTTTTATGCAAAGCCAAAGTTCTGTATTTTATATCGATTATGTTGATTTCAACACATCCAAGAATTAAAAAGTAACGTTTTTGAATATATTTGAAGTTCACACAAGAAAACATAAAATATGCTACGACTTTAACTTTTTAATGCTATTTACACACAAATCATTTACTACAATTACACTTAAATCCTCATAAAAGCATGTAAAACACATAGGGAATAGGGAAGGTTCCAAAATTGAACAAAGTTATTGCAATAAACGAACTCACTTTCATATAACATCACTTACAAGCTAGTTCGATAGTGGCTGGCTGACTCCGTATGTGTCCGCGACTGGTCCAAGCAAAACAAGAGCACTGGTACTTGTCACTACCAAAGTACTCCTCGACGTTTTCCCGCGTCACTTTGCACTCCCCCTCTATGATCCGGACCCCCGTTTGGGGGTCGACAAATTCGAAGTTGAGCGCTTGGGTTTGGACTCCGTTGCATTTGAAAAATACCTTGGGATTTTTGGAAATTAGTGAATCATTTTTAAGAAATAGGTTGTTTGTTTTCAAACAATAAAGTAACATAATAAATTAATTGTATTCTAAATACAGGTTATCTGATTGGCGCAGTGGCTAAGCGATTGGACTGCTGCGCTAAGTTGCGAGTTTGATTCCCGCACGGGACAATAATTTGTGTGATCCGATGGTGTTTGTCACGAGTCTGGGTGTTTGTGTATTTTTAATTTCATGTTTGTGTAACGCACCTACGATACAGGAGAAATTCCAAGTGAGAAGCGACGTTAATTTAAAAAATGTAGGTACATTTGTAAGATCAGTTAATGCAGTATTAACTAATGAAAAGTTTGAAACTTATTCAAAATTAGTGAACATTACGTCGAAACAAAAACTTTTATGTAACACATAGTATCTATTTACTTTTATACTAAATGCGTTTAACGATTATATTTAAAGCTAAACTTACGTAAATAAACTATCAGATTCCAAACAAATAACAGCGCATACACAAATTTTTGTCCCACGATCGCGATCCTTTACTAAAATGCCAACAACTGAGCACAACATTAGGTAGATGCATCTCCCTAATATTAAAACGTTACAAATTGGTCGTAAGGAAAAAATCGTATGTTACTCCCCTTCGGCTTTTAAAAATGCAACACTTAAAATTAAAAGCACAAAATGGTGATACAATACAAGTAGGTACGGTTGCATTTTAAAAGAGGGAAACATAAGTAACCGAGCTAAATTGTTAGAAATTTCTTTTCATCACTATCACACTAATATTATAAAGGCGAAAGTTTCTGAGTGTGTTTGTATGTTTGTTACCTCTTCACGCCCAAACGGAACCAATTTTAATGAAATTTCATATGGAGGTAGCTGACACCCTGGACTAAAACATAGGCTACTTTTTATCCCGAAAACATGTAGCGGGATACACCGCGGGGCGCAGATAGTAGAATATAAATTCAAAAAGGTGAAAATTTACTTACTTTTAAAGCATTAGCTGCGCGACATTTCAAAGTAGCCGGTTTATTCTTAACTACATAAGTGTTTTCTGGTTCCAAAAGAAAAATTGGCAAGTTATCTTTAGCTGTGTGCAGTGGTATCTTATCGTCTAGCGACGACACGTCATGAACATCGCTCCGAACGGTCGCCAAGTCTGGAGAATCTTTATAATTGGATTCTTTGCCATCGTAATCATAATCTAGGTAAGGGCTATCATCATCATCGTCGTCTTCCTCATTTTCTTCGGGATTGGGAAAGACGGGTGGTAAGAAATAATCTCGTTCTTGGTTTATTTGGTGATTGACGAGGAATTCTAGCGGTTTATCATCTTTGACGTCAGTGTTTACCATATCATCTGTTCGATGGGAATCTACAATGGAAACCATGTTTTAATGACCATCCTTTGGTAACTTTTTTTTTATTTCATGCAATGTTAATCTGTCTTGTTATGATAATTTTAACCCAGGTCGAGTTTATAATATTTAATAATACCTATATATTTATAGTTGTTTTACCCCGCAATTTTGGATTTACATTTTCATTTAGAAAATCAAATGATAAATTTATAAATACTACTCAGACGACATCTCTTGAACCTGTGCATTGTATATTTTTATTTAGACACAAATTTCTTGTATACTTGTTAACAAATCGGAAAAAAAGATGTGACTCACATGTCCCCACTCGATTTATTTACCATACTTTTTTATTATTAATAGAAGTATTTTTTTCTTTAACATGGAATTTAAACAATGTCAATCAATCGTAGAAATTGATTAATAAAAAAAAAATGTTGGCATAACTAGAAAAAAGAGTAATTAAAAAAAGAATAAACATCATAATAAATAATAAATGATTACTCACTTTTGACTGTGTTTTGTCCTTTCACATAAAAAGCCAATTGCAATTGTATTATAAACAGGCAAGTCCAAATATTCACTTCCATTTATAAACTTATTATTTTTCCAATTATTTAAAATAACAACCGAACTATTGCGGACATCGTGTTCCATTACTGATTTATACTTATTACATTTCAAAACTCCACCTTTGAAACAGTAACAACGAATCGCAAATTTATTAATCCATGTGTTTGTTAAATTACATCACTATTTATTCACATTTCAAAAAGTCAGCGTGTTTCCCAATATATATAACTCTTACTGTTTTTATGTTATTCACTTCACTTCCTAAAATAATATTCGATAAAATCGTAAAAGTTTACGACAGTTCGCGGACACAGTGATAGGTGTTAGCCCCACGGCAAATGATATTCAACTGGGATTTGGGGGATGAATGAGAACGGTTTCAACCCTAAATACGCCTACTGCGCATGTCCAAAAGTTCGTAACAACTCTTGTATTGTTGTTTAATAATATGGCCAGTCCGTTTTAGATTTGAATATAGAGAATGACAAAAAAGTATAGCCAAAGTTAGTATTAATTTACGTTCCTAAAAAAAAGTTATTTGAACTTTAGGCAGGTTGTTTAAAAGTGAAAATATGAAGCGTTGTTTCGTGGTATAAAAATCCGGTGGTCAACATTATTAGGGCTGCTAGTAGAAAACAAAATCTTTTCGTTTTTAGGGCTGTCAGCAAATTGGCATTGCCATTTTCTATTTACGTGTGTGGCAGGTGAAGTTGAAACAAGCCAACTTAAGTATGGAGAAATGTGATGGAAATAAAGTACCTACTGAACACCTTGTAAAATAAATAATGCAACATTATGTAATAAAATATTGATTTTTAATTCGTTGATTACAGCGGATAATTTAACAGGCCTTGTATTACTTGTATGGAGATAAATAGATGGCTTGCATGAACTCTTATTTTCAGGCGTCCAAGCGTTTCGAATTTTGCAGATATAGGTAACTGAAAAACAAAAAAATGTGACGTATCCTAGAATTATAGTGGAGCGTTTAAAGGAAGGAAGATTATTGCACTCTTGCCAAACATGTATTATTAAAACATAACATAACATCACGCCTGTATTCCCCGAAGGGGTAGGCAGAGGTGCACATATAGTACACTCACATTTCGCCAGTAATGTTTTTAGGTCCCAATTTAATAGGGGGCGAGCCTATTGCCATCACCCGGACACAAACCCAGACTCCGTGCTGCAACTGAGAATTACCTAATTGAAAAACCCAGTAACACTTCCCCCGACCCGGGATTCGAACCCAGGACCTCGTGCTCAGCAGTCGCCCTTAGCGACCATTAGACCAACGAGGCAGCCATGCATTAATGGCAGCAATGTATTATTATTTATAATGTAAATAAACTAATTAATAAGGTCCGCAAAAGACATTTTTTTTAATATAAAAATATTATGTTATTTAACACATTTCGCCAATTATGTTACAGGTCAATGTAGGGGACAAGAAATTACCAGGTACAAATCCAGACTCCGTGCCACTGATAATTACCAAACATAATCAATCCAATCCAGTCTTCGCGCGGCCGGGGAATCGACCTCAGCAGTCCCACTGTAAAGGGTCGTTGGTCAGGGGTCGACGTCGTCATTAAAGGATAATAATAATATTTACCATGTTCATTTATAAAAAACTACGTTCCATAGAAAACGCCTGTAAATAATTGTTCCTGATATGCTCTGATTGAGAATAAAAACGGGCTGTTTATGTTGAGTTTCACCATGTCCATGTAGCCCATTACCGGCATGAGCTCCATGCCTGTAATGAAAGTAAAAATAACATAGCATAACATCACGCTTGTATTCCCCGAAGGGGTAGGCAGAGGTGCACATATAGTACACCCACAATTCGCCAGTTATGATTTAGGTCCCAATGTAATAGGGGGCGAGCCTATTGCCATCAACCGGGCACAAATCCAGACTCCGTGCTGCTACTAAGAATTACCTAATGGAAAAACCCAGTTACACTTTGCCCGACCCGGGATTCGAACCCACAACCTCGTGCTCGGCAGGTATGTTAAGCTACCATTAGACCAACGAGGCAGTAAAAATGAGCGTTTTAAAGTAAGTATGTATTACTGTAGTTTTAACATCTGTGTTCTCCAACGGCTGGGGCACTAAGAATTCACCGAAAAGGACCCCATAATTAAAACATGTTTAACGGGCAGTAATATTTAATTATATTGCAATTTAATGGACACATCATTTGAGCTCAGTGGCGTGCCATAGGAGAGGCCTGTCTAGCAATGGACTGTGATAGGCTGATGATCATGATATTTTGTCAGTTATTGGTGACTCAACACCACTTTGAGAGAAACTAACACTAAGTAATTATTTCAAGAAGTAAATCTTTACTAAGAGCCTACTGCGCACTGCGAGTAACCGGACGGCTGCCCGGATTCGTAACCGCGTCTTGGATAACCGGACAGAGCGTATGAGCTCTTAGTGTTAGTTTAAATAATCGTAGTAATGAGTAGTCTTTGTCCCGTGCGAGAATCGAACCCACAACCCCAAGCACAGCGGTCAGATCGCTTGGCCACTGCGCCAATCAGGTTTTCTGATTTGTAAGTCATCGTCCACTGGGTTGTTTATATGTAGAGGTCAGATTGACAACCGCTCGATGTAGATTGTAGAATTCTGATATCCAGCTGGATCCGGATAGGCAGTTAGCCGATCCCAACATGGTTGGGAAATAGTAAGCGTAGTTAGTGTCTAGACTAGACTACATAAGAAAGAAAGTACTCATGGGTTGTTGGCACTGTATAAGTCTCATGGATTGGACTGGGATCAAACTCGCAACCTTACACTTTTTTCAATTCCATTTGTCTATGTGTTTGTGAAAATTACTCACCAACACTTCCATACCCTAGATCCAAACAACCTTGCTAGTAGGAGCCTAGAACATACATGAGAAAACTTCGCTAGCCAAGAAATGGACCCTAGCCCACTTAATAAAACGAGGATCATACCAGCATTACCTCAAACCCATATTAAGTCTATTGACATCTCTATTCTTTGACATGTAAACGACAGTGACAGGTAATTTAGAGTAAGGTAATTAAGGTAAAAAACCCTTGGTTTTAAATAGTCATTTTTTCTGCATAAGGGGGAATAGGACGCGAATGGTTGACATGTTGTTTGTTCCAAAGACGCAGTAAAGAAATGGACTTGCTTAGAAGTGATTTAAATAGGCTATTGTTTTATCATTTCCTTTTTAGCTGTTAAGCGATTTTAATCTATACGTAAGGATAATATGTTTGTCTTGCTG
The DNA here is from genome assembly GCA_946251915.1 of Abrostola triplasia. Lineage (NCBI taxonomy): Eukaryota > Metazoa > Arthropoda > Insecta > Lepidoptera > Noctuidae > Abrostola > Abrostola triplasia. The sequence continues at coordinate 3,146,037 of OX276425.1, forward strand.
ATAACGGTAATTTTAAGTTAATAAACATATGTAACAGTAAACTTATATGCATTTATTCATCTCAAGATCCATAGAATACACCCGCAAATAATTGTTCTTGGAAAATGTTGATGATGAAGAAGAAAGGACGGTTGACCTCAAATCTTATCACGTTCGGTCTATAGGGCGACGGACTTATTAACCCGTGTATTACTCCTGCAAGGATGATGCAATTAATATCTGTTCCTTTGAAACTACTTACAAAACAATGAAGGTATAAAAAAATGTTTAAGAGAAACGTGCCAGCAGACACACTTTGTCACATTACTTCACTCCTGGCTACGTCAAACCTTATTTCGTACAGCTTCTTGACAGAATTCTAATTGCTTAGCCGCTTTTTTGCGTCACCTAAGAGAAGTACACTAGTCAGGCTTATAAAAGAATCAAAAGTTCAGCTAAGGGCACCCAAGAATTAGAATCTCGCAGTAGAGAGTCTAGGAATATTCGACGACCTGATTAGCGCAGTGGATAAGCGATTGGACTGCTGCGCTTAGGGTTGCGGGTTCGATTCCCGCACGGGGCAAAACTTTGTGCGAACCACAGATGTTTGTCCCGAGTCTGGGTGTTTATGTTTGTGATATTTCATGTTTGTGAAACGCACCCACGATACAGGAGAAATTCTTAGTGTGGGGCGACGACTTTATTAAAAAAAGAAAAAAAAAAAAAAAAAAATATTGAGCTGGATTTGACTGAACCCCTAACTGATTATAGAAATAACTAAGTGACATTCCAAAGACTATTTAAAAAAGTAACTATGGCAATTCTTTCCGGTTCTTTTTAAAAAAAAGCCACTTTTTCTTACAACTAACTTGTAGTTTTAAGATCTCTTTTGTAGTATTAATGATAACTTAAATTAAGACTGCTAATTATGTTTCAAAGGAGTTTAAATGGTGGAAAGCTAACCATCTGTATTTTATTCGTTCGGTTGTTCATAGTCGTCAGAGTTGAAAACCGTAACCATGGAGTTTCTTGCCCGTTATTCTTCATTAGAATGAGACCCATTTTGACTATAGTCGTAAGTAAGTAGTGTATGCGCCTAGAAATGTTCCTTTTCTTTCTTTAGCTTTATTATTACTCTTCCATATAACACAATTCCTACCTACCAGTTTGTTATTTGATCATGACAACTGACTACAGTCTAGTACTTCGGTAATTTCAAAGGTATCCTAGTTCAAACTTTTCCTACAGTTATAGAAACTTATTTTTCAAATAGGTATAGTAGGTAATAGTATATTTGGCAAAATGTACTAATCTGCCAAATTGTATAGGTAGATTGCTTTTATGTACTAAAATACGACTTTCGTTAGTCTAGTGGTTGCTAAGCGCGACTGCTGAGCACGAGGTCCTGGGTTCGAATCCCGGGTCGGGAAAAGTGTGCAAATTACTGGGTTTTTCCATTAGGTAATTCTTAGTAGCAGCACGGAGTCTGGATTTGTACCCGGTTGATGGCAATAGGCTCGCCCTAAACCCCAACATGTTTAAAAAAACATAACTGGCGAAATGTGGGTGCACTGTATGTGCATTGTGCACCTCTGCCTAACCCTTCGGGAAATACAGGCGTGATGTTATGTTATTAAAATAAAATATAAGTCATTGTTAAATGTTTATTATAATAAACAAACTAAGATCCATTAAAGACGCCAGTAAAGAATTGTTCGTAATAGCCTGTGATGTAGAATAAAAAGGGTCGATCAGCTACAAATCGTGTTAGTCTTTGGTTTGCTGAACCGGACGCTATGACGCCAATGACCCCTGAAATCACGGTTAACTAATGAGTACACCTAATATACTGTCGTATTTACATACAAACGGTCTTCCAATAGGGATTTCGGAGTTCTATTGTTACTTTGTCCGAACCAACTATAAAGTTGAAGCTACAACTGTCAAAATGGCACTGTAACAGTCTGTTTTGCCAAATCACCATGGACAGATACAGCGTTCTACAACCACGTTGGCCCTTAGACCGGGCCACATTGGTCAATATGCACGAGCGATTTTATTCTGGCCACTGAGATCATGCGTTTTGACACCGTTAGAAAGACTTTTTCTTGTGGCGTTTGGTCTATGCAAATAAGCCACAAACAACAACGGCCAACATAACCGATTTATGCGCCAGAGTAATGAAAAATTGGAATTTTCGGATGCGCGCCATCCAGAGAAGCCATGGTGAACATTTGAATGCTGTTATAGTATTCCATACAAACTGGCATCGATAGGCCTTTTAAACAAACAAAAGATTTTGATGATATCTTAAACACACTTTTTGTACCTATTTAAATAAAAGGTAGGAAGCGCTGAATGAAAGGCCCTTTTTAAGCCTTACTGGTAGTATTGCTGTATTATTTTTACTTGCAATTTAGCAGATCAAAAGTCAAAGTCTACACTTTCGTTTATTTCATTCTACAACTACTTTCCAGAACTAAATTGATATTTTGCGATCATAGAGATTGTTTTCTTATCTTTAACTACTTCTTAATTACCCCTGTATGTAATTTGATCTGATATTATTATGTAAAAAAGTGATGTTATGTGAAACTTGTGTGATCAATGCTCAATCCTTCTCTATACGAGGAGAGGCCTTTGCCCAGCAGTGGGACAGTTATAGGCTGTTATTATTATTACGTAAAACTTGCTACTTTTACGTAGGTCTATTTATAATTATTTATACTCAGAATTTTAAACTGTACTTGTATAATATTATTATTGTTTGGAACTCCAGAAAACTTATATTTTTTAAATTTCATAAAATAGACGTAAGTTAAGATCATCTAGCAATTTCCGATTATAAAAAGGTAATTGGGGATATCGATAATAATTCATAGAAACTTCTATTACGCATTTTATTGTGACAATAGCAACATCATTGGCGATAATTAAATTATTGTCCATTGAAAACGCCTGTAAATATTTGCTCATTGAAAAGTTTGATAATAAAAAGGAATGGGCGCTTGGCTTGAAAACGAATAAGTACTTCCTTATTAATGAGCATTTTTGTCACGATAACAATTCCTGTAACCATGAATAAGCATTAGATGGGTGTTTACAATACATTTAACGAACACCTACGTATGCCATAAAATCTACTTATTTGCCTAGGAAGATTAATATGTTAAAGATTTTATATCTCAATTCTAAGTAGGAAAACATGGAAGTTAGATACTAAAAGCACCCAACCCATGGGGCGGAGTGAAGTAATAATATTGAATATCTTCAGTATACTAGAAACTAAATAGCAACTTTGGTTTATGTAACTGTGTGGGCTGTAACTTTAGATTTTTTGTAGCTGTGTTTTATGCAATATTTCTGACATTTAAATACAACCCAATTTTATTAATTTAATTATAGTACACGAATGTATTTAGATTTTTGAGACAATTTTTTTACCCACGACGGAACGAAAAAGGTACTGTGTTTTTCGCGAGAGGGATAGAAAACAGCTCCTCCACAAACTTAAATACGTTGTAAAACCTTCGCTTCCTGGATTTTATATATTTTTTAACCAGTTTTCATATTATTTACTTTAAACCCTTTTTTTATATTTCAATTAATTCCGACGCAATTGCTAATGTAGTCAACAGTCCTTACTGTGTTCCTATCTTGAAGTCCAAATTGATTATTTACGTTTCATTATAACGATCGAGCTCATTTGCCAGGGATAGTAGGATATTAAACACCGTTTTCTAACTAGTCTTCTGTTTCGGGGAGAGCGCGATTCTCATACACCACACCATATCTTGATACGACACGAATAGACATCTAACCACACAAAACACCAACGCCCCATTCCCGGACCAATCACAATTGACTTCTAATCAATGATATTCTTAAATCAACTTAACTAACATAATTGATTCAATGTATCACCTACCCAATTATTGAGTTAATGTGTTCCTCTAAAAGTGCCCGCAAACAATTGTTGTTCTAAAGCAACAATGAAGAAGAGGAAGGGACGGTCAGCCGTAAAATATTCCATATTCATGGGGGCATTTAAATTAACAAATACAATACCTGTAACCAAAAATTCCAATAAGGATATGCTACAAATCCCTTACATAAAATAAAACAAAAAAAATCAAAATCGGTCCACAATTAGCGGAGAAATCGTTGAACATACATAAAAAAATACATACAGACGAACATAAAACATTCCTTTTTTAAGTTGGTTAACAAAGTTAATGTGAAATAATATAACTACACAACAAAAACACCGGTCAGTAATTAAATAAATCAGAATAAATGGATATTTTAGATGTAATTTAATAGCTCTCAGGCCTTTGTTCCAAACTAGGAGTGCTAGTACAGACTGTAGCTGCTAATAGTGATACCAAAATACGGCCAGTGCTCCCTGATCAGTCTAACTCACTACGTGGCAACTGCCTGGCATGAACTAATTCTATATTATGACGATTAGATTTTTCCTATACGAATAAAGAACTACTGTAAATCTGATATTCATTTAAATATTCCATATTGTGTGTCGTTTCTGTCCGATAATCCAAATATTGCAGTGGCTTAAGTATTTTGCCGTCCTCTCTATCTTTAAAATTTTTCCTTTTTTTGTATGCTGCTAAACTCTCATGGCTTTATTTATAAACAAGGATCATACCGGCATTAACTAAACCCCGCATTAAGTCTATTTACATCTCTATTCTTTAACATACAAACGACAGTGATGGATATTATTTAGTCCATGGTTTAAATTGTCATTTTTTTATGAATGAGGGGGTTTGACTTTTACCTTAACTCTTTGGATATCATTGACATTGATAATGTATTTCTTGGACAGTGGACACTTTTTATAATAAATGTTTGCCGAGTCAGGATAGAATTTTATGGAAGTACAAAAACACAAAAGCTTAAAACTCCAACTTTATTTAGATATTCAACAATTTTGTACAAAAATGTCATCCTGAATATATTCCCACAAACAACTGCTGTTTTAATAATCGAATGAAGAATATAAACGGGCGATTGGCATTGAATATGGGTGAATTCAAAGCGGAAGAAACCGGGTAAGCTTGTATTCCTGCAACCGTTTAAAATTATATCAAACAAATCTCATCAAACAGTTCCGAAACATAATAAGATTAAGGATATTATAAATCCGAAGACAAAAGCTTAACATTAAAATTATCCGCACATCATACATTGTCATGATCAACTCTATGAACAGCCAGCAGATTCAGTTACAAGACCAGGTAAGTGGGAATTACATTGCCTAGATGAAAGACCCCTAATGCAACTAATCTAAAAATAAGTTCTTGAAATTCCATTAAGGACTGCCAGAACATAACTGGTGTCATAAACCTTGTATTAAAAATATTAATGATATCTGTACCAACAGACTGTAATGAAGCGGTAGATAATAATCTATTTAACTCCTTACCAAAATGTAGAATTGATTATAAGAATTAGAGATTCGACTTATATTTCTTTTACTCGTTTTACTGTTTACGTGTATAACTAGTTAAAGAAACAATGTACCTATGCATCAAAGTTAAGTGAAGAAGAAAATAATTATAATGGGCACAATGGTGGTCGAGCTTTCCTAACAATAAATTACCTACAGCAACACTTTCAAGCATAGTGTCACCAGTTTTCATACTACGAAACGCAACCTTCGTTCTGGCGATAATTTTATTACAGAACCCTTGTCATTGTACATGTCATTCAACGAGCAGAGTTTTAATGTTTTCCCAATCAGTTTATTCAATAAATTCTTAGCAAACTAATACTAAATAAATAATCATCAAACACTTACCAGTTGCAGCAGAAGCATTCGTCCCCTTTTCATTTACTTCTATAACTGCTTTGTGTGTCGACTTAGAGATGTATATTCTATTTCTTTCTACAACGTATTTCAATGCTGATCTATTTCTATCAAATATATTACTTAGACCTATCTGGAATAATAATAAGATATTGTATTATAAATCATTTTCAATTTAATTCGTCGTGAAGTCTTTGAACTCTACATAAAAAATCAATGTGTGTCTGCGGCATGGCAGTCAAAGTGTTAATCATGTTAATGACATATATTTATAAGTGAATTCCTTCCCCAGGTATATGGATTTAAATGCATGGGCACAAAAAACAACGGCAGCCTTGGCCCGTCCTTAGATGAATGGTCGTCTATCACACAAAAAGACATATCTGCGCCTTGGAAGGCAGTTTAAATCTACCGTCACATCGGGATAAGAGTGTGAGGATGTAGAGAACTTATCTCTGTTTGCATAAATTCATCTTTTGCGTTGTTTATTGTGCACTAAACTCAATCAAGATCTGCCACCCATAAAAGTTCCACGTGATATGTAGTTAGCCTATAATAAATAGGTACTCACCTTTTTATACAAATCGTTTAGATTTAATTGAGTTTCTATCTTGAACTTTGGCATCGATAGTAATACATGCGTATGCCTCATCTTTTGTAGGGCTGTGTTTAACAGTTCAGGTGCTAGTTTTAAAGCGCGAAGAAGGACCGGTAGACCACTGTTGCTGTATGGAAGCACTACGATCATAGCTGATTGGTCGCCTTCGTAAGGAATTTCTATTAGCTGCGGAAAATGAATTTTGTTAAAAATATGGAAAAAAAATGTAAAAAACGTATTTTCTTACAATATCATTAGCTTGCCTCTTTAGTCTAGTGGTCGCTAAGCGCGACTGCTGTGCATGAGGTCCTGGGTTTGGGATTCGAAAGTTTGGGTCGGGAATTCTGGGTCGGGCAAAGTGTTACTGGGTTTTTCCATTAGGTAATTTTCAGTACCAGCACGGAGTCGGAGGTGTGCCCGATTGATGACAATAGGCTCGCCCCCTATTACATTGAGACCCATAACATAACTGGCGAAATGTAGGTGTACTATATGTGCTCCTCTGCTTACCCCTTCGGGGGATACGAGCGTGATGTTATGTTATGTTTATCATTAGCTTCCTTGTCGCTCGCAGTTTTAGAACTCAGGAAAGTGAAAATGAGGAATTTCTTGGAGGAGAAATCATCAGTTAAGATGTACTAATCGTTGTACTACTTCACGGCACATAGAGAATATTTATAGTTCCAACACCTTGACATGAGTTTGTATCGCAGTGCTCCCAACCTATTTACTATACAACGTGGATTCGGTAACATAGGACCCAAAAAAATATTTAGTTCATTATTTTGAGATAAAATTGGATTTTATACCAGGCCTCTTCCAGACCACGTCCCCCTTTTTGGACAGATGCCTGTTACAAGCTGCATAAATAATCGATCTAAGTTGAGAAGCACACCATCGTTTGGTTAGAAGATTTTCCCTCACGCCCTGTTCCTCCAAAAGTTCAAAGTAATACCTGAGCATTCAAAGTATCACACTTGCGGTATTTGTAATCCCCTTCATTCGTCATCATAGGTATTCGGCGGGTGCCAGAAGGCGAGTGAAAGTCTTGTGGACGAGCTTTGTCGAATTCTTCCTTCCATGTACCCTAAAATACAATCTTCTGTTTAGGCTGTTGGAAGCAAAGTTACTTTTGGGAAGTTGAAGCCTTTTTTATTAGTTTTTACCTCATCGTCGCTTCGTTACCTTAATCATCGAAGGTGTATCGATAAACTTAACCCTAATGGTTAATTGGTCAGTCGTTTTAGTAGACCAAGATGGTAGACTGGTAATTTTGCTTCATCCGTAAATTTTCCTACCGACTAGCAATCACTGTCAAACAAATAATAACCGAAAAATACTTACTGCAAAATATATGGCGTTGACTAGTACCAATGACAAATCCTTCGTGATATCTGATGGATTTATCAATTTCGTTATCTTTTGATTCGTTTTTCTCGCAACCTAATTTGAAAATAAAAGAAAGGATGTAACAGTTCGTCTTCTATACGGTTGATTAATTAGGTAGTATTTTTAGCTTCTTTTTACAGGGATCCTGATTTTTTACAAAGGCTTTTTACTCATTTCTAACAAAAAAAACTGAAATCATGGTCACTGAATCAACTGAATACATGAGGCTTTCTATTTGATTTCTAAGTCAATTAGCATCATAAGATTCTTAATAAATAATTATTGTCGTTGTCCTACATACGAAGTTAGCGACTACAAAAATGAGTAGACTGCTGAGCTTAGAATTGCGGGTTGGATTATACGCAGACATCAGTCGCCAATTTAGGCATCTGTGCAAAGTATTCCTCGAATTGCCCCTCACAAAGTAATACGTTCCAAGTGAGACAAAAACAAAATTTATTTACCCAGTCATTAATTTGTTGCGCTGTTCTTGTTGGATTGTCGGGGTTTACCTTTTGACAAGATGACTTAAAGATATCCATAGTTTGTCTATAAAATGAAGCATTAACTTTTTGTTTCCTCGAAATAAAAAGTCTACTGGCTACATCCAAAGACACGCCTGGCAAATATTCCATGTCGTTAATAAGTCGTCCGAATACCCTTTTTATCTATAAAAAAGGTTAATTCAGATTAAAAATTAAAATATTTAGTAACTGTAAGTATGTATGTAGGCATGTTCCTACACAGACAGCCACGGTGAATTATTTTCTTCATATTGATGTAACACAAGTTGATTCACTGAGGCTAGAGGTATTGTTGTGATAAGGGTTCAATCCTCATAATAAAAGTAAAAATGTGATCCGCGAGTATCCGCGGGTCTTTATCTCGAGTACGACACTCGATACATTTGTATACCTCCTGCTTATAGTATGGTTGATCAAAACCCTGGTGTCAGAGTTTAAACCACCTGTAGGCACTGACATGGCTTTAGACACCGTTGAAAAGTCTCTCAGGTGAGTCGGTTTCGGTGTTATTCTTCACCGTTTTTAGCAGTTGATAACTAATTTATAGTACACTAGCTGCGCCCCGCGTTGTTACCTGCTGCATTTTTGCTACGTACTTATGAAATTTCATCAAAATCGGTCTTGCCGTTTGTGCGTGAAGAGGTAACAAACATACAAACACACTCACCAACTTTCACCTTTATAATATTAGTGTAATGAATCCGAAAATACATTGGTGCGTACCGGGGTACTTGCGACCTAAATATAAATAAAATATTTTTTCAAAAAGAAGATTTTTAGAAGGCTACAAAGAAGGTTAGAAGGCTAGTCTCTTTGGACTTCGCAGCAAACGGCAACCACTCTGCTATCAATGCATATTATTTATGTTTGCCCTTAAAATAAATGAAAAGTGTTGGCCTTGTGCGGTGTGTAACCGACATACTGGGAACACAAAAAAATACCCTTGAATTAAAGAACTAACTTCCATGCTAAGTTTGTAACCTGTGTTACAAAAATCTGTATCCAATGATGTGTGTATTAAAATAAAATACAGAGTAGGATAAATACGTGATTCTTATTGGTCATTCCCACGGCATTCAACAATTCTACTTCTGCTTCACCCTCGGCACCTAATACTAATTTAGCCAATGGCATCATCACAGATAGTGGAGAACATATCATATTTCTAGCGTGGTCCACGAACGCTGCTTCCTGAAAATAATTTAAAATATAGCAAGCATTTTACAGTCATGTTAAAACTTGATAACCATTAAGCGACAGCGAAGGGGTTACAAAAGAAATACAATACAGTAGTTAAATAAACCCTTTGTAGGCATCAAAATTATACCCAAAACTCATGTGTGATTTTCAGGGAGAATAAAACTAGCAAATGGAAATCCGTGGTCTCCCACTAAGCCTTAGGGAGATAGCCATGACTTAATGTATGTATGTACATATAACACCTCCCCCTCCTCCTATCAGACGAATGCTAAAACCTGAAATAAAATGAGATGAAATAGGTACCAGCGCGAAATTCCTCCTAACGCTTCCTCTGAAGTCCAAAACTGTGTCCATGTACAGTATAGGTTCATCACTTTCACTAGACGAGTGTTCAAATTTAATATTTACTCGTGGTCTCACTGTTACCAGAAAACTGAAGAAAACAACTGGAAGAAATCAATCAATTTGTAAGTGGATTATATTTTTTGATGGTACTAGACTAGATCAGCTATCTCCACATTCCACAAGCGCATTTTTTTTACCACGCTAACATCATCATCATCATCAGCTTATCTCAGTCAACTGCTGGACATGGGCCTCGTTAACATGGTAAGGGTTAACCTAGCGATAAGCTCTTTAACGTGGGTTAAGTATTGTAATACGGAACTCTTTCTTACACCCTTTTACATTCGAAAAAGGGTAAGTTCTGAGTTGTTACATAAAATCGAAGTGATACAAACACTACAATTTTAAGAGAAAGTAACATCTTTCGACTTTCAACTTTCCATTAAACCATGTCAAAACTAAGATATTTTTATTACCTACTTTTGTAAGCATATAAATATGATTTTTTTTCACTGTTTTGATTTTAGGGCTAGCTGGTGGGGTGGCTATATAAAATGCACATAGATATTAATTTACATTCGTTTACTAACTTTTTACTAATTAACTTGATTCTCTAGCTAAGATTTACACATTTTTATGTGGAATAGGTATGAATTAAGATCCGCTTATTTTTAAATGACGCTAACGCTAGTGTTCGCTTTAAATCTGTCAATTAATAGATGTTACTTACAAATGAAGGAAAGCTTCATTTTATTGAATTAAATGGCCAATCCATAAGTTTTTAATCCGCACAAAAAGATAAAACGTGCAATGATAGGTATTTTTTTGCAATTTTACAATTTCATGATTCGTTCCTTCCGATGCACAGTCGCTGCGACTAATTGCAATCAATCTAGTGTTATCTATAGTGGACACCATTTTTGATAGCTTATTTTCTACTGCGGTTTTCTCGTCTGATTTTTAGTTCGTATAAGCCTTTGCGTTTCCTAATAATTAATTATCATAGATACATTTGGGTAAAATTCGCTTATAATCGTGGGTTACATCCAAATCAAATATAATTTGTACCACGGTGTAGATAGAAAACAACGTTAGGATCTCATTACCAATGACATAAAATACCTAATTAATAAGAGACCGACATACATACTGACTTTACAATTGTAGTACCTAGCTAAGTGCTATGACGTTTTTACGAGGTTTTACAATAGTACATGCAGTAGGCGGGCGTAGCTAGATAGGTAGAATAATAAACATTTTCAATTAGCTATTTAAGTACGTAGTACCTTAGTCTGTATTTTCTTGTCCTTGTAGATAGATACTGAAGGAGACCTACCTTATGGAGGCAGGTATACTAAGAACACAGTCATTGAAATTGTTCGATACATTTCCACTTTTCGGATCTGATCGACAGAAGTTCTTTTGGGTGCTCAACTGCTCAGGAAGTACTTATAGCTGCGTCCTGCGACGTACTCCTGTCAAACCGTTTGTTCTACAGTTGTAGTGTTCCGTTTGATCTGCAATTTCAGATTAGCATCAAAATGGGGTGTGGCATGACGTGGAGACTCAAGAAGAACACCTCGGCACCTCGACTTGGCTTTTCATATGTACTTTTTATTAGCATGTATGAAATAAAATGTATTGAGTTTAAGAAAAGTAAGTATGGAACTACTTATGCCCCTGACTGTCCAATCATCATTATTGGCCTCAAGGCATGGTAGGTTTCCGAGTTTCTCAGAAGTGCTTCTCAGAAGAAGCTAGGTCTTATCGAGGCTTATTGAATCCGCTCTGCAACTATAGCAGTATGGTAAAACATCATTGAGGTTTAACTAGAAAAATACTGGTGTGCAATCTGACTATAGGTTTTATAAAAGTTATTTTATGCTTTAATTTTTGATTTAGATAATAAAATATATTATGTTCTCAACTATCAGTCGTGATTAATTTTATGGAACTATTCATTCTTGCATTATGTCTACAGCAATGGGTAAACTTTGTTCTACTATAATCGAAAGATTCTACTAAATCGTAAGATTTTTTAAATCTAGCAACACAATAAACTAAACGTCAATCATGGTTACTTGTCAAACGTTAAATCTGACAACTCAGTAGTTTTAAAACCTTATTGATTTTTGTATTCACTTGTTTTTAATGAACAAGTAGACAAGATTAATTAATAAATCTACATGTAAAACGTTTATTAAGTTGAATCATAATACTTCATTAAATTTTCATTACCACTTAATTCAAAGCTCCTACGAGTTAAGTTTTGTTGCCAAAATCTGTATTTTTAACCCATAATTATGATTCCTAACGAGATTTTTGCCGAAGATCTAATGAGTACAGTGATTCGATATGGCTTGTACATCGGCGCAGCCTTCCAGCTTGCCTGTCTTATGGCTTGCGTCACCCTGACTGATGAACAAAGCGAACCGCATCCTTACGAAAAGGTAAACAATTAAGATTTAAGTCGCTTGTTGCATAAATTATGTATTCAATTCCATTTTGTTTGTAAATATATTGAATATTTTTACAGTAGGTATGTTTTAATCATAGATAACAGGTTTAATATAAAATATAATAATATAATACAATTAGTGTAGAACTACCATCTGTATTTTGTAACCCATACCAAATTGTTAACTAATGAATTTACGACCATTTTTACAATATCGTATCGTAATTACCTAGACTATTATGTAAAAAATCCTAAAACTAAAATGTAACATAAAAGTCATCTTCATCTGCAATACAACTTAAACTGTTAGGATAAGGCCTCTCCTGCGGGCGACAGACTCAAGGCAGTTTGTCGCCCGACCAGATAGGTGGGAGACTCTTATGCCCCTTCATCCGCCCCAGGACTGAGGAAGACTATAGATTTCCCTAGTAAAACAAGTCTTAGGCCTCTATTTTTTCTATTCTCGATAGCCTGATGCAAGCCTACAACTTTCTTGACCGGCCTCATCTTTCCATCAACAAGTTTTAATGAGAACCATCCAACAACCAACAGTTCTCTTAACACTTGCTTAATAACATATTCAGGTCCTAATTTCCTTCTTTCTATTCCAGGCCTACACAGACAGTGATGAGTGCAGTTCTGAGCAATCTTCACCAGGCCATAGAGCTGCTATGTCTAGGGCTAGGCGGCATGACAAGAAGAAAAGGCGTTAAATTAACTTCAAGCAGACTTAAAGGAGTGAGCATATATTTCTGAAGGTATACTCTATATTTCTATGTAAAGGTACTGGATAGCCTAAAAATACCTTGAAATCTTTAAAATTTAACTAGAAATTAGCCTTTTTGTATTGTTTGATTGTATTCTTAGATCTTAAAACTGTATCTACATATTTTTCATAATAATACAACATACTACTGTATATTTAAGGTTTATTAGAATGATATTAGGAAAAATTGATTTATGATATTCATAGAATGATTTTTTAAAATGCAAATCATATTAACTTTGCAATAGTAAACTTGCAGAATTTTGTATAATATTCCAATAATAAATAAATAAGTTGTATTGTGTGTAAACAATAAAAAAGATGAGTAATTATTCTAAGTATAATTATCTAAACAAAAATTACATAATCATAATAAATTTAACTTTTGTATTGTATAATGATTTATATCAAAAATAAACATGTAATGTAAGATCTTTATTAATAATACTCATATAATTATGACAATGATTTATTATTATACTCAATAAAAATCAGTATAAACTCCTATCATTATTCTCAGTCATTTAGAATTATTATTGATGTAACTAAAATAATAAGGAAACCTAGAACACTTATGATCTCAACATTTATCAAATAAAACAATTGCATAATTATAAAGCATTTTATTTGTTATGTGGACTAGAAAACTTACAGCATTACGATTATCGCATGTATATAAAACAAATGAATAAAAATCTCATATAAAATTATTTAACATTTGTACAGTTTAAGCACATTGTAAGTACAACATTTAAGGCACTGGATTGCTTATTATAATAGCACCAAACATTAGGTTCCTTACATAATTTACTAACAAACTTTATAAATATAATGTGTATTCTTGATTTATGGCACTTTCAACTGGCATAGCGATCATTTATTTAAAATAATTATCATATATTTTTCATTCAGGTATAAATGTATAATGCTCTCGGAATATCAGCTCTTGATAATATTAGTCAAATATTTCTACAAGAACAAAGACATACTTAGTATGTACTTACAGTAATATTATCTTACAGACAACATTGTTGTATTCTTTATAAATATTTTAGATTAATCTTTGGAACGTAATAAATACGCAGCATCTGGCAGAGAGCAAAAATGTTCAAAATTTAATTTAAAATTATTGCCTTATATTATATTTCTATCGATTTCACGCTCATGATACATTACTACAGCATAAATACATACATGTAACACAACAAACCACAGTTATTTACATAAAATATTGCTTGGACAAAATATCACGGATAGACTAATAGCTTAGGGATCCAATGCAAGAAACTCAATGCTTTTGTACGTAGTTAAATGCAATTATTTATAAAAGCTTCTATTATTAGCTCGTTGTTAGGTTAAAATTGTGTGATTTCAGGGCGTGGATGAGATCGTTATCCGAAAGAAACTGTTTGAAAGCGTCAAGTTTCTTGAAACATATCGTAACACAACACGACTTGTCGCCTTCACAACATGACTCCTTATTTCCACTCGACTTCTTTGCGTCGCATCCAAACGATTTAACTTCAGAATCGGACACTTTAGGGGCACCACACTGGGCTTTAGCATCACTCGATTTTCTATCACTACAACAAGATTGCTTTTTACTTTTATTGATACCGCAGTTTCCTCCAGACGCCGATTGAGAATCAGACGAACACGATATACTCTCAAGGACCGTCTGTGCACTTTCGTCGCATTCATGAAGTGTGAATATCCCTAAATCTTCTAAGTTAGAATTGTTATGTCGCCTATGATAATGCAAGAATGTGTTGTGATTTGTGTCAGTTGCTTGGCCACAGCCGACCGCGCACTTCATGGCCGCATGGTCGCACTTACAATCGACACACGAGCACGTGTCGTCGTTGCAGCCTTCCTTCCGGTCCTCACGATGACCACAACTCCTGCACTCCCCAAGTCCTGGATCACACTTACACTCCGCACATGAACAGATGCCAGCGTCAGCCGCCAACTGCTCCAAGGCATTTCTCTTAGACATGTTTTTACCAAATATGTTTTCCGTCCGCACCACATACATATCAGAGGGTGGTTCGTTATCAAACAATAAAGTATCTTCTAAATCTAAATCGGTGTTAAAGAGGACTGAGTTAGCCGGGTTTATTTCGATTTTCTGCTGCACTTTGGAAGGTGGCGGAGTATTCAGAGTTCTATCATGATCAGATCCTAAAAATATGTCTATATCCGTTTCAATTTTATTGGTTCCGAGGTTTGTTACTATTTCACTATCGTTAAATACTTTGTCCCCGACGTCAAGAACACTAGGAGTGTCTAAATCGAATGAGTCGTGTGTTATAATATTAGCGGTCGGTGCAACCTCTGTGTTCAGGTCTATGTAGCTCTGCATATGAGTGGGGACGAAGGTTGCCATAGTGAATATACTTTCAGGTGTTTTCTCTTCAATGCACACTGGAGTTTCAGATATAGAAGCCGCAAGAGCGCTGACGTCCACCCATGGGGCCTGGTCTTCGATAACATTGGCCAAAGCTAACTGCATCGCTTTAGACTTCACTTCCAATTTAGGTCGTACCATATTAATCGAAGTAGATTCTAACGGTTGTACTGTTGGTTGTAGATCGTTGACGTCGACCCATGAATCAGTGAGATGTTTCTTTTCATGCTTTTCGACTGCAAACGGCGATAGAGTGAGACTTGCCAAATCGTAATCTACGGTTAAATCGGTCGTTTCAATATTCTTAGCGTTGTTAGTATCGTTCGGGAAGAGTAGTTCTGTTATATCGACGGTGTTAACTTTGGTTATGTCTTCTAAGCTGCCGTCAGTTGAGTTAGATTCTGTCGTTATTCTCCCGAATGATTCGAGCAGACTGTCCCAGTTCATGATGTCGTCAGCCGTTTTACTCTCTTGTTGTTGGTGTTGAACAACTTCGGCTGGTTTTTGGGTAGGCTCGGATTTTATCTACGGAAAAAGAAAATACATATTATAGGTATTTATATGTCGCCTTGACTATAGTTGTAAATAAAAATAATACATAATGAAAAGCCTAGGAGAATTGAGTTGAAAATGTCGTCCAGATAATTAAGTTCAGGCGGTCTGTGCGTTCCTGTATTTCAGTAACCATGGCGCTTAGAAGAATTAAATTGGAATATAAACTACAAATACTAACAATAGGTTTAATAAATACAGTATTTTCCATCGAAAACACTACAATAACTCTTCGTGACTCATCCAACGTGTGTGGGATTAACTGATTCACAAAACTTTTTTAATTCTTCAACCTGACATCAAAACATACAAAAAATTCAATTTGCATTCATAAAAAAAACACTGGCCAAGTATTGACCAGAAATAAAAAGTAAAGTTGCATAATTTCTAACATTCGATTTTCAAATACTTTTTAGTTTTTAACCTGTTCGCATGTTGAATGGCCAAGTATTTATCTTTCCATCAAAACATTATTTATTTTGTTGTTGAAACTTTTTAATGTTGGACGAACGCCAAACTTTTTCACTCACTAATTGCAAATATCAGCGACTTGAGTTTACCATGTTTCCTTCAGGATTGTTTTTACACATTTAATATTTAATGGGTGTATTAGGTTTTTTTGTAAATAAGAATTTATTCTATTTGTTTCCACCAGATTCGTTGCAAGTACGCAAATTTTTTTCCCGGTTCACGAGATAAAATGCAGCTTATGTCAGATATAAAACAACGACAATGCAAAAGCAAAATTTATACTTATGGTTTATGAGCGTATTATTTCGGAAATTTCAGAAGTCGATAATATTTTTTAATACATTCCAATGATCATCTTGTAAGCGGAATAAGTTAATTTGGCTCACAATTAGACTACATTTTAAATTCGTCTTTTCTAAAAACGTAGTTTGGCAACAGACATTTTTAATACCTAACCCACTGTACTGACATTTTATTTTATAAAACTTGCAATTGGCTTGCAATACTGCTATTTAATTTAACTGGCTGCATCAAGGTTATTCTAGTATCAATGCTACATTTAATTTCTAATAAAACAACTGTTGAGCTGAACGCATATAGAGCAGAATCGTGCCTTGAATATTTAATAGCTGGACTTACCTGGTGCTTCATCGCGTGAGCTTTCAGACTCGTTGCGGTAGAGAACAGGCGGCCGCACTCAGGCTCTGCGCATGCGTGAGGTCTTGCGCCGGAATGCGTGCGCCCATGTGCCTTTAGGTGATGGGACGCTGTGAATGATTTTCCGCAACCTTCTGATCGACATCTGCAAGATATTATTTTAACATTATTATCCAATTCATAGGCACATTTTTACTGTGGATTACGATCGAGAAATTAAGGTCAAAGATAGGTTGGTAACTATTCCTATAAGGATCTGGATTAAGAAGCCTCGAAGAGGCATGACAGTACTTTCACGCAATGTCAGCCCTAAATATAAAAGTAAATGAAGGTAAATAGAGAAAGTAACTTAATTTGCTGGGGCTCTGAGGGCATCTAACAGATGATAAAACTTCCAGAGTAAAATTCAGCAGACTATATACGTCCCCGTCACGTAAAAAAAAACTGAGCGACTGTCAGCGTCTGTGTTTGTACTCGAATATAGTCCAGCCTAGGTTTATAATTACGTGTAATTGAGGTGACGGGAACTACACCAAGCCTCACATTTTTTCTTGCATAAAAAACTAGATATATATGGTGAGGGAAATCAATTGAGCCAATGATATCAGTTTCATGGAAATAGCTTCAGTAAGTGTTGTTCAGTTACTGCCGACAGCGAGCTTACAGTAGCGTGACGTAACAATCTATTGTTAAGACCTAAGCTTTAGTAAAACATATTTGAGTCTTCTTAGAAGTCTATAAAACTCTTGATTCATTGACATAACATAAATATTCAGTTCGTCAGTCCACGAGCACTCCCACGGACCACTGTTGCCTATTTATCAGCGCTGTATGGACGATAAGATCATGGAATATACGTGTTTACATATTATATAGAATTGACCTGGCCAAATGCCAGTGTCCACTTTCTACATTGTCTGGCAGTAAAACTACTAGAGAAATCCGAAACCTACTACATATCCCATTTGTCTTGTCAGTCATATCTAAAATTATGAGCCGACAATAGTCGTAGTAGGACGTTGACTGATGCCAGACAGTTGAAGTATTGTAATGATCTTATTACGAGTTGTTTGAAGCTTCAATAAAGAGAACTGCAGTAGTAACGAGATGCTAAATATTAGGGATGGGATATGCACAAAAAACCGCACGGACGTCAACGAAGACAGTCATGATTTGTATTCTTAAAATATCTACGGGATCTATATTGCAAATCTACCTTCTGGACGAGGCTAGGTAGCACAAGCTATAAATCTGTATCTACAAAATATGTAAATAATTAGGTACATCTAACAAACAACCTAACTTAACTATGTAAAATGGACCATAATCTTGTTTAGTTAAATTAATGTAAACCTACTTCTAACTAAAAAACGGTTACGGATAGACAAGACTATCAATTTAGTAGTATGTCAAAATATCAAAATGTGAATAGAAAATGTAACGTTTTGTGATGTTAAAAAAAGATTCTTCTCGGTGCAGCTCTGCCTACCCCTTCGGGAAATACAGGCGTGATGTTATGTTATAAAAAAAAGATTCAGTTTACTTCCATATTCGATTTTCTCACTACGATATCAGTAACTGTAATAGGTACTTACTTGTATGGCCTTTCTTGTGTGTGTGTTCGTATATGTTTCTTTAGATCGCTGAGTGTTGTAAAAAACTTGGTACACCCATCTGCATTGCAGTTGAATGTGTCACCGCTGTGCAACCGCTGGTGTGCCCTTAACCTGAAGATTAATTTACGATGTTCAATATAGTGCCAACAGCTTGTACAACAAGGTACTTACAGAGCAATATCATAGAGGCAACGATCATAATTTATTCATTCTTTAATAGTTCAGTTTAAACATAAATGTAAATCTTTTACCTACTGCTCTGGTCGACGTGGTACAAGACGAGATACAAGAAAATCCAGGAAATTTAAATTTCAGGGTCTTTGTTTGTGGCTTGTGCAAAATCTAGTTCTGGGGAAAAGGTGGTAAGGCATGATGGACAAGCCACTTAATAAAGCATAATCAGTCACAAGTCGTTTTAATGGAGGTAGCTTGTCAGCTACCTCCATGTCTATTTCTAAGTAAGGTAGCCTAACACATAAGCAACTTTTTCGAAAAAATGTAGCGGGTAACACCGCGGGGCGCAGCTAGTCTACATAAAATATACGGATCATTATAGAGCCCACATGAGGCTAAAACCACAGCTTATTATAAAATGAATCCAATTTTATGGACAAAGACGCCACTACTTCAGTTACAAACAACGGTACGATTGTATAACTACGGTCATCTTTCATATTGCAATTACCTAAGTGTTGTGTTGCAGATGTTTTTTAATATACGATCATTGCCTTATTGTCTTTGAACACAACAAATTCAAATTTGGTGCGAAAATACAGCAAGAACCGTTTTTCATCATAACATAACATCACGCCTGTATTCCCCGAAGGGGTAGGCAGAGGTGCACATATAATACACCCACATTTCGCCAGTTATGTTTTTTGGGTCCCAATGTAACAGGGGGCGAGCCTATTGCAATCAACCAGGCACGAATCCAGATTCCGTGCTACTACTGAGAATTACCTAATGGAAAAACGGCCCGCGATTCGAACCCAGGACCTCGTGCTCAGCAGTCGCGCTTAGCAACCACTAGACCAACGAGACAGTCCGTTTTTCAACAAGTTAATAATATCATTCAGCATCCTTTTTAGTTCACTTGGCTTTTCCAGTCTATTATTATACAACAATGTTTGCATAACATCTATATTAACATGAATGCTACAAGAAAATTGTGTTGTTTCAATTTTATTCAATAAACTGGCAACCCTCCAGAGACATAAATCATGGCCTCCTTCTGACTCATCTTGTTGTTTGAAATATAATAATTTATGGTTACATACGTCAAAAATATAGATTGACTGGATATTGGTACTGGTACTTTGGAGTTCGAATATTCCCAGCTTTAATAAACTTGCGCAAATCGAATTTGACAAAGTCATATCAAAATTCTTCCTTATAAACACACTATTTCGATTTTTTTCCGGTCCTTCTTCATGGGAATATAATCTAGCACTTTGCGACCAGATTTAAGGATCTGTACCTACTTTTTAGTAACTTTTAAGAGAATAATACTAACTTTATGTCTATGGCTAAAACGGACCACAGCTATAGCTCAAGAGGAAGCCATTAACGTATTATTTTATATCAAAATCGAAACAAATATTGCATCATATAAATCTTTATTTACGTAATACTTAGATAGAGTAGTAGATAGTTTAAGATTAGAAAATATATTGTAGAAGCGTTTCTCGATAACACTTAACAACAAAAAATGCTTTTTTCTCATTAACAAGAGACTAAGTTCCTTACTAAGTGACTTAAGACCCAGAGTGAAGAGGCGGGGCGGAACCTGTCGAGAGATGCGGTGAAGCATACACATATCCCTCGACCCAAGACAGCTAGGAGGACACCCTGGGGTTAAAGTCGATAAAAGGTATACAGGCAGACAGAGGGCTCCCCGCCTTAGAACGGAGGAAGTCCATGAGGATTGAGTAGGCAGACAATTTTCGGGTGTTTCTATTACAAATGTAGTCATAGCTCAAACTGGAACTGTGCCCAATAATAAATGAATCCAGATGTCGACACAGGAAGAAGGTAGTTAGCCATTTAATCATTTATATTTCTCGAATTCAAAAATATCAACGTGCTAAGACACAGTCATTGCTGTAAAAACTGCACGTTCTGAAGTCATCAATACTTATAAGATACTAGATTCAGTCCGTGACTTCGTCTGCGTGATTTTTTTTCTCGTGTGACCATCCTGAAGGTAAATTCTAAATATTCATGAAAGAATTTTGGAAACCTGGATGGATAATTTCGATGGTAAACCCGTACATACAATTTATTATAATAAAGACAAGCCTACATCAGTGAAAATAAGTGTGGGGTAATCTCTGTAAGGGGCCTATGTCCAGCAGTGGGCTGAGGTAGGCTGATGATGGTGATGATGAAGAATCTCTGTTTGTTTTTAAACTATGTTCGAATTGTGGGAGCGCACTCTTCTATTAACGAGAACAAATCAAAACTATACTGCCTACTAACTCAATAAGCCTTTATTTCACATATATAGGTAATTACAGACGCTTATAATACCTCACTAGTTCTAAGGGGGGAGGACTTTGTTTAACAGTGGACGTCTTCCGGCTGATGATGATGATACCTCTAGTAGATCTCGTAAAAAGTCTAAAAATCTTTACGCACATAAAGACAAGGGTGGATTTTTACCAATTTCAGTTACTTGCATCTGTAATTATTGTGTTAGAGCATTCTTGTGCAATTTAACAGTCAATTAATAAATCCAGTATTTATGTACGCCTAACAGACTAACTAAGAAGACTAACTAAATCTGATTACAGTAGGTAATACGAAATAACATAACATCACGCCTGTATTCCCTGAAGGGGTAGGCAGAGGTGCACATATAGTACACCCACATTACGCCAGTTATGTTTATAGGTCCCAATGTAATAGGGGGCGAGCCTATTGCCATCAACCGGGCACAGATCCAGACTCCGTGCTGCCACTGAGAATTACCTAATGGAAAAACCCAGTAACACTTTGCCCGACCCGGGATTCGAACCCAGGACCTCGTGCTCAGCAGTCGCGCTTAGCGACCACTAGACCAACGAGGCAGTCAGACATGGTTTTACACACCGTTTAAAAATCTCTCAGGAGTACCAGTTTCCTCACAATGATTTCCTTCAATTGAATACGCACATTAATTCGAAGACATTGGTGCGTTTGGGTTTTACTTGCGACCTTTGACTTGGCTATCCAACAGTCATACCACTCAGTGTTAATAATGACAGTGATGATGATGGATGGATTATACAATAAACATACCTGTACAGAGTATTAAAGGCCTTCCTGCAGCCACTAATCGTACAAGCAAACGGCTTTGCCTTAGTATGCGCGCGTATGTGAATCTTCAGACTGTAGGACGTTAAAAATGCTTTATCACATAATTGCATCGGACATTTAAACCTGTATTCACCTGAAAGAAAGTTTAAAAATGTATATCGGTTGCAAAAATAAAATTCTTCAGTGTATCAAAGTTATTTGGAGTGTTTGTGTTGCGAAATATCACAATATATGGTAATATTTTATAGGCAGTTAATTATACCTACAGTAGTAGACAAAAAAAAGAATAGTAAGAAGGTACTATGTCTATTAAAACAAAACGTAAAAGTCACTTTCTTATTTTTTTTCTTACGTTTTTATTTCTTTGTGCCAGAATTTAATTAATATTTGGGTGGGTAAATAACTACATGTGTGATAGATAAGTAGAGTTTATAGGGTCATCGACGTCATATTATATTACGTAGATATTATATAACGGAACATAGCGTATCATAATATATTAGTCGTAAAGGAAAGTGTAAGGCAATCTCTATCTATAAGCATTGAGTTTCGTACCACCTCTTCCTAGGTGTCGAATTACTGTTTGTCTACAGTATAAGGCGAGTGAAATATTCTGCTTTGTGATACCCTAGCTATCATTAATGTAATTACTTTTATTTCTTCTATTTTTATGGCATTGTTCTATCGCTAAACCTTAAGCAAGCCATTTTTAGCAAGTATGAATCTGACACCCTCAAATGCGGAGTTTAGCAATAGTTCTTGATGATGAGGCTAGATGCAGGAACTCGTTAAGACTTTGGCCATGCTGTCGAAATAAGCTGTAGCGTTGTCTTTATATATTATGTACAATTTGTCTGGTTATTTATAACATATACGGAAAACTGCCAAAACAGAAGCATGAACAAAAAAACAATAAAAGTCAGCAAGTCATTCACACTTGAACTCTTACAAAAATAAACAGCATTTTAGGTAAATTATAAAGTCAAAGAAGATTATTTTCATACAAAGGACGAGTAAACAACAGACTGCATGGCGTAAGACAAACTGCGTGGGATGTGTACCAAGTCGATCCTACGACGTAACATACACAAAATTGTATTGTTATCTAACTATTAATCAAATTTCCAAAATGAATAAGGAAATTCTTGCGAAAGTGGACCAAATTAATATTTCCTCTTTTGTACAAGATTAGGTGTTTACAAATATTTCAAATATGCTCTCGTCAGTAAGGAAAGCTATGAGGATTTATTAAAAAAAATCCTTCACCAGAGCTATATTTAGCCTGAGTTCAACGCAAAAGACAAACATACATTTTATATTTACAGTTAAAGTAACTTGATAATGTGTAACTTGTTATCTAAGCTACTAAAGACAAACTTTAAACTAAGCGACATCCCAAGATGAACAAAAACAAGATAGTGCAGGTTTCTTAGAAACAAATGTGTTGTAGGTACCAACGCTCTTCAGAACCAAACATGAAGAATTACGCATACGATAACACGTTACAAAGTTGTTAAAGATGGCCGTCGTAGATGAAGGTGGAACAAGAAAGTTTCATGGCCTTTCTAGTAAAGCTTATAGTGCTTAGAAGCAGTTGTCAAAACCATCTGTCATAATTTCCTAAGCAATTTACGACGTACTTTTTCAACCACAAATCATTATCTAACCACAATAGCTAAGAGATAAATCGCAGTATAATCAAAGACGTACTTTTCTTTTGATCCTTTTTTGCTAGACCTTTTTACACGTCAAATAATCAGACACACAAAAACACCATTCAAAATTCTTTACATTAGGTATATTAAGGTCGATGAACTTAGCGCAGACTGGGTATGATCTTTAATTACGTGAAATTATTATGCTTTTAGAATCAGCGATAGTCGATTAAGCAAGTGCACCGATTCTGCATCGAGTTATAGCGATATATTGCAATCAATCACGGCATGACTCATACACATAAGATGATTAGGTATTATATATATTATAAAAACCTTATCTCATTTTTTCGAGAGAAAGCTAGCCTATGTCTTATCCTAGGATTCCAGCTACCTCCATATGAAATTACATTATAATATATTCAGTGGTTTAGTAGTTAGGTAACAAACAGAGTTACTTCCAGATTTATTCAGTAATTCCCTAAAGAAGAAACTAAGACAGTTACATAACTGAAGATTAAAATTCTAGACTACATATTTGGCAACACTTGATAAATTAGTTACTCTACAAAGTTGCAACATATAGGTATTATATATTACCAAATTAAAATTATTTTAAAGAGTATTTTAAGAACATCATAATATTATTGTAATATCATAGGTAGTAAAATTATTTCAGGATGATAATATAAATAAATATCATTAAAGTTTATTAGTACTTTAAATAATGACTATGTAGGTATACAATGTTACCTTTATAAAATTACACAATACCTACAATTATATACAATTATTACTGAAGATAAGTTACTTTCTCAGAAATCAATTATTATGTTCTAAACTTGTAACAGTGCAACTAAAAATTATTTTCTTGTTCAGTTATGTACAATTTGGCAATGGTAATGCATAGTTTGTGTTTAGTATTTATTGTAGTAATTAAATTGTGCTGTACTGTATAAATAAGAACAAATAGACTCAACTATTCAGGATACAGGTATTAAGTTTTATTTCAAAGTAGTATACCTCTTTTGCATACAAGCATACAAAAGTTAGGTTTTTGAATTCACTAAGTTCAAGAAAGGTTTTCTTTATAAACATTCTAAATTTTGAAATCTTTCTGCGAACATTGTATAGGTACCTACTGTATTTAAAATTAGAAATAGTCAACATGATAATTTAATTTGTACTCTTCTCTGGAAGAGTAACATTTTGAAATGAGCACATACTCTTGGCAACTCTATGAATAAAAATTGTGACTATTTTTTTTTTGTATAAGCCAAGAAAGCTTGCTTAAAGCAAGGGAAAAACGCTGAACAAATGTTTCTACATGTGTGCTACAATAGTCTCACCCTTGTGTGTTTTCATGTGTGTGCGCAGGTTTCCAACAGTGCTGTATGTGCGTTCACAACCCTCATATTCACACTTGTACCTCGCACAGTTGTCCTCCAGCTTTCTTTTGCTCTTATCCATGTTAAGTTTTGTGATGTCAACATTCGACTTTGGCATGTCTGATACTGTGTCATTGTGACTGAAAAATAATTGCTTTTATTCTATAATGTTTTTAAATTTTAAGTATGCTTTTCTGCAAAAAGTTTTTAAGGTAATATCTTGGCTAATTAGAATCATATAAGCAATAAACAAAGCAAAACATGCCTGATGACTAATGATAGAAAAATTCTATCAACAAAACTACTGTTATGTGATACAAGGAAATTGTTATGATAATAGTTCTGGATTATTCAAGATACAGGTTAGTGGAGTGGATTTAGTTGTTTATTTATACTGTATTTCTTTCATGAAAGTTTCTTGTGAACTTCTGACATGGATACACATGATTGACATACCTCTCAGTCGCCTTTCAATAGTTCACTCATTTGGGACTACAAAATTAGGATATTCGCATCACATCATGATGGTAATGTACCAAAATAGAATGCCCAAAAACGATACATCGGCTAAAAGACCACTTATATACAACTCCATAAGTGCGAGAGAGACAGAATACTATTGACAAACAGCTGATTGGATGCCAGAACCAAAATGCGGCGAAATACGTTTTATCAGACTCAAACTTATTGTGATATAAATTAAGTCAGTACAATCAGTACAACTTACGATGTCAATCCAATATGATTTTCTGTGTTATTGTCCTTGGGAATTACTTCACTTTTAGACGTCACGCCGCTTTCCGAAGATTTATCATCGCAAATACGCACTTCGAAACTATCAAAACTTTTATCAAAGCCTCCGAATTTAAATTCTGTGTTATTACTAATAGAAAACTGCTCAGATGTAAAGGGCCTGAAAGTGTTTTGCGTAGAATTATTATCGAAGGGGCCGCTGTCACCGAGCCATGCGGCCATATTTTAAACTAGTGTTGTTCTGTTTTTCGGTGATGACATCTACAAAACGAACTGTCATCGGTAACACATACACAAACCAAAACCGGTAACGATGAATCAGAAATAGTTCATAGTATGCTGCACAGATGGCGCTAATTTGAAATAGTTGTAGAGAGCTACTGCTGTGGAAGGTAAAGTAGGCGCCTGTGCCCGCTCTGAGGACTCCCGGCGGAACTCCCGTTATAATGAACACCACTTGTTGTCTGCGCGGGCAGTGCGTCGACCGCACGCCCTTCCATTCACGCGAATGTATCATCTTCACATTCGGACAATAATTCGCGTATAAAAAGTGTGTCGCACTATTTAATAATTTATATTCGTAGTTAATAATTACAGTTTAATTGACAAAATGTGTTCAAGAAGTTTTACTATTTATATTAATTTGGTAAGTAAATAAAACAATAAAAGAAGACTAAAAAGTTTTATATATTTTTAAAGTTCGTTTAAAACTATAACACTGTTTTAAGTAGGATAATATTAAACAATAAATATAACAATTTGTCTCGTACTTATAATTCATATAATTAGGTGCAATGCTCGATTTCCAATTGTATCGATCGCTTCTTATCAAAGTTTACCGCTCATGTATGGTGTAGGTATGGTAACTGGTTTATTGCTCTATTTTTTCACGCAACAAGTGTATTTAAGAAAAACTGATATTGTTGGGCAAATTAAATTTTAAATTTAGTATTGGTACATTTTTTTATGAACAACTTTTTTTTAAACTCTTAAATATAAATTTATTAGACTCTAATCACTATATAAAAATCAATGTTTTAATATAATAATAATACCTGGTTTAAATATAAACTTGTGGAGAATCTATAAAGCTATCTTAAGTCATATACTGAATGGTTGACTGACTCATTGCCTATGCATTTGGAGCGAACAAGCGCTCAGGAGATAGGTAAAAAAAGTATAAAACAGTGGGTGAAGTTATCTTTATTTTACTGTTACCCACGGCACCCATTCGCTGCCTAGGCGCATTAACGTATCATTAGTTGAAGGTTGCTGACCGACATCATGTTCTATATCTTAGAGACACGGTAAATATCCGCAAAAGGAAGTCGTAAGTATTTCATGTTAACAAACATCATCTAAGTACGTAGATACGACAGTCAGTAAACCTCTTTCCACTATTTAAACCGAACTATTAACTATGCAAGTAAATTATATGCTTGCATGTTAAATCTGTTTCCATTATACGCATCGTGATCATAAGTTAATTAAGTTTATGAGCTTAGCATTCGAGTCTAGTGTGTCATTCCATACACCCTCTACATGTATAGCTACTTCATTTTCAGTAGAAGTAATGATAACTAATAATTGTGTATAATATTATTCTACGATAAATGCGTACCATAATATTAGCCACTGAGAAAAGAAAATCTTTTACAGAGACTGTCCAAGATGTGTAGCTCAATCATTCGTATCACAGGCAGGAGAGCTCTTATATAGAACTCAATTGAAGGTTGACTTTTAAATTAAAGACCAATAGAACAACTAATTATTCATTCAGATATCGCATTAAACAAAAAACGCCGTTAGAGCTTTTCTTCACACAGAAAGCAATACGCGAATCTGACATTGTAGTAGAAAGTTGTATGTCTAGTAAATATTAAGCGTCACCGTGTCGGTGCAACTAACATTTGATAACGTGCCAAAATAAACAGTGAAACTTGCTGCTAAAACATGCAAGGAAAGTATTCCAAGCTTTCGCATCTCGCGGTATACTTCCCGAACCTAAACGTTCTACGATGACAATGATGATACTACTCGGAATCGGAAATCGAGTCTCAAAATGTCGTTCAAAAACGTGTTATCCATTACAATAGACCCCAGAGACCGATGAACACTTTCGCTACTTTTTCTTTATTCAAATTTCACTTTTGATCAACTCCTTAGAGATGCAGTGGACGTATATGCAACTATTAATAAAGTAATCGATCCCAGGAGACAATTTATTGCGTCAAAGGAAGCCATCTAGTTTGAATAATAAAATATAATTAAACAAATACTATGATGCAATCAGCATGCATTGCTACTTCGCTTTAATTTTTGAATAGGTACCTAAGCTGTCAACACAAGAACACTTAGATTGAAGAAGAAACAAAGCCTTCCATTGAATTGAGAAGACATATTTTAGCTTTTAGGCCATTTGTAAACCACACAACATTTCAACCATTAGAAAGATATACTTAAATACAAAATACGTGAGATGTTCTATTGATTTAGAGATTGAATATCGCTCATGACAGTAAAATTAGACAATATACACCTGACACTATAGCCTGATATACGAAGTAAGTTCAATGACATGTTATTCACACATGACCTAGAAATATGACACTGACACTTTCTTCTTGAGGGACTTTTCGATTCACCGCACATAACTACGCTACCCTTTCATTTCCAGTGAAATGAAATTAACTGCGGATATTGTACTTGGAGTATCACGGACTTTAATGTTATAGTAATTGAGCAGTTTTTTCATTTATATCGATTGAAAAAAATATTTCTTTAAATTAGCACCAAATAAATTACAGTTAGACAACTACCAAGAACTGTTAACTATGTGATAAGCCATTTTATGAAACAAAAATCGAGTCGATATAATGTATTATTATTACATTTATCTTGATGCTTTCCGAATGTGTAAGATACTAGATTTGCGTAGTCACGCCCTGAACAGCTTGGCTTCCAATCAATGTCTCATTCGTGCTGCACGATGATCTAGCAATGTGCAGTTCCTGTGACAGCTATCTAATAGAATTAGACAAGGAAAAGGACTGGTTTTGTTTGTCAAAGATGGTTCGAGGCAGCGGGATCTGTGTCATTCGGCCACGACACACATACCGCCCTGACAGCGACTCACGCGCCACCAATGAATTCGTGCGACCAATCATATTTTATTTATATAGCGACTTTTTATTCCATGTAGAGGTATAGCATTAAGAAGTATTATAATCATGATGAAAATGTATTATTGCTGACTAATTTCACCTGATCATCAGGAAAGTTTTCCGTAATTCACGTGTGATATTTCATTTTGTACGAAAATTGTAAAATGTACGTAGTTTTGCAAGTTTGCGCCATACAAGTATATTATTTTATACAATCATACAATCATGTTAACTTTCTTTTTATGTAATTTCCAGGCGTTCGTAGCATGCTGCGTTATTGCAGACTGCGGCCCGAGATTAAAATACACATGGGGTGATGCATTACAAGGAACAGATTGTCCAGGCCCGGACGGAGCGGCATACCCCAGGTAATGATGTTATCAGTTACTAGCTGCGCCCCGCGGTGTTACCCGCGACATTTTTTCGGGATAAAAAGTAGCCTATATGTTAATCCAGGGTATAACCTATCTACATACCAAATTTCAACTAAATCGGTCCAGCCGTTTATGCGTGAAAGAGTAACAAACATCCACACATCCATACATCCATACTCACAAACTTTCACATTTATAATATTAGTAGGAAGTAGGATTATAGTAGGATAGTAGGAAGTAGGAAGTAGGATTAGTAGGATAGGATTTACACAATATGCGGAAGTTTTTTTTCTTTTATTGTGTATCGGCATGAGCAATACAATAAGAATAGGCTAACAAAGCTTCGTGTCTACCGTATTATTAATTTATAATTCATAATGTCACGCTCACAAAGCTCTTTTAAAGCAACTTGCAATTTTCTAAAAAGATTAGCTATTTTTAGTAATTTGATTTCACTATGGTCCTGTTAATTATAACAATAAGTATACTTATACTTCTTAAAACTACCATAACTACAATGTATGTGTTCTTGTCTTCAAAAAAATTAAATACTTGGGAGTCAGTACAAAATGCCTATGAAGAATAATTATGTTACCTTCCCACCCAGCTGATTTTGTTTGAGAAGGGTTATTATTAGAATTATTAACTGCCACTGCGTTGGCATAGATTTGATTAATAGAAAAAAAAATAAGTTACCGAACTTATTTCATAAAAACGGAAATTTCATAGGTAAAGACCTATTATTTATTATTGATTTACTATGCGCTCTTATTTACAAAAATAGAATTATATACCTATAATAATTATACCAACATGATTTTAGTGAAATCAAAAATAAAATTTTCTACTTAATTTAAACGTTGATTGATGCAATTCATCATTATAAATACCTAACTGACTTCTGTGATTTAGAAAGAAATCGGAACATACCTAAATTATAACATAAATATTAAAGGTTAATTAAAGCTTGCAAAAAGCTCTCACTCATTTATACGGTATTTACAAACAATTACGATTAAATTATGTCGCATCCCTAACCTTGTTTATTATTTTTAATACTTACTACTATTATTTGTTTGCTGTGTTAAACTTCCCTTTTTTACTTGTGCGTGTGTTAGACGCGTAAATACTGAGTCTGACTAGACTTCTCGATCTTTTTCAAACGCTTTCCGCGTAGTACATTAGTCGTCCCACATACAAGCGGATTATAGGTAGTGATTCACGTATTTTCTCAATGGAAAGTAAATACTTCATAGAAAAAGTATTAGTTACTTACCTACCAGTTACAAACCTTAAATAACGTATCCTTTTATGTGCTACCATTTTAATGGCAAGCTTTATTTATTACATTAGAGTAATAAGACTTACTAGCTTATCAATTACCGTTTAATATGCGCCGACCTAGTTATTTAACCTATTTACAATAGTTACTGGGTATTAAAAACGAGCAGGCAAAACAGCTGATGCCTATTGACTAAAATGAAATGACCTTCAGATAATGGCTTACTAATAAATCATTATCTACTATACCAACCGCATTATACATCCTGTAAAAACTATATAGCTGGTATTTTTGTTAATGTGAATGCGTTAATAACTGGCTAACCGGTTATATTAATTGGGTAATGCGCGTTTCCACTGGGAGGTGTATAATCTATGCTAGAGAAAGATGCCAGTTATGTTCGGCTCTGTCCGGCCCATGCAATCGGACAACTTCGGGCATTGACGCGCCCGGCATGTTGCCATTTCGTGCCCTCCCCAGTCAGTGTGCATACAATCGACTCGGCCGAGGCGTGTTTTTGTTCTATTGTGACAAGATTTTCACAAAATACCCGGGTAATCTATGTTCGAAATGGTGGATTGTGAGTCAAGTGCAATTAATCAATCAGATTATATCATGGATGTCGATAAGGAAGAGTTTTACCGGAGATTATACGAAATGTTTAACAATAAGAAGGCGCCAAATTCTGTTCTGTTGTCACGAGAGAAATATTACTGGCTAATAGAAAAGATCAAGACGGCTAAAGTATCTCGGAGGAAAACTCCAGCCGACTATCGTCGCCTGAAAAAGTATGAAATCGTTAACACGCCTGACGGAGATAGACTGTTTATGGCTCAAGCGCCTGGCGATAACAGACGGCAAATGTTGGTACCGATGGATGAAATGTATGATATAATACTTAAATACCATCTTAAATTGAACCATGGCGGACGGACTCGCATGATGTTAGAGTTAAAGCGTAAATACAGAAATATTACAGCTGAGTGCGTTTTAGTGTATTTATCGATGTGTATATCATGTAAAAACAAAACGATTAACAAACGGGGAAAATCAGAGGCGAATACTAGTAAAGTTAGTGAAACTATAGAGGGAAGTTTTAGCAGCTCGTGCGATCCTACAACTGAGTGCTCTACTATGAAGTCTGAAATCCAAGCTGAAGACTTATTAAGAGATTTAAAAAATACAACTCACAAATATCCGCAACTTTATTCGCGCGGACAAGTAGACATACTAGGCGTTACTAATGAACTTGGCGAGGAATATAAATATTTGATGGTCTACAGAATCTTTATTACAAAATATATTCATTTGAAGCCCATGAAAGCTTTAAGTGTGGACGAAGCGGTGGAAGAGTTACTGGAAATATTTTTGGAATTTGGAGCTCCGTATATTTTGCAATCCAAAAACGGTATGGCTTTAATCAAACCTATATGCAGACGAATATCGAATTTGTGTCCTCAAATTAAAGTGGTAGCATCTGA
Source organism: Abrostola triplasia (assembly GCA_946251915.1). Classification (NCBI taxonomy): domain Eukaryota; kingdom Metazoa; phylum Arthropoda; class Insecta; order Lepidoptera; family Noctuidae; genus Abrostola; species Abrostola triplasia. The sequence continues at coordinate 3,178,223 of OX276425.1, forward strand.
TCAAGTATTTTTCAATCATGATTTTAAAGGAAAATCTAATGAGGATATATTAAAAAAGTTAAATGAATGGTTGTTCAAATCTCAAAACACGAAGTGGCAGCAAGGAGTGAAGTACGTGCAGCACGAGTTAAACACGACATTTCACGAGGTATTGTGCAGAACACCCAGTGAGATGGTATTTGGCGCAGATCCGAAAAAAGGTTTAGCAAGTTTCATGTTAAAAGATGTGTACGATGATTTGATAACGGAACAAGATCTGTTAACTGTATTAGAAAGTAAAGATCCTGTTGTTCCAAAACGACTGAAATTAGAGGAGTCATTGATATTACCGAGCAATTTTATTAAATTGGAAGCCGACACGAAGGATGATATTGAAACGGAAGATGACTAATTACATTTTAAGTATCAGACAAGATTGTTTGTGCAACCAAAAATTAAAAGTAGGTATCTACTTAATTTATAAACAAACAACCCTCGTTATTTGTAACATATTAATCTTGATCTCATGTATCGCATTAAAATATTTTATTTCAATCCGTGTTTCAATGCAGTTAGCCAAATATTAGCACACGAAATAAATCATCGAAGTAAACGAGTTTGATAAAAATGGTATAACGGGTGTTTTTAAATGAGGTTGATATGAAAGCAGGTGTTATATACTTTCATATCTATACAATATGTGAGTACTTGGACTATTTACATTAAATACCTAGGTGTTTGTCAGTTAAAGTAGGTTTAAACGTACGTTGGTATTCCCCACACTAGATTATGAGGAGCCTTGCTAATTTCAATTTCCACGTAAAAATATTTTCTAATAAATAAATGTCGTGGCAAGATTACTTACTCTTTTCGATTAGGAAGTGGACAGGACTTACGTTTCGCATCACCTAGTTACCTATCCTTATAAAATTATGAGCATAAAAAAAGTAATCAGCCGCTATGTTAGAAAAAAATAGAGCAGTTTATAGCTTTATTAGGTGCGATAGTCACCTGTTGCGAAGCCTTATCTAGACAGGACTTTAACCCGATATCTTAGGAGTAATGCACATTGATAACATAAATAGGGTGACTACTAAACGATTGTTTAAACATGCATTATAAAAACAATACAACGCATTGTAGGCACTAGGCAGGTAATATGCGAACTTAAAGCTCCGTTAGAACAAATGTGTGTGCATTCATTCTCATCGCGTGGGAACTTTCCCACTAAACCCCATCTTTGTTCTTTGGCTACCATAGCGCAGAATACCTAATATTTTCCGCACTTACCGTAATTACAAAATGATGATTATTACGTCCGTTGATTACAGACCGAAACGGAACGTAAGAGCTTAGTTATTTAGCTTCGTGACATCTAGCGGTGTTGGTTGTAAACTCGTTGTTCATTTGTTTTGAAAGTAGTTCATAGATTTTACACGGAAGACAGAAATACTTACGTGAATTACTTTTTAATTAGAATAATTATTTCTTGATTTCCATGATTTTTTACATTCACATCATTTACACTTGTGAAATGTGTAAGTAAAATATTATATATGAGTACAATTAACCCGTTAACAATCGTATTCAGATGATTCTCTTGTTAGTTAGTGCCTACGTAGGTAGGTACCGCCACTTGCACTGTTTTAGTTTTATCAAAGTTTTTGTATTCTGTGTTTCTTGGTTTGTAATAAAGAATATTATCTATTTATTCGTTGATCTGCGAGATTAAGCAGTGCTCGCTGCGGTAAGTCTTATGATTGGTGACCGTTTTTACATTTCGGGACCCCTCCGGGTTTCAGAAGGCACGTAAATGTTGATCCGGTGGACCGGCGCCGCCTGATTACTCTATGAGAGGTAGAGATTTCACTTGTATTCGCGCGTATTTTAATCAACTGAGTTACCTACCTTAGCCGATAATTGGGCCGAAGAAAATTATTATTATTTGTCATCTCAATTTCAAGTCCATTCGTTCCTACTAATTTAACGTTCAACTATCTCCTAATTTCCAGGCACCTAGTGAACCGGGCCCTAAAGTCAGGGCCATGGCAGTCTTCGCGTCAGGGTCGAGGAGTGCGGACGGTGGACCCAGCGATAATGAGGAGAGCACTGCTCGACGCTCATGCAGGCTACTCGGAGAGTGCTCGAGTTCACGCTGGAAATAGAACTGGTGAGATTAGAAGATAACGGACATATTTTGGTTTTGTGCCCACTGGACTTTCAAGAGTAGAACCAATCGCAAAATACTCACTCGACCTCATTTACACGTCCCATTCTACCTTTATGATTAAAATATAGACAAAGAATTGCGCAGTTGTCACCACTAATCAATTGATATATTTTATATGAGCTGTCAAAACGCTTTTCCCTCAAAGATTTTGTATGGAACTAGCAACCTGTGACGTCACTTAGGTACTAGTAATTTGCCAACTCCCCTGTCCCGTGAGTCACATATGATACATTGATACATGTGACTACACTATTGTGTCTCAGAGAAGGATTCAGCATTGATCACCACGCTACCTTACCCCTCTATGTCTAGTAAAATAAAGATCTGAATCAGTCAGTCCCCATTTCCTATGACTAGATTTTAACCTGGAAAGAGACAACTTAAACATCCGCCACTTTTATTGCAATCTGTTATAAACAACTAATTAAATGCTTAATTACGTACTTACTAGACTTGAGATGTTGTTCGTAAGTATTCTAAGGTGTCGTGTACTAAAAAAGGTGTGCTAGGTTGTATAAGTTGTATGGAGGGTGCGAAAGTTGTATGCAGTCTATGCAGTAGATACATAGGTACGCGTGCACAATAGATGAGAACTGATGATTGGTTTATTTAAAACACCATGGGTTAAAATGTGTTTTGTTTTCTTTTCGAAAAATCATGGTCGAGACTTACGGTATTGAAATACAGAGATATTTTATAGATAGGTAGGTAAAACCACCATAGATTTTAAATCAGAATGAGATTCTTAAGGGGGAGGCCTTTGTTCAACAGTGGACGTCTTCCAGCTGATGATGATGATAAGATTTCCATTACGCATTTTATCGTTAGAATTGTCAAATCTGGACATTCCAGCAATAGTGTAACGTTCTAGAGATATGGGTTTCAAACCTACATAATTGTAAAGAAGATTACTTAGCTCCTCATCATCATCATCAGCCGGAAGACGTGCACTGTTGAACAAAGGCCAGAATAAAATAACTGTATAGAAAGAAGTAAATAGCTATATAAACTTAATTTCTTTTTCTAGGTCGCGCCACCAATCTGCCGGGCCTATCCCCGGCGCCCACGAGTACCTGCGGCGGCACTCGCCTCTGTAGAACACGGTACAACACTACGGCCCCCATGTACGGCGTCTCCCTCACGTCGGGGCAGCCCGTCACTATCGTGCAGAAGTTCCCCGATCTACTGCAGCAAGTCGTGTTCGAGGTTTGCGAGTGAGTATCAATTTCTTTCCTATTTTTTCGGAAAGACTATTTATTACAAAAAACTCCAAGAGTCTTCGGTAAAAAACGTTTGCTGCTTTCTTTTGGTGTACTTAAATAGAGCTTTCAAAAGTGATGAAAGGTAATTGTTTGAATGAAGCTACTTAACCCATCAGCCCTCCTACTAACCTATTGACTAGCAGATATTTGTTTTTCGGCATTGTTTCAATTCTGTTTCCCGCAGCAATCTAGTGCAGCTTCGAGCAGTTAATGCATAACATTTAGCGAGACCTAGCAAAAAAGTTCTAGTTGGACTGCTTATTATTTATTTATACAAACATTACCTTACTTAGGTCGATACTCGATAGGTACCGACTACCTTTTTGAAACTTATTTACTTCAAAGGTTAGTCTATGCCTATGTGAAGTAATAAATATGTCCTCGCAATAGCGATTTCTTTCTCTCGGTTCTTATTCGGTAGACACTGTAGCAGTAAAGAGTTGGGTTTTTGTGTCTCTTACCTACTTCTAAAGTGCTAATGATAGGTTTCCGTGCCGGGTCATTGGACTCTTAGGTATTTGTTATAAGTTATAAGCTACACAAAGACGTTGGTGATGTATGGATTGACTTTGACGTTAAATAGTTATTTAGGCTATATGATAATGGCCTATTATTAATTATTAGCTGGCTTTAGCAACGTGGTCCGTGTAATATTTTAATGTATGAAGAAAACATTTAAATTTTAATCATGGAGGAAGTCTTCGTCTACGATTTTAATGCTTCTTATATTTACAGGTCAAGCGAATGTTCGATGGTGCGAGGAACGTGTTCACAAACGTACGTGCCTTACCTGTTCTTGGTACTCCCACTGGGTCCAGTCACGCTAACAGGTCAAGACTACGTGCTCGTTGAGTCTGGCTGCGTCTGCAGACCAGACCCGCCGTCATAGACCTATAGACCTAGACCCTAGTATCAAAATTAGGAACAATTTTAATAATCCGTCCACTAGAATCTGCAGTATAGAGAATCGTTCCCGTCATTTTGTCTTTGTCAAATGAAGAAGTAATGTTTTTAATGTTATTGATATTTAGTGGCATTATTTTTTTTCATTATATCGAATAGACGTCACTCAATGCTTAGATTATAAGCAAGACTTTGCTATTTTATATTCTTAATATTTAAATTGACATTGTTAAATCTTTACAAGAAATATTTTTTGTTAAAAAACATCACATACGGATATAAGTTAATTGATGGATTTCATAGCTCAATGAATGCTTACATAGGTACGCAATTTACTGCATTTATATACCTAATTATGTATGAATACAACTAAAAGAGACTTATTATTGCATTTATTTGATTAAAATTGGTTGTAAGAGAAGTATTTTTAACAAAATATTCTAAAAGGGAAGACTTAACTATTGGTTATAAAGGGTGCATTTATTCAACTGTAAAATCGCCGAAAAATTACTTACTAAGTAACAATTTGTCGGCCATTTTTCATTAAGTTTATTTTAAACAGACTGAATATTATTTTTATATTTTTGTTAATTTATTATAGATTTTTATATTTATTGTATGTACCGTTATTTAGCGGGAGATATTTATTTATCAAATAGATTTTATGTGAAGAATAAATCATATTGTGAATAAATTATAATGACAATATTTTATTACGATTTCCAGAATCGCTCATGTTACGTTTAGTTACGAACAACGAATGTATCAAAGATTTAATAAAAAATTAAAACAAAATGCGTATTTTTCTTGTAGGCTACCAGTCATAACGGTGTTATTACTTAAACCATGACGTAATTATGATAATCCCATCATCATCATGAACCGGGAGATGCCCACTGATGTCCCACTGAACAATGGAAGGCTTTAAAACGCCACAATAAGCGGCAACTTGCCACTGGCATACCGATTGCCTGTAACTCTGGCAATGCAATACCATTACACCATTTTTCATTAAATTCGTCTAACGTTTTATTCTTGCCTGGTCTTTGAACGGTAGCCAATGGCTTGTACAAGATAGGTCATTTGTACACACATACTTGCTGCAGTAATAAATAAATACACGATTAAATAATAGTAACTTTATTATCATTGAACAAGCTACACATCTACACAATCACAAAATTTATTATTGTAACATTTTAAATATTAGTTTTATTTTTTATTGATACTTATTAGAAATTCTCACAGAAAGGAGTTCTAGTAGCCATGCGAAACAGAACCATAAATAATAATAATTCTAGAATTCTGTTCCATTTATAAACGAATTTAAATTCAGAAGCCATAAAGGCTGTTATGAATATAAATTAGAATAAGATTTACTAAAATAAACTTTATTTTATCGCCTAATTTTAAGCTATTTGTCCTTAACTTAATAATGACAAAACTTAATTTCGCTGAAATCCATAGCTCACTTATTCACGAGGCACAGAGTATTTTAATACATCTAGCATTTAAATACAAACTAACTACGAATAAAATGTCTACAATTTCTATGCAATATTGGTTTGAATTACTTAATTAAAATTATGACTTAATTTCAAACCAATTGGAAATATATAGGAAGGATTGTATCCACCTACAAATTGTTTTTTATTTTTTCAGTATTGTAACCCTGAACGCTTTAAAACGATTTCCAAGGGTTCAATAACCTGAGGACTTATAATTTAGTGAGTAACTTTTTAGTTCTAATTTCCTATGACACAGACGTAGACAAGTGTTCTATTCTATAGTTTATTGTTCGTAACGGTAGTACTGTTGTGGGGCGGGCTGCTGCGGCCGGGGCTGCGCGTGAGCAGCATGTCCTGCGTGCGCTATCTGAGGCTGGGCTTGCAGCTGGGGCTTAGGCGTGGGGATCTTCACCACGATGTCTGTGGGCTGTCTTGATACCTGGGCAAGAAATTATAGCATAAAAACATATTTTTAATTTATTCTAATTAACTGCCATGAAGAGAGTCTACAACAGTAATTAAATAAGTAGGTACACTACTGAAGATTGATCATCGTTGTAACTATAGCTACCTATTAGCATAAATGTTTTCTCTATGTTACAGAAAATCTGACCTATTAGTTAATATATTTTTAACCGATTATTTCATTTTCTGGTCTAAAACTAGAAATGATCTCCCAAGTAAAACAATTTTCGCCACATAAGTTGGTGCTGCAGTCTAAAAATTACTGATTTTGAAAAACCGTATAAATTTCGTACTTATGCAAATATATTATATATTTTCTTACTAATAATTTATTGTCTTGTGTGCCTAATAGCTCTTAGTATGTATGATCCGGACTTAATTCACTGGAAGTAAGTTAAAACTAATGCGATTAAATAATGCCAACTAACTGTCGCCCTGGCCTAGTTTTGTAGGCTTAATATCGGAATTATGACAGATCAGGAACAATGGTCGTTTACAGCCAAAGGCAATTTCTCTCCTTTAGTCGTATGACTTCAAATAAAATTCTAGGCACTCCTCCGACACTTCGCCGAGACATTATCTATTGCAGAACAAATCGAATGTAGTACCTAAGGATTGATTTTAGGCATACCGTGAAGCTCTTTGCTTTTCCATAGAATTAAATCAGTAAAACCTAATAACATGGAAAATTGTTCTCATGTTCATTGTCCAGCGCGCGCTTATCTATGTGAAATCGAAAGTCAAGCGATCAAGCGATAGCGACAAATAAGCCAGTGTCAAACCTCATGAGTTAAATTCTTTGTAGGAAACATCTTCATTTATTTTGTCGATGCAAAGAGTATATAAGTTGTCGTTATCGGCACAAAACAGTACCTTATTACCTTTAGGAATAGATCTTAATGTCGGTTACCATGATATTTACCACGGTATCATTAATCTCAATCTCACCTCAGCCTTGAAACCCTCCTTGGGGTCAGCGGTGTAGGTCACAGTCCTGATGAAGCCATCGCTGTCGACCACGGAGTAAGATCCCTTGATAACGTCACCGTCTCTCTGTTCCTTACGGTTCTGGTAATTGGTGTACTGGTCGTCGTTCACGTCGAAACCAAACTGGTAGGAAGGATGAGGCTGGAGAAGAAAGATGGGTTACCATTAGATAATGTTGGTGGACGGAATCTCAAAGAAACGGTCGGAGCAAAACCATTCGCTGACTATTAAACAATAATTCTTGCTAACATCCCTGTGATAAGCTGAATACGAACGTCTGCAAAACAAAAACTATTTCAATCCCTCATAAAGATTAATGAGGAATTGAATCAGATTATTTTAGACTTAAGAACCATCTGTCTGTACCCATGTTTTAAGCGAAATAAATATGATTTGATTCCTAAATAATCTAATAGTAAGAAGTCAGAAAATCTATTTGTTAGGTACATTTATTCGATAACTTACAACATTTACTAGCGGAACGCTCACGCGTCGTATTTCCGTATCAAAGACACTTGATTATAATTAACTTCATTAGTCATGTGTACCTTATAATTTTGCGTATAATTTATGCTAAGTTATTAATCGCCACGCAATGATCAAAGAAAGTTATTTCCTTCAAGTATCGTAAGCCGATCTCATGCAGCGAACGCTTTATCTACTTCGCCATTACCTGAATACGGGTTTCTTAGTGAAAGTTGCAGCCGACCGTATTCCTGCTCTTGTTAATTTGATCCATCCGTGTTGTCTATACATTAGTTGGACATTGTATCGGTCATAAGGAAATAACGAACTAAACTGGGTCGGAACGATTCCGCAGTAGGCTTACGTGTTTTGATAGCTGCAATAAAATATTGAGAATCAAATTGTATTGCTGTTACGTTGAATTATCATGATACTATAACAGTTTTGTTATGTCGTTGATGTAATGTGGATTGCCTATTATGTAATTTTTATCTTCATGTACTTTTAATTATCATTAATTCAATATTCTCTAAGTAATTTGTCCGACACCTAGTAAAGTTTGTCAAAATTATTCGTAGAAAAAAAAAGCTAGTAAAATGTCTTTATTATTTTGATACTACTGCCTGTATAAAAACTGTTGCTGCTAAAACTAAAGTTTGTATGTCAGTGAAACCACCATACATACAATATACCAATAAAAAGGTCGCAAAATCAACTTCGGCACGCACCAATGTCTTTTTGAATAAATTTGCATATTATAAAATAATGTCATTTGCTAAAAACAGTGAAGGAAAACATTGTAATGAAACCGGCACACTTGCAAGATTTTTCAACGGTGTGTGAAACCATGTAAGTGGTCTATAAGTGGTCTAAACTCTGACACCAAGTTCATCAGCCATACGATAAGAAGAAGAAGACCCTATTGCGTATATTAGGTAGTAAAAGGTCAACATTAAAATTGGTAGGTACCGAATACTGATAAGGAAGGTACGTTTAGGTACTTACATCATATTCTTCTGGTTCGTGCTGTTCTTGAGGCCTCTGCGGCTGGTACTGCTGTCTGTATTGGGGCTGCGGCTGCGGTTGTGGCTGATACTGCGGTTGGGGTTGCGGCTGATGTTGGGCCTGGTGCTGGTGCTGGTACTGGCCATCGTTCTGGAGCGTGTACAGTGGTTGGGCTGCCTGTTCGAAACAAAATCCAAGATTAAGGTAAATGTAGACTAGTTGAACAAGTTTTGTTTACAATTTTGTTTGTTCATAAACTTTGACAGTACGAAAACTAATTCGTTATTCAGATATTTGAATTATTTCGTCATAAAATAAACTATTAAAGTCACTAATAAGAGTTCCTTAAACTGTTCAGTAATTGGCAGTTAATAACCCTTATAAAGCGGGCCTAATTGGTATTTTACATGCTATGGATAACACTTCTCCTTATCCTTTGTAGACTGTAATAAAAGTCAGATATAACAATGTTATGTAGATGTCTTACAGGTCTGGGAGCTGCCTGTTGTACGTGTTGTGGTCTCGGGATGACTTGTGTCTGCGCAGGCGCGGGCCCAGCGCCCTGTTGTTCGGCGAGGTACTGTCTCAGTAGGTGTGGGTCAAAGCCTGCCTGCTGACAAAGGTAAGTGGTTGTGAGTAATGGAAGTAATGGAGAGGAGTGGATTGTTTCTTGTAATATGAGAAAGGCGAGTAGAGGTTTATAAGTCATAATTGATTGATTGGTGACTTTTTATTTACTACTATTTTCGGCTACAGATAGGGATAGAAGTAATTATTTTATTGTAAAAAATGGTGCTTGAAAGTATGCAGAATCTTCTTCTATAAAGGAGAAGTTTCTTCTAATATCGATTTAGTAAATAATTAGATAGAAAATATTGCTTATCCTTTATGTCCCTGTCCAATTGTCTTAAGCGAATTTAGTAGCTTAATTTTTATTTCAGCCAGCGTTATCTATTTTAAAGGATCGCGAGCACTTGTCGTTGCCTATTCAGAATTAATTGTATATGTAGTCAGTACTGCCTCGTTGGTCTAGTGGTTGCTAAGCGCGACTGATGAGCACGAGGTCCAGGGTTCGAATCCCGGGGCGGGCAAAGGGCTATTGGGTTTTTCCATTAGGTAATTTTGATTTGTGCCCGGTTGATGGCAATAGGCTCGCCCCCTTTTACATTGGGACCTAAAATATAACTGACCAAAATGTGGGTGTACTATAAGTGCACCTCTGCCTACCCCTTCGGGGAATACAGGCGTTATGTTATGTGTAGTCAGTATTAAACGTTATAAAAGCTGCAACAACAGTTGTTAGTTTTTGATATTGTTAATGGCTGGCTATTATAATCACCAACAAATAACATCGATACCTTAACTGACAAAATTTGTTAACTAAACCTGTAATACAAGACCTGGATGCAAAAGGCCCAAAACAGGAATCAGTGGCGTTTAGGGGAGGAGGCTTATGCCCAGCAGTGGGTCATTTAAAAGCTGATGATGATGATGATAATTAAGCTGTAATAGCTGCCTCAATAACTAAATTAAAAACTCAATACAATTATTTCAATGATCGATTAACCACGACTAATGACTCGAAAGGCCCAATTTCACGGCGCTGCGTCTACTCATTAGAAAAATAATGCTAAGTGCCCCCGCGCTAATCAGTGCGATCAAAAGGCTTGCATAACGTTAATCCAATTATATCTCGTTACAGTTCGTTCGGAAAAAACGCACCACTGACGTTGACGTTGCGAAACGTCAAAACTGTAACAGACGTCATGTAACAGTAATAATATGACTGTGTGGACTGGTAGAGTGGAGGTGTGGGCCGTATTACGTGCCTACGTAATGTCGCGGCCGATTTGTCAAGGGTTATCACAACACGAGCATTTTTGTTGAGTAAAAAAACTGTGTTCAATTGTTTGCCTGACTGCCTCGTTGGTCTAGAGGTTGCTAAGCGCGACTGCTGAGCACGAGGTCCTGGGTTCGAATCCCGGGTCGGGCAAAGTGTTACTGGGTTTTTCCATTAGGTAATTCTAAGTAGCAGCACGGAGTCTGGATTTGTGCCCGGTTGATGGCAATAGGCTCGCCCCCTATTACATTGGGACCTAAAATCATAACTGGCGAAATGTGGGTGTACTGTATGTGCACCTCTGCCTACCCCTTCGGGGAATACAGGCGTGATGTTATGTTATGTTATGTTCAATTGTTTTCCGGTCTGTTTGCAGCTTTGTTCGGTGAAGCAATTCAGTCACATGGATGTGTTGCGAAGAATGTTAATGGGTGTGCTACTTTCCGCTGTTATGATTGATTTGTTCCTTTTCGTTGTTGCCAAATATTCAGTTATGACGTCATAGGTTTGTAACGTGTTCGAGCTTTTTGGTTTAACTGTGTATGCTCAAATTTCGTCATTATAGAATTTACATTTCTTTTCTTTGAATTGTTGAAGAATACAGCAACAATTATAGTTTATATACGCTACAACTAAACCTTTTACAGTCACAATACAACAAGTCAATTTTGATAATTTTAGATTACTTTTTCTATCAAAAATAAGCTTTTTCAGATTTCAGGTATGACGATGAAATACCAACCATTTTGGTTTTCGAATTCAAGTTTAACTGTAAAGATAAAGTTAAGTAAGTTCAGCAAATCAAAGTTATTGAAAGTAATTCATACTGTTATTGAAAGTAAACCTACTGAAATATTGTCTATTGTGTAAAAAATGCATTCAAATTAACGGCAGTTTGATTGAGCGTTCAAAATTGGAATTACGTAATCCATCGACTACAGTTTTTATTAACGATTGTCTATTAAGATTTCATATTGAACATGCTATAAATAACCGGTAGTTTAAAAGACGGAAACCAATTGTATTTGCTCTTAGAAATTTGGATAAGATCGTAATAAAAGAGGCTTATAGCGTAGGCTTTTATAGGAGATCGAGATAGGCAAACCTTATAGATCCATATTTAAATTCCCAGAATATGTTTTGTTTATTATATTTCTTTATATAATTATTTTAAAGCAACTTCTATCTACTTACAAAGCATTACCTACTATTAATCTTCATTAGCAGACCCCTTCTCACCGTTTAAACCGTCCCTGGACTTCCACAAACATTTCACGACCAAAATTAGCCAAAACGAGCCAGCCGTTCTCAAGCTTTAGCGAGACTTACGAACGGCAATTTATTTGTAATATTAAAGAGGAAGAAGATAATTAGTACCTATTTATCATATTATAGATCGTAAAAAATAGTTAGGAGAACAGATACTATTCTTTTTCAGTAGCTTTAGTTCCCATAATAACGTTGAAATCGAGTTCTCGTTATGTTAGATGCTGTAGAGGAAGACTCTGATGCAATGAGAACAATAGACAATCTACACTTCGCAACGGTTAACGACGTGAGTTAAAGGTTAATCCTGGTGAATAATTAATGCATTGCAGTGTATTAATTATAAAGCTAGATGTCTTTAGGATTACTAAAACTAAATGTTCGGTAATCTTGATAACTGCACTGTTTAAAGTAAAGAATACAGGGAAGTAATTTGGTACCTAAATAAAGATATGGAAAATAAATGTAAACACAAAAGTAAAATTTACTAATTATTATAGTAATATTAAGAAATAATTACAAGATTGTCGATGGATCATGATTAATGAATTAATAAAATTAAAGTACTATTTAAAAGGAAAAAAAATATTACTGTCCTTTTAAGAAGGCCTAGCCACTTAAAAAATATAAGATCGCATCCTTTTTATATCTATCTATTAATAGAATAATTTATATGAAATAAAAAATATTAATTACTGGTATTTAAAAAAAAATGATTTTATATTAAAAACGATTAACTTATAAACATAAATGAATCTTTTCTAAGTAACTATAAAATCTACAGATAACTTTTCCCACTCAAAAAAAATAACTTACTTGTTGATGCTGGGGTTGGTACTGATGCTGAGGCGCTGGAACCGCCAAAACACACCCCAATACTGCCAACGTGACACACTGACGTAACATGTTGCACGACACAAAAAATATTTATTAAAAAAATAACTCAAAATGGCCACTGCACACTCGCGGTTTATTTACGTATCTTGCGGTGCGTGTAAGTAACTCTCACTATATATAGAGACACCCCTTCTAGCTTGAAGTGATGGCTGGAGTGGTGAGGTAAAATACACGTATGTACCTCTACCTGTATGTGTGGTTCGAAATTTAAATTGGAGCATCTGTTTTTGAGTGGTCTTGGATTTATTTGTTTTGTGCCTTGTACATTTAAAATAAAAAATAAGAATATAATGCATTTGAAAGTGTTTCAGTTCCTTTCCGTGAATCTATTTTTTATCTCGGTGGCCAGTTACTTATACAATCATCTTTAAGCAGAATTTTTGGTTTTAGAATTAAACTAACGCACAAAACGCTGAGCCTATAGTCTCTCCATAACGTCTCATTAATCATTAATTTAATTACTAAGGAACTTCGATAATTCGAACAGTTGCTCAAAAGCCAATACCTGCCTATAAGGATAATTTCCGATAGTTCTAGGGATCATTTGCTTTCTACACAAGAGATTTTGATTCAAAATCACACCGTAGTCATACTGGTACTTGCTCTGGAACCTAATGCTTGTGACCTTGCACTTTGCCCAAAGTATTATGTAATTGTAGATACATCCCTCAATGGGAAATCCAGTCCACTACCCAACGTCTAACTTAAAATACGCGCCATTCAGTTGCTGCACGTCATACGTTAGTATAATCTTAAGTTTGCCGTCACTTAACATAACTAATGATAGTAGCAAGTCGTTACACGGGGCCTTTAATATGATGAGCAGTGATAAACGTGCGTATATAAATGACCTAATCAACGCCTGCCAGTACCATGAAGGCTAAAAACAGGACAGTTTACGATTTGGAAATGAGACGCCGATACGTACAGTGTAATGCGGCTTTAACAACCTAAACTGTCCTGCTTTAAGAGTTCATGGTAAGGGGGCAGTTCTCAAAAAATCTCTGTGCCGGGTAACGCGAAATGACGTCATAATTTAATACAAAATTATATTTTTAAAACTACTTTAGTACTTCCCACTGCTTCCATACAAACTGTCAATTTGTGCCATATTCGAGCACGCCTATAAGGTTATCGGTATAAGCCAATTTTCACATGGATATAGGTCATGCCGTGGTGTAGAAATTGGTCAGTCAACAAGGATGGTAGCGAGGTTGACCGTCCAGGGTGCGCCGGACGTACTTAGGTATTGTCTCTCTTGGAGACGCATTTACACGATAGTGTTATTATGGGTATAGAGTTCTTGTAAAGGTGAACACTTGAAGCGTAGCCCTTCATAGCTCATAAGCGTGATTCTATAAAACATCCCCAAGTAACCATGGCTTAAATTGGCAAGGAAGTTATTACCTGTAATCTCTATTACGAATAAGCCTTTTTATTTCAAAGTTAATCATTTAGTTCCTTATTGATCGCTAAATAAATTACAATGCAGGTATATGAATAGATTCTAAGTGCACATTGTATTACGGTATTGGCCTTGCTTCCTCTTAATGCCAATGCACTCTCAGATGAGCAAAATATCAATTGCTCAACCCGTTCACTTTTGTTTTATAAAATGACCTTTTTCATGTTTAATTCGTTAGGCACAAAGAAAATTGATTGCATTAAGTAGTAAAGAGTCATGCATGGTATCCTATAAGGTGGCCATCAACATTTGATGTGATCCTGTTATACTTTTTTCAGATCTTTTCCAAGTTTCATCTACTTCCAATCCATTAATAAGAGCTATTCTTAGGCTCGTCTATCTAGAGTTCTCTTTGGTCAAAATATTCATGTTGGGTCTGACTTCAATTTCGATGTTCAAAGTGGTTTTCTTTTTTAAACTGTCACATTAACACTGGCCACATATTATTATATTAAAGTGATTAGAAATAATACTGTATGCTTTCAGTTAAGAGAACTAAGCGTGGATTTTATCCATAAGTCCCTATTTTTTTTGGACTTTTGCCGTATTGCGTTTGTTTTAGATGATTTTACGGAAACATGAAAATGCTTACTTTACATTACATTTCTTAGCACCAAAGCCTTTTTGTCCAAAAGAGGAATAAGTCACAATTTCGTTATTATCAATTAAATGTTTCTAAAGCTTAATTTATGCTAAGCTAAGCTTAGCTTCTAGCTAGCTAAGCTTAGCGCAAGTCTCAAATCAAGTGAATGTTACATCGAACAATGCTTCAAATTGATCGACAGGTTAATAGTAATAATAGATCATAATCCTAATTGCTCTAAATCTATTCCATCTAAAACGAACGAATTTCTATAATGCCCCGCGGTTCAGATGCAATCAAACTCTTGCAACTTTGCCCGGTAAAAAGTGAGTCACTATAAATTAATACTTTTATAACTGTTATATAAGAGTAACATACTAACTTATACAATTTAATTGCCACTGTTATATATGCAGATATGGGAATCGAATTAATAGGTACCTATAGCGTCAGGTTATGATGTCAATGTGATACTTAGAGAAAGTGCTCTTATTTAATAATTTATTAAATCTTCGTAGATTTGGACCGGATTGCCACGTAAGTGCTACTGCTGAGCATGAGGTCCTGGGTTCGAATCTTGGGTCGGGCAGTGTTAGTGGGTTTTGCCATTAGGTAATTCTCAGTAGTAAGGAGTCTAGATATGTGCCCAGTTAATGGCAAGTTGCCGTTCATTGTGGCGTTCTAAGGGGAAGGGGTTTGGTTTCCAGCTGATAATGATGATGAATGAAGGATCGCCTCCTATTAAATTGGGACCTAAAACATAACTGACGAAATGTAGGAATGTAATGTGTACTGTACCCACCTCTGCCAACCGCTTCGGGCAATACAGGCGTGATGTATGTTATGTTCGAAGATTTGACTACTAAACGGTTTATCTATCTAGAACATCGTAGCCTTCTCGTTAGCTTGTAGAAAGTAAGTAAGCAGTTATACTAGTAATAGTTGCTTTATGTCAAAATAATGCATTCGTAACACGTTTTGTCTATTTTATGTGAATCCTGTAAAGATCAAGAAGGCACACGTGAATAGCATTAAGGTTAATTTCAGTCACAATTTTATCTGTAACGTACCTATAAGAACAGCCTTTCATCATTATCATTAGCCAATCTCCGTCCACTGCTAGACACAAAGGCTTTAATCCATCGTAATTAGTAACTATTAAATATTTTTGTTGCCTGCTTAAGGAAGTCGCCTTCTGGCTAGGCCTTCCCCATTCCTTCGTCCCTTCCCTTCTAGACTGGGAAGTGTGGGAGGGGAACAGGAAGGAAGGAAGGTGGAAGGCTCATCTTACTGATCTCGTATATAAAGTACCTAGTAGAAAATAAATTTCCAAACGACCTAATTGCCTTGAATCATTATGACGGATGACCTTTACTGAGTTGTGTTTAGTATGGGACTATTGCAAACACGTCTATGATCAAAACTTCAAGATGGAACTTGGACACGTAATAAAAAAGTGTTCCTACTCGAAATGAGAAGAGGCTTTTGACTTTTACGTTGTGGAAGCGAGACGCCGCTACGTGCGCTATTATGGCGTCTCGCTCCATCGGCAGAAAATGTCCTGAATAAAGAGATCGTGGTAAGGGAGTTGTAACGATTATAATCTTTAGGCATGTGTTATAACGGTACGGTATAGTCTCTAATAGTACATATAAGTTCGTAGTTCATACAACCGGAATTCTATAAGTACACAGCCTGACATTCCCTTAGCTTAGAATATCTTAGGTCAATATCGATGATGTTACCTACCTTGTAAATCTTCACACATTATACTCCGCTATGCACGATATTCGTGGAGTCTAATTTGGCTCAGTTCGATTCCTAAGCTTAATTGTGACTTTGGCATTTAACAAATTTTGTAGGAAATTATTAATGTAAGGTTAATAGTATAAATGGATGTATATACGGTGGATGCAATTAGGAAGCTGTCGTTCATTGTAGCGTTCTAAGGGGGAGGCCTTTGTTCAACCATGGAAGTCTTCCAGCTGATGATGATGATGATGAATAGTATAAATTGATATCCAAACTTTGAATAAAACAATTTTTCCTATATACCGTATCGGTAGGAGGCTAGGAGCTGACGACAGACTCATACTCGTTTTAGTTTTGTGATGGCATTTACAATCTAGAAATTACTGAGCTAAAGACAATGTATGTACTATTTATTTTTATTTTTAACAGTGTTATAGAAACAGTTTCCATAATTATAAAAAAGCTTACAAATAACGCGGCCTCTGAACTTTAAACTGCATTTAAAAATGCAACTCACATTCTTAACGCTTCAAACAATTACCTACTTACGTTTTTATGACGAATTTGAATGAATTTACGATCTCCTTTAAATAGTGTGATTTGTTCTTTAATTCGAAGTGTAGGTACTAAGAGGGATCCATTCAGTTTTACGATTACGAGTAAGGAATTGAGTACATTCAGTTTGATTGGAAATTCCAGAACATGATCTATACCTATACTTTGATAGTGACATTTTGACGGTGCCAAGAATAAACTTTTTGAAATGAAGAATTATTTGGAATGTATTAAGAAAGTCCACAGGATTTTCAAGTCTTCCTGAAATTGCAGTTCTGTATCCTAGGATGTACGAATTATGATAAAATATAGACATCCATAATTATAATCTCACAGCACAAAATCAATGATTGTATACTTGGGATCTGAGTTATCTGCAAATAGGAGACTCTATTAGTCATCCCTATTAGGCTCTATTAGGCCTCTTAGTTACATTAAAAAAAAACACGTGTTGCACTTTCAATGGAAATTAATAGCATTACTTGTATGTTGAGATCTAGTTAAGTATTGTTAAGCTTTGTGAGATATCGTTCAACCTTTAATGCCAGTTGTAACCTACATTCGATGTATGGCACTTGTGTGACGTCATTGAATCCTGCATTGTAGGGGTTAACACGATTGTTTGGATGTTACTAATCAATCTGTCATACTGGCTGGTTAGTTGTTTTCTTTTCAGAGATGTCTTACTCATTATTCTGATGTTGATGTGATATTAGGATTGATGAGTGATTGCCTCGCTGACTTACCTATAAAGTAGACATGAAGAAAAACTATTCGCGGGTTACGGAAGACAAATGGTCCAACGTTTTAAATAAAGATGAGATTATCTAATTTATAAAATTCTCGTGTCACAGTTTTCGTTCCCGTACTCCTCCGAAACGGCTTGACCGATTCTCATGAAATTTTGTGAGCATATTGAGTAGGTCTCAGGATCGGCCAACATCTATTTTTCATACCCCGGGTCAACTAGTAAAATTATATCAAAGAATCCAGTTGACTAGGTAGTTATCGATTCTAAAGTTGTTCGGAATTCCTTGCTCCCATTGCTATAGAGTTTTGAAATTGATGCTCTACTTTGAGCGAACCCACCAATACAACTCCACATTTTCGGCATACAGAAAGTAACTCGACATGTATATACACCTACATATTATATAGAATAGGTTGCACGGCGCATGACCGGCCGACTTTTTGTCATATGTAACTGATAACCGGTCGGCACAAACGGTTGCGGAACATGTGACTAGCCTATGAGTGTTATAAGATTGTAATAACCTAATTTAGAACGGACTTAGTACATATACGCAACTAATGTCGAAAATGTGGGCGTTAACTGAGATTCCATGCGAATATTTGAAGCCTAGCTTTCTAGTGTCCTTGCTTACTTGATAGAAATGATGAAAGTGAAGTTCCAGACTTACATAATTCAAGATGCCTTTACCTTCTCTACAATGCGACAATTAAACAGATGCTACAACGCTACAAGGATTGATTTTACCTATCTATCTGTAGTCTGGAGGTACGCGGCTACCGCGCCGATCAGTCGATTTGCGAGGTAAAGCTGTGCTCGCCGCGGTATGTCTTGTGAGTGACTGTTTTCACATGGTCGTGTGCCTGATATCTCTCCGGCCATCCTATCAGACTATGACAGTGAGAGAATAGGGAGTGCCTACCAGTTTTTGCGCACATAATTCTGTACTATAATAATAATATATCTCCTGCGTAGTTAGCTAGTCTTAGATGAGACCGGCGGCCGCAACCGAAATTCGGTCAGGAGCACATTATTATAACCTGAAGGTACGGGCTCTTGCAATTATTCAAACTGACTGCACTCAAAACGGAACCAACCTCACCTCATTTAAACTTTTCAACTTCAACACCAAACAAACAGTATGAATGAAACAAATAACGCTCTGACAGTGACAATGCACGAGGAATTAATTACTTCATAATTACACACGTAATGGAAACAGTGAAAGTACAAACGTGAAGTAGATTTTCATACTACCGTCGCGTCGCATAAATTATTGTTTATAAAATCCACGGGACCAAATGTAATGTACTGCAGTTTTAATAAATACTGACATTATGATCTGATTTATATTCGGTGACATTTTAGATTGAGATCGAACTGTTGACCGTAAATTCTGGTGATAAGGATCTAAAGAGTTAAACGCGGGTGTTTTACTTTACTGTACTTTGTTATTCAATTTGTTTTCTGCAACTGTTCTGTCAGAGAACTGACTGCTGATCTTGGTTAAGATGATACTTACTTAAAATTTCCAGTCTAGGGTTTATGTGGGACAGGTTTCACTTTTTTTTACTGAGTGTCCCGCAGGGCACCGGCTTTCTCTTCTTCCTTAAATATCTATTCAACCATTCTTGACCATGAGCTTCCCGCATAGGTGTCCAAATCGTAACGATACCCTTTCCTCGATCTACAGGGTCTACGATGGCCGGCGATGGGTATCCATTTAGTTGAATTCACTAGATTATCTTTAATAAATACACGCAAAAAATAACACGGACAAGCTACGTACAACCTGGTTATTGATCTATTTGTAGTAATAGCACAGCAATGTGTGGCATTACGCATTCTCATATAATCGTGTTACAAGTCGAATTTATTCGCTTCAGCGGCAGTCGTGCAGACCACGCCCAGGCACGTTGCTTGACATGTATGCTACGTGTTACTCACTGTCACTGATATGGTTGTAAGTGACTTAATAATAGATAAGTAGTTCTTAACTGCCTCGTTGGTCTAGTGGTCGCTAAGCACGACTGCTGAGCACGAGGTCCTGGGTTCGAATCCCGGGTCGGCAAAGTGTTACTAGGTTTTTCCATTAGGTAATTCTTAGTAGCAGCACGGAGTCTGGATTTGTGCCCGGTTAATGGCAATAGGCTCGCCCCCTATTACATTGGGACCTAAAAACATAACTGGCGAAATGGGGCTGTATGTGCAGTGTGTACCTCTGCCTACCCCTTCGGCGAATACAGGCGTGATGTTATGTAAGTTCTTAAGTGAGGGTAGGTACAGGTCGGTAATAGGCGTTGAATGGGGAGCTTCCGTAGTTGGTATTTTGTAGGTTCCGGGGCGGAGTTGGTCTTTAGGAGGAGGAGTAGATCCCGGTACTTCCCTTGTCCGTGCAGATGGTGATCACTGGTGATTTTAGTGAGGTAGAAATCCCACACTCCTCGCTTCCTACCCCACAGGGGCCGGGTGCCTTTTTAAGGTTTCCCCCCGAAAACAAAAAATAACGCGCAGGTACACGGTATCAACCTACATTATATACGGGGTCACTTTGTTCGGCAACTAATTTAGACGAATTGATGAAAGATTTGTATTTAAATTTGATTTGCCTTTGTTCAACAGTGGACGTCTTGCGGCGGATGATGATGATGATGATGATGATGATGATAAGTGATTTATCAAAAGAACTGAATTAATTAGCACCACTTTCGATTTTTTTTTTATATGGACCCCGATAGTTACAAAACCAAAAAGTTCAATCTCGTAGACTTCGACATAATCATTTATTTCAGTTTCGTTTAAGCAGAAAGTTGGAAAGCAACGGATATGTGACTTAAACTCTTGACTTCAATGGCTTTTAACGTCCATTAAATGTACTTTATTATGCAATCTGCACTTTTTATGTCACTGGTACTTCAAAATTGTCGAGATAGCGGGTCGGATTTCCGACCAGCCAATTAGGGCTCTATGTATTTACGATTCTGGCAAACTGATTACGTAAAATTAGGCATTTTAATGAGACGTGTTGAAAGATTTTACCATATTTAATTGTAGTACTCTGGTTTTAAAGGTCTAAATGACTTGGAAAGATGGAATATGTGCTTGCTGTGATTAAGTAATAGGTTGACCTTGCCAAACAACCACAAAAGATGATAAATGAAGTATCAGTGCAACAAATCTTCATCAGAGAGATGAATTTAATGCACCTCTCAAAAATCTTACAGCTATAATAATTAAAAAATATCCTTAAAAATGGTATATTCTACGACAATGTTTTAGGTTTCCAATCGTCAAATAAGTAGCAACTATCAGTTTCCTATGGATATTGCAAACCATGACTGCCCGGTGTCACATAAATTTGAACGCTGCGTCTCGTAACTAAAGGGAAAGTCTTCCCACACTATACGGGTCGTATGGTGCGTAGCGTAGTGGTGATAGCGTATAGCTGGTGCCACGTACCTGTCTATCGCCAAGCATTTGTTTTAGCAAAACAATCGGCAATTCTAGTAAACACGATGACGGATGACGTCAGACAGAAGCGTATGCGTATCGCATTTAGTAGATAGATGCCTTGCATTCCTATAAGGCGACGCGCCGGTTTGAAGTGCAAAAAATATAACTCGTAACGAATGAGCTATATAATATAGTACAGTAATGATATAAAAAAATTGAAAACCCCACCGGCATTGGATTAAATAATTCTTTACCTAACTTGGTTATTTTTAGTCGGGTGTTTCTAATAAAAACTATTTTTCTACCAAAACGTTTATAGACGTTGTTTTATATTTTGATCTTTTTATAGACTTTCTACATTTTAAACTTAAATGTAACCTGTAAACATGCTACTGTTAACACTCTCTCTATACTCACACTCAAATGAGACTATTCTATCAGTTTGAATTTGAGAATTCCAGCTCCATCAGACCCTCGTCAACTCGTCTAATGGAAAATACGCTATATTACAGACCACAATCGAGTCCAAATTAGTCTACCTCAGCGATTCCATCTAAGAGTTCCAGTGAGTATTTCGGCTCCATCATCAGACCATTTTCAATATGTGCAACGGAAAGTCCGCATAATAAATAAACAAACGAACCTAAACCCGAATGTCTTAGCAGTTTCCATCAGGAAGCAATAGGTAGCATTCAGCCGACTTCATCATCAGATCCTTGTCAATATATGCAATGGAAAGTACTAATGACAATTAAACAAACGGACAAAACCTCGACTAGCTTAGTAGTTTCCACCTGAGAGTTCCAGTGGCAGTCTTCTGGCTCCATCATCAAACTTTGGTCAATATATGCAATGAAAAAATTTATGAAAATCAAGCCAAATAAAAAGGTATCAACATTAAAATAGTCTTAATCGAGCAAAACAACAATTACATCTAAAAGTACAACTAAATAAATTACAAAAGAAAAGTCTAGGAGGGATCTAAACTTTGGTCTTAGGACGCGTACTTGTCCCCCACGTGATGTCGAACGCCCCATTTGTAGTTCGCGTTCTTATCTGTCTTCACGAAAGTGTGGACTGGCCCGGTGACCCCGCTTGTCCCCTTGTGGTCATGGTCATGATCGTGGTCGCTGTAGTCGTCATGACCCCGCTTCGGACGCTGCCTTTGTTGCTCTTCTACGTCGGTTGACTCGACTGTAAGGACAAGGTAAGGTTGTATCAAGTTGTGTGTTTTGTGAGATTATTGGTGCATCAGATTACTATTTAGAGACTAGTATTTTTAGAGACAAACATGAAATATCTCACTTTCACATATTTAGCATCACATGCTTAAAAGACGAACTGATCCAAGAATACAGCAGAATAAATCTTAATTATTTACTGGTAAAAGGTATGAAGAAGACTACCTGGATTTCTATGATGTGGCTGCGAATGAGGCTGAGAATGCGGTTGTGAATGTAGCTGTGGTTGGAGCTGCGGATGTGGCGGGTGGGGGTGAGGGTATTGTCGCAAGTGATGTAGCGATGGTGCGTATCTAGTGAACCTCATCGGTCCCCTGGGCCCGGGGTAAAACGGTCGAGACCATGCTGATGCCGCTAGAACTGTGCACGACAGTATCAACTGGAAGTAAGCAAACATGGTCGGATTAATAAATAAATCTTCCATTAATTGGACTTAGATTATTGCATTATTTTTAACTTCTTATTCCAACTTTTTTGACAAACATTTGCATTCACTGGCGCATAAATCTTTTTAGAGCAGTCTACTATTCATAGTAGTAAGAATAGATCAATATTAATGAAAATATACGATACATATGTAGTTAAGTAGGTATAATTGACCAATGATATAACGTTTACGGTCTGAAAGAAAAACCGTGTTTCTAAATTTACAGAGTAGACACGATAGCGAAAACAACTACCAACAACCAGAAATGAATGCAGCCAGTAGGTACACTCATTAACTACTAGAATTTAAGTATACGTTAACGGTTTTATTACTCATTAAACTAATAATGGAGGTAGTGCAAATATAATACTACGTTATTACATAATTACTAAAGCAAGTGATAGAAACTAAATACTATCTGTTTTAGTTAAAATAACAAAATATAATAAAACCTTTGCTCTAATACATTTCGGGAACAGTTTGTTTAAAAAAGATAATATTATATCATTATGAAGCTACAATCTCTACAGTTGCAGTCTCTTAAATTTATGTAGCATTTTCAATGAGAACACTAATTAAAATTTACCATAAACGAGACCAGGCTTTTGGAAAAGCTACTCTATAAAATCCTTTATTCTAAGCCCAGTAAAAATAACAATTACTTATAATAATATGTATGAAGAATACACATTAGCAGTAGGTGATTATGTATTTGAACCATTCGTTTTTATATTCGTGAAGATTAAGAATGATATTGGGCTTGTAATTGTAATTTAATTACTCAATTCTAATCTTAGGTGTTGCTAATGTTTCATCGCGATGTTTGTAAACACTACATTATTCAAATGACCAATCTAATTACTTAATTACAACACGTTATTTTTTAAATTCATCGTTTATTACTTGATTCTGATTTGCAAATAAAAACAATCTTTAACGAAATTATCCTTCTAACTCTAAAGACTGTACTTATGTCGTGTTGGACGAAGACAACCTTGTCCACATCTTTAGTATCTGATAAGTGAATATTGTTTATCAGAGAAGGGTTTCGTATGCACTCTAGAAGCCACATCATTGATAATTGATCGAATAACATTAACTAATCACTTTACAGAGAATCTGAATAAGAAGTAAATGGAAATAGTCTTTCAAAAAAAGGCACCATCAAAATTTTGGCCAACAATATTACAATTGTAAAACTTACCAGTATTCTGATGTCCATTTCTAAACTAATGTACTCTGGTGTAAGTGAACTCGATAGTAATGGCGACCACGGTGTCAATCAGTCTCTTATAAATAAGAAAGAAAACGAATTTATAACACTTTCTACCGACAATTGTACGCTCGGCTGCGTCGATTCGGACGAGATCGACGAATCAGACAATACAAAACGGTCTTCCTTCTGAAGTGACAATGGATGACAGAATGTTAAATGCACGCATCATATTTTGGATTTGAATTATGAAATGAAAAAAGATTTGAGACTACCTCGTTCGTTTTAAGCGTGACTGCTGAACACGAGGTCCTGGGTTCGATTCCCGGGTCGGGTAATGTGTTATTGGTAATTTTCAGTAGCAGCACGGAATCTGGCTTTGTGTTCGGTTGTTGGCAATAGGCTCGCCCCCTATTACGTTTGGACCTATAACATAACTGACGAAATGTGGGTGTACTATAGGTACACCTCTGCCCACCCCACCGGGGAATACAGGCGTGATGTTATGTTTTATTTTATGAAAAGATTTGTTTCAGGTCAGAGCATAGCTTTATAAAATGAGCGACAAGCAAATTATATAATAGTCAGTTATACAATTAAGTACTAATAGAGGTGATGTTGAATAATATTGAATCGCTTTAGATTTATGTAAATCTGGATAGTTAAATACTCGAGGTTTGAACGAATGATCACGAAACAGTTTGTTCTCACACTCAATGTTTGATGTCCTAAAAAGTTTTATAGACAGCATCTTCAGAATTGTCGGTCAATAAACCAAAAATGAATAAAAATTAAATAACCTAACCTAACGTTTGGTCATGATCTTAATAATAAATAATCAAGACTTTAACATAGTAATCAAAATGAGAAATCTTTGTCGTACAAATCGATTAAGCGGAAACGGTTAATCAACAACGAATCCTAGAAGAATTGCACGGTATACAATCTTTTATAATGACTTCACTTAGCGGTTACTTCGAAGAAATTGAAAATGAATATAAACAAATCATAACCTTATTGTTAAGACATTATGAATTGCAGCTTCCAGTGTCCGTTAATTAGCCCTAATTTTCTCCAAAATTGTTAGTTGTATGTAAACATAATAATTTAAAATTTATCGGTTCCTTCGTTACGAAAAGCAAGATTACGTACTGAAAAAAAAAAAAAATTAAAAGTGTAGTAGGTACTTAGTTTTGCAGGCCAGCGAATATTGCTTGGCATTAAAAACCAAAAAAACAAAACAGTTGGATTAGAAACCAGACCAAATATGTAAAGGGCTGAGAGAAGAAATAAACCTCCGAATTTATCAGTGGCTTAAATTATTCTGAATCAGAGAACTAAGCCAATTTTTTGTGGGTAACTTCTAATCTTCGAATACTAGTTTAAGAGTCCATCTTACCGGAATCTCAAAGATCGTGGCACAGTAATTCAGTTACGTTGAACAAAATTCCGTGATAAAATAATGTATCGATCTGTTGAACATTTTGGTACATCTGATTGTTCAATTTACATTAGTTTTGGTTCGATACAAACATGCTTCGGAATAGTTCAAGTTACAAGCGTAGAGCTCTCTGCCTAGAAAGGAAAATTGAACATTGATTTGTGGATGAAGAGAATACAATATATTATATTAGCAAAAAATAATTAAGAAAAGAGATCTGACTGATTTCTGGATGTGTCTAGTAAGAATCTACTTAGAGGTACGTATGCTTTAGGAAAGCTATCAATGATAAAATTACGCATTCTGCCATCTTCGTCTCTTGCCATTACATGATGTGATTCAGTTTGTTTTATGGTCAAAAATTAACCATCATTATTGTGAATAGAAATTAATTTAGCTACAGTATCTATTATATCATTAGCAATAGGATGAAATATTATTTTACTTCGAAATAGCACGGCAGGGCAAGTTTCCGTGTTACAGTTATCACATGGAAACTGGCCATGTGGTATGTGGACTGGCAGTCAACAAGGATGGTAGAAATGTTGACAGCCAGGGGTGGCCCAACGAGCAGCCCCTGAATTACTTATTTTGTTACGAAAAAAATCTGCAACTCATATACAATATACATATTCTTATGGGAAATAAAATTCTTTAAACCTAACTCTAAAATATTATTTGAGAGCGAGACTGCCAAAAGCCTACATATTGTGCCACCTCAATTATTTATTGTTTTGTTGCAGATCGTGATGTCGGCCTATACGGGTATGATCGGAAATCGTATTACACTGACACACTTTCGTTGACGACCACGTTTCACAACGTTAGATTGGAAGTGGTAACCCTTTTGTGAGCTTTGTAAACTGTGAACTAATGCAGGTGTGCTGTTGTCACCGGCTCGAGAAATACGTAGTGCTGATGATGATGATGATAGGAGCTTTGCCGGCTTCTGCCGATCTTTGTGTTGCATTGCGAATGAACTGAGAGTGATGCAGTAAGCAGTCTTGAATCCTCAGGGCTCAATTTAAGGGCACTTTCGAAAACCTTATCTTAATTTTCAGAGTTTTTTGATCCAAGGTTTTGCTTTAGTTTTGAGACTTCATAGTCTATGGCAGTAAGATAAATATTTTATATTTTCATGACTTTTTTCGAGAATCGTTAAAGGTTATGTGTTATTGCGTTGGTAGCAAGGACATAATTTAAAATGTTTCTCTAAATTAATGTAATGATGTTTTTAGGGTACATAATCAAAAAATATTATTTTACGTAGTTTTATTATTTTAAGGTTTCCTTGTTGCTAACTTTCGAATGACTGCGAACGAACATCTCAACAATTTATCTTACAAAACAAAATAGACAGTTATGTAGGTAACACTCAGGAATGTGTTACAGCATTAATATTACATTGTTTCTTGTAATAAAAGTTACGTGAGAACTACGAATTATCTAAGAATACAACAGCACACCAAAAAGAATAGCTATCTAAGGCTTTGCCAAAACCTCATCATCATCATTCAGCCGGAAAACGTCCTCTATTAAACAAAAGCCTCCCCTTAAAAAGGAAGGAGGGAGACCGTATTCCCCACGCTTGGCAAGCCGCTTGCTTGGGGATCGCAGCATTGGTGGTGAACCGGATACCAAACGGCCAAAACCTACTAAGAAATAATGTACTAAAGCAGAATTGTTATAAATCTTAAAAGAAAACTCTTAATATCCATTTTACTTCAGCAACATTGGCTAATTAGTAAGGGCTATAAGAATATAAATTGTTGCGAAAGTGTTTCGCGTAACGATAACAAAAATTTAGTTCTATGCTGTCTTGCAGCGTGCAGTCTTGCATTTCCGTAAGGTGTTTGCCTACTTACTCCGCCACAATCTCATATACCAAGGGACTGGTATATAGTCGTGCTGGTTACTCGAACCTAAACTAGTCTTCATCAGCTATTATATCTCCACATGGCTTTAGTCAGTTGGCCTAAATGCGATGTGTGCGCGTCTCCATAAGAAGCATTGCTCACAAATTAATCGTAGTTTAAAGCAATTGAACACGAAGATTGTCAATTTTTTTCCTGTTTACTCTTTATACTAGATGTTATCTAAAAATATTCCCTTAGTTAATTCAATTCTCGTCTTTGGTGATGCTTTCATCATACAAATAGGAATCTGTTTCAAGGATCGAAGGCTCTTAGTGCAGAAAGCCGAGTATTTAGCAACTGTTAAGTCAAGGTATCAATTAATTATAATCAAGTGCTGATTACTCAAATTGTAGTAATTTTAAAAGCACTTGTTTTAAAAATTCATTTGCGACTATTAAATAACTTAAAATTAAGTGGTAATGGGCACTTAGAAGCTATGTAATTTTGTAATAAATTATTTTTATGAGCCTTTTAGTTAGCATATTTAAATTATTGGTTGTAGTTGTATTGTACCTTATATGAATTAAGAGTAGAGTAGAGTGGTGTGCCAAAGGTGAGGCCTATATCCAGCTGTGGACTGACATAGGCTGATAATGATAATAACGCAGGTTTTGCCACGATATCATCAAGATAGAAAACCAAGAACCAGCGTATTTACTTTTGTTTTAACGAAGGTAGGTCAAATATTTAAAGTACCATGGCTGGTCTGTAAAGTATTTCAATATATTTTCAGATAGTAGGCCCTGGTGCTGGTGCTTTTTAATTGGCAGTTGGCACTAAGAAACGACTTCTCAATATTACTAAAGTATGACGATATGAGGTAAGAATAAAGTCATACCATTTCACAAGTAAAAGTGTCACACTAACGAACATTAAATCACATATTTTTAAACCATAATGTCATTATGATTGTACGTAATAAGCTCGATAAATAGCGAAACTAAGGAAACACTATCTATGTTATTAGTGTTCTCACGTCACTGATTCGCAAACTAACTGGTGATTATAGACAGAGGTTTTTATCACAATGAATAGACTGTTGCGACAGGCATTGTCAAAATTGCATGAAGTCTCATTTGAAGCAGCAACCCTGAAATCAGGGTTGGCAAGATGCGATAGCAAATCGTGTGATTGGAGATATAAAAACAATAGCTGTTCAATTACCTCGAATTTATGAGTTACGGCTAAAAACAAAAAAAACTTATATTATTACATTTATAAAAATAATGTTTATTTATATATTAATGTCGTGCACACACGTGTCAGCATAAGCTACATAAACAATTCTCTAACATTACTACTTTCGCGAGTATTTTCCATTTGAACACGTGAATCAATCCGAAATAAAATATTTCTCACACTCACTCATCTCTGCACGGTCTACGTCACAGCATTTCAATGTTATTTATTGTTAGTAAACCTCTTAAATGAGTACCGACTAACATAACATAACAATATAACATCACGCCTGTATTCCCCGAAGGGGTAGGCACAGGTTCACATACAGTACACCCACATTTCGCCTGTTATGTTTTTAGGTCCAGTACCGACTACATAACTTCATTACGCATCAACATAATAAGTTAAGCTCCAATTGTGTCACGGACATAATCAAACGCAGTAATTACGCCGCATTGTGTAATGACCGGCCTGTCTCATTACACGGTCTTCGATTTGGGTACCTATACTTTGTTTAACTGCTTTTTAACAACCTTTTTGTATTATTGAAAGCTGAGCGAGTTATGAACGAGGCTGGTGAAGCAGTTCAATCTTATAAGACGTCTTATTATTGGGATTTTAGTAGATTTTTCACTTTCTAATTAGCATCATTGAAATTTCTTCAAAGGAAGCATGCAAAGATTAATTCGACTTCTAGTCACTTATTATTTTTCTGAATAGGTACTACAGCACTGAGAGGCTTTGATGTTCAACAAAAACTATACATTTTTCTTCACTATTAAAACATTTCATATCATCATCGGCTGGAAGACGCCCACTGTTAAACTAAGGCCTCCCTTAGTTAAGGGAGGGGGGGTTGCCATGCACGGCGGACGAGGTCAAGGCGGGGGAGGTTCGACGAAGCCCCTCCGGCCTTGGCAGCGTATGGGTGCGCTGCCCTGTGGCAGCCGCAAATAAGGTGGCCCAGAGCAGGTTGCTGGTGGGTTGGGTCTCGGCGCAGGTCAAACTGCTCGATGCCAGGCCCACCCGATGCTTCCGCTGCCTGCTTAACGGGCACGTGCAGCACGTCTGCACGTCCAAGGAGGAACGCCGCACGCAGTGCTACCGCTGCGGCGAGGTCGGCCACCTGGCCAAGTCGTGTGCCAGGGATCCGCACTGCACAGCCTGTGCTGCTGCGGATCGACTGGCCGACCACCCGATTGGCACCAAGCCCTGTCGGGCTGGCGTGCCCCAAAAGGGTAAGGGGAAGGCCGCAGCTCTGCGGCCGACCCCCACTCCAGCTGCCACGGGTGGGGAGGTGGTGCCCATGTCAGTCTGACATGGCCCGCTTCTCCCTCTGGTGGAGCGCACCCATGCGCCGAAGAGACAGCGAGGAGACGGACTTGGCGTCCCCTCGCTGAGCAGAGGCCGCGGAGGCTGGGTTGGGAGACCCACCTCTGCATTGCACGGCCTCTGCGCCGAAGTCCTGCACCCCCCTACCTTTACATAGGGGGAGCGAAGAATCCGCCCCTCTACAGGGCGGATAGCGCTGGCGGGGTTGGCGGTAGAATGCTATAGCGACCCCGCCTCCCCGCCAATTATGCGCTTATGCAGGCAAAGTGTGAGGTTTTTAGTGGGTATGCCCCTGTGGATCTTATTGGGTTCATGGGGGAGAGTCCCACATATCCCCGTCGCCTCCCAGCGGCGGGGAATGCGTAACGCATTTCCCTCACGTTAAAAAAAAAAAAAAAAAAAAAAGGGGGGGTTGCCATTATCCCCACGTTAGGCTTAGGGATCGCAGTATTGGTGGTGAAGTTACAGAAGACGCCGTTGCCCATCTTCTTGATTATCCCTTAATCGCCTTTTACGACACCCACGGGAAGAAAGGGGGTGGTCAATTTTAGACCGGGCTCGGAAAAAAGAATTCTATGCATTATAAAAGCGATGGAGATGGAGCTGAGAAAGTACAAACTCCAAATAGAACAGAATGGAATCAAATAAGAAATGATTAAGTCATCTCTTGTAAGAAACTATAATCCTTAATCAAGCTTTGTTTATGCAACAAAACCTAATTTATTTTTATCGTTTTACTTGTTTTAAGTACTTTGAACGTAATTAAAGACGTAACCAGACCATACAATTGTAATTCTCTAAATGTAAGAAAAAGACGAGATAATTCTCATCCGCAATTTACAAATTTTAATGGTAGCGGCTGAAAATATTATGAACTTTGTTTTTTTTACAATTTAATTTTTTAAATTGGAATTGAATAAAATTAATGATTAAGGTTTAAAGGTAAAAGAAAAGGTTAACATCGTGAAATCTAGGTTTTTGTTATTTACCTACCCATGGTGAGCAAGCGTGGTGATCAATGAATCACAATTCACATACAAAGCTCTAATAAAAAAAAAAGTATTTTTGCCTGTATTTCCCGAAAGGGTAGGCAGAGGCAGAGAGACACCCACAATTCACCAGTTATGTTTTAGGTCCCAATGTAATAGGGGTGAGCCTATTGCCATTAACCGGGCACAAATACAGGCTCCGTGCTACTATTGAGAATTGCTTAATGGAAAAACCCAGTAACACTTTGCTCGAGCCGGGATTTGAAGCCAGGATCTCAGCAAGCGCGCTTAGCAACCTCTAGACCAACAAGGCATTTACTGATCTATTTATTTATATCAGCTTGTTATAATATGTCCCTCTACTAGGGATAGGCCTTCCACTTTATTTATCCCCAAATCGCTATTCAGTGATACTGATCTATAAAATATATTTTAAACCGAAACCGCTTTATTATCTGTTAATTGCGTGCAGCCTATAAAGTGATTATTACTGTACTTTTGTAAACGCCAATCAATGTTACACCATCACTTAAACACTGGATTACACAATCGTGGACTGACTGATTAACTTTCTGTCAACCATTGCTAAAGTTTTTAGGTTTCTTGTCGTTTTTCTAAGCCTGTGTTTTATTAATTTCATCTCTTACAACAATGGTAATTTTAACCATTGTTTTGACTATCAGGATAATCGATACATAGATTTGGACAACGTTCATTGTGCAATGAAGATCACATCAATGACTGGACGGATTTAAATAGATTTACATGCCCTATTAAAAACACAATCCAGTATGAGAGAATCCCTTAATCGCTATGCCTAGTGCGTTAAATTTGAATTCCACAAATGTTGAGGCCACAAAACCGTTAGGCGATTAGTAAAACGAGCCAAGGGAAGGAATATTTAACCTTCCTACTGTACGTAAATAATGTAAATTACCTATTGAATTTTGTTTATGGCTGACTCAATCATTGTATGAAATATATAATTCCTCTATACGTGTGGTTGTCACTCCTCCTAAATGGCTGGGCTGATTTGGATGAATTTTTGTGTGTATATTTCGAGGGGTTCCTGGATGTTTTGACAACAACAACATAGGTGGCGCTGCTTTTCCTGGCAGGACGACGTCTCCGGGTCCGCTCGTTATTTATAAAACTGTTTAGAAAAGAAAAACAAGTTTCACTTTTAAAAAATATAAGTAAGCCGATAAAAGAAGATGCTTTGGCAAATATTGAATTTAGATTATAGTTTTTGTGGATCCCAATCAATAATAATAGGGTCTATAACAGAGATATTTTCACAATTGGCTACGGAAAGCCGCACAACGGTCGGCAGTCAATGACGCGGCACGATTTGTAATGGGCGCATCTGAGATAAACAGGGGTTGACAACATTAACATTATTGTAACAAATACCTAAGTAAAGGTTGAGTATTGAATTTTTTTAAATTACGAATCTATAACTTACATTGGAGCTTAACAATGGTACCAAATACGTACTATTTACATGTGATTAGTGTCTGGAAATAACACCTACAAATTTAAATGCGGTAATGCAATAATGGTAATCATCAGTTAACATTAGTGTTCTGTATATTTTTATAGTGACAAATAAAAAAATATTTCTGGCCACCGATGCACAGTCTTCCAAGAAAGCAAAAGGCTCAATCATATTCTAAATGTGAAATGATATCAAACCAATTGAATCCTTGTCTTTTTAGAAGAGTTGAAGATGCGTGCGTCTACAGTTTTCAGTGAACCAATTGGTCAACGGTTGTCGACCGCTGCCTAAAGTGAATTGTAACCGTCTTGTCTATAAATGTACTACCGGCGTTGTTGGGCACAGACCCTCCATCAAACAGCCAAGATGTCACAACGTCTTGACAATACGGTATACTGTACTTCATTTATGAATATTTTGAAATAATAATATCGATCACTCGAAGAAAATCGAAAGAAATTGGTTGTATAAGTGAAAGTGGTGTGTTCGTGATACAGTGAATAAAGTTTGATTGTTGAATTCGTTTTGATCTCATTGTTTTGCACGAAACCGGGACGAACTCTCTTTCATTTGCATGATCGAATGCTTTCGATGATTCAAGGAAATTCTCTTCAGTGAATCTTAATGTTTGGTATACTGACCTGTAAAACTGATTTTGAAAAATTACCACCAGGCAACAGTCCCTCATAAAGTTGGATAGATTCTTTAGACCACGCTTTTAGTAGTAGAAAATAAATATAATTTCATATCAACAAAATAAGATTAGTAGTTACCACATTGGCAATTTCTGATTTGATTCCATTGACAATAAGTGGGTCTAGCTGTACTTCGAACTAGGTTATAACCTAACCTATAACCTAACCTATAACCTGACCTATAACCTAACCTGTGTGGAGCCGATAAAGTTTGTTGTTGTTAACCTCTTCATCTTCTACGTGTTCATAATTATTGTTTATAGTACTAATAACATTTTCAGAAATGGCTCTGGTGCCTCCTAGCGCTCCACGCCGGCTCATTATGGGGTACTGCGCGTTCCGCCACAAAAACCCCTGCAACCAATCCATCAACAATTGAAGCCCAAGCGAAATTTTTCCAGTAAGTTTGCAAAACATTTTCTTTAAGAATTATTCATAGATTGCTTTGTTTTCTAAATGATAGTTAAGGAATAGTTAAGAATGTTTATATAGGCACCTATATTCCCCAAAACGATACAAAATATGTGCTGTTACTCACCCATATTTCCTCAGGCAATGTAATAAGGGGACCAGTATTAATATAAAGTAAGAATTTCTCCTAAAGATGTAAAGGCATGGTTAATATTTCCAAATCCATATCGCGACAAGCGACTCAATACAATAAAAATCTTATGATAGAGAACCAGAATTTGCTACGCTGAAATGTTATAAGAACAATTAGTTATTAAACTTGAATACAGCTCTCATAAAATAACCTCGTACGAAATTTCGAGTTTAGACTCAACCTTCAAGGTAATTGAATTCTATTGTCGCTAGCATGCAGATATGTTTCGACATTATCAAACATTGACATAGTTTGTACTATAGCAATTAGAGAAAGGGGTTTGGTGACTAAATGAATTTTAATTAGTTGACGTCACGTCGAAGTAACTTTCAACTCATGATTAAGGAAATAAAGTTGCACTGTGATTCATTGGAGAATTAATACCCTTTTATTTCCCGTCGGTGTGGTACAAGGCAACTTTAAGTTGGAGAGAGTAGAGCAATAGAAATATATTCCATATTTACACAGCTTAAACTATAGCACTAGTTATTGCTATTGTCCAGAGGTTTATTTTTAGCAGCAGACATTCACAGATTGAATGTAAATTAATATTATTATTCTGTAAGCATTCTATAAGCAGCAGATTCTCAAGCTGAATGCAAATATTATTATTCTTTAAGTAAGCATGGAAAATACTTTGCTTTATAGGGATTTTTTCTCAGTACAGTTGAGTCCGTACAAGATAGAGTTTGGTCACGTCTGCGAGGACCCTAACACGTGGGAGCAACGATACGAGAAGAAAGACTTTAAGAATCACAGGGACATGGGAAAAGTAAAACACATCTTTTATCTCGCTCTGTCTCTAAACTCTGTCTATTTCTTTCTCTTTTCCGCTTTGCTTCGCTTGGCTGAAGGTATAGAAACTTACCAACCGCGGACCAGTTTAATCAGGGACATCGTTTGGGCAGCGAACGGCACTTCACTGAGAGGCATGAGAGGGCTAGACCCTCTGAAGGAGTGTTCTCTGCCAAAGTATGCTTACTATGCTTCATATTATTAATTATCACGCAGGAATTTTCTTATCACTTCTCCGTATCATTAACTTGTCCAATAATAACTATATTTCCATAAAACCTAGAAAATAACCAACATTATTGTTTAGGAACTAAGGGAATTCCTGCGTAACGAACTCTAATTTATAACTCTTTAAATGCTAACGCATAAATATTTTTGGTTTCTTAAATGTAGCTTTTATGTTTTCTATTTATCGTCAACATACCTATATTATACTATGAACTTAAAATAATTAAACTATTCTTGTCTGACTAACCTCCTTTCTTATAATTAACATTAAATAACTTTTTGTGCCTTTTATTAACTTTAGTTATCATGCCAACTTATTATAATCAATGTGTTGTTAATGTTACTTTAGTGTAGTATGTAATTTTGTGTCTGAATTTAGGTACGATGGGGAGACAAAAAGGGCGGGTATGGTGAACACTACTGGGATTTGAACCACGCAGGAAATGCTGACAATCATGGGGATGATAATTATGACGGAGACGATGGTTCAAAACTCGAGCTAAATGAAAATGACCCTTATGACGAACCTAGTGAAAACGTTTCAACCTATAACAATGATGATTACGATCCAGAGAAGTCAAGTTATGAAGAAGGTGGACGAGCTAAGAGAGCCCACCCAAAAATAAAGATTGAACGGAAACACCCAAAATCAACAGAAGCAGAATATGAAGAAGAAACTCGGCCACAGAAGCAAAACCGCAAACACAAGGAACAGCCCAAAGCTGAGACATCCCGAGAAGAAGATGAAACTGATGATGAGAATCAGAATGAAGAAGAACATTATGAAAAACCAAAACCAAGACGTCAGAAGTATAGAAGGCAAGAAGACAACCCAAAACCAAAGGAAAAAAAACAATTTGTGTTAGTAGTAAGCCACAAAGATGACGCAGAAAAACAACAAAACCAGAATGCTTCTGAAGATCAAACAGAAAAGGCTCCATTCGTGCCTCAGAAACAACGGGACCTGCCAAGGTTCTTGCCTCAGACACAACCTGAATCACAACAGTACCTACCTCCTGCACAACCAGAATTATCACAGTACCTGCCGCCAAGAGCCCCTGAAAGACCACATTATGTGCCTTACGAAGGAGGTGCAGGCGTTAGGCAGCATCAGCTAGATGTAAGTGCTGCCACAACTGTTCCTAGGCTCTTCTTAGAACCTTCGACAGGCCATGTCGTGGACAGAGCAACGGGCCAAGCTTACGTGTTGCAGCCTATTGCGGCGCATAATAATTACAATTAGAAAGTCGTAGTAGCAACTTAGTTTAGAACGTAGTTTTGTTATAGTTATTTATTTTTTTAATTAAAGTTTTGTTACTCTTATTTTTTGTTGTTATTTCTTGTTAAGTCTACATAATTAAAAAAAGACAATGTTAATAATATCCTTGTTCATATACTTGTCTTATTCTAAAAGGAATATATTTAAGAAATTGGTGACTTTAAAATTTAGATGACTTCTTTTACCATTTTTGTTCACCGAGAATTGCTTTATTATCGCCGTCACAAAAGTACAAAATGGATCGAACCCCTGGCACAACAGTCCAACAGTATCTGCGGAAACCGTGTCTTTAACACGCAAGTAACATTTGCACGGAAGAAGCTTGAAATAAATATTTGCCTTTATTTTGAGCTGCTTATTCTAGTTGACCTTAGAAATAAAAAAATAGTCTCACGTTCCTGAGAATACCTTCGAATCTCATGATGCTTAGAAGCAAGGATCTTTGTAAAAACATTTGCACCTAGGTACACTCGTCAACCCGAGTATGCAAATGAGCAAATTAACGTCTTTAGTACTGGAAAGTAAAGTCCTAACCAGTCGAACGGCTAACCAGGAAAGGGAACCAGATTGGCTTTCCACCTATTAGTGTTTAGGAAAATGCAGATTACCGTACATTATCACAAAATATCTTTGTGGCATAAAGTTCCGTTCAGATGTTAAAAACCTTTCTATCTCATTGAAAAAAATGGAAAAAACTTAATGGTCACGTTGCGTTACCCAGATTTAGTTTTTGTCAGCGCTTTTCTAGTAACGGAAGTCAAACTAAATCCATTGTCCATTGGAATAAAATGAAATACTTCCATAAAAACTCAAACCACTTTTTCTAGTTTGTATGATTGCTTTTTACCGTCTGTAGCATCAAACCTATAGTTTTGCGTGAATGCAAACAGTTTTTATCGTTTTTTTTTGAGTTTCAATCGTTTTAATCCCGTTTCGCAAACAAACATTCCATATCAATGGCAATAAAAATGTACTTTTCGACTACGTCGCTCCAAAAAAGTTGCTCCGCCCTCTCATGTTGTCAAAATACTTACCAAAGTAGTGCAGGGCGAATATATTAACATTATATAACTGTTACGTTGCCCGTAATATTACCACGTAATGATGTCATTCGGTACTCTTGATATGATCTGCATACCGCTTTACATTTAGTTGCAGTCATTAAGCGTAGTACTCTTTGACTTTTACTTTTGTAATTCGTCTAGACTAAACGTGATATTATTATTACATAGACCTCTATTTTGGAGTTGTTACTTGTCTATTAAGTTAATATAATGGTATCTAATGGTATAAACACCTTTTTATATCATGCATGTTTCGTATGGGCTATGTTCGCATGCTGGAATTTTATATAGACGGTTTCATATGAGTGGATTTTGAATTTTGGAATATGTTTATAAAGCCGGTTTGTCAAAATCTGGAGCTGGACCATAATGATCGCTTTAAGTTAATTTGAAATGTATAACGTTAGGATCAAAATACAATTTTTCATTCATAAACGTCTCGATTTGGGCGCAATTCAATTCCATAGCGTTCCGTTTCACATTCAAAGTGTATTCACCTTTTATTTTTAACAATAAACCCTCATATAAAGGTTTGTATTCATCCGGTCATATAGCAGGGTCCTTTTGAATGGGATATTTAAAGGGGTCAGTCGCTTCCCAGGTCCCCAGTGGACTAACAGGTTTAGATGGAATATTATCTTGATTGTTTCTGGTGTGTAACTGTCTCCTACTTCATTGGATGCGGGCAGAGAGCTCTTTGTTTTGAGTTACGATCAAGATTTAATCTCTGATGCGACTTGATTGGATTTTGTGGTTACTGTAATGAAGATGAGAATTATTACGATTTAGGAAGATATTAGGGGTTTTTTTAAATATAAGCTTACTTACTTATATTTTAAAGAACCCCTTAAAAACTAACTGCGTAACTTATTTATAAAATAAAATTTAAGAAGTACATTATTAAGTGTTATACTTTTTTTCCGTACTGAGCAAAACTTTTATTTAAACTTCAACACAACATATTTGGCAGCATTTTAAGTGCAAAACTTCGACCTAGTGACACAAGGAACTACTGATATAACCACTTTCAGCCGTATCAACGAAGCCAAAAAATATTGTCCCAAATAAATTTCATCGACATATTAAAACCAAAGAGATTTAAAATTAACTAAAACACAAAATAGAACACGAAACTTCTTTATCGTCACACAAATCGTTGCATAAATAAAACAGGTTGTTTTTTTTATGCAACGACCATGGACCAAGGGAGCGAACAATGCACCTCGATCTACATCTATAGAGATGCAAAGTGCGCACGCGACTGAGATGAAAAAAATACGAGGGCTGCTGTATTGTGACCCATTGATTGTGCTTCAGTGTGATGTTAGTATAAAATTTCATATTTCATCACCTTCAAATAAGTATTTTGGATAATAGTCCTCTTCTCTCTCTTCTCAATAGGTAGTATGAAGCGATATTGGATCTAGGGGTTCATTGGTGTTCACTGTGAGAGTCTTGAATGTACTGTCTTGCTTGCATGTGACAGGTAGTCAGTCACAACTTTGTGAGGTGTATT
Source organism: Abrostola triplasia (assembly GCA_946251915.1). NCBI lineage: Eukaryota > Metazoa > Arthropoda > Insecta > Lepidoptera > Noctuidae > Abrostola > Abrostola triplasia. The sequence goes on from OX276425.1 coordinate 3,217,006, forward strand.
TTGTTTTTTTCCAGACAATGGTGGCAATGATTCCACTCCCAAATCTAGGCTCACAATTTCCTTTTAACGCGGTTTCGTATTTTTTATTACATGTACAAAAAATGTACACTTAGCTCTTATTTCCTTTTGATTTATAAGATATTCCTCTCGAAATTTTACGTTTATAAACTATCAAGTGACAAAAATAAGTTTTGCATACTAAAATACCTCGCAACTACATTATTTTACTCTTGTAAGGTACATTAGGCGCTCATTCTATTTTTATGATTTCTAAAATCTATACACCATTATGGTTTACATTTATAATGAAGACAACAATGCCTTACGGTACCAGGTGTTCCATAGTGAGGCGGCACTACTTGTAACACTTCCGCTACGTAACATCGGGGCTAAATAGTGCTTACTCTTGTTCGGCCTGTGTACCAACATATTTGCTGACTCACTCTCTTATTGTGGGTTATACCGTATCGGTATTACCGTTGTCTGCTTGAATACACACAGCTCTAAGCGGCTGATCTAGCAAGTGTATCTTTTTACTGCTATCGTAGAATTTACTGACATCGATTTTGTTGCCTTTAAAAGAGGGATTGGATCTTTAAACATTTTGGTTTAGTTACAACGTTAAATGTATTATAGTATAGCTGAAATTACAGGATAATCAAAATATGGAAATAATTAAAACATTTAACTAATAAACATAAAGCAGTAGCGTCAGGACCTTTTTTAGATTACTCGGTGGCACTAAATCATTTAGGGTCAATTTTTCAATCGTCAGATTATTTTTTTTCGAAGGATAAAATTGACATTCTGACAGTTGGAAAATATGTCAAAGCGTCAAATTTAATCTACTAATATAAATTATCCGACGATTAAAAAATCAGCATTAATCAACATTATTTTTCTTACCTACGGCCATAACGGCCGCCGCGCCGAATTCCCACACATTAATCCTTGCAAAATAACCGCTGTCACGTTTACATTGTGCAATCCTAAGACGGTCACAGGGTGTCCACCCTTCACGGACGGCTAGACAAACCAGTTTGACCAGTTCCGAGTACACCAACGTGGGAACCATTGTCCAGTTCCTTGCAAATATTGCGATCCACCTCAATTGTCTTGGTTGTCCCTTTCCGTACACTTGTCCGTGAAGGGTTGAATGTAATGTCCCTTTTATTGTTAGTGTTAAAGGGTTGGGTTGTCGTGAAAAAAAAGTTGATGGTTATAAAGATAAATTGTTGTGTTGTTTTAATAAGTTGTTCTTGGTTCTTTATTTGATGAAGATAATATTGTTGGTATTTTGATGCTTCAGAATAATGTATTTTAGGTATTTGTGTTCACACAAACAGTTACCTACTAAGTAAGTACGTAATTAGTAAGTAGTAACTACTGGAAATATGGAACTTGTTTTGTTCCATTTGCATATTTACTGAACTAATTTTTTTTTTTAAACGTCGCCCCACACTAGGAATTTCTCCTGTATCGTGGGTGCGTTTCGCAAACATGAAATATCACAAACACAAACACCCAGACTCGGGACAAACATTTGTTGTACGCACAAAGTTTTGCATACTTTGCTATAATAGGATGTCAGCTCAAAAGGCACCAACGAAGAAAGAAACAAAAGCCATGCTTCACTGACTTCACGTCCGTGTGTCACATTCGCAAGGAACAACACGACATGCAAATAAAGGGTCATTCCCAACACTGTCCTTTCCCACACTGGAACTGGTCAAACTGGTTTTTGGACGAACCCTTCTCCCAATTGAAGATAAGGACAGTGTCTTCTAGTCCATTGTCCAAAACTTGTTGGACTTGTTTTGGGATGAGAAGAAAGCAATTCTTGGTAATTATTTTTATTTCGTAATTTGAAGATTGAGGCAGTCAGGTAAGCTGTAAGGGTTAAGTTTAACTGCCAATTAACAATGCGTTTTGTAACGTTAGTTCTTTGAAAGTTTACCTTGATTTTAATGCTTCATTCCACATCCGGTATGTTATCTTTACATTGAATATTGTGTAGCTACTTAGCTATTACCTATAAGGTTTAAAATGTAGGGCGTTTTAATTGAGTCGTTTTAAGATATAACGCCTCCACAGTCCACTTTTGCTCGACTTATTGAGAATATAAGATTACATAAGACACGCAATGACCGAATAACTGACTGTGTGTACTTTTAAGAAAAGTAGTAAGTATTTTATATGGTAACACTTTATTTGAAGTAAATGGTACTGTCTAACATAGTTTACCATGTAGTTATAAAGATAGAAGTTTTTTTTGGCTGCAGGCAGTCTTATGAAGGCTTTATCAGCTTTACTGGACGTTTTGGCGAGACCCTGTTGGGTCTCAGCCTCCCGGCCTCCAGTCAAGAATAATAATAGAAGATAGGGGACAACGGGCTATTACATCCTTCCTTTCAAAGGCTTACCGACACATGTAAAAATATAGAGCCAGTATAAAGTTCCGTGTAATGGGAGGATAGGGAGCTATCATTTACAGTTTATAGGTCACAAGGTCAAACCGCAGCCTATTTCGCAGAACCTCCTAAAATAAAATAGGTCACATTACATGGTTATCGGATTCTACGATCGGTGTTAGGGTAGATTCAATTCTGAACAAGTTGAAAACTTCTTTGTCATCTGCTAGATACTAATACATGAAAGTGGGGGATAAACTGTTCATCCTCATACTACTTGGATCCTATATCTATGGTTCATCCGGTACCTGCTCCATTTTCTACAATTCTTCTTGAAATTAATAAAGTTAAAGAGGGGGGTAGTAATCAAAAACTTATATTATTTATTCGAGGGAAAGCTATATCAGGGGCTCCTAATATTAAAGGGTCAGTAATTCCCATTTAAATAATCTTACTCAAATCTAATAAGATTGCACGCCGTAATTGCATGCCGTATATTGCGGTGTCCCAACTGAATTATTAGCCACAAATGCTATTTTTTACATCAGGTAAGTAAAGACTGCCTTGTTTGTCTTTTTATTGGAGTTTTGGTCTTTTTATTGGGTTTTTCTTAAGTAATTCTCAATAACAGCTCGGAATATTAATTAGTCTCCGATTGATGGCGATAGGATCGCCCCCTAATACATTTAAGCCTATAACATAACTGGCTAAAATGTAAAACATAAAAGTACACTTTTGCCTACGGCTTAGGGAAATACAGCCGTGCTATTCTTGAGACATCACTTACGCACTCACTTCTAAATCCGCGGTGAGATTCGACACTAGCGCATAGCAAGGTCCCCAGCGGTTATTGGTTCTTCGAGCGATATGGCCTGCCCATTGCCACTTCAACTTGCATATTCTCCGAGCTATGTCGGTGACTCTAGTTCTTTGGCGAATTTCCGTATTCCGGATCCTGTCGCGCAAAGAAACCCCGACGGCAAACCGACGTGTATCGCTTTCCTATAAATAACATGCCTATGTAGCAAGTAGGCAGGTAAGTATATAATTACAATTTGCCACACAATAATTATCTATACGGTTTAACATTTTTGTGGTTGCTATGTAGCGGCATTTTGTCGTCATTGATCCGTAACCTAGCTTGAGAATGTTGAAGTTTAAATTTAATATTAGTTCTCACAAATAAATAAGTAACCAGTATGAAGTATTTACTAGCGTAGAACTTTTTTATTTGTAGAAATTGCTAAATAAGTGACGGTACTAAGTACCTACGTACAAGTTATTTTTAACAGAAATTAGAACTTAGTTGGTATGAGCTGTTAAATGACCTAATTAGCAAGAATTTTAATCAAGCCCCGGCTTTAATAGAGGTACAAACCTATACCTGGTACCTTATTATGATAAATGGTTTTACTAAAACTCTTTACGCATTCTTTTTTTAAATAGGTTTTAGATGTCGCGTCGTCGGCATTTCATTGACTCTGAGAACAAATACAAAACAAACCCAGGGGCCAATGTATTTAAAAATAACTTCATAATTAGTGTATTTAAAAGATTTGTAGACGAGTCAATAAGCACTTAGCAATCTATCTGACCTCCGCGCATCGTAAAACGCAAAGCAAAATGTTAATGACCCAAGCAGAAAACAATACCTTAAAGTAGGGACCTACTTCTTAATTCTTAAGGTAAATGTCGGTAAAAGGTAAAGGTAAATGTCCTGCGGTAGGTACGGCAGAAGTATTTGAGAAGGCCATTAAAAAGACAGGAGTATCCACTATACTAAAGCCGGAGGCTTGTTTAACAGTGAAAGTCTAACGGGCTGTTATTAGGGTCATGCTGGTCATGAAACTCGTCCCTATACGGCTTTTGTATTGTTATTGTCGTTTCAACGTATTTAGTTCTATGGTAGCAGCATTATTTTGAGTGTTTTAAGTAGGTACGTCATGTTATATGTTTAATAAACAGGGCATTGGGTATCACGGGCTATACCTATACTTAACTATAAATAAAGTAGGTAGGTAGTTCTAAAACCAGTCTGTTATAACATTTCTAAAAGGACTTTTTATGATTGTTAAAAAAAATCTCACATAACATGACCGGACAGTGGCTGACAACTACAACGCCTTTGCATAATCGTCGTTGTAATCGTATGCATGGGGAGCCAAATAGGGCGGGGAAATCAAAACCCTTTTTAATCGAGTAACAATAGAATATGCAAAAAAGCTCGTAACTTAGATTGCACGTTAAATATCTACGTCAGTGGTGTGTAAGTCGTGGTAGTGGATACTTCGAATCATTAGAAACAGTTCTAAGTTCGGTAAAAGAAAAATCAAAAGTATTTCTGGTGAAGTTTATTCTAATAACAGGATTACAGGAAGGTACACATATTTTTGTTATATTTACTAAATTTTGAACACGAGCGTACAATGTGTTCTAATTACATGATTAAGTAGTTTATCTACTTTTAAATTAACACTGAATGATTGAATACACAACATCTGATGGTGATGACGTTATCGATAATTTAGTAAGACACGACCGTGTTGTTATGGACCTCGATTTTTATTATTGTCTGATGTTAATGACGTAGCACGTGGAGTACTGAATTTATTACTTGCTTGATTCCAATTTTTTTTTGTATTTTTATTTATATTTTTTCTGTTTTTTTTTGGGAGTTATAAAAAATGTTTTACTCAGGCTCGTTCATCCTAAGACGGGCGAAGTCTTCGAACACAATGTTATCTTCCTCCTCATTGGTGTACAGAGAGTTTTCATAACGGTGTCTTTCGATCGATTGCATTTTCTTCATTGCGTTGAAGCGTTGACGTTCAACAGTTCCTGAAATAAAAATCCATATACGTATTTATAATGCACCAAAATCATTTACGTTAAAGTGAGGCTTAATGTTTTACCTTCAGCTGGGTGAAGCAGTTTGAATGGCACGTCGGTAACCAGCTCGCCTCCAAGAGTGCCACAGTTCAGCTTGACTCGTACGGAGTAAGAGATCACGATACCAATGGCATCAGCTGGGCATTTGCCTTCAGGCACGAGAGTGGAACTGGCCAAGTTCACATCGTCTTCCTTAAGATGTCCGTCCAAAGCCACACCTGTGAAACCAAGTTCATTAAGACCAGATCACAATAATTAATTCGTGCATACGTGTAATAATATAGTAGCCACTGACCACGGATGTCCTTATTGCTGCGGGCCAAAGGCACCAAGTAGAATGTTTTGGACAGACTAGCTCCAGGGGTAACAGGGCACCCTTCGCGGCTCTCCAATGAGGCAACATGGCGGCTGAACTGCGAGTTGATCATGGTGATCTCAACATGCTGCACAACCATTGCGCGGATGTTGCGGACAGACTTCCTAGAGTTGTTAGAAACGATCACGTTAGCGGCGAGCTTCTCTCCGTGGTAGTAGATCTCCCGATCCAAAGTCACTTCGAGGTTGATCTTGCCATTGCTGAAGGTGAATCCTTTGCTCACGAGTGAGCTAGGAAGTCTGCGTCCACGAGAGGCGGGTGCGTGTTGCAACTGTTCACAAAAATACGTTAGTTTTTAGACAAATCCCAAGATGATTCTTATTTGATCCTGAATTATATTTTAGAATTACCTTCTTGATGGCAAGAGTCACGGAGCTCCTCTTGTGGCTCTTTTGGTCTTCTTGCTCGGCGACATAAGTCCTAACGCAATATTCTACGCCCATAGGCTTGCCTTGATCTTCCTCGGCGGGTTGCAGGGTTACCTATAGTTCAATACGTTATTAGTATCCATTTGTATGAAGCAAACAATTACATAATGGTAAGAAAGTTTACCGAGCTTGGGGCCAAATCAGGGAAGTTGAATGTAAAAGGATAAGCGTGGGGGCCAAGCTTCTTCAGCAGCTTCTCTTGAACCGGTGTTAATTCCATCTTAGAGTTGATCATAGGCACAACTTGGTCCTGGCCAATGACCATCTCCTTGGAGAACTTCAATCCCATGACTTCATCTTCCTCCCTACCGTAGCGGTACGTGGTAACGAGCTAAACAAGAACACATTGGCATTAAAATACGTTACAAGGTCCTTTTAAAACACATCACTTTTGATTCACTGAGCACTGCACTATGTACCTGACTGTAAACTTTTCTTCCTTTCAGGTATTCGGTATCCACCACGACGACTCCATCAACGGGATCGCAATAATCCATATGATCAATGAAGTCGCGCTTGCCAAGGTAAACCGTGACTTTTCCATTTGGAGTGGTTTTCTTGAAAACTTTCACAGCGACGACAAAAGCCAAAGAAAAGTAGTCCAACATTTTCGTTGGTTTGATTAGATAGTTAGGAAAAAGGAAAAATTAAGGAACTGAGAGGATTCACAATATTCAAGTTGTTAGTTGAATATAATTGGAGTGTAAAGGTTGAGGTGTCCACCAGAAATAAATGTGTTCAGGAAATTTCGCTTATATATGAGGGTAACATGTGAGGTTTCCTGCAGAATAAGACCGGCTAATAGGATTTTGTTCGTAGGCGTACTAATAAGATTTAAGCTGTATGACGCATACACGCAAACTGCTTGATTCGTGTACGCGCTTACTGTTGCGTTAGATGCATTGCAAATTACGTGTTTACTAAATATCTTAATATAATCGCATTCGATTACAATATTTTTATTAAATGCAACAGCAACATTAGAGGCATGGGTCAAAATTTATAATAATAAAAAAAATATTGGCAATTAAGCTACTTAATTAGTAAATTACTTTTACTTGTATATTTCTTTAGGTAGTGTGCTATTATTATGCCATTTAAGATCTCCAGCAGAAAAAATGTGAGGAAACTACTTAGGGCATTATTTGTAATAGCTTAATATTCGTTATTATTTATTTATATACGTCAATAAAAATATTTACTACTTGAATTTAGGACCGACCTACGTTAGTGCTAGGTACCCTAACAACATTTAGTTAACATTAATATTAGTGTAAAGAGACCTTCCGTTGCGCCTAATTCAGCTTATAAATGATATGTACGTATTTGATACATTCAAACAACTCCAATAGCGATTATCGGTAACGTAATGCATTTATTACGCTCACCTATCGCTGTAAATACAACTACGAACCGTACATTTTAATCGATTTTATTTATCCATACATGGTAATCCTTGCGTTAACAAAACGTCAAAGTTGACGTTTGTTGTGACAGTAAAATCTATGAAAAGGTTATCTAGCGTTATTTGAAGATGATGATTATTTACGCAACAAATACCAATAGGATTCTAATATAAACTGAACAAAACATACTTTATTCTGTATAAAAGTATTGTGAAAAGAAATGTGACGTATTAAAACGTAAATTGTGAGTATTTTTATGTCATTGCTTGATCTTTTATGACATTGTTACATATTATTTTGTGTTGTAGCTACACGATCAGCATGCCTACTTTCCTGACGCCGGGCCGGCACGGGTACAGCGTGCGGTTCTCCCGGACACGGCCTGACACGCTCGCAGTTGCTACCAGCCAGTACTACGGGCTCGCCGGAGGTGGAACTTTGTTCTTCTTGGAGTTATCTCCTGATGGAAGCACTCTGATAGAAGTTCAGAAGCTAGAATGGAGCGACGGGCTGTTTGATGTGGTGAGTTTCTTATTAGCATCATATTTAGTGTAAGAAAGTCTTGACTAAGCAAATACTCAAGAATGAGCTAGCTACTGCTGCATTTTTTTATATTAAGTCAATAGGCTGCATTTAATTTTCATAATATTTGTGTACACGGCTGGTAATCAATGCTCAATCCTTTTCTATAAGAGCAGGGGCCTTTGCCCTGCAGTAGGACAATTATAGGCTGTTATAATTATTATTAACCAGGTATCCTGATTATAAGGAAGAATTAAACAATAAAACTGTCTATCTTCTATTGATTGTAGTAACATACCTACATGGATCTATTTAATGCTACATAGTGATAGTACGTAACAAATAAAAAAGTAATTAAAGGACGAAATCACTGGTTTGCAGTCTGAACTGGAGCCTTAACTACTAGCCATTTGTTCTACATTAAAATTAGCTAGGTTTGATTTAAGCCACCCAACAAACCTAGATCTCATTATCTGCCATGATGTCATATAACTAAAATAAAAAGGAATCATCGATTGTAACTAACATTTCATACTTTTACTGACAAGATTTGAATAAGTATTTAAGTAGATACTTTTTATAAATAACCTTTGCCCCAAAACAAGAATATTACTAAATATCATACGTCAGAGTTCTCACCTTGAAGCCCTAACAACACACACACAGTTTGTTTGCATCACCAGCTAATTGGATTACTAGCCTATGTTGCCATTACTTTATTTATAGACAATTGAGTTAAGTTGATGTTTAATTTGTGTTCAGGATTTGTTGTGTAATGAATATTGGAATACTTTATATAACAGTAAGTTTGATTGATAAACAAATGAACTAGGATAGTAGGTGTGACCCTGACCCACAACCTGACATGTCACATTCATAGTTAACATGGCCAACAGTGTTTTGTACGGATATTATCATTTTTTTAAACAATAGCCTAGTAAATTACCTCATAAATACTTATAATATTAACAAGACCCTAGTTTAAACCTATTTAACCTTTGAGTTTAAATTTTAAAGGAACTTATTTACAAGCTTGTTACTTTATCATTATCATCAATAAATAATAGTTATTGGTAGGATTTAAACTTACATGTGACAACTCATACTATCAGTATCTAGGTAATAAATATCTTATAGATAAAATTTGTTGCTGGATTATTGCAATAAATATAAATATTTAGCTGTTCATGCAAAGTAACATACAATGTAAGTACATCAATTCCATGGCTCCTAAGTCAACAAACAATTATTACTTTTTAGTATATAGGAATAAATTAGTTGACTCAGTATACTTAGAAGCTATGGAACTGGTATTCCAAGACAATAAATCTTTATTTATTTATGTAACTGGCTGGTCAGCTATGATACTCATTGGCTAACCATTATTATGCAGTTATATGTGCACATATACAATTATCATAATTCCATGATCATTATTTCAGTTACCAGTATGTAACAATGAGTCCAGAAATGATGATTGTGGCATGCTAACTCTACTATTGCTCTAGCCTTTTCCATAATCAGAACTTCTAGTGTAACTTACTCTAGATAATTAACAACAGGCTTCTATATCGATTAAAATCTATGATCTCTACAACATTGTTTTGACTACCTGTATTTTATCTAATTGTGAAGTACCAGATAAAATGGGGTGGATCAAAACTTCATGGTGAATAGAGACAACATTTGGGACTGATTGTATATCAAAAAGAGCAACTCCCTATACTTTAAATTGTATTATAAACAACAATCCTTTTTGACAACTAACTGTAATATTTTAATGTTAAAATCAGTTCCAAAGTTTTGTCTTTATTCACTCTGAACTCTCTATGGTCTCTCTATGGTATAGATATTTTTAAAATTCCTTCACTTGTAACTTAATGAATAATATACTAATGTCATTAAACAGACATGGTCCGGAACTACGGAGAGTGCAGCAGCTTGCGGTGCAGGAGATGGTGCTGTCATAGTGTGGAGGGTTGGCTGTGCGGCACCTCTGAGGGTTCTCAGGGCACATACAAGTGAGGTGTGCTCTGTAGACTGGCCAAGGACGCATCTGCTTAGTGCCAGCTGGGATACTACCGTTAAATTGGTAAGTTTAGAAGAATTTTAAGGATTATTTCTCATGTAACATAATTATAATTATATTCAATGTGGATTAAATAACTATGGATGAATGAAAGAAGTTTTGTTATTGATATTATCAAATTAATCAAGAAACAATATAGACACTAAAATTGTTTTCTAAAAGATCTCTGATATTTTGCAAACAAGTATTCACAAAAGAGTAGCTGAATTCAAAGGCAATTCTATTTATTTGGTACACAATATTGCTATATTATTTGCTCATTTTAATACCTATTATATTACAGGCAATAACCGTTCACACCCTCATAGTCTTAGGTAGCTAAACACTAAAAATGACTTATTATGACCATTCTAGTGGGACCCCGAGTCGGAAGCGTGTCTCAGTACATTCGTGGGTCATTCTCAACTGGTGTACACTGCCGCCTTCTCGCCTCACTCGCCGGCCACATTCGCATCAGTGTCGGGAGATGGACACCTCAAACTTTGGACTTGTACAGAACCGTCAAGACCCGCTGCAGTGGTTAAGGCTCACGATGCTGAGGTATTTTGAACTTTATTCCGTTTTTCTAAGGTTTAATTTTGATATTGCGGATGTGCTCCAAGCTGATGTGTAATCCTTTTAGTAGAGTATTAGCTTCTCCTACCTTGCCTTATCTATTTCTAGTATAGTTTATATAGGAAGTTGTGATTCCCTACATGAAACTACAATTTTTACACTATAAAGGTAGGTTGCATTGTTTATTGGACACAAATATGAAGCCAATTTTATAAAGTAGTCACTGGAAAGTTTGCCTTGTTATGGCAGTTAGTACCTAGTGACAGTTTATCATCATTATCAGCCAGAAGACGAATAGAATAGAATATTTATGTTTGTAAAACATGAGTAATTGAGTACCTACATAGATATGTAAAAAGTGTATGATTTTAAATGTCGTCCATTGATGAACAAATACCTCCCCGTTAGAACACCACAACAAACAATTTGCTATCAGTGTCAGTTCGATACAAAAAATCTGATATAGGTATATATTTAGGAAAACGGAGGCGTGACCTTATGTATGCATGTATTTTGGAAGACTTGATATTTGTATCACCTTTCACAATGTATGTACATACACAATTCAAATGGATATAAATGACTAGCGGTCTAGATATCGTGCTATTCCTGTCTGAAGACTACAGGTATATTGTTTGAACTCGTAAAATGTAAGAGATGCCTACAATACCTTTGGCAAACATTTCTATGTAACTGGTTTAGTAGGACAGACAGTAAGTAGGTCAAGGATTGCCTTTCAATAATAAAAATTCTTTGTGTAATCTCAGTGGGAATCGTATTCGATTTAGGGAGATTATTATGAGGAAAAAATTGCAATACAATATGGTATACAGTGGCGTTAGCTTTATCGATCGCCTGTAATTATGTGGAAAGAAAGAAAGAAATAAATATAAATATTAGCTTCTGCGACTTTTTTATTTATGTTGCCGTAATACAAAAAAAATTGTGACTTAGTCAAGACAAAAAGTATAATCAAATTATATTACGATCGGGTTAGTAGTTTCTTCGCGGAGGTAACACATATATACAGTTAGTTTTGATTTTTAGTACTGTAATAATAGGGAGGCCTTTGCCCTGCAGTGGACCATTATGGGCTCCTAAAAAAGTACCTAAGTAATAGTAATTAGTAAGGAGGAAATATTTGATGGTTTGAATTTATAGGTGCTGTCATGTGATTGGAGTAGAACAGAGACGCATGCGCTGGCGACTGCTGGCTCTGATGGTCTGATCAGAGGCTGGGATCTTAGGAGACTCACTTCACCTATGTTCACACTCAAAGGTAACTATATAAACATTTGGATTGTAGTAGCTTTTGTTATAAAAAGCAAATCATCCGATCCTTGTGCATCTGCACCTAATTTCTTGATACAAGTGTATAAATCCGCGGTTTCCCTAGGCGTCATTTCGTCCCGCGTCTCTGTTGTTAGACACAAAATTTAGATGTCGCGCGCGATGTCACCCGATGTCGCTTGCGATATGTACGGGTCGCAGGACTTGTCACAAGTCGACGCCCCGTGTCCCTCGACAATCGCAAAGGCATACCATGTGAGTGTTGGGTGATATGTCTCCGCGAAATGTCCCCTATTCAAAACGTGGCATTATTATAATTCTAAATGTGTCAGGAAAAACTTTGTCTGTCTTAGGAAAATTTGACTGCTGCCTGGTCTAAAATAATCTTTGATACATTATTTCATGCCCACAGAAGGCACTTTAACATACTTTACCACGAAATGAATAGTTTGGTGCTGCCATCTATCCTGACGCAATGAAACTAATGTGACGACATTGTACTGTAGTAATAGTTATCAATTTACCAGCGTAGATGTCGCTATACACCCATAAGCACTTGGAAAACGTAGCGTGGGAGCGCTTTAGCCCTCCGGCTAGATGGCGGGATGACTTACTTAAAAGGGCCGGCAGCGACTGGATGCATAAAGCAAAAGATTGGGCTTTGTGGCGTACATTGGGAGAGGCCAGCTGTAGACTGCACAAGGCTGATGATGACCCATATGCCATGCATATCATAAACATAACATAACATCACGCTTGTATTCCCCGAAGGGGTAGGCAGAGATGCACATACAGTACACCCACATTTCGCCAGTTATGTTTTTAGGTCCCAATGTAATAGGGGGCAAGCCTATTGCCATCAACCGGGCACACTTCTCTCTTCACTCCGTTCTGCTACAAAGAATTACCTAATGGAAAAACCCAGTAACGCTTTGCTCGACCCGGGATTCGAACCCAAGACCTCGTGCTCAGCAGTCGCGCTTAGCAACCACTAGACCAACGAGGCAGTCACCCTAAATATACAAAGCACATAATTATCGACTGCTTTAACAAATTCTATTTGGGTCTACTGTTTTGATAACCAGCAACCCTTACTCCAAGTCAGTCTTAGCTAATCTTGATGCTTATTATAAATATGGTGTCGTTTGTTTCAGGGTGTGAATGCGCTGTAAGGAGGGTGCAGTTCTCCCCTCATGCACCTTCAATTCTAGCGGCCGGCTCCTATGATTTCACTACACGGTAAGTTAATATTATTCTTTATTGATTTTATTATTGTTTAGTATGTAAATGAAGTGATATCTTCCAATAATGCCATATTAAGACTGCGACTAACACGATCAGTTTCTAACATTGATCAGTTTTAGCACGAAAATCTAGTACTCAGAATCTGAAAATGTTCAGCAATCAAAGTAGGTACAGAATTCTGGTCAAACTATATAAAAAAATAATTTAATAATTTGTGACAATATCATAGAACATAATGTTGGAATCGACCCAAACTTCGGACATCAAACATTTGCGGAACACAAATTTTTGTCCCTTGCGGGTAGTGCATCAATTCAATCACTTAGCCACTGCACCAATTAGGTCGTAATTCAATATATTATAATCAATAATCTCCAGGATATGGGACTTGAAGCGTGGCTGCGAGCCTCTGGAGACGATACGACACCACTCTGAGTTCACGTACGGCCTGGACTGGAACGCGCTGAGGCCGCACCAGATAGCCGACTGCGGGTGGGACTCGCTCGTGCACGTGTTTACACCCAGGTCTTTGGCCTGAAGCTAATTCTAATGTAAGTATCCCTTTAATTATAGACGAATTATAGACGACCTGTTTAGCGCAGAGGCTAAGCGATTGGACTGCTGCGCTAGGGGTTGCGGGTTCGATTCCCGCACGGGGCAAAACTTTGTGCGAACCACAGATGTTTGTCCCGAGTCTGGGTGTTTGTGTATGTGATATTTCATGTTTGTGAAACGCACCCACGACACAGGAGAAATTCCTAGTGTGGGGCGACGTTTTTTTTTAAAAAAAAAAAAAAAAAAATTGAATTACGTAAAATCGGCCTTGTTGTCGGTTAAAAATACAGTCTAATCATCATCCGGAAGACGCCTACTGTTGAAAAAAGTCGTGGGGGTGATTGGAGGTATTAATAGGGCGTTGCCGTAATGCCCACGCATGGCAAGTGGCTTGGGGATCGCAGTATTGGTGGTCAACTTACAGAAGACGCCGCTGCCCATCTTTTGGATTTTCCCTTAGGCCCTCTACAACACCCAAGGGAGGAAAAGAGGTGGTCAATTCTATGCCAATACGACACGACTTACGAATAATACGGTCTGCGCAAGAAAAACTAATGATAACATTGGCGCAGTGTCTATCAAACGCATCCACGATACAGAATGCCAAGTGCGGGGATCGTTTTTATAAAGAAACATAATCAATTTGTTTAATTTGATTACACTACAACGAGAATATATTGCGTTTCAAGCTTAAGAAATTAAGAATTATGGCATTAAGAATGTTGAATTTAGCGCCATCTAGTGAGGACATTATAACCTAAGAACGTATATTTAACCTCGTAAACTATAACTTAATTTTGCATTGCGAAAAATGCTTCATTTTTCATTAAAACTATTATTTGAAACTCATAGCATTGCTGCAATAATCACTAAAATAATGAGCACTTAACATAAAAAAAAATGTATATTGCAGGAATTGGACCGTCTGTGATTAAACTGAAGTGAATGTGGAAGAGTATCGTGCCAAACCATTGTAGTGTTTATAACGAAGACAATCAGGGTCATTATCGCTTGCAAGCGTTCTCACGGTGCAGGAAACGGTGTTAACAGGGATATCGAGGTTTTTGGTGATAGAGAAAGAGTCGTGTTTTGTAAATTATTGTTTGTTACGTATAATCTTAAGAATAGTTTGCCTTTGTCTATGTCTGTTTCCTACACATAGTTAATGGACCTTTTTAATGTTCCCCACCTAGTTATTACAGAACCACGGTTTTAAATATAAATATCAATTTTATATTATCAACTAAAAAATATGAATTAGTTTAACTATAGTATCCGTGACATTTAATTTTACTGACTTATTAAGACTATTAAGTTTATTTCGAACACAAAGACAAAGGCAGGTTTAAATGTGATTTATAGGTATAATTTTTAATATTCTACGCGTAATCCGTAAATGCTGCTACACGAATTAGCGTACACAATATTAATTACCCGATGACGTAAAGAAAATTTCGCTACACATTATATTGTAAACACCTATTTTACCTCGACATATGTTGTCGAGGATGCCGGACAAAAGCAGGACAGTAAAAAGCGAGACGCCGCATGATACTGCACGTAGCGGCGTCACGCTTCCACAACGTGAACTGTCCTACTTAGAGTTCTTGGAAAGGAGGCAGAGCCCTTATTTATGAGCTAGTGACGCGACGGCGGTGCGAGTCGTAGCGTCCGGCATCCTCGACAACCTATGTAGAGGCTTATGCCCAGCTGTGGACGGAGATGGGCTGTTTACGATGAGGGAAACCGACAAATAGTGAATGAAATTTTAATTGTGAACTTCTAAATTGATAAAGGACATTTGAAAAATGATGGACGCGAGCAGGGTCCCCACCTTCGCCGATCTGTGGCGCAGTTCTGCCAATGCTGCTCGCACCCATTGAATTTCAAGTTCTCTTTTGGTCTTTACGTCTTAAGGGTGACGTCAGGTATTTTTTATATACTTACTTATCTATCGATCTCACTTTCGTAAAAAGAAAAAAAATAAAACCGTTAATATTTTTCCAAGAGTAGTGACGTATTATTTCATGACAGTGTGTATGTACTTATGTCTGTCCCGATAATCTTGCTTCGTTTTATAATCTTTATCAATAAAAAAGATCAGAAACAGATATCGGCATCAAACTCGTTATGTTATTGTTATAGTTTAACAACCAATGCATTTTATTTAAAGACTTATTAAAACGTATCAAAGTTTATAATCGTTTGTACTTAGTTACATTCCATCATATGTTATATTGAATTGTTTTATTATATGTTTATATTGTATGTACGTAAAATCTAAGCGATCAAATATAAACTTTATTATTATGTGCACTAGGTCTAATTTCAGTACCAATTGTGTAAAGTATTATTTCGCAGCTATAGACTATATTGCAGATGCATCGTGAAAAATTGAGGTTTTTATAATCTTGTGATTTTTACTCTATTCAATGCAAGATATTATTACGACGCACTTAGAAGCTAAAAGAAAAAAATCTAGTTAGACATGGCCAACTATTATAATAGAACTAATTACGCTTAATTATTATGTTGTACTCCAGCAGTCTATGCATTTAAGAATAATGTATGTTGTATACACCCACGACAGAAAAGGATTCCAAAGTGTATGAATTTCATGTATTTTTTAAAATAATTATGTGACGTGGGTAGTTTAAAAAAAATTGGTGTATTGTCGGTTCGGGTCCTAAATGTTTTTCATTTTGTAAATACTTCTGTATATTATTTGTATATTTCAAATTGTATATTACGCCACAAACCTATGTATATTGTAGCTAGCTTGTTATATTATTGGATATCGTTATCATTGTTTAGGTGTAACAAACATATTTTGGGTTCATCATACTCATGAGTGGACACTGGCAACCCTGGGCGGTGCGCACAGACTGGGACCTAATGAAAGTTAAACTTATGAGTATAAGAATTCCCATTTTACTTTGTAAAGAGCCGTAGAAACTATAAAGTATGTAATTTATAGCTGGTATAGTCTAACATCTATTACATTATCCCTAATATGTAATTTATGTATTATTATATCAATAATACCCACATTAAAATTGTGCTTTTGCGTTATGCCGTAATAAACACAAAGACAAACGGACACAAATTCCAAAAATGTTAAAAATGGGATCAGTTAAGCTTGAACGTCCCTACAAGTTTTTGTGTATGTAAATACATTGGATATTCAGAATCGTCTCGTCTACAGATTTATTATATGTATAGATTAGTATCAAATCTAAAAACAGATTCAATCATCTGTTATTTTATTTAAATTATGTTTACTTCGGTTGCGGCCTGGCAATGTCGCTTTTTAGTATCTACTATTTAATTAATATTTAAATAAAATTGTACACGGACAATTTTCGTTAGCAATTATATTACCTATCGTTGTTGTACCACCATCTTCAATCAATTAAAAATATATCAATAATCTAAATAATCAATAATGTCTACAAAAAGGCGATGTTGCTAGCTCGCAACTGAGTCGGTCATCGGAAATCATAAAATCGGTGTGCCATTGTTTTATTAAGTTAAGAAAGTTCTAGCTATAAATTACATAACACCTTTTGCTACAGAGTTTTTATCCTATCAAATAAAACAGAATTACAATAACTATGATGTTTATTTTACCTTACGATGTATTTTTTTAGGACACACGCGTTTAAATTACATAAGTAAATATTTTCATATAAATTTTACAGAGCTGGTAGCCCTTACATTTTCTTCATATTTTTATTAAAAGGTATGACAGCATTAACTAAGTATGTTTTGACAAAGTCTAAGTTTCGTCCATGCCTTAGTAGAGACATGCATTGAGCATCTAGATGAAATTATTTCACCGTTTTGAATGAGAAACAATAATTAACATTTCTAGGTAGTGTTAACAAAAAAAAAACCAAATTAGACGCACAGTATGACATCTATCGGCGATACCTACAAGTCGTATCTCCTCAATTTTTATAAACCTACAAAAACGATCTTACAAAACCGTCAAAGTATCCAAAATACTTAAAACAGCGACATCTACCGACAAGCATCAATACGAATTCGGAACAGCCATCTTTAGCCGTCGCAATCTACCTTCTATCGCCGATAGCATGTAATACACGGATTTCAAATGGTCCTTATCGTTTCTGCAAATATCTGTAAGGCTTACCGCAGGGGACAGTAAACAGGACACGTGTCTTGGTATCTTGAAATAATGTTTATATCTGAGTGTTTGGCTGGCCAGATCTCCCTTGCCGCTGGGTTTCATGGTACACGCTTCGTTTTGTTGGTCGACGTTGGTGCAGGCTAACGTCCGGTATGTTTTCACTTGGCCTTCGACAGGATGCGCAAGATGTTTAGTTACTGTAATTTAACTGATGTTTTGTATTAATACATTAGTGATGCAGCTACGTAACGAATGGGCACTTTTTGTCACTTTTATTGAGTTAAATTATCGATAGTCGGAAAGGCTTGATAAGCCTCATAATGCTCCCTTCATTTGTAATCTTCTGATGTTAAATTCTGTGAACGAGTGTAGGTCGGTACCTAGTTAATTAACAGACTGAGTCGAAAATTCAAAGTTCGAAAGCTTACTGAAATTTCCCAAGAGTATCCAGGGCAAGTAATTATGATTTACAAATTGAACGTCTTGGATATTCCTAGTCTTAATCCATGTGAGTAGAAACTGGTTAAGAACAGGATTTAGTTATGTCTGTATTAGATCCAAGATCAGTAGGTAAGCCAATACCCGTGCTTACGTTTAAAATAATTTCAGTTTATGCTTTTATGTGTCACAATGTTATGTCATACAGCATACGAAGCAACCGAAACTATGGTTTTCAAGGAGTCGAGTGCATTAATTAATGATTACATAAAAGCAGTACTTACAGTTCTCTTTAACGCGGCCCAGTTGTTTCGTAAGCAAATTGCTATAATATCGGCACGATGTCACAAGGTGGGTCTTCATGCAATCATCGAAATAACCTGAAGAGCGTACACGAAGTAGAGGTACACAAGAAAAGAGAAAATCTGAGAGGAAAAAGAATAATTGCATTGTTTTGTTGGTCATGTGGATGAGGTCTTACTGGTAAACCTCACACCATTGACATCGTTAGGTGCTTTTAACGATATAGGAATACCGGAAAATTTTTCACAGACTTAAAAAAATAAGGATTCTTGAAGGAGGAAAATTTAAAGTTCGACTGTATTATTATTATTGAAAGAATCGTCAAATGTTGCTTTTGGAAATTGGGCGTTAATTAAATGTTGAATGAAGCTCTACCCTGTAATATCGTAGCATTTGAGGAACTTACTACTTTTTTACTTACCGTCTTTATTTTCATCTGGTAATTCAAGCAATTTTGCATGAGTGTAGTTGGTTGACGTCTCCTCAGTATCTACACCATTTGATACATGGTATAGTGCGCACTCTGTTGAAATGAAAATTGTTAAAGAAACAATATTTTGATAATGTTATGGTGGCACTTCGGTCATGGCTACTTGTCGTTAGACATTGGTTTAAATTCTAATCAAGGAGATAAAAAATATTCAGTTTCAAAAATGTGTCAATAAAATATGAGGACAATTTGGGTCTTAGCCGTTAGAAGCAAACCTATCCAAGAACTAATAGTCCTTATTCGGTTTACGAAAGAGCGCAGACTTCACTCACTTGTGTTCGCGTGAGTCCCCCTGTCTTTGCAGTAGCACCGCCCTGAGAGACCGAAGCCGCGGCCCATAGATGTCACCACCCCAGCAGACCGTACGTCCGGTACGTGAAACTTTGCGGCTTCTACTTCTGTGATAAACATTTATATTAAAAACAATTTCATTCACTTTCCCATCTCCTTGAATCCCTAAACAACGAATTCATAACAATCACGATTAACCAAGCGTTAAATTAATTACAAGAACGATATCAAGTCATTATGTATTCACGGAATACGTAACATCTAGTTCATTTGCTCGAGTGATTGTGTTTGATTAACTGTCTTGTTAGCATCAAGCGAGAGAGCCAATTATTATCGAATAAGTCGCTACCAAATAGGTCTAGTCATATCTGTAGATGAATCCAACCGTAAAACAAATCAAAATACATTGGCGGCTTTTTAAGAGGACGATTAAATTGTTTAGGGCAACTTACCAGTTACTTAGATTTTTTTTTGCGTGATTGTTGCCTGATAGTGTATACCAATGGCTCCTTTTCACACAGAGACGAAACTGGAAAGTACGACAGCCTCTCTTGACTTGCTTACAGACGTTTGGAAGTTTCCAAAAATAATCTAATTCCCGGATTTATCAATACGCCGTAGGTTATTTTCCGTGAGATTAAGTTCGGGTGATTGTTGCTGGCTTATGAATCTGTATTGCTCTGTACAGTTCTCCAAAAATATGACTTGTTTTGAAACACATTATTAAAATCAAGAATTTGATTTTATTATTTAATTTTATAATTTCCAGAAGATTCAGGCCGTAATGGCGTTAACCAATAACACAATTTAATAGATATAGAATTTTAGAGTCAGCCAACACGGTCAGAACTTTACGTAGATCCTAACTACTTATTCTATAAGGAATACTAACCTGCGTCCACGCGTGCGGCGACCACTGCTGTTTCTCTGACTGGATGGATTCCTGTGTCTTCATGGACCACGAGTTTCGTAGTCTCGTATAATGCTTTGTATACTATGACAATGTTAGATATTTCAAGTTAGCTTAGTGTTTATTTTTACTTGCATCTCCCAACTTAGGACAATTATGACTGCTTCACCGGACATTTGGCGATTTTTAAACAAATATTCTCCCTGGGGCGATATAGTGTCGGCGGCAGCTTAAATTGATTTACGGGATGCGGTCACTGATGCGATATGCGATATGCAAAGGCAATATAATGTGATATAAAAAATACAGTGTTAGCGTTATGTATTGGGATTGGGGCCGTGGTGTATAGGGACTAAGTCTTAAACTAAATTTAGGTTTTGTTGTCAACGTTCCATCAAATACATTACTTAAAAAGTTTGTCGAACGCCTAGTAGTAAGCTTAATCTTGGTTCGTTTCGCACAAACAACAAACGAATATAGGCAAAGCTTTAGACATAATTATAATAGTGTAACCGTCATGGATGCAAGAGGAAAGCAATTTGGAGATACCATCCTGAATATTTCATTAACATATAGTCACTTTTAGGAACAAGTAAATAGGATGCCGTTGATTCTTTGCCAATGTTGTGGATTTTCCCAGAGTTCTCAATAAATCAGGGCCTAAGTATAAGAAGGCGTATTTCGGGATTCTGCCAATGATAAAGGGCAAATAACATAGTGCTTTGTCTTATTGTAGGTACTCTTGGAAACCTTTGGTTTTCCTTATTAGAACTAAAATCTGTATTTTCGTTTTAAAAGCTTATTGATTCAAAAGATCGGAGGGTTTTTGCAGAAAGAAAAAGTTAGTAAATGGACAAATACTCGAAACAACAGCGGTTCACAGAATATTTCGCCTAAAGTCTTATTGATTTCTTGTTGGATTAGACATGACAATGTCTCTAAAGCACCTAGATACCAGTTAGAGAATACAAATGACTTCAAATTAATGGCAGTCTGGACCTACGTATGTTATTTTTAACAGACTTCAAAAAAGGAGGAGGTTTACAATTCGTCGGAATCTTTTTTTTATGTATGTCCCCCGATTTCTCGAAGACGCCTCGACCGATTTAAGAAATTCTTTTTGTAATCGATAGAGTATACTTTTGTGTTAAACCGTCAGATCTCTACTTGTTTACGTACAGGAATGTTTCAAAAAACTACGTATCAAAGTTGTTTTAACCTTTTGGCGGCAGAACTTCCCCAATTATCGGTGTGGATTTTCGAGCATTGTTGGTCTCCTCAGGAATCGTAGAGTACGAGTTCAGCATCCCGACAGAGTGATTTACACATTCCCGTTTCTTCGTGTTCACATCTGTGAATTGAATTATGTTATTTGTATGTACGTTTTCGTTCGGAAAGTACATTAGCAAATTGATTTTCTTAGCTTAGTGATTTTATATTTGTCTAACGTCGATTTTACGTAATGATTTTTTTTTAGTAAACCTTTGTCATTATTTTCATGCAATAAAGCTTTCTTTGAATTTATTGCATTTTAAACATGATTTATATTTTCAGAAACTTTGTCTACTGTTATGGGCTGTGCAAATGTATTACTTTATTGTACCCTCTTTTTATATTGTACGTTACTGTTAGCTACTCCTAAAACAAATAACATGTAAAAGTGTGCTAAGTTGTAGCTTACTTTAAATTTTTTGTTTAGAATAGAATCAGGTACAGTACAGCAAATATAATACATACAGAGTAAACAAAATTAGTTCAAAACAGTTTCCACACTACTAACTATAGAGGTGATTTTGCTATAACTTTAATAACTAGGGAACACTTCGTCACTCACCCGATTCTATTGAAGCCTTCATCTGGACACCGGCGTCAGCGCTATTCTTGTGGACCGCACACCGGGGCTCGCCGTACACAAACAGACATTCTGCAAAATAAACGGTACAGCCCCTTACCATGAACTCTTAAAGCGGGACATTTTCCGTTGTGGAAGAGAGATGCCGCACTACACTGCATGTAGCGGCGTCTTGCTTCCACATCATACAATGTCTTGCTTTAACAGTTCATGGTATGTGAGCACCATTTTTGACAAGGCATTTCGTTTAAGGCATTTGCCAGAAAATGCGTACATAATCCCGAAGACCCTTTTATGTCTAATTATAGACAAAACATAGCGCTCTAAGCTAACTATAAGATCTGTATTTTCTGTTTACCTATGTTTTACAAATAATAAATGATTATGATTATGATTACCCTCAAATACTATAAATAGTCGACCTAAGTTTGGTGGTGTTATATCATTGAGGCTTAGTCCAAAAGTTGGTCGTTATAAATATAACTTACCAGTAGGCTGTTTCTCAATTTTCTGAGAGGCCACGCAAGGCGGGGGCGTAGGCAATACACATTGAGTGGTCAAAACACTTGCAGATCTCTGTTGACACATCTGTAGCAGGGATTCCGTTCCTAAACCCAACATAATCGATTACTATATCGAAAAATAATGACTATTTTATTATTTGATAAAAACAAACACGCAAAACTCAAGCCTACCAATTGCAACACTTCGATTTCGTAAAGTCTATCGATATCACACATTTATTTTTATAACAACTGTCCAACTTTACTACAATACTTAATTTTGACCCTGTGTTGAACTGACTGAATGTTGGTTCAAGGGGAGAAATTAACTAGTATGACAATTTGTATGAAAATAATAAGCAATTTAGGATAAGGCATCCAATATACATACCTGTTTCGCAAATGTCTGGGCAAGCTTGAAGTATAGATTCTTTCACATCTTTTGTTACATTTTCATCTAAAAGTTGAAATTCATCTTTGATTTTTAGTTCGATTAATGGATTAATTAATATTTGACTATTGATTTCTAATATACCTGATGTCACTTCGTCAACCATAACTCGGTTAATGCTTTGTGTTTCGTATTTTCTCAAACTAACATCATTCGATTTTTTTAGTGGCAATACATCGGCAAGACTGTCTTTGGATAGAATTATTGTTGGAGGTCCTATAACGGAGAAAAATCGGGATGGAAATTAGGAATTAGTTTCTAGATATCTGACTCAAGGAAATTTGGTTCCTTCTTTTAGGTTATGGAGAAGGAACTAACATTTTCTATAACCTAAAAATAGAAGAAAAAATTGCACTTTTGTTGAAATAAAAAAATATGAACAAACAAATTTTAAATGCATAACTTCTTTTTAGCATTATTAATGTTTACCTACACCAGAATTGATTTCTGGCTACATAATTAACGAGGTATAATAAAGGTGTTACACGAACCCATAGAAAGACCTCCATTAGTATCTTCAATATTGGACCTCGAGTTTCCTGTAAGATATATCGGGTGACTCTTTATATCTGTTCCTGGATAGAACTCAAGATCTACAAGTGATGCGTTAGCTGTTAAAATACTGAATTTTGAACGGAAATTTATAGAAATTCTCGAAAATGTCTCTACACAATTCCCCTTAAAATTTTGCTTGCATCGAAGACGATATTGTCTAGGATGACGACTATTTAAAAGCCCAAATGCATATTTTACATGCCAGTATCAGTGCATAAGCCAAACTCATCCACTACTGCCTCTTGAACAAACAGATTGAATATCAAAACGTCAATGCCTTACCTAACGATTTATATTTTTAAAAGAAAAGTAGTTACAAATTCGAGAACCATTTAAATATTGAAAGAATCAAATACAAACTTTGCCCCAACGATGAATTTATCCATTTGTCGCCTGAAAATTCGGTAGTAAATATCGGAGTGGTCATAGTCGGGTTGATTGTGGGTCCCTGTCTCTTCTTCCCAATCAGGCGAGATAAGGAGAGTAGCTGGTTATTCAGATCTAGTAAAAGAGAAGAGAATAAGTCGAATAAGTCAAATAATAAATTATGAATTTTGGGCATCAATATACCTATTGCACTATAATAACTTTCGTGAGTGTTATCCATATTATTGACTACATCTACCGGTTTTACGCGAGTGTGTATTTGGGAATGCCCGACTAGTTTTGAACACAAACGAAGCCCTTATTAATCAACCTATCTAGTTGGGTATTTCCGAATACACACGTGAGTATAACCGGAATGTGTAGTAAATAATAATATATGCCTTTCGTGCATCATGGGGCATCATTACAGGAATTTAACTCTATTAAATATAAAACTATTAATTTAAGTAGGTACTATACGTCTATACAGTGTGTTACGAAAACCATGTCCAATCAAAAAGGAGGTTGTTCAGTATTCGACTATGAACAACTCTTACTATGGGGATACTGGATTACAGGGTTGGCCCCTTAGTGAATTTCGTAACACACTGCAGATCACCTAGATTCCAAATGTATATGTATGCAATACGTACACACGCAACCAACACAAAAAAGACAACCATGAAGATGGTTCTAAAAGGTAAATGATTGAATAAATACTGTTTTGAAATTCCGCTTTGGAGGTCGGGGCCTTATTCAGGGGAGTGCAGCTGGGCTCTTCTTCTGGCCGCTGTGGCCGCAGCACCAATGTAGGTATAGATGGTGGTACATAAGCTGGAAAAATAGATTTTTCATACAAATGTACATAATATCACGCCTGTATTCCCCGAAGGGGTAGGCAGAGGTGTACATAATATAGTACCACCACCCTCATTTCGCCAGTTATGTTTTAAGTCCCAATGTAATAGGGGGCGAGCCTATTGCCATCAACCGGGCACAAATCCAGACTCCGTGTTGCTACTGAGAATGACCAAATGGAAAAACCCAGTAACACTTTGCCCGACCCAGGATTCGAACCCAGGACCTCGTGCTCAGCAGTCGCGCTTAGCAACCACTAGATCAACGCAGTCAGGCAGTCATACAAATTTGTGTCATTCTAATTCTTATTCAAGGCGAGGAAAACGCTTTATACATATCGAGATGACGGGTTTATGTGGAACTCGAAGTTCCAATCTACTAGGACCTACCTACCCAGTTAGCCAGTTTGCTGAGTGGTGTCCGGCCTAGTATTTACCATCCCCTTTCTTCCCGTGGGTGTCTTAAGAGGCGACGAAGGGAAAATCTAGAAGATGGGGCAGCAGCGTCTTCTGTTACTTCACCACTAATACTGCGATCCCCAAGCCGCTTGCCAAGCGTGGGGATTATGGCAACCCCTCCGTTTACCTAAGGGGGAGGCCTTTGTTCAACAGTGGACGTCTTCCGGCTGAAGACGGTGACGTAACCAGTATCCATTAAAACTACGCTTTAGCATGGCGGTGGGAAGGCGGGTACTCATCAGAAGACCACTGCCAACTCTCTCTGTCGGATTCGACACATTTTTTATAGAATCGTATCAAGGATAGGGAAACCAGAAAAGAGCTATCAGATTTGTATCCGACCATGGCGTTTTATAACATTTTTATTGAAACCTCTTTTCCCGTTTCTGTTATCGTATTTATATTTTTATAGCGACAACAAACACCACGAAAGGAAACATTTTGTAGTTGGATATTGTTTACGAACGAACGACCAAATATTATAGGCGTAGTGTAAGTCTGTATCAATTCAATCAGATTTGTGTATGGAAATATGAGGAATATTCAAGTGAGGAGTACCCTTAACCGACGAGCGTGTATGAGGAATGTGATGCGAGTGAATGTGGAGAAAGAAGTATGTCAGGATCGTAGCAAATGGAAATCCGTGGTTTCTGCTTACCCCTTTGGGAACTGGCGTGACTATGTAAATATGGAAATATATTTTCATTTCAAGTGGCTAAGCTAAATACTATGTTCGTACCTACCCACAATTGTGTTAGATATTGCCAGTTTCGGTAACAAAAATACCTACTGTAACCAATTGTTTTTACCCTGCTACCTCTGTTTTACGGTATACATAATATTACTTACTTGGAGAGAATTTCAAATCTGTGTTCGTTTCTGTATCGCAACTAGAAATGCCGCACGCGCATGCAATTCCTGAAAAATAAGATAGGAAATGATTAAGCATTTCCACAGTTTGAATAGAAAAGACCAAAATTATAGATTTTTGCGAATTCGTTTCAATGATGTAAATATAACTAAAAAATCAACTTTAAACAATATTAACTACTAACCAGTTTTTTCAAAAATCCTAGAAGCTGGGACTTGGATTGCTTGGGGAAGGCCGCAGTATGACGTCATTGATGAGACACACTTGTATAGGAGTGGACCTAAGAGATAGAATACAGTTTTGGTTTTCAATGCTATTATGTATCTATTAAATGGCTTACCCAATCGACGCATAGGCAACGTGATCAGACTAATGCGCTAATGGTTTTACCTTCTATCCCTAAATGGGCAATTTAATGTTTGTGAGATCCGCAGATATTGTTACCTGTACCAGCGATTAGGAATGTGATATGTTACTAAATGGATGCAAATGCCTTTGTTCAACAGTGGCTCTTCCGGCTTATGATGGTCATGATGATGAAATTACTAAGTACGTAAAACAAACTACATACAGAAAAAAACCATATTAGGAGGACATAAAAAAACACGCAGCGTCAAAAGTCCACGTAGGAACCTCTATGAAAAAGGCTTTCTTTATAGTAGGTTTACAAGCTGATAAAACATATAAGGCAGCAAATGTTCAAACGCCGTCCATCCACCCTCCAAACCAATGAAAATAACCGTCACATAAACGTGCTACATCCACCACAACATTGTTTCCATACCATTACGCACAATTGTAAGGAGCTTTTCGAATAAACGCCGTGAAAAATCACCGAGCGCCCCCTTGTAAGATATAAGGGTGAACGGCGACACGGAATCTTCGCCTATGTATAAACGTTTATATTTGTAAGTGCTAGTACAAGGGTTAACCCGCGTTCAATATGAATTTCGCAAGACACGTAGCGCCATCTAGTACCCAAATGCAATTGTTACCGTGAACATTACCGTGTTGACATTAATAATGTACTCTCTACAAATAGACATAAGCCCTAATTTTGACTACCACAGATTATTTTTAAAACCTCGCCCAAATGAGAAATTATCTATCGTGGATGCGTTTCACAATAATGAAATTTGACATACAAAAACTTCCAGACTCACAACTAACATCAGCAGATCACACTATTTTTTGTCCCGTGCGGAAATCGAACTCATAACACCTAGTGCCGCAGTCCAATCACTTAGCCACTGCGCCAATCAGGCCATCAATACTGCCGTGCTAAAATAGTTCTAAAGAAACGCCTTCGTTCAACCCTGACGTCTTCTGTTGATGATGATGAAAATAATGAGTGATCAAAAGAAATGAAGTAAGAAGTGAAGTAGCTTTACCTTCATGGTCGTCCTTCTTATCAGTTTGTGTTGAACTATCAGTTGTTTGTTGATTCAGTAAACACATGGATATCAGCTGACTTTGGTGGTGCTGGACTAGAGGTGATTGGAGGTAGTCCGTTTCTAAGAAAATGAAAGGCCATTATTACCAGAGAGATCATCGAGGTTACTTAAAAACCATTTCAAGTCAACCCTTATACAGCTCCACATATAAGTAATGCAGCTTTAGAAGACAGGGCCCATCAACGATTTCTTTCCTTCCACACTATAACGCGCAAGTCCGGAGTACGGATCACACGGTCACTATTTACAGTTGTAATAAAAATACTATAGTAAATTAGTGAACAAACGATGATGTAATGAAGAGAAATTATATAATTATCATCTCAGCTACTCTGTAGGTATTATACCTATAGAGTGATTCAAGAACTACTTTACACACGAAATGGTTTTTCATCACGTTATCTTGTTTCGCACAAAAACAAATTATAAGATAAACTATGTCTTAGGTGAACTTATCGCCCAACTGTCCCAATGTAGCGTTAAAATCACCAACTTTTTATCGACTGTCACTTGCTATCAACAAAACAATAAATCACAGAGTCGATCTATCAAATGAAAGTTTATTTTTACCGTTAAATATTTTCGAAATACAATTTCGATTAGACACTGTATAACAATTTGAAAACATGATTAAGTTAATAATAATCAATTGATTTTGTGTTTTTGGACTTTAGAGCAACTACAAAATCAAGGCAAAAAATAGACTAAGGCACTGCCATGGGCCAAAGTCATATGAACAAATTATACCTGGGTAGGTAGGTGTCTATAAGACTTTACCACTTTCACTGTTTTATAATAATATAACGTTATATGGAAAATATTAGAATCACTGACTTTTATCGACCTTCCAAATAACAACATCAATAATATAAATGGCAAATCTATTACACCCTTTTAAAATATGCATCCTTTATCCATGTCAAGAGATGTCAAGCAAATAAAAACAGCAACCTACATTATAAGTAAATGGATTTGAAACATGCAATTGCGTGCAAAGGGTTGTATCTAACCTTACGATGTCAACCTTCAGGATCATTTGTACACGAAGAGATTAATAGACATGTGATTTTTACCTTATTTTTATACACATAGCATTTGTTTTGATACAACACTAAAAAAACCTCAATTACTGAAATTACGACATATTTATAAAAAATTAAGAAGTTAAAAGCTCTGTCCCAATCCCATTATTTGAAAATCTCTACGGTACTCGGGACGATTGTCGTCGAAAAGCTCGTTGACCTGACGATATTGTTCGTAAAAGAAAACACAACACCTGAACGAGAGACGCACATAAATGAGAGTTATGGAAGAAAGGAAAGAAGGTCCTAATCCCAGCTGTGGCTGATACCGGGATAATACGATGAGTTTGACGACAAGACATGCAAAATGCAATTAGGTAATAATAATAAAAACATTACGTTTCTCTTGTATTCTTATCATGACTTGGAGAAGGATTTTTCTGCCGATTTTTTCTATCGCCGATCTTTTTGAGCATTTTCACGGGATCCGAAACAATAAAACCGCTTCCCTGATACCTCGTGGTAGTTTTAGTTTGATAATCATGATCCTAGCTTACATTGATAAGTAACAGCACACGTAGGCTTACCAACTTTCTGTATGCTGGCCTTATCTGGTAATTCGGCGTACTGAATGCCTGCATCCATCTTGTCTCCACTGCCCGTGAGCCTGCGGATGTCAGACGGGGAAGGTCCGATGGACTTCGTCTCTAGTCCAACGAGCGTGTTAGTGCTTGTCGTCACGTATACATTATGGGATTCTGAAAAAAGCAAAATGAAATTATTTTTATAGTTCATCGCAGTAAAGAACTGATCTCACGTCTCGAGTGTCTCGTTTGTGTACGGAGATAATATCGAAAAAAGCCACATCTGTTACATTGTAACCAATAAAAGTGTTGGCCAGAGGCTTCTTCAAAACCAAATTGGTACTGTATAGCAATAATGTTGCACTTGGTGTGGAAGAATTGCCATTCTTTTTCGTCCTAAAACGATGCTGCTCCCAGATAAAATTTTATCTGAAGCCTACAATACCTACTCTTAAATATTGGTATATATTTATGTAATCAAGTATAATGTTGCTTTACTTGATTTTTCCCTGCCGGAGCGATGTGATTGCTGCGAATGATGGGACGATGTGTCTGCTACTAGCGCCTTCTTGATAAGGCTGTTTATTAAATGTTCTGAAAAAAAAATGTCAACATGCAGGCTGTCAATTTATTGTTAATTGAATTTTGGTATTTGACTATCAAGATTTAAGAGTTTAAATTAAATTGCGCTATAAAGATTTAAACCCGGGTAGGGTTTACGTTTTTAAGTTTAATACTTTTAACAAGGGATCCCAATCCAATATTATTATTTGCTTGCAAAAATCATAACTTTTTCTTGAAAATTAAATACTGCATGTAATATTTTAAAAGAGTATACCTGTTTCAAAAAAGGATTCTAATCTGGCTGATGTAGACCTGGTGCACTCGGACGTTGGTTTCTTAGTTTCTGTACCTATTAGAAAAATTGCAGAAATATATCTCTCTGAATTTAGACACAAGGTTTTCCTTTGCCTCTTACTTGACATGTTTAAGTTGAACCCCAAACACATTTACAAAAATAAATGATTGACCCAAGAGTTGAAAATATGTTCCTAGAGTAACTTAGAGAAATGTACATATATAACATCACGCCTGTATTCCCCGAAGGGGTAGGCAGTGGTGCGCATATAGTACACCCACAAAAATGTAGACGGCGAAAATTCTAAAGGCCAACGCAGACCGGGACGGCACGGCAAGGGTTTTAAATTAAAATGATGCCGTGGCATACCGCCGCCGTGAAGCCTGTGGCGGGTTCAGTTAATTGGTAAAAAAAGTCTGCGTTGGCCTTAGATTAGATATAACTAGACCAATGGCAATAAGAAGCGCAATTCACGCGTAATACTTCGATCAACCCCCTCTATATAAGCGGCTTCAATCAAATGATCAAAGTCCACCAGCAATGGTCCCGGAATGTTACGCAACACTGCAATTTGATCTCGACTTTGAATCCACGGGAAAAGGGTTAATCCGAAAGCAATCAATGTCAACGGGATTAAATCTAAAACGGGAGTATAGGGATTATTATGACGGTATTTCTGACCCGCTTTAGGCAATTAACCTCCGTGACTGCGAGGTTCGACATCATGAAAATAACGTTTGACTGGCAGCGGCCAGAGCCAAAAATGATTTTGAACCCATTTTTTTTCCTCAACCTTAGGACAGCCTTTAGTACAACCTAGCATTTACGAAGTTCTGTTGGTAAAGCCTGGAAAATCTCACGTTATTTAAGAACTAACATTAACCACCTCATGTTAGAAAATCTCTTTCTAAAATGCACCTACCACAGTCCCGTTTCTGCATCATCCTAAGATTGACTGGGAGAAAATGTCTGAGGTAAACGTCCGCCTCTGTACAATACTTATGAAAAAAGAAAAAAATAAATAAAATCTTAAGAATTTACAAGTAAAACCTACGAATTAGCAATATTTAAGGGCTAGTACAGTAACTTAGTACATCTAAAATAGCGGGACAATTTGTACAAAAAAGTAATTTAATCCTTACCACATGTAGCACATCTTAAATGTTTGCTTGGAGGTTTTGGATGAGCCGTTGGACTGCTGGTCTTCGGTGGTTTGTTGATCGTAACTTCTGTTAAATAACAAGCAATTGGTATTAAGCCTCGTTGATCAAGTAATCGTGAATCCAGTCCTAAGTGCGATTCTGCAGTCAGACATTGTATTAGGTAATTCTCAATAGCAGCCCGGTGTAAGATTTGTACCTGGTTGATGGCAATAGGCTCGCCCCTTATTACATTAGGACTTAAAAACATAACTGGCGAAATGCGGTTGATGTAATCATATTTGAGCTGCATTTTAAAATTGTTCGTTTAAGTTTGACCAATTTGATGGATAAGTTGAACCTCTGACGGACTGATCAATATAGGTTCAAAGAAAACCCTTTAAAGCGTTTACCTGTACTCGACACCTCGTTGCTGTTCAATGCTCTGGATGAGATTGACATTATTTTCGTAGCTGAAAATGAATTAAACATTCGAGTTACGAGGTAAAATAAATACAAATAAAATTATGTTTTGTTTAATTTGGATGGATTACAACATTGGTAAAGTTAATCGGTCGCTGCCCCCATCGTCTGGATTTTCCCTTAGTCACCTCTTATGATACCCACGGGAGGAATGGAGATGGTCAATTTTAGGCCGGATACTACTCGGCAGAGGTTATACAGTAGCTCTATTTATCGTGAGTTATGGTTTGTTCAATTGCCAAAACACGTTATAGCGTATATTACCATAATGTTTTATGTAATTTAACATGTTGCCCATGCGGAGCTTAAATCATGACACGGACACGAGCGGGTCTCAGCGACCTTCGCCGGTAGAGGCGCGCTGGTATCATTTTTCAAATTTCCTATATTAATTTAGGGCTGTGTGTCCCAAGAGAAGGTGGCGAGACGACCTGGACATTTATAGTAAGAACTGGTTCGAGGTAACGCGAGACAAGGTCCAATAGAAGGATTTGGGGGAGGCCTTTATTAATTTAGGGCTGTGTGTCCCAAGAGAAGGTGGCGAGACGACCTGGACATTTATAGTAAGAACTGGTTCGAGGTAGCGCGAGACAAGGTCCAATGGAAGGATTTGGGGGAGGCCTTTGCCCAGAAGTGGGACAGAATAGGCTAAAAAAAAAAAAAAAAAAATTAGGGCTATATTGCCGATAATATGCTACCTAAACACCATAGGGTTATTAAAATTCATACCTGTGCACGCTAACCTAGGCTTCTGTTGTTTTAACAAGGCAAGTTCCTTTTCCATTTCGTTTTCCATTGAAACACAAGCTTAAACAAAAGTTAAAATTACATGAAAAAATTCGTCAACGAAAAAAAATCTAAATTTACTATGGTCCAAGGTAGTTAAAGAAATATGAATTTTTAAATATTTAGTAAACTAATCATATACCTATAAGGTCATTATGCAAAATATTCTAACTCTAAAATAACTATTAATAATAAATCCGTGCAAATTTCGCAATGCAAGCAGATAAATATTAACTTAATTCAATTCTAGATTAGCCAAAACAAAATTTCAAGTCGTTTCACGAAATGTTTTCTCAGAACTTTTTCTTTGATACATCATTGATTCGGGCAATAGGCCTTCAAGGTAGATTTCATTTGAAATACATTCAAAATTAAACTCTATGCTCGTAGGAACAAGTTACAAATATGTGTGTATGGAGGTAACGATAAAATCAAACTGGCTGGACATCTTACTTAATATCAAAGCTGATGCTTCGGCGTTAGTCATTCGATTAGATGGCGAGACACCTGTTGTCGTTCTATCCATAGAATTTGTAGGAGACATTTGTGTTTCTGTATCTAAAATAATTAAAAAATGACAAACATTATTATTTTTTAAGTCATTTCTCATTTCTTCTTCCTCCTCCTAATGCTGATTAGAAAAAAGGACACAACATAGGCAATCGTAGTTCCTGAGCTACGATTGTCTATGTCCATGTTGATTATTTAATAATCTAGAGTTTAGTAATATTATAAATGTGAAAGTAACTCTGTCTGTCTGTCTGTTACGTCTTCACGATTAAACCGCATGACGGATTTTAATGAAAACTGTCATGTAGAAAGTTTAAGCCCCGAGAAAGGACATAGGCTACTTAACGGCGAAGCCGCGGGCAAAAGCTAGTAAATACTAAAAAATGTTTCTAATAGAAGCAAATAGTAAAACAGGCACTATTGGCATTTTGGAAACCGCGGCTTTAGCAATTTTATACACAAGCGGAGGGTTAGATCCTCCTATTTCCCTATTCACCTGCGGATGTTGCTGGTGATTCCTCAGTTTGAACAGAGAAATCCAGTAGAACTGGTAGTGGTTGCTGGGTATCTGTAGAACCTACGAACAAAACAATAACAATTGGAATACGAAGTACATACGCAGTTAAGAATACCTATAACTCAGTTGCAATTGCCTTCCGAGTCTGAAATTTTGTCAAGACCACTATCAAAACATAACATCACGCCTGTATTCCCCGAAGGGGTAGGCAGAGGTAAAAATATAGTACACATTTCTCCAGTTATGTTTTTAGGTCCCAATGTAATAGGGGACGAGCCTATTGCCATTAACCGGGCACAAATCCAGACTCCGTGCTGCTACTGAGAATTATCTAATGAAAAACCCAGTAACACTTTGCCCGACCCGGGATTCGAACCCAGGACCTCGTGCACAGCAGTCGCGTTTAGCAACCACTAGACCAACGAGGCAGTCGAGGCAGACCACTATCAATTAGTCGAATTTTAACTATTGACTTTATTGATTAAGATAACTGTTAACTTGATATGTTATCAAGGAGAATACCTTCAGAGACATTGGTTGTATCTTCAACAAACGACGGCGTTGACGTCGACGCCCCTATTGTTACTTTATTGAGAGAGATGTTAGACATTTGTGTTTCCGTCTCTGAAACTATAATAATAAAAATAAGTTTATTTACCAGTAGTTAATTCCAGTAAATTTCCTTAAATTCTAAAACTTATGAGGCTAGGTTATATAATTTTATTAGTCTAACATTTAAAAGCGACCTGTAAATTTTTAAGTTATTGAGTATAAGAAAACGTTCAAACCGGCGGAAAAGCTAGCATGAGACCACGTTCACACAGAGAGCATGATGTGTATTGGGTATAGATAATCACTCATTCGTGACAGATTCTTAAATTCTTCGTTAGCCCCTAGCATTGTAATTACATATATACATATACATAATATTCATTAGTTATCATAAAAAAAATTTTCTCATCATCATACTGGAACATACTACACAATGATATGAAATTAAATAGAGGCTGGTGTCTGAGATAGGTAAATCTGTGTTACAGATCATGGGCTACCCACCGAAGAGTATCATATTATCAACTGTAAATTACCAAACAATATACGTATTTGACTTCATCTCCAATTCACGATTCACACATCTCTGTAAACATGGAAAGCTAAATCATGAGCGTTAAACAAAAGTGTTCCAAGTTGATTTTTAATAATAATTGTCATAATTTAAATTAAATACTTTACCAGTAGATGACTGTCTCGCAGGCATTGCAGTGGTATTCAAATGAGATTTCCTTAAAATAGGGAACAGTGCTTGCTGGGTTCTTGTTTCTGAGATGAGGTGTGTTATGTCTGGAAATAATA
The DNA here is from genome assembly GCA_946251915.1 of Abrostola triplasia. Taxonomy (NCBI): domain Eukaryota; kingdom Metazoa; phylum Arthropoda; class Insecta; order Lepidoptera; family Noctuidae; genus Abrostola; species Abrostola triplasia. The sequence goes on from OX276425.1 coordinate 3,251,978, forward strand.
GTTTTATCAGATTTGTTTTATTAGATATAGAATTATCCAAGTGTCGGTGTACTAAAAAAGTCTAATTCAAAACAATGTCGGAAAGCAAAAAATATTTAAAGGACTCTCGTGGATTCTGATAAAAAAAAGAATAGCACTTAATTTTTTTACCTAAAACCAAAATGAAGCCGTTGATTTTGGCAACAAAAGAAAACACATATCTAGTGAATTTTTGTGTACTATTTATGAATAGTTTTACTTTTGAACAATCTTTTTTACGTATTTATAAATAGACTTAGTATTTAGTCATTAAAGTCAGCCTTTAACTGGTTACCTGTGCCTGCCATTGGCCTGTAGTACGTGATGTCACATCCAGAAGTGAGTGTTCCGGTCGAGTTGCATTCCAAATGTGGTAGAAATCTCACGTCTGCTTCTAATAACAATAAAATTTGGTTAAATTAAAGTTTTACTATTACTTAGAATGTAATCCTTATTATTTACTATATATACTGGTTTTACTCATCTATATAATGCCGGGAATATCCGACGAGTATCGAACTCGAACGAAGCCGTTATTCATGAGCTGGTTACTCAGCAGAGGCCCCTCGAGTTCGAAATAAATAATATGGATAACACTCAAAATAAAAATAAATGTGACTTTTGGTGTCACTTTTGCATGTTGCCCATGCTAAGCTTGAATCTAAATTGATAAAGGAAATTTAAAAAATGATGGACACGAGCGAGATTTGAACCCGCGATCTCAAATGGATGATTCATCGAATGGATGCAAGCAGCGACACGGAGGCTAAGTTGCCTAGAGCAGCGCTCGGTACGGCAAAGGTCGCGGGTTCAAATCCCGCTCCTGTCCATCATTTTTCAATTTAAAAATAAATATATTAAAAATATTGGAAATTATGATGCTTTTATTAAAAATCGATTGCCTAACTATTTCTATACAATTAACAGTTTTGTCAAACCTGCGTTGTGAACCGTGATTATCTTCTGTGTGTACGCGTCCTTAGACAAAGTGGTAGGGAACCGGTATTTGCTGAACCGTAACGTAGTGCTCGTCATCTTATCGCTCATGTAGTACGGCAAGTCTTCAGTATCTATGGAATACGACGGTGTAGGTTAATATGGACATATCATAAGTAGTTTGTGTGTTGAACACCGTGCAACTAGCATCCTAACGTTTCATAAGTGCCTGTAATAGGTTTAAATAAAATAAAAACATTTTGAATAGAATTTTGAACTGTGGATGGAAGCATCTTCTACTCAATATACGAAGTTTTTGGAAATTACAGTTATTATGTCGAACTTATTGGCGTAGAGGCGATTGGACGGCTGCGCCAAGGGTTTTTAGTACAATTCAGACAAAAAAAAATTGTGCGATCCACAGATGTTTGTCCCGAGTCTGGGTTTATGTGTATGTGATATTTCACGTTTATGAAACGCACCCACGATACAGGATTGAGTCCTAGTAAGAGGTGACGTTATTAAAAAAAAAATAGGTAACTAGGACATTTTTTAATCACCACAGAATATTGAATTATCGTCGCCATGACTTCGTTTATAGTTACAATAAAAATAAATTTTGACAATCACACTAATATTATAAAGGCGAAAGTTTGTGAATGTGTGTGTATGGTTGTAACCTCTTCACGCTCAAACGGCTAGACCGATTTTGATAAAATTTCATATGGAGGTAGCTGACCCTGGGTTAGCACATAGGCTGACTTTTATCCCGAAAAAATGTAGCGGGTAACACCGTAGGCCGCACCTAGTAAAATATTATTCGTCACCTGTAGTTTCATTAGCCATTTTAACTTCGTACATTTGGAGTAAACTAGTGGATCTTTCCACGTTTACGGGTATTATATCTGAAAAGTAACGAGATGTAGCCAATAAATGAATATAAAATTCAATTAATAATAACAATAAGATAAACACTTACTGAAATACATTAGAGTCATTGTCAAAATCATTTATGAGCAAAGATAATGTTAATTCGGTCTTCGGTAAATTAAGAAGTTAGAGATAAAAACTATTAAATATATATATATTCTTTAATATTTTGAAATTGTTGTGCCAAAACTGTTGATTGATATTTATATATAGTAGCAATTTGTACGCCTGATGCGGCAGGACATGTTGATACCACAAAATTAATTGTAACACCATATTTTTAAAATATAACACATGTTCCTTACAAATTAATGTATCTTTATCTTTATAATCTTTATCTTTAAAGGTAGCCTGCTCTTTCTTTGGGTTCTTGTTATACTTTTTATAGAATTTAATTAGTTTAGCGTATTTCAGCCTAGTTCAGTATACTTGTTTGTGCAGCCGCCTTACCATGACCTCTTAAAGCAGGACAGTTTCCGTTGTAGAAGCGAGACGCCGCATTTTACTGCATTTAGTGGCGTCTCGCTTCCACAACGTTAACTGTCCTGCTTTAAGAGTTCAACAGACAAGGGCTGAACAAACATGTAAGTATATTGAGATCATTTCACATGGTAAAGATTACCGAAGACAATGGTAAAGATGGCTGGCAGTGGTTGGAGGCGGAGGGCCGAAGATCAATCTCAGTGGTGTGCCATGGGAGAGGCCTATGTCCAGCAGTGGACTGAGATAGGCTGATGATGATGATGATGATGGTAAAGATCATCCAATAATTTACCTTCGTATTGACAACTTTTCACAAGACGAGACACGTCCACACCAGGTGTACAATTCCAAAGATAGTTTGGTTGGCTAGAGTCCTGATTGCTCGTATGATAAGAGAATTGACACCCTGATTGTCCCTTCTCTGCTGTCTGTATAAAAGACTTTCTTTCTGCAAATGAAAGTAGAAATTAGCAAATCTTTGAATGGATATAGTTATGTTATTCTCCATACCCCAAAAATTCCTCGAAAAATGGATAAAATCGTGATCATTACAGCGATAAACCACCAGCCCCCTTACCACGAAATTTTAAAAAAGGGCCTTTGTTCAGTACTGTTCCTCTTAAAGCACGACATTTTCCCTTGAGAAAGCGAGAAGCCGTTACGTGATATATAATGCAGCGTCTCGCTTTGACAACGGAGAATATCCTGCTTCAATCGTTCATGGTAAGGAGGCAGTACTGGACATAAGCTCTTTTTTACTGAGAGGTAAATGCGTTATGCGTCCTCTGCTTATAGATGATGGGGGTATTGGGACTCTCCCCCATGACCCCAATAAGATCCACAACCCCCAACCGTAACCACTTCGACTGGTTCTTCGTTTCTTCGCATCCAGTGGATTCCTGTGACCTTTACTAGCAAGGATCAAGTTATATTAAGAAAATAGTAGCCGTTAAAAATTGAATTGCTGTAGAGTAACACATACTATGTCCTATTTGCATTCTGTAATCGGTGACGTAGTCAAACTTTTACTTGACTGGTAGAAAATATCTAATAGCTTTAACACGTTGACAGTCCGCTAAGTAGACACTATAGTTAAACAATCGCTGTCTACCATATGTGATACACTGGACAGTGGAAGGGTTAAGTCCGCCTTTGAACGAAAATGTGTATTAAGTACATATAACGGCTGCCTCGTTGGTTTATTGGTCGCTAAGCGCGGATGCTGAACATGAGGTCTCGGGTTCGAGTCCCGGGTCGGGCAAAATGTTACTGAATTTTCCCATTAGGTAATTCTCAAAATGGAAGGAGAGTATGGAGGTCTTTGTCCTGCAGTGGGACATTATGGGCTCTTAATAATATTGATTCGCAGTAGCAGAACGAAGTCTGGATTTGTGCCCAGTTGAGGGCAATAGGCTCGCCCCCTATTACATTGGGACCCACAACAACACTGGCAAAATGTGGGTGTACTTTACAGTCACCTCTGCCTACCCCTTCAGAGAATACAAGCGTGATGTTGTATCATGTATAAATAAAAAACTTGAAATACTAAATAAATAGCATAAATCAAAACTGAAGACTTACTTGAACTGTATAGGAATGGAAACATCGATGGTCCTAGGTTCACATGTTTGAATCTTGACTTGTAACTACTACTAGTCTTGGCAACTGAAAAGAAAACTTGTTATTTTTCATTTCTCGATTTTATTTCAACTTGTTAATTAACAAAACAATTAATTAAAATTATTCTGATTCCTAACTTTTCGTCCCACACTTCCCAATGTTTTGACTACTGGAATAATGAGGTTGAATAAATTTGAATATCGTAATGAATTTTGTTGTGAAATAAGGCAAAAGAATTAAAAAAGATTGAGTTTTTGATAAACAAGGAAGAAAACCCTTAAACAGATGCGAGATCTAAAATATATATCATAATGTATCCATAATTCGAATAAAAATCGATATACAGTACAATAATTTCTATGATTCAAACAAATGAAAATTATTCCTGAGTTCTATTTTCATTCTACCGATAGTAGGTAGGACCAATTCCACGTATTGTATTAGACTCTTGAAAATAGTCTGTATTACGGTGTTATGATTAAAAAAATTACCTGTTTCAGATTTGCAATGTGACTGCCACGAGCTCATTAGCGTGGCAGTTGCCTCAGATTTCTGCTCTCTCGCAGCACTATCTGTGCCTAAAAGCAAAAGTATGTCGCGCTTACTTAAAGGAAATAGTTTCAAGGATTTACGAGGGAAAGTACTTAAACTGGCAAGTTTACACGTACAGGCATTGGAGGCCCAGGAAGTAGGCCGTATGTTAACATTGTGGATTGATTCTGATTACTTCTAAAGACCTTGAGAGCGATTTATCGAATCCATTCTGGACATTTTTGGCTACTTTATGTTGGAGAAATTGGAATTTGAAGGTCCATGTTTCGACGTGAAAATATTTGAACTGCCGGTATGAGGTAGGTACTTTTTTACGAGCGTACAAAATTTTTGGCCTCGCCTGCTTCATTCATTCATCTTTTCATTGGTAATTATATTAGGCTTACCTGTTTCATTGTAAATAAGTATATTCGTTTGTACATCAGCGTCTTCCCATATTATTGAGCGTTGCAGATAATGCATAACACGGACTGAAAGAAAATAATTGAATATAACAATTTCCAGCCACTAATATTGCGATCCCCACGCCGCTTGCCAAGCGTGTGGATTATGGACCCTCTTACCCAAGGGGGAGGGAGGCGTTTGTTCAACAGTGGACGTCTTCGGGCTGATGATGATTTAGCCTCTTACGACTTATTCACTACCAATTGGGTTACGTTAAATTTTCTCTGAGTTATACCCAGCTAAAAGCTGATGATGCTGATGATGATGATCATGATGATTAGGACTTATAATAAAAAGTTGCTAAATCTTAGATTTAGTGTAATTCACTTTTGATTTACCATTGTACGACCCAAAACCAATGACCAATTTTAAAAGTGAGGTTCATTAATTAAATACTCCTATAATATTGTCAGCAAGTTAAAATAGATAGCTTCTACTCACATTTCCTGAATTTAGTAGGTGATCTGGCTGACCATATTGCCCACCGCTCGGCAGTCTTCTTCCACACGTGGTTCCAGCGCCGACGGCATATGCGGCGTATTGAGATCCTACGCCGCCACGTACCAAATGTTCTTGGTACTGTGAAGATCATGTTTTATCAATGTAAGGATCGAATTATTATATAGTTAAAGTTTATATTATAGAGAAGAGTGCAGTAACCTATTTTCAGAAAAAACGGTATCACTCATCGGTAATCGGAGACCGTTGGACTGCCAAGTCAAAGTTGGCGAGTTCAACCCCGGCACACAACAACGTATTTTCGAATTCATGTGCGTACTAAATTAGTTATCAGTTGCTGAAAACGGGGACGGAAAACATCGTAAGGAAATTGGCACACCTGAGAGATTTTTCAACGGTGTGTCAGAGGCCTATCGGTGGTTTAAACTCTGACACCAGGTTGTTCATTAACTATACGATACGAAGACGATAAACTAAGTAATATATTTGCTACTTACATTTATACCGACTGCTGGGAAACCTCCTAAACCGTTGGAACTTCTTAGCGCAGTCCTTTAAATCCGCATAGTGACTGTTCTCTTCGTAGTACCGTTTGCATAGTTCCTGCTTCAAACTGCTCCAGTAATTATTGTGATGTTCTGTGAAAATAACCGAAATTTAAAATAGGTCTGTAATAAATATTACAATTTACAATACACAGTTCTGAATCATGACGCGATTAGCATAATGGCAAAGCGATTGGACTGCTGCGCTAAGGTTTGCGGTCCCGCACGGTACAAACAATTTTGACTCCACAGATGTTTGTTTCGAGTCTGGATGTTTGCTTATGTGGTATTACCTGTTTGTGAAACGCACTCACGAAATTTCCACTGTGGGGCAACGTTTTATTTAAAAAAAAACAACAAAATATATGTTTATTTTTATTGTTCCAAAAAAGGTGAGAGTTATTATATTTCTCTTCGAGACAAAAAGTCATGATAACATGCATAGTAGGTATTTCTTACATTACAAATTAGCGATACGATTAAAAAAAAAATTAATGTATCCGGAAAATCTTCATGAAAAGCTTGTTGCAATAATAAGTACTTTATTTATTAAGATTGACATTAAAAACAAGTATAGATTTTTGGGTAAATATCACAAATATATAAGACGAGATTTAAGTTACCTGAATTCCCAACATACGTTGTTTCGCTCCCTTCGCTCCGATACCGACAGGACCAGTCCGCGCCAGTGCCAGTGCCGTCAGACTTGACAAACGTCATGCCATTAGAATGGCAATGATGACGACCCCAGTCCAAGTTCGACTGGTCCTCCACACTCATCTCATCTAAATTCTCCACGGTGCCTTCGTTTGACAGGTTGTCGCGAGCTTCGATGTCTGTGACTGCTAGACTGCTTGGCGTTTTGGGGCATTCAATTGCTGACAACATAAGTATATGTTTCAGTAAGGCAGTAATTATAATGTTTTTATTTATATAGGCTACAAAAACGCACTTACAAAACGTCAAATCTAATTGCTCAGTTCCAAAATGTTTCTAGCCGGTCCTTCTCCCTAGAAACGACTCTAGGAAGAAGGACCGGCTAGAAACTCCATAGTTACTCTTAACATAATATTGTATAAGAGAACTTTATCGAGAAAAGTAACCACTGTTGCTGGGTTTTTAAATTACGTAATTCTCTGTAGCAGCCCAGAGTCTGGTCTGGATACGTATCCGGTTGATGGCAATAGGCTCGCTCGCTATTACTTTGAGACCTATAACATAGCTGCTGAAATGTGGGTGTACTGTATGTGCACCTCTGCTTACCCCTTCGGGGAACGTAGGCGTGATATTATGTATAAATACGTTATGTACGTATCTTTGTCCAATGGTGGACGTCTTACAGCTGATGATGATCAGCTCTTCAAAAATTTAATAGATTCATACCTTCCATATTTTCAAAATTAGTTGTCTTTTGCAATATCTCGGATAAACATTCAGTGTATGATGGTACCACACGATGGGCTGCAGTAGTGTGAGTTACATTTGAAGGGTAGCTTTTAGCGCCATCTGAAAATTATATGATGATTTAAAAAAACATAAAAACATAAACATAACATCACGCCTGTATTCCCCGAAGGGGTAGGCAGAGGTACACATACAGTACACCCACATTTCGTCAGTTATGTTTTAGGTCCCAATGTAATAGGGGGCGAGCCTATTGTCATCAACCGGGCACAAATCCAGACTCCGTGCTGCTACTAAGAATTACCTAATAGAAAAAACCCAGTAACACTTTGCCCGACCCGGGATTCAAACCCAGAACCTCGTGCTCAGCAGTCGCGTTTAGCAACCACTAGACCAACAAGGCAGTATGATGATTTAAATCAGGTCCTTTCACGATAACGTAATTGGCTTAATAAATAATAATGTTTTCCTGACAACCATTCGGTTGCCTATCTCATCTGAGACTAGCTAACTACGCAGGAGATATTATAGTGCTCAAGTAAACGCGCAAACACAGATGCACTCCCTATTCCCTCTCTCTCATAGTCCGCAGCGACGGCAGACCGACACGACTGGAGAAAAATCAGGCGCAGAACCAACAGCTTAAAGAGCCTTCCGAAGCACGAAGGGGTCTCGACATGTGTAAACTGTCACACGACTGACCGTGGCGAACACGGCTTAACCTCGCAAATCAACTGATTTGCGCGGTAGCCACGTAGCTATGAGCCTATGGATGAAATGGAATCTTCTCTAAATCATTTTCCTAAATTAGTTCTGCCTTAAAATTCCCATTAATAATATCTTTCTAAAATTTTGTAATAAAATTATTATTAGTAAAAATTAAAGAGGATTTTAAAGTATGATGTTGGGCGGCATCTCCTTATTTCTATATTCTTATTTTAACTTACCTTAAAGCTGTTTACGCTTTAGATTTATTTCACTGATTTTAGAGAAATTTGTGGAAACTTGTAATTGGCCATATTTTGCACAGTGTAACTATACGATGTAACTATTAGCTGTAAGTTTTCTTAAGATAATAATATAAATAATTAAATTTATGATACCTTGTTTCGATATTCGCGTAGTTTTCGAAGTTGTAATAACTTTGGACATATTGGTGCCTTCTTCAACTTTCTCCTTTATACTATCAGGTGTTCTGCATAAAACCACTGTTTGTTGCTCTTTCAGCAACGAACTTGTGCCTGTAACATAATATAGATGAATTTTATACCAAAGATTGGGAATTTGTTTAGGTATGGATATATACCGAGGTAGCATAAACGTCATGTATCTAAAAGAGTAATGGCCGAATATTGCATTGAAATAATCGAGATAGAAAAATACTCATAATGCGTTCCATTAGTAAATTCTATAATATCATAATTTAAAGAGTTAACGAACGATAAACGAACATACGGTAATTGAAGGTGACGATCCCTTTCTGAGATAAAAGACTTTGATGTGTGCTTGACCTTAAATCAATTCTGATTAGGATTCAAAGGATTATAATAGTCATTAAGTATCAGTCAGTAGGTATACTAAGTAAGAAAAACTAAACATTCAGTATCAGTTTCTTACCAGTGCTGCATTCCACACTGGGCCCCAGCGATGATGGAATTTTAGTCGAGATATTTGACATCAGGCAATAGGTATTGTTGGTCTTCACACTCTGACTTTCTGACTCTGATAGCTTGGCCTTCACTGTTTCTGCGTTACCGAAACTCAGGGTGCGATATCCTAGAAAAGATGGTTCAAAATTTAAGTAATGGAGCGTCGATTATTCATAATGTGAAACGAATTTAAACAATTTCGTTTTAGTACCTAAATCTATTAGTTATAATTTCACTGCATTTATTTTCATTAAAGGCATACCTAACCTTGACTATTTATTCAGAATAATTGATAGAATAAACTAGATTAGCAGAAACAATATCGGTATTAAATATGATTTTACCTGATTCAATATCCCTTGTAGGGAAGTCTACGTCAGAAAACCACACATTGACATTTTCATTAGCAACGGAATTATCAAGTGTTTTATCCTTCCTGTCCAAAACTATGGTGGACCTTTTAAGATCGTCTTGGTGGCAAGTTGGTGGAGAAGCTACTGATTAAACAAACAAAAATACATAAAAAAAATATATTGCTTTTACCACACATTGTTCAAAGTCAAACTCTCGGAATGCATTCAAATTTATTTTTAATTTTTGATCGTTGGAAGCGAGGAATAATCTGTCTGCGCTTTAGATTGGTTCACCCCAAACAATGCCACTAACTTTTTACTGATAATTTTTAATAGTATTAAATATACTAACTAAATAGTTGTATTATGAGATTTTCTAAAAGGTTATATAATTATAAATTCTCTGTGTTTATGTTGAATAGTGTAATTGGTAAGCCGTTCTATTCTAATAAATAATGTAAAGCTACTTACCGGTGCTAGACGTACCCTCATTGTCTTCAATTGGTATTTCAAAACGAGTTTCTAATGGATTTGATACTGTAGGGTTCAATGGCGTGTTTATTTCCATAAACCATTCTAAAGTGGATACAAAAAAATACGGATTACATAACATCACGCCTGTATTCCCCGAAGGGGTAGGCAGAGGTGCACATATAGTACACCCACATTTCGCCAGTTATGTTTCTCGGTCCCAATGTAATAGGGGGCGAGCCTATTGCCATCAACCGGGCACAAATCCAGACTCCGTGCTGCTACCGAGAATCGCCTAATGGAAAAACCCAGTAACACTTTGCCCGACCCGGGATTCGAACCCAGGACCTCGTGCTCAGCAGTCGCGCTTAGCAATCACTACACCAACGAGGCAGTCATTAGGTTTCTACTGTCTTAATCTCAACCAAACTCATTAATTGCAATTTCAATTAATCTTTTCGTAATTTTAATAGATTCAATTTCTTTTTTTTTAAAGTACTATTTCATACTATATATTTTCTAATTTGGGGTCAGTATTTTCTAACAACACAATACTGCTATCTTGTTCACCGTTTAGTCGATCACTATCAATCATATTGATACGGCCGTAAATCTGTCCGAGGGTAGGTATAGGTCTTGTTGATGCTACCGACGTTGTTTGTGTACGTTCCTCGGGCGGACAGAAATCTGAAAATTACATGGAGTAGAAAAACACAAATGTTTTCGTAAATAATTGTCTAATTTATGACGAACCAATGTCAACATCAACGAAGTGAATGATTCAGGACATTCGAAAATATATTTCTTGATCCTGAATCCAAAACCATGATTTCTTTTTTTACTAATTGCATCATAAAGCCTACATTATTAATCTAATAAATTCGAAATTCTTAAACTGTCATAGTACCTGGATTAATCAACATGTGAACTCTCTGTACATTTCTCCCTTCTGGCATAAACTGGCTGTTTAGAGAACTTTGGTTCTTTTTCGGTATGTCACAGCTTTCCTTCGACCCTTCCTTGACTGACTTGCGTCGTGGAATATGACTTGGTTTCAATTTGTCGGCTACATAAAAAAACACAACCTTGACATTTTTGTTATCGAAACAAATATTTCACACGGGTTAAAAGTATGTACAAGATGTTATTAAAGTATGTATAAGAGTAAATACAGAAAACAGCAGTGATTTCTCCACAGACAAGAATTCCGCGTAAGAGCTTTTTGCCATCAATGTGTAAATAATTATAGAAGTAGAATGCTTCATTTACATACGTGTTTCATCTCTTTTGACTTTCATTGGAATGTTTGCCATTTTACTAGTACCAGGCATCGCATCACCTACAAACGAATACTAATTAATAATAAAAGTCTCATACACGAAGCAATATTACTAAAAATAATAAGTCTTGTATTTACCCGAATCGTCCAGTTTTTCCCTCAATTTAATGGAGCTTTTAGTTGGTTTGTAGAAAGATGACGGTGTGCGAACTATTCTGGGCAATTTGCTATTGCTCTTTCCTTTTGATTGATCTGTTTAGGATGTAATATTTATTTAATTACTATTCAATGACCAAATATATTTAATTTAGATGAAAGTCAGTTTATAATGGGTTTTCTATGATATCTATCTATTCAAATTTAGATCAATAGTGGTATGTCCTACTTCACATAATATATGAGGAAAGATGAAAGCAATCATACTATAATAGTTTAAAACATTTATAATAATCATACCAGTACACAATTTTTCTTTAGACTTAGATTGGTTCACCCTAATTCTCTGTGAACCCTCTGAAGGTTGAAAGGTCTCCTCCGAATTTCCATCTGGTGGTTCCATTGTGTGTGCAACATCAATACCTTATTTATTATTGTTAATCTCAATGTTTTTATAATCTTTGATACAAATGTTTAATTTGTTTACTTATGTCCTTTAGAAGAACCAAAAACCCAAAATCTTTCAGTATGCATAACAATTTTTATGTTATTATGTAGGTCAATATTTGAAAAATTTGTGTTTTACATTCACTATTTTCACAAACAAACTACTAGACAAATAATTATTTCCAACAGTTTGCTAATATGTTAATAAGATTTTCATTAAATCCACTGTATTGCGTTAAAGAAAACAAAAAAGTTTTGTGTTTGTTTATTTAAATTTTTTACAATAAATTTTATAATTATCTAAAATTATTGCATTTCGTTTTGACAAAGTAAATTTGACATGGCTTGTAAAAGTCAAATTGTTTTCTTCTAAAATGTATTGCACCTTCTTGCTTATTAATCGGTAACTTCGGACTCTTCTTCAACGACAACTGCTTTCTCAGCATTAGCTCTTTGTTCCGCTTGTATTTCTTCTAGTTTCTTAATAAGGTCCTCTTGTACGCTGTCTACAATTTCTTTTAAATTTTTGGCTGAAAATTTAAATTTATAATTACTCACATTATTTACAACGTAGGTATTTAAATCAAAAGTATCAGGAGATTTTTAAAATTTTCGGCAAGGCCTTGGATTAATTTATTATTGTTTAATCCGTTATTTTTTATTTTTTGCCTCAATTATTTCTTAAAGGGCTGGATTATTTTTTCACAAAAGAATCAGTATTGTTGCAATGCTGCCAGTCTTTTAGGCACATTACCGATTGGCATCGATGGGGATGAATTTTGTGATGGTTTTTAACTGTTTATTTTTGTATATATTGTTTTAAATTTGTGTTAGAATTAGGATGTGAATGGTTGTAAAATATGTATTTTTTTTCGATTGTGAATGCAGTGTCTCAGAATAAGGACTTACCAGTTTTCTGGTTAAATTCTTCGGCTATCAACGATATTTTTCTTAATGTGCTAACGTGTTTAGTTATCTCACTGGCTACATCATGTTCTGTCCCTGTATTGACTGCTTGGTCCTGCATTGGAATCTGCTTTTTTCTTTCTATAATGGCCATTTTCAATACCTCACTGTTAACCAAAGGCATTTTTGGCATTTTAAAAGATCCAACCTTTGGTGGTACTTCTACTTCCTCCATCACTATATCTTCAGTTATACTGCTTGATGCTGGTAGAATATTTAACGTGTCATTGGGTATTAATTCTGGAGCAAATGTCTGCAATGTTTCCATTTTCATAGGGGATGGAAATTTTTGTGGAGATCTCTTAGACAGCTTGACGGGTAATGCATTTGTAATGCTATCTATTATCGTTTCTGAAAAAATAGCATATTTTTACTCTGGTATTCAATGGAAATAAAATATAATACACCTTAATTCATTAATATTTATTTTTATTTTGGTTGTATGGTGTTAAGATAAAACTTACGGACGACATTCCTGGGTGCTTCCTCTTCTTGCTTCTTCTTGGAAGCCAGTTTTCTAGTTAACTCTGCTAGAAACATAGAACACGTTGGACCTGGAAAAACAAATGAAATTTTTCAATCAAGAGCATTTTCTCAATTAATTTAGGTCAAACAAACAGTAATTTGACTGTGCCTACAATATATGAAGCCAATCATTTATTATCAACGAGACATAATTTATAATAATTGTTATTCATAAGAATTATAAAGTACGTGTGATATTACCATCGCTTTTTCGCTTCTTTGCCGTTTTTGCTTTAGCAGCAGGTTTTTTATTTTTCGCTTTGTAGCGAGCAGGTTTTTCCATGGCTGAAATTGAAGATTAACATCTAATAATATAGGTATGTAAAAATATATTTAATTTTCTTCAACATTACGCGATTGTTGTTTTGTTATTAAATTTTATCGATTATTATATTTTTATTGGTGACTATGCAATTTAAAACTCTATATAAAATCTTCCACTTCCCAAGCATTTAGTAAAAATGATCATGTATTTTTGAGGTCATATCGGTCAACTGTGCAATTATGTAATTTTTTTGGACGTTTGCTAAGCAGTGGACTCGAACAAATTATTATTATTTTTTCTTTATCTAGCCTGTTCGGTGTCCCACTGCTGGGCAAAGGCCATTCCTATTATTCCTCCACAAAACCCTGTCCAATGCCATTTCAGGCCACGTCTTTCCCGCAAAAATGTCCAAAATTAAAAATATATTTTACAAATTAAACTACATATTAATATGTAGTTAGCAGATAGAGATCTATCTTAAAGGGCCTTTGTTCAACAGTGGACGTTGTAGCCCACAGCTGGACATAGGCCTCTCCCAATGCACGCCACAAAGACCGGTCTGTAGCTTTATACATACAGTCGCTGCCTATCAATCTTAACTCTAAAAAAAGTCTTTCTAAATTAGGATCTAATACAGCTACGAGAATAGTATACCGTTCACATTATTAGTAATGAGTATAATGTCCAACAATACACTAGAGCGCAAGAGCTAAGCCCATTTCTAATTTCAGTTTAAATGTTAATCCCAAAAGTAATTTTGAAAGTAATTAACATAAATATCAAAATCAAACCAGTTTATTGCAGTTTACTGTTTAGCGTTAGCCCCAATAGAGGAGCGACATCTGGTTCCGAATTTAGAACGAAAATATATACATATACAATTCTGCCTGTAGTCACCGAAGGGATAGGCAGAGGACTTTTACTTTCGGGGACTACAGCGCATAACATAGCGCTCTAAGCTAACTAAGAGATCTGTATTTCTGTTTACCTATGTTTTACAAATAATAAATGATTATGATTTTATCAGAAGTCTATACAGCCACGGTTTGCAGCGTATTGGAGGTATATTGTCATTTTAAACGAATGCTGTTTAAATAAGCTGTTGTAGAATGCAATTATTACTATCATGATGGTGACGATTCCTATCCAACAGGTGTGAAGTCTATTGCCATTAATCAGGTCTCTGGATTTAGGAATGCTGGATTCGTTACCGTTTACCACTTAATTGTGTAGTTGACACCATCAACCGTTAATTCCAAGACACTACTTCTCTAAATGCCTAACGTTATAAACCTTATACATTTGTAATTAACTGTAAAATTCGATTTTTATTAGCTTTGAAATCGATGAATAGTAAGTCAATTGAGTTTGCGAACTAGTGACGTCACGTGTTCCTATTGCCATACAAAATTTATGCAGGTATAGCGTTTTGACAGCTCATAAAAGTATAAATAATATGATTGGTTGTGTCAACTACCAGAATGGTGACGTAACGAAGCTTGATCAGTCAAGGACCAGAATCACGAGAGAAGTCAAAAGCCGGTTGATTGCCATCACATTTCTGGTTAGGTTACACAAGTGTTTACTGATGGGAATACTTTGGCGTGCTTCGAAAATTCAATATGGCTCCGTACGCGAGAGCTCGGGGCTTGAGTATACACAAATTAATTTGCCCAGCGAATTACATGGGTCGGAGGTTGTAACCAAATAGTAATTGGAGATGTTGATCGTTGTAACGTTATGTGTGTTACATTTAAAAGGTATACCGTAACTTTTTAATTGACTCCGATGTAAAAAAAAAAAAAAAAAAATGACTCTGACTCTGTTGTTGTCATTATGACTGGCAGTCATTTTTAATTCAAGTCTATTGTGTGTTTTTGGAAAACAATAACACAGCAGGTATTGTAGGTATTATTTAATTTAAAATTAGTTTGTTTCAAGATCTACTGGAAAAAAAATCGTATGTAGTAAAAAATATGCGTTCTCATAAATTTTATATTAAAACAACATATTTAAGGTAGCATTTTTGAGCAACAGTTAGTTTAGGGAAAAGGACCCAAAAAATGATGCTTTATTGAATATTTTTACTTTTGCTTTGCGGTATTGGAAACAAAGCCCGTAAAATACCGGTAAACTCTACAATTACAAATAAATTCTTACCTGTTGCAATGGGGTGGAAGAGATTTTCAACGCACAATTTTGCGCTCACATTATGCAATAATGCATCGATAGTCTTCAAATTGACTAAAACAAATCGAGATTATTATATAAATCGTACTTACTCGATTGGAGGCGACGGGAAGTCCCGCAAGACGGGACTTCCGATAAATAAATAATTGCTTTCTTACTTACAAATAGCGACACTAGGAATTTTACACTATCTATTGACACGCACCATGACTATGACAGCTAGTTTATGGGTGTGTGCAACGAAGGAGGTTGTGTACTTAAGCAACGACTGAGTAGTAAACCTCTTTCGAGTGTGATGCCCTTAAATCTGGGTTCAGATATTCAGATATAATAGATATAACCTAATTATATAGAAGGTAAGAGTAAAGACGAACCAAGTAGTGAAATCAAATGTTTAAAATAGAGAACAGTGGCGTTTGCTCCGCCGTCAAGAGCTCTTAAATTTAAGATGATAACCTAATTGGTAATTATATTTTTGAGCCGTTTAGAAAACCCATGGGAACTCGGACCCCATGACCCGAAAGTTTGTCATATGGGTCACGGGGTCCGAGTGCGTGTCTTTTATTTAGAAAATTATCAAAAAAAACGGTAGGTTATTATGTGAGTATAATAATACGGTAATATGATCTAGCGCTCTGAAATGCAGTCGTAAAATTATACAAATATCATGGATAACAGAGTCCCGGAGTAACAGTTCTTCTTTTTGCCACTTGTATAGAGTTGAACGATTAAATAAAGAAATACTTGGTAGGTCTAACCAGTCTTATAATCCTAAACCAATGGGAATCGTTATTCGCAAAAACCATGCTACTGATATGAGGCAGAAAAAAACCCCGGCAGGATTGTAGCAAATAGAAATACGTGGTTTCTACCTACCCTTCTGGGAATCAGGCGTGACTTTATTTACGTATAATATATTAAATATCAACTAGGAAAGGGATCGTTACCGTATCAGATCGAGCAATGCACTATTATTTGTATGAAACTCCCTACTGTATAGCATAGTATTCGGAATTGTAGCGTAATCGCCTCGCCTCGGGATAAGTTCGAACCGGTGAGCTGTAAGCGCGGAGTCGCCTATCAGTAGTTGAGTTGAGGTATCGGTTGACGCCTCTTCGACGGCGACGCGAAAGGCGACACCGTGACGATCCCTTTCCGATCTCTTTTACCAAAAGGATTTAGGGAAATGAAGATCACAAACTGTGGTTTGAATGGTTTTACTTTATTTTGATGGTCTAATTATAATATAACGTCTATTACATGTTGCATCTGTGTTAGGTTTTCATCAAAGTGTCCATATTTTGCAGCCGACCATAGGGTATCTGAAACAAAAAACAAATTAAATTGAAGTCTTTTTTAAACAAAAATCACGCTCAATTATCATTGTCCTCAATGTGGGACATGTCACCCACATTTTGTTAGTTATGTTATATACCTACCTAGATTACATATTAAAGAGAATAAGCCTATTGGCATTGACTAGGCACTAACCCAAGCTCCAAGCAAAGAAAAAACCCAGTAAGACTTTGCCAGTCACATTTTAAGTCATACGTAGGCAGTCTAATTTAGTTTTAAATTTGATAAATATAATAATATATTCAAGCATACCAATTATCTGTCTTATTCTGGTGGCACGGTAGGTTTCTGCGAATAGAAACATTAATAGACTCAGTAAACACGACAGTACCGCAACTATGAGATTTCTCACGGAAACTCGCTAGCGGCAGCGTAAAATATGAAAATAACAAACTGCCCCCATACCATGAACTTCTAAAGCAGTGCAGTCTACGTTGTTAAAGCGACACACCGCGTTACTAAACTGTCCTGCTTTAAGAGTTCATGGTAAGGGGGCTGGAATCCCCTAGCAAACGCCAGCTAGACGCGCTGGAAAGTCGCTAGTGAGTTTTCGAAAACTCATGGTTGAGGACAGATCTCTTTACCAATATCTTTTTATACAAATATACAGGTTTCTGTATTGAACTCAAACCGAGCGTGTGTTTTGCATCGCCCTCGTAAACATTGTCGACTGTTTAGTGTCCTGGAAAAAGTGTGGGAAGGTCTTTATCACCCACACGTTTCAAAGGTGATATTACAAATAGATTTAAGAAAAATCTTTTATAAAACACCTTGTCGTTACGATATTAAATTTACTTTATTTTCTTTATAGGTATTATAAGAATTGGAGTTTCGTTTGCGATATGACGTCAATTTCCAAATTTCGCTTCGGTTTGTAATATCTCTATCAAATAGAGAAATTTTAAGATTTCATACTTGTTCATTAATTCTTAAGACACGTGTGATAGTACCTAAGTACGGCCGGCGAACTATGTTTGGTCCTTCGCAGACACCTTTGTTCACTGACCAATCTCTACACCAAGGTAAGAGCATGGCCTGTTTCCTTAGACATAAGCTTATGCCTGTATTACGTAAATGCAAAAGTACCTACATGCCAAAAAATCACGATAATTTTTCGTTCAATTATCTATAACAGTTTTTCTCATTACCATTGGACCCTACAATCCTACATGCAGGATCATCATCATCCAACATATCGGTGACCTCTTCCTCAAAAACCGATAAGACTAATGTACTAGATCGAAATTTAAATCGGGCAAATAAGATCATGAAATATTATAAGTAACAAAATCATAAACGTGAATTATTTTTTAATAAAACGTCGCCCCACACTAAGAATTTCTCCTGCATCGTGTGTACAATACAGAATATAAAGACACAGATACTAACAGAGATGGTAGATGGTTCTTTACGCGCAGCAGAAGTAGTTGTTTGTTCAGAAGCCGCGGTAATCGGAGGCCCGACCGCCTTCGGATTTTGATTGTTTTCTGTGGGTCCTTGCAACCGCGCAGTCGCTATCACTGGCGTTTGATTCGCTGTAAAAACCAATAAGGCCATTTTTTACGATTTCTTTCGGTATCGTGGTTTCACAAACATTAAATATCACATACCTACACAAACACGCTTACTCGGGAAAAACATCTGCAGTTCGCCGGTTCGCGTAAATTTTTGCCCCGTATGGAAATCAAACTCACAACCCTTAGTGCAGCAGTCTAATAGCTTGGCCACTGCGTTAATCAAGTCGTCATTTACAACTTTATTTGGTACATTACTTACATTGACGTCGAAAACATTCGTTTTATTACAGAGTTGATGGTAATAATAGTAATTAGACTTACAATGCCACATTTTCACATTATGTTCCCCAAACGATTTTCTTCGCTTTTATCTATTCTGTTCGATTCATGATAAACAAAGAGTAGAATTTAAAAAATCTAACCCAATTTTCAATACAGTAACGCTGAACCTTAACCTAAATGAAGACCCATTCTTTTGTTTCCACATCTGTATTTATCCGGAGTCTCAATTGTAATTGTAAATTGTACAATATATTAAATACGAACCTGGTATCGCATGATAACTTTCATGGGCATCGTAAAATTCTTCTTTAGCATCAGTAGCTGAAGGTGTCACCGAGCTAGCTTCTGATATACTGTCAGTTGATACACTTGATCTACTCTCTCTGTCTCGAGCTAGTTGGCTTTTCTTCTTCTTTTTATGTTTTTTTATCTTCGCAGCCAGCACGTTATCCGGGGGCATTGGATCATCTTTTCTGATGTTATGCAGCTCGAGAACAAAAGGCTGGTGCACCTCAAATATTCCTGGGTTTGATGACGAAGACGATTCAGTGTCGGTTAAATCGATAATATCATCTAATTCCCCATCTAAATAAGAAAGGTATATTAACTATAAAACAACCAGACCAATAAATTAAAAACTTCACCTCTAAGTTCAAAAGTAAGTGTAAAGAAAAGCAACTTTTTAACAAATCGATGTATTTTTACTAAGCTATAAGTAAATAGAAAATTGAATATAGATAAGAATAAAAATCGAGTTAAAAAAACGTTTATTCAAAGTAGACTATTTGAAAGACAGCTCTCAAAACGCCTACAGTACTCTATTAATACAAATTCGAATAACTAATAAGTTTAAAATAACACTTTGTTAATCTTATAAAGTTGTTACAAACTTTTTACCCTTCTAGGCAATGGTTTCGATACTAATAACTAAGAGTACTGTGTGTATACTGACTCATGCAGTAGCCTGACAAAAAGATGTCAACAATGCAACAAAAACTGCTTAAAATCTGAGACCATACAAGGAGTTTGGTACCTGACTAATCATGAATTACGTTTAATTAGTATTAAATATATATCTGGAAGCTACTTGAGTACAATTCGCAGTTCCATTTGAATCATAAACTTGACTTACTAAAGTTGTCCATGTCTGTTATACTTTTTCTACTGCCTAGTCTTGTTTATGGTCCTTATTGTCTTCTTTCATTTGAAAAATGGTCGATGCGTGTGTTTTATGATCCCATATCTTGATAAACTGTTCGTTTTGAGCATTGAGTCTGGTTTGAGTATAAGTTTGTTATTATTATGATTTGATGCACATTTTCCT
This sequence comes from Abrostola triplasia, assembly GCA_946251915.1. NCBI lineage: Eukaryota > Metazoa > Arthropoda > Insecta > Lepidoptera > Noctuidae > Abrostola > Abrostola triplasia. The sequence goes on from OX276425.1 coordinate 3,272,149, forward strand.
CAACTGTCTAATTTGCTAACGCAAATATGTTTGACAGTTGTGTTTTTGACAGCGAAGTTTGATTTTGGAATGACTTCAAAAGTATCGCTATAGTATATTGAATGAAGGTTTGCTTTCATTGTTATCAATATCAATCATAGATATCAATGCTGAACACTCAGAGTAATGACTAAAGTAAATGCTTTAGTAATTACTCTAAGGCTGAACATAAGACATAGTCCAATGATTTGTCATGATCAATATTTTTTCTTTTCCTCTCCATGCAATGCTTTATGGCAATCTAATAATTAAGTACGGTTCATATGGCGACCTGATTGGCATGGTGGCTAGCAATTGGACTGCGAGGGTTCCGGTTTCGATTCCCGCATGAGACATAAAATTATGTGATCTGCAGATGTTTTTTCTAAGTATGGGTGTTTGTGTATGTGATATTTCATGTTTGTGAAACGCACCCACGATACAGGGGAAATACATAGTGTGAGGCGACGTCTTAAAAAAAATCTTTCTGCTCACATTGAAGGCACTGTCATTCTATGACCTTCACTCTGTTTCCACTTACTATGAAACTAATCTACTTTTTACCTTCACCCACCAAAAAGCCACTTGCTTCGGGCTCGTAAAACATAGTAGGGTCAACAGCACTAGCCATCATAAACAGGAGAGGAAACGACTGCGAACCAATATCACTGGCCATAGTCCACTCACCACATAATATACCGATGGGCATTTTTTATATAGACTATAAAAGTCCTGCGGTTCGCGTTTACGATGTGATTGACAGTGACCTTTATGTCCAAAACGTTGAGGCATGTGTTGAAAACTAATCATATTTTTATGTTGCCCTGTAATCTTTTCGTATGGTTTGTTAAATAATGACGAGGTTCACACTAGAGCCGTTTTTATTTCCATCGGTTTTTAGGTCTTGCTCGATTCAGGCTTGCTTTTACGAACTTTGTGAATATTTTATGACTTTGTGATAAAATTACTGGTTTGGCTACTACTCCATGGACCATCTATTGAGTTATAGGCGAAGTAGATCAACTACACAATTATTATAGATAACACGCGTTATGTGTCGTGAAGCAAATCCAAGCAAAAAACCAATGTAAGCATAGGTACTTACGTGGCTTTTTTGGTATCTGAAGTTATCCTTCAGTCCTGAAACTTTGGCATCTTTTGTAGGCATTGATGAAAGGCATACGCTGATGGAAAAACATCTTTCGAATTATGATATCTTCCATTAACTTTTTAATCTTTTTCCTCAGCATCGAGTTTTACGAATAAAGCCAAGTTACTTAGTGAGTGATAATATCGTAAATACGTCGTAAGCCTGATATCGGATCGCGTCTAAAGTGCGTGTTCGGGCAACCGTTTATTTTACAACCCTGTTCGATTTACGGGGCTGTAAACATTTGGTTATTTTAAAAGTTTTGTCGTCAAGTCGGTTCTCGTATTTTATTGATGAGAATCCCTAAACGTTTTATAGTAATAAATAAATTTTGTGTTTTTGTTTATCACGGTGTAAGAATGGACAACTTTATTTTTGTGATGTATACCTATAATGTGTAATACTGGACTGAAACTGGAAATGATTTAAGTTCGGTAACAATTGTTAATATTCTTTATTTTGAGGTAAACATATGTTTGAAATACTAGAGTACAGGTATTCATGATAAAAAGAAGATATTCTAGAAGATTCATGTCATCATCACCAGCCGGAAGACGTCCACTGTCGAACAACGGCCTTCCCTTTAGAACGCCACAATGAACGATAGCTATATAAACATAAAATTGCATTCTATCATACAATTAATTTTCCACACGAACAACTATATCAACTAAGATACAAATAGGTATAAATATGTCTGTCAGTTCATAAGACAAAGCAATAAATATATGTGTATTAAAAGAAACAAGTTATTATCTGTATATTTTATGACTCGTATGGCAACTTGGATGTAAGTTCTGCGGAGTCAACGGGTTCTATTTTTACTTCACTGTATTCCTAGGGCACATCTTGATTTATGTCCGATGCTTACAGAGCTGTGCTTGTAAAAACTGTCTAGATATTGTATGCGCAACATGGGACTGTCTTGTGACCAACAATTTAATGAAATACGGACACCGCAGGCAGTTTTAAAAGTTATTCTCGGAACTAATTCCCTTGTTAATTTTAGGAGCCTCAGCAACGGAGATTCGTGGCGTTTGCATATTTCTATATACCTATAGATTGCAGTCCTACCATGGGCTTATTATTTCATAAATATGATAACTAAAATTCACCATCTGGTAAACTTCGTTCTGTTCGTCTCTTAGCCACAAAGTCCCTACTCACCATGACGTCTTCGTTTTTAGTTGCAGCTAGAGAATCTAGGGATGCAACATTGATTTACATAAATTCAATACGCTCACATGGGACTTGCTATTTTAAAAAAACGAGGTTGCGATAACGCACCTTGGCTTGCCTCTTTGGACTACACAAAAATATTCTAACTTGGACTTAACATAATGTTTTCCTTTAATAGAACATCTATTACCGGAATACACAGTCACCCTACCCGTACATATTTTCAATGTATTTGAATAGAAACTGCAGGCAATAACAAGTTGTCTCGAGCTCACTCGTTAGCCGGGCGTCGGTTGGTGTCGAATCCACCGTGGACTTCTTCCCGCGTGTTGACTGATGGAAGGTATACATTTGTTTATTTCGATAATTTGGGCTTTGGTTTAATGATACACAATTTATTGTATGTTGCGAAAAACCAGATTTTTAGTACAAATAAAATATTGGTTCTTCTTCATTATCTCTTCTTCTTCTTGTTTTATCAACAAATCTTTTTCGTACATGTCATATCTATCCTTCCGTATCTTCTTTTTCTTTTTTTCTGTCCGTAGCCCTTCCATTATAATCTCCTCTCTCGTCACCAACGTCATAGTTTAGTTTATATAAAAGCTTTTCATCCCTCCTTAAATTGTTTACATCAAGATTTTAGAGATGGATCTCTCTTAAAGTTTCTGTTAACCTTCGAGTACCTAATTCTTTAAGTCATCTAAGAATAGGAGTAATTACACAACATGTAGCGACACTATACCAATCAGCCGCTTATCGTCTTTCTACACATAAAAGTCTATTAGAATGGAGTGTCGCTATTACGACGTTTGCAAGTTATGGGTAAGCAGCTGCCGCCAATTGTGCATGTTTACGATCGTGCCCTATATCTTATACACTCAGTCTTGCTATACCTACGTAATTTGGCGGTACCGAGTATGTGACCCACGCCTTATTTAATGTTACTTTGTTAGTGTACTCGTATAAATAAATTATTACTCGTAAAACTTTATTGAATTATATGACCTTTTTCTATGACACATTTACTATTAAATCTAGCTTTATCTTTATATTTTCTTTCAGCTTTATGGCATAACACACCAGCCTACAGTAAGTGTCCTACTGCAAGGCAGAAGTCTTCTAACATACAAATAAGAAACGAATAGTGAACACTACGCTAACTCACTGCCGGTGGATTTTATCCTATACACTATACTCTGGTCTCACATAAAATTGTACTTGTCTGGACTTCAAAAGAGACTTTGACCCCTGAGTTGTTTTTGGCATTCTCAAAGATAGAGATTAGGAAATGTCGACGCCATCTAGTTTAAAAATAAAAAATGACGTGTAAAAGGAGTTTCCTCAAACCTATTTCCAAAATAAAAAAATCTTTATTATTTACCGAGATATACAAAGTTGAAGACAGGTAGCAGAACATATTACATATATATATAAAAAGGTTTCTCGTAGCCATGAAATACATCAACAGTTATAAGTACCAGTAAACTAATCGATGTGAGCCATACCGTTGGACATAATACTCTCAATACAACGTCTAGACTCCTAGCCCCAAACATCGTAATAAATAAGTACAGTATCAAGTAGTTTTGGAACCGTTATAGTTAACAGTACAATTAGACTATTAAATATTACCATCATATCGTTATTTTACTGCTCATACATTTCAGTTATTGGTCCTTAGATCCTTGTTATTTGGTCTTAATCTGGTCCTTTGTTAACTTAAGTGCTTTACGGGTATTGTTATTTCTTAATGTCTAATGTATGTTGCTTTCGGAGATGTGATAAACACAAGTTGTACACTTCTAAACCAGCTAACTAGAACCCAAGTTTCCTGATTAGCGCAGTGGCTAAGTGATTGGACTGCTGCGCTAATGGTTGTGGGTTCGATTTCCGCACGGGGCAAAACTTTGTGCGACCCACAGAGGTTTGTCCCGAGTCTGGATGTTTGTGTATGTGATATTTCATGTTTGTGAAACGCACCCATGACACAAAAGAAATTCCTAGTGTGGGGCGACGTTTTTTTTTAAAAAAAAGAAAAAAAAATAGTTAAGTGCGATTTGAACGATGAAAAAATCTTAATATCCATTTAGAAAGAAAGTATACTTGAGAACTTATAGCATCTTACTAGTAGGTATCGTGCTAAAAATATTGACCGAATTTTCTAAGAAGTCTTCTAAGGCTAAAAGCTTCTATTATTAGCCTATTATTGAGTTTCTTCCTAAAATGTTGAATCGTAAATCAATCAGTGATTTATTTAACTTTCTTCCTGATTATAAATGTAACAACGACAACAAACTGCTGGCCACATTAAATACGGGGTAATTAATTCGCGTCACATCTATAGATAACAAATGACAGTCCAAACTAAAAGCAAAACAATTTGTCAAACGTGACTTGACGAAGAGATACGGGTATTGGCAATAGCAGAAACTCTGCATTCGGTAAATTTTATTGGAATCCGGTTATTGGTGTCATAGTTTTAAAATGGAATATTTGTATTAATCTTCTTTACAGCCTTGTTTAGAGTTGTTTTAAAGGTCGATTTGTGAGCGCAGTGGCATTGTTTTAGACGAGTCCGAAGACATGAGGGATATTTTCAAATTTATCGCGGATCTTCAAATTCACTTTTGCTTCAACTTCTCCTTTTCAGGCGTTGTATTTATAGCATCTAGTTTGACAATTGTTTAAATCTATATTTATCTTACCTATAGTGATACTACCTACCTATTGTTTTTAAATTCTGACTTATTTCGCTGTTTTCATCTAAAACAACCAAAGCTTGATCGAACTCCGCAGTTTGCTTTCTAACATTTCTATCTTCCTCCACAATTCGATTCTTCAATTTAAAGTTTGGTCCGCGACAGTATGGACGCAGTCGATTCATCAGACAAACTTGATCTATCTGTTTTCATGGAATTGAAACTTGTTATTTTTCTCGAAAAGGATTGGTATTCCATCAGAACATGAACGTCGGGAACGTTAGTTACTTCATACAAAAATACATTCAGATTTAAGATCATGTAAATAAGTATATTGGTTTAAATTAAAGAGCGCAATTTTGGAATTTGGTGTCAATTTTCTTCTAAAATTTTTAGTATCACGGTATCTCCTTTAGAGGTCGGATTAATTCCTGGACTTATAGTACTATAATATAATACAATTTTAGTGTTGTCACATGTTTAAGCATTAAAGGCTCAAGATCAGGTTCAGAGCTTTCCAATTATCAGGAAATTTCCTAGCAACATCCTCTGTTTGCATTGTCCCTATATCAAGATAGTACGTGACATGGATGTTAATAACTAGTGATAGGTACCATTGCTATAATTTCGTTAACATAATTACAGTTAACAATTATCCTGGCATTCACGTGTTTGGAAGTCGATACTTGTTTACAACATGTTAATAGAATACCATCTGTAATTTGAGCCCTTTGATCACACACCCATAATTTTCTTTGAGGTAGAGTCATTAAATTGACGCACAGATTGAATATCTATCAAAGCTACTCGAAAATTCGTCGGAATTCGTTTAAATTGGGTATCGAAATAGAAATTGATTGTTATACCCATTGCTTCATCATGCGTTCTATCACCGTAGTGTAGAATGCTTTAAGATTCCTTCCATTGCTAACTATGTTAGTTTAGGATAGTTATCGAACTTACAAAATCTTGAAATCTTAAGATTAACTTACCCTACAAATTGTATCCCTAGATTAATTAAATATCCAGAGGTAGACAACTTCACAATAATAATTTAATAGTTTACGAAGCCTTCAAACAATTCGGTATGTTCCAATAAATATCTTCAGATTGAAATTGATTTAAGCTGGGGTAATGTACGGTCTGGTGGTCTGGCTAACACAGACCCGTGTCAAGAGCGGGTCTAGTCTATGATATTCATGACAGACTCGTTGTTAAATCAAAGAAATTTATGATATCCCTTTGATGTTTGTTGATTTCATGTTATATTGATATTTCGACTTATGTATTGGCTGATTCACTTCAAGAGTATTTTCTTTTACTAGCGTGTTGTTGTCAGTCATTTCAATAGTATATGGTCTCACAATTATTATTAACTAGGTACTCCTTCCTTTTAGTTACTTTTGTATCAATCTCTCACTTTTGTCACTTATTTATATTCTCTAAGAGTTGTATATTACAGAGAAAACATTCTTGACGTCCCGTCTGCCGCAGTTAAGACTGGACTCCTATAGAAGTTGCGAGTTTTACATCTACTGGGGATAAATACGTGTGTCATCAGCAGACATTATCCCGCATCTGCATATGCTAACACTTATTTACATATATACCAATATTTCAAAAAGCTTTATAAATAAGTAAGTAAGCAATAAGTACGTAGGTAGGTATATAAATAAATAAACAATCTCTATTAACTTACTTCTCCCTCATAAGATACCAGTTTTTATAAGGAAAATATCAGCCCTAATATATTTCATCTAATAAAATCGGGATGAACTTTGATATGGTTGAATATTGAATAATTCAAGGCGGACTGTATCAGTATCTCACATCTTTATTCATGTGTTATGTACCTTTATATTCAGGGATTTGCATTTTATTGAACACCTCTGTTCAGTAGGTGTTTTTACAAACAATCTTTTTATGGGCAGTGAACTGTCATGTGCTTAATTTGGAGATGACATTTGCAAGAGTATTTTATGTTTATGTATCCTTTGACATAATTAATTACTTAGAATATAACAAATCATAATTTATTCCAGTAAAAATAACTTATTTGTATAGGTGAACGATTCGTATATGAGCTTGATATTATGTTGATCTCATAGACTGTAACGTCACCGCGACCGGTGCAGAAAATTTGTGGCGATATTATGTTATGCTAAAAGCTTATTTTAGAATATCTTAAACAATTGTATTTAACTATGGTTATTTGACTGCCTCAATCCAATGCTAGACATAGGCCTCTTCTATGGCACGCCACTGAGCTCGATCTTTGGCCTTCCGGCCTCGTTGGTCTAGTGGTCGCTAAGTGTAACTGCTGATCTTGAGCTCGAGTTCCCGGTCGGGCAAAGTATTATTGGGTTTTTCCATTAGGTAATTCTCAGTAGCAGCACGGGTCAAGATTTGTGCCCGGTTGATATCAATAAGCGTCCCATATCGCCCCATATCACATTGGGACTTATACCGTAACTGGCGAAATGTCAGTCTACTATACACCTCTGTCTACCCCTTCTGTGAATACAGGCGTGATTTTATGTTTATGTATCTTACTGGTACATTACTACATACAGAACTACCTACACAGGAACATAAACGGTCCTTATCGCTTTAAAATCTGCCCCAACTCGTGACACATGACAAATATTTGTCAAGTGTCGGATTCCGTAATAAACTGGTCGTAAACGTACCGGGATGTTGTTCACACATAAAACAGTGAAAAGTTACTGTTAATTAAAATACTGATGTTCTATATAGCCCAGTAAGGGTTAATACATTGTAAAACATACATAAAGAATATGAGATACTAGAATCTGCCTGTGAATTTTATGCGTGGATTTTTTTTTCGTGTCTTGTCCCACAGTGTACAGCCTATGTCCACTCTAAAGGTATATTCTCATCATTATCATGAGCCGGAAGATGTCCAATGTTGGACAAAGGCCTCCCATTTAGAGGGGGGGTAGGGCATAATCCCCACGCTTGGCAAGCGGCTTAGGGATCGCAGTATTAGTGGTCAAGTTGCAGAAGACGCTGCTGCCTATCTTCTGAATTTTCCCTTAGCCGCCGCTTTCGACACCCACGGGAGGAAAGGGGGTGGTCAATTCTTGGCTGGATATCACACGGCTACAGTCTATTCTAAATGGTGAAAAAAATTGGAAATTGGATACAAAGTTTTGAATATTAGCTCTTACATAAAAACAAAGAAACATTTGCTTGACCAATTTTTAAATGTTGACAATAACACTCTTTCCAAAATAAACATACAACTACATACTAATGAAGAGCCGCGTCGCATCGCAGCTTCTTAGATAATAATAATTGAATTTAATGCACTCCTACCACGAAACAATCTTCTATTTAAAGCTCTTTCCCTACTTACGACTGTCTTTCGTTGCGCTTAGTTTCTTGGTAAATGAGGCATGACGTCACCATGAAGAAAACTTGCAGTAGAGTCAGTGTTTGTGTTTCTCACGAAAATTTACCCATGGAACTGATATGGTGTAATGATTGTGTTTGCCACGTTATTGCATTGTATCCCTGTATCTTAACATAATTGTCATCTGAATATATAGGTAATGCCGGGCTGTAAAGATAGACCAGTCAATACGTAGCGAAGTTGCCCATAAGTCTGTAAAATACTTAGGTATTATCATTTGTGGAGTCTCTACTTGCATCCTGGGGTACGATAGCTAGTACAATTCTGATACATACACACATAAAGTCACGCTTATTTCCCAGAGGGGTAGGCAGAGACCACGGACTTCCATTGACTACGATCCTGAAACACAATTTTGAGTTTACTTTCCAATGTAAACATAAATGAGCCTTCTGTTTCTTACATGTTTATTGTCAGAGTGGCTTCAGCTAGAATGAAAAGAGCACGTCGTTGCGGTTTGGGACTGTCCTTTTACCGAACTTTTTACGCAGTTCCGCGGAAGCGGCTAACATTATTTCGCACTTTCCTCTGTGGAACGTGCTAAACACAATTGTCTCTATTTTTTTGGTCACATATACACTCTGTGTGTTGAAGACCGGAAGGGAGAGTAAAAAAGGGATATTATTCAATTGGTGCTTCTGTACGTGACTTGAGAGTACACGCAGAGCATTTTTATTCACTGGTGAATATTTAAAGGGTGAATTTCTTCAGTGGTGTCGAGTTTTTTATACATAATTCATCCTGAGCCATGCTGCTAGGTACTTCAATACTTTTAGTGAAAAATTTTCGCATAGACATTATGATGTTTCCGATGCAGATTATCTGCTAAATGCTCTTAGAAATGGAGAAGATAATTCTTAGATGGAGATTACATAATAATATATATACTCGCAGGTACGTAATTTTATATTATAATTATACTACACTAGCTGGCAGGTCTTTGTCCTGCCCTGTTCATAAAACCTTAACCCTATTGCAGCGCCACATACCTACAATTGTGAACCTAATGCAACCAGAAAAAAACATTTCTTGGTAAGGTATGTGAGTAGGGAATAGTGACATGGTTAGATCTCGTGTCATAATCTACACAAACCTTAGTAAAATGCATCTAATTATATCGTAGCATGCATAATGAACAAATGGAACATTAATTTGAGCAAAGGTCTATTACATACCATTATCATAATGATAGGTGTACCTTTACTAATAGGCTTGCATATGGCGGAGCTTGCAGCGGAATAATTGACGCTGATATTGAGTGCTTTGACGAGATTGAGCTTACCTATAATTATTATTTTTGGTTTGCGATACTTTTAAATCCTCCCAGATATTCGGAAAATCGTCGCGCATCGGCTAATAAACAGTAATATTCGTTTTATTTTCGCTAAATAAAATAAGCAGTGCAGAAATGTTTCGTCTTGAATTTTCATTAAACGCAATACACAATTTCATACAACAAGTATGTCGCCCGTCGACCTCAATAGAAACCTTTTGAAATAAGCTGTCGAGTCCCTGGACATTCCCCAATATAGTTCTACGCAAACAAAGCTCGTAGAAGGTCAATATCGCCATAACTCAGACCTTATGCCCACTCCGTCATACATATACCAGTTATAAATCCCACAGAATATATGATTTATCATATGACACTGTCTACGCTAACTACGGTAGAAAATTGTTTATCGACATTGTATAATAAGTAGTTTTGGTACTCAACGTAATGATAGAGAGGATTGAGTTATGAAAGTTCTAGTTTCGCTAATTACAGGGGTGTGGGGTGATGTATTTGATGTATTGGCAAATCTTTGTACGCCCACGTAGTGAGTTGGAGTACGAGTGGATGTCTCGTAGCTTGTTAGGTCATTATTTAGGTAGGCGAACACGCGTACATCTGAGACAGAGCTCAATAAGGTAACTTAACAAGCCCGTGTATAAATATAACATTATAAGTTTCATATCTTATTTCTTTGGCCGGACAGTCAAGATTGAAAAATTGGGTTGCGAAAAATATGTTTTACGATGTCCATTATTTTAAAGGATTTCAAAAATATATCTTTAATATTCAACAGTGAATATTCAGCATAATTATAATCATCATCATTATCAGCCGGAAGACGTCCACTGTTGAACAAAGGCCTCCCCCTTCAAACGCCACAATGTACGACAGCTTGCCAATGGCATCCACCGGTATAAGCATTCAGCATAATATATTAGGTATTTTAATAAGCAATATGTACTTTGACAGCTACATATAAAATCACTCATTTTCAATAAATAATTTCACTGATAGAAAGATATTACAAGGTTCGTTGAACACATCTTTTTACACGCACGTCATAACATATATTTCATAAAAAATCTTAGAAACGAAAATCCCAATTACAGTTTCTCCTGACCTTGAAGATTGAATGTGGGATCTTAGAAATAAAAGCCGCCGTAAGATTACTTCTGTGACGAGCATTAAGCTGTCATCTCGTCTTTGTGTGCGGTTACTGCTTGTGATCTGGGTCTAAAATGGGATGTTCAATTGAAGAAACTGAAGCGCCATTATTTAACATTCTTTTTCAATTGGTTTATGGCTGTCAGTAGAGAAGATACTTACGGAGTTTTTCCTTTTTTTTAATTATTAGGTTTAAGTGAGTGTTGAATGCTATTGCCCAGCAGAATTATGCTTTATGCTTTTAATTATATAAACTATAATTTGAAATGTATGTAATATGATGTTAGTTTTAAGCTAATAAAAGCTCTAACTCTTATATATTTTATAGGAATATTTCGAGAAAAATAGTAGGTACTTTTTAAGCGAAAAATAGTTTTTGTTTAATGTTAAAGAAACAAATGGTTATCATATTTTATCCGAAACGTACGGTCGGGAAAAATGTACTGTAAAATCTTCAGAAAGCTTGTAAAATCTCGACCAAAATTCTGACATGAAAATTAATTACCGAATAAAGCAATTTCTTAGAAAAAAAATTGTCCTGTTTTAAGAGTTTATGGTAATATTATGGTAGTAAATAGAATTTTTATAGCATGGAGAATTGAATTTGTGTTTTTAACGTCGTGACGGTCAGATCGCATCATTTCTTTTTATTAAAAACCTTTCTTGATTTCTGGGAAGCCACCAATTTTATCATACTTTTAAAGAAACCTTACTCAACACAAGAAATGTCGCGGGTCCATTCCACAATCCCTAGCGCAGTTTTCCAGTCACCTATTTCGCCAATCTACCATCGTCATCACCAGCCTAAGTTGAAACTCTGCTCGCACAGTCACCTACTTCGCCGGTTTGCCACCATTGTCATCACCAGTTGATGTTGAAACTCTGCTCGGTCATTCTCTTGTAATCTATTTGTTTTTAACCTTTGTAATATGCTTGTGATTCTACTGGCACCATACCACATCTACAGTTCAAGAATACAGATCTATTCATTAGTGTAAGTAGACTAAAGCCCAGTAATTTATTTGAAGTAAACTATTTATTATAAGTTAGTAATTTAATATATTAGTTTCCAGTCTACATATTTCTATTTTCAAAACTAATAACTGTCTCGTTGCTGGCAAAATTAACTTCTTCAAAATATGTAGGAACTTAACTTAGTTCTGTAGACCGTTCAATAAATTGTGAGTGTTATCTACTTTTCTGTGTTATTTATCATTAAAATACGTTACTGTGGTAGTAGGGTACACAATTACAGGTCACATTGTAGAATATTTTTTCAAGTAGGATTTATATTGAATGCGCCCCGCGGTATTACCCGCTACATTTTTACGGGACAAAAACTAGCGTATGTCTTATACAAAGATGTCAGTTAATTCCGTACCAATTTAATCAAAATTAGTCCACACGTTTGAGCGTAAAGAAGTATCAAACATACATACTTTCGCATTTTTTGTGTTAGTGTGATAAGCAGGTGACGTTTTTTTAAGAGTCTTGATTAATGTTTTATATGGCTGTCTTAAAGAATTTTTTGGTGTCAGGATTTATAAATGACAGGGGTTAAAATAAATTGAAGAATTGATTTCATACATTTATTCTAATATTCTTTTGTTGATAGGTACAGTGTATAAACATGTAGCTTGTGATATGGTGTTTTATGAAATACATATTATGTAGGTACTTACTATTTAAGAAAAAAAAGAGTCAACCTTTAAAATATTTTATGGAAATGCGCAAAAAAATATTTTATTAGTATTTAATCGTAGTTGTACGTTATTGCAATGGGTATGGGTCCGAAGTATACTGAGTAAACTAACAATTTTTATATTTTTTTATTTTTAGTATATTTGAAATAATATTTAGAATCCCCTTTCTCTGTCCAGGTATGGCGATTTTTAACTATTGTTTACCGTCTGGAAATATTTTACAAAACGTTGTTAGTTGACTCAGTATACTTAGTGGTCATCGATTTTTTGTTAATAAATCTTCTTTCCTTTACATAAAACACCATATCACGCCACGTAAAGTTACATTTACAACACGTAAAACAGTGACTAGAGTTTGACTCCAATCTAATTTGGCACCTTTATACAAGACGTCATATCAAATGTTTTGAACATACAATATCTACATAATAAACTTACTATATACATGTTTGGTTCAAGAGATCTAGTTCGTCGTACAAAATAGTAGACTGAAAAAGTAGAATATTCCCTCTAAATAGGTAGTCCCTGTATCTTGTTTGCTACTTATTTATTAATAAAATATTAATTACTAGCTGCGCCCTGCGGTGTTACCCGCAACATTTTTTTGAGATAAAAAGTAGCATATGTGTCAATCCAGGGTGTCAGCTACCTTTATATGAAATTTCATCAAAATCGGTTTAGCCGTTTGAGCGTGAAGAGGTAACAAACACACTCACAAACTTTTGCCTTTATAATATTCGTGTGATGTTTATCCTACATGAAATATGCAAAAAGCTCAGATAAGATACAAAAGTACATTTACGCAAACAATTTTATTGAAGACATTTAGCTATTGCATATTATATGCTCATCTTACAACTATGTATACCTACTTAAAATAATGACTTTTATCTAAATTAGTATTAACCAAAGTCTGCATTGGTAGAGTAGGTGTAACAGCAGTGATAGCCGAGTGGTATGACCGTTGGATTGTTAAGTCAAAGATAATTAGATCAAACCCATGTCTTTTCGAATTCATGTGCGTATTATAAATTAGTTTTCAGTTGCTACAACGGTGAAGGTAAGCATTGTACGGAAACCGGCACACCCAAGCGATTTTTCAACCTTGTGTAAAGCCATGTCAGAGGCCTGCAGGCGGTTTAAACTCTGGCACCAGGTTGTTCATCAACCATACGATAAGAAGTTTAGGTACAGACAAACAGACAATACAAAATTACGAACTGACAATAACATTGAATCCATTACTGTCACTTATCAGAAATAGAATAACTGACAGAAATATTATTATATATGTATATACAATTTATATTGTTGTCAAACAAAATGTTTGAAGCAGAATAAATTCGGTCTTGCATTAGTACAGTACAATAAATAATTACAATGTCACCTCGCGACTCGTGGGATAAAACAAATGCAGTCGCAGTGTTATGCAATTATATGCAAAGTGATGACAGGGGAGTTAATTGCCAAGTATTTCTGTATATAGGTATGTAAATACTCATAATATCTATCTCGATATTTAATGAGTAATAGGTACTGCCAGTGTTAAATGAAATCAAATCATATTTATTTCGCTTAAAACATAGGTACAGACAGATGGTTCTAAGTCTAAAATAGATACCACACATTTTGCCTTGTGCGGCATGCGAAAATGCTCATTATCATTCTCGATATTTTATGATTTAGTACTGCCAGTGTTTCGTAATTTAGTATTCTCATTACTTTAAAAGCGGTTTTGACGACCTGATTGGCTCAGTGGCGAAGAGATTAGACTGTTACACTTGGGGTTGCGGGTTCGATTTGTACACGGGACGAAAATTTGTCCGATTCGCAGATGTTTGTCCCGAGTCCAGGTGTTTGTGTATGTGAAATTTCAAGTGTGGGCAACCAATGATACAGTAGAAATTCGTAATCTGGGGCAACGTTTTGTTAAAAAAAATGTCTGCTTGAAAACCTTCAGATCACCAATAAGACTAGTACTAATAAGTTTATGTCAGGTTTCGGATAATCTTGTATTAATACATATTTGCAACTGTTCTGCGGCGTTTGAATCCGAAAGCTTAAAGAATGTTTAGGTTCACAATTCTACCATTCCCATTTCTTATTTAACTTAGATCTAACAAATATTCAATTCGATTTTCAAACACGGTCGTTTGTCACCTTATTTTGACATTTCATACAAACACGACCAGAATCTCGTAATAAAAAAATGTTCGATTTATATTTAAAAATGACATCCACGTTAGTTACACTTACACACGAACATCGAACCTCCTCCTTTTCGAAGTCGGATAAAAAGTAACATAACATCACGCCTGTATTCCCCGAAGGGGTAGGCAGAGGTAGCACATATAGTACACCCACATTTCGCCAGTTATGTTTTTTTAGGTCCCAATGTAATTGGGGGCGAGCCTATTGCCATCAACCGGGCACAAATCCAGACTCCGTGCTGCTACTAAGAATTACCTAATGGAAAAACCAGTAACACGTTGCCCGACCCGGGATTCGAATCCAGGACCTCAAGCTCAGCAGTTGCACTTAGCAACCACTAGACCAACGAGGCAGGTTAAAAAGTGACAGATATAAAACTAGATCAAGACTGTACTTTGAACATTTTGAATCACGAGAATAGCCGATTAAAATTACAGTATACATTAGGTTATTATGGGCAGGCCATATCGCTCGAAGAACCGATAACCGCTGGGGAAGAAAGGTTCTCGAGTGGCGACCACGAACCGGAAGACGCAGCGTTGGCAGGCCTCCCACCAGATGGACCGACGATATCGTCAGAATTGCGGGCAACCGGTGGATGGAATTGGCAAGCTGTCGTTCATTGTGGCGTTCTAAGGGGGAGGCCTTTGTTCAGCAGTGGACGTCTTCCGGCTGATGATGATGATACATTAGGTTACATTATACTCGTAAATACCTATATACTATAGCTATACATGTATACACTACAAGAATGTGTCTTCTCGTCTCCGTTGTGGGGGGTGGCAGTTGTTGTTGAGTTGTTGAGTTGTTGGTCCGGGAGGTGGAGGCGAACCTTCTTGGAGTTCGTGCTGTTGCATTGGTGGAGACGCTGCTTCGGGAACTTTACGCTGTCGTCCTTGACCTACATGAAAGGGGAATGTTAGGACAAATGAAGAGCTTAAAGTTGTTCTCGTGGATGTCTTCCATCATACCAGATGGCCATTGAAATCTGACATATTACTTTAGCAATATTGAGTACCTTACACAAAACTGTTAAGTAACTTTACATTTCGATGTAAGATAAAATTTACTTTTGTTATGTACACACATCCTACACCAATGAATAAAAAAATATTGATTGCTACATACAAGAAACAGATCGTATTTCTAAAGGACGCAGTAAAATTAATTTCTCGAACCGATAACCGTTATACTTGTAGAATGTAGAGACCCAATTTTTCAATTTGTAACCCTTAGTCCCAAGAGACAATTAAAGTAGAAGTAATAAAAAGTTGAACAAGAATTGGTAATATTCAATCATCGTTGGGAAGTTTCAGAGCGAAGTTGAAATGGCAAAGAAAGATACAGACCATAATGTTATTTAAGATGAACTGATAATCAAAACATACTATTTTACAAATATATACAACTTAATTCTAATACAAAATAAAAACAATATATACAAAAATAAAAAGTTAAAAAGCATCAAAGAATTCATCCCCATCGATGTCAACCGGTAACGTGCCCAAAAGACTGGCAGCATTGCCACGTTGAATGGCAATGCTAATTCTTTGGCCAAAAAATGAACCAGCCCTTTGGTCACGTGTGGAGTCGACTAGGCGCTTTGCTAACTCTTTAAACAAAGCACGAGCGCTCGGACCCCATGGCCCAAATGTTTCAACCCCAAACGGCTCAAAAATACAATTACCTATCAGGTTATTTATTTTATTTGAACTAGATTTTTATCCAACAAAGTACTAAGTTTAACATAAAACGGGAAAAAAGTTAAGGTTTTTGGACAATAAAATATTTCTTTGCATCAATTACGATACAATACGAAGATGTTATTACGTTTCAGATTATATTTTGAGGCATTGTAGGCACTTTCAATCCGCTTATAAAAATCTTTTTCCAATTTAGTCTCGATTTTTTTTTGCTTCCTTGAAAATCCAATCTTTCCGAGGCATAATTTTCACAATATTTTTTTCATACGAAGTCTGCCTCGTTTTTTTCTAATATGACTATTACGTTCACTTACTCTGATGGTGAGTTCATGTCTTGTCCGCCTATGAGAAGACGTCAGCAGCTCCGTGTGTGCGCGCGATTCGTTGCCAGCAGGGCTGTCACTTGCTCTCACCCAGCACCATAACCACTTGTACGGAGGAATGTTCCTGATAAACAAAACACAATAAAACTTCCTTCCTATCGTATGGTTGATGAACTGTATGGTCACAGTTTAAACTGGCCTGTAGGCTTGTTGAAAAATCTCTCAGGTGTGCGATTTCCTCACGATATTTTCCTTCGTATTTTTTAGCAACTGACAACTAATTTATAGTACGCACAAGTGAACTTGCGACCTTAGACTTGGCAGTCCAACGGTCATACCATTAAGCTATCACTGCTGTACTATAAAACTAACTGGTCCTTATCTGTATGGAAAGTATTATAGATGATATAACTGTTTTAGGTGTAGCATGCGGAAGTTCCAGAGTTTGTCTTTTCAGAGGTCCCGGGACCGTACTTGTCCATGCAGATGGTGGCCACCAGGGTGGTTCTAGTGAGGTAAATACCACATTCCTTGGTCCATACCCCACTAGAGGCTCGGTGCCTTTTGTATGTGTATTTTCTCCCAAAATCCAAAGATAAAGGTGCAGCAAATGGTTTTTTCATACTAAAATAAAGGCGCATTTTGCCAAGCAGGCAAAACTTTTAAACAGTCAAAATATCAACAAACCATTAGACATGCTCTAATAGAAGAAGTTTAGTACATACACCAGTTATAATAAGTTAATTAAATTTAATGAGTACGTAAAAGCCAGAAAAGCCCCAATGTTTAATTAAAACATCATTTCCAATATTTTATGTTGTGAAATGGAGAGTTGGAGTTAATTTTGTTAATCTAATAAAGTTTTAATTTAATCTGGTTTTAATAGACCAGTGAGAGCGTGGAATTTTAGATTTCATTTTTTCTACCTACCTCTTGAAATTGTAGTGAAAGCTCTAAGGTATTATATGGTAGGTAAGTTTTATAGTAAGCAAGCCCGCGACGAAAATGTTTGACGGACCGTAGGTACGTAACCTTTATTGTCTGGCAAAATGTGGGTGTGCAACATTCATAACACATAGCTCCCATCAGCACTCCTCTTAAAAAACACAGACATATTCAATGATATTTGAAAACTCACGAAGTATTTTGAATGCTTTTTTTTAGTCAAAGTAAGGAGCTTTTAAGTATGTTTCTACGGTGTGTAAAGTCATGTCGGAGGCCTACAGGCGGTTTAAACTAACACCAGGTTGTTCATTAACCATACGATAAGATGAAGAAGGAGCTGATACGTAAATTTATTAGTGGTCAAAACCCTCAAACTGAAAGTACCAATCGTGAAACAATCGGAAAGTTTCACAACAGTCAAAAATGATTATTCAATACAATAGCCTTCCAAGTACCACATACTCATATGTCTAAACACTAAAGAAGCAACAGCTAGTCTCTTAAAGCGCACTAAATAAGCCGAGTTTATGACCTAAAAAGCATAAACCGTTTAGTGGTTAAGTGCACTTTGACGTCGTAACATTGAATTCACTGCCATGTTAGTAGCTTGATGACGTCGTTAGTCGGGTTGAGGCCCTATTGTTGTTTTGAGACGTTTTAAAAAGTAAAAGCTTTTCTTGTTCATGTTAATAAAGAGCGTGGTAAAGGCTAGACGTGGTTTTGTCTAATTTCGATGAATAAGGGAAGAAACTCACAGTGTAGTAATGTAAAATAGTACCTAGTATTGTAGAATTTTCTTAGATTTCCTATATTTAAAAAAAAAACTAAATTTAACTTAATTTTTGTATATATTTATTTTTAAGAATTGTAAATAACCTTGTAAATAAAAAATTTATAAATAAAAAAAAAAAAAGATATATATATGAATAAAGGGAATAATATAATTTACCCATATTGGGTCCGCTGTCTTTAATATGCCAAATTTCAATCTTAGTCTACGCCGAGAGTTGAGACTGTTGAAGACTGTCTTTTTCTACTAACTAAATGAGAACAGTCACGTGGTACTTTAGCTATTTATTCTTCCTTCATAATTACTATCTAGACGACCCAGCATTTTGGGACAAAGTCTCCTATTTAACAAGGATAATTTCCTGCGTCGACCTTTCTCAAATCTCTTGTAAATACGAGATAAACGTCGGAAGAAAAACTTTACGGATGAGTTTTAGCGAATAAATAATTATAATTAACGCTAAATAAATCGGTATATAATCGAGCTAATGAACTGTAACAATGATTTATTTCGGTATTTATTAATATTTAGATGCTGTTATGTTCGAATGATTGACGGCTTCCATTTTGAATTCGTTCTAAATCGTTGAAGCACGATGGAGTCTCTCGACTGTTTAAAAAACGAACGTGTTTTTAAAACGAATTGAAAATGGGTTATAGTTATTCTTTGTTTGCAAATTGCTTTTAGTTTTTATTTGTACATTACTTTATATTTTAAGTTTCATTATTTAAGCTATAAAATTCTGAAATAATTTTGTATGTTTTTCCATATCGAAGTTCTTGAAATTTTCTAAATCTTTTAGTATAATAATGGAAAATATTTTACCAATTTATTTGTTATCCACCGAAAATAATTAACGCAATTTAATGTTGAATAAAATAATATTTTTGTATTGTAACGAGCTAAGGCTCATTAACATGTCAAATTTAAAAATCCAAGCAGTATCTCTGGGAATGTGTAAATTATACAAGGCACTTAACATTACCATCTTTACGGCACAACATTTTTTACGTAAAACATTTTCTGTATTACCAGGATTACTTAAAGTATGATATTTTAAAGTAAATTTATCTTATTCATAAGCCGATTTAAGTCTTTGCTAAGTCTTAAATGAAGAAAATAGTTAGCATCAACCGTCTGCCACCTGTATGAGAGTTTTTGGGATCGTCGGCGTCGACTTGATAATAATTTGAGAGCTTATTATTGAGATTAATACTTTCTAGAAAGTTTAAGTAACGAATTTTATAAACGCACAACGTAGAACATTTGCAAGTCAAGGGGATCGTCATAACTGAAGACATGTTATTAAAACAGAATGGTATAAGTCAGAATGATGGTGAAAATTTCAATTTAATGTCAGTAAAGCCTCATAAGTCATTGGCGTTTGAACTTGAAACTCGCTTTAATTATACAATACTTTCGTATGTAATATTCATATTTGCAAGTGGAGTTCATGGTTGAAGTGTGTTTTCCTGATTCAACCTGAGCTCATGAGCTTTTTATGAGTCTTTCATGCAAGAAACGTGCTAGTACTAGGTGTACTCGTAAAAAGAATAAAAATTACACCAGCCAGAGTAAATTATACCTACGTAAACTTCGGGAAACTTTTAAGTAACTGATTCAACAAATTGATAATAAAGTTAAAATATTATTTGTTAAATTCATTGAACAATTACGAAATGTTTACTTTAGTTATTTAATTTGAATGTTGTAATAAGATTTGTTGTAAAATTCAATTTTTTTAAACTTACCTGAGGCTAACGAATATTCTGTTGGAGAATATGAAGTATATTACAGGGTTGGCAGCGGAGTTGAGCGGCGCGAGGCTTTGGATGAGCGAGGCGATAGCTATGTTAGCCTGTGTGTCTGGGACGTAGCCGTACACTTGCAGCAAGTCGAAGATCATGTACGGAGACCAGCACAGGACGAACACTGGAACAAACGGTTCAATAAATGCATTGAAATTGTTTGCGATTTTCAAGCGACGTTCTCGGTATATGGAACCTGAAATTGAACATTTTAAGATACAACGTGAGGTATGCTGCAATATCGTTGGTGATTCTGAAAATAGACAATACGTAACATTGCCAATTTTTGACATAGCTACTAGTACAAGGACCCAATAAAGTTGTAATTTCTTTGAAAAAAATCCTTTATTTTCGGGCCAAGTTTAACATTTTTTGCAACAATTAAAATTGACAGATTGTTACTGACCCTTTTAATAACAGCTGGCGTTAGACCGACAGGCGTATGACGAGAAACAAGGGATGATACATGATGTTGCAAATTCGAGTATAATACTTATACGACCAAAAAGAACCATAGGCTAAAATGAATTGGAGTATTTTACCATAAAGCTGAAAGATATAAAGACGAATGGGGGAGGGGACTTATGGGGTGCTCGAAAACAATGGGGCATGGGCAATTAAGATATATTAATATTTATGGATGAAATATTTGAACACAAAACGTTTTTGTTACATATGGCTTGGAATGATGGTGAAACATTTAATGGTGATAGATGGGGGTTTTTACAGGACTTTTCTATGGTAAACATTGGTCGTGCTTTATCTTTTATATTTTCCTTAGGTAACTTAATGCTCTAGTGAAAAATGCATTAATTTATCCAGGCAATAGAATATGAAACTTTTTTTCAGGGAGAGAACACAGTTGTGAGGTATTATTGAGACCTGCAACGGCACAAATCCTTTATCATTATTTAATTTGTATTTGTAAACACTTAAATCTTTCAAATTAACCCTAAAGAAGTCTTAATTATAAAACGGTTCGAATAAACGGGAATTTAATAAGATCTTATAAAACAAATGCTGGAATAAACTGTTCAAATTATTCCAGTACTGTATTAAACACATTCCAAGGAGATTATCCAATAAAAACAGTCCGGCTTTACAACTTAAGTTTTAAAAAGTTTCCTCGCCCGGGAGTGATTATGACGTCACGGGAAGAATGTAATCTCAGAGTTCTAGACTTTTTCATGTTGATACCGGGGATAAAAAATAAACTAGAAGTATCAAGTTCTGATCCAGCATAAGTTTTTTATGATTGAGTAAGGAAGCTTATCATCTTTATAAGCGTATAAAATAAGGAGACCGATGGTTTTACTGATTTATTGTAGTTCGACAGTTTTGTGTTTGCTGGCAAAAGTAATACAGATGGATATAAAGGTGTCTGTTGTCGGTCTGTATGATGTACCCACAGCTTCCTCTCCATGAACACTTAAAGCAAGGCATTTTAAGATGATTGATGATGATGATTTGACTGCCTCGTTGGTCTAGTGGTTGCTAAGCGCGACTGCTGAGCACGAGGTACTGGGTTCGAATGCCGGGCCGGGCAAAGTGTTATTGGGTTTTTCCATTAGACAATTCTCAGTAGCAGCACGGAGTCTGGATTTGTGCCCTATTACATTGGGACCTAGAAACATAACTGGCAAAATGTGGGTGTACTATATGTGCACCTCTGCCTACCTCTTCGGGGAATACAGGCGTGATGTTATGTTTTTTAAGATGTGGAAGCTAGATTTCGCATTGTACTGCACGTAGCGGCGTGCCACAACGTAAACGGTCCTTTAAGAGTTCATGGTACGGAGGCTGTGGGTACATCATAACATGATTATTATGTTTTTACTACTTCAGTATTGCAAATAGAAAATAATCTAATACTGATAATAGTTAAGGCAAAAGTTTTGCTTATATTTTTCTCATAATGAGCTCTCATTACAACTTGCGACTTGTTTCTCATTATTTTCCAAACTTGTTCCCGAGTATTTGGGATAGTCGCAAATATTATTTTTTCATTTTTGTCAACGATATTTACTCCGTTCTCATCAATTGCATTAGCTGTAGTTTTAAATCGGGCTTTATTGTTATCTGAATATTTGATAGGCTTCATAATATCACTAGTACTAGTTATTATAATATTGTAAATCACTCTAGCTTGAAGCTTGCTCTTGCTTTCTAGCTTTTTAGTATGAAAACGTCTATTTGATATGTATGAACTACATTTCTAGTACAAATAAAGTGTTAACCAAACAATTCTACCAAACATTGAACGATCAAACGACGAAGAAAAATGGATGACGTAGCTATTATCATGTCCCAAATATCCAAATTACAGGATCAAAGCGTTACATAATCACAAAATCTAGACAAAAACAAAGGCGATCTGTACAAAATATTATTATGGTAATTCATGTCAAAGAAAACGAAGATATAGAAGATTGAGGACGAAACCATCTATATACATGCGTAAATGGTGAATCTATTAAAAGTTATTCTTCAGTTTCGGTATAGGATATTGTATAATAAAATAGGCTTAATTTTCTGTAGTCACTGTTGTTTAATTAATTCAATGCTTTAAAAAGCCTCATTTTCTAGCTTTTTTCTCCCGAGAGACCAATATAATGCTAAATAATGAAGGGTTTTTTACCTATTGTCAATTTAATAACTTCTTTATCCAAAGCCAAGGTCACAAAAAATGGAACCTTATGATTTCCTACAAAATGTCACCTTGATCTTTCCAATGTAAACACTTTAAGTGTTAATTTATTTATGGGTATTTTACGTCGGGGAGCTGAAAGCCGTAAGAACAACAATTTCCTCCAGTTAGACATGATGGAGGGCATCGTAAAGAGTTTTTATTGTCCTCAGTTTTTGTGGCCTCTCGTCATATCGCGATGGCTCTTACATCTTATTGCTTTCTGAGAGATTCGACCTTAGAATATGGATAAAACAAAAGACAGCGATGGAAATGTTAAGTATCTATAAGTTATGTAATAAATTAACAGATGCGACGATGGATATTAAACCTATTTTCTTGGTCTTTTTAAGTATATACCTACTATGCTTCCTAATTATGATTCTGCCCTTTAATACAACGTATCACACAATTTCATAGTATCTGTTTTTCAATATTTTACAGTAGCAATATTATTGATAACGAGAATGATACTTGCCTTAACTTAAACTTATCTTAAGTCTAGTGACATCTCTATTCCTTGCTATGCAAACGACAGTGACAGGTATAATATAAACAATGGTTTAAAATTTAATATAAATACTATCTATAATATTAACTTCCTAATACATTGTAGAAACAGTAATATTTATTGATTGAAAACCATTAACCTACTTTAATTTCAAGTTTTTTTTTATTATCTAAACATGGATACGTACTTCCAATTATGGAAAAAACACAATTCAAAAGAAACTTCTAAATTGACACTTCAATAACTTAACATTATTATTGTGTGGGTGTCTGTCTATCAACACGACATGTTTTTATTGTAGCATGAAATAGTCGTTAAAGTTATAACATGTAAACAGCATTAACCAAAAATATTAGGTACCGTGTTTGATGACCCAGAAAAAAATATGTCTGAGTGAAATATATAGGTAAATATGAGATTTTTTTTTTTTTTTTTTATGTTTATTTTAAAGGAACTTTTACGCATAGCGTATGTCAGTCCCATTATACCCTAAATATACATATAGGCAATTATAAGTGGGCCATAAATTCGAACAAAACTTTCGCATCGACTCCATTCGGTCGGGACAAGATTTTATGAAAAATACCTACGTCAGTCTTGTTCAAATTCAAAGCTGATATTAAATTATTTCTAACTGACTCATATCGAACACACTCCACCAATAAATGGTGTAAGTCTTCAACAACCCCACATTGTTCACAATTGGGCGAAGTAGTTTTCCTCATCATGAATGCAAATTTATTGCATGGAATATGTCCCGATCTGAGTCTATGAGCAGTAACAACTAATTTCCTACTTAAATTACTATCCATGAACCAAGGTATATGAAGAGGCTGACATTGAATTGTTTTGTACCATATCCCAACTTCTAATGATCGTTTATTAAAATATTCTTTCCAAAGGTTATAACACATTTTTTTAAATTTAGGCAAATACTCTGAATAGTCCAAACTAAAATAAGTTTCTTTACCGTTTTTAACTGCGCATTTCGCTAGTTTGTCAGCCTCTTCATTGCCCCGCAACCCAATGTGCGATGGAACCCATTGCAATCTCAATTGGACACCTTTTGACCGTAATGCGTCTATCTTCGATAGAATAACATAAGCTATCGATGCACCTCTATGACCAGAGGCGCATCGAGCTATGTGTTGCAAAGAACTCTTGCTGTCTGTGCAAATAACAATGTTTTTCTGTTGGCTGTCAGTAACAAAAGTCAAAGCTTCCGAGATTGCGACAAGTTCCAACGTATATGAGAATTTAATCTAAAAGCCTTTATTGATAGAACATCGTCGTCGTGGAGACAAATACGTTGTAATATAAGTGAGTCTTTTACGTAGAATCATTATAGTAATTATAATATTAATTTGTAAAAGTTTGTGTGTTTGTCACCTCTCCACGCTCAAACGGCTGGACCAATTTTGATAAAATTTGGTATGGAGGTGGCTGACACCTTGGAATAACTCAATAATTCAAATCAAAATATTATTACATAACGCTGCTTTTTGTCCCGAAAAAATGTAGCGGGTAACACCTCGGGGCGCAGCTAGTATAATTAATATAAATGCAAAGAATCAACAGACAGCCTTCAAAAACGCACACCCGTCAGTCTTCATAGTGCTACAGCTGGGTAGAAGAAATTTTTTCTTTTTTATTAGCCTGGTATGTCCCACTGCTGGGCAAGAAATGGCGTAGCTAAGGGTAGAAGAAATGGCGCAACAAATTACCCAGCAACACAATCTGTCTGTCAAATTGATCATTAACCACTTACCGAAAACGATGACGAAAGTCATTTTAACAGTTTTTATCTTGGCCTTCGGTATGATCCCTCGACTGCTTGCACGACGGCTGTCCAAATCGTCACTATCTGCAAAAAAATAACGAAGTCAAAACCTTTGAGGTGTTATTTCTACCTTCGATAAAATTAAGGATACCACTAAATAAGATTTGTCAACTTTTGACAAGTAATTTAGATTTTTTTCACTTTCTCGAAACTTAGTGACGTAACTATGTCTAAAAGGAAAATGATTGGTCCCCATGGTACCTCTTACAGCATGTGCTACGCTAACCTACATTTTAGGATTTCTATATATAATTTGACTTCCCCCATTGCTTCGGTTACTAAAGGTTTTCCACATTTTAAAATTATTTGTGTGATCTACAAATATTTGCTTGGAGTCATCGTATTCATCCCTACGCATGATTACGTTGTTTCATGTCTATTTAAGGCACCTATAATACTGAAAAAAATCTAGGGTTGCCTACGTCTGTAAAACCCAAATTGTCGCTATTGAATAAAACAGCTTACAAATAAGTATCTTCACCAAGAGATTGTACAGCAATAAAGGCTTTATCGTCTACTAACCCTAATTTAATGACGACAGTTTTATCTGTATACAAGACGGGGTTACGGTCCAGTCGTACAGACTAATTAAATATCAAATTAGAATGCGTCTCGATTTAGTTTATTTATTCTAAGACCGATAAAGTTAGGTAATTCGGATTTTCCAAAATACAATTGAATATACACGTCGAACTTGGGGCAGGCCTTTCTTCGGATGCTATTCAATGTTTTTTCATTCTACATTAACACCCGTCTCTAATTGACTTTCATATTTTGACTTTATAACAGAATCTATGCACCCGTGCATAGCTTCTGTACTAGAACAGAGAATATTTATTATTTCGATAGCACTAAAATATTTTTTGCTCAAACTCGTTGCGGTGCTCGTTCAATTGCAACAGCCACCCTAAACGTATTCCAGTAGTTTCATTCAACTTTATTGACTTCTCTGAAGATTTATTCATTTATTGTGTTCTACCGTTCTTAAATAATCCCTTCATAACTCCGTTTATCGTTTTCTTTTTACCTCCTTTCCTATTCAATATGAAACGGATAACATTTTATTGGTTGGTATAAAGTTGAAGTCTACTTTATGGACTCAGGCATCGTCAGTTCGGTCACGTTCAGTTAATTCGACTTTGACTTTAGCCTTCCTTTTAGCCTGTTTTCGCTTTTCTGGATGTTTGTCTGTTATTTCACAATTTATATTTATGGGTTATAGCTTATTTTGGTTTTTTGAAGTAGTTATTGTATGTGTTTATGATGATATCTGATACCTATTTCCCAAGACCTAACATACCAAGATTTCTTAATATTATGGTTTGGCTTATGGTTTCAATTTATTTTATAGGTATGTTCAAATACGAATCACAAAATAAAGATAAAAGCCTACTACGCGTTTATTGTTATTTTCCTGTAAGTATATGTAAACTGCTGACTGTAGGTAATTGATCCCTAAATATATTTTAGTACACCCGTGAGAAAACATATAAAAGCCTATTTTAGCAAATGAAAGTCATTAGCATACGAATCACCTAATTTTCGTTACAGTTCATCTGCATGTTTCACACTGTTACGCATCGCGTTTAGCCAATCACTTTGCCCTTCAAAGTTTCTCCTAAATTGAAGCTTAGCACCACAAAAATACGCTCACTAATTACTCAGTTTAATTAATTAAGTATGACTGGCTAAAACTCACATTGTCTGGTCGCTGTCGCTCTCCTGCCCAGTACTCGGTGGCTTTTTTGTCGTATCGTGACCACAATCACACCGTAGCAAGCTGATATCGTCAGCGCTGGAGCTACGAATAGTGACACGAATACGCTCGTCATCCATATCCTCCATTGCAGCTTGCTGATGCTTGACCAGCACTGGTATATACCTACAAACAATTTCGATAAGCAAAAAATTGTCTCAATTATCATGCCTAATAATAAATATTGGGACGCTTTGGCTGAAACCATCAAGTTATTTTTTATGCTACGCGTCATAATCATTTTAAAATACAATACAAAGTTTTCACTACTGATTTATAAATATCAACGTTTTATACCTATGCCGTCAAAAAAATCACAACTTTATTTTCTCAACAAACAAAATTTCTAGCCATCTTCTTACATTTTACGACTACTTAAACACTTTTACTGTTGCTATGTTTAAGTCCAATCTGTTTCTGCACACACTTAAAAATATATTACAATTTTCTCATGCAAGATGTCTATCGCAACGGAGACTTCCATCTAAGCCCTCATAAAATAAAACCGATTAAGTATAGCTAACAGTATTATTAGATTACCAGACACTGTCTGCACATATTATGGGGGTGTTCGTCTAGGTTTGTTTTAAATTCTTGTGTATTTTACGTACCTTCCACATTAGCTTCGTCGAAGAGGAATAGCATCGGCACACAGAAAAGGAAGCTGACGAACCATGCTCCAAGGATCAGGGCTCGAGCTCGGCGCCCTGGTTAAAAAACATAAAAATTAATTGTTATAAGCTACACCTTGGTGTAAAGGCGGTGGCTCAATAAAATTAATTGAAGAAAAACCGGAGTACTTAACTGTTTTTGAAGCTGACTAATCACCAAAGTAGGATTAAAAACTAGGTTATGTTTTATGGTTTTGCAGAATTTGAAAGGGTTTTCGTATTTAATGACCAAGATTCTGAAACCAGCCTTCTTATAAACTGTTACTTTAGAAGCTGAAATACCTAAATATTATCAAACTAGGTACAAGGACGTAAATAATGACAACTAGTAAACAACTTTTGGCTATCCGTTAGGATCTAATAAGCACCTAATACTCTTATCCAAAATTCTGGGGAAACAAGGCCGTTCACTTGCAGCGTGCGGCGAATGTTATGAACCAGAACACTAGGACGCAGCAGCATAATACACTGAATATAATTTCATAAACCATGTTCCTAGCAGAACAAATTCTTAATTACAAGAAAACATTGAAAAATATGCAACGACAGTAGCCTGGACTCTGTCAACACATAGTTTCACTGAAGCTAAGTTATAATCCTTAATGTCATACTCGAGAACTTGGACTTATTCTAGGACATTCACTTAATCTTTTAAAAGATTAAGAGGTACCTTTTCAGGATTTTAAAGGTATTATGGATCATATAAGTTCAAGAGACTGTTGACTTAACTATATCAGGAAGGTGGCGGTGACAAATAAATATCGGCTTTTCCTCCTTTCTTAGTTCTAGTTGGTAGTTCCCAAACTTGTAATTTGATAAAACTATGAAAACGAAGTAAGCTTAGATTGTTTGTGGGAATGTTCGTTATTGGCTTTTGGCGTCCTATATAAGATTTATTATGTATGTGCAAACAAACTAATTGCCTAAAGACCGTCTGCGCAAACTTGCGGGGTTGAAAAATAACTTTCTCTAAATAGAAAGGCCTTCTCCACATAGAACTCTTGATTGAGTCCAAAACTTTTCTATAAAGTAATAAAACCGTAGTACAAAGGATATTTTGCAATTATTTTAATAGTAAACACTTACAGCTTCCAGTGAAGTTCATGGGATGAGTGATTGCATCGCAACGATCCACACTAAGGGCCACCAAGACGTAAGTCGAAGAGTATGTTACCACACCCTAAAAGTAAAACAAAACACGGTAGAATTACATACTAACATTATCAATAATGATTCATTTATCACTGCATAAACTTAGGCATCTAAGAAGTGTAATTTAGCGTTCTTTAAATGTAAGTGATAAATGTAAAATGCAATTTCGCGAATCTTAGGAAAGTTCAGATAAGTTTTACCTGTAGGTATTTCATCATTTTGCACGTTATAGATCCAGCAAGCCATGTTATTGTGATTCTTTGTATTAGGTCTGGCAGCACACTTATCAGCCCCACTAACAGATCTGGAAGAAAATGTTTTATTACTTGTCAACATTAGGTAAGATGATTCTTGAAATCTTTGGACTGCCTCGTTGGTCTAGTGGTTGCTAAGCGCTGTGTTACTGGGATTTTTCATTGAGTAATTCTAAGTAGCAGCACGGAGTCTGGATTTGTGCCCGGTTGATGGCAATAGGCTAGCCCTCTATTACACTGAGACCTAAAAACATAACTGGCGAAATGTGGGTGTACTATATGTGCACCTCTGCCTAACCCCTTCGGGGAATACAGGCGTGATATTATGTTTGTTATCTTTGCAAGAAAATTGCTTAAAATTGTTTGCTTAGTAATCTATAAAAATCTCCTAGTTTGTAAAAGTAATAGAAGAATTGGCTCACCTGCAATCGCTAACTGCATGATGAAAAAGTTCATTCTGCTCTTTCTTGATTTTGTGAGCAGCAGAGCCAAGACAACGGTGGCGTTGCCGGCCACTATTGTCACTAGCAGCATCCATAGGATGGCCAATTGTGCTGACTGAATTAAAAAAACAAAACACGACATTGAAATAAATATATTATATTGAATTGAAATAAATATATAATATGATTGACGACCTGATTAGCGCAGTGGCGAAGTGATTGGACTGCTGTACTTAGGGTTGCGGGTTCGATTCCCGCACGGGTCAAAAGCTTTGTGCAAACCATAGGTGTTTGTGTGTGTGATATTTCATATTTGTGAAACGCACCCATGACCCAGGAGACATTTCTAGGGTGGGGCGACCTTTTCTTTTTTTAAAGTTATATTTGGTATACCTAGGTAAGAATAGGTAAAAAGACGAATAGGAATAGAATAGAATAAAACATATTTTTATGCGACTGTCATAGATTACATAGTCCAAACATTATGCCTATACTTCATTCTATCCGACCATAGGTACGCCATTCTACTTGATCTTCTTGCAATTTGTCTAAGGCCCTTGGTCGTGTAGAACCAATTTGAAATGTCTAAAGTAATAAGAATAGCTTAAAACTTCTAAAATGAAAGTTGTATTAGATGCGAATAGTTCGTTTAAGTAATTTGTAGTATACCACACTGCAGTTAGAATGTGCTAAAACTATTTCGCAGCTACGAGACTGGAATAACGTAAAATACAATTTTAAGGGAATTAATTACTTTCTGTATGGAACCTAAAACCTTTTTAAATATGTTAGATATGTCATTTGTAATGGATTTTTGTGCAATAGAATTCGTGATTCAGAGCATTCAATACTCAATCATTTATTGCATTCCATATGTTACAGAGATGGTAGATTTTTTTTTTGTAAAAGATTAATATGGGCCTTGTTGGGCACGCAAAAAAACTTTATTAGGAGAGAGGAAGAGGGCTGAATAGCAATTTAGTCAAATTAATATTGTTATAAATTATGATCATGCAAGGCCAGCGGAAAGTGGTGAGATAGAAAAAGATTTTCACATAGCAGATGGTTTTACGGCTGTTGCATTTCTAATCTCCAATAGAGTCTTAAAATAAATACATTCCCCTCAAGTACAATCTTTTGGGTACATTTGTATCGAAACTATAGTGCAAAGCCAAAACTAATTAAGCACCAAATTACAAAACCACAAATGAATTCCTCACTCTTAAATCAGCCGGTCTCAGACGAGATTAGAATGCAGAGTGCGAGTCTAGACCCATCCTTTAGGTGAAGAACCGTGGGAATAATTAATTCAGAAGTAGATTAGCAAGTGCATGTTCATTTACTTTATATCAATAAGAGACAAATTTGTAATGTAACATTGCGTTTATTTGTACATATTTCTTATAAATTATATTTTTAAATAATAGGTATATCTATGTAAAAAATACAAAATTTAAAAATATAAAATATAGTCGCCAACCGGCATCGGGAACAGGGTCTAGCTGCCGGTGGTTAGGACTCCAAAGAGAGGAACCTCCTGACTATACGCGCCGTGTCAAGGAGTACCGCCTTGACAATATAATATTTTTTTTTGTTAGTTTACGTGGACAATCTTGAATACTAGCTTACTTATTTTCATCGCTTGGAAGGAAACAACTGCCATTGTTTGTCGCCGTACTAGGTAAGTTTATCTGATTGCTAAAGTATTATTTTTCAATCTCACAGTTTTGATTAAAATAAATCCAAAATATTGTTAAAGTATTAGGTTTCAAATTTAAATTATATTTAGTTTCGTTTTGTATGCCATAAATTGTTTTGGTGCTTTATCAATTATTATCGTTGACTTTGCAAATTGGTTATGGTATTATTACCATAATCTTTTAATATATTTATATAGATAATAGGTCCTTTAATGCAAAAACATACCATAATTACTTAGTTTGCCAGAAAAACAAATCTCAACATTTTTTATTTCCCCTGATTTATAAAACTTAAGAATAAGTTTGGAATATGTGGTCTAGACCCGTACTCAGATTTCTCACACGATTTACTTTGCTTCGCATATCGCTCGTCTCACATCCATTTATATTATTTTATTAGAGCGACAGTTTGACAGGCTATTCAGTTTAATGGCACGTGCGATAATGAGAAAGTTCATTAAGAAAATGTACTATGGTTGACTTCGGAGACAAAGAAAATTAGGGAATGAAGTTTTGTTTTTGCAAGTTAACAAGTTGTATCAGCCCGTTCATAGCGTTTTTTTATATTTTGTTTTTTAATATTATGGCAAATTGTCTTCCTTTAAAAAACAAAAAAGATTTCAAAAAGAAACAAATTTAATAAGAATCTTATGTTAATCCTTGAAAAAGTTTACAGAATCATCTTCCATCATCATTTCAGAGCTTTCGCATATAAGCAGACCTTTGAGTTTTTGGAAATATATGATGTTTTCCTACTACATACTTTAATCTGTATTTCAGTCGAGAATATAATGGCAATGGTAATAGTATATTACCAATATTTAATAACAATAACACAACATACCTGATAGAAGTAAAACTTGTTAATGGTCTCGTTCCTAGTGATGTTACTGTACACCGTGTCATTAAACTCGGCGTACAGGGTGCAGTTGTAACAGTAGTCTTCCTCCATGATGTAATTACTTACATCTTGCAATTACAGTACCTGAGGACAAGTGCAAATATGACTATAGATATTTGTAGTGTACCTACTATACCTACCTAGTGTAGGGGTCGATGCAAATGGCAAGTTACCGTCCATTGTGGCATTCTAAGGGGGAGGCCTTTGTTCATCAGTGAACGTCCTCCAGCTGATGATGATGACCTATTTATTAAGAGTAAGGCCTATTTTTCATATCTTAACATTGTAACTAGTACTAGTAGTTTTGAAGAAACTTATAAAATAATTATGTCTTTGAAAAATACTAATGCTGAGGGTTATGATCAAATAGCAACAAAAATTCTAAAAGCTTGTTCCAAAGAGCTTACACCAGTCTTAACCTACTTAATTAATTTATCATTTGAAGACGGTTGTTTTCCAAGGCCCCTCAAAGTATCGATTGTGAAGCCAATATTCAAAAAAGGGGATAGATCCAGTGTTGATAATTATAGACCCATAGCACTTGTACCGATTTTGTCAAAAATTTTTGAATCAGCAATGTATAAACGCCTTATGAATTTCATTGGTAAATATAAAATTTTACGCCCCGAACAATTTGGCTTTCAAAAAGAGAAATCCACCACTTTAGCGTCTTATGACCTTGTAAGCAAAGTACTAAAAAACCTAGACTCAGGTAGAATAGCTACAGTCATATTTTTTGACATGTCCAAGGCATTCGATTTTGTATCTCATGAAATTTTATTGAAAAAACTTGAAAAGTACGGCATCCGAGGAACCTCATTAGACTGGATTAGAACATATTTGCTAAACAGAAGACAGACAGTAGAAATTAACAATATTGACGAAAATAAAGAACTTCAAGCGTATCGTTCTAGCCGCCTAGAGAATAGATTTGGAGTTCCTCAAGGCAGTGTACTTGGTCCACTTTTATTCCTTTTGTACATAAACGACCTTCCTGACATTACTTCACACCCTTGTATTTTATTTGCTGATGACATTTCCTTAATTTTGACTTGTGATAAAAAAACTGACATATATAAATATAACTTGGACATTAACAACACTATTGACTCTGTAATTCAATGGCTAAATAATAATAATTTAAAAGTAAACTTAAACAAAACTAACTTTATTCAATTTTGCCCGTATAGTCGACCACATAGACCACTAAGAATTTGTTACGAAAATCAAAATTTACTAGAAGTTAACGAAACTACATTCTTAGGTATCACTATTGATAAAAATTTAAATTGGAAATGTCACATAAATAAGGTCTGTGGTAAATTAAATAAATTTGTGCATGTACTTTACAAACTCCGCAAAACATCTTCGCCTAAAACGGTACTCGCAGCATATCATGGTTACATATCATCTGTTTTAAGCTATGCTCTAATACTATGGGGTAATTCGACAGATATAGGAAAGGCTTTTAGAGCACAGAAAAGGTGTGTCAGGGCTATAGCGGGTATACCACCATGGGAGTCATGCAAACCATTATTTAATAAATATAACATCCTCACACTGCCTGGTATGTACATATTTGAAGCGGCCAAGTTTGTTAAGTTGAATCCTAATCTATTTAAAACAGCTAAGGATTTAAATCCAAGAAATACAAGAAACCCCAGCAGAATTGTTTTAACTGACATACCACGCACTACTATGTATTTAAAAGTTGTCACGTCATGTGTGGACGTATTTACAATATTATTCCTAACTCTATTAAAGAATTGCCCCTGAACAAATTTAAAAAATCCCTTAGGATGTGGTTGACTGAAAAATGTATTTATTCAACATCAGATTTACTGAAATAATTTCAATATTAATTTGCAAGAACTAAGCCCACGTAAATAAATTATAACTTACGGAATGTTTTTTATAAATATTTGCATGTCACAAAACGACAAAATGTATATGGCGCTATTTTTATTATATTGACCAACTTTATGTACCTACATTTTATGCAAATAAAGATATTATTATTATTATAACTTTCATGATTCATGCATATTATTACATATGTAGTTCGGCTCGCGTTTGCCAAGTTGAATGGCAATTCTGATTCTTTGGCTAAAGACTGAACCAGCCATTTGGTCACTTGAAACTACAGAGTTGACTAAGTGATAGTAAATTATAATTCCTTAATGAATAATAAACTCTTAATTAAAGAGTTAAGAGTAACATTCTGGGTTTAGATTTATTATTATCTCGTCTTCATTTTTTAGAGATTACCATTATGTACCACCATGTTACAATGAGTGTCCATTGTTAGGAACATTGTTCCTACGCTGACACTGTCTATAACAATAAAGCTCTAAAACAATGTTACAAATAACATGAATATGAAACCTAAAATAGAGACTCAACGCTGCAATATTAAGAATACCTTAGTTCTATTAAAAGCAATATTTATATGCGATGTCGCACCAAGTTTAATCTGGCCTTTATCCCGAAATTAATCTTGTATCTCTAATGAAATCTTTGATAAAAGGTAATGGAGGGAATGAATTCTCAGAGCACTGTAGTGTTGTGTCTAACGATAAGTAGACATCGTTGAATGGCACTTAGAGCGTATCTTAAAGACTGGATAGGTCCAGAACTCCGAAGTATTTATAGACTGGCTCCTTAGGAACTTGTAAGTGCGTGTACATTTAGGTACCGAATTACGCCTGTAAGAATAGAGTACGGAACTTAGAACGAAGGGGAAGAAGGTATGGGTGTGTTAGCTAGTTGATTATGCTTCAACATTTTGCCTGAACTGCCAACATAAGTTATATCTTAATGTTCTTAGCTTGTTATGTTTAGATACTGCATTAGTATTTTCTTCAATTCGTTTAATTCTGCATCCTACAGGATTCTAATTTAAAGAAATGTATTCAATTGTCTCGTGTTACGTAAAAATATAGCCTAAACAGGCCATATTTCCCCAAAGAATACCAGTAAAGAAACCGAAGGATCTCAGTGAATCGTTCACATAATAGCCATTCGTCACTCGCCAGGAAAGAATACTAATACTGCCGCAAAAATAAAACAACACAAATCCATTTTCACAGAGACTTTAATATTCTTTATTTTTTCGTTCCTTCACATATTCTTACTGGAATGATCTACGCATATAAATTTAATGACGATAACCAGTATCTTGAATTATAGAATAGGGCAAGTGAGGAGAAACCTCAACCGACAAGCGTGTATGAGGAATGTGATGCGTGTGAATGAAGCGAAAGAAGTATGTCAGGATCTTAGCAAATGGAAATCTGTGGTCTCTGCTTTCCCCTCAGGGAAACAGCCGTGACTTTATGTATGTATCTGGAATTATATAGGAAAGTCATTTAGGACGTTGGTAATTTCATTTCACATGCACAAATATCAATTTGGATCACATAATATTTGTTCAGTGCGATGTTAAATCCGCAACTCAATACACTGAAATGAAACTAAACTGTACGATCGTTTTCATTCCGTCTATTAATTTATTTTTATTATTGTTCTGACATTTTGGATTATCTCCGATCAAGCCTTTTGTGATGTCCAAATTAATGTCGCTATAGAATGGTTATTGCATATAAAATCTAACTACAGTCCCATTCTTAGATCAACTTTATTACTCGACATACTCGTAAAACCCAAAGCAGTTCTCTAACAACTACAGAGATAAACTTCTCAACATCTTCGACACTATGACTTAGAATAACCTATAAAATGAGCCCTTAATCAAAACACAGGTGTTCTCACCAACCCTTCATACGCATCCATTGCAATTGTAACCTTACTTCTTTTGTATAAGGTGGAGTTTAGTATGATGTGTAAATTAAGTGTAATCAATCAATTGGACAGCGATTCAATTGGTATTTGAGAAAGTGATCGAATTTATCAAATTTTCTCCGCGCAGCTTTAAATTAATGCGTCTTGTGGGTAACGCAGGTGTGGTTTAGTACTTTGGTATTTATTGCCAACGTGGCATCGCCTGCAATTAGTGATTTGCAAACGAGTTTTCAATTGTTTTCTAAAGTTTTGCGTAAAAGTTTTTCAGGGGCGAGCATATTAGAAATATGTTGAATTTTTGGGGCTTTAATTTTTATTTTTCACAGCCCAAGTTGGGCTACTTCGAGTGGTATCAGAAATCTTTATTTATTTAGGTTAATATTGTACACAAGTAACAACTTCGGACAAACTGCTACAATATAATTATACAAAGTATAGCTCAGCTTATATTTTGTTAAGTAATTTATAAGGTACAAAACAGAAAGTTCCCAACATAGATTTTACAGAACCTAACTAAAGACATTAAAGTAAACTTTTATATCTACGGATCAGGACACAAAAAAGCCAGAAACATAAACAAAAAGATCAGAACAATAGACAAATCTTAATCAAATTCTTAGAAAGTAAGTGAACTAACAAAGGCCTTTATATCCCAAATGACCCAGATTCACGTCACCTGTGCTAAAACAAATAGAATGACAAAACAAATGTTAGTATTTGACAAAAGGAAAGTGACCAGATGTTTGGCAGAATTAAATAACCTCTGAAATCTTACTAATTTCCTCTTAATTATTTTTGGGCCTCTCTGTAAAGATAACATTAATAATGTAGATAAAGATAACTGAAAGTTCATTAGCAGTGAACCGTCTGTTTTAAAACATAAGTAACTTAAAAATGGGTTGCAAAGCTCAAAATTGTATCTATCCATTTTTAGATTCTACATTTGACATTTATGAGATTTCATAATTATATTATTAATTAAATAAGATATTATCATAGATGGAAAACCAAAATTCTAAATGGTTGATCCAGTTTCCCTCAACACCAAGGCCAAAGTTTCTAGAAATTAAGTAAAACTCGAACTAATTTCAGTTAATTAGGAGTATGCTACTGGCGTGTTGCGGATGGCTTGTCTGGGTAAAACATTGACCACATCACTCCCGCTCTGAAGAACACTGTAGTTGACACAAAACTAGTAGTTTTATGTCCGCAGTGATCTTATCTACGCCAAATAAAATATGTAGGATTTGCACCAACAAGCCGATTTCGGATAGATAAAGCTATTTTTAAACGACTTACGGTAAGAATTGAAATACTTAATTCTTGAATACATTGTCAAGTTATAATGGGATCTATAAATAATATTATTATGTATAATATTAGTGACGTAAAACTTAACAAATGAAAGTCTGTTTTAGAAATTCTTGTAAATGATCGCAATAAGTTATATCATTAGATTATGCATGTATTTGAAATCGAAGTTCTATTTCTAGAAGCTATTCTTGCTAGTGAAAATTCTCAAGTTATATCTAAAATACATCAAATAGATCACAATAATAATAGAAAAGAAATTCGAAAGTATACAAACTTAATAAAAATCAAAAGCCAAACCAGGAAAAAACACCTTGTTTTATATTAGCCAGTCAGTTGGAAGGAAGATTACTTGCTATGCTAGAGAGCATCTAACTATGACGTCAGAGAAACTTTCTCCTACTTACCAACTTCAATTTCAGAGCTTATATTTCGCTCAAGAAAGTTCTAAAAATTATAAAACGAAAAAGTGAACATATTGATATTATGTATGGGAGTTTTTAATGGCAAAATATGAGATCTGATGTCTGTCTGAGGTAGTAAGTCTAAAAAGTTTCTTACACCCAGCAGTAGGATATTGAAGGCTGGGGATAATGATGATGATGAGGAAGTCTAAAAAGTAATAACCATCTACAAGCGACTGTCCTCCTCTGTACCTATTGTCAGATAATTATGATATGATCAGGTGTTAGTTAAAGATAGTTTAAGTCTCTTTAAGGAAAGGGTTAGTCTAAGGCACATTTACATAACATAACACATAACATAACATCACGCCTGTATTCCCCGAAGGGGTAGGCAGAGGTGCACATATAGTACACCCACATTTCGCCAGTTATGTTTTAGGTCCCAATGTAATAGGGGGCGAGCCTATTGCCATCAACCGGGCACAAATCCAGACTCCGTGCTGTTATTGAGAATTACCTAATGGAAAAACCCAGTAACACTTTGCCCGACCCGGGATTCGAACCCAGGACCTCGTGCTCAGCAGTCGCGCTTAGCAACCACTAGACCAACGAGGCACATTTAATAAAAAGATTTCCAATTTCCTGGCTGCTACCAAAAATTAATTAACAGAAATACCCTAAAAAGCAATTCTCACGCTCGGAAGTAGCATTAACAGAAACGAGTCTTATGAGGCTGATGTATTTTGAAAAGGGGAGCCGAACTCACTCACGCTGGTTCTGTTAAAAAGCGTCACAAAGGAAAGTATATAGTAGGGTGGAACAAACACGTTCGTGAGGCTCACCGTGATGCCCGACTGTGTTATCAGACGTGGCTGCAATACAACAAACCTACTTCTGGACTTATTTATGAAAATATGTGTTCATCACGAAATCTTTTTAAGACTAAATTCAAATACTGTCAAAACAATCAAGAGAAAATTAAAATGGATATGATAGCATCTTGTCATGAAAGTAAACAATTTAATAAGTTTTGGAAATTAACGAATAAATTAAAACATAAATCGGGGATACCGGTGAGCGTCGCGGGCGTGAGTGACCCCACGGATATAGCTAATGCTTTCCAAAAACATTTTAATGTAAACTCGCGGTTGAGTGGCTATAGCGAACCGTCAAATAGCGGCGCGGGGGTTGTCGTGGCTGGGACTCCTCCTATCAGGTTCTCCACTAAAGAAGTCGCGAGAAGTATACAGAATATGGTAAGGGGAAAGTCCCCCGGTCACGACGGCCTCAGCGTCGAACATCTTAAATACGCTGGGGTACACTTACCGCGAGTGTTGGTTATGATTTTTAACCTATGTTTAAGTCATAGTTATTTACCTGCAGAACTTAGCAATACGATCGTTGTGCCAATAATAAAGAATAAGACTGGCGACGCCTCCGATATCTCCAACTATAGACCGATATCGCTCGCCACTGTCTGTGCTAAGGTGTTGGATAGTCTGCTGGATAAAATTCTAGCCAAGCATATTGTTCTCGAGGATGGTCAGTTTGGTTTTAGACCGAACTTGTCAACGGATAGTGCAATTTTATGCCTTAAGCAGACTGTCCAATATTATACAGACAGAAAGACACCTGTAATGGCATGTTTCCTGGATTTATCGAAGGCGTTTGACCTGGTCAATTATAACCTGCTCTGGCATAAGCTCACTCACGACACTACTGTCCCGGCTGACGTGATATCACTGTTTAGATATTGGTACAGTAGTCAAAAGAATACTGTTAAGTGGGCAGGCTCATATTCTGATATGTATGGGTTGGATTGTGGGGTAAGGCAGGGGGGGCTGAGCTCCCCTCGTCTCTTCAACCTATACATGAACAAACTGATAGGTAGGCTCAGCAGCACCAGAATCGGTTGTCACGTAGACGGTGTTTGCGTGAACAACATCAGTTACGCTGATGATATGGTGCTGCTGAGCCCATCTATAAGTGCAATGAGAAGGCTACTTAAAATTTGTGAAAGTTATGCAGTGGCTCACGGGCTCAAATACAATACCGATAAGAGTGAATGGTTGGTTTTTAAATCGGGTACTTTAACATACCAACAGCTACCTGAACTCTCACTCTCTGGGTCTCCTTTAGGTCGGGTTTCGAAGTTTAAGTATTTGGGCCATTGGGTCACTGATGACTTGAAAGACAATGTAGACATTGACAGGGAGCGCAGATCGCTGGCTGTCCGTTGCAACATGCTGGCCCGCAGGTTTGCACGCTGTAGTGAACCGGTAAAGGTAACGCTTTTTAAGGCCTTCTGCCAGACGTTCTGCACGTGCAGCCTGTGGACCAAGTATACTCAGCGGGCATACAGCGATCTGCGCGTACAGTACAATAACGCATTCAGGGTGCTTTTGGGGCTGCCGTGGCGATGTAGCGCGTCAGGGATGTTCGCGGACGCGTGCGTTGACGGGTTCGCCGCGATCATGCGAAAGCGATGTGGTTCCATGATGGCGCGCCTGCGCTCCGCCTCTAGTGGCATCCTGAATGTGTTTGCGGACCGGTGGGACTCTCCCCTATTACGAAGGTGGATAAGTGTGCAGACACACTTTTCCAAATAAACTAATGTGCCATTGAACGCCAACGAACAGTTCAATGGCACATTAGTTGAGTATTATTGTTAATTTTATTATTTGTTACTAATATTAGGTTAAGTTGTTCTGCTACTAACAATATATGGATGTAAGTCTGAAATAAAAATATTTGAATTTGAATTTGAATTTGATGAACATTTTATAATATAAAATCCAAATGCATAACACAATGAACCCAACGCAATTAATATGGATGAGAATGATACGCAAATTCATACCGACCAAACAAACGGATACAGTTGTTTTGCTAAACTTTCAGTTAACACGTCCATTCAAAACTGGGTTGACGCTGATACCAATACGTTTCACGCCAGAGTGGTTTGTTCACGGAAAACTGGTCGGAAATTGGATTTCGATAGCTAAAACTGTTGCACGTCAAACACGCATCCGAGTGAACATTTATTCAAGGGCACGAACTGTAGCCACTGTTACTCTATTCATCGGCTCTAATCTATTGCGTGTTATAATAATGAATAATGGATCTGCTGGTAATGTTGTTTATTTTGTATCTTCCACGTACGGATGTGGTTTACGTACTAATGTTCTTACTATTATAATCTCTTTATGATTATTGTTCATTTTCATGTTACGTTCGTTTGGTTTGGTCAGATTGATGGATTTTGACGGTGTTATCAAAGTTTATGAGAAACTTTCTTATCTTAGATATAGGTATAAGTTAACATTTTCTCTTCAGCTTTTCATTTACTATTCTTCAATATTTTAAATAAGTATGACCTGCGGCAAAATAATTAATGTTCTTTACATTTATATTTGAATATATTTTAACTTTAGATTACAAGAATTCGTACAAAGGGATACAACGTGTAAGGAAAATCAATAATCCTTTTTGAAGGGACCTTAATGGATTACACTTACTCCTAAAGTATACACGTAGGTAGAGTACACGCACTTTTATATAAAAGTAATTGGAGCTTTTAGATTTCCAAATCACTTCCTAAAATGTCTTTTGAATATAAAAATATAACGTAAACTTGTGTGAATAAAAGCGACTAATTCATACGGGGATTAGGAACGCCTGATTTGCGACCAAACTTTTCTTATATTTTGTGGCAAATTGGCATAATTGGCTCGTACTTCTGCCTTTGACAGTATTATGTTTCCATTTGGCATGTTTCCTTTGATATTTCTACGTTTTTTGTGGAGATATACCGTAACGAAGTTAGGAAACTGAGGAACATGGAAGCTTCTAAATAGAACATATTTTTAGTTGCATAAATTAATTAAATAGTCTTCCTGAAAAAGTACCGGATTTAAATTTGGATTTTGTTAAAATGCGTATTTTTCTGAATTCGAAATGTACTAAAATTATTTTAAAAACATGTTCTTTATAAGAATAATTGCTTATAAACTAATTTAAATTATAAACATGCTTGAAATGGTTATCATTATTACACACAACGTTATACAACAAAATATTCTTCTCATTCAGGATCGTCTTTATTTAGGAAGGCTATTTATAACATCGATGTTAATCCATCGAATCTATCAACATTCATGATTCAGCTTCCAAAGTCAAAACAAAAACCAAATAAAATTACTTGTCGATTTGCGACCAGTATCAGATCGTTTAATCAAAGTAAATCCTCCTTTCACCTCTAATAAACCAATGTAATGGGACCAGATAAATAAAGTACCAACTTATACCCTGAGGACGGAATGGAGGGGAATAAATTTAGATAGAACACAACCCTGTCGTGCCCTCTGAATAGCTGAATCAACTTGTTGATAAACGAATGTCTTTGAACTGATCAAGATTGAAAATTGTTGAAGAAATGTATTTGAAATTGCTTTCAGATTGTTTTAAGGGAAGTGATCATTTATTGATAAAGATGCTTTTACCTGACATAATTTCTTAGAAGCTTTTGAATATTGACATCTGAGAGGAGTGGGGTGGGCTGGTTTTAGTCTGGGAGGTAAAGTAATGGGTAAGCGCTTGTCTCTCTGCGTTAAGTTTGAATCAGACGAAAAAGTAAATAAAGTCTATGAAGTCTTGGAACATATTAAGCATTGTCTCAAGTGGTGAAACGGTTTTTCGTCATCATTAGTGTAGTATGGAGGAACATACGATGTTTACTTCACTGATAGGTAGAAGAACTATATTTACGGATATTTATATACCCATAGTTATACTGTTATCTGACTGCCTCGTTAATCTAGTGGTTGCTTAGCGCTGAACACGAGGTGTTTGGTTCGAATCCCGGGTCGGGAAAAGTGTTACTGGGCTTTTCCATTAGGTAATTCTCAGTAGCAGCACGGTTAATGGCAATAGGCTCGCCCCCTATTGCATTGGGACCAAATAAATAACTGGCGTAAAGTGGGTGTACTGTATGTGCTCCTCTGCCTACCCCTTCGGGAAATACAGGCGTGATGTTATATTAGGTTTTATAGTTATACTTAAAATCACACTAAAACTGAGATTTATGTTTTATATTTTATATACGCAAAAAACAATGATACCGTCTACCTAATTATCAAGGTTGTTTTAAATATTTTTAATTAAAATCTTCAAAGCATTCCGTTAAACTGATTTTATAGGACTTTATTAATCATCCATCAAAACTTAACTAAGTTTGTTTGCAGCTCATTTCTCATTAAAGGCATTTTGTTCAAACTTGTACACTTTATGTAATAAGTTAACAAATTCATCAAAATATTCAAAGTCAACGCGGTAATCTTGGACCCAAAAATTCTCATCCGATTTAAGTCTCAAAATGAAGATCAACTTATCAGAATATTTCGTTCCACAAACTGCGCTTTATCTCCAATACTGTCCTGTATTTTTCCGCCGCCATCATTGTCTTTATTCATCGCACTTGGCCGGGATTTCTCCTAACAAATTCAATTTGTGTAAGCTCTTTTACGGGACATAGTAAGGGCTACTGAACCTTGACGTCCAGTATTTGTTTAATTAAGATATACGTTACTGGCTTGGCATTGGAACTAGTAACAGGGTGATACAATGAAATGGTAGTCCAAACGTGTTTAGGGTAAGAGAAATAGAAATACAAACGGGAAAGTTTTGTTCATTAATAGTTGTTCTTTTGGATTTTTGGAAAACAAATGGCGGACTTTGAAAGTTTTATACGGGTCTGTTCTGTTCAGCTTGCGGACTAAGTGTTTTCGATAGTAGAATTCATTATAAAAGTTTTTGTAAATGTCACAATGTTTGTAATAATTGTTAACAAGAGGTGAACCAAACAGATATGGAATATTGTTTTCTACATACAAACATTTTTTTTTTTTTTTTTTTTTTTTTTTATTGGGACAAGCCCACCACTCATGCCCATCATTGCAACTCCTGTAAGCCAGGATCTACAATGATAACCGTTGAGAACCATCGAGGCAATGAAGCTCGAGGCGTCCCAGAGAAATGACTCGACTGTCTTGGAACCCGCAACGAAATTAATCATAAAAGAATATATAGGAGGAGTAGGAATATAAATTTAGTCCGACTTCCCTCCATAGCAAGCGGGAGACACAAAGATTAATATGCCAAAAGCATAATAAATATGGGATCCACAACTGAGATAAGCCCAGTCGCTAAGCACCACGGGTATAAAAGTTAAAAACTACTGGGTCCTAATTGTTATTTTGATTCCAATAGTAGGTATGGCAAAAACGTCTGAAAGCACGGAAATTTGATCTGGTCGCAACAAGGTCCTCATAATAAATTACACCGGATGTAACATATATGCTGTCTAACAAGGTATTACGTTCATTCTGCCAAAGACCACACTCCCACAGGATATGATGTGCTGTTTGCTCGTATTCACAATCTGGCGTTGAGCAGTGGCACAGAGGTGAAGCAACAAGCTTGAAAGAGAAGAGCTTACCCTTAAAGTTACCATGACCCGTCAAGAACTGAGCCACGCAATGATCCACCTCCAACCAAGTCTTTTCCAGGCGCTCACGAACGGATGGAAAATACTGGTAAAGGTGGCGGCCCTTGATAGATGTATCCCACCTAGATTGCCATTCGTCCAATAGCTCGTTATACACCTCGATTTGGGATTTAAATAACCTGATAATTTTAACGCGGTCCCGTTGTGTTAGAAATTCGGTGTTCATACCCTCTCGAGTGGAGAAGTACATCGCGGCACGTCTTTGTATTTCGAGATCGACAGGTAGCACGCCTGCTAGTACCGGCAGAGCTTCAGTACTGACCGTCCGATAGGCTTTACATAAGAATATCAACGCTAACCGTTGACTTTGAAGCAACTTACGCCGCGCCGCGCCTATTGTGGCTCTATCAGCCCAAACTAGTGAACCGTAGCATATGCATCCTAAGTAAGTTGCCCCGTAGATGGTTTTTAGAGTGTTAAACGAGAGGCCCCAAGTTGACGTTGATATTCGTGTTAAGGCATAAAAGTTCTTTTTTGCTTTTTCACCGACGGTTTTAATATGTTCGATAAAAGTAAAAT
Organism: Abrostola triplasia; assembly: GCA_946251915.1. Classification (NCBI taxonomy): domain Eukaryota; kingdom Metazoa; phylum Arthropoda; class Insecta; order Lepidoptera; family Noctuidae; genus Abrostola; species Abrostola triplasia. The sequence continues at coordinate 3,317,071 of OX276425.1, forward strand.
TTCTCTCTAGCACAAGACCAAGATAACACACGGATTCCCTTTTTTTAACAGTTACGTTATTAAATTTAATAGAGGGTGACGATTTGAGATTTCCTTTTAAAAGTAATTGAAAGGTTTTATGTGGAGCAAAATTAAGACGATTCCGCTCACCCCATTGAGAAACTAATCGTAAACACGTATCGGCTAGATTTTCAAGTCCGGCTCTTGTATTAGATTGTATGAGCAGAAGGCCATCGTCCGCATAGCCTGTAAGTGAACAGCCGCAAGGAAGAACATACAAACATACATAACATCACGTCTGTATTCCCCGAAGGGGTTGGCAGAGGTGCCCAGACTCCGTGTTGCTACTGAAAATTACCTAATGGAAAAACCAGTAACACTTAGCCCGACCTAGGATTCGAACCCAGGACCTAGCGCTCAGCAGTCGCGCTTAGCAACCACTAGACCAACGAGGCAGTCTTTAATCTAATATAGTTTTCTGACAGCTGTTCATATAATAATTAAATTGGCACTTTGGATGAGCAACACCGTACGGTATAGTTAGATAGAATTGAATGGAATTTCTAATCATGATTCAGTAGAAATAATCTCCTTTACCAAACATTTACTAAACAAAATAGCACAAGAAAAGTATAAGTGTTGCAGAAAATTATGCCGGCTTTATGTAACAAAATTATACAAGTGCACACAGGTCGTGTTATAATTAGAAGCAAATTTCCATAATCTTATGTACGCCCACACGTTAAACAAAGGTGCAGTAATCGTCGACTATTCCAGGCTGTTACGAAAGGCGAATCGTTACTTGGTATTAAAGCGTAAGGTTAAAGCTAGGTTAAGTAGTGCTTACGAACGAACAAATGCTAGCTATGTATAGTACAACGAGTAGATAAGGTTGTGCTTAATCTAAGGCAAGAAAGTGTAGGTTAGTCACGTGAGCGATTATATTAATTATGGGTGAGATTGGCCATAAGTGTTCACGTTGATAATGAATAACTAGACCTAAATGATCAATTTTGTCACATGACCCATTTTTCACTGCAGTTTTGATATCGACTTTTTCTAAATTAAGAATGACGACATAATTATAAATTATTCGCAACATCATTAAAATAATTTAAATAATTAACGACTGCCTCGTTGGTCTAGTGGTTGCTAAGAGCGACTGAGCACAAGGTCCTGGGTTCGAATCCCGGGTCGGGCAAAGTGTTACTGGGTTTTTCCATTAGGTAATTTTCAGTAGCAGCACGGAGTCTGGATTTGCTGGAGGCTCATGCAGTCTCGCCTTTATCCGGTTACGTCCAATAAGACCCCTCTCGGGGTCGTCGACATAAATTCCATTTCGAAAAAAAAAAGGAGGCTGGATTTGTGCCCGGACCTAAAACATAACTGTCGAAATGTGGGTGCACTAAATGTACACCTCTGCCTACTCCTTCGGGAAATACAGGTGTGATGTTATGTTATGTTATTAAAGACGTATACGATTAACAAGTAATATATAATGAGAAACACATTACCCTTCTTTGTGACGCACAGTCAGGTTAAAATAACAAATGTGATGTTAAATAAAAGCCGTGCGGCAAGTACCCATCTATCTGTTTCCACTCGGATGGACTATAAACTCTTCCTGCGTTGTGCTAACGTCAGTGCCATCGCATATTTACTGTTTTGTACTTTTTTTAATGTAGGCTTAAGCACATTTAAGTTCGTATTCCCGCTGACTGGCGTAACTAGAAAAGAATTCTCTTACACCTTATAGACATTCTAATAGTACCTTTCTAATAAACAGCAAATTTCTAATAAAAATTATAGTACTGGGTACTCATGACTTTCTTTCAAATATTTACGCAAGTTCAAAATTATTATTCTGGAACAAGATACTATATACCACAAAATGTTTAAGGAAATAAACCAAAACGAAATATAGCTTCTAAATCGGGCACACTCGACGTTCTTTGCTTTACCCAAAAAGAAAATCCATCAATGCCAGTTTCAGTTTCTTTTTAGTGTACACGATGAAGGGAAAAAGACACAATTGCTTTTTGGGCGTAGTTCTTACCCTCTGTTAGCATTTTTGTCTCGATTTAAAAAAGTTTTTACGACGCGCTCAGCGATGAAATATCTTAAGCAAATGAGGGACTGTTTTAATGAAATACAAAAAACTTAATTTTATTGCTTAGTTCGGTGTACTGAGTTTTATGATCATAAATGTTAAGATGGAAGTCTAGCTTTATGTTAGGACTTAATATTCTGCAGCAGATAAAAATGATCTGTGGTAATGTATTTGTTAAAATTTCTAAAGCTTTATCATCACTCTAGCCAAAAGCAGTAACAGGAGTCATTTTATCTTAATGTACTTAAAGATAAACTACAATTGATGGCAATATTTATGAAAACAATTCATCAGAGTTATTATCTTTATTTACTCTGTAATTTATAGTCTTTCCCATAGCATCATTTTAACTTGCTCCAAGAATCTCAATGACTTGAAAAGTTTCAACAGTTTTGGCCCCGAAATTCTTCCAGTTAATTAAAGCAGAGATGTCTACTGTATTATTATTTATATTAAATGTTGCCTATTTATTACTACCCTTTGTTTCGGGAACCCAGAGCCATCTTAAATTCAATCTTAATAATCACAAATAAGGAGCATTAGAAGCAGTATCAAAGCTACACGCCATAAGGCATGGGCACCGGACCACTAGGCAATTGGGCATGTTTACTTGTTTAGTTTTTTTAAGAGACGTTGGTTCACGTTGTATTACTTCCTTTAGCATTTGTTCTTACCCAATAAATTGTAAACATAGGTTTTAAAACCATTTTATGTCATTCTCATTATTACTAAATAATTGTTTTGCGTGCATCTGGAGATTATTAAGGAACTTCATCCAGGATGGAAAATTCAGATTCTTGTTATAGCTTTGTGATGTCACGCAATCATACTATTTCTTATCACTATTATTATCCACACGGAAATCCTAATCATGAACAGCTCGCTGATGTTATAGATAAACTTACAAATTTTCTATACGATGTTTTGTGATTTTACTATATGCAAATTGCACAGTTATAAGACCTAATCTATATATTACTTTGTATGGATAATAAGATAAAATTAACATAACTTTTCTAATGGCGTATTTCTAAATAAAAATCAATTATGAAATAAACATGGAAAGAAATAGATTTTAGATAGCGTGCCTAAACGTTACAGCCATTATTCATATTGAACCATGCCTCTGACATTGATTTATAGTAAAGTTGACATTCTGTCCGATCAATCGTTCGCGTAGGTACACAGATGCGATAATTTTGGCACGTTTGAAGGAATATAGTGTAAAATTAGTGACAGAAAATTAATATTAAAATCCTTCTTCGGAAAAAGCTTTTTAAAACAAATTGAAACATAATTATAACTCACTGGAACATGGTAAGTGTCTCATACAAAGATTTTAATATTTCAGCAACTTCTAATATAGGTACCTAATGTATGATATCTTCAGTGCGGTATCTACATTCGAAATTGGATCAAACCGTGCGTGCAGCGCAAAGGCCACAATTGTTATTCAAGTCGGGAATCCCGAATACTTCCGAGTAGATCCGAACTCTTGAAATGTACGATTCCACAAAATATTGCCAATTTTAAAGAGCTTTAGTGTTGTTGCAGATTCCAATATCGTTTGGAAGGAAACAATGATCAAGATATAAAATTCAAAATAGGTCTTGGTTGGCAACAGGTGACTAGGATGGCTTATAATTTACTTAAAAAAAACAGACAATGGTAGGTAATACGCAACCAAATACCAAAATTCTGCAAATAATTTTAGGGAAATTAACCTATGAAATAACCTTATTTATAAAACACGCCTAATTCCCAGATGAGTAGGCAAGAAAAGGAGATCCTAGCGTACCTCTTTACGTCATTTAACTCCCAACGCATCTTTATATAATATGCTCATTGATGAAGGGGTTCCTAAACGTGGCTTTTCTTCAAAACACTACCGATAAATTTAATGTAAACCTTTTACTTAATGTAATGAAAATACCCACTAGATATTATTAAAAGCAGACACCACGAAACACTAGCAATAACATAACTAGTCCTTATTTGCATACACTAAAACGTACACTTACGTCACCCTACTCAAAATAAATAAAGTCAAACACCCTTATAAAATTCAAAACGTGCTCTCACAACTCAAATAAACATTCCATTGCACATTCAACATCTTACACCTCCACTTTAAAATATTCCACAAGACCTCATCTAAGATATAAAAGAACAAATTGGATTTTTCAACGACACTCAAATTCCTTTGTATGAATACCCGCCAGTACAAGCTAGTACTGGAATACTAAGTGGAGTGCAACCAGAAAGAGGTTAAAAGGATGGCTTTGAAGTAAATTGGATGAAACTCCTGATTTTATACGCGATGCAGGGATCCATCTAGAGTATAAGGAAATATGGTTAAATGCAGAGACTGTATGGTTTCCTGAGGATCTTGAGTGCGTGTCAAAATGTAAGCTGACTCGACCATGTGTGAATAATCACTTAATTGCTTGCCTATACTTGGCTTTGCAATAAGAATATACTTTAAATGGGACATAAAATATGACACTAATAAAAGGTAGCCACCTCACAAAATCAATTTGAGTAATTATAATTAAGTGCGAGTGGAATTGGTAAGTACCACTACTAGTTATATCACTTCTACTACTCATAACGTAGCCGCAATGAAATCCTGAAGTCGATAGCAAATAGAGTCTCATCCCTGCTATGGGGATCCTTAATGAAGAGGGTGATTTGGTACAGGTGAATTTTTCTTTTTTTTTTCATATGGACAGTGTAAAGCCCCTCATAATTCATAAAGCAACATGTGACAGTTAGCAGACGACTAAGTTAAGGGAGCCCTTTGCCACTTACCAGGTTTGTATTTCCTTTACGGACCATCCGATAACATTTTTCATCGAACGTATGAAGTACAGAAGAACACCGTACAACTTTTGGCTCCGTAGTTGAGCGACAACACAACTAACGAGAGATATCCCAAGAATTGCAATCTTCAGAACATTTTGTGAAAGAAATGATCCAAAAGTGAGGATGGATCCTTGATCCTTTTGGCAAACGTGGTGATCATGACCTTAATCCCTTCCTTAGTCATTGTCAGCGGTATATAGGGAGGCTCACGTACGGCTGTGGACGGTAATGGTACCAACCATTTGAATACAGAGTAGTTTGTGCGTATTCACGTATGTATGAAGGCATTGACATTTGGCATTTTTGCGCCAACTATTAATAACATCAGATAAATGCCAGATGCACGTACAATTAATCTCGATAATCTATGCAGAGATATTTTGGAACGTATTCAATTCATGAATTCTCTCCTATTCATTTTAATACAGTTTTCAATTGATCTATTTTATATGATTTTAGACACAGATCTTATTTCGATAATCATATGTCCTATTAAGTATTTTTTTTACCTACACGAATAAGTACGCAGCTGTTAGATAAACAAAGTTTATTTATTTCAATACTAGCTGCGCCGCGCGGTGTTACCCGCTACATTTTTTCGTGATAAAAAGTAGCCTATGTGTTAATCCAGGGAGTCAGCTACCTCTATATGAAATTTCATTAAAATCCATTTAATTTCTACGTGAAAGAGTAACAAACATCCATCCATACATACAGACTTTCGCGTTTATAATATTAGTAGGGATGACACTTATCCAAAACATTTAATGGTTTTGTCGTTCGTCTTATGTTTATTGTCTGTATAAATTATTCTCCATTGTGAGATGTGAGTAAGAATCCAACGCTCTTTGCTTTTACCAAGCTAATATTTAAGAGCACATTCAATCTCGTCACTTACTTCTTTCTTTATTCAAAATTCAAACATAAGTACTAAAAAGGAAAATACTCGAAGACTGTATTGTATGTAAAAGAAAAAAGATAATTTAATTTTGTCCAAGACACCCTTAAAATTGAGTTTTCTTTCTTGATTGGATCCTATTATTGCTCAGTTCTGTGTGAAACTAAATGTTATTACTTGAAACATTGTATCGGATTACGGGGACGGAATCTTTAGATTAGTTTTTGTGCAAACCGTTGTAGTAGCTGACAATGCAGTGATTGCAAAAAACTAGAGCGTTAAAGTGTTTCTTTAGACTTCGTATATGGTTTTAATAAAACTAAAAACAAATTACTTAACTGCCTCGTTGGTCTAGTGGTTGCTAAGCGCGACTGCTGAGCACGAGGTCCTGGGTTCGAATCCCGGGTCGGGCAAAGTGTTACTGGGTTTTTCCATTAGGTAATTCTTAGTAGCAGCACGGAGTCTGGATTTGTGCCCGGTTGGTGGCAATAGGCTCGCCCCCTATTACATTGGGACCTAAAAAAAAAACATAACTGGCGAAATGTGGGTGTACTATATGTGTACCTCTGCCTACCCCTTCGGGCAATACAGGCGTGGTGTTATGTTAAAAACAAATTGTAATTCGCTAATAGACAAAAACATTATATTAAGGAATTAATCGATTTAAAACAGTGGGAATAAGCGATTTTGAAATCATAAACATCGTTCCAATAACATCACGCCTGTATTTTTCGAAGGGGTAGGCAGAGATGACTGAAAAAGACACCCAAATTTTGCCAGTTATGTTATAAGTTCCAATGTAATAAGAGGCGAGCCTATTGCCACCTATGGCCATAAACCTAGACTCCATGTTGCTGACAAGAATTACTTAAAAGAAAAACTCGTGAAACACTTTGCCCGACCTGAGATTCGAACCCGGGACCACATGCTCAGCAGTCGCGCTTAACGACCACTAGAACAACGAGGCATTCTATACATCAATAAACGTACTTTACTATATACTTTCTTTCTGAATATTAACCCTTCAGTCGTTCACAGTCTCAAAATTTCTGCTAAAACCAAGGACTTAAGTTATTGCGCTAACAACTCTCCAATTAACTTAAGAGTAACGAATTACTGTATCATACGTGTTAATACATCAGTGTTCGAGATGATTAGGCGGCGGGGGGTTAATAATTATTATGTGTTCCGGTAATCAATTACTGAACACACTTGTTTGTCTTGGTGTTAAGTTAACCCTCAAGAGTGTTTTGTTGGTAAATATAGTTGTCAAAACTTACGGTGTTATGCTTATGTCGGGAAGCAAGATACCGGTAAAGTCAGAGTCATGGTTTGACTTAGATACAACTCAGTGCAAAACTCTTATTGTCAAAAGGAAGTGGAAAGAAATTTATAGAAATAGGAGGTTTTTTTAAGATTATCGTGATTTTACACAATTTTGTTATTGGTATTTTTGTGAGTAAAAATTGACTCATCCACAGTGTCGAATTCACAAGCAATTTTTCGTTAAAAAATATTAAAATCTGGTGTAAAAGACTTCTTTAAACAACGTTTGTTAAATCTATAAATTACGAGTTTACCTACTAAAACCTGCTAACATATTCGGATCTCAATTAACTTTACAACCCGAGAAACTGCCATAAACCAAGTTCTAATCTGTCGAAATGCTTCATTCAGAATGTTACAAAACTTTATGAGTGAATTACTAGAGGGTACCTCTGTTGACGTTACCCTAGTCATTATAATGATATACAATTTTATTGCTATTAGTGATAGAAGGAAGCAGTATTTTCATATTGCTACTGGGCTTAATAATATTCGTGTGAGAAAAAGATAAAATCACACTTCGTACTATTATAAAGACTTCTTCTTATCGTATGGTTGATGAACAACCTGGTGTCAGAGTTCAAACCGCCAGTTGGCCTCTGACATGGCATGCACACCGTCGAAAAATATCGTAAGTGTGCCGGTTTCCTCACGATGTCTTCCTTCCCATTTTATTGCTTGATTAAAATAGCTTAAAAAATATAAATGTATTCTTTTCTAACACTTACCAAAGTAAAAACTTACAATACCACACAATCTTTTACTTATTCATGAGCTACAAGTGTAACTAACCCAAGGCGTTTTCCTTTACGCGAGCACGTGATTAATGTCACCTTTTACACGGTAAATCTAAGGAAAAGCACAGCCAACGAATTTACCGCATGTTTGCCTTCCTCCCACTGCCATGGGAACAATTTACAAGAAGTCACACACGACAATTTGTTCGATACCCATCCGGATAATGTTGTTGGGATTTTTCCAAGTAAATATTCACTTGGTGTTCGTGTGTCGGTCAGAATGAGATATGGTTTTAGTATTTTATGTTAGTTACGTTAAATATTAAGGAATAATTGATAGGAGGTAGCATGTAAGGTGCTGATGATCTTGTGAAACGATTCCATTCATCCAGAATAGATACAAGTTACCCGGTACAGAAGGAGTCTAAAAAAATTGTACGGTCTACGTACTTAGACCAAAGAAGAAGCAATATTTACTACGGCACCTTGCGTTGAGATACATTTATCATATTCTAGAGCTATTACATCCGATGGTTAAAGAGCTACTAGATTTAGACCATTTGTCAGTGTCAGAGCCAGAATGTTACTCTTAGGATCTGCTTCAATAGGCAATAGAACGAAATGCCTGACACAAAAAAAATACTAGTCAATTGTGTAGATTGACAATGCTGCCTTGTTTTTTTGTAATATTTCTGAAAGATAATGTGACTAAACTATCACTTAATTTTGACTGTGAAAATATAGGTGCACTGCACAATGTGCATATAAGTAATAGTATAGTCTCTCTATATAGTATATCTGCAATTGGCAAGCTGTCGTTCATTGTGGCGTTCTAAGGGGTTGGCCTTTGTTCAACAGTGGACATCTTCCGGCTGATAATGATGATGATAATGATATATCTGCTTCGTCTTCTATTCTTCATCTTATCTTCTTCTATATCTTTGTCTTTGTGGGGACCAGGCAAATTGATGAAAAAAGAATAGGAATTATTCATTAGTTATCCAAGAAGGTTATATTATTCTAGAAGACCATGCGTTCTCTGATTTATCGCACTTCGGTTACCCGGTTCCCGTGTCCGGGTCAACGATAGGATAAACGGGAATACTGTAGGTTGTAACGTCAAAATTATTCGCTAACTGTGCATAATTCTCCAATTCATTCTGTTGTGGATTGAGTAAATTCCTTGTTTCAGAAACAAGTTCCTCGCATAAATTAAACTAGGCATAAGTAGGGTGAACGTATTTATTATGGTAATCGACTCGTCAAGTAAAAACATTAGTTTGGTATATTTACTGGGACATTCGCCTTAGATAAGTCTAGCTATTTCACCAACCGACGAAGTAGGTAGTTTTTATTATTATTTATTTAAAATCGTACCTATATAGCTATCTCTGTTATAAAATACATATTTAACTTTATTTAGCAACAGTTGTTGGCTATGTAATGCAAAAGGGAGGCCTTTGTTCAACAGTGGACGTTTTACGGCTGATGATGATGTTGGCTATGTTGTTTTTGGATAGATGAAAATATAATTAGTTATTTTACCGTCTGCCATGTTGGTCTAGTGGTCGCTAAGCGCGACTACTGTGCCTGTGGTGCCGGGTTCGAATCCCGGATTAGGCAAAGTGTTACTGGGTTTTTCATTAGGTAATTCTCAACAGCGGCTCGGAGTCTGGATTTGTCTACGGGTGATGGCAATAGTCTCGCGGTCTCTCTCGGACCCATAACATAACTGGCGAAATATGGGTGTACTTTACACTCACTTCTGCCTACCTCTTTGGGGAATACAGGCGTGATGTTATGTATGTATGCACCATCCATATTTATATTGTTTCCTATCACTATAACATTTTAGGATACTTGGATATAACTGTTTGCAGCTTTCTAACGCTCATCTTCCCGAAGTAAGAAAGTTACGTAGATACTTTATGTTGCCAATACTGGATGTACACCCAAGCAATCAAAGAATCTTAACCCAGCTAATCCTTCTAACACGGTAGCAAGACGAAGTTACAACTAGTAAAACTGTAGTGATAGAAATAAGACGATAGGAGATATCTTTCACAAGAAATTACTATAGACTGGGTAGTTCCTATAAGAGGTTTTTAAGAAGGTTATTGTGTCTCTACTTGCAAATTTGATTAATTTTTACTTTCAAAGAGACAGCGGTTTCAAGTCAATTTGGAGAAACTCTATTACGTAACAGCGAATTGCGTATAAAAGTTATGGCAAATTATTTGCGTGCACACCTTTGCCATTTTTTTACCTTCATACAAGCAGATGGTTTCGTATTAGCCCCCTTACCATGAACTCTTCATGCAGGACAGTTCACGTTGTGGAAGCAAGACACCGCTATGTGGAGTGTAATGCAGCGTCTCGCTTTCACAACGTTAATTGTTTCGTTTTAAGAGTTCATGGTAATGGTGTGAACCTAAATTTAGGACTGCTAATAACATTTATCACTTCAATAGTGTGTTTTGAACATATTCTCTGACGTCATCACAAAAATAAAAGAACGCCAATAAAAATAAAAGAAACAAACAAATACCTAGAAATAAATAATCTCTTACACAAGTTAAAGAAATGATAAATGGAATGTTTACCTGAGAGTAACATAATACACCTTTTAGTCTGGCGCGACTAAATAAATAGAGGGATTAACTGACAGCAAATAGTTTTATGTAACTCATAGTGATACAAATTAGTTCTTAGTAACTTAAACCAGGCTTTGTTGACGTTTGGTACAAGTTGAAAGAGAATTGAGGTTTAGTTTTCTCAAAATTGGAATCAAATTGTACTCAATGTTGCAATCATCAGCCGAAAGACGTCTACTGTTGAACAAAGGCCTCCCCCTTAGAAAGCTAATGTTCTAATGAACATCTCAAATCAGAAGAACATAGACATTTAGTTTCAAGCAATACTTATTTATTTCATTTTAATCACTACCCAACACTACAGATTTCTCCAGCAACAATGACACTTTTTCTATAATACTATCCAACACTCAACTTTGGTGTAATTGAGTATTTTCTCATTTGCCTTTATTGTTTCAGAACTGTTGGAAACATCATCCCACCCTAAAAACATCACCATAAAGGTAATAAGCAACCAAAAGGATCACACAAATATTGTTCCCATGCCAAAATCGAACCTGCCCCCATAGACAACTGGTAAAATGTCATACAAATCGGATAAAAATGTAAGGCGATAACATAACGTTTCGACTACGTAATCGATGACTTACTTATGTCGAACCCTGGATAGATATCCATCAATATATACAACAGTCTATACATACAAATTCCAAAACTGGCAAACCAATCAAATCGTAAAATACCATACAAAATGCTTTTGATTTTGAAACCGCATTTGTGGAAGCCTTTAATGGAATGTAAGAAATTGGTTTGCTAAAGCTAAAGCAAACACATCCAATGTATTAAGGATATAGACAGTGACAGGAAACTATCTAAGCTCTAAACACCTGAAGTAATTTCTTAATTAATCCTAAAACTACAACTGGATGCGTGCGACAGACGCCTGGATACGAGATTAACGGAGGGGAAACTGAAATACAATCCAATCTTACCGTTTTACCGGTTGCGATGTATCTGGCATTTGGTTTTTATTCTGTTGCAAATAATGGGTTGAAGTTTGGAGGTTTTAATGGTGTAAGTGGATACGCTTTGAATTGTCTTCTTATTTAACTAGTTTATATCCTGTAGTGTATAGTTATTTAAGGTTATATTTGATATCATTTTTGCATGTTGCCCAAATGTCTATGCTGGATAAATTCAAGCTTATATGAACATTTGAAAAATGATAGATTCCTTCCTTTATGCATTGGAACAAATAAGGTCTTAAGTACTGATGTATGACTGATAAGATACGTTCTGATGGTTCGATGTCGTATGAAAAAAAACTCGCGGAATTAAGTGGAGACGGTTCCATAATTATAAAATTTGGGCCGCGATAAAAAAAAAGATAGAATTGCCTTGCCAATATTGACTGAGATACCGACCGTACAGCCAAGAAAACCAAGTATTATTTCTATTGCACCAAACAGTTTATGTTACGGGCGTGTTACGTGCTTAGGTTTTCCAACATCAGTAAATTTGAGGGCAGTTTTCATATACACATTAGCTTGACCATTAGATGGCATGTGGCCAGTACTTTGTAAGTTGTATTTTGGACCCTATGTTCTACTGAAATGTGGAGTGATGGACTTGAATATAAATCGACCTTTTCCATGATAAGAAATCTAAGCACTCGCCTTCTTGACTTGCTAAACAATGTCCAATCTTTGACCTTTAGCTCAAAACTTGATAAACAAAAATGTAACAACAAATCTTGATACTTGAGAACGTGAGCAAAAATTCCTGAAACATTTTTAACAAAATTAAATTCTTATACCATTGGAACACGCGAGACTAAAGTTCGGTACAACTATGTCCGAAGTAAATACACCCTTGTGAGGCCTTGCGAACAAAGATAATTACGCATTCATGTTGGATACTTTACTGCTTGTTTTTCTCGGGGCCTGTTCGACAAACGTGCAAAGAACCTAATTTTGGGTCAATTTCTATTCGACAAAAAAATATAGAATTGACAAAAATGTGTTCAAGAGTTTGTAATTGTATGTAAATAATTATTAATAAATCTCTTAAGCGTAATAACTTAGTTCGTGTTTCATGCAGAAAATTACCTTACATGTACATAATGAATAGATAAATAATTGACAACGCGTAACAGCCTCTTTAATACTACCATCATTTTTTATGACAGTGAGTGCGTATTCCTGTGGATTTCAAATGTAATGTATAATCATTTCCTGCCTTCTTACCATGAAGACTTAGTCAGGACAAGAGGATTATCCGTTATGGAAGCGAGACGCCACATTTCACTGTACGTAGCGGTATCTTGCTTCAACAGTGAAAAATATCCATTTTTAAGAGTTCATGGTAAGGGTTCCTATGTCTATCTTGCACTTTTCTACGCCTTTTCAGCCAGTACGTTACTTCTAACCCAGTGTTTTAATACTTTTCTGACATTGGCATTTAAAATGTTTGTTTCTTGATTGCTCAATTACTTGAATTCTAAACTCTCCGCTTCACAACACGGCAAGCAACATGTCAGAAGATAAACATTAGCCTTGATCTATTTTCCTTAGCGACAGTTTAATAAAATGTATTTAGACAAGTGATAACTGTGTTCGTTTTAATAGTACCTACTACACTTTTTATTATATTTTCTATGAAAATGGGGGAGTTACCATAATTCCTACGCTTGGCAGGCTGCTTGGGAATCGCAGTATTGGTGGTGAAGTTACAGAAGACTGCTGCCCATCTTCTAGATTTTCCCATAGTCGCCTCTTATGATACCTACGGGAGGTAAGGGGGTGGTCAATTCTAGGCCGGATACCACACGGCAAGCGGCACGTGGAAACACGGGCCGTGCCAGCGCCGGGCCAAAAATCGCGCCGCAAGAATCCACCATTAGAATGGACTGTCAACTCTATTGTCATTTGTTTTGTACTCGTCTCGTCACGGGAGTGCCTCTAGTTATCATCAAAGGCGACTGCAGAATCATTTTAAGAACTGCTATTATGATCGTAGTGGACGACGATCATCAATCATCCTTCAAAGACTGTCTCATAGAAATATAATGGTTCTTCAGGGAATTATAGTCTGGTTCTACAAAGTTTCGCGTTTAACTGAAGGCGATTGTGATTTTCCTGGAAACTAGACGCTGGAAACTGGCGATGTATTTGTAGAAGTAACATTTTTGTATAATTATTATTATATTCAGACTATCAAATTGTTAACGTAGTGTCCTCTATAGGAATTGTCATCTTAGTTTAGGAAATTCCGACGCCATCTTGTTTCTGATTTTTATTGAAATGCGACGTGTTTGTCTTTCAAAAACCTATTTACCTAAATAAATAATTCATTTATTTTTATTTAAATTAAAGAAAAAAGAGAAAACAAATTCGATTGTTCTATTTTTAACATTATCCTCAATCAGCCATACCATAATGAAATCCGACAATCTTTTTCATGATAACCAAAATTGAAAAGAGAATCCTGTACAAGGCTGTTCAATCATCCCACACGGGATCAAAAAGGTTAAAAGTCATAGGTTTCATGGGTATTTATGGATTTTGTCAACAAAATATTTAAACGTTTTTGAAGTCGGTTAAAAACCCCATAAAAATACCAAGGTTTTTTTATATCAAAGAATATAAAAATGATTAATTAGTTTGACCAACTGCTACGGAAATTGCGTAGAAAAATATATTATTTTCCTCAAATTTTGCTTAGATGAAAACTTTTCTATTGTTTACTTTGTCCCCAAAACAAATTGGGGCGTGCAATTATCTCTGTCATTAAAACTGTGCAATACAGTGACGTAAACAAAACTACGATGATGACGGATATAAAACGATATTTTCCTGTTTGTTTCTATTTCGTAATAACTTTAACTGAATGTAAAGCTGTGTCTGTGTAATAAAATTCAACATTATATTGTACTCCAAAAATTAATTAATTTATTGGAAGTTCAGTTTTGTACGCATTTAAAATGTAACTGTTACCTAAATACTTTCATTTGTATAGCAAAAGCAATAATTGACATTCATGCATAGACTAGGAGGTTATCTACGTGTTTAGGACACAATACGGCTAGAACTCTGTTTTATAATGATGAGAATACCTCTTTTGTAGGCAAATGTGTAGCAAAATACTTTTACAACGTCTGATAGTAAACTAGGTAAATAATTAAACTTCTTTTGATTAAACATCTAGCTTGCACTCGCGACTTCGTTCACAAGTATCGAATGTTTTGTAGCCGGCCTCGATAAATAGACTATCCAACAAAAAAACATATTGATTTCTATCACTTACGCGAATATTAGGCATTGAAATGAAGTGGACCAAATAATCAATTAAAACCACGATAACATCCGTAAACCTAGATTTATAAAAAAAAAAACATTTTCAATTCATGCCAGTATTTTCTGAGATAAGCGCGTTCAATAAACCAAATAAACAAACTCCTTAGCTTTACATAGTATCTATTATATTATGTCTAGTACCGACCTACGTAATTGTTAGAAGTCGTCGTACAAAAAACTTTTTACGTGGGTTCCGGCTGTTGTGAACCTAAAAATAAACCTTATTTATAACAAAGTTAAAGGTGAAATGTGACATATTTATTACCACTGATATTATTTATTCGTTAGTGTTAATATGGTAGGGAAATGAGCTTTAGTTTTATCGTGACGAAGGAAATTAAGAATAAAGGGAAATATTATTTATTACACTGTGGTTCTCACTTTCAGTAGTTTATTAACTAACAGCTAACGGATTTGGTAATTAAAGAAAAAATAATGATTATATTCAACTTAGCTTTGGAATTATTTTATTACTAGCTGCGCCCCGCAGTGTAACCCGCTACGTTTTTTCGGGATAAAAGTAGCATAATATGTGTTAATCCAGGGTGTCAGCTACCTCCATATGAAATTTGTGTTAGTTAGTGCGTTTGTATGTTTATTACCTCTTCACGCTCAAACGGCTAGACCGATTTTGATGAAATTTCATATGGAGGTAGCTGACACCCTGGATGAAAACATGGGCTACTTTTTATTACTAAAAAATGTAGCGGGTCACACCGCGGGGTGCAGCTATTTTTTAATATACAAATTCTAGGCGACTATGGAACTACTATATCCTCATAAAGAAATATCGACCTACTATTACTATAATATCCATGTTATATCCTTATCGTGAGTAATCAAAGCCATGTCATTTACAGCGCCCACTTATTTCCAGTATCATTAATTAACTAATCACTCTTATTCACTTAATGGAGTATATACTCATGTTTGACAGCTGACTCAATCCATTACCAGTAATATTGATAAATTAGATTAAATAAAATATTAAAAACGTAACATAACATCACGCCTGTATTCCCCGAAGGAGTCGGCTTAGGTGTACCTATAGTACGCAGTTGTCTCCGAGACCCCAATGAGCATACATTCAGACCCCGTTTTGCTACTGAGAATTACCTAATGGAAAACCCCAGTAAAACTTTGTCCGACCTGAATTTCGAACCTCACGCTCAGCAGTCACGACTAGCAACCATTAGACTAAAGAGGCAGTCAAATACCAAATACTTATATATTTCATAAGTTTTTTCAGATACCTATGACACTTTTGAATATATTGTCTATCTTTATTTAAAACGCTGGATAATAATAGGCAGCAATTTAGTCGAGTGTAAAGAGAAGCTATAAACGCGTTAAACTATAATTTAAAGCCTTTAGAAAATCTTGGCAAATCCTCTATAACTAAAACTTCGTTCAAACTTTAAGGCCCTTAGACTGGTTTTCACTTAATTTAGATCCGAATTTAAATCTAGGATTTGAAATGTTTTATTTCTGCAGCTAACTGACTTGGAAGGTTGATCAGACCTCTTTGCAGCACTAGCAGGTGAAAATGAAGAACTTTATCATTTGCATTCAGTTACTCTCTGCCACTAACTGCTTCTTTAAATCATAGTTAATCACTTAAGTGTTTATCAAGTGTGAGATTTGGGTCCTGCCGTTTATCATTCGATGGATACGCAAGCTATAAATTCTCTGTTATACTGTGGGGTTTGTTAATGTTCCTGATAAGCTGCAATAGGAAAACCTCCTTTTACATGGAACTTAGTGTCGACTTCTGCAAAAACATCGCCTTTTATTAAATACATAAGCGTACATCAGTGATACATGGCCATACTGAATACAAAAATCAATGTCAATCAGTGTCAACTTTCCATTTCAAGCTCCAAACATCTTTCCTCCAAGTATAGGTACTAAGAAATGTTCCCAAGTAAACCATTAGCAAATAAAAACAGTGTTAATAGAAAATGTATGGAACGACGCAAATAAAGTATGTGCAGGGAATAAATAGCGTTTTGTGCCTACTTTAGAAGTCGTAAAGCGTAATACGTAATTATCTTCTGCGTAAGAGCCGTGGAGGTGGCTTTATGGAACATGGAGCGCCGAAATAGGTTACTTATTAAGTTATAAAAAATTGCAAATTATATTTTCAAGATGTATAGGCTTGTATATTCTTTCACTACGTGTATAGAATAACATATTAGGTACCTACGTGTACAGGATAGACATTTGAACGTGATGGAGGCATTCTGATGTATAATTATTATCAGAAGTAGAAAAATATATTGTAACTAGTTGTCCCGGCGAACTTCGTACCACCTTCTCACCGTCTGAACCTTCCCTGGACCTCCACGAATATTCAAGACCAAAATTTGCCAAATCGATCCATGTTTTCTCGAGTATTACCGAGACTAATGTCTAATGAACAGCAATTCATGTTTGTATATCATATAGATATAGATGTATTAGACTAGTGGGATGATTTATGTTATTACGTCCAGCACATTCCTAATAGTCAACTTCAAATTTTATCGTGCTTCCGGTAAACAGACCCTGATTGGTATAGCTAAATAGTTTACTATAAGACACGTGCCAACCACCAAAATTAAATCCATATCTTCGGTTTCAGTCTACCATATTAATTTTGGGTTTTACTATTTGCCTGAAATTACAATAAAGAAGGAAAGGGAGGCCCTTGCCCTGCAGTGGGACGATCATAGCTGAAATAATAATAATACAATAAAGAGAGGCAATCGGCACACTATTTCCAATTGTTTTATCATATCGTAAATAATCGATCGATCTTTAAATGACGACTGCTTGTCCTAATTACCATTTTGAATCGCAAGTCGTGATCACAGTGCTTGACAAGGGTTGTTATTAATAGTCTGGTTTACTCCCCACGACTCCATCGTTACGTAGTCGTATCACGCATACGATTACGCGTCGATCAAGTTCTTTACACGACTCGTCACTAAGTCATATCGTAGGAAGTCACGTAGTCAGATCTTGGAACTGAATGGAGTAACTATTGTTGCGCAGTGAAAACTTCAGAGACCTTTATATTACAACAATGTTTGAAGAATTTCCAGAAAAATGTAATAACATAGTTCAGACGGCTATATTAATCCATTCATTGTGGCGTTCTATTCTAAAAACCTTTAATTTTTTTACATCATGATTACAATAAATAAATGAATAATAGGGAGGCCTTTGTTCAACAGTGGACGTCTTCTGGCTGATGATAATACTAATCTGTTGAATATTATGAGCAATGATGTAATTATTTTTTTATAAATAATTCATCAATCTACCTTGCTGCGTTTAGCAGAAATCTTTTCGATAAACTTTTGATTATTTCGAGAGGGTTAATTTATGGCCATGAAGTACAGGAAAGCTGTACCATGATATAAAGATAAGCTTGAAACCACATTGGAAGGGAATGCTTTACCTACAAGAGCTTCCTTTGCTCTTAAGTTTAGAGACAGATTTCTTTACCATTTTGTGAACGTTTTGACTTTTCGCATCCCTGGGGAAGGATTTTAATTTCATCATAATGGAAAATGTTTATAGACAGCTCTTTAAAACTGAACAGACCTTATGATGCTTGAACCAATTTTGCCTCCTTTATAAATGAAAAGGATCATTTCGTGTTTCATTAAGTTACTTCGAGATTATAGTTAGACCATTTTCAATTCATAATTGATTTATCTTTTCAAATGACTATTTTGATTTTATAAAATGCCGGTTAGTTCTCCATTGGAATGACATTTTGGAACCATGCAACTAGCATCCTAACTTTTCATAAGCGCCTGTAGTAGGTTTATGTTTATAATTATATACACAATGAAAGACAGTTAATAATTTATAAAAATAATTATTTTACTAAATTATTCAACCCTCTTCCTCTCTCCTAATTTTATTTTTAATTTTATTTTTATTTTTTGCGTGCCCAACAGGGTCCATATAGATCTTATACATTTTTTTTTCTACCATCTCTGTAACATATGGAATGCAATAAATGATTGAGTATTGAGTATGTGAACTAAAAACATTTTGAATTTTGATAAAATAAAAAAATGCACCGGATTCCGAATATTTTTGGTGCCTTTGAATGTTTTGCTTCTCATACATCATTTCACTGCTTTTTAAGTAATTGGGCAAAACGGCAACATAAATATTACGTTAACTTTTTATTTCTCAATAAAATTATTCAATTTCGTTTCATTGACGACATCACTATAATGTTTACTACGGAATGTTATTATAAAGCAATGTTTATCGAACTTTCTAAATAACTCCAAATTATAGACTTTATGAAATCCAAGCTTCATATTTTGTGGTGCTGAGTTTTTATATAAAACTGGCACGTTGCCAGTGGGACATACACGAGTCGATTCAAGCCCAACTGTGTACAGGAAATGTTGGGATATTAACATCGTTTGCTTATATCTGTGTTGACTTATATTATCGTAATGTATTGTTATATGACTTTAGTTTTATATTGCATCGGTTTGGGCATGCCGTGGCCTTTTTTGTAAGATCAAGTATTTCACCATTGGCCTTATATATTATCTGTAATGGTTATCATTAATAATACCAGCCATATACTGCCCCGTTACCAGGGCAAAAGCCTCTTCTGAATCAAAGATGGAAGGCTTTTTTCGATTCCAGATTTTTATTATTTATTCGCTTAAGAATTTATAATGCTGTTGATTATCAAAATTTATATTGTAGATTGACTTTCTATCTTTTATCAAAAGTACCACAAAAACGGCGACGGCAATTATTTTGACATTTTAACTGACTGTAAAAAGGTTTAATCTCTTTTAGATAGATATTGACAGAAGACTGCGATTATTAAATACTAATTAACGATGCTCTTCTTCATATTAGCGTTAAGCTTCGATCAATGCATTAAGCAATTGTTGTATGGAAGCAAGCCTATACCGTCTACTATACCAATAACATTTTTAGCTGGCAATGGTTTTGTTAGTCATCGTAACTAAAAGAAAATCGAATACATAAATTATAATAGATTGTTCGAACAAACATTCATACAGGATACACAAATTATAAAGCGCTGGGACATTGTGAACAGTGAAGTGACGACAAATATTATCTACAAAGTATATAAACGCAGTCGTCTACAAACAAAGAAGCATAAAGTTATGATTGTCTAAAGGAAGGGAACACCGGAGCAACCCTTCATCTCGACCGCTAAATCCCTTTCACGTAATTTACCGGTTAGTACCTGTTTGATCGAGGTACAGAAATTGGTCTCAAGTATACAAGTTAGTATATGCGGGGAATTATGGCAACCCCCTACTTATGTAAAGGAAGGCCTTCGTTCAATAGTGAACGTCTTCCGGCTGATGATGATGGTATGCATATCAGCGATATGGCCTGCCCATTGACACTTTAGCTTGAAAGTTAAAGTGGCAATGGGTAATTGGGCAGACCATATCGCTTGAAGAACCGATAACCGCTGGGGAAGAAAGGTTCTCGTGCAGCGACTATAAGCTGGAAGACGCAGCGTTGGCAGGCGTTCCACGAGGCCGACTGACGATACCTTCAGAGTTGCGGGTGACCGCTAGAAGCAATTGGCAAGTTGTCGTTCATTGTGGCGTTCTAATGGGGAGGCCTTTGTTCAACAGTGGACGTCTTCCGGCTGACAGAAATTGAAATATACGTAAAGTTTAAATGTGTGTATATTGGAATTTAGCGATGGATTATTTGAATAGGGTATTTAAACGGGGGATGTACTTTTCTTACAAAACAGTTGAATCAGATGGATCATGTATCGAAATTTGTGTTATAATATCGTACCTATGTATAATTATCATAGCAGAATGCTTGCGAATCATGATAGAATAAAAAATTAAGTCGTAAAAGAAAAACCGAATTATTGATTATCGGGAAACGCTACTAGCTAAACCTCTCCTATCCATTTTAAGATATTCAATTAATCCCCAATAACTGGAGTCAAATAACAAAACAAACAAAGAAGTAACATTAACATTTATCTCCTCGTGGATACCGAAAACAAAAACACGAAAAATCAACTTAATACGTAACCATACTAGTCACAGTTCATTCACAAAAAACTATACTCTAACTCGACTTCCGTGAAAGTAATTTTATCAAACTTCGTCCTAAGAGAAAAAAAAATTGAGTACTTACATAGTCTTCCGAACTTTTTCAATCTTATCTTCACCAAAGTTTTATTCACTTCACATCACACACAAAAACAGCATTTAAATTACAACACGGTATTTCAATCAATATACAATATATTCCACTGAAATATAATTTATATTTAATTCAAAGTTTTATATATTCGGCGATGCGACGTCACGGTGCGCGCTCGTGCGTCTCGGCCGGGCGTCGGTTTCAGAATCGCGCGGACGCTGAAAACTGAAGACGGGTGGTGACTGAACGCGACTGTTCCCGACTTGTACGCTTTACATTTCGACTACACGTGCGTGACAATAATTAAGTATTGAATTAGTAGGATTCGAATGACATACATTAATAGGACTGAGTTTTTGATGCTACCTTTTTCATTTTATATCGGTGTAGGAGTGTATTCACATAACATCACGCCTGTATTCTCCAAAGGGGTAGGCAGAGGTGAACATATAGGAGTGTATTCAATTAAGTATTACGTGTTTTAATGAACAGCGCCCTTACTATGAACTCTTACAGGACTTTTCCGATGTGAAAGCGAGACGCCACTACGTGCAGTATAATGCTGCGTTCCGTTTCTACAACGTGAACCGTCCTGCTTTAAGAGTTCATGGTAAGGAGGCTGATACTTGGTACCTATTGCCAAGTCTTAGTGTGCTAGAAATGAATTTCAATGGAGCATTTTAATAAAAATCATATCACCCTCTGTAAATCTGTAATGTTTGTATAATAGTGATAAAGATAATCATACAAATGGTCTTAAAGTAACAGCATACTCTGAGACATAGTAAGTTATGTCCTCATAATATAATAAGTATGTTAGTATTCTCTCATATTAAACACAACAGTCACCTACGAACGTAAATATTACACAAATAAACACCAGATCGCGGCTGTTAACTGGAGTACTAACACCTATACAACATTTCAACAAGACGTGCAATAAAAGTAAACAATATTGACACGATTTAATTAGATATTTTTTTTTTTATATAAATGAAGTAACCTTTTTTGAAATTGGTATTTAGTCACATTTGTCAGCAGCTATTCACCACATAAATCGCAAATATAATACACTGCGAAGTTACCATGAGCTTACTTTGACTTTGACTTACTCAGGTCATTTTCCGTTGTGGAAGCGAGATACCGCTACGTGCAGTGTATTGTGGTGTCTCCCTTCCACCACTGAGAACGACCTGCAATGCGAGCTCATGGTAAGGTAAACACTCAGAGTCTAGTAGATAATAATAATAAAAATGTATCTAAAATATAAAAATATTGTTTACGTTTTTCGCAAAGTAAGTTGACATGGACTATACCGTCTTTATCGTCGCCGTTTGAACCGAAATATCAATTTGACGTATAATCACGACTTAATGATGTCTTAGACGGATGTAATTAACTTCAGCGGTTGGACATAATCGGGGGACGGATTAACCCGTCAACCGTCACGGATTATTGCCGTGGGTTTGAAAGAGAAGGGGTTTTGGAGGTGTTTGATGTTTCTATTAATATAAACCGATTTAAAGGCATTTTTGAATGGGTACTGAAACAAAATTATTATTTATACCTCTTTTTCAGGGTTACAATTTGAATTTCATCAGTAATCAAGCGCCGAGAATTTATTTTTTGCATTTGGATTTTTTATAATCAATAATAAAATTAAAAACATAATAATATATTTTCGTTACAAAATAAGAGCTTTTAATTTTTTGGTTCCACAAGTAGTTACTTATTGTACCATAGAATAGATAATTCTTGCAGACTTCCCAAAACTAGGCACAAAATAATTTATACCGAGAACCTGGCGGTAAAGGCCTAGCCTACTTTAGATGCAAAGATCAATCGATTAGAATTTCCTTGAACGTTGACGTTGGACTAACAAATTCCTAAGTCCCTTGTCTAAGATAACCCTGAAAGCTTTTTGCGATTAAGTTAACAATACGGGCGGGGACACGGTGGCTACATTAGTGGACAATACGTGATACCTACTATGTTTTTTATTATATTATATACAGAAGATTTTATAGGGTTGAAGACTCTTGTTCTATTTTTAGACACGCGAGTTCCTGTTGTTTGTTTTGGAAGAGAATGAGGTTTTATGTTTTTTCTTTCTGTATCTTTCTTTTCTCGTGCGATAATACTATAGTTGGGAAAAATAGAAGATCAGTGTGTAAAAAATATAAAATAATTTAGATTTGTTCATTGTATGCAACATTTGGTATCGTGGGCGTTAATATTAATATAATAATAACAGCCATATGGCCACATAACCTAGAATGTTGATTCATACTGAAATAAAACTTAAGACCGTCATCATAATCAGCCAGTTACAGTCCACTGCTAGACATAAGCCTCTCCCAAGGTACGCCACCGAGCCCAATTTTCTGCTTTATGCATTCAGTCGCTGCCGGCTCTTATGCAAGTCGAGCATGTAGACTCAAAATTGTATTTTCTGGAATCTACCTACAAAAGGAAATCGAGAACTATTTTTTCACCTAAAATTAATTGTTTTTTTACAATATTTTTTTATGTACTCCTTTGCACGAGAAGAGGCCTTTGCCATGCAGTAAGACAGTTATATAGAGAGAGATTGATAGAGTTGTGATTAACATTAATATTATTCCTATCATGTTGTGAAAGCAATACAGTTTTCTATCGAGCACTGCAATTAAATACTTTTTACGTAATCTAGTGTTAGCTGGTCCGTCATGCTCTCTCTGTTATTGCATGTGTCCGCGTCATGGGTCGGGTCACTAGTTCTACTTACCACTAATAGGCATAAAGATGTCTGCTGGCAATTATTTCACGCCTATGAATTTGAATTGTAGTCTTGTTGGCGTGATTGACATTCTTAATTAACGATTAAATTAGTATTTTAAATTCTGTACCTTACGCAAATTCGCTAGCGATAACGTATTTGTTTGTATAATAGTTGTAATATTTGGAAATTATTACCAATAGTATAAGTAATGCCAGATTTAATTATAAGCACATGAATTTGGCCCAAAAATTTAGTAAAAATAATTACGTAAATTATCGAACAATGTTGTCTATTTAGTAGTCAACTTTGTAGGTACAATTTCTAAAAATAATATCATTAAATTTTACTCAATAACACGTTTTCTTTTAGTAATATTTATACTGTTTTTAATTATTTGACAACGTTTTACTAAAATTGCTATTCTATTGTGATAGTTTCTTCGTTAGCCTACTTTGGGCTTTTGTAATTCATGCATGACTTCGAACGTCGCGTAGATAATAATAAAATGTTATTACATGTTTATCAGTACGCAAGGTACGCAATACGTCTATTATTCTCTATGTAATTACATGTAATACAATTGGGTTTTATGTTTTCTAGCCGCTCTAAATGTTTTTATAGTTGTTAGTGTAACTCGACTGCTAGATTTTGGCTCGAGTCCCATGCTGGACATACGGCTCCGCGATGTTCAATTGTTTTTTTAAAATTCGTAGTAAGATATTGCTTGTACAAGGTAAAAAAGTTAAACACATGTAACCGTGTTTACAGGGAAATCACGCGTAATTAATATAATTCTATATTTTGTATATATAAGCTCTGTACACACTACATTGGGATATATCAGAGCGACATGATGTTGGTCTCTTCTTATCGTATGTTTAATGAACAACCTGGTGTCAGAGTTTAAACCGCCTGTAGGCCTCTGACATGGCTTTACGCACCGTTGAAAAGTCTCTTAATGTGCCGGATTCCTCACGATGTTTTCCTTCTCCGTTTTTAGTAACTGATTTCTAATTTACAGTACGCACATGAATTCGAAAAAAAATCGGTGCGTTGGTTTGAACTTGCGATCTTTGACTTGGTAGTCCGACGCTCACTGCTGTAGTGAAATTCGGTGTAAATGTAAATCCTGACACCTCAGCCTACCTCTTCGGGGCTTAAAGTCATATTTACGTCGAAGTATAATATACTTCCTTAGTTTTTAGACAGAATCTAGAAGTTTTACTACGTAGATCAGTTTTATAAGACTTCACACATACAAAGGCAAAGTCATTAAAAAGCTATGAGCATAATTTCTGGTCGTAAAACCCCAGGTATCAAATTAAGGAAAACGGCTAACGTGCCAGGTCAGAGGCTGATACCCACATTTTGCAAATGAGGAATGTAGGATGTAACCCGGGGGCATAAAGCATGCCCGACAATTTGGACCTTCATTCTAACATTCGCGAGACACTGTCTCACATTGTAATTATAATATTTCAATTATGCTTGATATTTGAATTGAAAGTGGTAAACGTGAATACTGGGTATGTATGTATAGGTAATCAATTTCTTTTGAAAATGATCTAACCTGAGGCCTTTATTCAACAGTGGACGTCTTCCGGCTGATGATCTAAGCTAAAATATTGTAAAGTTAGATTTGAGCTACCGGATTGGCGCAGTGGCTAAGCAATTGGACTGCTGTGCTAAAGGTTGCGGGTTCGATTCCTGCGCGGGACAAAAAATTGTGTGATCCGCAGATGTTTGTCCCGAGTCTGGGTGTTTGTGTATGCAATATTTTATGTTTGTAGAACGCATCCATGATTCAGGAGAAATTCCTAGGGTGGGGCGACGCGACGTTTTGAAAACTCCATGGAACGGTATTTGCGGAGTAGCAAGACAAACAAATTGGCCAAAAAAAGACTATCTGATATCACCAGTTGATTTTAATGTAACAGCAAGGTGGTATGTTTAAACCATCCTAATATAGTGTATCTAAGTCTGTTTATTACGTCACCAAGACTACATACAAACAACTGTCTGAATAAAAAAATAGTTTGAATTCTTGGCAAAAAAAAACAACTTTTACCCCGGAAAAGTTCCGACGAAAATTTCTACACGGACGGCTAGTAAAGCTATTAGAACCTTTGCCCTCAATATCCCTAGTTTGTCATAGACTTAGGATTTCGGTAACAGTTATGACAGCAATATCATTGAAAGCTAGTATCATAATAATACGTATTTCGTACCATCAAAGTCGTTCGGGACATTGATACCAGTAATCCGAAGCTTACAAAATAACTAGCCTGCGGGTAAAGGTCCTTCAATGACGTCATTGGCGACCTCACAGCTACTCCGCTATTTTCCGATCAAATCTCACTGTTTGATAGGATTAAAATGCCAACCGAATCCAAATGTATCTATGTAGGATTATTGAGTAGACTGACCCAGTTTCTGGACGGTATTTCAATCAAATTGATGTATCTTCCCGAATTTATCAGTGTATTAAATATATTAGGTACTCGTGCTGCATAATACGATCTTAGTGCCTAATATTTAGATAAAACAGTTATAATTATGAGTTTGTTTGGGAAAGCAACTACGTGTCGTACAAACGCGGGTGAACGGGCGCCTTTGTATTGATTAGTTAAAAATTATAATAACTACTTTGTTAAAACACACATCATACGCCTTACCTAGTAGTTTGTTTAAGAAAAATATTGTTGAAACACTACAATCGTGTTTTTTTTGTTAGCCTGGAATGTCCCACAGCTAGGCAAAGGCCTCCCCACTCTTTTTACACAACTCCCTGTTAGAATCGTGTTAACCGTAGAATAAGCCATATACATGTATTCGTCCTTACTTTATTTGTACCTAATAAAATTCTTTAAAATTACCTGTGGAATCATGTGGCAAGCTGTCGTTCATTGTGGCGTTCTAAGGGGGAGGCCTTTTTTCAGCAGTGGACGTCTTCCGGCTGATGATGATGATGATGATGAATCATAGTGGATTGTATGTACATTAACCTATTCATTACTGTATAATTAGGTGTAAGACATAATGTACGATTGTTTGTTTTTCCAAATGAAGAATAAAAAAAGTAATAATTTGGAATTCTGCTCTTGTTAATATTCAATGCAGAGCAAAGGCCTCTCATCGTTCAAAGTTGTAATAACCGCTCTTCACTGAGGGTTAGGAGCCTATCTCTAACAATTAGTAAACTAGATCGCGGCAAATTGTGTAGAGTATTGACTTGTAACACGGAGATATATCTTCTGGGATTTCGAACGTGATTACCTATGTACGGTATGATAGAATAATATTATGGTGTGTAATATGTATGTGGGTGATAATAATTCATCGTGTCACAAGCATAGCTCATAATTGAGAACCTATGACCTGATTGGCGCAGTGGCTTAGCGATTGGACTGCTGAGCGGGTTGCGGGTTCGATTCTTGCACGGGGCAAAAAATTGTGTAAACCACAGATGTTTGTCTCGAGTGTTTGTGTATGTGATATTTCATGTTTGTGAAACGCACCCAGGATACAGGAGAAATTCCTAATGTGGGGCGACGTTTTTTAAAAAAGAAAAAAATACGTTGGCAGTTTTACTAAGTGCATTTTTTTATGAAATAAAAACTTGTTTTCCCGTCCATAGTCATACATAAAAATATTAAATTAATCATAGAAACATCATCTTTATTGCTACGTATTCCGACACTGAACATTGAAATACATTATCAGCACCAAGTACTTCGGTCAACGCACTTATAAAAGTTAAAATCGTTTGCAATAAACATTCTATTGTCTGTCAAGATGAACCTTGGTTTATGAGCGCATCTTAAAACAGGGCAGTCTACCGCACATTATGTGGTCGTGGCCAATACTAGGAACAATAAAATGGTTACCAAGACTGATTGTATCAACTTTGTCGTCTATTTAGCGTTTACATCGTTTGAAAATTTACGCTGTGAACATTCAGTATCTGTGAAGAACACATAACATCACGCCTGTATTCCCCGAAGGGGTAGGCAGAGGTGCACACATAGTACACCCACATTTCGCCAGTTATGTTTTTTTGGTCCCAATGTAATAGGGGGCGAGCCTTTAGTCATCAACCGTGCTGCTACTGAGAATTACCTAATGGAAAAACCTAGTAACACTTTGCCCGGGATTCGAACCCAGGACCTCGTGCTCAGCGGTCTCGCTTAGCAACCACTAGACCAACAGCAGTCTGTGAAGAAGAAATGCATGAAAGCTACCAAAAAAGAAAGACGTAGAAGCTACAAACCACATGAGCCCGATTAATAGAACTAGGCTTGCCACCTTACTCTTGCCACAAGAGTTATGAGAGCGAAATGAAGTAGAACATTTCTTTGCCTTTTGGTGATCACAGGCAGACATATTTGTTTCTAGGTACTTCAAATATACATAAGTAGATTATTAAGGCTATGTTTTTGGATACAACATTAAGAATATAGTGTTCGCTAACAGAATACACAGTAAAAAGAACGTAACTAAATACAAACACAACCCAAAGGATACGATTTCCTTTTGTTATAAATAAAGCTCCTTATCTTTTTATCTTAACCTTTTATTATATTATAAAAGAGACACAATCGCACCGCGACAACATAGTGTACCAGGGCAACATAAACATAAGTAAACACATTCTCAGCGTCGATGTACTTGTCCGAGTCATTGACCTCTGTTAAGGACAGTCCCCAAACATCCTGGTATCTCCGTTATTTTGCATGAAGTCAAGGCCAGCCAAGGGGAAGGCCTACCACATAAAAACTTATCACCACGAATAACCATAGCTATGGAACATTTGCTTTTTGTTAACACATTCCTAACTATGGCCAAAGTTCAAAAGTCCCATGGTATATGGCTTGGAAAAACTAACGGAAGAAATAAAGCTATGGATACGCAAATTGTGTGAGGGTGCAGAAATTGTGCTAAATCACTGGATATACCTATATATATTCTTGTGTTATCTTATATTTATGGTGAATATATTTTGTGTTTTTATGAATGAAAATGTTAGCTGAAGAATATCACGGTATTTCTTATGCCGT
Organism: Abrostola triplasia; assembly: GCA_946251915.1. Taxonomy (NCBI): domain Eukaryota; kingdom Metazoa; phylum Arthropoda; class Insecta; order Lepidoptera; family Noctuidae; genus Abrostola; species Abrostola triplasia. The sequence goes on from OX276425.1 coordinate 3,345,960, forward strand.
GGATCAAGTTGAGAATTGTGGTTTTTGTTTCTATCCCTACTAGTATTATAAAGAAAATGTTTTAATATAAATGTATGTTTGTTACTCTTTCACGTAAAAACTGTTAAATAGATTTTAATGAAATTTCATATGGAGGTAGCTGACACCCTGGATTGTTCATATGCTACTTTTTATTCCGAAAAAATGTAGCGGATAACACCGCGGGGCGCAGCTAGTTAAAAATAATTTCATTTCTAATGATTGTGAAGTTGAAGAGAAAGAGAGAGGTCTCATCTTAATGTTCATGTTCCAAACATTCACTGTCACGAAGTGCTTGTGTGAAGTTCTGGTGGTTATCTTTTCCTGCACGCAATAATTCATGTTTATGGTATATTGTTTTGATATCGGGGTAATGGCGTGTGTAATTTAAGTACGTGTCTGTGATTTTTATTTGTTGCTTAAATGGCTGAGACCAACTGAAAATTTGTGACATGCCCGTCGATCCTGTACTGAAAAAAAAACAAAATAAATGTGCAAAATTCTCAATTTATCCGTACTCATATTATAAACGTGGAAGTAACTCTTCATGTCTGTCTGTTACGCATTCACGACTAAACCACTGATCAGATTTTGATGCAATTTGGCATGTAGAAAGTTACAGACCCGAGAAAGGATATAGGCTAATTAACTCGGGAGAAACCGCGGACAAAAGCTAGTTTTCTATAAATTGGATGATTTTTATTTTTCTTCGATTCTTTAACCAAGTTTAAGATCTTGAACATCGACATATTATTAATTATTTTGGAAGGTGTGATGTCCTTTCTTTCGTCTTCCTTTCATCGTCATGATTTAATTTTAACTCAGTAAACGAGATCCCGATGGCACGTTCTGTTGTAACAATGTTTTACATTGGATTGATCCGTACTTAACTGCTATTTTACTGTTCACTACAAACGCCTCGCGCATTCGTAATTGTCAATGGCGGAAAGGTTTGTTCGTCTAACAACAGTATAGATTAATACAAAATAGACTGTTCGAAAAAAGAACAAAACAATCCTTACAGTTGCAAATAGTAGAGTTCTGTTTTTTTCTTTTTATCTTTAGCCCTTTAATGGAGAGCCTTACAGCAGCCTCCAAGAATAAATGTCTTACTGGCTAATCGTTGTCCAAAAACTGAGTTAAATATAATATTATTTTTTACATTGTACAGACATGATGGAAATTTTACCGTTCTTTTATCGGTTTTTCTAGACATTCTCGATTTTTTTCTTGTTTTATATGAGTTTTTCTTATGCGTAAAATGTCTTAACCATAAACAATACAAGCTTCATTAATAAAATACTTTTGGCGTTCATAAATTTTCTTCGAGTACAAACGTTGCACTGTGACGTCATATATTTTGTTACTGGACATTTGCGTAATGCATTTGCGATGCCCGTTTGTTTGTCAGACAACCCATCTGTGTCAGATGTTCGACGTTTTGATATGTGTACGATATATGGGGTGCGATTTGTTTGCGTCGCTTTTAAACTGAAGGAAAAATGCACTGATTCAAAATGAGTGAAAATAACTATTAATAATAGATATTTGTAGAAGAAACTTTACCTACCTAAAGAAAACATCTTTGAAAACGGAATAAACTATCAACAACATACATCTACAAATGAAGTCACGCCTGTTTCCTAGAGGAGTATGGCAGAGGCCACGGATTTCCAACATATTATGCGCTATGATTTGATTCTTCGTCATTTTGTAAGCGATTGTACAGTCAGCATCATAAATAGCTGAACATAACAATTTAATTTGTTTCACATACCATTAATTGAAGAACAGCTACTTATATGTATAGTAAAAAGTCATAAATATTCTCAGATCATAATTTAAGTTTCTATAATTTGAAACAATAACTTGAATCGATGTTTGTTTCTTTCGATTATTTGATATAAGGTTTCGTAACATGTTAGGCTACTTATAATGCTGACTGTACAATGCATGATTAAATCTACTAACAAACTAACGATACGTACGCCAGATACTGATTTAATATATTAACATGTTTTTCGCTGTAATAAACGTTATCGAAGTCCATTTACAGTGTCTAAACTTAGCAAATAATTTCTTAACTTTCACATTATCTTAAAAACTACGTAAGTAAGTTGCCCATGGTTTTTCTAAATCCAATTATTGTCACATAACTTTTGGGTGACGTTAGTTTATTTCATGTTTTATTTTTACATTTAATGTTCCATACTTTTTTCAATATAATTATAGGAATTATATTATGGTACCTAGTCTACTAGTGACTGGCTATCTGACCTCCACATATCTACATAATGCCATATCGCATAGAAGGATAGGTTGTCATTGTCAGATTTTCGGACTTCTGACTATGTGTGTCTGTTATAGGTTTAGGAATGATACAGAGCTGACGCCATAACATGCTATCCGAGGCTTGGCGGCGTATCTGTATGATTGATCACCGATCCACGAACCAACCGCGTCAAACGCACCTTAACCTTAATCGACCAACCCATACGAGAGTCATTTAATCACGGCCACATACATGAACTTCTCAAAAGTAAATATTATAATGGAAGACAGAATTCATATCTCAACCGCCACATACAAAAGCCCGACCTAATTTCAAGACACATTTTATTATTATTTCATCTTGTTGAACATGATTTACATAAAATGTGAACAACAAATTGACGAGGAAAAATGCATTCAGGAAAAATGTTTGAACGTTAATGATACGAATCAGCTTTCTCGGAATGAATTAATACAGTTCGTGGGTTGTTCAAAAATAGAATGTGTAAATTCAATTGTTATTTTTATCGGGGTTTGGTTCTTCGGTCTTTCAATGGTCGTCTTTTTCTGTTCCTCGTTTGAAATTGAATTAAGAAATACGTCTGAATATAGCACAGAGTATCTACGAGTAGTAACAATACAACAGTTTTATGTGACATGACATCTAGGCATTTTAGCGTTTACGTTTTTTATGAACAACGTTCTTACCTAAACTTACAGTTAGCTTTAATTTTAACACGCCAAACCGAGCATATAAATTATAACAAGATTAACATACAAGAAACACATTTATTTTCTTGCAATTTTAAATCGAAGTTTTGTCCCAATTTTCCCTTAAATGACATTACAACCGCAGAGCAGACGTCACCAAGCCCCTATTCCGGTATAGTTTTAATATTCCATTTCAGCATTTCAATTCATATCCATTATAATTTGATACTTGCATTACCATACACAATTCATTCGCAAACGTTTCTGTAAAGGAACTGGTGAATAGGAAAGTCTTGTTACGTTTGTCGTGAAAGATGACGTCGGTACTCTGTTGGATAGCGGCCAAATAAACAAATATTTTGTAACGAGATATTGTAAAGGACTTGTTATCTGATGACGTAGTGTACTCTTGTAATGTAGTACCAGTACTATGTAGGCGTATTAATTGTTTGTCTAGTGTTTTTGAGACATTTTTACCGGCTTTAGTTGAAACTAAAGCCGGTAAAAATGTCTTATTGGTATTAATTTTATAAATCATCTGATTGGCGCAGTGGCTAAGTGATTGGACTACTGCGCTAAAGGTTGCGGGACCGATTACGGCACGGGGCAAAAATTTGTGCGAACCGCAGATGTTTGTTCCGAATCTGGGTGTTCGTGTATCTGATATATCATGTTTGTGAAACGCAACGACAACACAGGAGAAATTCCTAGTTAGGGACGACGTTTTTCTTATTAAAAAAACAGATATTGACTGGTACTGGAATGACTAAAAATACAAGAAGAAATTCTTGATGAGAAAACGTTTCATAGAGCGAAGAACTCGAGATGGTGAGAACTCGATCGGGTTATGGTGTGTTCGTCACTTAAATATAAGGGAAATAATAATATGAGCAGTGATAATGAAAGCTTAGCGCTTTTGATAAAAGAGAACAATCCAGCCTTCCCTTCGGAAATATCCACCCTCACGTATTATTTTTTTTCTAGTACCTAAGTATTTTATGTCCCAAAATTAGATCATAATGTCTAAAGGAATGTAGTAGTGCAAGATATCACACAGAAATCCTAGGAAATGAAAAAGTGATAAACACATCAGGCATTCAGTTTCAAATGCGCTTGTTAAGTCTATAAAAACTTCGACCTGCTACAAAGCCATTAAAACGTGAAGTATAAAAATACAACAGCCTAGGGGAACTCCATAATTACAAGTTATCAGCGTACAATCGATCACTGTATGTAGAGCAACATTACCGAGGTCTACAAAGGATATTATCCATTATTTCATAAAGAATGAGGTTTCTCTCACAATGGTTATTTCTAATATAATGATCGATTCATACTTCTAAAGATTGATTGACTTACTTCCTGTTTTGATTTTACTTCAACTGGAGGTGTCAAAGGTAATACAGAAAAATAAAATGTTGAAGTGGTTATGAGGCCTTTAGGCGACATTACTTAGCCGATGACCTGTGATAAGTTTAAGCAAATGAATACAAAGGGAATCTATTACAATGTCCAAAAATAGAAATATTGACTAGCTGAAGTAGTTATAGCTAGCCAATATAGCCGGATCAATTTTAGCCAAAGAATTAGCATTGCCATTCAACGTGGCAATGCCGTCAGCCTTTTGGGCACCCTACCAGTAAAAAGCAATGAGGAGAAATACTTCAATGCATAATTTTTTGATTTTTAATTTGTATATATTAAGATGTATAGGTTTTAACGCAGGTAATATAAGTAAATGAATGGGTAAATAATGTAAATTGTTAAAAAAAAATAAGTAACACAATACAATTAACCATTGTATTTGGCAAGATACTATCTACTAGAATTCAGTTGATTTACTTAATCTATTTATATCTTACAATCGTGTCAACACTTCCCTTGATACAATATTGTTTATTGACATAAGTCGCTGGCAACTGTATACTGTGGACTTGTACATTGGGAACCTTACCTTGACATGTCCAAAAGCGAACACGCTTGAATATTTAAAAGCTTTTCATTCATTAATGTGTATGATTTGGTTTGATTATACTAACGAGTGTTCACGTATATAGTTTTTATTGATCCTTGTTTTTTCTGTTTACTTTTCGTCATCACACTTTACACTAATATTATAAAGGCGAAAGTTTGTGCGTGTTTGTATGTTTGTTACCTTTTCAAGCTCAAACCGCAGGACCGATTTTGATAAAAATTGGTATGGAGGTAGCTGATATCCTGTATTAACACGTAGGCTCTTCTCTTTTTATCCCGAAAAATGTAGCGGGTAACACCGCTGGGCGCAGCTAGTTTATCATATTCCAAAAATATTTTAATTATTCAAAATAGCCTCATTTTCATTTCAAAACTTAAGGACTTGTAAGAAATGACAAGGCTTCAAAATTGTGGTCTATCATTATCCAGAAAACTTTTGATTTCGCGGAGCATTTATCGGTTTGATAGGGTGAACTTTCGCTCATATTTCGATATAACAGTATCCAAAAAAACCTTGTAATAACTGACCGAAAAATACCCTCAGTTTTTGTCATCCACAGAAATACGTTTCACAGAAATTGATGTAGCCACCAAACGACCGACCCCATTTGTTCAGATGGCTGTAATTTTATTTTGTATGGATTTCACTAATACGTTTATTTTTTTAAGAAATGATATGACACGTGATAAATTAGACAATGATTTACATTTGAAAATAGCTTTAAGAACATACATTGCGGTAGAATTTTCCTTATGAAAAAATTGGTATGTTTATTTTTTGGATTTGAGATTGTACTGGAAGTAGGTTGTCATTGGCTATGCAAATTATGCATAATATTATGACGCAGCGGCTCTGTACCACCAATACTGCGATCCTCAAGCCGCTTGCCAAGTGTGGGGTTAAAAATATGATTGGTTTCCTATCTAATGCTGAAATAATATCTTACCAATTACTTGGTTACTATCTATTTATAGTATACACAGTTCTGAAGAATTTATAGCCAGTAATTTTAAGCGGACTTGTGAGTGCTAAAGGTTAACAAAGAAGCGACCCCATTGTTTGAAGATAATCTTGTTTGGGATGGAAACTATTTAGTTAAGGGCGGCTTAGCTGTAGGTCGTTGTGGTTTGTGCCCTGATTGGGACTTGGTGTTCAAGGCATTCTGATTTAATTGGATATCGTGTTTTGTTAGCAGGTTTGGAGTACTACATAACACGTACTGTTGTTGTTGTATTTCGGTAATACAGAGATTGGAAATAATTTTTCGGTTTTCAATTTTATGGCTTTAGAAATATGTTTTAAAATTAAAGTAGGTATTGGTCAACATACATGCGTGACAACGTATTTCAAAAACTAAAATTATAAAGGCGAAAGTTTGTATGTTTGTTACTTCACGCTAAAACAGCTGGACCGATTTTAATAAAATTTGGTATGGAGGTAGCTGACAGTCTGGATTTACACATAGGCTACTTTTTATCTCAAAAAAATATAGCGGGTGACACTGCTGGGCGCAGTTATTAATTATTTAAATTTACCCGGAATTTTACACTATCATACTTTCAATTGACGACCTGATTAGCGCAGTGGCTAAGTGATTGGACTGCTGCGCTAAGGGTTGCGGGTTCGATTCCCGCACGGGGCAAAACTTTGTGCGACCCACAGATCTTTGTCCCGAGTCTGGATGTTTGTGTATGTGATATTTCATGTTTGTGAAACGCACCCACGATACAGGAGAAATACCTAGTGTGGGGCGACGTTTTTTAAAAAAAAAAAAACACAAAACACAATTTATTACAAATCAAAAATCGAACATCAAACTCAACTTACTTTATGAATAATTCCAGTATTGGTTTTCCTTGTATTTGGAATAGTTACCATAACTTTCTAACGATCCCTATAAGGATAAAAGGCGTGACGTGCTCTCTATAAATTGCAAAAGCAAAACACCCGACCAACAATAAATTCCTGGCCGAATATCGCAAACCATTCGAGTACGCCTACCGCCAACTCGAGATGAAACTACGAGAAACAGAAATATCTTTCCTTTACTCAGTTATTTACTAACATCGACTAGGTACTGTGTTCAATTTGTTATAGGGAGGTTTTCGATCACCCTTATCTTCGTTTCTGCAGAAAGGCTTGAAGCAATCACAGATGAGGGTATTATTTGCGCAGCGCCGGCTCTCGACTGAAGATGACAAAGTGTGTGATTGTATGGCACTGAGAATCGAACGGTATTCAGTGTGAGTACTATACAGGGTATTATCAGAATCCTAAGAAAATATAATATGCCTACATTAACTTATGTGTGTGAAGGAAGATATTGCAAGTGTTTATATTTAATCAGTGGGATTACCATAAGCTTGCATTGCAGGACATCAGGACACAGCTGCATCTCGCGTTCACAACGGAAAATTACCTGCAATACATGTCCATAGTAAGCCCCCTTACCATGAACTGTTAAAGCAGGACAATTTAAGTTGTTTAAACTCGACGCCACATTACACTGCACGTAGCGGAGTCTCGCTTTCATATCGTAAACTGTCCTGTTTTGAGAGTTTATGGTTAACTGGCTGGAGTTTATACATACGCATTTCGCCGCCCATCAAAATCCCCATGTAATTGGTAGCGAGGCTATCACCATAGGGTTACGCACAAAGTAGTCACCTTTGTCACTTACTTGCCCGAAGGTAATTGTATCCTTAATCCCAAATGATATGAAAAACTAAACCTTAAGTTGTTAAAACCCAACAGCTTTCTAAGACCCAATATCATTACATTAGAACGTAATCCCGAAGCATCTAACCATCTTATTTATTGAAAACTTGTTTTTGTCGGCGACAAGGAAGCTTGGGTTCCGTGACTTGGGCAAATCCGGGCAATAAAATGAACCGTAAAACCTGTTGGCGACATACCCTGGTAACAAAACGGATTGTGAGTCAAGGGCGGCCAAGGTTAAGGGCACATAACTTCTCCTCAAGATAATGCTGGTAAAGTATCATTTTTGAGGCATGAAAATCGTTTTCGTTGGCAAAATTTTACGTGATTTTATTAGAAAGGATTTTTTGTTAAAAGGTTTGCGTGTTAAAGATCTTTTTGACGAGCCTTAGGTATTTAAGGGGTTTGTTGCCTTCAATCTATGATTAACCGTGTTTACCTGAACTATGCTGCGAGTACACCTTATGTGTTGAGACACCTTCGATCTTCAATTGGTTTGTGGTCAAATGCGTATGTGTGCTTTCAAATGAAGGCGTAAATTCATTCAACTATAGATATCGACCTTATTCAATTCCTATTTATTTAAATAACTTTTTGTGTATGTGTAAGTTTAATATTATTAACCTGTTAGTTTATTAAGTACAGCTAAACACTCTGTTCTTTTGAACATAATCTTTAATATTTGTTAATGTTTTTCGGATGTGGCTTTTCTCGATTCAGAATTTTTCCATAACTTCTCCAATTTTTTTAAAATAATATTATGTGCAGTGAAAGACTATAGATATAGAAAATGTCGAATTATCTCTCGAATTGTTTAATTCGACAACATTTAAAATGAGTCAGTCAGCAAAAACGATTTGATTCTCACGTAGATAAAGTTGTTTTCTTGACAAACGGTCTCTGCATTAATCAACCCTCCCACAACGGACACTAAAAAAGAAAGTTGATACAAAAATCAAAAAGAAAACCCAAATAACTTCTGAAAGGACAACGACCCCTAGCGATTTATTGCGCAAGGACTTTTACAACTCAATAAAACAATTCGTTTATTTCCTACAATTAGGAGGTATCCTGCAGCGATGGGGTTGACATTAAGTGCGACCTACGCCTTCCGATCCTATTCAACTGTCAGACATATTCCACAAATAAAATATAATGGTTATAATACCCGTAATGATGGCTATGTGAATTCTGGTGTTCTAATGTTTTTAATCTATTACAGGCATATTTCCTGGTGAAATTTGGGTATTAATGGCGAAAACTCAATCTTTTTTTAAGCGCCCCACATTAGTAATTTCCTGTACCGTGGGAGCGTTTCACAAACTTGAAATATTACATACACAAACACCAAGACTCGGGACAAACATTAATTGCGGATTGTACAATTTTTTGGCTAGTGCGAAAATCGAAACCACAGCCTTCAGCGCAGCAGGCCAATCACTTAGCCACTCTGCCAATCAGGTCATCTTTGTTTCTAGCACGGCTCTATCTACCCCATCGGGGATTATGGCATGATGGTACATACTAGGGATAGGATCAGAAGGTGTAGATCGTAATTTACGAGTTTACGGCTAGTAATATAGTTGTCTTAATTAATTAAGATTGACGCTGTTTACTGCCGGGCTTATGGTAATGTTCGTTTTTTCCTCGGGCGGTTGGCCTATATGCTTTATATTTAAGATAGGAGTTAAGTAGGTACTTGAAATAAGGCAGGAGAGCCTGCAGTTGTCCTGATGTCTATACTTAGTAACATTTTCAGAGACTGCCTCGTTGGCCTAGTGGTTGCTAAGCGCGACTGCTGAGCACGAGGTCCTGGGTTCGAATCCCGGGTCGGGCAAAGTGTTAGTAGCAGCACGGAGTCTGGATTTGTGCCCGATTGATGGCTATAGGCTCGCCCCCTGTTACATTGGGACCTAAAAACATAACTGGCGAAATGTGGGTGTACTGTATGTGCACCTCTGCCTACCCCTTCGGGGAATACAGGCGTGATGTTATGTACGTAACATTTTCATACTTTTGTGTTTGACTAAGGGTATTAATGAAACAAGTGGTGGTTCACTGTAGCGTTCTAAGAGGGATGCCTTTGTTCAACAGTGGACATCGTCCGGCTAATGATGATGACAAATGAAATGGCTGTTTTTGCATACAAACCTTTTTCGTTTGGTAACGTCATAAGAAAATAGATTCAGCCGCATTTTGCATTGTTAATTCATTTTCAATTCCACAACAAACATTTTTATAAGTTTACGCATTGTGGTTGTATTGAGCTTGTTATTAGGTTTGTTAGTTATACGCTATACAGGGTGTAATATAAGCAGTGTATTGTATATACAGGGGGCGGTTTGGGAACCTGCGTTGACAGTGCCAGCTGTGCGGAATTATCAACATTCAGCCGAACACGCCCACACTGTATAACTAACTCACAACCAGGAGCCATTAATTATAGTATTTTTTTTAAAAAGAAGGAAAATATATGAATTCAAAAGTCTCACAAAGGAGTAGGCAGAAACCAAGGACTCACACACACGGACAATACAGATGGTATGTCTGCTTTTTTTTTATTCAATTCATGTTTGTTGCACGCACTCCGTTTTCCTACATATATACAATAATGCAAAATTTCATTTCAATCAGATGTCAAGAAGAGATAATTTATTTCCATAAACTTAATCACAAAGTAACATATACCTATATAGCACCTTACTTAAATAAATACATGCAGCTTAACAGGGGTATCTTGCCTGAAATATGTAGTCCTGTATTTCAGGCGATAAGGGCTCACATAATATGTAACATACAAATAAACTAACATAGATACACACGTACATTGCAAGTTAAATAAAAGCTTGGAATAAAAATATTTTCAGTATTTTCAGTTCAAAAACAACTTTATTCAAAATCTTGGTTCTTAAGAATCATTACTTGCCAATTTACCCACACTTACTACTTGACAAAAAATTTTAAACACAAGACGTATACACTTATTTAATAAAACAAGGATTTCCAATAGCAATTTTATTTTAAAATATCGGTTTTCTTTGGCAACATGCCAAACCTTTTCCCTTTGTAGATGAGTCTATTGTCTGTTCGTTCGTGACTGTTAGAAATTACTTTCAATTCATTCGATAAAATATTTTCTTGCATATTTAAAAAGTAAGTTAGATTGTGGCTGGCCAGGCGCTTGAATTGAAAAGAGAACGCCACTTCCGGGCCCATTCCTGAGCCCAGCGTGTTACAGACATAGGTAATAAAAAGTGGGAAAAATTGGCATTTTATGTTATATCTGTTATTTAACAAATAACCTCAATTTAAAATGTATATTAAATCCAATTTAATGATAATGGTACAGAGTATAGTCTCCTATTAAAGAAGAATACCTCTGTTTACCCTAATCTCAAACACTATCACATCATAGGCGTAATTGTGTACCAACATGATAAAACCAAAAATAATTTCTTAAGACCCAACTACAGGCAACAAATCATAATATTAATCACAAGGCCAGTAATAAATAATGTTTACGGAGCAGAACAACTAATAAGTTCTATTGTCCAAAAATACCTGAGGATACAATTATCCCCTACAGTCTACACGTAACGATGTACACTGTAGAACATAAAAAGGGGAGGGAGGGTTAAGTTGGTTTCACTGTCGATGTCGACAAATTATCTTGTACTTGTGGTCGTCCGATAGTCAAAATATCTTAATAGTTAGTTGTGAAGGAGATTATTACATTATAGTATACTTAACCACCATAGCACCGACAGCATTTTGTAAGTGCTAGCAGACAGATATGACTGTCCAATTCTGAGACACTGGATTGCACTCCATTTCTCAAAGTGATGTATAATACGTGTTCAGCTAACTAACATAGTCCCTAAGTTAAAGTTTTAAAGTCTGAAATAAATGATTATTATTATTATAACACTAGCTGCGCCCCGCGGTGTTACCCGGTACATTTTTTATGGATAAAAAGTAGCCTTTATATTAATCTAGGGTGTCAGCTACCTCCATGTGAAATTTTATTCAAATCCATTCAGTCGTTTTTACGTGAAAGAGTAACAAACATCCATCCATACTTACAAACTTTCGCATTTATAATATTAGCAGGGATTATAGCTTTCTGCAATCCTTCCTAACATAGTAACTACATCAGCTAATAGTGAAGAGAAAACTTTGTACAACTTTTAAGCATATTTCGCACTGAGACGTGCGTGAGATTTCGGATACTTAAAGTTTATATGGAGAAGCAGTGTAGAAGGCTAGAAAAGTTTAGCTTAACTTCGACAATTATAACTTTAGGTGTCGCATTTGACTTTCACTGTGCGTAGAGTTTTTTCTAGACTATAGGTACTTTGTGAATGGACGTTGTATTTCTTTATCGCTCGTCTTTACGGCTTAATGTTGCGACTTCTTGAATTAAATTACTTCTCTCGAGATCTTCTGATCCCTTATTTTAAAATACGGCGAGCTCAAACGGGAAACGAAATTATACAATATACGACCAAGATGTTTTTCGTGCGTTTTATTTACATTCAGCTACTGAAATTTGATGCTTATGTTAAGAAATAAATGAAAATGTTAGCAATCATAGATAAAATTATGGTTGTAAGGATGGAAAACTGCAAACATTGTAAACATGATCTTTTTAGGGTTCTATCTTAATTTTAAATGTTATCACTACATAGGGCAGCCTTAATAATATATGCATCATCTTTATTCAAAGAAATTTTGTTGAGTTTGCCAACATTTCAATGGAAAAATATTCATAACTTTTTGAACAATGATTATATTGTAATGCCCATTCAACTATTTCAGTACTGGCATCACAATCAAAACTTCTCAATAAATCTCGACTAAACAATAGTCCTGACATTCACAAACCACGTAGTCATTACCAAAGGATTTATCTCCCACTGCCGACGTATTTCAAGCCTGATTCATGACGTCACTTTACACACTCCAATTCCTATAGCTCCATAGATTCTTTATTCTTACTTTTGGATACAACCCAAAGTCAGTCGCAGGATCAATTTGCCAACTTTGGCAGTAAAAAGTCTGTGGAGACAGTTTCAGTGTAAATTTCTTTGTTATCGCCCTTTTATGGTCAAAGAGACAATGAAGAGTTGATGGCTTAATGCTTCGAGTTATAAATGTTATATGTATCTACATGCATATTTTTGTATAATAATAATACTTCTAAATATCGGTAAAGATGTAGTAAAACGCGGTGTAGATAAAATTCTAGCTCGTAAATACGTCTGCATGAAAAAAACAGTTTTCCCGGTATAAACAAATCTGAATGAGGTTTGAATTTATCTCAATAACACTCATAATAATAGTCACATGATTGTTGAACTCCGAACTAAATATTATTGAAGAGAAAAGTATATTCAGGATCTACTAGACTAGGTTATATATTTAAGCAAAATTGGATGGAAAACAAGTGATATTTCAAAATACTTTGCTACAGAACAACCATGAAGAAAAAACCTACTAAATAAAAGTTTCGGTGTAACAAATGATATTTTTGGGTCATTATATTGAGAAAATAATTCTTTTTCAACTAGAGACCTCTGTCATATTATTGTCTGACTAGTTTGTTGAATAGTAGTTAAAAAGCCTTTACGTGGCTTCAAGATATAGCTCATGAATATATTAAAACATTTCATAAATTATATAAGATTTTGATATTGTGATGGTTATGTTTCAATCTCTGTCTGGTAAAATTCATGGTACAGTTAGCAGCATAAGTAGCTGAACAATTATTCTTTTTAACATACCATTAATATTCTCAGGTTATCAGTTGAACGTTTCTACAATTCGAAACAATAACCTGCATTGTTGTTTTTTTCTTTCAATATTTGACATAAGGTTTCTTCTTAACATGTTTAGTTATACTGCTGACTGTACAATACGGTAGCGGTGTAGATTGGTGTCTGACATGAAGAGCTTCATTACGCTTCTTTCTGGAATAAGATGACCTGTACAATATCAGCTTCTGGCTATCCTTAAAGGAAATTGACGTTTGCCTACCATTGTTATTTAAATCAAGAACGCTTGTCATACAAAAGTATGAGCATTGATTAATCACTTTGCCATATACAGCCAATTTATCTACATAGCTCGTGTTTTTATCTATTTAAAGCAAAAAACCGTAGCAAATGGACCTCCTTTGAATATTTAGAGTTTAATTTTAAGGAAGAGATTACTTGACGACCCATCGTCTGTACAAAGAGGCTTAATAACGTTAATCATGGAATATTTACATCCCACCACTGAGGTTTGATGTGGTTTAATTTCGCGTAACGTTTTCATTTGTTTGTATTATTTTTTATGCCAGGATTTTGGTGGAGGATACCTAAAACGCATACATACAACAACCATTCGTTTAATGTTGGTTTTTGTTCAATCCGTAACTTTTATAATTATTCCAAAGCACTATTGAACGGAGCAGTTTTTGTAATTTTGAAATATAGTTTTAATTGGTACATCATTCTGCAGTCACATTTAGACATTTTTGCATTATATTAATATCATCGACATTCAACCTCAAAAGCAGATTGAAGATATGTTTATATAGGGATTTAGCTTTCCTAGTAACGCCTTTACGACCAAACCGCTGGAAGGACGTTGATGAATTTTGGAGTGTGAAAGAACATAAGCCGCTTGCAAAAGCGAATAAATAATAAAAATAGGTACTGTGACGCTGAATATCTATAAATATATAAGTTTATAACCATCAGTTTACTATGACTCAGCTAGGTTGTTCACCCTGCTCGTAAATTTGCGTTAAAACATCAGGACATCGGCAACACGTCGACTTTACCAAGAAAAACTCTTAAAGAACAGTTTGGTCAGTCCCCTGCCGTCTTCAGCCTTGTTAGACCTTGTTACAGAACTCTTCGCCTTCTTGAAGTGTGTTGAGACGTGTGACGTAGTAATATCAAAATAGAATCAATTACGAAATAAAGAAAAATCTCGCTCAAATCTTGAGCGAAAACAAATCTTAGTAAAAATACGAATACTTTTATACTCATTGACAGAACAAGATTTATTATTCAATATACGTTTACTATTAAATTGAGTAAACGGCGAAATTATTAAAAAAATTACAACTCGGAAAGTAATGATGTCAATTTTGAAACTTAACAATGGAAAAACTCATAATTCCTTGGAATTTAACCAGCAATTTAACATAAGTAAACCTCGTGGTCTACATTCTCGATACAATATGAAGACCAGTTGCTAAGCGATTAGACTAATGCGCTAGGTGTTGCGATCGATACCTGCACGGGACAAAATTTTGTGTGAACCGCAGATGTTTGCCCTGAGTCTGGGTGTTTGTGTATGTGTATTTCATGATAATTAAACGCATCCACAATACAGGAGCAATTTCTAGAGTGAGCTGATAAGTAAACAAATCCTACTATCCTACTAATATTATAAATGTGAAAGTTTGTGAGTATGGATGTGTGGATGTTTGTTACTCTTTCACGCATAAACGGCTGGACCGATTTGGTTGAAATTTGGTATGTAGATAGGTTATACCCTGGATTAACATATAGGCTACTTTTTATCCCGAAAAAATGTCGCGGGTAACACCGCGGGGCGCAGCTAGTAGTATATAAAGTTAAGTTTTCATTACGCTGATAAATGCGTAATATTCTGAATGTATTGTTGACAAATCGATATCCGACTGTATAAATAGACCCGAAATCAACAGTATTAAGTCTCTTCGTGCAATCTGAATGGAAACAATGTTAATAAAATCAATCATGCAGAACTAATACTCTACGTCTGAGTGGTACGTATTATCTAATAGGATTACAGTGACGTCTGGTATTAATATAATGCTGTGTTATGTTGTATATGTACATACTGTTATATGAATTTTATTTTTGTTTTTTTTTTTAGAACTTGTCTCTCGCAGTTAGCTCTGAGGGAGCTCTTACTGCTTAACCGGTCATTTGGCGAGACCTAATAAAAGGCCTCCAGCCAGGCTTATAAACTAAAAATTACAAACTGTTATATGAATATCGGGATTT
The DNA here is from genome assembly GCA_946251915.1 of Abrostola triplasia. Taxonomy (NCBI): domain Eukaryota; kingdom Metazoa; phylum Arthropoda; class Insecta; order Lepidoptera; family Noctuidae; genus Abrostola; species Abrostola triplasia. The sequence continues at coordinate 3,361,701 of OX276425.1, forward strand.
ATTCATATGTAGGTAAATGTTATGAGTTAGTCAATTGTTGAAGTGCTTTAAAAATATCTCTGCTGTTACTTAAATAGGAATTTTGGTATAACAGCCTCTGACTGCCTTGTTGGTCTAATGGTCGCTAAGCGCTACTGCTGAGCACGAGGTCGTGGGCTCGAATCCCGGGTCGGAAAGTGTTACTGGGTTTTTCCATTAGGTAAATCTCAGTAGCACGGGTTCTAGATTTGTGCCCGGTTAATGGCAATAGGCGACCCTATTACATTGGGACCTAAAACATAACTGGTGACTGGGTATATGTGCACCTCTGCCTACTCTTTCGGAAATTACAGGCGTAATTTTATGTTATGGTAAAACAGCTCCCTTACCATGAACTTTTAAAGCGGGACAGTTTACGTTGTGGATGTAAGACTCAGCTTGCGCCACATCCAGAGTAAAGAGGCGTCTTGCTTTCACACCGTAAAGTATGCTGCTTTGAGAGTTTATGGTAAGGGTCTAATTAATATAATATTTTAACGAACATCAAATAGTACTTTCTTTGATTATGGTCGGTGAGACCTCCTCAGATTTTGGTAGGTATGTTACATGCAAGGAAAACGCGAAACCCAAGCTATACGTGCTTAGATTCCCACAGAATTCTCTCTACAGAACTTCCTTATCCTTGCATTTATATAGAAAAACGTCTAAGAGAATAATTCACAGCCATATACGATGTCATCGAACACATTCTGGCAAGGACTCAACTGGCATCCACATAGATTGTTATTCACGCAAGTAATCACCGGGAAATGGCTAGTTATTCAGAAACTGAGAAAATGCAGAATAGAATGGAAATATATGGTTATTAAAAAAGATTTAAATTTGAACGAAAATGGTGATTTAAAGTTGAATGTGGTTGTAAGTTTGATTAAAAATAAGTTACGAAAGTTAAAATAATGGGATTTTTTAGCAATCTTCAAAGAATTAAGATGAATGAAACCTAATTTCGAGTTTCTGACAGATAATGTGAGTGATAGCATAGAGCTTACCTGATTAACGCAGTGGCTAAGCGATTGTACCGCAGCGCTAAGGGTTGCGCGTTCGATTTAAACATTTTTAAGGTACCTATACCTATGACATTATAAAACTTTTACTTGGTTTGCCATTACTTTAAAATCGTAATCAGTGATATTAATTTGTATTACTAAATTTTAAACGTGCACTCGTGTTTCCCCAAGCTTATGGTTTCATAAATGAATTAATAAAATTTAGTAATACAAATTAATATAAAACCCACCCACACTAATATATTACCCATAAAACCTCGGACCTAGGCCAGAGATATGCGAAGCTGACCGCCAACCTCCAGTATTGGAGAGGCACCGCAAGAAGAAGAAGAAGGCAAGTCTTCAGGGAAATTTCCAAAAACATACATAATTATATCAGATCTTAAGAAATCTATTATTTGGAAACCGCTGCATTTCCTCAAAGTGCACCACTTAAAGGAAATAAAGTGATTGTGGAACCACATCGCTGGGAACTTTCTAGGCGTTGATATATAACAGGATTGGAAGTTTAAAACGCGGCAGATTTAACAGCTTAAAATATAGCTTAAGTTAAATTGTTTCACGGCCATATATCTGCGTTCATATAGTAATTTATTGTAATAAACTTTTGGGACGTGACTCCTTGAAATAGGGCCTCAAAGTATGCGATTATTTTAATTAAGTTGAATAAGTTACTAGAATCGATCTCGTTTTTCTGTGAGCGTTAAACTGTAAGGGTGAACAAAACATACCTAGGCTTTAAAATATTCAATACTTGCCGCGCCCCGCGTTATTACCCAAGTAGCCAATGTGTTAATCCAGGTGTCAGCTACCTCTATATAAAATTTCATTAAAATCAATTCAGTAGTTTTTACGTAAAAGAGTAACAAACATCCATCCATACTTACAAACTTTCGCGTTTATAATATTAGTAGGGATGTAAGTACTCATTTGAGCTACACGATAGTAATAAAAAGAGGCTTAAAACCTACTTTGAAGTAAAACAAAAAGAGAATAAACTGACATTTCTCATCTCGCTTCAATTGTTGTCGATGTGCCTAGAAGACAGGCAGCGTGTTCTTAATTCGAATTTTCAGGACAAAGAACCGAAGTTAAAATGGAAACTCTTAAAAAGTTTATACTCGCTGGAACCAGCACCTGCTAGAAAATTCATCATCATCATAGAAGTGATTTCTTTATCTACTTAGTCGACTCCACACGTGACCAATGGCTGGTTCATTTTTTGGCCAAAGAATTAGCATTGCCATTCAACGTGGCAATGCTGCCAGTCTTTTGGGCACGTTACCGGTTGACATCGATAGGGATGAATTTTTTTATGCTTTTTAACTTTTTATTTTTGTGTATATTTTTTTATTTTGTATTAGATTTATCTACTCAAGTTTTTGAAAGTTTGTATGCCGTACGCTGTTTTAGGCACCTCAAGTCGCTAGTTTAAAACACATTAAAACGACCATAAAAGTACTGAATCGTTTTGTTTGTTGTATTATTCATACTGCTTCTTTGTGTGAACCAACAAAAACAATCTGTAATAAGTTATACCAATCTGTTTTGTAGAAATATATTTTTACTTTCAAAGTTTGGTGTAAAATAACAACATAAAATCACGCCAGTATTCCTCGAAGGGGTAGGCAGAGGTGCACATATAGTACACCTACATTTCCCCAGTTATGTTTCTTTTAGGTCGAGCCTATTGCCCCCAACCGGGCACAAATCCAGACTCCGTGCCGCTACTAAAAATAACCTAATGGAAAAACCCAGTAACACGTTGCCCGACCCGGGATTCGAACTCAGGACCTCGTGCTGAGCAGTCGCGCTTAACAACCACTAAACCAACGAGGCAGTCTGTTGGTGTAAAATGGTTAGTGTTTAATTTTGTTTTGCTGCAAAAAGCGTTTCTGAATTATACTCATTACAATCATACATCTGACCAACAAATCATATAGTTCCATGTACCGAAAAATATGAGATTAATATTCCGTATTTTATTTTTCATTCCAAGAATTATGCACGGTTTCTATGAGTGAAACCTCAAGCAAATGCATCTGCATCTGCTGGCAAAACTGAATAAAAAAAACAATAATAATCAATGAACAAATCACTTCTTATTTCAAATCGAATCTTTGTTACCCAACTCGTTTCGCAACAAAAATGTAATCTAACCTCAATCCAAGGAGCAAATGCTTCCAGCCAGTAATAACGGGACAAAAGAAGGACGCAGGCTATCAGGCTATCTCACAAATGTCGCTGCATAGCTGACAATATTGTAATGACATAGCCCGAAGCCCGGATATCTCCGAGTGTCCCTACAAGGGCACAAGGTCACTGTTCGAGGTCAAAGTTTTGCGTACATCGAACTCTTTATGGCTAACATTTGACGCCTTGGTTGAAAGAGGTTAGATGGATTGTTTATTTACATAATCGCTTAATGATGTGTATAACGTATTTGTTCTCTAGAGCAATTGGTAAAGGTGTACTTTGTGAGGCAGTATTGTGTAGATAGTAGTTTACTTGTCATGAGGGCTGTAAACCAACATAGACAAAGTAAATAGGGGCGAGCTTAATGTGTGTTTTAAGGGCAATTATTAGCAAAAAAAGAAACATAAATATGGCCTTAAAACCTGATTATTAAATGCCCGAGTTAGAATCGATAGCCTTATGCATAATGTGAATTTGAACTGTTTATACCCACCATTTATAAATCGATACATAATAAAGTAGGTACTATTCAAAATGCCCCTAGCCTGTCTCGCAACGACCACTAGTCTATGTGAATGATTCACTGTAGACAATATTCTGTTACAGGTCTTATAAGCCTTAGCTAGAATACTTAATCCCTAGTCAATGTGTGATTAAATTAATTCTTAATCCTCACATTAACGATGCCTTAATATGATGCTACATATGCCAATGTAATAGGTTTATTAACCTAATCTGTAAGCCTGATCGATCTAAGTCAGTGTCCTATCAGTGTCCTTAATTGTGCGTAGACCTCGTTTTTTTGGGGAAATCCTCATGGACTTCTTCCATCATAATATGTACCCTCTATCCATTGTATGCCTACTTTTACTAGGGTAAACCCCAGGGTCGCCTCCTAGTTGCCATTAATAGGTCGAGAGATGCAGGATCAGCGTACGCTGCAGCTTTTTGATTGTAAACCTACTCGTAAAATTCACCTAAACAAGTAATGATGTATTACGCTTTTTTATATAACTTTAAGTCATATAAGTCATCATTGCCGACTGGTATCCGGCCTAGAATTGACCACCGCCTTTCCTCCCGTGGTTATCGTAAGAGGCGACTAAGAGAAAATTCAGAAGATGGGTACCAGCGTCGTCTGTAACTTCACCAGCAATACTGCGATCCCCAAGTCACTTACCAAGCGTGGGGATTATACCCCCCCCCCCATTCCAAGAGTGGCCCTTGTTCAACAGTGGACGCGTTCCGGCTGATGACTAAAATATTTTTAATATTTAGAGATAACTGAAAATATTTTCTAATGTATGATTTTGAATGCGCAATTATTATCTTTCATTCAATGTAATAAGTAATTCTTCTGAGAATAAGCGTCCGTATTAATACAAATTCATTGGGCACAGAATGAGTGAATTCATTTAATTTGCTAATGTAAATATGCTTGGGTGAACATGTATTGTGGCTGCTAACTGTTTAATTAAAAAGGTTTGATTACGCCCACGTTTAAAAATTAACTTCAAGTTAATTGATTCGTATGCTATTTTAATTAGAGTTGTATATTTGGTATTATGCCTAATGTTAATAACTTACGAGACTTACGAAAAATGTATAATGAATCACCGGACAAATGGTCCAGAGCAATTATATAACTGGCGAAAAATGGGTGTACATACATATGTGCATCTCTGCCTACCCCTTTGGGGAGAGATTGTAGAGTTATAGAAGCAAAGATCATAAAAAATACCTTGCCTACTCGAATTTATGTAACATAACATAACACCACGCCTGTATTCCCCAAAGGGGTAGGCAGAGGTGCACATATAGTACACCCACATTTCGCCAGGATGTTTTTAAGAATTTATGTAAATAGAATGTAACGACAAACGACAGTCCACGAGATATAATATTATCTGTACACTTAGAAGAGGACCGACTTGATCCTGTCAATAGTATCCGCGGCCATTTTGAGTGGTTCCTCTCTTCTAACAATATCCATTCACATTTCTGTCTTCCAATATCGTTTCGTTCAATCCGTGTATCTCACTTGGTAACTCTTTTTGCTGTATTCAATCGATTTACATATTTTTTTAATACCTATAGCATCTTGTATTTAAGTATGTGTGATTGGACGCTTTGATTTATTGAGGACAGAGGAAGATTCTGAAGGAACGAGGTTAAACAAGTAACTAAGCAAAGGTATTTATAACAATGATTATAACTGCCTATGACTGACTGACTGCTAGGCAAAGGCCTCATCTCTGATAGACAAATATTGAGCATTGATCACCACCGCTAGCTTAATACGGACCATTTCAGATAATCCCTACTAATATTATAAACGTGAAAGTTTGTAAGTATGGATGGATGTTTCTTACTCTTTCACGTAAAAACTAAATGGATTTTAACGAAATTTCATATGGGTGTAGCTGACACCCTGGATTAACACGGGCTTTTTATCCCGAAAAAATGTAGCGGGTAACACCGCGGGGCGTAGCTAGTTAAAAATAAGTTTTTCTGTTAGTCAGTGGTGTTTTCGAATATCTAAGAAACTATTTATGGCATTAAAAAATCACATTGATGTGTGTGAACCTGCGACCTTGTGCATACAAATCCGGTATGTCGCCTACTGGGCTACCATGACAGTTTTTTAAAACTTTCTTAGCAAAAATAAGCTATTCATAACTTGCTTCTAAAATTTAAACTTCAAATAGCTTAGAAAATGTTCAAGTTTTACTAGATCCTACAAACTAGAAGTTGTTCTCATAAACGTGGCTGCTGAACAATAGAAATACGACGCAATAAAACTTAAAGCGTCGGAACTCTATCGGTGACGAAACGACAATCGATACCGAGAACTTTATTGCGATTTTAATTAAATTTCAACTTCGATTGCTAGTTTTGTTTGAGATAAACTGTTTACCTGAGTAAATGTACTTCCGATGGACTACAATCTGTTTTCTTTTTTAAGATTGCGAAATTTTTACTGAGTTTTGTTCCAGTTTTTATATACTTAGGCATCTCTTGATGGAATGTCCCTCAAAGCGGTTCATAGGTGGACGGATTTGAATTTAGGAGATAAAAGGGATCGCTTGATATTTCGATTCGTTTTCAGGGTTTTATTTTGTGACGCCATTGCAAAGAGAAGTTCTGTTTGATCTGGATGAAATCTCTTTTTTGAAAAGAAAGGATTCGATTTCTATTATGTCAATTTGCTTTTCTAGGAATTGTCTGCCTCCATGACCTATGTAAGGTATTTATTTTAATTAATTATTATATGTAGTATATTACATAAGTTGATCGATTAGCACTATCACTAAGAATTAAGTACCTAATGCTCGGGATTAAGTAAAAGATCTGCAATTTTTTTAAGGTTTTTCCAGTGGCCTTACAAAAAGAAAATGTGCTTGCAAGGCATGTTAAAAACATTAAAAACTGATTGGATAATGTCAGAACAATGTAATCTCAAATCCTTTCAATACAAAGCATTCACAAATTCAGTCACAGCATCATAGGGTCAACGAACTCACTTTTCTACTTTTGGTGTTGGCAATGAACTACGATAAGATGGGCTGATTGATTGCTTTTCATTTGTTTCGCTATCCCAACACCAAGACACCACTTTATGTACCAATATTTCCTATTACACTTATCCAATTATTATTCCGTATACAACGAAGACTAATATCCTCAGAGATGTCAGTGAGATATTAGTTGTATGCTCGCATATGCTATGATAGATAACAGACTTATTTAATTACTTATTTTCCGTTTTTTCGTGGTTAGGTACTTAATCTTATGACCCATACACAAATGATGTAAAAATGACTCGAAATAATGTAATTATGCATAATTATCTACGTTTATGGAATCTACCCCAAGCCGCTTGTCAAGCGTGCGGATTATGGCAACCCCTCCCTTTACCTAAGGGGGAGGCTTTGGTTCAACAGTGGACGTCTTCCGGCTGATGATGATGGAATCTACCAAAAGTACCACAAGGAGTGCAAGAAATGAGCCTATACGGAGTGATGATATACTACCTCGTAGGTACCTAAATACGCTCTGGATGGCCGACCTTACTAGCATTCTGACTAGCCATTCTCTAAACAATGGTAAAACTTTTGTCCATATAACAAAGCTTCATCACCATCATCAGCCGAAAGACGTCCACTGTTGACAATAAGCTTATGCTATAATAATTGACGAAGAAGAAGAGTGACTTGGTACTGAGTTAGGCCGATATTTTTTTTTCTACTGGCGCACAAACCCGAATTTCCAGCCAGCTCCGATTTTCAACCAATGTTTTATCATTTGTCAAACGGTCTACAGCAGCATTATAAACGCATTTGTCTGAAATCTGAAACCGATTGCGAAATGTTACCAACGTTATTTATTTGTTTCGCCCTATTTGAGCGGTGGCAGGCCAGTCTATAATTTAGAGTAAGCCAGCTAGTTAGTTTAATTGCTACACAATACATTTATTATATTTTTTACACTTTTATGCCAAGCAAATAAGGGATGTTTATCAAAGAATCTATACGATGCAAGTGTTTAATTTAAAAAATATTAACATGAATAAATGAAACCAAAATGGTGACGTGAAGAAACATTAAAAATTGTTTAGTAAGAATTTGAAGTTCTTCCAATTTTTGACTTCTATAGATGATAATTTTTTTTGTTAGTTGAGCCACAATAATTCTAAAATTTAAAATAAAAAATTATTTGTCGCATTGTCATCTACAAGATAGAAAGAATTGGCAGTAAAGTGAAGCCTATTCCCAGCAATCGGTGATACCGGGCTGAAATGATGATGATGATAATCATCTACCTAAATACAAAACCTACGTTTCCATTTACGTCACTTTGATACGAGGGTCAAACTGAAAGTTCTTAGAAAATCAAAAACTGATTACATTAGCCAGTTATTAGTTTTATTATATATTTTCAAAATATTGTCCATTCACGTCAATACACCGCTGCATGCGATGGAACCACTGGGAAAAGCTTTGCCCACTCGTCTTTAGGGTTCTCTTCAATGGCATCGCGATACGCAGCCACCGCTTCTTCAGCATTCATAAACCGCTTTCCTTTAAGTTTTTCTTTAATTTTTGGAAATAAATAAAAATCACAAGGGGCGAGGTCGGGGCTATACGGCGGGTGACCCAGTAATTCAACGTTTGATGTCGCCAAATAGTCGATCGTTCGCTTAGCGGTGTGCGACGAGGCGTTGTCGTGGTGAAGGAGGATCCTACTGTGAGGTCGTTTCTCTCGAACTTTTTCCAAGACAAGTGGCAAACAATTGGTAGTGTACCATTCTGCAGAAACTGTTTTTTGATCCTCTAACACAATTGTTGCGAAATGACCTATCCTTCCAAAGAACGAGGCCACCATTTTTTTTCCCGCACTTCGATCTCTCTTCACTTTAGTTGGCAACCTCTCGAAAGGAAACACCCACTGAGCAGATTGTCTTTTGGTTTCAGGATCATAACAGTAAATCCAGCTTTCGTCACCTGTTAGTATGTCGAACACAGCATTTGAGTCACCTCCGTTAAATCTTTCAATCATTTTACGGCACTAATCCACACGATGGAGTTTTTGAGCCTCAGTCAAATTATGAGGTATCCACCGGGCGCAAAGCTTCCTGACTGCTAAATGTTCGTGGAGGATTTTGTGCACTTGACTCATACCGATGCCTAAGCTTGTCCGAATCTGCTGATAGGTCACTCTTTTGTCAGTCTCTATCATACGCCGCACAACACAGATGTTATCTTCAGTCGTCGCCGTAGAAGGCCGACCCTCACGTAAATCATCAGTGAGATTAGTGCGACCACGTTTAAACTCATTAAACCAGTTGTAAACTGTCGCACGAGATGGGGCTTCATCGTGAAAGGCCAATCGTAGTCTATCATAACTTTCTTGTTGACTTAAATGACATCGAAAGTCATAAAAAATCATTGCACGAAAATTTTCTCGTGTTAAATTCATGTTGAGGTGACACAGACAATTTTCAATTTGCCGCCAAATCGTAAAACAAATGACAAATTAATGAAATATATACTCAGTAATATTGGCAAAGAGTTCTATTTTCAAATTTTAGTATTATTTTTTTATTATATTGTTTATAAGTGGCCAGTTCTAAGAACTTTCAGTTTGACCCTCGTACTTATGAAACCACTCTTAATAATGAGGTTCCACCTCTTACATAACCGACACGGATACTAATGGCCTAGTAGAACCTCCATTCAGAATAGTTTACGCATAATATAAGGGTTAACCCAACTGTCATGTGCCGGTAGAGCGATTAAACAGGGGCACGATTTACGCTTCAAATTAGGGGTAAAGTGTGTTGGAGAAATAGTTTTTTTTTACTGAAGGAAGGTGAACCTTTGGGGACTATTCTACAAATATTAGTTATAGTTCATATTGGCTACAATGAAGTACTGCCCCCTTACCATGAACTCTTGAAGCAGGATTGTTAACGTTTTGGAAGCAAGACGTCGCATTACACTGCTTGTAGTGGCGTCTCGATTTCACATCTTAAACTGTCCTGCTTAAAGGGGCTGATATTGTCTTAAATCTATGGTTATTATATTTGACACCATCTTCATTGCTTGTGTCATGTTGAACCCCCAATTTACAGTCTTCAGTCAAAATACTACTATTTATGTCTGGAAAATAGGAATCACATAATTTTTGTCAATCTTGGAAACTAGTGCTCCTATCGGAACCATTGAAGTGCATACTAAATTGTACCCTAAGGACTGCCGATTCCGCATATTCCAAGCATAATATACTGCGCCATGACTGTGACTGTAAGTTTAGCTATAAACTAACAGTTAGAAACTTAGTTCGGCGCTATTCCTGGGACTCTTGAAACCTAGGCAAAGATTCCAGATAGTATTTCGGTCTAGTTTCTTTGATTTGACATATAATTCATAATCAGCCGGAAGACGTCCACTACAGAACAAAGGCCTTCTGGCTCGGCATTCTACAGGACATACAATTGGCACAGTCTATATTATACTGTGACATACAAATGAAAATTGTCCATCATTGTTAATAGAACCTTTGTACTTATCTTGCTCCGAAACAAATGGTCTATTTATATAATATAAACACATCGTTTTTTTAATAAACCAGGTTTCGTCGGCATTTTCATAATCAACCTTCAGTACGTGCAAAACTTTTTTGAATAAAAATATGTTTAATATTAAGGTTGACTGGAAGAAAATGCCTAATGACATTAAGTCCGCCTTTGTACAAACGTGCATTAAGTATAAATAAATAAAAATATAAGTCCTATTGAATGAATCGTATATATCTGAGTATTACAGTTACAGGCACGTAATAAGTACAAGAACAAACTCTCCGTGAGGCTATACTATATAGTCCTGTGAACCCTAGGCACTCTGGGCAATCAGCCATGTTGCGTACGTGCTGTCTAGCCTAGTTTTTTTGTATTGTAGTTCGATTTCGCTGCTATTTTTAACTAACTCAAATTCTTTTGTTACATTTTAGAAAAAAGGCTTCTAGTCTGAATGGAGAAGGCACATGTTATCTCGTTAAAAGTCTAAAAATACGGTTCTCATTAAACCTTTTTACCTAATGGTTTTTTTTGTTAAAAAAAACTTCATACCACACTAAGAATTTCTCGCGTCGTGGGTGCATTTCACAAACATGAAATATCACATACACAAACACCCAGACTAGGGTTAAATACCTGCGGTTTGCACAAATATTATACAGTGCGGGAATCGCAACCCTTAGCTCAGCAGTCCAACCGCTTAGCCACTGCGACCATCAGGTGGTCAAAATTGTAGCAGATTATTATTTGTACTTCTATATATCTTGAAACTAGCTGCGCCCCACGGTGTTACCCGCTACATTTTTCGGGAAAAAAGTAGCCTGTTAATCCAGGGAGTCAGCTACCTCCATATGAAATTAAATCAAAATCGGTCTAGCCGTTTGAGCGTGAAGAGGTAACAAACAAAAACACATTCATAAACTTTCGCCTTTATAATATTAGTGTGATAAAACTAAGACACAAGGATTTTAAAGCAAAGTTCTAAATGCCTTTAAAAACACCAGCGTTATCCACAAACCGAGCTTTCCTAATATACGATACAGTTAAAATCATAGATACTTTTATGCAGCTATCACTCCACTTGCTAAACGCTAAAAGTGATACTCGTGCATCTAAATCCCACGTTTCCCCTCCCAATACCGTATATGTGAAGAGTTAAATTGAAATTCTCTAGAGTTGAGTGCCCTCTCAACTTTGGCCGAGTGTCGCCAAAGCGCTACGGATTTGAAGCGGTGAGCTATCGAGGAAGAATTTTCAATTAAGCTCGCTTGGTTTAGCGCACCTGTACTTCATTAAAACTTTCAGTACCTATGTGTTCAGGATATTTATTTTTTTAATGTGTAAATAATATTATGACTTTAGGTGTCATTTTTGCATGTTGCTCATGCTAAGCTTGAATCTAAATTGATAAAGGAAATTTGAAAAATGATGGACACGGTGGCTCAGTTGGTTAGAGCACCGCCATGGTACGGCGAAGAGCGCGGATTCAAATCCCGCACGAGTCCATCATTTTTCAAATATCCTTTATCAATTTAGGTGTAAATAATAGTTCTAGATTCTTTTTTCGAATTCTAAAGCATTGACACATTTAGAGAAGTACCATATCTTATTTTGACGCAGTTGGTACACGCTTATTTTTTTCAAGACTAGAAAAGAAACAAAAGTGAAAACCAAACCGTATAAAACTGTTTTCTAAACAAAAAAAGACTGACAGCGTGCCACAGCTGGCAGTAAATAAAAAATGTATTCAAACCTTTTTACAGACCCTGGGCTTTTCCATTCACTCATTTACATTTTTAATCTCTTTGCAATGTAGTCCCTCAGCCGGTACTGCTTAGCTACTAGTTGTGTATTATCGTATAAAAATCTCATTTAAGTTTTACCTATTATTATAACTCTCTCTTACTTGTGTCCCTATAATTATACTAGCTGCGCCCCGCGGTGTTACCCGCTACATTTTTTTAAGATAAATTAAATAGAACAACTTTTTGACATCGGATTGATGTCAAAAAGTGATACCAACTTTTCAAATTGTAACTGAAATTAATATTTGGAAACTTTGTAGTAGTCCAACTGACTTCTTTAAACTCACTTCAACCACAATCCTTTTTGACAAACACTTTACCTTAACAGTAAGTTAATGCCTTTTTAATCAGTCTGTTGAAGAAACTAATCCAATAAATATAGAATGATATTGCTACTAAGTAGTAAAGAGAAATTTGAACGATGAAAATTTGATAGCATTATAAAGTATTTTATATTATTACACGTTAGGATTGGATAATCCCAGTTTAAATTGTGCTGGAGTCTAGACTAGACGCATTTCTACACGTCAAATATTAACTTTGCGCGGGTAAAAATGACTTGTTTTAATAAGGTAAGATAAAATATGAACATTAATCTTAATGGTAATTATGATAGGTAAATATGGAAGCCAACTGGAAAGTCTTAGATTCACTTATTTGGCAACGAAATATAATGGGATTTGTGAGAAATGACATCGTAGAAACCAAAATATTTGAGTTTATTATATTATTAGGTTCTGCCCGCAACTCCGTCCGCGTAGATTTCGAATGTTTTATAGCCTATGGCCTTCCTCGATAAATGGGCTTTCTAACACTGAAATATTTTTTCTAATCGGACCAGTAGTTCCTGAGATTAGCGCGTTCAAGCAAACAAACAAACTCTTCAGCTTTAAAATAATAATAATACTATAGATATAATACAGATTTTGAGTTGTCGGTGCCCCACTAGGATGATGTCCATCTTCAGTATGTCACATAAGCGTGCATTCGAGTTTAGGGAGTTGCAGTACAGTTTTGTTGCAAAAGCGTTCATCGCCCATCCATATGTTGAGCTCACGTAGTACACTCGTAATATGTGGGTTCATGCCTTGCACTAAATTGTACAAGTTACGTAATGCACAAAACTAAATCCTATACAGTACATTGCTGGTCACGAATGCTGTTATGCGCTTCGCCTTCGATTATTATACACAACATAGTGCACACAACGCGATATTATATAAAAAATGACATTATGAACGTATTTCTGTACAAAGCATGGCTTGGTCCTTGAGACAAATACAACAATGTAAGGAATAGGTACCTACCATTATTTTATTATGACGCATATATAATTCGCCAACTCGCAGTGAGCTAGCGTGGTGATCAATGCTTAATCCTTCTCTATACGAGAAGAGGTCTTTGCCCTTCAGTGGGACAGTTATAGGCTGTTACTATTATTATAATATTATAAGCTGGTACGTTACGTACCTACCTGTATACTATTCTCAAGTATATATGTAGGTATACAATTATACATACTAACTTAATGATAGGTATTCATTTGCATCAAATTAATGACTTATAGATTCTTGTCTGGGTTAACGACAAAACGTTTTACCTATAATATTATAGCTCTACAAAAAATGTTTCAATCGTAGAGCTAAAATAATACGTCGCTACTTGATAACTCTTAGGCTAAAAAACTTAAAAAATATTCAGAACAGAACAGGAAGTTTAATACTAAAAGGTTACTTTCGCATGTTGTTGAAAATATATTTTCAGTCAAGTAGCGAATCGTGACCTTTCTAACATAGTCAGTCTTCGTAGCGCAATTAGTTCACGAGCCAGCCAATAGATGGCATTAATTCATACATTTTGCAAATAATATTTGATTACTCGTCTTATTTCTCTCATTTAAAGTGATGATAGAGAGAGTAATGGCTTTTTTAATTTCTTAGCAAGTAGTTTAGGTTGTAATTTTCTATTTAATTCTTAGAAAATGGACTAGCATGACTAGTTACGTAGTAGGTAAGACTAAAATGTGTATTCGTCACTCGTAAAGGATTTATGAATATTCTCATAGACATCTTTTCAAAGACTTAAGTAAGAGTAGGAGAAAACATCCTGGCATACAGGAGTTACAATGATGGGTACGAGTGGTAGGCTTGCCCCGAAAAAAAAGACCTCTGTCTTTAGTATAAGTACCTATATTGCCCAAGTTTTTTATTACAGATCCAAAATTCCAAAGTAAGAGATGTAGGGATTGTAATAAAAGTATAGAGCTCACTGATACAACATTTAATAGCGTCTCTTATACACATACATATTTAATACTTATTCACAGTACAAAAATAATTGTACATTTGTCACTACGCGATTCGATAAAAGCCCCTTTACAATTTACAAGACTACGATACATTACTTAGATAATATTTTTACAAACTTCCATAATACTTATTCTAACGGGTACTAAGTATACTTATATATTAAAATTCCGACTATATTTTATCAGTTCCTTAAACATACATTTCATTCTTTGAAATTTTTAATTACAATTATTTTATTCTAAGTTCTATCCGAAATGGGTTTGATAATTCTGTTGTATTTAAAATATAATATTTTTAAGCTGAATAGGTATCTGCTATTCCTATTTGTAGAACTGTCATGTTATTCCATCAATCTGTATAGTATAGAAGCCTATGATCCAAAGATCAAATAATATACAGACATTCTGATATAGTTTCAAATTGGTGTAATCTACACTGGCGCCACTCAATGCTGGTGTATATAAACCGAACTAATCGTACTATTTAGTAGTGATTTATTTTGGCACACTGACATATATGAGAGATCTTTGGTGTCAATTTTAAATCAGTTATGTTAAAACTGTGGAAACTTGCTGTAAGTAACAAAACAGCCGCAAATGATAATGATAAAATAAGAGCAGGTTTGATTAATTTGTTCTACATTGAATTCATTGATCCGAATGATTAAACACTAGTCATTTGTCAGTATATATTTATAATCTCGTTGTTCCATATAAAATGAAGGCATTTCAATTTACAAAATTATTTGGTAGTAATAAAATATCTTAACATTTTCTTACAAGATGAAAACGTAAATAAATGCTTTAAAAGTTATATTACAATAGATTCAAAAATAATAATAAATTAATGTATGACTAGATATTAACTGAAAATGACACTGATAGAAATAAAATACTGGCATAAAATAAACAAGAACCTATCAATAAAAAGAAAAGTTATTATTAATTCAGCAGTCGTTTTTACATTAACAAGAAAATGTTCATTAATTAAATATAAAGTTTCGGGAAAGATAATTTCGGTTCATAATAACATTCTTTAGAATCAATAAAATAATTATGTTTTTGTAATAATAATTCTTTATGGCTCTCTGAAGGTCTTTTTTGTCGGCTTTTGCCCAGCTGTGGACAGGACACTGAACACGCTACTTAAAAAGAAATATGTTTAAAATTTATATTGAAAAATCAATTGGACAAATTGCTAAACTTAGTGAGAGTTTAAGAGAGAGCATAGTTAACCTTTCTATAGGTGTCTACTTCATTGTATCTTATATATATGTATAATAATATTTCAACTACACACCTATTTTCCAATGTACAGACGTGAGCAAAAGTATGTAAATAAGCTGTCATAATTATATTATAGAAATAGTATTAGATAGTTACTAAAATCTTTAAATTTTGTAAGAGAAACTTTTTGTGCGTATTGCCTACCGAATTCGTCATTTATAATCGTAAATCATATTTTTGCTCAAGTCTGTTTTCCAAACATGCGCTAACATCAGTCCTTACTTAGAAAATTTAACAGGTTACCTATATATGCAAATTTTGACAGCCTCTGTACATATTGCGTAGACGGTAAGCGAATTTTTTTATATTATTAGATCGTTTTTTTGTTTGGTTCACTGATTATAAATTTTAATTCCGTAAATCTGCTGAATAAGGGTAAAAGGATTTCTTCATTGTAACGTCACATTCCCTGTTTATTAACTTAAAATTACTTTAAGTAAAAGCTATTTTAAGTAAAAGAACATTTTTTTTTCAATTTTACAAAATAAAATTAAAAGATTATGCAGGCTGTATGTGTTTAGGTGTGAACATGATTAATACATTGTTTTATAGGTACAATGAGTTGCAGTGGGTGGCGAGAGCAACGCGGCTTCGGGGCGGGGTCGCGCGCCCCCCACCTCCCGCTAGAGCATGACGTCCCTGGCGGCGGCCCGCTCGTGCGGCGCGGCTCGCTGTCAGGCCCGCGCCGGCGCCAGCACCAGCAGCTGCGTGCGCCGCGCCTCCGGGCAGCCGGCGCCGGCGGTGCTGCGCGGGACGCTGCCACTGCGGGTGCGGTTTAGGATCTAGAAGGAATATTTAGATGGATATAATTTTTTAGTTAGTTAATATCTATTATACTAATTAAAACCATCAGTTTTTTGTGGATTCAAGAAATATTAAAAACTAGCTTTTGCCCTTCGAGTCTTAAACTTTCCAAATGCCAATTTTCATATTTTTTTTGTAAAGGCATAACAAACACACAGACAGAGTTACTTTCCTATTTATAATATTAGTATGGATGTATATTTTTAAGAGGTTGTTTGTAGAGAGCGCAAAATTTTTGGCGCCCAGCGTGGGACCATTTTAATATACTGCCATCTGCATTATATTCAAACAATAAGTAAGAAGTTTAAGACAAGCGAACATTATACAACACTACTACGTCATATAAATATAATATTAATAATACGTTCAGTTTTGAATTCCCTTGTTTAACAACAACTACTATCATTCCAAATCAATTTCTAAAACTAATTGACTCACCGTAGCAACAGAATGCGATCTTCTTGCGTGAGTAGAACTAAGTAGATCTGAGTTAGCGGTGGAGTCGGAGCGCGAGCGCACGGTGCCGCGCGCGTGTCGCTTGCGCCGCCTCCCGCACCACAACCATTTGTAGGGCGGAACCCGTCTGCGAACAAAGTTATACCCACTTGTACGGTGCTACTCGTCTGAAATTGAGTACGTATTGTTTCATGAATTGCTGTGTAGTGTACAAAATAGTAAATTATAGTAATAATATGCAGGTATAGTAGATAGACAAGTATTTGTAAGTGTACGTGAAAAGCAGACTTGTGTATTTCCTGATAAAGTCGTGCTTTGTCTTGTGGTCGGCTAGATGTGGATCTATTAAAAAGTAATA
Organism: Abrostola triplasia; assembly: GCA_946251915.1. Classification (NCBI taxonomy): domain Eukaryota; kingdom Metazoa; phylum Arthropoda; class Insecta; order Lepidoptera; family Noctuidae; genus Abrostola; species Abrostola triplasia. The sequence goes on from OX276425.1 coordinate 3,379,039, forward strand.
ATCTTAGAAGGCATTTTATAAAACTACCTTTTTTAACGTACAATATAAAATAATATAACGTACACAAAGGGCCGATTTTTCAATCACCAGATAATTTTTATTAGTAGAATGTTTTTGACGTTGTGAAATATTTTCCATACATTAACTGTCAAAATGACAATTTTATCCTTCGAATTTAATTTATCTAACAATGGAAAAATCGGGCCTTAATCTAACTATCAGAATACAGGGTAAAGGCCTCCTCTTACAAAGATTAATTCCAGCGTATGCAAAAGTAATTCCAGACTATTCAAACCTATGTTATAATCAACAAAACTACCTTTTACATCTACTAGAATTAGGTACCTAAAAATCATTTTACATACCTTAGGCTTGTGTATATATGAGGCGAGAACATGCAGCATATGAGGGGGTTTGCAGCTGAGTTCAATGGCGCTAAGCTCTGTATGAGCGTTGCCATGGCAATGTTGTTCTGTGTCGGTGGGATGTGGTCGTAGACTTGAAGCAGGTCAAACACGATGTATGGAGACCAGCACAGCACGAATACTGAAAGAAGGATTTAATGTTAAAAATGTATTGGGTTCTAAGCAGTAGGTAAACTAATGACGTGTTTCACAAATTACTCATTAGGCAAGGCAGTATGTTGTGTTTGAATTATCTCTTCTGGATAAAAAAAAATATCCTGAATAAGATAGGTTAACCAACAATAATATCCGTATAGGGAAAGATTATGACAACAAATTCTCTTGCCTCGCCTGGATGAGTTAATAAAAAAAAATATTAAAAATAAAGAGTGAATCTGATATTCTCCAGAACCATGCAATTAGACCTGATTGTCGCAGTGGCTTAGCAATTGAACTGCTGCGCTAAGGGTTTGATTCCACAAAAAAATGTGTGATCCAGTGATGTTTGTCCCGAGTCTGGATGTTTGTGCATATTGTGTTAATTCATGTTTACAGGAGAAATACCCAGTGAAGGACGAAGATAAAAAGTACGTTTTACAAGCAAGTGTTTATATATTATTTACAAACATTTATAAACTCATTGATTAATTAGGGAGGTATTAATAGCATAGAAGATATTAATAGCACATCTTAAATTAAACAGTGAAGTTACAATATAATCAGTTAACAATTCACTGAACAAATCAGTTTAGACTCGCTTGGTTAAACGCGAACAAACTAATGAGGCTCATATTTTATTCACAATATAAACAAATGGAGAGCTTAAAGAGCCAAAAGAACGTTATAAATTTAAATATACCAACAGACAAAATGCTGCCTGGTCCTTATCGTTAAACTGAACTTGAGTCCACCATCAAAGAGTGGACAAAAATACATCGTCTAAATATACATACCGAAAACAATAACGAATGTCATCTTGACACTTTTGATCTTCGCTCTAGGAATTAATCCTCTAGAACTGGCGCGCCTCGAATCCGGGTCGCTTTCCACCTGACCTGGAAAATTTAAATATACACAGTTAGTCCTATAGTCTATTTCAATTGACTATGATAATATTATAAACAAAGTTCGGTCTAGCGAGCCACAGGGCTCATCGATGAAGGTGATTTCGGGGGTCGCCGTTGTCGAAATCGACATGGAGGACTATATATATACACATATATATTGTAAACAATAATTTTGATCTTTTATTTACAACTGTTATCGAGAAAAATACAAATGACATTTGTGTGATCCACAGATTTTTGTCCCGACTCTGGGTTGTGTATGTGATATTTCATGTTTATGAAACGCACCCACGATAAAGTGGACATTTTAAAAGAAAATAGATTGTTTTACGGATTGTGTTATAATAATGTATTTCGAAACTAAACTAAACCTCATAGTATAATTAAATACGGACTTTATCGCGGTGTTATTCTAAATTGCTAGAGAAACTTTGCAAGATTCATAACCACGGGCTCTTAATTATTGTCTGTATTAGTAACCACAGGTTCTTTTTATTCTGTACATAGACCATGAGAAATTTGTAATTTTAAGAGTGATAAATAAACTATTCTAAAACAGTTTTATTTATATTTTTAAATTAAATGTATTGTTTACTTTTAGTGCAAATCTTATTGAAACAGAGTATACCTAGACGATAATTCTCATGAATTCTATTTGTGGAATTCATTAGCAGCTGTCAGCATATCTGTTTCTTGTTGGATTTTTGTTATGTTTTAAGTGCTATCCCGATCTGTTTTATTGTGTTTTAGTATTCATTCATAAACATCACTGGTGTTCTGAAGGGCGGTGAGATAAAAATATCTTCACCAAGATTATTTATGAATTTAAGAAGGTTATGTTCACGAATGATTTGGATAATTTTATCTTTGATTTAGGACCAGAATTGTGTATATTTGTTTTTATTGTTATTCGTTTTGATGTTATTTCTGAGAACCGTTTGTATTAAAAAAAGTTGAAGGGCTTTTTATATCGTCAATCAACCTATGTCACTTACAAAAATGATCCTGAGATTTTCCATAACCTTAGTTTAAGAAAAAAATATATATATTAAAATTGATTTACTTTGAAAACATCAGAGTCTCTAAAATCTAAATAGTTGTATTATCAGCTAAGTAACCTTTTACACACGAAAATATGAATTCTACATTTTTGGGTCCTAAAATCCAACCATAAAAACCTACCTACAAATCACCTTGGTGAACATAATCCACAAAATTTCAATTATACATATTATAATCGCGTTATTTCACAAAATTTATAATATTAATATATATAATTTTTATACATACTAACCATTTCTCAAAGTCTTGGTTCTCCTAGAATTAATAGGCGGGCTCATGACTACCGCTTTGCTCTTCGTCCATATGGTGAGGACGATGACAGCGTAGCAGGCGGCTATAGTCAACGCAGGGAGCACGAAGATCATGATGGAGACTAAGGTCATCCAGATCTGCCACCGCCGGGGTGTGCCCAGGTCTATCCAGCATTGCATTTGACCTGGAATTGAATAAAGAACCTATGGAGTTTTATTTGTATTTATGAATTCTACTGACTTTTATTGTGATGATCATTTGTTTCGTTTGTAGAACGCACCCACGACACAAGAGAAATTCCTAGTATGGGGAAACGTTCTTGAAATAAAATAATGAGATATTTTCCAAAATATAATAGATGACTATTGTGCGTCTTAAAAACTTATACCATCCCCAATAAAATCCTATATGGAGGTATTCATTCAATTTACAGTTTTTTTTTATTATTCTATAAAAAAAGCTCCGAAAACTACGTTATTATGAAGACAAATCGAAGTTAGCAAGTCAATATCTTTCACTGAGACAGTGGCCGGTGTGAAAGTAGGTCATCATTTGAACTGGACCATTTTTTTCATTAGCCTCGCCAAAAGGACCCTTTCTTATTTCTTGGGGCCGAACCATTTAGGTTTGATTTCTTCCGGAGCAAATGTATTGTGGAGTTCATTTGATATAATTTATTCCATTTGTGAGACACCACAGTTGAAAATTTTTACTCGGAAAAATGCACCGCTTTTTGTGGAAGATTGATTGGCTGATAAATAAATTACAAAACCCCACATTATAATTCAACTTTCTTAAATTAAATTGTTGATCTTACCTTGCACTTCTTTTACTTCGTATAATATGAGAAGTGGAATCGAGAAGAATATGCTGATCAGCCACGCCGAAACAATGAGCGCTCTCGCACGATTCCCTGAAATTTAAAAAAAAATTATACACCCAAACTTGGTCAGAAAATATATACTACAATACACTTTATACCATATCTACTTATCCATAACTCAATTCCTGTAAAATGAGTATCATGGTAATAAAATATTATAATGTAATTTCTCAAATAGAAGAGAGATAAAGCTTTTGAATGTTAGATTAAGAGCTCGTTTATAGCTTTTAATCTTAAATTATGTCGTAAAATATAACCATTTTCCATGCGCCCATTAAAATGGGAAATATCAAATAAAATTTCGAAAAGTACCAAGTTATAAAGCTCAAGAAAATGTAATATTTTGATTATTACTTAATGGACTATAAAACTTGCTGGATTAACAACTTTTGGACTTAATTGTACAAAGAAAACAGCTTGGTAAGTAGAAAATATTTAACAATAATAATTAAATACAGACTTTTATGTACCAACACCCTTTTTGAAATAATAAGAAAATTGATAAAATATTTGATGTAATAATATTACTTACAGCTGCCGGAGAAGTTCATAGGATTGGTGATGGCATCACATCGGTCTATACTCAGCGCCACCAACACGTACGTAGACGCGTACATCACCACAGCCTGGAAGTGCGCAAACAAAAATATAACTTATCTAATAAAATGAAATAAGAGTAACGTCATTAAATCTTTATCCTAAAGTAAGGAAATTTGCGGACGCTGTTAAATGTACTAAAACAAATTTTGATAGAGTTATATCATCTTAACGATACCGCGGCCTGGAGGTCTGATTTACTTAGCGTTTGTTTCACCAGGGACAGAATTATGAGTAATATTAGACCACCATAATTTGGTGAACCAAGATTTGCTGATAGAACATTAAATACGTATAAAAATCCACCTCTAGTGATTATAATTTGACGAATTTAGCCGAATGGACGCCAACCCGGGTGTCTATTCTCTACCCTACACCAAAAAGATTTGAAAACTCAAACGCTATATTCAAATTAACTGTTTTCACAATAAGGCACTTTGTAAAAAAATACTTATAAGCGACTTGGAACGTTAAGCATTAAAATGCATTTAGAATAAAAGGTACTCTGTCCGCAATAAAATAATGACTGTAATATGAGCAGCAGATGTATGAGTTTGGATGTAACATAATTTTGCGTGACGTCCCTGAGGGAGACTACGGTCCGACAGCCATGTGAGTTACTTCACACCAAATAATTTATTAGCCTGCATAAACACAGAGAGAGAAAAATATCTATGAGTAATAACAGAAAATAAATAATTATTACACTAAAATTAAACAATAAAATACACGAACTTGGTTTTATGTTTACAGAAGTTTTCAGATTAGCCAAGCCTGTTGATCAAGAGTACAGAATAATGGAGAAATTCTGGACACCAAACTAACATTTATTTATTAGATTAGTTAGTTCTCAGGCGCCATTAACTGAGGCAATTAAAGTTCTGAACTAACTTTACTTAGTAAACTTTACTTAGCGTTAGCTGACCCATTTTAATGCAATTAATTAAAAAGCCAAAAGGTTTTATGAATGATGCTGCAAAAGATTACGTCTTAAGGAAATTTTAATGACTGTGATAATATTTTAATGATTTTAAGATTTAAACGTGGTGGGCGGAGACGCCTAAACTGCTTTTACTACGAATATAAACACCATTTTGTTTCGTTAATTTTTTTCAAACTTGTTTGTCAGTTCAAGGAAGTCGCTTGACCTAGTCTACCTTCGAAAAAAATTAAATTTGGTCGGAACATCATCATCGTCATCAGCCAGAAGGCGTCCACTGTTGAACAAAGGCCTCTTAGGTAAGATATTATTCGTAGAAATTTTTAATATAAGATCTTGACATTTGGAACCGAGCGATGTGATTGAAGCTTTTGTGAGTTCTATATGTACTTGATTATGACCATGATGAATCATAGCACTTTTCGTATGAACTATTTTACTTAACCTAGCGTTGGATTAATCATTTACTTTATCCTCAGTATCTTTACCAGTGATTTAGACTGCATCGCTTCATTGTTTAGACTAGTCTGTAAATTCATTGAGAGTCAATTCTTGTGAACCCACAACATATGTTTGATTACTCATTTGTATATTATCTTGGTAACCAGACCGCGCGTGCCGACTGATTAAAATATTTCTTGTTTGTATTGGCTCTGATTTGATTTTGTTAAATCTTACTTAGCTTTGCGTGTTATGATAATCATTAGAGCTTATGGGCTAGACTGCTGTGCTATAAACGTGTTCATGGACAGATTTCATTCACATCATGATAAAACAGACAATTTTGTCATTTGTATTTGAAATTAGTTCTTATTTAATATGAGTGTAAGGTCTAATTTTCTATGTTCCGTTTACCATTTAAAATCTTCTAACACAGGGTGTGAATATTTTCGTTTCGTTAAATCCATCGCTCTTCCGTATTTAATTTAAGGTTTTCAAATGTCAGTGTTGGTCGCAGGTGGCTCAAATGTCTCATCATAATCCTTATTTGGGATTCATTTTATGGATAACGGTTAGGTGCAAGTACTTAAAATAAAATTCTTGCTTAGTAAATACAAGTTATTATTAGATAAAATCAGCCAATCAAATACCTACTACTTAAGTGCTTATAAAACGTGCATCTAAATAATATATATTTATTATGAAGTCGTTCATCGGTTTTTTTAAACACATTTGCAGCTACAGAGCCAACTTCTTTTAAATTCAATAGAAATATAATAATAATAACAGCCTATAACTGTCCCACTGCAGGGAAAGGCCTCTTCTCGTATAGAGCAGGGTTCAGCATTGAACACCACGCTAGCTCACTGCGGGCTGGCGAATTCAGATAATTAAATCCAGGTTTCCTCACGATGTTTTCCGTCACCATTAGTCAGTGGTATTTTAGAATATCTAAGGAAGTATTTATGACATTGAAAAAGTCACATTGATACTTGCCTGGGTTTGAACCTGCAACCTTGTCCGTACAAATCCGCCACTAGGCCACCACGACAATTGAATGACATCTATTTATTATGAAGTCGCACATTGATTTTTTTCAAACACACTTGCAGCTACAGAGCAAACAGAATTTAAATTCAAACGAAATATACCTATCTCAAAATACAGCTTTAGTGTTTTGGGTTAGATCCCCAGACAGAGTTGTTGTAAACAAACAGTTTTTATTGAACTCACCTGCAGAAATTTAACCGTCTTGCACATAAATTCTCCGGCCAACCAGGCTATGGTGATCTTCTGAACTATATCGGGAAACACGTAGATTAGGCCAACGAAGAGATCTGGAAAAATAATGGTTTTTATTCGTCTATCTATGTAGATTGTTTTATTAAAAGTTACAGCCGTTACATATATTTTTAGCTACGCTCTCTCTATATCTAGGAAAAAGTATTCATGCAGGCAAAGTCAAGGGCTGAATTAAGCTGTCTATACTTTGAACATAAATTGTAGCTTTAGTTTTAAGCCCTAATGTAACCAAACAATTACAAAATTATAAATAAACAGTCTCTAGTGGACCCGAGTATAAATTTTCATGGATTAACGGTCGGTATGAAGACTCAACACACGTGTTTGACAGTAGATTCTCTGTTTAGAATGTGTCAAGAATAAATCCCTGTATCTATGTCAAGGTTTATCAAAGTTTGCAAATAAATCACTTCATCAAAAAATACCTTGCTGTATGATATCTTATTTCAGTCTCTGGACAGAATTTTAACATGTTCCTGAACAACTATCTTATCAAAGAAGTTTACGCACTGATCCATTAAGGTGTAATAACGGCTGCAAGTATGTGCATATCCGATCCCTCAAAGTAAATTTAAACTTTAAAGCTATTATGTTTAAGTGCTATTTTAAATGCAGTTATTTGCATCATCCGATCAAACTATTGTTATGCGTTTTTAATCTTTATACTGTTGACAGAAAGGTTGATGATGGCATAACCAAAAATATACAGAAACTATTCTATCTCCCATTCCTAAACATACATAGAAAGGCACAAAAGATAATCCACGTGCAAGCATTTCACACGAAGCTTCGTAATCGCTGGAAAGTTTGGTCATGCAATGGGAAATCTCTATAGCCATTGGGTATAACTCCACGACAGCTATTGGGAAAACGTCATGTGGTGTGATATCGGGGATCGTCCAACAACATACTTATCTTTCCCTCGAGTAAGCTTCAAGGCAAAGTTGGACGTATTGGAGTGCAGTTTAAATTATGTTACAAAATTTCCGTTTACATTTGTGTTTTATCTCTTAATGATCACAGTTTAAAATAACGTACAGTTTTAGACAGGTTATTAGGTGGTATTGATTTAGTTCATTCCCAATTATTGTCCCAGATAAACGTGTTCTACAAAAACATAATTTTACACTTTAAGTTGGAGCTTCCTAAACATCTCCTATTTATATTTATTGTACTATTTTAAATGCTTGACTATGGGAAATATATTACTTTAATGTAGTATTTTCTTCTATAAGTGAGAATTTCTTCAACAACACACGGTCATAAAAATTCACTTTGGCACTTTTAGGTGAAGTCTATGATGTATCGAGCGAAACATCGTTATGGGGTCATACCTCTTGCCCCCAATATTTCCCAAAGGCTGTTATCGTAAAGCCCATGCATTCGAGTGTTTCCCCCTGTCGTTTGAACTGAGGAAGAGAGTGCGAACCCAGATAAGAACATGGAAAAGCCGATGAAGAACTCATTATTTGTTTTCTTTTCTAAAGTTTATCTTAAGTGAAGAGACTCTTTCTTGTTAGGATTGTGCATTAAGGTGCAAATAGACCATCAAAGGCTTTGACGATGTTTATCTTTGATGCTATTATCTTCTGTATGGAGGATCACTTTCCATTAAAATTTGGGGAGGCAAGAAAATAATAAAGGTGTTCATTATGCAGAAAATATATTCACGATTCAAAGATAATGATACTTAGTTTAGTATATTCAATATTAAACAAGTAATTTATCGCTCTAATGTCTTATTGATATACAAAAGGGGTGAGGTCGACGTATCTTGTTATTCATTAACGTCCTAAAAAACATTATACGAAACAGCTCTATGACCCGAAAATTACTGAATTAACTTACTCATCACATTTACATACTAATCTTTAAATTAAGAAACTCACTAAAGATTTTGGAACTGGCTTTAAAAGTTTACAACAAAATGAATGACTAAAATTAATTATAAAATTTGTTTAGTTCGTAGATGTCGCTAGCTTTACGGAACACACATTCTTGGGATAAATTTATTCGCCTGTCGTCATGTTTGAAGGAATAACTAATTCCTAGCGCCAATGCCGACAATGTTTGTATCACTTTCTGAGACAACTACAGAAAGTAGATCATCACGTATAAATTCTTTAGAATTGTTTCAAAGACTAATGTGAGTGCGACTAAAATTTAGCCACATGACCGCTTTTATTATATACAGTCGTATACATTGAGTGACTGTTCAACATTAATCTTCTATATGAAAGAACCCAGTTTGTGCAGCCAAGTAAATATACCAGCACTCTTAAAACGCAGCAATAAGACTGATATTAAAACCGAATATATTTTTGGAGCTGTAAACATAAAATTGTCAGCCACTAATCTTTGCAAACACGCTGATTTGTTTAGATACACGTCTGTTACTTCATTTTTATAACAAACTCACAAAACTATTCGTGGGTTATGATAGAAAATAGATCTACGCGGAAACTATTAATGCTACTTCTGTTGCTGACGAAGGACTGACAGGTCACGGTTTTACGGAATTGATATATTTTGTGAGTGATTGATAGTTCGCACCATTATCACTTTTAAAGATTGTTACGTGGACGGAAGGTTGTGACCAAATTTTATCTGTTGGTAGTTACTGTTTTGACGTTGTATTAATAATAATAATATATGTCTTTATTGCCCACCAAAATGAAATAAAAACATACATAGAAAACCTTAAAACTAAAATTGTACAAAGGGCGGTCTTATCGCTCACGGCGATCCCAGACAACCTTAGTTTGTACTACCGTTGTATTGTTCATTCTTCATCATACGTTTCTATGCCTAGTGGTCTAGTGCCTAGTGGAGTTTACTAGATACTGCTACCGAATTTTTTGTCTGGAATAGGTAATTGCAACTGCATTCATTAATATTTACTAGACTAACGAGATGTTTGTGTTACTGGATAATAACCATTTTTAATACGTTTATTTGAAACTTTTTGTAGCTACAGAATTTGTCTGGATTTATAAAAGTTATTTTGAATAGAAAATATTTTCTTCTGACAGGCCTCTGCTTTATTTATATTTGATTACGAAATGCCACTAGTTTTCGGCCCAACAGACCTGACTGAACCCCTAATTCAACTGTTCATTTTAACACAAACAGAGCAAGCAAGCCGAGTGATGTCATTGTGAAGCGAACATCACATAAATCTGCAGTGTCAGTTTGAAGAAAGGGTGTGTCCTCACTGAAGGTTGAAAAGGAGATCAACTGTTCTCCATACCTAAGTAAGCTCATGTTAATGTCCCAGCCAAGTTTGATGAACCTATTTTTGGTTTTACGTATGAATATTTTGACGAATGATAATTCACAAAATTTTTATCTGTATCTTCTTTTCGTATAGGATAATTAACAGGTACAAAATCCGTAGTACGTATATGACAGCAAATAAGTATAGTAAATTATTGTCTATGTTACTATAAATACATAACTCTTTAATGTTATTATAGTTCGCATATCTCAACTCGACTACTGTACTAAGAACATTTAGCATTTTGCCAAAAATATAGAAAGCATGTTTGCAATACTGTAAAATAAATTCAACATAAATCTGTGTTAGTCTGCCACTTCTGACATAAACATTTAGAAGGACTAACACTGCCAAAATGCTGCAAGTATCTAGACAAGCTTGACAGTGTTGGAACAGGTCTGTCAGAAGATCTAGTAAATGTCGTAATTTATGACTGTGATGAGCTAAATGATCATCAAAACAATTTGGGTCATGATGATGGGGACGAATAATATGATGAATTTTAACTATAAATTTTTGGAGTATTTAATTTGAGTTATTATTTTATCATCATCATCATCAGCCGGAAGACGTCTACTGTTTAAAATATGCCTCCCCTGATCTTATTTACAATAACATGTCTAATCACTCGAGCAAACTTTGAAAAATGAAAAATGTTAAACAGTTTCAGCATTAAATGCTCTCACAATTTTTGTTCCAACGATTAAATGGCCATCGGCAGTAGAAACATTTCGGTCAGAGAACACAGCCTTACGTCCGGAAATCTGACGACAACAAGGGTAAGGTCCGATTTCAAGTAGCGATTACCCCACCTCTATGTAATTTATGGGAGAGGGATCACGTTTTTTGTTCACTAGGCGCATTTGTCGGACAAAAAGTACCAAATCATCTCGTTCCCTTACTTAGTGTCAAACTTCATACTGCAGGTTTAAGATAAAATAATACTAATCAACCAATCAGTGAAGCACGTGGAATACTAATATGCAACAAATATTATTGGTTTCAATGATGGACGAATAAAACAGTAAGTTGAACTAGACTACTCGCATCTGATAGATTGTTTTTGAATAATAGTAATATTATGAAGGCGAAAGTTTGTGATTGTGTTTGTATGTTTGTTACCTCTTTACGTTCAAACGGCTAGATTGATTTTGATGAAATTCATATGGAAATAGCTCACACCCTGGTTTAACACATAGGCTTTAATCCCGAAAAATGGAGCAGGTAACACCGCGGGGCACAGCTAGTATTATTATAAATGGTGAATAAAATCTGCAATCCATTGATATTCCTTTCCTAAAAGTGAGATTTGTTCCTAAAAAACGGGAAACCATTACGCAATCCGCAAACAGTTTACTTTTGACTGCACCAAAAACAAATAAAATTCCTTGAACTGCTATAAGCCATACTTCAACAAAGAATTAAAACAATGCAAATGAAAACGTTTTTTTGTGACACTGTTATTCGTTTTGCGCTAGTACAAGGGATTTCTGTTGAACGAGTCTGTCTTAGAAAGAAATGAAAATATTGTCATCATTATCAAAGGCCAGGCCCAAAGTAATGTGTAATGACCAGACTGTTCTATACTATACCTGGTGGGCTAACACATCACTAAACAACTTATGGACTGATTATGTAATTTTCTGAAACATAACATAACATCACGCCTGTATTCCCCGAAGGGGTAGGCAGAGGTGCACATACAGTACATCCACATTTCGCCAGTTATGTTTTTTAGGTCCCAATGTAATAGGGGGCGAGCCTATTGCCATCAACCGGGCACAAATCCAGACTCCGTGCTGCTACTAAGAATTACCTAATGGAAAAACCTAGTAACACTGCCCGACCCGGGATTCGAACCCAGGACCTCGTGCTCAGCAGTCACGCTTAGCAACCACTAGACCAACGAGGCAGTCTGTAATATTTTGGTTAGTGTAAAACTTAATTTGAAGCAAGCCGAAATTCTAAAATATGTTTTACGATAAAATAGTATTTTTGTTAACATAAATCCCATGAGAATGAACATGATAATGAAGAATCAATAAATAGGTTCATATAACATTCGGAAATAAACAAATTGGAGACCTAAGACTTTTTACAATGGCTTAGCGTATTTATAGACTGAAAACGCCAAAGCAATAGGTATCGTTAACGGCCCTAACTGGCACTTTTATTACTCAATCTTTTTTTTCAATTTCCAATAAGGTTCAGTCAATAACGGTTTATTGAGAATCTATTTGAAGTGAAATTGGTACAGCTTATGCTAAATAGATTATAAATATTGTAATAGAGAACCAATATTGAAAGTCCTAATTTAAAGGCGGTTACAGCTAAATGTTGTACTTCCTATTTTTTATTGTTTAGGTAAATGATGTTATTGCAACCAACTGCAGGAAAACATCGTGAGGTAACCGGCACACCTGAGTTTTTTCAACGGTGTGTAAAACCATGTTAGAGGCCTACAGCAGGCGGTTTAAACTCTGACACCAGGTTGTTCACCAACCATACGATAAGGAAGCATTGTTTTTTATGTTATTTTTTAGCTTTCAATTTTTGCGTTGGATAAGTTTTTGCATAATTATAATTATATTCACTTTAAATTCAACCATTTTTCAATGAATTAGTACAATGAGTATTTTTTAGAATATATACAACATTCAAAATTCCTATTATCTTGATGATAGGAATTTTGAATTTTGAGGTAAGAATTAATTGATTTAGAATTAAAATCCAATTAACAATTCCGCAATAGCATTCGCAATAATAACTCTATTATTGCCAGAACCCGCTGAGTACAAAACAGAAATGGTTCACTAACTTACTGTTCCATCAAAGAAACCTCATCATAAATATTAAATTCCGTTCCAATCATCTAACTGTTCAAACTATTCAGTAAAATTCAATTTCCAAAATGGAAACTTAACTGAAAGTTTCCATGTTTGAATAATTTCATATTTGGAGCTGTTGATGCGTTGAGAGATACATAACAACACGACTGTATTCCCCGAAGGGGTAGGCAGAGGTGCACATATAGTACACCCACATTTCGCCAGTTATGTTTTTAGTTCCCAACATAATAGGGGGCGAGCCTATTGCCATCAACGATGAGAGATACCTATTGAATTTAATGATCATTAGTTAAACAAAACTCACAGTGATAGTCGAGTGGTGTGACAGTTGGACTGCCAAGTCATAAGTCACATGTTCGAACCCCGTCACGTACAATGCCTTTTTGAATTCATGTAGGTAATATTTTATAGTCATTTATAAATTAGTTATCAGTTGTCAAAACGGTAAAGGAAAACATCGCGAGGAAACTGGCACACCTGAGAGATTTTTAACGGTGTGTAAAGCCATGCCAGATGCCTACAAACTAGCCGATCAATATAAGTGTTTTATTTTTGTGACAGTACAAATGTAATTGACAACCCGATTGACATCGTCGCTAAGCAATTAGACTGCTGCGCTAAGGGTGAGGTAAAAACTGTTTGACCCGCAGATGTGTGTTCCGAGTCTAGATGTTAGTATATGTAATATGATTAATATTTGCGGAAAGCAACCCACAATACAAGCGATATTCCTAGGGCAGGGCGACGTATTTTTTTAAAAAAGAAACGCTGATTTTTAGAGGAATATCTACAGGGATTAACATTCGGAAAAATAGTAAAGATACTGTATACCTACTAACAATTGTTTACACACTACCATCTGTGCCCTTAACACGAATATTTTTAACTATCGAATAGTTAACGTTATAGAATAGTTTACTCGATACGAATACGTGACGATAGTGCATAATATTCGTGCTAAGGACACTGATGTTTATAATAAAGCATCACAACATCAATGTAATTTATTAAGGTACAGTAATCACGGTGATGGTAATTAGCCAAGACTGTTGTTAAATGAACCGACAAACATTCTGTATTAATGACGTCACGTAGTTTCCTAAAACTTTCTGTACTTTAAATTTGGCTTAATTAATTAACCAAGGGGAATGAGGGTTGAAAAACGGATTTGACAGTATTAACCCTTGCTTTTAAGGGCGTTTAAAATTGATGGATTTTCAAACTAAAGCTGTAAGGGACAGTGTAACTTTTGATTTTTTATTCCATATTTAGGATCGACCCTTTGGAAGCTGATCGGGATTTATATTGACGATTTTTCAATTATTTATTTAAAATAAAACGTCACCCCATACTAGGACTTTCTCTTGTGTTGTGGGTACGTTTCACAGGCATTAAATATCAAATACAAAAACACCCAATCATAGGACAAACATTAGTCTGTGTATCACACAATTTTTTGCCCCGTGCGGGAATCAAACCCGCAACCCTTAGCGCAGCAGTACAATCGCTTAGCAACTGCGCCAATCAGGCCGTCGCATTTCATTATTTATTACGATAGTTGGTTTGATATTGTTTAGATTTGTCATAGTCTAAATATTTTCAGACGCTGTAAATAGAATATAACCAGATAGTCCAGAAAATATAACTGTCTCTACTTCTGTAATAAAAGTAAGCTAGATAACTATTAATCTGTCTCACAATATATCCTAGTATAAATCAGTTGTGCAAATCGATATTGTACAAAGTGCTTTAAGTTATACTGTTATAAATAAAGTAAATGTAGGCAGTTAATTCTCAATAACGACCGCTAAACGTTCCAAATAAAATTGTAACCATTAAGTTGCTTATAAACACGGTAAGTACCGTTGCGTCTTTTTAATGTATTTTTAGTATACAAAATAAAACCGTTTTGATGAAACCTTCTTTCTTGTGATTTGAATTCCCACACATGGAATGAAAAAATGGAGGAGGTTCTCAATTCGACGCGTAATTTTTTTTTATTCCTTAAACAGTCTCGACAAGTTTCTATCCAGTAGTGAATACAGACTATGTCACGACTTCGTCGGACTCTCTGCGTACGAAGGTTTCCCTAATTCTGGAGTCCAGGGCTTCATTCCACTTTTGTAAAATTATTTGGGACAATATTTTTTTTTTCTTTTTCTTTCTTTTCTTCTCACAGTGTGACGGACCGCAAATATTAATGTAGATTGGTTTATAAGGCACGTTAAAAGAATGTTGGTAGGAAATAATGCCATGTCCTAAAGCATCAGGTCTTAAACCACGTTGATTCATTGACCTACTCTTGAAGTTAGGATCAAAACGTGTTCTTAAATCGAATAATAACAAAAAGATAAGCTCACCAGCGATCGCGAGCTGCATAATGAAGAAGTTCATGCGACTCTTCCTGGCGTTCGTGCAGAGTAAAGCAGCGATTACCGACGCGTTGAGCACCACTATCGCCACGAACAGCACCCACATCACTGTGAACTGGATCGACTGAAAGTTTAAAAAGAACTTTAAAATTTAAAGGAATAAATTTGGGTGAGACTTGTTTGGAACAAAAAAAAATTTAGTTTTTATATCTGCTTCGCTTTATGTTATCTATAATTTTCGAATGCTGATGAAGACTGTATTCATAATTTAAAAAGTTGAGTCAATTTCACCCTAATATTATAAAGGCGTAAATTTTGTATGTTAGTATGTTTGTTGTTTTGTCACGCTCAAACAGCGTGACCGAATTGACTAAAATTTAGTATGGAGATACCTGACATCCTGGATTAACACGTAGGCTACATTTTATCCCAAAAAATAGCGGACATCACCGCGGGGCGTAGGCAGTGAAGAATAATACGAAATAGTGAATGAAGTGTAATAAAATATGTCATTTTCCCCAAAAACATGAACGTCGAAATTAACAAAATTCTGCTTAAAATTTTAGTAATGGAGTATTGACATCAAACGTTCTCTTTAAAAAGTTTTAAAATGAAACAGTTCAAAAGTCTCTTATAAAAGCTCGTATAACTAAAAGGAACAATTGGTTTATTTTGAAACTAACTTTATACAAGGCTTTTATAACGGGAATTTTTACGTTGCTGTAGTGAGACGTTATCAAAGGAGGCACTGAAATAAAACTTTACTGTCTGTTTTTAATTTAGACGACAGGACCAGTTACTTTGTTTATATAGTACAATTCATGTTTAAAAAATTAAAACAGAACGATTACGAAGTATTCACTAAGAGCAAACATAAGATACCTAATGATGGCTATACAGACAAACTTTGCCGTCTCGATGAAATGTAAAGTCTTCTCAAATTTTTGCGTCTATGTATATAAAAAAAAACAATTTACTAGGTAATATTAGCCACCGTCAATTTCAAAAACTGATATGTTACCCCAAAGTAATCAATCAAAGGAGTACTGCAATTTGGTTCTAAAGACATTCAGTAAAGAATTTCCTTTGCGGCTTGTAACGCTAGAACGTCGAGAGCTACAATTTGATTTCTACCACACGTTACATTACGTTCACCGACCATAAGTAACGACTGTGGTTCCAATACATTACTGCGTAACATGTTGCCCGTCAGCTCTGTACCCACTAATTAAAGTATTTAACACGTTCTATGAGTTCTGACACTTTTACTCCAAAGTAGAAATTTATCAAGGTTTGTGGAAAAAATCAATCACGCTAATAGATTTATATGTCAACTAGCTGCGCCTTGCGGTGTTACCCGCTACATTTTTTGGAAAAAAAGTAGCCGATGTCTTAATCCAGGGTGTCAGCTACATCCATATGTAATTTCATCAAAATCGGTCTAGCGGTTTGAACGTGAATGGGTAACAAACACACTCACAAACTTTCACCTTTATAATATTAGTGCGATAACTTGTCCATAATTAAAACCACAGTACGTGCAATATCTTCTCACGTATCAATTAAATATCTCTGTCAAATGTTCAGCTGAGAACTCCTCTAAACTCTACTCGGGCAGCCTTCAAGATTATCCCAAACGTTCTCGTACAGACGAACCCATTTCGATATCTTGTTTAAATTGAATATGTACCGAGGGTAAATTAATCACCTGAGATAATATTGTATGCTCTAATGAATTATGTCGATGTTTATAATGTAGATACTTCATAACATTCAATTTTGCACGCGATCGGTGAGATAACATATGTACGTTCTTTATCAAAATTAATAAGTTGTATAAGTAGGCCGCACTACTGTTAAAAGGTTGAAGTATTCGTGTAAACTGATAACATTATCGCGACAGGCTCTCTCGATAGTCGCTATGACGTTAACCCCAAAATATCCATTACACGATTAAA
Source organism: Abrostola triplasia (assembly GCA_946251915.1). Classification (NCBI taxonomy): domain Eukaryota; kingdom Metazoa; phylum Arthropoda; class Insecta; order Lepidoptera; family Noctuidae; genus Abrostola; species Abrostola triplasia. The sequence goes on from OX276425.1 coordinate 3,396,443, forward strand.
ACCTTTTACGTTTATTATACACAATCATAATCCGGCTGAAAATGGTGTGGGACGTGGGTGGGACGAGATTTTGTATATACACCATCTGAGGCCATGGGTTTTCGATTTTATCGGTATAAAAGTATTCATCATCATCAGCTGGAAGACGTCCACTGTTGAACAAAGGCAAAGTTGATAAAATTATTATTTCCTCTAAATTGAAAATTGGTAAAGGAAGCTGAAAAATGATGGACACGAGCGGTACTCGAACCTGTGACTTCACCGTACCGTGGCCCTCTGCCAACTGAGCCATCGTGTCACTTCTCGCATTCATTGAATTATTATTTAGTGTTTAAATTAGTGTAAGCGGCCAGAAATCTTTACTTGGTACGAATGATAAGATAAAAAGCCCAAAATAAAAAGCAAATAAAAAAAGCCTTTGCTTCTTGCACTACATTTCACCATATTCACTGTTGAGAGGCATATTAACTGATTAACTACTAACTAAAAACATTTAAATGATCATTCTGATTGGCAGATACTACTCTAACCCCTGAATATTTCAACACCATTATGGACAAAAAGCGGCAAACTTATCGAGTACGCTATTTTGCGTAACTAAAATTAAGATATGCTTTATGCTTATATTATGATATGCTTTATTTTTGTATACATCAATGATAGCACAGCGGGGCGCTAGTTATTATAAATATATTTAATTACCTTAATCGAAGCTGTGTATAGGTAGTTTGGAGTCCTTAAACTTTAACAGAAAGGAGCATTCTTCAACCGTATAAGACGTTCGGAGACAATCCGATGACATAACGTAATACTATCCCATCCACTCGCTTCGTATCTACGAGTATACACTTGCGTTTAATTTGCGAGCGTAGGAGGCTTGCAAAGAGGTTATATTTGGTTTAAGTTTAAACTTCTTGTGAGTCAACATTACTCAACGTGCTTCACGTTTGTATCTTGTGTCTATTTCTGTCCTAAATCAAGCTCAAATATTATGATAGTTGAGGATATTATTTACATGAATTATATACCTACAGACTACTAGACTTTTCCCTAAGACAACATCGGCTGTATTATTTCGTATACCAATGTAATAGTCACCGATAATATTACCTTTAAGTATAATCTAGTTATATAATAAGTCTAGTTAAATAAGTCTATAAGCAAGGTGGACTGATGATGTTGTTGCTGTACAGGGAAAGACCTGGATGCAAAAGGCCCAAAACAGTAAGCAGTGGCGTTTAGGAGAGGAGGCTTATGCCCAGCAGTGGGTCACTTAAAAGCTGATGATGATGATGATAATCCAGTTTAGCTAAGTACTTTTCTTTCAATTTCTCTAAGTGGCAAAATCATTGCTCCCTAAAGCGGATTGCCTTATAGTACGAAATATTATGTAGGTAATTGTAGATTTTATCAGCTACGTATGTAAAACAAATCAATACTTACATCATAAAAGTAATAAATATTAAGTTCGCTGGTGCTGTTGGAGACATTCTTGAGGAGACCGTGGTCGTCGTCAGGAGTGAACACTGTGGTGAAGTAGGATGTGCGAGGCGTCGTCTGCTCTACCAACTCTTCGATCATGATGTCTGGTTCCATAATCCTGAAACAAAATACAGGGTAAGAACTTCACTGCTTAAAGCTTAAGCAAGAGGGGGACTGTTTTGCAAATACTTAAGCTGTGAATCTTGTTAGGGTGATGATGATGTGCTATATTATTATCATGACCAGTGACATATCTGGTGTAAGCCATTTTCCTGAAGTAAACATTTTGACTTTTGATCACGTTCGCAATTAACAACTATATCTCAAACAAATACGTCTACAACAAAAATTGTCCGCGTGTCTGTTTATTTTTAAACCATACAACACTGCAAGTTTTGGAACAGCGGAAACAAGATCATATCGGTCATCGTGTAGTTTCCACATGGAAGCATAACCGTTTTCCGCCGAGCTGCCGCCGACCGAAACAATTTAATTAAAGTTCCGTTTTAGATACTATTTTCGCAACATTCGTCTTAATTAAACAACGATTTTGGAACGTCACGACATTCTGAATATATGCAACGTTAGAAGCATTATAAATTGGACGTAGTTAAGCAGAAAGGATCTATCCCACACCAAAACGAAAATTGAGTAAGACATACTAAAGAGGTAAAAACGTAAACCTAATTCAGCTATTCCATAATTCAGATATTAAAATTCAAGAAAATACCCTTCGTCTGCCATCAAGCCAGCAGGTTAACTGTATCGCATTGATAAAGAATTACGATCCAAACTTTAAAGTCAAATATCTTAAAAGGTGTTTTTGTATGTGATATTTCAGGTTTGTGAAACGCACCCACGACATAAGAGAAACTCCTAGTGTTGGGCGACGTTTTTTAAAAAAGAAAAAATAATAATTGTTACTTGAGATGGTAATTTCTGCCTGCATCCAGCAATGAGACAGATTAGTTAAAAATTAAATGAACTGCATTTATTCGGCTTCATTTTTAAATTGAATTTGCCGACAAAACTTATTTTTCTGCAAATCCTGGTGTTAGTTTTCTTTCCTTAAATATTTGCTGAGAACATTATAAAGGTGCATTTTATAGCTACGTGTAGTAATTTAAGTTTTCAGAGACAATTGCAGCTTTTTAAGTAAGATGCGATGAGTAAATTTTAACTGGCCATATATATTATATAATATTAAAACGTCGCCCCACACTACGGATTTCTTTTGTGTGGTGGGTGCGTTTCACAAACATGAAATATCACATACACAAATACTCGAGACAAACATCTCATCTGCGAATTGCTAAAATTTTTGCCCCGCGTGGAAATCGAACCCGCAAACCTTAGCGCATCAGTCTTATTGCTTAGGCACTGCACCAATTAGGTCGTCACTATTACTACTAGGCATATTGGAATGAATAAGCTCGGCGAAATGCAGATCACAATACAACTTAATTTCAGAAGCATTACACACCTGCATTAGCAGGATTATTAAAGAACAGCTCTGCCTACCACGTCGAGGATTGAAAATAGCATTTTCTTTAGAGAAGGAGCTGTTGTGTGGAAGTTAAAAGTTTAGACTTTTAATTAAACGAACGTTATTATTGTCTTTAGTCCAGAACTGTTCGATCTGTTCCATAACTTTTTATTTCTTTAATAACAGACCGTCCGTCGCAAAGTTCTCCGTTTGTATCGTTACAAACTTTTGAGAGTATTTTTATTATCTTCTATAACTGAAATTAACTTCAATCAGATTTATTTCTTCGTATGAGTTTTGTTATGTTCATACATTTATTACAATGCTTAGTGTACAAAAACTGGCTATACTTGGAATTTTCTTGTATTATGTATAGAAACATAACATGAAAAGGCGTCGCGGTAGGCCCAGAAGGAGATGGCGGGACGAGCTGGACTCCTTTAAAGAAAATTGGTCTATTGCAGCTCACAACCGAGAGGAATGGAGGAAGGAAAGGGAGGCCTTTGCCCTGCAGTGGGACGATCATGGCTGAAATAATAATAATAGTATGTATAGAAAAAATTGGATAGAAAACAGCCAAGCTGATGTGGGTGTGGCCATGATGCGCGAATGCACCCCGACAGATGGGCTAACATCATCACTCACTGGACGCCTGAGGGAGGACATCGACGAGGTCGACCACGGCGAAGGTGGTGTGATGATCTGGTCATATATGCAGGACGCACGTGGTCAGATATAGCAAAGAATAGAGTGGTTTGGAAGAAGAGAGGGGAGGCCTTTGCCCAGCAGTGGGAAACTAAAGAAGCTATGAAAAAAAATGTATATTGTATAATCATGTACTGTATGTATTGTATTGCATGAATACCTTTGAGTTTTGCAGCTGATGTGAACAAAGTACCAAAATAATACAGAATTACTACTAAATAAATGTGTTTCTGGCTTTACTTCTACTAGCTACCCAACAACGGTTGATAATCGGGTCTTTGACGACCTTATTACAGCCTCCAGCCAAGGTTTCCACAGGTATTTTGAGAGGATCTTACACAAACACACGGTTGAAAACTTTGTTTAATTGGATAGGACCCATGGTGTGTTCCACCATTTAGATCCTATTAAAACACACCAAACGTTAAACCAGCTTTGATAGTTATACTGAAATAAAGACAAAGAATACATTTCGACCAACAACTTACATAAAAATACGTATCCTCCTCTTTTTTTGAAGTTGGTTTAAAATGGTACTTTTTGATGGGACGAATATTATAAGAAGGTTAAACCATGGTTTGCCAAGCGCGATGCGATCTAGATTTGACCACCCCTTTCCTCCCGTGGGTGTTGTAAGAGGTGACCGAGGGAAAATCCAGAAGATGGGCAGCAGCCTCCTCTGTTACTTCACTTATGGCAAACTCCCTACCCCTGACCTAACGGGGAGGTGTTTGTTCAACAGAGGACGGCTTCCGCCTAATGATAATGATGTAACCACGGTACGGTTAGTTAACTAAAATATTTCAATGTGCCTAAAGTGAAACCAACATCATAGCGATAGAAATTAAATATATAAACTGTAAGACAAAATAATTTGACATTATTCCTAGAAGTCAAGTATTTACAAGAACAACGTGCATTCCTAGTTTTAAAAATCGTAAAATTTGACGACCAGTATAAAATGATTGATGATAGATCGCCATTTATTTCGCGCCGAAGAACGTAAAACATATTTCAGACGATTTGCTAAACAGTAATGTCTGTGTAGGTTCGCGAAGCATTAATAAAATAGTCGTAAAGTAACAGTGTGGTGAAAACACGTGGGAAAAGTGTATGTGGTGTTCCTGCATTTCTGTTTTAATAACTCTTTTTATTTTCGACTGGTTGGTACTTAATTACTTTTAGTGTTTAATTTATTGACACTAAACAACTTGACATGTTGTAAACGTAGGTAAAAAAAAGTATTTGAATAAGAATTTGAGTATACCTACTTACTTATTATAAAATGCATGACATTGACGAAAAAAATTACGTTAGGAGAGACAAAAAATCCCCACCATCCCAAATGTCACAATGTTAATAATGAGGCGTTAAATTTACAAAAATAACAAAGAAAAGAAACTTTTAATTAAACATTCACAAAAGACCGTTTTTCGTCGCAAATGGCGGTTGTAATAACAATGCATACTGGCCGACAACGGAAGAAAAAAGGTTGCCTTTTTCATATTAAGACGTCCACCATGAATTTTTTTATGGTGATTTCACACGGCCCATGATGACACGCCGCGACAAGGCAAAGTCGAGCAATGCGCCGTGAGAACTAGGGACATGAGCTCGCTTATGTTACATGCTGGTCCGAAAAATATCTTCTCCGGGTACCGCGGCCCGAGTTAATAAGCGTCGTGTGAAACCACCATTACATTCTGCCAATTAATCTTTAGCTAAGGCTTGGACGTTGGCCTGTCTTGTCATTAGGTTGGTACATAATGAAACTGTGTAAGTAGTGTGGGTATGTAAGGATGTATGGCTTTGTATGAGACTGAAATTACTGTTGAAAGGCGAGTTCGTATAGACTAAAGATGTAACAGTCACGACTCATTGATGGTCATGGAACCCGTTTTGCTTTGGAAGGTAATGTGTTTTAATGTGAAGATACCTAAAGCTTGTTCAGATATTTAAATATACAAACTATTAAGGTAGCAATTTTAATGAATGAATGTATTGTGGAAAGGTCATTGAAGAGAGTATGTAACCTTGGAGTAACTGGCCTGTTCTTCTCTATTACAAACAAAGCCCTAGATTTGTCTAGGACTTTGGGTTCAACTAAGTAATAACTTCAAAGCTACTTCTTGCGTCGTACTTTTAGTCTAATAAGTCGAATTTAAAAGCCCCAGAAAAACTAACGCTTATACTCCGGCCTTAACGTATCACCTAATTACCTGTGTGTGTAATTGTATATCTGAGATTGACCCTTGCACTGGGCAGGAATCAAACTCACAAAGTTCGATTAATTTATAAGCCTCTAGCCCTAAACAGGTCATCATCAAGTGTAGTCTTAACAAGATGAAGCCATCTTGCTAAATGAATGAAAATGAAGGAAATTTTTGGACTAGACTAGACTAGAGTCTTGTATAAAAAATCCCTTCATTTCCACTACTCATAGTCTCCTAATTTTGAGCTCATTGTGAAACCAACCACGTTATACCGTAACAAACAACCAAATTAAAACTTTTATTCAGACTTGAATTTTCTTTCAAACGAACTAAGTTCATAAAACTAAAGAAAGACGACAGCATGCAAACGAAAGCTGTAAAATATTTCCTCTGCTTTAAACTGCTTATAAAGTTGTTCTGAACACAGAATAAGTTGCAAAGAACTACAATGTGTACTTATACTTAGCAATGAAGCAGTTCTTTACATTCAATAATACTTTTTATAGTCTTTGAATTCATTCGCTTTTTAATGAAGAAACTTCAGCAAAGAATGGTGTTAGAATTTTAAGTAGTTTTAAATGTTTTGCTTCCAACGAATACATTAAGGACAATAATTATTATGGCCAGTGAAATGAGCCGTTTCGTGTAAATTGCTGAGAATATTTACTTAAGTCGGGGTAGGAGTTCGGCCAACATTTGTATTCAAGTTATATTGTTTTCTTATTTAATTAAGGTTGTATTCAACGTTCAAACAATCAGTTCAAATAGTCAGTTTCGTCACCGATTCGATCATCGCGGCACACTCTTTTGTAGCTGTTTGACATTATTATTAACTCCCGAGGCCCCAGTTAGGGCGCCATTAATATACATGTATTCACTTGAGGATTCATTAAAATATACATAATTATGTAACGCTAAAAATATACGTTATGTGTTAGAATGATTACGATGTACAAAGTTCTCTAGTGCGCGCAACCATGAAATAACATGCACAAACACCTGACACAAATATCTGCTGAGATAAGCCGACATAAGTTTATTTAGATGCAGGCAGCGTATTTTGCAAGAGATAGTGAATTCAAATATTTTACAATTTTCATCTACCACTGGGAAACTAATTGATGAAAATTTGTAATATAAATACTGATTGGCGATGCCAACATGGTTCTACAGTCGAAAGCCTCTTAAAAATTTCTACCTAAGAATAACAAACATCTTTCAGTTGATTGATTTTACTTCACTCTCCTCCTGTAGCCCGTCATAAAATATATTATATATCTTTCACAGCAATTGAGTCCTGAATTCGGTGATATTTTTTGTCTTTTGACCCATATTTTACGAGTAATATCCGGACATATCCAGTTACAACCGGTTTCGGTTCGTATTACAAAGAATGAAGAGTTCCCGAACTTTCTGCACACTGGGCGTCAATATCCGTTTACTGGTGACTTTTGACACTGTCTCTGAAGGTTTTGTCAGTGAAAGCATTTTAAGAATTTCGTTTTTCAATATGATGAAAGTGTTGGCGATTGGCGAGAAAACGTATTTCTCTCTGAAATGTATATAAGATTCTTACAGATAAACTTTATCCTTTCAAAATGTTTGTAACTTTTGCTTCGATTATATAAGTTTATACGAGTATTATATCTACCTATCCTATGAAACATAGTCTGAAAAACACCCCAGAATCTGAAGAATTCCATAGAAAAGTTGGCACGTGGGATTCATGCCAATAAATTAATTATAGTAGGTATTTAACGCCAAAGCACTAACCTAACTTTCGCACTATCCACATCCTTCTTCCAAAGTTATTTTTGCAACAACTCTAATTGTCTTGTATAACAGACAATTAGTAATATGCGTTTTCTTTGAGAACCATTCTACTCGCCAATAATAAGCATACCTAGAATACAACAAATTAGACTAGTCCTGACATGATATTGAATATTTTGTGTTTGACTTACATCGACTGCTCATGTACTTATTTAAGCCATTTACATAAGTTCACAATTACTTACGCTGCTATCGATATTGCCATTAAACTATGCGGCTTCAAGTGAAACTAATGCAAAGTCTCGCTACTTGAAGCCGGGTGCAGCCAAGTACAGTTTACCTCATAATCGTAAATTGCGTGGCGTCGTATGTTATTATCCTTTCATGTTTTAGCTATTAACTAGCTACCTTGTAAATCATTTGATTGCCAGTAATTATGTTCATAACTTCACAGTAAGCCAATGTTTTACCTACACATACTGATACACGAGCAGGTCCCGATGGAAACCAAAGCCAGGTCATTGTTTCCGACATGACTGTCTCCTTTGGTGATCGGGATAAGTCTTTAGGCAGTACATTGCTTATCATGTTTTGTGCTTCTTCTTCTTTGTATCAGCATGAGCCAATTTTCACTTGGAATTGGTCATTTCGTGGTGTAGTGATTGGTCAGTCAACAAGGATGGTAGTGTCGTCGACCGTCTAGTCTGCACCGGACGTACTTAAGTATTGTCAGGAGGCTCTCTACTTATTGTACTTTGCTTTGTGTGCTCTGAGTACATTTAGTTTAGGTTGATTCACTGTTTTATATGTTTCCCCAAACAAATTATATTTTGTTCCATAATTGATGTATTGTCAGTAGGTACAACTGCGCGACTATTTCGCGACATCATGTGGTCGTTCTAATGCTAATTCAATACTAACGCGTCCTGATTTCCCGTTGAGTCTGACATGCCTACAAATAGGTACAAATAACCGTAGAGGCGACTATTCTGTAGTTAATGATTCTGATCCATTAGCCGATTAATTGCCGAACAGATTCGGCGGTAAATCCAGAGGGTAGATAGATTACTTTGTGATTATGTGACAGTTTTCCCAAATACACCATAATGGGCAATGCTTTTAAGTATAATTATGTACGGGAATTATTAATTATATACCTACTATTTTGCAGAATATATTATTAACTTATACCTACTTTTTTGTACCGCTGGCAGCTTTATACGAGAAATGTTATTTTAGTGAGATTGCAATTAACCCTTCTTTGCAGAAAAGGCCGTAGGACCTGACCTTAAACACCAAAGGACTGACTTCACAAAGCTTCGAAACGCAATTCTGAGGCAACGATCCTGAACATTCTAACAGAAATAATATACTTACATGTTTACGTTATTTGTTCCAGTAATTTGGCTTGTTCTATATAACAGAAAATTAAAACCAAACTCTCTCTGACTACCCACATTACAAAGGAACCAATATCAGTTGTTAGACTTGTACCCTTTTCTCAATATTCAACAACTGATAGGCTTACAAGGGTCTCCACTGTTTGTTTATTTACTTACAGTCAAGAATTCAATATACCGTATTGTTAGGGATTGCGATATTCCAAAGAGATTTCTTTGTGAATGTTTATTTGGTATCAATGAACTCTACCTTTGTGTAAACAAATTTAAGGAGGTCTGGGAATAGGAAGGTATTCAGGATTTGGTTGAATGTATTATTTTTATTGAGCTACCATGAGCCTCGAGATATAAGTACCGGTAGTTCTGATGTTGGCTTTACAATAACGGATTTAGATGAAATTTCATGGTCATGTAACATTGTTTTTTTATGTTGAAAACAAAGATAGACTACGGGTTCTTTTTCACAACTTGATTGATTTTCTTCCTTCTATAATAAATCCACTTAAATAGGAAAAAATATTAGTCATCAAACCTAACATTTTTTTCATTTTATAAGATGTAGATTTGCAAAATCTATGCATAAAATATTAATATGAAGCACAACCATGTTCTAGTTAACCCAAATCTCATCAAATAAGTGCTATAAATGTGTAGCCACAGTTTCCTATATTATGCAACGCTGGATAATCACCGGACTCTGCGGGAAGTTTCTAGGTTAGGCACATTTGCGGTTTATAATTTTCGTCCATCATAATTTGGCAATAGCCATTAGGCAAATGATAAATTAAAGCGAAAATATTGCTGCAACTTTTAAATGTCAAGTGCTTTTTTAAGCACTGATAGCCGAGTGGTATGACCGTTGGACTGCCAAGTCTGGTCGCAAGTTCAAATCCCGTCACGCACCAATGTCTTTTCGAATTCATGTGCGTACTGTAAACTGTGAGTTATCAGTTGCTAAAAACAGTGAAGGAAAATATCGTGAGGAAACCGGCACACCTGTGAGATTTTTTAAGGGGGAGTAAGGCCATGTAAGAGTCCTAAAGGCAGTTTAAACGCTGACACCAGTTGGTTCATCAACCATACGATAAGAAGATCATCTTTTTAAAGGTCTAAAATCAGGTGCTCTTTTTCAGTTTTGAATTTTTTGTCACTATTTTATTATTTCTCTCACAATTAATTTACATTTCGTACCTTCGTTGTTTCTTTCATCACAACATGTTCTGAGAATTATCGTAATATATTATATATCTACACAGACTGCTTCATATTCATTAGATAACTTATAAGCTTCCTCATATTTCTCATCCAATTGCGAGGCAAGTAATTTTGACGAACGCTTCAGAAAATGATCGTCATTTTTCTTTCCAACACCTTACCATCAACTTTCGAAATCACTTCCAAAGTCATTCGTATGAAATCTGGGCAACTGTCATTTGTTTTCCATAAATAACTTTCTAGCCAATGAGTCTAATAAATATTCCGTTAGAGTCCAGCTTTTCCGTTCGTACTAGGCTGTAGTAACAATATAACCTAGTATTTATTTTTATAGCCTGAACTGGGATGTGATTAAATTTTGATGTTGTAAATTGACCTCTAGGAAGAAAATGTATTTTATAAGAATGTTTAGATAAAAGTTCATGTGGATTGCTTGATTGCAAGCAAATACTGATTCAAGTAAATACTGCTAGAGGCTTTCGTTGTTAGGGTTTGATAATTGAATACTCTGCAGTCAATCTGTACGTACTATATTATGATTTTTAGAAAATAAAAGGCTACACGACAAATCAGCCAATACTTCTTTAATACTGTATAATATTTGGAGATCAACATTTGACAATGTTAAAGCGCTTGTTATAGTTATTCGGAGAGAGTGATAACATCCCTTCACTACTCACACGGGTTCTACAACCCGTATTTTAAATGAGTAACCTCTAGAGTTTCTTGCCTGTTCTTCTCCATTGGAATGACATTTTGGAACCGTGCAACTAGTATCCTAACGTTTCATAAGCGCATGTAATAGGTTTATGTGAAATAAAAACATTTTGAATATTATAATTATTTTATTGACACTTGAAAATTAAAAAAAAATATCTTAGTTATAAGTGTGCGGAAATCGCAGTCACTATGGATAAAATACTGATATTATATGGAGCGAGGGCTGACCCTTGGTAATCAGAATCTTTCGCTATATTCGACTGCGTGATTACAAAATCGCTGCTCCTCATAGGGTTTTCAACCTCAAATGTCTGTCGGTATGCCAGATTAAAAAACTTTGCAATACTGTAATTGGTTTACTCGGAATGTCTGTACATCCGTGAAATACAAAATATTTTGTATTTAATTAAATAAGTTATTCAATTAGAAATTCTGGGTCAAACGCCAATAAACAAGAATATTTAGGCATAGGTTTTAGGCAAGTTAAGGTATACTATTTCTATTAAGTACTACACACCATATTCTACCTATCTATGATTGATTTATCAACCATTTGAACATATGCATTATGTATGTGGAAAACGTTCTGCAACATACCTAATCTTTGAGTGTGTATATTACAAACATTGTCAAACGTTCCACATGGTAACGCACGTCAAAATTCATTTGTAATTAGTGAAACACGATACCTACGCCTTAAACGGTAATACACGGTCTTTGAACTCAAAGCCAAACGTTTTCTAATCATCCCATGTCACAGCGAGTCTATCGTTAAATATTATATCTGCCTCTTACCATGAACTTTTTAAGAGGAAATTTTCGGTTGTGGAAGCGTGACGCTGAACTACACTGCGTAGCGGTGTCTCGCTTGCACAACCGAACTAATAACCTACATACCTATCCTACTTTTTAGGTATCTATTATACCTAAAAAGTTGTAACAAAACGATTGCCAAACTATTCTTATTTTATTTTTTCATACACTTAGCTCTCTATCGTATAGTAAGTAATAGATAGCCATTATTACGCTCGTACCCCTTTTTAACCGACTTCAAAAAAGGAGGACGTTTACAATTCGTTGGATTTTTTTTAATTCATCTTAAAACAATATTTGATAGTAATGACGAAATAAAAACGACACGAGTTAGGAAATCCTACTTCAGATCCTTATTCAGATTTTTTTAAAATAAACTTTTGACATACATAAAGTCAATCAAATTTCCCAGAGGTGTAAGCAGAGACCACGAATTTCCATTTACTAAGATCCGGACATAGGTACTTCTTTTACCTTATTCTCTCGCATACACGCTTGTCGGTTAAGGCTTTCCTTACTAAACATTTCAATAAATATTAACTACTTTCGTGTTTCATGGTCTATTTTCAGTAGGAACCTGCTGACTCAAAGATAACCCGCATGAAAAGTAACTGTATTTCCAGTAATCTAATCGGCATTTTATCCTATCGGATCGGTAATAAAACGAAAACAGCACATGTTATATCGAACAGGACAGTTATAGTAACGGGGCAACAACCTGGGGCGTAGGATACAGTCTCTTCTATGTTCGCTTAATTAACCTTTCCCCACCCCTTCCGGGAAAACAGGCATGATGTTATGTTGATATCCACATCAGAATTTTGTTTCTAACCATAGTTAAGTTTATGAAGTGCGCTTAATTTAAAATCAAATTAAATGTCCACTGCAGTATTACCTACTTGTACAACCTATATTATTTCTAGCTTTTTCCTGCAGCTTTGTGCGCTTTCTCGGGTCTTAAACTTTCTACATGCCAAATTTCATCAAAATCCGTCGAGCGGTTTAGTCGTGAAGGCATAACAGGCAGAGTTACTTGCACGTTTATAATATTGGTATAGATAGTTTTACCAATGCGTATCTTTAGTAAATTTCCATTTGGCTCAACCGTGTCACAATTTGCGAATGAACAGTGAACCCTTATATATTACGCAACAGTCCCTATCTGAGACGTAACTAAATCCCAACACGATGGAAGATTAATATGCACGGGTTGCCAAACAGGATTTCAATCGGTATAGACAAATATTAGAGGTATTGCTGAGGGTCTGGGACTGACCCGCGTGATTGGGTAACTTTACAAAGATGTCCTGTGCAACTATGTGGTGTGATGGATGTTTGGAGGAACTCACGTTGAGTTTTAGGTACGCGGACACGTTAATAAGAGAACAAATATCTTAAATACACAAGATCGTAATGTGTTTTGTTTATATTGATATTTTTTTGAATGTCGAATATATTTAAAAAAATAAATTATTATATTATTTCTTTCACAACCAGCAACATTTTTTAATACAGACTTATGTTCTACCCTCAAGAAAAATATTACCATACACAAATCCTGTTACCGTGCTGGAAAACTCCGTGAATGAAAAGACCCAGTATTACTTGGCCCGACCAGGGATTCGAACCCGGGACCTCATGCTCAACAATCGCGCTTAGCGACCACTATACCAACGAGGCAGTCAAAAAAATTGATGTTTTCATGTTTTAAAATAATACCGATGACAGGTTAAAAATATGATCAAAAACACCAAGAATTTGAACCGATATTATCGGACCCACGATGACTTGTCCCGTGCGGATCAAGCCTGCAATTGACGGAGCCCTCTTAGCGCACCAGACCAATTACTTACGCCATTCGAGTCTTCAAAGTCTCTTGATACAAAGTTTACATAAAACTGAAGTTTTGAACTTGAACGGGAGTAGCTTCGGGAGCATTTAATTTAAAAATAGTTTGAAAATAAATGTAGGAAGTGTATGAAGGTCTCGCAAACATCTTAGTCATACAATATATTTTGGATCTTCCGATCCGTTACGTAACACCCATTGTATATTATTGCTCGTTAAAAAATATTATTCCATTGATTTACGATCATATCGAAGGAAAATAGCAATCAACGCGGAAGTATTGGGGAGTTAAGAGAATTCTTCTTAAATCTTCACTGCCTTGAAATAAACTTTAGTGCAGACGGTTGCTTATTTGTGAGATCTTAACTCTCTAATTATATAACATCTCGCTCATAAAATACGTCGCCCGTATCATCTTTCAATTTTTGAACTAATTCTTTTAGGAATCTTTTAAGCAGAGCGATTATCTGGTAGGAAATTCGTCGCAGATTGAAATTCAATTAAAAAGCAATGCCCTCTATTACCCCAGACTTATAGCGACAAATGGACGAGCATAAGTATTCCTTTTGTCACTGTCTCGGCATCATTGCCGTTATCATAATGTATTTACTGTCTAATTCATCACTAAGCGCGAGGTCCTAGGTTAGAGTCCCAGGTAAACTGTTATTGAGTTTTTCCATTAGGTAATTCTCAATAGTAGCACGAAGTATGAATTTTTGCCCGGTTGATAGCAATAGGCTCGTCCGATATTGGGACCTATAATATAACTGACGAAATGAGGGTATTATTTACTCTGCCTACCCCTTCGGAAAATACACGCATGTTATGTTTTATGTGTTACATACAGTCAAATCGAGAAGAATACAGAATTACTTTAAATACACAATCGGAACGTAGCAAAGGAAAATGGGTTACTTTTGCCTTAAGATCTGGGAAACAGCTGACCTTGGCAGTAAGAGTGAATGAGTGAAATAATCTAGATTTGATAATATAGCAATACATATTTGAGAACGCAATGGAATATTTCTTAAGGGATTATAATTATGAAATATTGATGCTTCATTCAGACAGCTGTAAATTGAAAAGATGATCGCACTGACAAACGAGATATAATTAGTGATTAAACGAACTTACCAAGTGAAGTTCTATCATAATTATACGAAGCACCTCGTCCGAAGAGATAAGTATCCTGGAATAAATATATTATTATACACAACATGTAGTAACGCATATTAGTTACCGTTCTTGCACTATAGTTGAGAGAAAATATTAAAATAAAATAAAAGTTCGTGTTATGATCACCCCTACTTAACCGGTCAGCCATCTTGAATCGTCATTTAGTTTAGAGTTTATGTAGGTTGAAGTGATATTCCTGACCTTCGATAGGGGTGGGATTTGGGAGGGTGATACTTATCTCTTCGGACGAGGTGCTTCGTATAATTATGATAGAACTTCACTTGGTAAGTTCGTTTAATCACTAATTATACTCGCACCTCGTCCTCGAGATAAGTATCCTGGAATAAATATATTATTATACACAACATGTAGAGGTTGAGAGTATGTTTCAGGAATTTCACTGAAACTGTCTATTGTAATAAAAAATATATGCATTTTTTTTATAATCAAATGAATTTTTATTTGGGGAATTAGCATTAACACCACAATGGACTTCTCTCTTAATTATAATTTGATATATAATCAGTAGAAAATCACATTATACGTACTCGATTGAGTACGTAACAAAGCAATGTTACTTATTAATGAATTAATTTAGCATAGTTAGATATTAATTAATTTAAATTAAATACTGCTCTGGCGAATGTATGTGTTTGATCGTCAGCGTTTCTTATTATTCTATGATAGAATTTGCCAAAAGTCGTGGAGGTACCAGTCCATCCCGCGGTCTTTCGAATGGTGTCAATATTGACCCCCTTTTGGTAAGCCCTAGATGTGGAGGCATGCCGGGTGCTGTGTGCTGAGAACATGGAAACATCTATTCCACAATCTTTTAGGGTGTTTTTGATCCAGCGACTGATAGTTTGAGTGGTAACTGTTTTATAAGGCTTTTTAAAGGCTACAAATAGGTTTTCTTCTTGGCGAAGTGAGGTGGTTTGCCTAATATAGCATAACAAGGTGGTAGCAGGGCATATGTTTGGTTTATCACTAAAGAATGGTATGGAAAGTATAGGTTGACTATTGCCGGCTTTGGAAGTCTTAATTAAATCTGGAATTTTAATGTAAATTTGTGATGTTTGAACTTGTATGTTGCTAATAAGAATTTTCTGGAGGGTTTGGACTCTCTGCGATGTTGCCAGAGCTAGCAATGTAACACACTTTTTGGTAAGATTCTGTAAAGCCAGTTCATCGTTAGGATACCATTCACTTAGGACATCTAATACTTTGGACGTGTCCCACGTAACATCGTATTTTGGTGTGGGTGGTCTAAGCCTAAAAACTCCCTTGAAGAATCTTTTGATTCTGTCATCTGTGGAGATATGTAAACCCATTATGAGAGACAGAGCACCCCTGTAAGTGTTTAAGGTGCCGAATTGAGCACCAGAGTTAAAAAGTTGTGTTAGGAAATATATGATTGTTGGAATGGAGGTCTCAAAAATGTCACACTTGTTTTGAAGACAAAAGTTGTGCCAACGTTTTAGACAAACGTCGTATTGCTTGATGGAGTTGTTACTGAGTGATGCCAACATAATTTCTATTGACGATGGCGGCACACTTCGCCTCAGCAATGCCTTCCGCACAAAACTCCGGCAGCCAGAGTAAGGTTCTTGTGAATCGACCCTTTGCCGGAATGAGAGATTATCACATTTTCGTTAGGTTGGAATATGACTAATTCTGATATTAAGAGGCGTCTGAAGACTGGGTACCAGGGCTGTGTTGGCCACATGGGGACTACAATAATACCTTTAGCTCTGTCCGTTATTATTTTACGGAGTCCGTTATGTTTTTAAGATAATAGAAAATGGAGGGAATGCGTAGAAGAAAAAAGTTGTCCAATGCATGGTAAAAGCGTCAATAGTTAATGCGTCCGGGTCCTTTTTCCATGATACATATATGTCGCATTTTTTGTTTATGCGACTTGAAAATAAATCAATTTGGGGTAAACCAAATTTTTCTGTTAATATTATAAAAGCTGAGTCTTTTAGTTCCCACTCGATATCTGGGTGGCACCGACGGGACTCCCCATCTGCCACGTCATTATCGCTGGATTTAATATAGGACGCAACTATGAAAATTCTTCGTTTCTCACACCACTGCCAGATACATCTCGTTATTTCCGTTAAATGAGGGAATTGAATGCCTCCCATGCGATTAATGTAGCTAATCGCTGTGGAATTGTCTATGCGCATCAATATTTTGCAGTCTGTATATTCTTTAGCAAATATCTTGAGTGCTAAAAAACGCGGCTAGAAGTTCTAACTGATTAATGTGACATTTACGTTCCTCATTAGACCATGGACCACTAGCAGTGTCTGCACCGCAGGCAGCCCCCCACCCCGTTGTTGAGGCGTCAGAAAAAATTTCTAGCACATGACTGTCGTCTCTTATATGTTTTACGGAGTAAGGGATGGCGTGTAACCACCATTTTAATTAAATCCTCGTGTAATGAGGAGGGGATTGTCATGACTTTGTCGTAGTCGTTATCACCCTGTAGATTTAAGTATTTACATCGCTCTAATTGTTTCGTGTATAGCCAGCCGTATTCTACAGCGGGACAAGCAGACACCAGAAGGCCAACAAATTGTGCAAAATACCTAATTTTACATTTGTGAAGTTTCATGATCTTTTTGGTTTCACTAATTATTCGGTTTCTTTTATCCGAGGGAAGTTGATATTAAATTCTTTAGTGTCAATAACATAGCCAAGATATTTACATCTTGTTGAAGGAGACAAGACGCTTTTGTCCAGATTTATCATAAAACCTAAACTGCTAAGGAGGTTTTTAGTTGTTTCTACATTATCCCGGCAGCCTTCATAGGTGTTAGATACTAAACATAAATCATCCAAATATATTGATGATAGGTAACCCGCTGAACGCAGTAATTTTACTATGGGTTTCATTATTTTAGTAAAAATGTACGGTGCCGTATTAAGGCCAAATGGTAAGGCGTTAAATTCGTACAGGGTATTATTAAAGGTAAATCGCAAGAATTTTCTGGAATTTTCATCTATTTTTATCAAAAAGTAAGCATCCTTTAGATCTAAAGTTGCTATTAATGAATTCTTCGAAATTATTTTAAGGACTGTGCGTATGTCTTCTAATTTAAAATGGCAGGTTTCAATATGTTTGTTTAGGGTTTTTAAGTTTAATATTAAACGCGCCATGCCATTTGGCTTTGGTCTTAAAAATATACTGGACACGAATTGACCTTGACAAGGTTCACATGTAGAAATGGCTCCGTTATTACGAAGTACTGAAATAGCTTCGTCAAATTGAGTAAATTCTTTGGATGAAAGAGCAGGAGGCTTAGGGATAGAGCGCTGTTGTACAGTACTACTAAATGTAATTCTGTACCCACGAATCCAGGACAAGATGGTCTTATCATTCGTGATACGTGACCATTGGTTATAAAATTTGGATAAGCGTCCTGCGTAATTTACCTCTTCTAACGTCGATGGTTGATCGTCTTCTGTGGTTGCGATGATGTCTTGGATGATCCGGCGTGCCGATTCTGGTTGGAGGCAGGATGATGGGTCCTCCTCGTTGTCGCAGGTGGCCTCCGGGTTGGAGCCACCTGCCCTTTCACGTTTAAATGGCCCGCTTTAAATGTTGATGGTTGAAGTCGTTTGTCCTTTCTGATAGGAACACTTTTTATTTCGGCGCTAGATTTAGACACCGCTTTAGCTGCTTTAAGGATATCTGCTAGATTCTCGCCAAAAAGATATTTGTCGATTTTAGAATTATGGATTTAGGATTTCACATCTTTTTTAAGTACTGACGTGCTGAACATTCTTCTAGTTACCGAGTCAGAGTGTTGAATGTCACATAGAAGTTTGTTCGCGTCCATTAGTTGCTTTAGCAACTCTTTGTTTTGATTTTGTGGCTCTAATAAGTGTGACGTGGCTGATGCTATGCAAGAGATAGCAGCAGTTAGAAGTTTCTGTGTCTTTTGTAAGCCCGTTCGTTGTAATGTGTTGCAACCGGGTCACCAATTCTTTGTGAATTTCTTCGCCATATTGAACAGAACTAGAAGGGTCATCCCCAAGAAGCTCCAGGATGTCTTTGTCTAGTTGTATGTTCTCGCACTCTTTAATTATATTCTCACTTGAGATTTGTTCTGGACTAGTCAGGTCACCTTCAGGGTTTGTTTCTGAATTTGGCACGATTGGAATCGTATTAGCTATTTCCGGTAAACTTTGTTCAGATTCTAGGCCATAATCGTTAATTTCGACATCAGAGATAGGTTCTTCAAGAAGCCCAGTATCTGAAAATGTTCTTTACACATAGGTGTAAATTGTAATTGTAACTTAAAGGCCAGACCATGTTGTAAAAATGGATTTTTAATTGTACCAAGTTTTCTTGGTGGGAATTATATTTATTTGTTTGTCGAATGTAGTGGAACAGTCCAAAGAGCAGTCCGGTAACATTCTTTTGTTATATTTAAAGCTTAAATGCGATGAGACAGTCCATAGATCAGCTCGAGTTGCATTACGCTTATTATAAAAAAGAAATAATGATTTCTTTGTTGTGGGTAGTTACGACATGTTACAATGCGGTGAGACAGTCCGATGATCAGCTCGAATGCATTTAAACTTAGTCGTGTTTACTTTGTATATGTGGGTATTCTATTGTATATATTGTGGGTAGGTAGAAAACTATTTTTGTGCAGTGAGGCGGTCCGGTGATCCGCTCGATTGCATTTTTTCCTTGTAGATTAGCATGACAATGTAATCAGTGTTTTAAACTTATAATAGACGTATAGTAATAGGTGGGTACTTACCATCTGAGCTATCACTGTCTGTCGAGAACTGTTTACGTGCACGTTTTAATTTCTTTTTTAACTTTTTGATTTGATCACTTATGTAATCCAGGTCTTTACTATGTTTACGTTTCGGCATTTTAATGAGATTCGTAAAAAAAAAAATAATTAAAATATGGTGAACGTGTAGAACGGTCGAGCACTAAAATGCGAATGACGATTCAAGATGGCTGACCGGTTAAGTAGGGGTGATCATAACACGAACTTTTATTTTATTTTAATATTTTCTCTCAACTATAGTGCAAGAACGGTAACTAATATGCGTTACTACATGTTGTGTATAATAATATATTTATTCCAGGATACTTATCTCGAGGACGAGGTGCGAGTATAACTCAGTTTAAATGTCTGAAGTGCTACGCAGTTGTTGATTCCGAACGGACGTTTTAAGAATAGATTTTCGGTATTAGGCTTATGTTAAGTTACAACAGTTTTTGTTATGAATACTATAACGCTTGTATGCTATACGTGCTCTAACATATAACTAATAAATACATGTATTCAGGCCGTCAATAAAACCTTCATAATATTAGAGTTTTTCCTAATAAATACTGCATAATTTTGCGACGAAGCATGGGTTCGGGACACTCGCTGTCATAAGACAGAGAAGACACCACGACGGAGGGGCAACAGCCACCGAAAGCTTCTCTTGTCAGGCATGTGGCAATGCCACTTTCGTAACGGCTTATATAGCCACCAGAAGAGATGCCTTACAGTCATCACCATAGATCTTCTGTAGTAGACTTACAGGCCAATGATGATGATAACTGTCTTACATTAGTACCGCATGTTTTATTTTGCTAAACACGCAAAAAGTTAATTCGATTCGAATGGATTTTGCTTTTATTCAGAAAAACCTTTGCAAGTTTATATGTTTATTTTGTAATCATGTAAAGCAGTTGCGGCGTACTCAAGAAATTACGATTCTGTTTGTGCCCAAATCACGTTTTGTTAAGGGTAGCTAATGTTGAAACTACTGAAATAATTCTTAGAGGCAGATTGTTTGCGATATTATTGGTCAACACAACTTTGTTTCAAGACACTCGTTATGTAAATGGAGTTTAGTAGGTTTTGGGGTACTTTGACTTTATGGTTTTCGTTACTTATAGTTATTATCATAGAAGCAGTGATAGCCGAGTGGTATGACCGTTGGACTGCCAAGTCAAAAGTCGCAAATTAGACCACGTGACGGCACGCACCAATGATTTTTTAAATTCATTTGCGTAGGTACTATATTTATTTGTCAATTGCTAAAAACGGTGTAGAAAAACATCTTAAGGAAACCGGCACACCTGAGAGATTTTTCAACGGTGTGTAAAGTCATGTCAGAGTCAGGCCGTTTTAACTCTGACACCAGGTTGTTCATCAACCATACGATAAGAAGAAGATTATACAAACATAAGTTTGCACTTATCGGTTTAATTTTCGGTGAAGCAATGGCGAGTCATTGGCATAATTGTTAAGTGATTGGACGTATGCTCTCAGGCTTACCAGTTTTATCTCCGCCCGACAATTTCGTGATCTGCAAGCAAGCTTTGAGTGTGAACCTTCGTGATAATGATTTTATTTCTGTAAATAAGTTTCAAAAAAACACTTTTACACGTAATTTTTTTAAAAACTAGATGGCATCGGCATTTCCTAACTGACTACCACTGAGAAGAAATACCGAAACAAACTCAGGGGTCAAGGTCTAGGTCGTGTAGATAAGATCTTGTCTTTCTAATTACATGTTGCCAAAGATTAAAACACGTCTGGAAAAATACATTATTTTGGTGATTCTATGAGGTTTTGTTCCGAGACAAGCCCCAAAAGTAATAGATTATTGTAAAGTTGGTCAGGTTTCATTATTATATACAACAAAACTAAGCGTATTTTTTAATAAATGAAAATGTTTCCGAACACAAAAGGATCATTTTACAAAACCTTTTTATACTTCACCTGTTTTATCATGGACGATGTTTTCGATAAAAGCATTCCCCGATACCCTTTCTTAGGGCCTTAATTATCTTAAAATATATTTACAGACAGCTAAGTGTTAATATCGGGGGCTTCCTAATAAACACGGCCTCATCTGTATTCATAAAGTATTAGTTCTAGTCTGATATTAATAAATTGGTGTGGAGAGGAGTTAAGTGATCAGTTTCTTGTTACTAATTTTAACCAGAACGGGGGTGTTTTAATTGACTTTGCGCATGCGTAAATTATTAGTAATAATACCAGTCTAAAACTGTCCCACCGCTGGGCAAAGGCCTCTTCTCACGTAGAGAAGGGACGAGTTCATTTTTGCAACTACGATCGAAAATAATTAGTTTACTTCATAATCTAATGATTATAGTCTAGACATAATTGTCTAGACTATAATTTGACGACCTGACGGGCGCAATGGCTAAGCTTTTGTGCTGCTGCGGTAAGGGTTGAGGGTTCGTTCCCGCACGGGACAAAAATTTAATGCAGATGTTTGTCCCTAGTCTAGGGGTTTGTGTGTTTTATGTCTGTAAAACGCACACAGGAGGAACTCCTAGTGTTTGAAGTTTGTCTTATTTTAAGTACTATTCACACTACATGATAGAAGAAGAAATCCGCAGAAATCTATCTCAACACTAATTGGGATCCCCAAGACTCCCTTGACTCATTTCGACACGTGTAGTGTATTACACTAACATATTTTTGTTAGCGCAATGTAATGTTAGATTATTTCTAGGAAAACGACTCAAAAGCAACTCTACCTCAGGTCGTTACTTATGTATAGAAGGGTCTACACTCCGTAATAGACACTACGAACATTCGCCTTGTTACCGCTGATATTCAGTCGTTTGTGCTCAAAATTTACATATTACATTTGGTTCGTCTTATATGATCTATATTTATGTACGTGTCTTTATTGCGGCTACTGTACCTACGTAAAAATTGTATAGCAATGAAGGTATTATTGTTATTCTGTTTTGTTAGTAAAATTATTGCCCACAATATGCCTTTGTTTTAGGATTCTGCACGTGGCATACTAGAAAAAGGTATAATACGTAATGGGTCGTGGGTAGGTGAAAAATAACGTTTTCAAATGAACGCCTAAATGAAGAAACAATAGCTTTGGCCCACACAGAAATGTATTTACGTAAACCACTTAAATTCCGACGCTTAAAAAATCTTATACAATTTCATCATCATCATCAGCCGGAAGACGTCCACTGTTGAACAACGGCCTCCCCCTTAGAACGCCACTATGAACGACAGCTTGCCAATACCATCCACCGGTTGCCCGCAATTCTGACGATATCGTCAATACAATATCGTTATACAATTTAACTGTATTATATTATGTCTTGATAATCCTGTTATTTTTTTCGGAAAGGAAGCCCTTCATGGCTGCCTCTCCGCCCAGGAAATGCGTGAAATATATTGCTTCGACACAGTAAGCAAATCTGTCCACCGCCTTAGTTGTTAACCCGAGTTATAGGAATCAATGAATATTTTCCTCTTATTTGTAGCTGCACAAACAAAAATAAACCATAAATGTAATACTAACTTGTTACTTCTTCTTTAGAAGAAGAATAATAAGTCTTGATACTAACATAAATACTTCATTATAATATTGTAATAAGTAACGTAATCTATTCCGCATGTTACATACTAACTATTCAATAAAAACTAACCCAAACATAGTTGAAAATAAAAATTTTTTGTCATATAAGTCAACATTATACTCTAAATGACACGTGTCGCCTGCAGTCCCTTAATAGTCCTAGCACGTGTCGCATTTAACCATTAGTCACCTAATGCATTATGTCTTACAAAGTTTGTTTGAATCCACGAATAAAAGGACAGTCTTCGTTGAACAGTTAAGCAATGGATGCTACATTCATTGAAACGAATTTGATTAAATTAAAAGGTGAGGAAAGTTAACATAAAAAAAAACCAGCTTGAATTATTTAACAGAATATACCCCTACCTACAATTAATGTGTTTTCGTTAATTTTACATATGCAAAATTTTTTTTAACGTTGGGTAATGTATAGGATATTATAGTCTTGTCCTTTGACACGACGAAACCTTTTTGAAACGAAAAATTATTAACCTTAAAAAAACACGAACTTAAAAGTGAAAAATAATATTTTATTCACTTTAATTTACATAAGCAAAGTGGAAATCGGTGCCAAATCCTATGCGTTCGTTTAATAGTTTAAACATTGAAACTATAAGCAAGCACTAATGAGAGCATTTTCTTAAGTTATTTTTTGTCTGAATCAGTTAATGAATGTTGGGATTTGGTACCGACCAATTTTTTTCAAATCGGTTCATAAATGACAGAGTTCTGAGGTAACAAACATAAAAAAGAACCTCCTCCGTTTTGAAGTCGGTTGAAAAAAGGAAAAGGCTTTGTGTTCGCTGCATATCTATTAGGTATAATCAATCCTTTCATTCCGCATTCTATGAGATTACGTCTTGACATCAATGTCATTTGTCCTCTGATATGCTTTGATCTCTTGATATAACTCGACCATGTTATTAAATAAATAGAAAAGTAATCATTTTCCTATACCTAATTATGTTATTCTTCGCTTGTCTACGTCGTATCTTTTACAAATTGCATTATATAAAAATCTCACGCATTATTTAGCGTTAAAAAGGACGGTTCACACATAATTCTGTCGTTTGTGATTCTCACCACAATGTCCAACTTTAACTTAGTTGTTTATTTCTGTTGTGGTGCAAGTCATAAGGTCTCGTTTTATGAATTAAGGTTTAACCGTGACCACCTATTCTGGATGCGTGTTGATCAACCCCAAAGTCACAAGAAAGTTACACGATTTTTAAAAATAGTGGTCTTGAGTCTAATAAGAACAGTTATATTTTGTATGAAATAGCGGAGTTGGTCGCTTAGTAAACGTTATTCATGAAAAGTAAAATGTTTTGTTCAAATTAATCGTTAATTATAAAGACTAAATAAATACTTGTACTGGGCTGATAAAAATATTTCCAATCAAAGCTTTCAACTTGGACCACACTAAGTAAATAACAGACGTGCCGTACGTCAACGGCCACTAACTCTAGTTAAGGTGTTACCTTACTCGTTTACGCTAATAAAGTGGCCTCCGACGCATACTGATCAAATTCGAGGACGTAAAGTTAATTTATGGTACTATCAACCTCCTTCCGCACTCCGTTATCATTAGCAATTGTAATTGTCTCAGTTTTTTTCGCGAATTTTAGGTTGGCAGTAATGCTTGCAGACTGAATTGTAAAATTTCCTGCCTCGTTGGTCTAGTGATTGCTAAGCGCGACTGATGAGCACGAGGTCCTGGGTTCGATTCCCAGGTCGGGCAAAGTGTTACTGGGTTTTTCCATTAGGTCATTCTTAGTACAGGAGTCTGGATTTGTGCCCGGTTGATGGCAATGGGCTCGCCCCCTATTACACTGGGGCCTAAAAACATAACTGGCGAAATTTGGGTGTACTGTATGTGCACCTCAGCCTACCCCTTCGGGGTATACAGGCGTGATGTTATGTTATGTTGTGAATTGTAAACAGTTCATTAGATATTTAATGGTCTCTTTAATGCTGAGTCACAGTAAGAGGTGTGCTTTTATGATTCTCGCACGATTTGGCGAATTACGCTTGTTTCGTTTACAGAACAATCGATATTTGCAAACAGGTGGACATTTGCTTATGAATCGATTATAATTAGAAGAGGTTTCTACTTTTATCGTGTTTACAAAGTATTGCATAAGCACACTGCATGCTTTCTACTCCAAAAAATATAGAGCAAAGGCATTCTGCCCGCAAAAGGTGACCATGATATTCATTACTTTTAAAATATCTTGATAAAGTGACAAATGACTGTCTAGTGAGTTTACAGCAACATGACTAGATCAACCAGGATTTCCTACTGCTACTACCACTACTCATTAAAACCAAACATAAATGCAATTGCAAAACAAAAGCCAATATTGGCACGTCATTTTTAAAGCAAATACAATATTTATCTCAGTGATGAAAAGGAGACATTTGCCGAGTGGTATCCGGCCTAGAATGAACACCCCCTTTCCTCTCAGCGTCTTCTGCAATTTCACCAACACTGCGATTCCCAAGCCGCTTGCCAAGCGTGGGATTTTTTTTTTTTTTTTTTTAAAAAACGTCGCCCCACACTAGGAATTTCTCCTGTGTCGTGGGTGCGTTTCACAAACATGAAATATCACATACACAAACATCCAGACTCGGGACAAACATCTGTGGGTCGCACAAAGTTTTGCCCCGTGCGGGAATCGAACCCGCAACCTTTAGCGCAGCAGTCCAATCACTTAGCCACTGCGCTAATCAGGTCGTCAAATTATGTGAACCTCCTCCCACACTCCAAGCGGGAGGTCTTTTTTCAATAGTGGACGTGTTCCGGCTGATGATGATGATAAAAAGGATTATATGATGAAGATATAGCCGAGTATTCATTACCGTAAACAGCGCACAAACAACATACGATCCAAAAATGTCGAAATACACGTATCACACACAAACTCAACTGAAACGGAATATATAAGTGAGGTACTGGACTCTACTAGCATCTAGTAGTACACGATAGTAAATAGTACCTATATACTGGGCATGAGAACATAATATATGTAGAAGTACATACAATATGAAACAAGTTTCAAGTTGTCATGAACGTTACGACCTATAAAACTTGATCGTTGGAATGCATTTCAAAACTGGATGCATTCTCAATAAGTAAGGGGCGACCAGACACACACTGCTCTTGTATTTGTACTACTAGCTGTTAAAATGAAACTACTGGGTATCAAAATATTAGAAAAGACAACATCAAAGAATCTTATTATATCTTTTTTTGTAGATTTATTTAGTAGTACTAACTTATGTCATAATGCTGAGTATTATTCCGGGTAATTGGTGTACGAACATTAGACCAAAAGAATGAAGTTGTTATAACACGAGCTTGAAAGTAGGATCACACCGGCATTAACTAAACCCAGTATTAAGTCTATTGACATCTCTATTCTTTCACATTCAAATGACAGTGACAGGTATAATTTAGTCAATGGTTTTAATTTAAATTTTGTGAATAAGGGGGACCTAGTTTTACTTGGATCTTAAATCCTAACGAGGTAAGATTTTTGTTCAGTTTGTATCAAAAGAAGATTCGCTGCGAATGCTCACAATAAACGATGTGAGCTAGTTCGCTCGGCTATGTCTGCCCGCGACCTAACACTGAACTTTCATACAGCTTTGTATGTGTGTCAGTAATTTATAAAAGTTCTATACTGAAATCACACTCTGTTGAACTGAAAAAGCATTTGACATTATATTGTTTCTTAGTGCATGACTGGATCCAGAGTCCTCTTACAATTGTACTATAGGGACGCTATATAACATAGTCGAATGATACAGCATATTGAGTAGATGAAACGTTTCAATATATTTAAAAACAAGACATTGACTAATGTGCCAAGGATAATAAAACATATCATAGGTCCCTATGTAATGGGGGCGAGCCTATTGCCATCAACCGGGCACAAATCCAGACTCCGTGCTGCTACTGAGAATTCCCTAATGAAAAAATCCAGTAACACTTTGCCCGACCCGGGATTCGAACCCAGGACCTCGTGCTCAGCAGTCGCGCTTAGCAACCACTAGACCAAGCAGGCAGCCAAGGACAATAAATAATGCTTATATTTTATCGTTCTTCATTTGTTTAGTTTTAGTGGCTTCCGTGTAAGTCCAGGTAGTACGACGATAGTTTGAACCCCGAAGTAAGGTATAGGTTACTTTTGTCTCAGAAAAGACATGAAAATCTTACCGAAAGTACAGTCGCGAGCAGAAGTATAAGATAAAGTTGTGTATGTATATGCTTTGGAGGGAGGGGAGAAAGGCGATTATCAAAAGGGATTTATAGCACAGTTCTAAGTGGAAATACTTGTAGGGGACTCTTTGGAAGGACTTCAAATGCCCTTATTGGCGGCGTGCTCGCAGTTAAGTAGTACTCATAACAGGAGAACAGTGTGAAGATGCGAGAGTTTGGAACACGGAAGAAATACGCAAGTTTCTGCTCTCATATCAAGGATGGAGAAATGTAAACTTTATGTTTCAAGTAGAGGTATGCTAACTTTTTACATGTTTTACTATAATAACTTTCGTGAGTGTTATCCATATTATTTCCTGTATATTCCGGTATTCCCGAATACACCCGTGAGTATAACCGGAATATACAGTAAATAACTTTTTACATGGTTTGTAATAAGGAAATTTTTCTCAATGTTAGCTCATCGTCATAATGCTGTATAGGACATCAGACAAGTGATCCCGCTTCGAAGCTCACCAAACTTCGTTCGCAAATATTTTTGTCCCGTGCGGGAATCGAACACAAGTCCAATCGCTTATCCACTGCGCCAATCAGGCAGTCAAATATGGCCATAAATAATTCAAAATCCATATCTGCAAGAAACTTTAATATTTAAAATGCGCTGTCTGCCAGTTTAATGCAAACTGACAAGCCACTTAAAAATAACATTATGCATTCGTTGAAATATTGCAAATCCGTCGCGTCGTGTAAAGAAATATCCATTAATAATATCGAACTCACTTTAAAAATGAAACAAAATTTTAGTCCCGGCTTAAAAATATTAAAAAGAAATGGCAAGCATTTGCTAAGTTTCTTTTGTTTTTATTCGAACGCTTTAAATTCAATAATCGAACGATTTTCTCATTTTACTGACATTTCTCGAACGTTAGGTATGCTTAATAGGTACTATAATAATGCAGACGCATACTCTTCAGAAATACCCTTTTAAAACGAAGGAGGTTTCTTTGTAATACTTTCTGTTTTACCGTCGATTTAATACAAAGTGTTCAGCTCCTATAAGGTCCCTTCGGAAGAATAATACGTCCATATTTGATGCTAAGTATGCATATTCGTTTGATGTGGTAATATAAGGGTAAATTGTGTTACAGGGGAGCAAGTTTCAGCCCCAAAGGTATTTGTTTAGTCTAGGTATTTTAGTTGTAAATTAATTCATATAATTCTACACAATACGGCGTAGAGACTAAAGTCACCCATTAGGTAACTTGGCTCTTCATTAAGTCTTTTCATGCGTCGAAAAGACTTGAGAAGTGCCAGTCTGCAAACACTTTTGCAAAACATTGGTAGTAGTTGTAAGTACTTCATGTTACGTTGGAGAAACTATCTCAAAATGTCTAGGTAACTTACCTAGTATAATTTTGCAAACTCGAGGAATGGCAAAAAGTTACCCCTAGATAACACGATACAATATCAACTGATGTAATTTTGGGTTAGCAATAGGATTTGACTTCCTACCTTACTACAATTTAAAAAAAAAAAACGTCACCCCACACTATGAATTTCTCCTGTGTCGTAGGTGGGTTTCACAAACATCAAATATTCACATACACAAACACCCAGACTCGGGACAAATATCTGTGGTTCGCACAAAGTTTTGCCCCGTGCGGGAATCAAACCCGCAACCCTTAGCGCAGCAGTCCAATCGCTTAGCCACTGCGCTAATCAGGTCGTCAAATACAAAGGCATTGATACACGAACAGATTATTAGACTAATCAATTTAAAAAGCTCCACAGGTTTCGTTTACAAAAATAATTTGTCCAATATTTATCTGCGTCAACTTTGATTTTTGGCAAATTCCAATAAAATTAAATTAGTGCCGACTCGCCGAGCCCGTTCGGAAAGGTTGTACCGAACTCAAACGAGGTGTGTAACGGCGCGATGATGTGTTTATTTACATTTATTCTGTACATTTAAATGTGGTAGGTGCTAAACTCTCGTTAGCTTGTTGACAGATGAGGGTGGGGTGCAAGTGACTGCGATCACCTCTGTTAAACTTACTTCCATAGCATAATTTATTTCTACGGACTCATGCCCACAGTTGATAACAGTTGACCACAGATGGTCAAACATAATGATTTCTATCACTTATGCGAATATTAGAAAACTAGGTTTACGTATTTTATATCAATTAAAACCGCGATAAGATCCGTAAACCTAGTTTTATTTCAACACAGATCGTCAACTTATATAGTCGCATTTTTATTACGAGACCAACGCTGTCAAATTCTATTTCCCAAATAAATCATCAACATAATTTTTCAGTCAACCACTATCTACTCATATCCTGAAGGTAGATCTACTGTAAATAAACATTGCCTACTACCAAACTTCCTTCAACACAAAGATATTTACTCCCAAATCTAACAAGTCATAAATTACAGTCCATACAGTCCGCTGTCGGTAGGGCCTTATGTAAACACCGACATCATTCGGCTAAAACCAAAGATTTATATGCTTTTAACACCGGCCTTTGTAATCCATGAAATGAACCTTCATCTTGTAAACTGTGAATAATTTTAAATAGTATCACGTGCTGAGTTAACTGTAGCAGTTACCGAATATTGCGGAACTGTGTTGATAAATGATATTCCAAATTAAACTATGTTTTATTTTTAATGTTGCCTCACAGTACAAATTTCTCGTTTCATTGGTGCATTTAACAGCCATGTAACATCTCACGCACAAACGCCTCATCATGACTATGTCTTTACACACGTTGTGTGTATTTGATATTGCTAGATTATTCTGAACTCTGAATTATTATTACTAGCCTGAAGTGTCCCACTGCTGGGCAAAGGCCTACCGACTGAACTCTCAATAATAATTAATAATATTTTTGAATGACAGGAATTCTTCTCCCGTGTTAATTTCACTAACAACAGACTTATAAATTACCAGAAACTTGCAATTTCTACTATGATGTCATTCAATGCTACTAACTTAAAATTAGCTAAGGAAAACGCTACATCTCGTTACTTAGCCGCTCTGTTCTATAAACGAATCAAATATACTTTCTGTAAAAACTTCTGCGTTGGACCCACTTCATAACTCAAACTAGGCCTGTGTTGGACCATTATCGGTATCCTCAAGGGAGCCATCAGAACATGTGAAAAGGCTTTACTAGAATACACCATTCACAATAATTGAGTATATATTACCAATGCCCAGTACGCACCTAAGCCTGTCTCGTGAGTATAATCCGCCATGTATGCCTACATACAAGAACTTATGTATATCGAAAGCTTGTGTAAGTTCCATTCATTTCAATGACGTCATATCGGAGCACATGGATTGTAGCTAAGGCATAACACACATCACATTCGTGCAGGACACGTGACTACATAAATACTGAAGCCTAGGAGAAGTAATAGTATTTACTTTGTACTTTACTCGTAATAGGTACCTAAAAGGTTAATTCGCGCTTGGTTATGTCATTATCAGTAAGCTACAATATAGGCA
The DNA here is from genome assembly GCA_946251915.1 of Abrostola triplasia. Taxonomy (NCBI): domain Eukaryota; kingdom Metazoa; phylum Arthropoda; class Insecta; order Lepidoptera; family Noctuidae; genus Abrostola; species Abrostola triplasia. The sequence continues at coordinate 3,427,416 of OX276425.1, forward strand.
ATTTGGGAAAGGCCTATTTCCAGGAGGACCGCGAGAGGTTAAGAGAGAAGAAGCAAAGAAGGCAGATAGAGCTAGAAGAATAAACTGTTTGGCTGGAGGCTTTTTGGTAACGCCAAAAAGTCCGAAGCAGACAAAGCCACCCTGGAGCTACCTACAGCAGACTATTATAAAAAAAAGATTAAACTGTAATTGGAAGTTGAAGACACTTATTCTGAACTGTTGTAACATTTAGTCACAATGCTTGTCTATTTAGATAAAGAGATAAAATAGATCAAGGTCTACTGAGGAATAAAGATAATGAAATCCAGGTGAGTGATGTTTTATGAGGCATATATTATGTGTTTGAACTAATTACCTGTTATGTATCAAGTTCATTAATGCCAGTAGCAAGCAACAACAAAATAGAAGTAGATTTGGCAACTAAAGTGACAAAGAAAAACTCTAGAATGATTTTGTTTTTAACATTTGTGTCATACGAACCCCAAGGTAAAATTTAATTTTAAAATATCAGGGACTACCCAGTGTTGTACCTTCAATATAGGATCTAGTAGCGCAATATTGAGACGTTGACATAAACGTATTATGTGAAACATAAATCCAGGACTTTCCTTTTGCTATACTTGAAGTGACGTCACAATATTACGTTGGTATCCTGCAGCGTCCAATAACGTCTCATTTCGAGAGGTTATCTTCTCTTAATAAATCAGTTTTAAAGTTAGGCACCCGAGCTTCCATAAAAGCATGGAACATTCTGCTTCTCATAAAATTATTATTATTAAGGGAGATGATACCTACCGTATAGGTAACAGTGCTACTATGGACATTATTAATTAATATCTGAACGGACTAATGACTGTCTTCCAAATCATTAAGTTTACACCTATGAATTGATATTTGGACGATTGCATCTCAATTATCTTCAAGGTAATTTAGACTAATGATCTAAAGCAATGCAATAGGTAACAAGCAAAAACATTAAACAAAAAGTTTACCAGCGACTCAATTATAAGGCACAAATAGTAAAAAACCTTTTAATATAACAAAAAGAACATGAAACAACGATGTAATGCAGGCAATTGAAACAGACGAAAAATTACCTACCGTACAGCCCAAAGGGAATAAGATCATAATGTCTATTAGTTAAATTCATAAAGTTGAACACAAACAACCCTAGGGTTAAATTAAGGTTTCGTTTGTACGAAGCCAAATTGTTTTCCTCTCGAAATTGGTTCCTCTTTATCACTGAAACGAATTTGGAGAATTTTCATTGGACCAGTAATATATTTCTTCAGACAACCAGGCACTAGATCGGTGATTAATTGCTTCATTTACTGTTTATTGGGTAGCATAAGCTTTACAACACTGTGTAAAGGAACAAATTGATATATAAAATAGTCGTCGTCTTAATTTAAAGGTATTTAGTCACTTGGGGTGCTCACTGACAACCAGCCCTGTGTTGTTTGTGACAACAAAATTCTTTTCTTTCTATTTTATAGGTACTTTAGACTCAAAATAAATGTAATAAATGGAACATCGGTATCCAGATTATGTTTGTACTGTACAGAAATGTTGAAGATAAACCTCTTTAGACTTTTCAAAATAATGACGGTTGTGAGGGCTCGTAGCAAACGTATCGATTCTTCAGTGGCATTTGATATATGCGTCCTGCAGAACATTGCTCGTCCACTTGACATAATCCTTTAATCTACGGTACTACGATATGGGAATGCGCAGTGCGTCTGCCATGAGCCATTGCATTTAAACGCGTTAGAACTGTCGAAAACTTTGTTATTTCCATGGTAACGAGCACAAAGCCCCATGGAGTTAACGCAATGAACTAAAAACTGTAGTAGGTTAATCGTTAATGCAGGAAACGTATACTCTCTATGTAGCTCATAGTAGATACAGATAGACGTAATTATCGATGCCTGTATCCAGGGACGGCAACCAAAATTTCGTTTACATACTGTTTAAAAAGCGTGGGATATTCTAAGCTTTGCCGTATCTCATCCGAGTCAGCCTACGAATATCAGTGACATTAAAAACCCGGGCAATCAAGCGCGGTAGATTTATGTAGGCGTGCGGATTATACTGAAGCCATAACCTACCTACTTTTTTACTGGACGTAATCGTACGTCCTACAAAATTGTGGAAACAAATTAGGAAAATTACGTAAGTGAAGTTATAATAACGTCATCAACATCATCAGCCGGACCACATTCACAGTTGAAAAAAGACCCTTGGGGGAGGGGGGGATTGTCATAATCCCCACGCTTCGCAAGCGGCTTGGGGATCGCAGTATTGGTGGTGAAGTTATAGAAGACGCAGGAACAATAGGCTGGCCCTTATTAGCTACATGTAACTTAATTGGTAATATTAGGGTGAACCACTTCTGCCTATACCTTTGGAAAATACAGGCGTGATGTATAAACGTATGTTATGTTTACAAACCCTTGAATAATTACTTTATCAGAACAGTTCTCATTAATCATTCATAGTCATTTAGACTAAAATATTTTTACGGCGTACTATAATTATACCTACCTAATCATAAAAGGAGTTGATGTTTAAACAGATTGTGTCTAAAGCCATGTAGACTATGATAGGTCCCTAAAATTAGCAGTATGTAGATGAGGTCTGTCCGCGGGATTCTTGCAGAATTTACATATTTTTTGTTACATTTTGTTTCGTATGTATATTTTGCCAAAATTCTTGCGTCCTTTTCATATTGTGTCCTGAACCATAAAAAGGTTAGTGGACCTTATCTCTTTATTATTATAATTCAAATTAGTTTGGAGCTATAAAAACTTAGGTACTATCTAGTCCCTCGCTGCTAATACTAGGAGCTCTTACTGGTTTAGGTTCCAAACGTATAGAGCAGAGCGCAGATTCCTCTCAATGTTTTGAATTGTAAAAACGAGTAGCTTAACCAGAATTATAACCAGTTCATCCAAATCACGACGACCTGGTTGGCGCAGTGGCTAAGCGATTGGACTGCTGCGCTAAGGGTTGCGGGTTCGATTCCCGCACGGGGCAAAAATTTGTGCGAACCACAGATGTTTATCCCGAGTCTGGGTGTGTGTGTATGTGACATTTCATGTTTGTGAAACGCACCCACGACACAGGAGAAATTCCTAGTGAGGGGCGACGTTTTAATAAAGAAAAAAATATTATAACTACCCATGGTACTTAGTAAATAATGCGTAAACAAAACACTCAAATACCTCTACACTACGTGAATGTTCTTCATTCATTCCGTCACCGAAACGCATTACATTCCAAATGTATGAACGTTTTCCCGCAAACCTTTGACAGGCGTACTTTACGACACGACGGCAGCTCAAAGTCACTTCAGCTCGTAATTCTGATCATTGATTTATACAATAAAGCAATCCGATCAAACCAGCGCACTCATTATGTACCTAACAGCGTCATTAACCTATATGCCGATAGATAAAATATGTGGCCTTTATTTTTATTCATCCCGTTAAAGTCGTGAGAGCTCGTGCGAATGTGCTGTTATTTCTGGCGCGCTTAATGAAGAATTATTTATTGCACGTGTCTGAATTTGCATATCTGTAAATATTTTTAATGGCAAATGTTATGCAATTATTTATTGACGGGATATATCATTAACTTTAATAAGCCAGGACTGTAATAGCGGATATGAAGGTTTGACGATTTGTTACAGTTTATTTGTGTTTGTTTGTACACATTATTTAGCATCGGATTGTTAATGTAAGTGTTTTGCATTATGATTCAATGCAAGACTGGATTTCAGAGACGTTTTAGATCAGAAAATAATATCAGTGGTAATCTATTTTGTGGGTGTAGCAATGAAGAATAAATGAACAACAAGTTTTCAAGCAAAATAAAATCAAGAGAGCTAAGATAACTCTTGTTTCTCGGAGATTTCCAATCCGCCCGCCCAGCTACTTGATTAAAGCGTTTCTACCCACAATCGTTTGCTGTATTGGTCTAATGGAAGGCCTTTGTTATATAGTGGGAATTGACGGACACACTCTAGTGTATCTTTCATTTCTTTGAAAATACTTCTTGCAGAATTTCTTTTGTCTCGTATACACGAATCTTTCAGACGCTTCGTCCGTTGACCGTGAAAAACCACGAGGTTTCTTGCTTTTAAACTGTTCGAGGGATCCTTCTTTCTAAGCTGACTTTGGGCAGACTCGTAAAGCCTGTCTATCTTCAAACTAATTTTAAGAGGGCTAGGGAGAGAAAGTTTTTAAAAGTTTATTTTTATCTTTACCAATGTTGCATTGTTAAGCCCGCAAATATCCAAGGGTACAAGGCGTTGGGGGTAGATACTAGTCCATAACTTTTAAGTGATACTTAATGCTTTCTGGGTGTACTTTTTTACACACTTTATTCTTTGTTCTATGTCGGCTTAGGTCTTGGCAGTTCAGTACTCTTTATATTCTTCTGTCAAGGGCGAAATCCTCTTTTTTCGTAGCTACTGTTGTTTGTCTTTGTCTGTGCATTTATTTTCCTCAATATTCCCTTTACTCTTCACTGTAACATTTACAATATTTTTGTTTTTGTATAATTCAGACAATTTTTTTTAATCCCTATACTAGATTTTTCGGTATCGTGGGTGCGTTTCACAAGCATTTAATATCACATACACGAACACCCAAAATCGGAATAATCATCTGCGGATCGCACAAATTTTTGTCCTGTGCGGGAATCGAACCGCAACTCCTAACGCAGCAGTCTCATCGCTTAGCCACTGCGCCAATCAAGTCGTCAAAATCGTCTTGAATATTGATTCAATTGTGACGTACTGTTGACATCTCTGGATGTGAGTGGGTAGATCAGAATATTGTTACACCAAGTATAATACAGATAATATGGCTTGACCTTCTTACAGCCGGCCATATTCTGTCAGGACATTGGAAGTGATCAATTTCTTCGTCGTAACAGTAACCCGCTGACGTCGTAAAAGCTTTCAATAAAGTCGCGAAGCAAGTTATAGGCGATAGCGGGTAGTAAAATTGACTGTCGTGTGTGGGTGGGTAGTAAAATGGTCGTAGATGTTGACAGCCTATTAAATCTGTCTTTCAGGCTATTGGCGGTCATGAACTTGATACAGCCAATGTAGGGTATGGATAATTGGATATGGTTAATTTCTACTACTTTTACAAGAAAAAAAGTAAATACATTGACATAAGTTTATCCTAATTTGCTGATTATTATTTCAAAAGCTGTTCCTGAGTTACGTCAATACTACCAACAAGCTTCAATATGACATTCTAAGTCAAAAATCCGATAAAATTTGAGATAATTTAATTTACATGTTTTAGGTTGCCAAAAAATATGATTTCTTGAAAAATAATTAGTTACCAACTCAGTATCGCAAACTCTCGTAACTTGTCCTACAGTTTATGACGCGAATTTTTTCCTTACCTTTTATTACGTAGGTGTGAACTTGCTTTTATGCCCAATCAAATCACAATGAAGCCAGCACTTGGCTTGCTCGTATCATTCGAACCAATTACTTGTAATAGAGCGTTTTACGCATGATGGCCGAAACTCTGACGCATTACTTTTTAATTGAATTTTTGTGGTGGTACATTGAACATTAATTTTATTTTGATTGTCACGTTAAACACTGTCGTTGTTGGCTATAGGAAATCAATTTCTTTTTTTATTAGGATTGAAAATTCCAGTTGGTAGGCTTGCCTTCAGTTGTTTCATGGCAAATTATATTTACAGTATCATCGTAGGCGTAAGTACATAGCTTTACCTCGGTTTACCCCTTCAATAAAAATATCTATATAGGTCTAATTATATAATAAGAAATGTAATCGGTTACTTGTCAGTTTTTAAAACTAAAATAATATTTTACGAACAATTAAAATACCGGGTTTAAACAACTAAACAACATTTTTATGTGTTGTTTTTTATTTCACTTCAGATGCACAATAAAACATTAGTTTTGCAAATTTCAGTTTGAAAGTATTTTAATTAGTTTCTACAATAATAAATTCTAGTAAATACTTTTGAATGGCACGTAGTACAACTAATGTTGACTAAATAGCAATATAAAAGTATTTTCTCGTTTCGAAGGACGACGACTTCAGTTCTTCAGTTTCAGATTTACGATCGCTACGTATAAGATCTTTTTTATTGAAGCGGCCATGTTTCATTATTATATATTATATACTAATTGACGGGACGCACTGCTGGACGGTTTCAAGTTTAAAAAAGTAAATTATCATATTAACCTTCGGATGAATACCATGTCTGTTTTGTTAAGGGATAGCCACTATTATTGCAAGTCGAAGATCGAGCTCCGTAGCGTGTCCTAGGAGAGGCCTATGTCCAATGGACTGAGATAGGCTAATGATGATGATTGCAAATCGACATTCTTGAGATTCCGTCTGCGTTTGATTTACTCTTTAAAATAACAAAAGAAAATCGCAATTTCAATAGTCAAGTTACAACAAAAATAACACTCGGGGTTCGTACATCAACATAATCCAGTAGATAGTATGTAGTACCTATGTCAAAAGTAATGTAAGATATTATAGAAATATCTGAACAAAATCTAAAATATGACTTCAACCGAATTAACGACCTCTTTTTCGAAATCGGTTAAAATAAAACCGTCAACCCAAAGTTAAAAAGAATTCAGCAAAGAAATCATACATTTTCATTTAATTGAACATTTATTCAGATTTATTTGACACCAATTTGTCGAGTGGTCTCTCTGACACTAAATCAAAATGATATTTTAACTAATTAGGGTGAAATTTGAACCACGACAGTGATAAACTCATTGGGATTAATCGACTCGAAAGTATGACGTCATGACTTGAGTTTGAGAGAGTCATATTTAAGTACATGAGTACTTGAGTAAAACTTGAGTTAGCTTAATCTAAAACTTAACTTTTCATCTTAATAAAATGTCACTCAGGTTACTCAGGTATAAGTTTGAAAACACGTTGGAAGCTGTTCTGTATTTTTTGAGTACTTACTTAAAGTATCTATATTAAAATCCTTACTTTGATATTATACAAATCTAGAGTTACTACATGCCTGCAATCCAAAACACGAAAGATATTGTAGCTTAAAAAGGCGTAACTTTTTGGTTACTCACATCGATATAAGTTACTTGATATTATTACAACACTACATCAAATACAAACAAAAAGGTGTGTAAGAAACTTGTAGTTTTTCCCCGACTTTGATTAAACAAGAGTCGTTGGGCTCTGAATTACTTCGCGAACGTTCGGCCCTTTTTTCACATCTTCAGTTCAGTGATCCTACTTTTTCGAGAGCCTTATTCCCCGCTGATTTGCTGTTGGACCTCCCAAATAATATTTGGCGAACGCCTTTGCACATTACCATTGACGTTGCTTGTATGAAATACTCTTTGTATGTTGTTTATGTCTGTTATTCAAAGAGGTAGGGGCTAAGTTATGGTTAGTGGGCATGTTGTCATTGTACTATAATAAGTTTCGTGAGTGTTATCTATATTATTTACTACCTATATAATGCCAGTTTTGGCTTGCGAATCCGCCGCGTCACGTGCTCATGAATAAGGGCTCCGTTAGAGTCTGAAACTAGTCTATAATATGCTTTAGTTCATAGAATGTTGACATTCTCTATCACAGTAATAATATTTAACACTGTCAAACTAAAAATAGGTTTCTACTATATCAACATAAATTCATGTATCCCTCTAACATTGTAAATTGCATATAGTTCTTACTTCTATTGATCATTATTAATTAGAACATTAAATACCTAATTTGGGAAGAATACTTCGAGGGGTGAAAGGCTATTTGGTTTAAGCGACATCTAGGGCGATATTGAGTTATATATATATTCGGAATCAGCAAATTTTTCTCCGTCGAATGATGCCGGATTCATTAAAATCAGAGCACTTTTTTGGCGCTTGAAACAATACTATTTTTAGGTTGTTTCCAAAGTGGCAGTGTATTAACCGACGCAAATTTCGCATTTTTTTTTAAATTATTCACTTGAACCATACAATGATATTAAAAACCGAGACATAAACCAGGTCCCCTTTCCCTGATAAATAATCGAATAACAGTTAAAGCGTTTATCCTGTTACTAATTTTTCGTTCAGATGTAATTTGAATCATTTTGACTTCCACCAATTACACGGTGTGATGTCGCTTAAAGCATTTGTCCGTCACCCGAATACGACATGGAGCGTCGCTTAAGCTCTTTCAGCTGCGTCTATTTTCCACTCAGGGTGCTACTTTAACCAAGTAGTATTTTGTTTCTGATATTTTGTTTAGTCGGTAAATCATTTAGTCATTCGGTTATTTTTGTAGATGTTGTGTTGTGTGTATTTATTCAATATAAGCACCTAAGATATCTGGTGATTTGAATATATCCAGGTTGTTTTAACAGCCATTGGTAGTCTTAGATGCAACATCAAACGTTACAATTTCAATATCATTGTCACATAAGTAAATTAGCCTGCAAGTCATTTCAGTCTAAATTGGTAGTTGAGATAAATAGCTTGCTACTTTTAATTGTGGGCTACACCACTTCATACTATTTGGCTTACTCTGAAAATATACTGCGTCGTCACTTAAATCTTTTTTCCATGCTCTGGGCTTAAGGCAGTTCGTATTAAGCGACATTTATCTTTGTAATTAAAGGTCCGATTTATTTGGTATTAGCATCAATAACTCCTTGTTTTAATTGGATTTCAATCAAGTTTATCCCATTCAAATAGCTTAAGAAGTTTTTTTGCTATAATTTTTTTTCCAAAATTTCAAACTTTAAATGGCTCTCCTGTAAAGTTGCAAAAATGTCGCTTAAACCAAATAGCCTTTCACCCCTCGACTTATATTCCTATCTTATTAGGTAGGTACCTAAAGTAAAAATATTTTGAAGACGATTCATAAGTCAGCTAATAAAAACAATGTCTAATGTTATTGCGTTCAGTTTTTACAAACGAGTGTGCAAAATGCCAAAAAAAAACTAAATAAACAATGACTTTACATATAAGGCTTGAGGTAAAAAAAAATCTACGATGACATTAATACCTAGGCACGTAAATATGGTATATTAAGTACCTACGTAAAACCCAGTCTGGTGAACAAAAAGACATTTCACGGCTGATGTAAGTTTAAAACAAATCGTCACTATTATTTCAAATGACGTTAAAGCCATTTTCGTGATAAAAAACATTAAATGTAATATGAGTTTTCACTCCAATTCACTTGGTACATTACCATTGCGTGTTAGTACCTACTATATTGTTTTATAGCATTATGATTCTAAATCCACGTATGAAACTCGTTAGGCAGAATATTAACTTTGTGAAAAAGTGTTTTTAGGGTTCTGGGCCTAATGGGTAAAACGAGACCCTATTTCTAAGACTCCACTGTCCGTCTGTCACCAGGCTGTATCTCATAAACCGTGATAATTAGATGAAATTTTCACCGATGCTGAATTTCTGTTACCGCTATAACAACAAATACTAAACAACAGAATAAAATAAATATTTAAGGGGCCACAACAAACGTGATTATTTTGCCGTTTTTATAAATAATGGTACGGAACCCTTCGTACGCGAGTTCGCATTGCACTTGGCCGAGTTTTTCGTCTCTCTTTTCATATGAACTAAGTATATTAAAAAAGTTTATAAGTGTCACAGCTGTGTGTTGATGATGTAGTATCAAAAGCGTATAGACGATCTGAAGACAGATAAGTAAGGTTTTCTTATAACTAATCTCTTTGAAGTTTGAATAAAGGTATAAATGTTTTTATTAGTGGTAACAATATTTTGTACACAATGGCCCATGTTACCCCAATAAGTTACCTATTTATGAAAAATAAAGAAAGAAGTCTAAGTAGTAATACGTACCTACTAATTACAGGATAACATTAATCTGAAAAGAAAATATATTTAATTAATAATTATTAACAATGTACATAAATTAAGCAATAAATAAATAATTTCAAATAAAGTAATAGTGTTGCTACACAGACTAACCTAATGGCAAAACCCAATAAAAATTTGCCGGACCCGGGAATCGAACCCAGGGACCTCAATCTCAGGAGTCTAGCCAGTCAAGGCTACCTTGACTTCTAGACTATAACTAGCACTAGTTTTTACTTAACATTTCGTTTCTCACATAATGTTCTATGCCAAGGTCAAAGTTCATGTAGACACGTAAAGCCTAGTCTTTGAATTTATTACTGTCATATATTAAACATTCGACCCGCGAGGGATTGTGTTATTATATTCAATTTCATTGTATCACGTATCACTTTGACTTGTGTCTGGAAAATATAATTCATGGTAAATCGTAATGAAAGAGTATTTACTAAAAAGGAAAAAAGGATTATGAATTAGTTTCTTTCTATTAAAAAAAACGTCACTAGGAATGTCTCCTTTATCGTGGACATGCGTTTCACAAACACCCTGACGTGGGACGCGTGGGACAACCATCTACAGATTGCACAATTGTTTGTCCCGCGCGGGAATTGAACCCGCAACCCTAAGCGCAGCAGTCCAATCGCTTAGCCACTGCGCCAATCAGGTCGTCATTTATCAACGTGATTGCGACTTTACAAAAAATGCAATTAAAAATGGCTTTACTTTCAAAAATCAAAACCTTGTTCTATGCAAATACCAAAATATAAAAGTTCGTTTTTATAAGTATAATAAATTCCGTATTCTAAATTATTAAGTTTTTTTGTTAGAAATTCTTACTTCTATTTTTGAAAAATAAAGAACACGCTCAGCGCATTGTCAAAATAAATTCACCTGCACCCAATTGTTTTGTTCTAAATTCGAAAAATAGATTTTGCCGCTAAATAATATCGAGTCATTGTGTCGCCTTCAAATAAATTGACAAGAAAAATATGATAATATTTTTGTATTTTTGGCACTATTACTAGTATTACTCGCAATAAACACATTCCGAACATAATTTTTCACCGCCTAATAAAGCTAAGGACTTTTGTTGATTGATAAATGAACTATTTAAGTAATGACCTGTCATCAGTATTCTATTTTCTTCTTCGCATTCAAGGCTGAATAGCCGTTTTATTGTTTGAAAAATAAATTGTTTTCTTTTCAATATTTAAGACAAAGCTTAGTAAATAATGACTCTGGTTTTTATGATGATTGATCGTAACAATAACGTTCGTAGATTACTGACTTTTTCTCTACAAATAAAATTATATTTCATCAAAAGATTCAAATCTAATCAATTTCATTGAAGCTTTATTGTCTATGATTACATAATGATCTATTAAAACAGGCCTGGTTCCCGGCTTAGACCAATTTCCATTAACTACATTTTTTTAATGTTATTTATTGTTTCCCAAATGGTCTGCCTATATGAAATAACCGAACCTGCGAAGAAAAAATCCTATTGAATACTCTGATTCATGGTTAAAACATTGTTTAATATTAACCATGTCATTGAACTTCTCCAGACCGGCCCTAATTATATCGCAGTCGTCTGAACTTGGCCCTTTTACACCAACGATATTATTAGGCCGCCCTTTGGTCTCCATTATATTTACAGATTATTATTTTTAAATCATCGATGTAGGATTTATTCTAGACGTGTGAACTTTATCTTTTGTGCAATAGATATACTGTCAGTAAATCTAATATTAATAATTAGTTTATTTAAAGCTCTAATCTATCAATTAAGTATTTTCATAAAATTCAAACTTGATTTTTTAAACTCATTAGTTAATTAATAATAAAGGTTATTATTGTTGTTTTTTAACAGCTTCAAACGTTTATTCTTGGATATACTTTCTATTAATCTAACCTCCGTATAAAATGCCAAAAAATTAATTGGTTTTGCTCACAAAAATGTAAAATATTTTTCAATTATGATATTCGTATAATAAATAATTCAATCAAAAAAGTTTGCTCACATAATGGACTCAGCCATTTAGTTGTTGTGAATATGATGATCATTTCGATAGAGATTAATATCAATAACTCAGTCCCGCTAACCGGGATTCCGTACGGAATTAGAACCAGCTTTATTTTCGCGGCCATTTTTTAATATTTATCTTCTGCGATCGCTCGTAAACATATTATTGCCCCATTTACAATGTTATACACTATTTTACTGTCGCGTTAGAGTATTTTATTATTAAGTTTTGGAAGATTCGTCTTCTTGTTGAGACTAGTAGAATAAAAAAAAAGACAGTAGACAATGTGTTAAAGGATACCTACACGCCATGATTTTGATTGGAATGCAAAAGCTATAGTTGTTTCTCAATTAAGAGAATACATAACTTAACATCACGCCTGTATTCCCCGAAGGGGTAGGCAGAGGTGACTGCAGAGTACACCCACCCACATTTCGCCAGTTTTGTTATGGGTCCCAATGTAATAGGAGGCGAGCCTATTGCTAACCACCGGGCACAAATCCAGCCTCTGTGCTGCTTCTGAGAATTCTCTTTTCTCAGTTCTCTAATGGAAAACCAGTAACGCTTTGTTCGTCGCATCAGTCGCACTTAGCAACCACTAGACCAACGAGGCAGTCAGTAATTAAATAGCTAATAACTTTTTGTTTATCAACATATTTTTATAATATGGCCTGTGACATTATTATTAGAATTTTACACCATTCAACAGTAACTAAGACCATTCATTACTTCATAATGTAAGCGCAGCATATATAACATTTATTCATAATCTATAATCTAGGTAGGTACTTTAATCGCACGATGTTCATTTTAGTTTAACTTTTTTTTTATATTATGTGAAAAATGTTGTTGGTTATACATTTACCTATACTACCATTTTAGCTTTTAAATACTTAACCATATTGTAATGTGTAACCGTTTATTTTCCCAAATAAAATAAAATATATGCTGTAAGTATATACATATATACTTACCATCGGTTACATAGGTTACATCGTAAATCATATCTTAAGAAGTAAAGCGGCAACCGAGTCCCAGGGGTGCAACAAATTGTAAGATTATTCCAAACGTTGAATTTGCTAACGTTGCAGCATCTTAATGGTCAGGCATTATAACTACATAATAATGTCTATGTAATATGTAGGTACATAGTGTAATATTTAGCAGCATGGTCTTATAGATTTAGTAGAACTTACAGAAGCATTGCTGAACAATAATAACGCAATAAGCTCGCCGCTAATTACATTGCGTGTACTATACATCTTTGCCTACCCTTTCGAGAAATACAGGCGTGATGTTAGTTTTATGTTAATTCATATACCACTCTATATCACTAACCTAAACTTAAAAAAAAAGTTTTACGACATTAATCAACAGTTGAACAAATAATATATAGACATTCAAATAGAAGTCGTAATATATATTATAGCATGACACCTGAAGATCACTCAATGATTTATCATCGAGATTTATTTGCAGAAAACGTCTCGTATATTCAAAAAGGCACAATAAATCTTTGTACATTAAATGTAACAACACTCTATTTCTTATAATTCCCCTGTTACAATGAAATCTCCTGTCAACTAGTCGCCAGGGGAAATTGTCCAATAAAAATCAGAATCCTGTTTGCAAAGAAACATGGGTTTATCTTGAAATGTATTTATAATTTTATGAGCTCGTAAAATGTTAAATGTTATTCAAAATGTCTGAGCTTTATTTGTTTTGTTATTTTCGGCTTATTTGATGTGATAAGGATGTTTCGGGATATTAATTTTACGGTGGTTTTAAGTAAAATTGTGAAAATTTATTTTCTTTTTAGAATCATCACACTATCACACTTATATTATAAGATTGTGAGTGTGATTGTATGTTTGTTACCTCTTCACGCTCAAACGGCTTAACCGATTTTGATGAAATTTCATATGGAGGTAGCTGAGAACCTGGAACATATAGGCTACTTTTTATCCCGAAAAATGTAGCGGGTAACACCGCGGGGCGCAGCTAGTAGATATAGGTATTTTATTGTGATTTAATATAGTCATGAAGTACTGAAACAGCCAGTCTTATAATTAGGAGTCTATATTCCTACTCATATTTTAAACGCTTATCAAAAGTAGGCACTTAACTATGGCCTACTTTAATTGCAAAGAAAAAAGTGCGTATTTCCTAATAACATGGTGTTTGCAAAATAAATATTTACCCTATAATATCGAATATGAATTCCATTTATTTTAATATAATTCAGTGAAACGCACTTCAAACTGTGATATTGCCATCCAAATGTATATGCGATATAATTCCCGATTTATATTTTTAAACTGCTTCTAAAATATCTCCAGTTTTATTTTATACGTATCGTCTGTGTTTGCATCGTTAAGTTCAAAGGTTCATACGAGCGAACTTTAAAAGTTCAAATGGTATCTAAAATACTAACCACTGGATTAATGAAACTGGATAAGAACAAAAATCTAAACAAAAACTTCTATTAACAGCCTAATTCTAATAAGTATTTAACTTGAAGGATAGATAGATTTATGTTTATTGTATACCAAAAATAAACATAAGGATAATGTGCAATGGGCGATCTTATCGCACTACGCGATCTCATACAGACTAACTTAGGGTAGACAGAGTTGTATGTATACAAAAGGCAAGGGTAGCGTGCGGTGAGGCAAATGCTGATGTAATGACTTGTAATAATCCTTCATTACATAATTTAGAAATCCTAAATTTGACAATAACATCACATAACTTTAACAACCCTAATATATTTTAACGATACGTGATACAATAAAACAACCTTTTCCGAATTAAAAGCCATCAAACTGTGACTATCGGAACGACCCTAATTAGAGGCGTTTCCGGACGATAGGAGTACAGGCCCCATACATAGACAAAGCCCTTCACACATGTTTTAATAGACATTTTATATCACCCGGAAAAACGGAGATTAGTTACCTAATCCCTTCCTCTCGGAAAGAGCTTTCAGTTCCTAAGCCATTCCACCTAATTAACTTGCCCTGCCTAAGCATCAGAGCTTGTTCCCCAAACTCACTCATATTATGACGTCACGGCCGGGCGGCCGTTTACTTGAGATACTAGGCTAGCATGAAATATATCAGCGTCTTTTATGAAATATGGGGTATCTTCAAGTTGCGAGGTTGAATCGGCCTTGTCCTTGGAAAAGGGAGATTATATAAAGGTACAAGTGAATTTCTGTGTGCAATCTTCAAGGATCACCCAAATTACTGTCGGTGAACATGTAAATATAACAAGATAAAGTCTATTGTAGAGGCAGAAGTATTGTGGGTTGTTGATGAAGTTGCGAAGTAGATAGTAAATTCCCTTTTCAACGTAACAATGTTTTGCGAGAACCCTTCAGAATTGTAACTATTGAGAAATTTGTAGGTCCTTTGGGTGAAGAGGGCCGTAAGAATCCAAAAGTGCGTCCAAATTCGTATACAAAGTTCAGAACTGTTTAACATGTAAATGAGTATCGTTAATCGTTCGACTAATAGAATAAATATGGGCCCTGTCGCCCACACATTCCTTTGTTCCAAAATCAGGGTTAATTACCACTCAGAGTAAACGCCATGATATTACATGGCGGTAAACAAAGCACTCGATAAAGGCTGTTACCCTTCCTGATAAGCGGGGTTAACGATTCTATGGAAGCAATGCTGGGGAATTGAAAAGAAAGCTTCTGTATTTATTATCATATGATTAGGTTACGTAACCTTCAGATATTCTTTCTTTGATGAAGTCTAAGGGACTGTCATAAATCAGCGAACTAAGTGGTTCATTTGTGCTAATCTTCGTCATCATATTTTGTATCTATAGAATCTGTTTTGTTGTTTGGGAATATTCGATATAAATATAAGCAGAAACGGATGGTTTTCTGGGAAGTTACTTAACGTTATAACTTAGGTAATAATTTTACAGTAACAATCAACATCTACATTTTTACGATAGTGATGTTTTGGGAAGTTTGAACTTGCAGAAGTTAGAGAGTAATTTATTTACACAAAGGATGATAAATGATAAATGATTTTATTTCTGTAAATAGGTTAAAAAAAACACTTTTTCACGTCATTTTTTTTAAAACTAGATGGCATCGGCATTTCCTAACTGACACCTCTGAGAAGAAATACCGAAACAAACTCAGGGGTCAAGGTCTTTTTTAAAGTCCAGACAAGATTTCAATATTTTATGCGAGAACAGTGTAGGTAGTCTGAGAAGTGGTCTTTTTAGGAAAGAACCACGGCGAGTTTGAGTCGACCTGTCATTTTTATAGATGATGGATTCATCTATAAAAATAACCTTATCAAGACACAATTCTGCATATAATCAGAAAGTCCTTAAACACACAGCTTGAGAAGCTGGTAACTACATAACCAAAACATGTTACTGACAACATATCTCAAATCGAACTATAGGTTATCTGCGCAATAGAAACAAAAGGTCAACACGAGAAAAAACCTTCTAAACGTAACATCGCACCGTCTGTAATAAAGATCCCAGCTTTGCAAAGCGTTCATAATGAAACTAATTAAATCGAGAAACAGAAATCCCGTGTTTTCCTAGACGTGAGCTAAATTTGTCTAGCTGTAGTCGGATAAACTGTAGCAAAGTTTGTCGCAATTTCTGAGATTAATTGTAATGAGTACGACTGTATTCTCGTTTAAATGTATTCTTGTTCTTAATTTGTCTTTTGACATTTATTATGTTTGCTCATTCCTCGTAAAAATATTTACTGTACTTTAATTACTCACTGGAGATCTTTGACGACATTATTTCTGTCAGTGCTAACATTTAAGAATATGGTGGACAAAACTTGATGATAGACGCGAATTCGATTGTTTTACGGTGTTCTATGAGTTTTTGCTGTATCAAAAAGGTTATTTTGGTAGTTATGTTGTATAGGTATTTAATAGATAAGTAAAAATATATTACAAATTGTCATGCCCTATTGTTCAATTGGGAGATAGCACAGTAGGTACCTATATACCAACGTTTACACGTATCTAAGCCTTTCTCGAAATATAGTATTTCATTTTCAATCCTATATAAAATATTTTGTTGACAATTTTATTCGATGGTAACTATCAATTTATGTATTCAGAAGTTTAAAATACTATCACGCATTGCTTTGAAAAAAACTACGATTTTATATTTGTATGATCTCAGTTAGCTGGTAGAGGAAAATATTCCTCTATTACTTATAATATTCAAAAATTAAAAACAAATGCAAATTTTAACGACGAAGACAAAGGTGCCAGTTGTTCAGTCTAGCCCTTCGCTGTAAATGGATAAACCAAGCAATATGGTGGTATTCTAAAAATGCAGACGCTTCCAACTAAACGTATAAATGTAAATCCAAAGACACGATATTCCCAGGGGTTAATGACACGAGACTAAATATACACGAGCATAGTATTCCGGACGATATTTTAAGAATAATGAAGATTCGGAAGCAGCAATGATAATAAGATTATGCCTTGCGACAGTAATTGGTACATATTTTTTGTTTCATGTGTTATTTAACTGAAAACACTGGTGATATTTATTATTTATTCGCTATTTATGTAAGTATTTCTTATAAAAACCGTGTATACGTGACCTTATTGTACGCGACGTGCTATATTTTATTTTAGGCTCCTTATAATTTTTTTTCTTAATTATTTTAAACGATACTACGCATAATTTTATATATCATAGGAATACCGAATTATAGTTTGCCGTAAGATGGCTAGGTATTGCATGGAAATATCAAATGGAACAAAGAATTATGTAATGTTTTTAATTGACGAGTTATTAGACATTTTTATTACCAGTTGACCGCTACGATTATTAAACCCGTCACGATATATTGTTGATGTTGTTACGAACTATGTTTATATTATATCAACATTAATCATTTTTATACACAATATGAGTAAATTATGTATTATATTTAGCTCATTAGTTAGGTTGGAATAATTATGTTTTGTTTGACAGAGCCATTAATATACTTAGCATTCGTTCAAAAAATCAATGAAATGAAAGCTCTTTATCAACTATAATAGACTAAAAGTTAATATGTCTAGAAAGTTTCAATATTATTTTGGTACAAAACCAGTATTCAAATGTATACCAAACAGCCAAAACCGTACAATAGTTAATCGATCTACATACATACATACGTAACATCACATCTGTATTCCCCAAAGGGGTAGGCAGAAGTGCACATATAGTATACCTACATTTCGATAGTTATGTTTTTTAGGCCCCAATGTAATAGGGGGCGAGCCTATTGCCATCAACCGGGCACAAATCCAGACTCCGTGCTGCTACTGAGAATTACCTAATGGAAGAACCCAGTAACACTTTGCCCAACCCGGGATTCCAACCCAGGACTTCATGCTCAGCAGTCGTGCTTAGCAACCACTAGACCAACGAGGCAGTCGATCTATTCACTCATAAATCTCATATACGTGCCTTCTAATACATAACTTACATCACAAAAGAGACGATACCTATCCTCTCCACTATAGGTATAATGTAACGTCACAATGACGTGAAACTCAGCGGGTAATATTCTCAAAACCGCAGGCGGCGCTGCGAGTTTCGCATGACACTGAAGCGAGATAGGGATTATGGCTAAGGAATTCTATTTCTGCATAATGCAGGCTTTATTTGCATTGGCTAAGCTATGAATGTGGCTTTGCCTGTGTTCAAGTGCAGACGTAATCCCTCGTACTTACCATAACATAACATCACGCCTGTATACCCTGAAGGAGTAGGCAAAGGTGCACAGTCATATAGTACTCGCACATTTCGCCAGTTATGTTTTTAGGTCCCAATGTAATAGGGGGCGAGCCTATTGCCATCAATCGGGCACATTCCAGACTCCGTGCAGCTACTGAGGATTACCTAATGGAAAAACCCAGTAACACTTTGCCGAAAAATTGATAATGTTTAACAATTGATTCAATTATACCTGTCATTGTCGTTTGCATGTCAAATAATTGAGATTTTAATACTTATGAAGTGATTAAGTTAAATACATTTTAACATTATTTATAAGACGAGAGTAGGTAATTGTGAATGTTTCATTAAAACAATATTGTTTATATTAGGTGCGAGACATGTAGACAATGTCAATGGACGGATTTAAGATTCACTGGTTTCTACAAGCTTTAAATTCAAGACAAGGAGGTTGATCTGCAGTAAGATTATCCTCAGCACAATTTATGACGTCAATTAAACACAATCTCCATTAAATATAAAAATTGTTAATGTTTAGCAATTAAATTATACCTGTCGCTTACAAGTTATAGAGATGTCAATAGACTTAAGAGCCAGAGGTGTTTAAGTTCAGAGAGGTTTTGTTTTTGTTTTTAAGTAAAGAGACTGCCTCGTTGGTCTAGTGGTCGCGCTTAGCAACCACTAGACCAACGAGGCAGTCTAGTCTTAAAATCGAGTACGATTTTAATCTTAAGCCATTGACAAAGAAATACTATTATTTTCCACGAATACAGTATTAATATTATTAGTATTCTGCTGCAGACTCAGTAATAACAACAATAAGTGAAAACAATGTAGATATACGTAAGCTTTCGATTATTTACTCAAAAGTAAATATGCAAAGCCTTTAGGGCTCAGTAAATAAAAAACAATTTGCTAACGTCTCGACTCAAAGGCGAAGCAAACAAATATCGCGCAAACAATTGCGACCGCTGGCGGCCTATCGAGCAATTACAATACTAGAAAGCGCTTAGAGAACGATATGCACCAGAAGCTTTTTGCAGTTAAACGTTAGTAAATAGATCTCCTTACGCTTTCCACTTTATACTTCGCTTTATAGTAAAGCAATTAAACTTCTTGCAAAGTACTGCAATAGGTATAAATGGTATAATGCAACTTGCCACGTTTAAGCGGCTAACGTATCCACATTTTGCTTTTGTTGGATTTCAAGACGCGTTTCGGGTACAATTAGGTTTATTTCTTCTTTTGCTCTAGTACTAATCGGTTAATGAAAATGTTATTTTGTGTTGTGTAGTAAACAAGCCTTCGCTTAAATGTTAAGTATAAAGTATGAATTTCTAACATTCAAAAAAAGTCATCAGTTGCAAAAAACGGTGAAAGAAAACATCTTGAGAAAACCTGCAAACCTGAGAGATTTTTCAACGGTGTGTAAAGTCACGTTAGAGGCCTATAGCAAGCGGTTTAAACTCTGACACCAGGTTGTTCATCAACCATACGATAAAAAGAATAATAGATTTTAATACAAACGTACATATGCTAATCTAATGGAGAACAATGTAAAAGGATGGGTAAAGTACTAAGGTATTACCTTCAACCTAATAAGAATATAAAGGCTATTTTTACACGTTCAAAACAACCTAGCAAAAGCCTGCAACGTCCATTGAAGAACTAGTACCGGTTACTATAGATCTTTTGTATACAGAGTATTCAACGTTGAAATGTATCCATTCTAGCAGCTATTGTAAACTTAACCCTAACAATGCGACATGAAAAAGAGCGGGCTATAACTATTTTTAACCGAACGCCCGGTATTGGTAGCATCAATTGTGTTCACTGAAACACAGTGAAATACGCCTTTTTTTGTTTTTTTTCTTTGTTCTGTGTGGCCTGTCGATATGCATGCGGTTCAGTGTATTTCAACTGCGGCTGAAGTTAATTTGTACCAGTCCGTTGTGTCCGCAAAATAATTGAGTGCTGTCGATTTAGGTGTTCTTCTCAAACGATGGGTAAATGAATGGGTCGTTTAAATTAGTTTACTGAAATCCTGGGTTTGGTCATCATCATCATCAAGATGTCCACTGTTAAACAAAGGCCTGCCCCTTTGGTAAAGGGGGGCACTACAATAAAAAATCCCCATGCTTGGCAAGCGGCTTGGTGATCGCTGTATTGATGTTAAAGTTATAGAAGACGCTTCTACCAAACTACTGGATTTTCCCTTAGTCGCGTCATACGAAACCCAATGGACGAAAGGGGACGGTCAATTCTATGCTGGATACCACTCGGCGGTTTAAAGTTAAATGATTTTGATTGTTCCTCTATATTTTTATATCAAATGTCTTTAACATACTTGTACCGGCTATTCAAATATTGATACTCTGAATAATATCTATTAATTTAAAGGATTCATTCATCTTCTGCAATGAAAAAAATTAAGAGAATGAACTAACAAAATATTGAAAATGCTTCTAATAAGCCAGAAACATTTAAAAAAAAAAAGGACAATATTAAGAAGATCTATTTACAAGTCACAGACTGCTTCGTTGGTCTAGTGGTCGCTAAGCGCGACTGCTGAGCACGAGGTCCTGGGTTCGAATCCCGGGTCGGGCAAAGTGTTACTGGGTTTTTCCATTAGGTAATTCTCAGTGGCAGCACGGAGTCTGGATTTGTGCCCGGTTGATGACAATAGGCTCGCCCCCTATTACATTGGGACCTAAAACATAACTGGCGAAATGTGGGTGTACTATATGTGCACCTCTGCCTACCCCTTCGGGGAATACAGGCGTGATGTTATGTATGTATGTATGTATGTATTTACAAGTCAAACAGAATCCACACCGCGTCTCTCTATAAGGATGATAAAACAAGCTTCAGAAAGTTCAATATTCATAATAGCAATTCAATTTCACGATTTCAATTGAATATCGAAGTTTGAATACAAATGTTCTGTTACGCAAGCTATGAGGATTAAAGAGCAGTTAACATGTCGGCAAGTCCATTATGTCTCATATATTTTGAGATTCAACTTTAGGAAATTATTAAATAAGATTTGAGACAGCTAAATTGTCTTATCTGAGTAGATTTAACAGTTTTTGAGAATATTCAATTCAATGTTCATTTTAGGTAAGTGTTTAAAATAGTGGTCGCATGTTATATTGTCATAGAGTGTAAGATCAGTCCTCTAGGCAAGTGGAATAAAATTACTCGAATAGTTCGAATAGAATCGATAACATAGTCGTCATCTCGATACATGTATTTCCATTTAGTATACATTCCCTACGTCAATTGTTTTGCCACTTGTCTAAGGGCAGTGCTAATAAACTGTAGAGTTATTAACACTGATGTACCTATACAATTATACATACCTATACATCTTGTAGATGACAGTATTAAGCTAAATTCAAAAGATTTTGCGAGATTATTATTTACTCGGTTTGTAATTTAAAAATTAAACATGACTAATTTATTTATTTATTATAAATCAATTATTGCTTTTTTATAAAAATGGTATCTTGCTGTTTCCTATTCTTATGATTTAATATTTGCAAGCCAATCGGTAAAATGTAGATACACTATAACAACTTTGTACTAGCCATATTAGAGAAAAATGGTTATAAATTATGAAAACAAGTTTGTATTGTTAGACAGGAGTCCAATAAATTGAAGATGATGGTTTCACATCATTCATTTAGAACTGAGCGAACTCGTAAGTCCTGTAGGTACATTTAAAAGGGCCAATGACTTTCTAATAATAAAATGTATTATCCAAATATATAACACATCAACGTAGGTGTTGATAAAGTACTTCGTGGGACACCTCGTCACGTCATTGACGAGACTCGACTCAGACGTCATTCATAATTTTCATTTGACAAAACCATTAATAAAATTTGTACCTCCGTCAATGGAATAGAAATAAAACTGTCAGCTTTTGGAACGGTTTATTTTTTATGATCCTATCAGCGACCTTTTTATTCATAAATAAGTACAGCCCACGTTAAAGGTTTTATTGTTATATAATTAGCACTCAATTATTTTACTGGCTCAGCTCATAAATAACGAGGTTCGTACTGAACTTTAGGCAAAAGTTTTAATTCCACCCAGATTACGCTTAACAGTAATTAGTGAATGAATACATGAGTGAAATGGAGTGACGAGTTGAAAGGTCTTGCTCGGGCAAAATTTGTTTGGAGCATGAACGTAAACCCGTACTCGAAGAAATTAAATTTAAATGGTTTAGAATCGAAATCACTGTATTAGCACATAGGAGAATAAATGAGGGTCTAATTGGCGTTCTGATTTGATTTGGATTTCGTATCTGTATATTAGTTCACTTTGACATTGATTAAAATTTACTCTATCATCATTATCAGCCGGAAGACGTCCACTGCTGAACATAGGCCTCCTCCTTAAGAAGGGGGATGCAATAATCCTACGCTTGGCATGCGGCTGTATTGGAGGTCGCTGTATTGATGGCAAAGTTACCGAAGACGCTGCTACATATCTTCTGGATTTTCCCTTAGTCACCTCTTACGACACCCATGGAGGGAAAGGAGGTGGTCAATTATAGGCTGGAAACCACTCGGCTATTAATTCTATAGTTTTCTCTTTTCAAAACAAATGTTTTTTTTTTAGTCTGCAGTGGGACGATCATAGCTTAAAAAAAAACATTGTCTAAGGCAGTACCAGCCTGATACTGGTTGAAAACAATTGCCTAAACTGATACTACAATAACAGAATGTCCTAACTGTTGAAATCAATAACACACGACTAAAACCGTTTCGGCCGTTAATCAGATGGCATACAATAGAAATTAATTCCCAATTCAATACAAACACATCTACTACTCAAACAGCATTACAGTTTCCAGTAAACAAACAAACACGAAAACACCAAATTAGAATAGAAGCGTTGCACAAAATACAGGACCCCGGTAATGTAAATATTTGCCGAAATAATTACCCTTTTAATAGTTGTTTCATGCAAACGAGCGGCGATGACATTTGGGGGATTATTCTCAGAATTTTATTGCAGTGGACAAAAACATTTTATTTTTAATGCAATTGCCAATGGAATTGTTTGTTTTGATGCAGGGTGTTCCTGAGTTTGTTAAATATAATAAAATTAATATTCAAACATAAAATCCTATAAAACATTATATTTAAATGGAAATCCGTGGTTTCTACCTACCCCTCAGGGAAACAGGCGTGACTTTATGTATACATGTTAAACATAACATAACATCACGTCTGTATTCCCCGAAGGGGTAGGCAGAAGTGCACAAAATTATAGTACGCCTACATTCCGCTAGTTGTATTTTAGGTACCAATGTAATACGGGGCGAGCCTATTGACATCAACCGGGCACAAATTCAGACTCCGTGCTGCTACTGAGAATTATCAAATGCAAAAACTCAGTAACACTTTGCCCAACCCAGGATTCGAACCCAGGACCTCGTGCTTAACAACCACTAGACCAACGATATACTATTTAACGATATAATATTTAATAATAATATTATATTCACATTGCGTCCCTTGTGCGTCGTGGGACAAAGGGAAATTTCCAGAAGATGCGCAGTAGAGTCTTCTGTAACTTCAGTAGCAATACTGCGATCCCCAAACCGCTTGTCAAGTGTAGAATATTGGAACTACCATTTATGCCAGTTATACTTACCCTAAAACAGGAAAACTTTTTAGCATTATACTACTAAATTATCATTTTCCCGTTCTTGACTTCAACGTAAACCCAATTAATCTATGCATTCCACAGATTAGATAAGACATTTTAGGGTTGAACGTATTTTTAAGAGAGACTACATTATATTAAAAACTAAAACTAAGGTTCATCTCATGTGATGGTGGGCGAGTGAATTAATGATTTGTATGCACAAGGTTGCAGGTTTAAACCTGGGCAAGTATCAATGTAACCTTTTCAAAGTCATAAATAACTACTTTCTCGATATTCTAAGACACCACTGATCGGTGACGGAAAACATCGTAAGGAAACCTAGATTTAGTTATCTGAAATCGCCAACCCGCAGTGAGCTAGCGTGTAGGTGATCGCCCAATCGCTTTCTTTGCGAGAAGCGGCCTTTGCCCTGCAGTGGGACAGTTATAGGCTGTTATTTCTTTTTTTTATTACTATTTATAAGGTTCATCTTTATTAACACGTTATTATTTATTAACAAAAATAAATAGTTTTTAACACGATTGCTAATCAATCCTTATAGATACAGCCAATTACGGATAAGATGGGGATTCGCATCATCTACCATCCAATATTATTCCCGAACGTAAAATTATCAATTAACGAGTTAAATAACAGATATCTCAATGTGTTTGTGTACCAACCGCGAACATGAAAATGACTACAATTAGTGCCAATAAAAATATTTTTATAATGACGATAACTGTTGAGGATCAACTATTTAGTTGATTTTTTTCTTTGTCGCCGTATGAATTAACAGCTAGTTTTTGATCGGCTTGAGTAAATAGTCTATTGAAATAAGTCTGGCTCGTTGCTCTAGTGAACAAGTCATGCCGTGGTGGAAAGTCCACCAGAATAACCAGTCAACCAAGATGGTATGTATATGGCGCAGTAGACCGCCTTAGGTGCACCGAACGTACTTAGGTATATCACTCGTGGAGGCTCTCTACTTGCACGTAATGAGGTCCATGCTCGTTTATCCTTTAATAAATTCAAGCTACGCCTTTCATCTACCTTCTAACATTACATTAGGTTTCCGTAATTTGCCAACGGCGTATAAGTACACACAAAGAAAACACCAAGCCTCGAGCCCACAAAACAAAACATTGCCAACCTGAAAATTTCCTTTAGCGGCAACCCTGAACACATTTTTCCTTGTTCACCACTTAACGAACCACAATGCGGCTTAATATTAATTTGGGGTCAAGTATCCTTAACCCTTAAACGCACAAGAACGTTTAATGGAGAAAATCTCGGCAAACGTAAACAATGATTTGTAATTTCTGAGGCGCGCGCCGTGAAAATGTTCCGGAGTATATTCGAACTTATTTTGTATTTATTTTTTTCTAATTTCAAAATGGTTCTTGTAAATAGGTCAAAGAAGACACCTTTACGTATTATTTGAATTAAGAAGTAAGGTTTTGTCTGCTTGATCACCTCTGAGTTTTTCGAATTCATTTTTTTTTTAATCCGGGTATAGTATGTGTAACGAAGAATAATGAAATAATAGCGCAATCTGAGATAGAGCTACTAAAGGTTTCAATCCGCATTTAAAAGGGTAAATAACTTATTTTAATTTTGTGACTACACATAGTCGTTCATTGTGGCGTTCTAAGGGGGAGGTCTTTTTTCAACAGTGGATGTCTTCCAGCAGATGATGACCACACATTCAGGACTTCAGGCATCGGTTTTTTAAATGACTGATTTGGCTGATTGCACATGGACGGGCAAGACTTACCTACAAGATAAATACTTGGTTTTTTTCTAGCTCCAGTCAGGGGCACAGATACACTATCACAATAACAGAACTCCAAAGAAGGCTAACCCATCACTAAAAATCCTATAAAAAAAGTCTAACTAAGTCTACTAACACTTTATACCACAATTTTCGTTTCATTTTCTTGCGTCTTCATTCTCGCTGTGTGTACTACGTGTTGTTTGCGTACTACGACTACGACGTACCACAGAACGAATACCCATGACAAAGCCGTTAAACTATCAGAGTATATTTTTAACGCACACGTTAAAAATAGCAAGCACTACGTAAAGAATGTATGATAAACATTTCGTTTATTTGTTATAATGTGTTGGACTAAATAGTTATATTGAGATCATATTATTTACTATATACGCCAGTTTTACTCGCGTGTTCGGCTTGCGACTCTGCCGTTAACCAGCTCATGCATAAGTTCGAGTTCGAAACTAGTCGGGCATTATAGTAAATAATATGGATAACACTCACAAACGTTATTGTATTGAGATCGTCGAAGCGTCGATAAGCTCTCTACTGATGATTGTTTAACAATAAATGTGACATTTAACAATAAACAAGAGTGTTAAAATAAGATGTAGTGTAGCGTGTGTTTTAATATATTTTCATACTGTATTTGCCTATCTTAATTGACTTGTGGATTGTGGCTTTCATAGCAGTTTGAGTTCCAGGTCGGAAAAACTGTTTAATTACCTTGTTGGGTTTGTTGTACACAGCAAACGGAAAAGATTTTATACCGTGTGTACCTACTATAGAAACAATTCCTAATGAACTAAATGACTGCCTCGTTGGTCTAGTGGTTGCTAAGCGCTACTGCTGAGCACGAAGTCCTGGGTTCGAATCCCGGGGAAAGTGTTACTGGGTTTTCCCATTATGTAATTCTCACTGGCAGCATGGAGTCTGGATTTGTGCCCGGTTGATGGCAATAAGCTCGCTCCCTATTACATTGGGACCTAAAAACATAACTGGCGAAATGTGGGTGTACTGTATGAGCACCTCTGCCTACTCCTTCGGGGAATACAGGCGTGATGTTATGTTTATGTTAATGTGAACTAAATGTTTTATTACACTTTAGATTTACATAAAAAACCAAGAAATTCCTTTTTTGTTAGACAATACATTCTCGTGTTTTACACGCCACTGTGAAAATGTATTAGGTACCTACTGTAGTTCAAACATATACATAATAATATATCTCCCGGCTTAACCTAGGATTGGTATCCCTTAGTAATTGGGTAGGGAACTGGCGAAGGTCGAATGGCAGGCGCTCTGTTTAAAATAATGATATTAAATCGAACTGGGTTAGACTGCGACGCTACCCAGCATACTTCAAAATAAATTTAAATAACTATGAGTGGTATAATGTATTATTATTATTATTTCAGCCATGATCGTCCCACTGCAGGGCAAAGGCCTCCCTTTCCTTCCTCCATTCCTCTCGGTTGTGAGCTGCAATAGACTAATTTTCTTTAAAGGAGTCCAGCTCGTTCCGCCTAATTATAGATTCAATTAATATAAAAATATTTAGAATAGATATTTGCCCCGGGGAAGATTTAAAAAGGTAAGCGAAGGGCGAATTAGTAAGGGCCCAAGTACGTACATGAGGTATTTTGGACTTCCTAAACAGAATGGTAAACGTAATGAAACTGATAAACATGAATGCTGATTCTGTACATGTTTATCGTTAGTTATTTGTTTATGATAGGTATAATTGTAAAATAAGTTAATATTAAAAATATAGTTTTAACACAAGCTTTTAAATCAAAAGTACCATAATATTGTATTGCCACCAAACCTATCTAAGTGTGCAAAAAATCATTTCCATCGGATGTCAAAAAATATACATACAAACATTGCTAGTTAAATAATCTAGCGTCAATTTTAGTCAGTCAGTCGTTATACATATTACATGCAGTCTCCTGGCAAAGGAGAACATCTGTGCTCATTATATAAGGGATTTTAGGCGTGACTATAATAATAAATATAAATATTTTAATTCACTTCGTAGGCGACATCGTTCAGCAAAACTAAATTGAAAAACTTCCTGCAGAAAGTAGATCAATGAAGAACAAATTACACAGAACTGACATTGGCCTTAAACTTATAAAATGGAACCAAATGTCAATGTCAGAGCACTGTCAAACTCCATTCGAGTTACATATTGCATATAATTTAATGTAACTCAAAGGTGTAACCTGCTAAAGGTCATCCATGTTTAAATAAAGCTTTCACTTGATATTAAAATTAAAGTAATTGGCGAAATATTTCATAACACTACACGAAATGTTTTATATATTTGCGTAAGAAAGGTCAATTTTAATACCCTTATTTAGCTTTACTTGTTACTTGCATAATTGATGTGAAAGCTTGTAAATCAAATTTTAATTTGCATGTCAACATTGC
The DNA here is from genome assembly GCA_946251915.1 of Abrostola triplasia. NCBI lineage: Eukaryota > Metazoa > Arthropoda > Insecta > Lepidoptera > Noctuidae > Abrostola > Abrostola triplasia. The sequence goes on from OX276425.1 coordinate 3,455,959, forward strand.
GTTTTTTGCGTCGGTATTTAAGAAAATACATTATACATAACATCACGTCTGTTTTCTCCGAAGGGGTCGGCAGAGGTGCACGTATATTACACCCACATTTTGCCAGTTATGTTTTTTAGGTCCCAATATAATAGGGGGCGAGCCTATTGCCATCAACCGGGCACAAATCCAGACTTCGTGCTGCCACTGAGAATTACCTAATGGAAAAACCCAGTAACACTTTACCCGACCGGGGATTCGAACCCAGGACCTCGTGCTCAGCAGTCGCGCTTAGCGACCACTAGACCAACGAGTCAGTCTATTAGAAAATACATTATTTTATTTATTAATATATTTTTCATAAACGAATACATATAAAATAATATATTTTACATGACACGAGTGATTTTCAAAATAATAATTTGTATTTCTGCACTCACGCGAAAAGTGTGAGTGCAGTCATATATAATGGTAAAAACATCTAATCTTTGATGTGACACACTTACGTCTCAAACATGTTGTTTACACATCTACGATCTATCATCAGTAGTGATAAATAACATACAAATTAAAATATTTTAAATAAAGATCAAATAAACGGAAGAGTACCTAGAGAAGAGACATGCATAAAATAATATCTACTGACTCACTTTTTTGACAAGTGGTGAAAAATATAATGTGTTTCATAACATTGTATACAATGTGGCTTTATATTAAGAGTTTATTTTTTAACACAAGCTATCAGGTAGGCTCAAATTACTAGTGAAGTCGAATTAAACAAGCCCAAACACGATGGTATTGTCGTCACTTCGTTACAGAGTTCCTATGGCCTTCTTACTCTATCATCAGACCAGCTCAAAAGTACCATACTATTGTATTGTCACGTTCAAGTATGCAAGATTTAATTTCAATCGAATGTCAAGAAACGATACTAATTTGGATTACAAGATTGGAACTAAACAAACTAACATACATATAAACATTGCAAGTTAAATAAAAGCTTGTTGAAAATACCCAACATCTTGCGTTATGTCAAAGAATTGTACGAGTTCCGCATTTATTTTGCCTACGTTTGTAAGCCCTCAAAGAGGTCGAATGTCATCGAATGATTAATGTTGTTAAGGCTAGAACAAAGCGTTAATTTGGCCTTTGTTGATACTCTACTAAATCATTACAGTAATTATTGTTTATGTTGTTATTCAAATGGTTTGGCGTTTGTTCGCAGTCACGCGTGAAATTCGGTTCGTCTGACTAGTTTTAAACCCAAACGGGATTCCAAAATATGAGCAGAGCATTCAAATAAACTACTTTGTTCGTCATTTAATAGGAGGTTAACATTTTTGGTAAAACGTTATTTCATAATTAATTTCCCTCTTTAAGATTTCTCTTACACTAATTACCCTATAGGTAATAATATTAATAACAGCCAATAACTGTCCCACTGCAGCGCAAAGGCCTCTACTCGTATAGAGGATTGAGCATTGCTCACCACGCTAGCTCACTGCGGGTTGGCGATTTCAGATAATTAAATCCAGGTTTCCTCACGATGCTTTCCGTCACCGTTAGTGAGTGGTGTCTTAGAATAACTAAGAAAGTATTTATAACACTGAAAAAGTCACATTGATACTTGCTCGGGTTTGAAGCTGCAACCTTGTGCATACAAATCCGGTATGTTAAACACTGGGCCACCACGACATTAAAATAAAAAACCTATAGGTACCGTTACAAAAATTGTTGTGGAAATAGGAACTGATTCCTTTTTTAAAATGAAAAAGAGAAGAGTGAAGAATCTAATGAAGACAACGCTGGCTTTGTTTATTACTTGTGAATATGACTGTTCACATATTTGATGGCTGTATACTTTACTGCAACATCATCGTATAAAATAATAAAACGTTTATTTCCATACAATGTACCATTCACCTCCCAGATGTAGCATCATAACAATGTCGGTTCAAGATCATATTTTATTGCAATCGAAATGTTTTGAATGTTTATAACGTTAACACCTCGGAATCTATCTCTAACAGTCTCTGAATAAAAAATATAATCGTTTTTGGCTCTACAATCACATGAAACCACTCGACGTGCCGATCTGCGCCGGCGCCACAATTCCACTATACGTTCGGGCTTTGATGACGTCACAGAGAAAACAGACGGTAGTACATAATTTATTTGTTGGCAGCGATTTATTGAGTAGACGACTAGACGGGCTGTGGACCGGATACAATGTTTCCAATTACAAATGTCTGTGTTTAGTTTTTTTTTATTATTTTTCTGTTGTTACATTTATCTTTTAAGTGAATAAAGGCTGATGAAATAAAGCACATTTTAATTTCAAGAGAGTTCTTAACACGCTTTTTGTATGGAAGCAGACATAGATTGAAATTTTTATGACACTAGCTGACTCGGCGAACTTCGTACCGCTTTCTCACCGTTTAAACCTTCCCTGGACTTCCACAAGTATTTCAAGACCAAAATTTGCCAAATCGGTCCAGCCGTTCTCGAGTTTTAGCGAGACTAACGAACAGCAATCTATTTTTATACATATAAGAAGATAGGTAAAATAAAATGATATAATATAGAGCTACGTCCAGGAACAGCTCACCCGTTTAACCGAATGCTTGTGACGCTGCTTTGCTTACATATTTTCCTATAAATTCTTCACACTACCTCGTTGGTCTAGTGGTTGCTAAGCGCGATTGCTGAGCACAAAGTCCTGGATTCAAATCCCGGGACTGGCAAAGTGTTATTGGGTTTTTCCATTAGGTAATTCTCAGTAGCAGTTTGATGGCAATAGGTTCACCCCCTATTACATTGGGACCTAAAAAACATAACTGGCGAAATGTGGGTGAACTATATGTTCACCTCTGCCTACCCCTTCGGGGAATACAGGCGTGATGTTATGTATGTTATGTTATGTTAAATTCTACACAATCATTCGTAACCACTCGCTCTTTTATTCCACCTACTTTTAATCGACATTACTTTATAAACAAATGAACGCGTGTTATGACAAGAGACCTTGACCCCTGAGTTTGTTTCGGTATTTCTTCTCAGTTAGGAAATGCCGATGCCATCTAGTTAAAAAAAATGACGTGTAAAAGTGTTTTTTTGAAACCTATTTACAGAAATAAAATTATTTATCATTTGACACAAGTTTAAAACTCTTTCACCCAGCGAAATCCTTGCTTCAATTTTGATAAATTACCTACAAAATTTATACAGTCTACTTAACAAACAATATCATAACATCAAGAGTTTAACATTAAACGCGAAATTAAACGGATATTACAAAAGTAGATATGGAGGAGATGTGAATTATTTATCTAACGTAAAAAGTTCAATTTGAGCTTTTTGTTTTAGGCGTATTATAAGCAAACATTGATGTCTTATGGGATAACGTGATGATCAAAGTTCATTGAATTGTCGCCTTTATTGTTGTACTAGCTGCGCCCCGCGGTGTTACCCGCTACATATTTTTTGGGATAAAAAGTAGCCTATATGTTAATCCAGGGTATAACCTATCTACATACCAAATTTCAACCAAATCGGTCCAGTCGTTTATGCGTGAAAGAGTAACAAACATCCACACATCCATACTCACAAACTTTCACATTTATAATATTAGTAGGATTAGTAGGATAGTAGGATTTCTTTACTTATACTTAGCTTATTTTACTTTGAGGTGGTGGCAAAGGGATGCTTTGAAAATTACCTGATAAGTCAATTTCAATTTTGTATTCTCTTTTCAATTTGCCCACAATGTTTTTAAGGTAATTTGAAGAAAATCGTAAATGGTAACTAGATGTGTAAATTATTATAAAATCATGGCTCTCCAATTTTAAAAACTACACTGCTCACGATGCAGATACAATAGTTAAACAATGACCATGGATCACACGGGACAGGGAAGTTATTAAGAATAGGGGCAAAAAACAACGTATGTGGGTAACTACAGGTCCTGCAGTAAAAAAATGCGAAACATTTTTTTTTACTTAAATGAAATGCCTTTGCCCTGGAGTGGGACGATTATGGCTGAAATAATAATAATAAATGAATGTATCGTTCTTTTGTTTCCATTCACTTGTGTTTACATTACAAAGTCAGAAATAACAGGACGATTACAGAAATGTGTTGATCTAGCATTACGTACATTCGCGGCGATAACAAGTCGAAATAAAAACAAACATTTTATAAGGACGTGTTCACATTCGTGTCGCTAAAGATTACGAGTGAAGTGATCGCCCGTTCGGGTTTTCGATTTACATTTAAAAATGAAACTCATTTTATTTAATGTCCTCACTCCTTAGGGTTAACTTTGTCTTCTTAAGCTTTATGTTGTAGATTGTGTTTGCTAAAATAAGTATGTGTTGAAAAGATAAAGGGTAAAGATAGGCATTTAGAAAGAAATATTGGTCGATTGACGGTCAACCTCGCTGTCATCCTTGTTGACTGACCGATCTCCACACTACAGTATAACCTTTTCCATGTTGGCTCATGCGAATACGAAGAAGAATTGATATTATTTTTCTTATAGTTAATACTTGTACTATCACAGATACCGTCAGATCAACTATATAATATTTATTTAGACTCTCTTCTGTAATTAAACGTATAAAATTATTTCGTTTAGATATTATTTCAATTAATTGATTGACAGTTTAAAAGCAGTCATAAAACGCCATTTTCTTGTTTTAAAAATAATATTTGTTTTATTTTGGTTTTGTGGAGAAATAATGGGGAGGCCTTTGCCCAGCAGTGGGACACTAATCAGGCTAGTTAAAAAAAAAAATAATAATAATATTGTCGTGCCAAAGAACAAAACAAAAGAACTTCCTACAACAATCAGGTTTATATCTTGCCCGTTACTCTCAGTGTACCACAGACCTAACGTAACATTGACCATGAAATCGAACCGTATCTCGCCGCGATCGTAATTGAACGCTCGCGTCACTCCGAATACTGGTCCCGAATTACGACGTCGACGTCAGAACGTCGGATCTCCAGATCCGCTGTGAAAGTAACGGATCGGATGCCCGGACACGGAATATATTGAAGTGTATTTATATTTAGAACGGGGAAGGATGTGTGGGAGGTTGACAAAGCAAGCACTTGGGGCGAGAGGATAGTTGGGAAAGGACAACTTCAGACAATATTTTTGTCCAAATAAGTTGTTCTATATTCTGCAGGTCAGGTCAAGAGTGCTTACCGCAGTATCATTTAATAAGAGTATGGTTGTCGAGTTACTTTTGGCCAGATGACTGGCAGCTATGAGCACTGTGCATTCATTTATTTATTTTTAAAATACATGGGTTTCTGGTAAAAAACGAACTGTGTATGTGATATTAGATACCAGTGATAAAAAAAATCATACGTAGTCAGTTTGGGATACTAAAGGCATAATTTTTTGAAGTTCTTTCTCGCAATTTTCACAGATCTATTGATAATTAGTCTTTCATCTTTATTGAAAATGTTACATAGTTCCACATCCAGTCTAACCTAGACGTATCTACCTATTGTATAGTCTTATTTAACGCAGGCTTGTTGTAAAGAGAACATCACAACATAAATGGTAAAAAATCTTTGCTTAAGCATCATATGGAAAATGGGATGGGATGGACAAAAAGGCGTCCACGTTTCCTCTTGATAACTATTAGGAGTTTGCAATCTTCTGTCACTGTAGACTTCAACCTTGAAACATACTTAACTTACATCTACATAAATTGCTTGGCGATAACCACTGGGGAAGAAAGGTTCTCGAGTGGTGACCACGAACCTGAAGACGCAGCGTTGGCAGGCCTCCCACCAGGTGGACCGACGATATCGTCAGAATTGCGAGTAACAGGTGGAAGCAAATGGCAAGTTGTCGTTCACTATGGCGTCCTAAGGGGGAGGCCTTTGTTGAACAGTGGACGTCTTACGGCTGATGATGATCTACATAAAACCAAAACTATCAGCCTGCCATAAAAGCTATGAGTGTGTTGAATAATTGTTTATGCCCCTACAAAGAAAATTCATAAGAACGGCTACCCTTTTCAGGAATAAAGTTATCATAATAATAAAGCCAACTACCTAGTCATGGCGTGTGTGTTTACTTTATTGTTTACCTATACATAATAACAACCCCTCCGAGTCCGTACTTAAGGTTATATTAACAACTGTGTTACTATGCCCTGTTTGTTTAACCCTTCATTTCGGATTGACGAACAAACAAGATGAAAGATATAAGAAGTTGTGTGTGTGAAATATTATTTAACGACATCATAAAAAAGTCAAGACATATTTGACAATTTCTCACTGTAGAATGCTTTTGCAAGTCGATTCCACTTCGATCATATATTTTTGATCTGAAGCTTGTCCCTATCAAAATATGTCCATGCACTAGTAATAACAGACTGTGGAAGTAAAGTCTGCTAATACTGAAGAACATTCCTGTTTACCCCTTGTTTAAGTTGTCTGATCATGCGTATGTAAAAATATCATTTATATTCCCTTGTTACGGTACAGAGAAGACACCCAAATACTAAAACCTTCTCAAAACTATTCCAAGTAAATATTAGGTCAATGTCACATAAAAATGCGAGTATACTATTCCATAATAATTATCGACTTCATGTCAACGAAAATATCCCGTGTTTTTGGATTATTTTAGGCTAATTATGTATGTCCAACACAGGTCTCCATTTAACTCATGTCAGTTTGTTCCATAAACTGTTCGTGAAGGCTTTGTTTACATTTTAATTGAGAGGTTTCAATGACGGTGACGGACTATGATGGCCGTCAAATGTGGTAAAAGCTATAGAAGGATGTTTTACGGTATTATGTTAAGAGCTCAATTCATGCACTGACAAAGTACTCATTAAGACAGATATTTTAAACACACCTCTTTTATTATTCTGTTCGAAAGATTATTAGGTACATAATATGTATTATTATACTGCATAATGTTTACCTTTATAATTATCATCATAATCAGCCGGAAGACGTCCACTGTTGAACAAAGGTCTCCCTCATAGAACACCAAAATAAACGACAACTTGCTAATTGCATCCACCGGTTGCCCGCAACTCTGACAGTACCGTCGGTCCACCTTTTAAAATATTCACTTAACAGCTTCAAATTATGACATTGCTTCACATAGCACAATCCCCTTCAAAACGCCTTACATCTGGCTACTATATAATACCCTCTCAGGTGGTCGTAAATCCTTTTAACAACTTGCAATAATCCACATTCATGATAACTGCCCATTCCACGTCAGAGCCACAGTTTTTTTTATAATTTATTCAGCTCGTTTAAATTTTTGCACCCCGAAAGGAATCTCATAATAAAAATATGGCGGAAATTAAGTGAAAACATTGCGTACGTTATGTTGGTTTATGTGATTTGTTAATTTAACGTTGTCTTAACTTTTGTACTGAGCTTTTGTACCTTAGAACAAAGTTCAAAACTTACCCAGTCCATTAATTTTAAAAGTAAATGAAAAGTTTAATATTTTCTAAGTCCTATCTAGTCTTGAGTAATGGAACGGCGGAAGACGGAATATTTATTCTTTACTAACTTTTGCCCGCGGCTTCGCCCGCGTTAAGTAGCCTATGTCCTTCCTCGGATCTAAAAATTTCTACACGCCAAATTTCATCAAAATCCGTCAAGCGATTTAATCGTGAAAGCGTTACAGACAGACAGAGTTAGTTTCACATTTATAATATTAGGATAATGATTAAGCTTGCCTAGGGTTTAACCCTAAGCAATAACAGCATTACTTGGAAGGTCAATATACATTGGTCTTCATGCTCATCAAGGCTGTTTTAACCTGGAATATAATTTTAAATCATATTCTTTGACAAGTTCACCGACATTTCAAGTCTTAAGTACCACCTCGGCACTCACTAGTATTTATTAAGTTCATAATCACCAAACAACCCTCGCCAATAAAAACTAAACTGGCCAGGATTGTTCTCGCTCCAAACTTCACGTTATCACAGTAAATTTATAGCAGTAATATGAGAAAGTTTCTGTCAGCGTCAGTGGTACTCAACATTCGGGCCGCACGCGTTATTCATACCCGTGTTTTTTGTTTATCTGCGAAGATAAAAGCAAGGCTGTTAGTTCAGTAGACGTTGAGGAATTTCACTTGGTTACATCTGAGGGCGCTTGTTTGAGCAGAATTTCTAGTAGTTCTGAATTAAGTTGAAATATGCTTGCGTTGTTTGGAGTACCTTATACACTTATACTGATTGAATAAAATAAAATTGTTTAGTCTGTGAAGTTTTGGCTCATAGATTTATGTGGTAATAAAGTTTAACTTCCTATTCATAAAACATTGTCTAACGTAGACATTATCTAATGGAAGTGCGAAATATGAAAGTAACATTGAGCTTCCAGTACTTTTAAATTATTTATATTTTTTTTCTTCATTTCTTTATGTTGCTAAATCCGTCAACAGCATTAAATCTGTCAATAATGTGGGCACAATATTTCTTAAGAACGTCGATATAAAAGCCAAGACTCGTGTACTAATCTTCAACAGCTGACGCTATTGCTACTTCAGGAATACGAAGAAGTAGTCCAATAAAGTTTTCTTTGCCAGCGTAATTTCATATAATGCAACAGCGTCAGCGTGCACCGCTTGACACAACATGTGTTACGAACTTAGTAGAACTGTGCCATCGACCTTAGCGTATAGTGACAAGAATTTCATGGTGATATTTCTATTTTCTCAGTTATCAAAATAGTAATACTTGCAATTACCGAAATACATGTGAAAAAATCCTCCAGAAACTTTCCCAGAGTCGATTGACGTTGACAACTATAGGAAGGACAATTGAATACATGTAAGTAATAAGAATGAGATATCAAATTTACGGCAGACCTAGAAAGAGGTGGCGGAAAGGGCGTCAAATGGAGGTATACAAAGATGAGTGAAAAAGGAAAAGAGGAGGCCTATAATCTGTAGTAGGACGATATAGGCTAAATAAAATTGCGTACTAACCGCTTAGCAAGGCGTCGCGATATCAAACTTTCAAGGCTTTCTGCCAAACACATCGGTGCTCCCAATTTCCAAATTAAAAATCTTAAAGATAACAAAACATTTCTAGAACTTTTCTTATTAGCATGAATGGATTTCGTTTATGAGATGGGTGTGGTAGTTCTAACAATTATTATTTCGATTTTAGGGCATTCAAATAAAAGTGGTCTACAAAAACAATGAATATGGATTGGCAGAAAATACTTAGCAGTTTTAACTTTGTTAGCTGATAAAATAATATTTACTCTTTCTTTATGTAAGTAAGTATATGAAAATTTAACACTACATGTATATGTATGTATAGTCGTATTTATATCATCTCTTCCTAGTTCCTAGACTTTTGATGACGAACCATGAACCGTCATATTTGACGTCACTCGCTTCCATGTCTGGTGCTTGTCAATTTATTTCTATCGTAATATATGAATTCTGGGACGTATTATATCATCAAACAAAATCTTCGTTAAACCAGGAAATAAACAGACGTGCGCTGTCTTTGATACTAAAATATTGGTGTGATTTAAGACGTATATATTTAATTTCTTGTGATGATATGTATTCTATGTCTACGAATGTCTTGTATGTTGCGTACTGCGCACTGAAACGTTATATAAGAATCATGTCTACATTTTACGGTACAGGAAAAAAAATAGAACCACAACAATATTTTAGATTATCATAAAACTTTAAAATATGACGTCGATATGATTGGCCAAGTGGATTGGACTACTGCGTTAAGGGTTTCCGATTGAGCACGACTCAAAAATTAGTGCGATCCGCGGATGTTTGTCCCAAGTCTGGGTGTTTGCGTATGTGTTAATTCATATTTGTGAAACGCAGCCACGATACAGGAGAAATTTCTAGTGTGGGGTGAAGTTTAAAAAAATAGGTTTTCGGGAACTTACAATTCGTTGCAGAATGGGGCTTCATGTAGGTGTATTCCATTTACCCTGCAATGAAAAAAGTAAAGATCAGTCATATTTTACGTAAAACATTTCGCGTTTATTCACAAAATATTTTAATAGGTACGTTTAATAAGCAATCAATAAGTTCGACCGGTATTAATTGCGGGGGATTACGAAAACTTAGCAGTTCGCAATAATGTTTTAATGAATGTTTGGCTACAGCTTCCTGGGTTATTCTGATACGAATTGTTTCGTTCTTAATTATTGCGGAGTTGTGTAATACTTTACATTTGATGACCTGATTGGCGCAGAGTTTTGTTAACGTATGCAGTATTTTATTATTTTGCTACTGTAGGATATTTTAAAGGCTTCCATATGACTGAATAAAAGTGGATCAGGTTAGCTAACCACTGATGATTACACCTATTGGCAGTCACGGATCGAAAATGCTTTGTTTTATAGGCTGAGTGGAATTTGAGTATGAGTTTTAATTAGGTCTAATACTGCGTTCTTGATATTGAACAATTCAGGAGTAGAGAATGACTTGTTCAATTATTTTTAACTACACAAAACACGTACCCTGCATAGTTTTTCCTTACTGTCGCTTGGCATTAAAAGCTTACTTTTGATAGATGACGTATAACTATCAAGTGCCACCGGTCTACGTGTGTGAGTCTCCAAATGTGGGTTTTATACAATGGGGGAAAAGGGCAGGGCGTTACAGAAAATATGCTCTTCAAATGTAAAGTGCTGATTTGGGGGTTTTTCCGAGTGTGTTCGAATTGTTACCAATGGTTTTTTGAGTAAGTAAAAAAGATGCAATTCGACGTTCGACATTTGTTTTTTTATATCACTTATTTTTGTAATACTGGCAGTAACAACATATTTTTAAAATTAATTAATTTAGAAAGGAACGTGAAAAGTAAGTTAGATATTATGAAATAGCGAAGCATTCCCATTTTAAAATTAAAAGTGCTAGGTACTGAAGAATTGCAGCTTAATTAATTTTTATAGTCCGACGTGTCTACAGGCTAAATTTGCATCACAACGCGACTGACATAATAATGATAGAAGTTCTTCATAATATGCATGGATAACTTCATCATTTGCATGAATAATAAGGATTTATGAAGAACTGTTTACAAAAGTTGCACTTAGATTAAGAGTCAAAATAAGTAATGATTAGTACTTTCAGATAATAATGAGGTTGTATCAAAAGTCACCGTCATAAAGATCAAAATTCATAGAACTATTTATTTAAACGTTTAAAAATAGTAGATCAAGGCCTCCTAAATTTCTGTAGCTATGAATTCGCTATTCAAATTTCAAACCCTTAAGAACATAATAATATTATTTAAAATATACTCTATATCGTTGACTAAGTAATGGAAATTCGAGAAGTGAGTGAGATATTCACCATAGCCGTTACTATACTATGTTTTGGCCGTCGGCATCCAATCTGAGGAAAACGATTGCAATCTGCCTGTATACACTATATACCTTTTGTTTTTTATATTCTTTTCTGCTGAATTTATCCCAACAAAGTATGCGAGACCCTAAGATTACCCACATAAAAAATATTGCTTACATTTCATACTTTGCTCAACTACGCGTCAAAGTCTTGGGTATTTTTCACCTGATTTTGTTCACACTTTTACGAGCTTTTGTTTTGTTTTTCTTAATATTTCTTATTCTTTGCGAGTTATGTACCTACACTAAAATACTATCTTAGACAAGTCGCTAAACGTTACATGAGTAGAAAGCGAATAGAACAAAAAAAATTCGGGATCCTTATGTATACACTTATCATTCTATTCGTCAAAAGCATTGCTTATAATCAAGGGTCCTTAACTTCGCTTCTTACAACTCACTGTTCAAGAAACAGAAAAGAATTGTATTCTAAATATCCCGGATAAATATAATTATAGTCACACACTTGTACAAGACTCCTACTTCGCCTAATCCTAAGCGCTGCCTCCGAAACGCATTACCGACATGAGTAACGTTATCGATGGCTGATTTGCACTTAGGATCTTCTTTATTTATTCATCGCAGCTTGCTAGCTCGGGCCCACACGTTACTAGCACTATATATACGATTACACATGCATATTACATGCAGAGGGACGAGCGGCGATCTGCCCCCGTACCATGAACCCGAAAAGCCGGACAATCATCGTGAGGCCGCTACATACAGTGTAATGGCCTCTTGCTTACTCAACTAAAAACGTCCTGTTTTAAGAGTTCATGGTAAGGGGGCTGTACTTGAAAAAGTATATATTTAAAGGAACAAAGCGTTTGGTGAAAAACGGTTAATAAAGCTTAAGTTGTCTTTACAACGTTAATTTTGTATTAAAAGTATTTAAGACGATACACAAAGCATTTAAGGAGAGTCCATGACAAATAAGAGGTCTTTGTCCAACAGTGGACGTCTTCCGGCTGCTGATGATACAAATAAGTAAGAAGTATTTTAAACTGTGTAATTTACACGATGTCGATACAACATCAAATTTATATCATGAAAGTAGAGACATATATTGCGCTTAATAACGTACTAAGTCCCCAGTAATAGTCGATGGGTTACTTATACAAATAAATAAGAAGTATTTTAAACAGGTTGGAAATGGGATACAATATCAAAATGTCCTGCAAGTAGAGACTTCATAAATTTCGCTTAATAATATACTAAGTCCCCCGTTATAGTCGACGGGATACTTTTCCAAATCCAAACCCACACCGTTTGAATAAAATACTGTATCAGACTAAAACCTATAAATTCCAGACTCGAACCACTATTTTCCAGAGGAATATATATTGAATCAAACAAAACACAATCTAGAAATTCGTGTCCATAAATCTTAACATATACTGGGACAATCAAATTATGTACAGGCCCGGTGACCTTATACACAGCTGATGGTACATCCTCGTGGAGTCTATAGTATCATTGTTTGGCTCTGAATTAACACCCTGTATACAAACTTGAGGTTTTACGAGTATTGGAAGGAATAATTGGAAATTCTATAGGGAGTGTTGCATATGAATGTTTGAGTCGTATTCCCTACGTCTGGGAGTATATTGGTTGTGTATTTTGTTCTGGAAATATTTTTGCTTGGTACTTTTGTTCGCCACAATACTTTTTTTGCTGAAAATATTGGCTGAAAGTACGACGCGTAGTAGGTAAGGTAAATAGTAGTTCGTACATATTTTTTGGCAATATAACATGTAATTACCTATACATTCTAGGTTTTAGAGTCTTTTATTCAAAGTATGATCTCTTTTTATTGCTTGTACTACTAGGTACAGTAACAATTATAACAAACGAGTTACCACGAATTTAAAAGCTGTGGCAAGCATCAAATATATTAATATAATGACGAACTGAATGGCCCAGTGGATAAACAACTGGACTGCTGCTTTAAGGGTCGCAGGTCCGACTCCTGCACGGGGCGAAACTTTGTGCAAACCACAGAATTGTGCTTGTCGCGAGTCTGGTTGTGATATTTCATGACAGGAGAAATTCCTAGCGTGGGGCGACGTTTTTTTTTAAGAAAAAATATAATTATAACTATTATATAAAATGAATTATACTAGGTGTATTATTTTATTATAATTATCAAATATAATAAAATAATTATTTGTTAACAAACGTGTTAAAAAAGACTTCATTTCCATTTGAAAATACCTTGAACAGAGCACGATGAAAAGAAAAAGTTCTCACTGGACATTGCAACTGAGAACCCGTCTCAACTCGGATTGGTTAGATTACGGCTAAGGCGGGATATTCGCTATCTTAGTTCTCTTCTGCCCTTAATCTTGCTTACTTTTGTGAGTAATATTATATGTACGTACCGACAGTATAAATTATGTAGATACGTAAAAGTAACGATTTCATAGTACATTTTAATTCATCTTTGCATATTATTTAGGCTCCGTTACTCATCCCGCCACGCAATTACAAACATCAAATGAGGGAGTCATTAAAAATAAGACTATCACAGGTATCATAAATATTCTGCCAAAACGGTATTAAAATGATGATCGTTCGATCCATTCGAAAATTTATTGCCGAGCATTATAAGATACAGATAACAAATGAGAATGATAACTTTTAAAAACAAAAAGGCGCCCCACATTAGGACTTTTGCCTGTATCGTGGGTGCGTTTCACAAACGTGAAATATCACTTATACAAACACCTAGACTAGGGACAAACGTCTACGGATCGCACAAACTGGAATCAAACCCGCAACCCTTAGCGTAGAAGTCTAATTGCTTAGACACTGCGGCCATCAGGTATATAATATCGAAACTATGTAGAATCGTCAACAACTACGTTGTGCCGTGTGGTATCCGGCTTAGAATTGACTACCTCCTTTCCTCCCATGGGTGTTGTAAGAGGCAACTAAGGGAAAATCTAGAAGATGGGCAGCAGCTTCTTCTGTAACTTCACCACCAATCCTGCGATCCCCAAGCCACTTGCCAAGCGTAGGGATTATGGCAACCCCTCCCTTACTTAAGGGGGAGGCCTTTGTTCAACAGTGGACGTTTTCCGACTGATGATGTAGAGTCGTCAATCAAGAGTAAGCTGGATCGTAGTTGGACTGTTACTCTAGAGGCTACGTACATCCAACCAGTATAAAACATACCTTTCACTAATTTTGTAGACTGTACCAATATTTATAAAACTAAAAGTAAACACAGTTAAGCCTTACTAAACTAATATCAATTTGGCACTCTAATGAGCCCTTAGAGAGCTCAATGTTTTATAAAGCCTTTAAGCTCGTTACTTGAAAGAATAGGTATATTTTAGATAGCAAAAGCTTTTACAAAATTTTAATTATAAATTGTTATAACAGGTCTAAAAAATATTTGCCAAAATATGGGTTAAAGAAAAAGTAATCGACAAACAAAATTGATAGATTTAATACGTTGTTTTACTTTCCAATGTTTTGTTTGATAAAGTGTTCTATAATACAGGATTTACTGTACCTATTGTGATCTTTTTAATAGGTTTGACCCAGTGTATAGGGGTAGCAGAGAAAAAAGTTTTCATTTCTTTCGCAAATAAACTACCCTTGAGGCAAACGAAACACATTGATCTCCATGCTGCCCCCTTACCACGAACTCTTAAAGCAGGACAGTTTACGTGGTGCAAACTAGACGCCGCATTACACTGGACGTAGCAGCGTTTTGCTTCCACAGCGTTAACTGATCTGCTTTAAAAGTTCACAGTAAGGGGGCTGTAGAGCGACAGACAGCAATATCACAGCACAGCAAGTCTACTATAAGCAGTCGCCTAGGGAACGTCGGACGCTTAATTGGATACGTATAATATTTTTAAAGCTTCCTACTTGCAATTGCGTTGCAGGTTCACACCCAGGCAAGTATTAATGTGACTTTTTCAATGTCATAAATACTGTCTTAGATATTCTAAGACACCACTGACTAGCGATGACGAAAACATCGTGAGGAAACCTGGATTTAGTTATCTGAAATCACCATCCCGCAGTGAGCTAGCGTGGTGATCAATGCTCAATCCTTCTCTATACGAGAAGAGACCTTTGCCCTGCAGTGGGACAGTTATATGCTGTTATTATTATTTGCACCCAAAACACTTACAACTGCTGAAACGGAAACATTGTATTAATCAGACAAGCTATAATTATAGAATACGCTCGAATGAACTTTAATTCATATTCTCATTAACTGCGATGTTGTAAGTAAATAAAAATTGTCACGATTCGCGACGATTTCATAATTATCGTTCTGCTTACACGTATTATTTGGAATGGTGAGTAAACACCAAATAATTTCACATTGAGACAGTATAAAAATAGGTTCGTAAATAATTAATTACCTATGTTAATTGAATTTTTATTTACGTAGCGTCAATAAAACTTTGAAGAATATACCTAAGTACTTAATTTAATCATAGACATTTATCATGGATACATAATTTGATGACATGCGCAGTGGCTGTGCGATTAGTGCTGCGATAAGTTTTGGGTTCGATTCTCGCACGGGACAAAAATTCTTGCGAATCGCAGATGTTTGTCCCGAGTCTGGGTGTTTGTGTATATGATATTGCAAGTTTGTGAAATGCACCCACGATTCCTAGTGTAAGACGACGTTTTCATAAAAAAACTCTTAAACATTCCACCAATTGTACATAACGTGAACTACATGCTGTAGTTTTCTATACTTAAAGGAGTAAGTATAGGAAACCACAGCATGTAAATTGAAAGGCTTATGTCCAGCAGTAGACTGAGATAGGCTGATGAAAATAAATATTTTTGTTCAATGGAAATAATTGTTATTTACCATAAATAAATAAACATTGTACCGTGGGCGAAAACTTACAAAGTCACACTTTTCTGTGTACTGTGATTTCCTTTTCTATCATCAGTAAATTTTCATTCGACAGAACAAGACAAAAGATTGCGTTACTACACTAACTAGATATAGGGGTTTAGACGGTAAACATATTCTGAGATGATTCTTTGTGGGTCCCTAATACACCCGTCTCATTATTATAATCAAGTGGCCTCAACAAGACATCTCTTTCTCTCAAGGATCGCCGGGAAATGTATTCTCTCCATATAGCGGGATAACCCAGAGATTGTGGGCCTTTCTTAGAATTGAAATCATCTGGCGAAACGTAGTAATGGTGTCTGCCTTTTACTTTTGTAGAAAATGTATACGAAGGATTTTTGTTTGTTTATTTTGAAATGATATAGAACAAAATATAACTTGAACTAAAGAATGTGTGGATAAAATAGTAGAGATTACGGTATCTTTTTATTTAAATCATGTAAGACATAACTTACACATCTACAGTCAGGGATCCACGGACTATTTTTACGATAAATAAGTATGAAGCTAATTTCCCGTGAGTAGCTACATATTGATGAGACGTCCACCTTTTTATATTACAAACATTGTCGATTGTGGTAGCTAATAGAGGTAGAGAGGTCCAGTGACAGACTACAAATTAAGACAGTTCAGGACAGCTTTGACAATACGAGTATAAAACACATAAGTCCAATTATTACTGGACACAGCGTTCAATATCTAATATAAGGCTTCATTGGTGACAGTTAAGGTTTATTTAAAGTTAAATTTACATTAAAAAGTGATGATGAATACAATAATATACATATATTAAACTGGACAATAAATAAATACACTACGCTTAGCATCAGAAGTGAGGCTTATCCCTTATCTCCTACACTTATCTAATAATTAAAACTTTACATGTAATAATAGTTATCCAGTGGTCGGTACTATTCAGCTCGTTATCATCTGTATCTCGGATTATTAGTTCATAAAGTGTAGTTTATACTGTTATCGCAAGCTATATAACAACTTTTAACCTGCGCATATTACGTGCGTGGTGTGTGGGTGAATTAGAATAACCCCTATCGTGTAGCTATGCTGAATAATATATATATACTAGCTGCGCCTCGCGGTGTTACCCGCTAGTTTTTCGGGATAAAAAGTAGCCTATGTGTTAATTCAGGGTGTCAGCTACCTACATATGAAATTTCAACAAAATCCAATCAGTAATTTTTACGTGAATGAGTAACAAACATCCATCCATGCTTACAAACTTTCGCGTTTATAATATTAGTAGGGATATAAATATTTATGTATTACAGATAAATACCTAAATATATATTATTACAAAACTCAATCCTATCTTTATTTATTTACTATATAATTACTATCTACTGTTAAAACTTATGAAATGAAATGATCTACGTAAGTGCTTCCTATTCCAAGCGACATACAATTAGGAAAGTATATATTTATATTTCAGCACTTCTTCGTTATTCTAGTTTGCACTTTGCTGCAACATGTGCAGGAACGGAAATCCAATTATGTTTACTACAGCTGCGTTTGAAATATGATATTTATGAAACGTTTTACATACTGTAGGTATCTATTGTAAACCTAGGTTTCATCATCGCCATCATCAGCTGGAAGACGTCCACTGCTGTACAAAGGCCTCCCCCTTAGAACGCCACAATGAACGACAGTTTGCCAATAACTAAAATCTAGGTTTATCACTACATAATTATACTAATCATAGATATTATCGCCTGGACACGAAGTTTACCTTTTTGGTCAGGTGGTCGCTAAGCGCGACTCCTGACCATGAGGTCCCGAGTCGCGCAGTATTACTGGGCTTTTCCATTAGGTAAATCTCAGCAGCGGCACGGAGTCTGGGTTTGTGCCTGGTCGATGGCAATAGTCTCGCCCCCTATTACATTGGGTGGGTGTACTTTACTGTTACCTCTGCCTACCCCATCGGGGAATACAGGCGTGATGTTACGTGGACATATAGCTTCTAATCGTTCGATTCGATCAATCGTTCCTATACTTTTCACACATTCATCCCATTAACAACTTTCATCCCCAACTAATTTAATCATGATTGCGGCCGTATTTCATGCAAAATCAGTCAATATAACTAAGTAAATAAAGTTTAAATTCAAACGACAAAATTGTGGGATATTGAGGCCCTTAGCGGTGTCGTTGGCAACAGTATTTTGTTTTAAACATTCTGTATACGAATTGATTTTTCAGCTTTTACTTTTCCATTAGCGAAAATTAAACCAATTTCGGCTTTAACCACTTTAACTTGTTGCTACGCTATTGTTTGTGCGTAAGTCTGAACTTTTATGACCTTAACTGAAGCCGATATTCATGAGGTCAACAATGACTGTATCTTGCTTGAATTCTGCGAAAATGTAGGCGTAGGTAAACTGAGAAATATGCACTTTTCGTTAGACAGATACTTTACCGTTTTAATGTATCTTTTATAGACAGTAATTGAAGATTCGAATTGTATATACTTACCTCAAAAATCTTTCGTGGAGCACCTTTAGCCACGTGAAATTCCTTCGGTGTTTTTCTTTACTCAACACCTCAACTGCGACGCGGGAAAGCCCATAAAATAATAAAGGTCCAGATTTGACCCAAAACTATCAACACATTCCAAAAATATACTTCAATAAAGCCTAAAATTTATGTAAATCTTTGGTAGGGCAATAAGTGAAAGTTGGTCTATTTCTACACGACAAAATGTTTTACCAATTTGGCCATGATAACAGAAGGCATAGATTGTTTGCTGCGCCCCCATGTCAACTGTCTGGCGGGTCCATTCGCCCGTGCACCGCACACACTCCACCGCTTTCTAGGAAGCCAACCCTGTCTGCCCTGTTTGCAGAGGGATGGAATACGCTTGAAGTACCATAAGTGGAGCATACCTATGCGAATCTGACAAATTTTACTGTCCTAGCCTAGACAAAGGAGGCTCCTGTAAAAACACCTCTTTCTAGACTTTTAGGAAATACTGGCGTGAAAAGTAAGTAAATAAAAAATAAGTTTAGGTTTATTATGTGACTACCACGCTAACCTGTAAGCCTTAATACGCAATCGCAATAAACTTAAGTCTTCATACGAAATGATTTAACAAACTCATAAACAACACCTTAAGTCCCTTTCAAACAAAATTATTACCCGCTTCACATAATCCCAGCAAATTATATGCTAGATGCAAAGGAAATTCGCAATAACAACGTCGAATTCGCGTTACTCGTGATAAATAAACAAAGTTCTCTTTGAATCGACGCCAATATCGCCGGACATCCGACGGCAATTGTTTATATAATGTCAGGCGACTCGAGCAATGTATTAATGACATATTGGAGCAACAGATGCTGTGGTTTTATTAATATTATTACCTACATCACACAGGAAAGCGATGTTATCAAAATATTCCAAGGACCACGATAAAATGTGTTTGAAATTTCACTTCCTGGATTCGGTTCATTAAATTTCTCGCATTTGTTTTGGGAATCACTGGGGAATAAAATGATATGTGAAATCGGTAAATAGGACATTTTTATAATACACATAAAACGCCGTCTTATAAGAAATGAATTTCGCGACCAGAAATTCGCAGATATAGTCTACGTTCATCGAAAGCAAGAGAAGAATGGTAAGATACCATGAATTTGATGTTCGTGGTGAAGGTATTGAGTGGTTCGAAGAAAAATAACCTTTGAAGATTACAAATGCAAATTCAATAATTAAAAGAGGTTTAATTAATATAAACTTGCTAACCTACTTCAATGAATACTCATCTCATTGTAACTAACCAAAGCAATCAATAAGTTTTTGGGGTTTTCTAAGCCGAGTTTTGACATACGTAAGCACATAAAAACTTTTTCGTTAAATGAGACGGCAACATTGTTTTCTACTTAATTTAAACAAACATTTCTAAACTGTATGTAGGATAATATTTTTCTTTACTTCATCCAATAAAAAGCTTTAAGTAAATGTAATTCATTTTTCGATCAATTATGAACATTATCGAATATCGGGAATTTGCCTCGCCGTAAATTCATTCTTTTGTTTTATGAAACAGCCTCCATATCTTTGGTTACACGAACAGGCATTTACGAACTTCTGCTAATACAATTTTCGTGTTCTACAAAGGTCAGGTTAAAGGACAATAAACCGTACTACAGTACGACCCCATGGGGGTCCATATATCTCGCCAAGACTTCAGGTTGCATACTAAAAAGTCAAGGACTCAGCCTTAGTTGAAGGACGACAGTGTATCTTTTTTCGCGTGGAATAAAATCAAGTGAACGAGCCCAAGGTGAATCGATTGGTTTATTTAACCCTGCAACGATCGCGGATGTTGACGGTCATCCATCCGTCGAAATTCAATTATTTTTGACTAATCGAATAAATGCGCGTTTGGATATCGAAAAATGTTGACGTTAGCTTTTTAATCAGGCTGTAACAGCCACAGGATGTTAATTAAATTTTATGTAAATAAAAATGTATGGTTACACATGGTTTATTTGTTTCATTCTCACCTTTAAAGCTGAGACTATAATGCGCGAATAACATTATAATATTGTTTATATGATATGACATCTCATATCTCACAGTAGCTGGACAAACGACAAATCCTTCTCAGAGCTAACTCCATTTTTCAATTTAAACTTATATAAAAATGTTGGTACGGCGCCGAGTCGAATCAAAATCATCGCAGCAAATACGGGTTAACCTCACTAATCGATTAATCTATACGGAAGCTTCAAGTACTTCTCTCCGAAACCGTAAAATGTATTTGTCAACCATTTTACATGTATTTATTATAAAGGGACTTAGGTAGGTATATTGTATCCGTATTTTACTAAGTCAAGTGTTGTTTCTATTTTATTAACTAAGCTACCATCTCGCTTGAGATTTCATTGGACTGCCTCGTTGTTCTAGTGGTGGCTAAGCGCGACTGCTGTGCACGAGGTACTGGATTCGAATCCCGGGTCGGGCAATGTGTTACTGGGTTTTTCCATTGGGTAATTCTCAGTAGCAGCACGGAGTCTGGATTTATGCACGGTTGATGGCAATAGGCTCGCCCCCTATTACAATGGGACCTAAAAACATAACTGGCGAAATGTGGGTGTACTATATCTGCACCTCTGCCTACCCCTTCGGGGAATACAGGCGTGATGTTATGTTATGTCGCTTGAGATTTGAACTGGGTAACAATTGAAATACAACTCTTTGCCTACAAATAGCTATTGGCACTATCAACATAGTTCCTTAATTAAAAGAAAATAACAGCAACAGTGCACTGTTCCCTTTTAATTGCTACGTAAGTACCTAAACAGTGTCTTTTCTGTCTGAGTTGGTATTTTTATCCCAGTAATTGAAAGCTGTATCTACTTCATATGAAAATTAAAGCGAAGAAAGCAACTGTGTACGTAATAATAATAGAAGGAAAAATCAATCGATTGTTAAATATTTTTATACTCATATGTATGAAAACATATCAATCAAAATGTGTTGTTTTTGAATTTTAGTTTGTCTGAAGGAAATTCAATTCCCCATCTATAACTTAGTTGCTGTTTGTAATGCCTGATAGCTTTAATTCGATCAGATGAACTAAATATTACAGATCGGTATGTAAAAATAATTTGTTTATCTGTAAGTATTTAACGTAGCTATAGGTAGATACAATAAATCGACAAAGTTAAAGGTAAAGGTCTATTCCAAATTGAGGATACCTTAAATATCAATTAAGTAAGGTTGTAGTTTATTATTAGACAATTTATTACAATAATTGCATTTTAAATTTTTCTAGCTTTTACCCGCAGCTTCGCCCGTGGAAAGTAGCCTATGTTCTTTCGCGGATCTTAAACCTTCTACATTCCAAATTTTATCAAGATCCGTCCAACGCGAGCGGCTTAGTTGTGAAGGCACACACAGAACAGACACAGACAGAGGTACTTTCACATTTATGATTTTAGTATGGATTATATTTTCATACTCGTACATTTTTCTTACAATTTTTTTTTTATTGGAACGTCGATACATTTGCCTTAAAAAAATAAGTTTTAGGTACTCACTTAGTCTAGAAACTATATAAATTAGGTTACGAGAAATGTAGGTGTCCTTAAACAGACCTAATTCATTACAATTTAGATGGAAAGATATTTTGATTACCTTAATTGGTACAGCCTGAGAAAAAATATAATTAAAAGAAATGGCCGATCGTTTATTTAATTTTCCTAATTCTTAATTTCAGTATTATTAAATTGTGTATTTTAATATTTTTAGTGGTAGAAAGAACCGTCTAGCTAAAATAAATTAATCAAGAATTTTCAGGGTATCACTGATTACATTTTTAAACTGGATAAGTAAATTAAAATTTAATGGTCTAGATTTGTGATTTTTACGGCCGTTAGAAATATCACAACTAATTACATTTTATCATTATCAGCCCGAACACGTGTACTGTCGAACAAAGGCCTCCCTGTTGAAGTGGAGGGGAGGTGCCATTATCCCGAAGGTACAGAAGACACTGCTGCCTATCTTCTAGATTATCCTTTAGTCGCCTCTTACGACACCCACGGGAGGAAAGGGATGGTCAATACTAGGCCAGATTTAAAATTAATTGCATTATTATTAACTAAATTTTTTTTACGACAAAACTATTTTACTATTAGCGCAGTGAAATATTTTTTTATAATCATAATTATTTAGTAAAAACAAAAATAATCACACATTACACACTTGGAGAGGAATATACGGATACGAATAACTGTTTGTAATCAAACAATCGATGTAGTAATTATAAGTATTGTTTTAACCCATTTTTTGTTTTCGGGGGGAAACCTTCAAAAGGCATCCGGCCGCTGGGGGTCCGAGTGTGAGATTTCCACCTCACTAAAACCAACCCAGTGGTCACCCACACGAACTATGAAAGTCCCGGGAAACGATAAGTATATTTCATGCGAGTACTTTAAAACAATAACAAAACATGAATTAAACAAACTGATCTTAATATACAACAATAAATAATATGTAATAGATAAATCAAACATACATACATATCAAAATAATGTATGTATGTATTCAGAAGGTGCACATAATTAATTACATGGTAATTAATCAAACACTAATTACTGCAGATCTTTACAAACTTGAAATAAATTAACTTCACTAACATTAGGTTAAAGTTATTGAGTGTTAATGACGTTTGCTGGAAACCTATTGATTTTATGTATACTTGGTTATTTTAATATAAATTGTATAAGTATTTTAATTAAATAATATGATGCAGAACATCTCTTTGTATTAACAGAATTTGATTACGCCAAGTTTGAGTTTGGAATTTGAAATTAACATTACATATCATAACATCACGCATGTATACCCCGAAGGGGTCGGCAGAGGTGCAAATATAGTTCACCCACATTTCGCTAGTTGTGTTTTAGGTCCCAATGTAATAGGGGGCGAGCCTATTGCCGTCAACCGGGTTCAAATCTAGACTCCGTGCTGGTACTAAAAATTACCTAACGGAGAAACCCAGTAGCACTTCGCCCGACCCAGAATTCAAACCCAGGTTGTCATGCTCAGCAGTCGCACTTAGCGATTACTAGAACACTGAGGCAGTCATAAATTGCAATCATTGTGTCTGAAATTAGCTAGATAACATCATCATCAGAAAGAACAATTAACCACTGAGTTATTCATTTATTTATTTATCAGCTATCATTACAGGTAAAATGTATTCTTAAGGTAAGGTAAGTTATTCATCTGATACATTCATCCGATATTAAAATAAAAAAGAGGTTGCGACCTATTCTTAGTAGGTCTCAAGCATAACCCTCTCACAGATGTTTACAAAACACCAGATGTAAATAATGAAACGTCTTTAGTGTTATTAAACAAGGTTAATACAAACAGGAAATCTTTTTTAAGTTTACGTTCCATAACAGTAACAACATAAAATTCTCTGGGTTTTGGAATTTCCTCCGGGAACGATTCTTTCATAACATCTGAAAGCAATTTGGAATCGGTTCTCGTCAAGACCTCGTGAGTTCTGTAACTGGGTTATGGGTTACGATATGAGTTTTTGTTGTTTGTCGGGATATGAAATGTGTTTTGGGAAATGCGGAAGGAGGTAATTAGGTTTTTTAATTATCAGCAGCATTATGTCGGTTAAACGAGTTATGTTATTCACTCTTCTGATGTTAAACGAAATGGTTCTCTTAACGATGACACGACATTATCCGTGAGACAATTATTTTGTTTTCTGCAATTTGGATAACTTACAAAAATATCAAAATACTTGTCTATTATAGAAAAACACTATTAATGTATTTTAACATTCTCTTCTTGTTGTATAACGAGGTTTTTTTTATTGATAGAGCCTATTTGTTAAAATATTTATTAAAGCATGCAATTTTGCAAAACATGACATTAAAAATTCTAGCTTAGATAAAACTATCAGACAATACATTGGACATCTACTGTACCAACATCGAAGCCAGGAAATCCTCCGTCCAAGTTACAACCTGATAAATGAATGAACGAATGAATGAAACAAAAACAAAACAACGCCGCCCGATACGACACAAGTTGTAAAAGTCGGTAAAGCGAAATGGGTCATAGCAGTCTTCTCGTGCAGTGGATCACACTGTCAACATTACTTTTGTCCGATTATTATGATTCGGACGCCACGGTACATTTGCTTTCTAGTAATAAAACTCTTGTAGATACGGCCTTATTCGTGTTTACCATCATGGCTGTTGCAGTGGCTTAGTGTACGGCTTACTACTAACACTAAGGGTAGCGGGATCATTTTCCGGATGATGCAGATATTTGTGTGTGGATGTTGATTTAGGTCACGTGTGATATTACAACACAAGCGCTCAATTTTAAATACACTAAGAATAATTTTAAAGTTTTTATTTATGATAAAATCGCAAATTTTATCTTTAGAAGCGTAGTAGTTTCCAAATTCAAAATTCCGAATAAACCCGGTCACTGAAAAAAAAAATCAAACCGAACTCATTGAATCCCTCACTCGTAACCCTAATTTAAAATGTCAATGCCCCAAATGTTACGTCACAGAAAATGACATTAAACAGGAAGGTATAATGAGGTCCAGTTGTTTCTGACGGCGCGGACGTGATCAATATCTGACATCCGAACTCATCTTAGCACAGCACTTATATTTTACGAGTGCGACGAAATGGATGATGGGTAGAGGGAAGCGTTAGATTTCGTGGACATTACATTTCGCTGATTTGATAATACGTGTTGGGGATTACCATTTTTGTAGCTTTATCTCGGAGTCAGGATTTTTACCCGGTGAAGGCCAGGCCCAGTGAGAACCAGGCAGCGACCACAAATTACTATTTGTTACGATGACACAATATAACTCATATCCCCATTCACTCTCATCACTTATGTTAAACACGCTCGTTAGTTAGAATTCTACCACGTAACCAACATTTCTCGAAAGACGAAAATCGAATTGAAATATTTTCTCCGAATCACTAAATCCAACCAAATCACAAAATATCAATTGAGCCATAAACAATAATACCATATTACCGATCACATTTTTTCGAATTAACAGGGAAGGTAAATTAATGAAAAGCGTGACTATGCTAAACTAAATGTTAGATACTAAAAGTAAATTATCACAATATTAAATTAAGATTTACCTCATTAATAATTTTATTAGACACCAAAGAAGATAATTGTCCACTATCTTTTCTTAGAAATCGGTACACAGCCAATATAAACTGTCACACGTACAAAAATAAACAACCTACAAACGCCAATATAAACACAGAAATGGCTAAAATTTTAAATTTAGAACGAAATAAGAAAACAAATCAAATCGAGAAACAATTGAACGTACGAAATGGTTATCGACATCAGTTGACACCGTGAATGAACGAATGAAAAGTAAACAATAGCAAAACAAAAGGGGTTAACGAATTAACCCAGCCAATGGTTCGTGAAACGGGAATGTGGAGTAGTTGGACCGAAATGATGGGCGTACGTGCGTTGTCGCTGCCAAAAGTGACGGGTGTCGCGCGGATGAGTTGCGCTTATATATTTCATGTTTGACTGGTACCATACATTTATTGTTACAGATGTAGGTACCTAAACGCCCCACCATTTATTTGTGGGATAAATGTAAATATCAAGCGAGGTGATCCGTGATCCACGCTCGTTCTGTCGGCCTCTGTCGACAAAACCGACATATTTTCGCAATTTTTTAAAACTAAAATTTTTGTTTGAAATCGTGGGTGGGTTTTGAGAAACTGATAAAACATTTTTTGTCTGATTTGTTCCGAGTCTTGTTGTTTGTGCAAAATTATATAATTTTGTCTCCCATGCACTCAAAAACAAGGGAAGAATTCTTAATGTGAGGCATTGCTGAAAAATCCTAACGCACCTAATGTCGCCTCACAACTATCTACAGAATAAATGTGATAGTGGGTTTAAAGGGGAACTATCGCGTCAACGTCAGGTTGGGTATCGTCGCTTCGATGTACGTGCGTTGAAGTAGTGAACAGTATTGACAAGTTTCACGATTGGATGAGTTCCATTTTTCTTTTTCTCTTATTGTGACTGGATGCCTTTTGTATTTTAGAACCTTATTTTCAACCGTACATTCGAATTGATTAAATTGAGGCTTTTAAGCCAGCATTTTTTTGGATATACCAAACCCTTGTTATAGTTTAAAAAAAACAATTTTTATTATCGATAGAAATTAATTTCCTATAGTATTTTAGGAAACATGAGTTATCGAAACTTCATAAACTACTAGCTTTTGCCCGCGGCTTCGCCTATGTCCTTTCTCGGTTCTTATACTTTCTATTGCCAAATTTCATCAAAATCCGTCCAGCTATTTTGTCGTAAAGGCGTAAAAGACAGACAGAGATACTTCCTCAGTTAAAATATTAAGTATGGATTCTAATTCTACTTTATACCTTACTCTTAGCGTGTGGGTGTGTTTCGAGTGGTAATAAGTAGCAGTTAGTTATGATAACTGACATTCAACTGAGCACATCTTACCTTGTTCTAAGTATGATGATAACTTTCTAATGATAATAGCATTACCAAATCACACGTGACCCTCATTGGCTATCCAAATAAACGTTTAAAGTATGTAATAGACTTATAATGAAACGCTCAAATAATAATACATTCTGTTTGGTGTTAGCAATTTAGTAGAAGAGGTAAAACGTGACTAGTATAGCCCTGTGTTGGGGACAAGGCTGTGAGTCTGGTTTTAGCAGCTTCAAAACCTTGAAGTCCAAGAGTAAGTTTTTAACAATGCGGTGGGTCAGTAACATTTTTTTTATTGTATATAAATAAATCGTCACTCCACACTGTATCGTTTCACAAACATGAAATAATACATTCCTGCATACCCAGACTCGAGACAAACATCTGCGGATCACAACAATTTTTGTCAAGTGCAGGAATCGAACCCAAAAGTACAAATGCTTAGCCACTGCGTCAATCAGGCCTTCTTATTTATAAATTAAACTAGGCACTAGCTTAAAATTTCTGAGTTTACGAATGTCGCCAGGATAATACATCAGTATACGGACAGAACACTTCTAAATCGTAAATTGTCCTGCATTTAGA
Organism: Abrostola triplasia; assembly: GCA_946251915.1. Classification (NCBI taxonomy): domain Eukaryota; kingdom Metazoa; phylum Arthropoda; class Insecta; order Lepidoptera; family Noctuidae; genus Abrostola; species Abrostola triplasia. The sequence goes on from OX276425.1 coordinate 3,483,866, forward strand.
GTTCATGGTAAGGTGGCAATTACCAACTTATTATTTTTTGTTTATTTTGTTACTTTATTTTGATATGACTGCCTCGTTGGTCTAGTGGTTGCTAAGCGTGACTGCTGAGCACGAGGTCCTGGGTTCGAATCCCGGGTCGGGCAAAGTGTTACTGGGATTTTCCATTAGGTAATTCTCAGTAGCAGCACGGAGTCTGGATTTGTGCCTGGTTGATGGCAATAGGCTCGCCCCCTATTACATTGGGACCTAAAACATAACTGGCGAAATGTGGGTGTACTATATGTGCACCTCTGCCTACCCCTTCGGGGAATACAGGCGTGATGTTATGTTATGTTTATTTTGATAGTAACCCTTAAATAATAAATTACAATATGCAATATTAAGATGAGTGTAAATAACTCACCTGCCAACAGGGTTGGTTCACTGACAAAACTGCATACAGATATTATGACGTATAGTACAAACATGATTCATTGAATACTTACTCTTTTTCTCAGCATACCTAACTGAATCACCAACATTCGTTTAGTATGGCGTAACAAACTGACTACGAAGCTAAAAATTGCGGGATTCACTCGATAGATCTGTAGCTAAAATATTGCTTTCCGCTACCAATTCAAGTCTAGTCTAGTTCCAGTGCGTCATACACATAAATCCCAGAACAAAGTAGAAGTTAATACAGACCAAAGACCAAAATAATTTGTTACGTACAAAGGAGCCAAAAGCAACTGCTAATCTTACTGGAACGTGTTAGATCAGATAAGTTTGACGAAACAAAAACAATAAACTAATAGATAGGATCGTTTGGCAGAGGGTCTGATCCACTGAGCTGATGGTGTTTGTGAAAACATTGAGTTATTACAACACGCTAATACCGATAACCACAGGAGTGATAGCAGTGGTAGCTGAGCGGTATTACCGTTGGACTGCCAAGTCAAAGTTCGTAAGTTTAAACCCTGGCACGCACCAATCATCATAATCAGCCGGAAGACTTTTGAATTTCTGTGAGTTATCAACTGCTAAAAATGGTGAAAGAAAATATCGTCAGGAAACCGGGACACCCGAAAGATTTCAACGGTATGTAAAGTCACGTCAGAAAGAACAGGCGGTTTAAACTGACACCAGGTATTTTTTTCAACCTTACGGTACGAAGAATGCCATAGAAGTAGAAAAAATACCTAGAATAAAGAAAAAAAATGTGGATACATAAGACGTCAAAAAACATAAAAGGAACTTGAAATTTGATGGCTACCAGCAGCGACAATGTAGCTTAGTGGGTGCTGCGCCAGGATTGAGCGAAGATTGAGGGTTCAATAACACTCGTGTACATCATTTTTCAAATTTCCTTTATTAATTTGAAATCTGACTGCCACGTTGGCTGGTGATCGCTAAGCGCGACCCAGAATTCTAACTCAAGACCTTTATGGTACTTTTGATTTAAAAGCTTGTGTTAAAAATATATTTTTAATATTAACTTATTACTAAAGAAGAATAGTTCTTGCTTAGGTATCTTTTGCTCGGTAAATAGCGCGGTAAGGGCATTAATCCTTCCTTGAAAGCAAACATCTCCCACAACTTATTACCAAGAATATTACATTAAGAGTACAAATTTTACTTAGCAAAGATTGTAGTATAACTGTTTGATCAACATTACAAGTTGATTAAATGTCTCTTCAACCACTTAATCTAAGTCAAACTGTTTAGCCTAAAATAATTAACTTAGTTCAGTAAGTTCAGAGAAAGTTATTTTACAGTCTCAAATATTACAGTTATATTATTTTGTTGGTTTTTAATGCCTAGTGGTTGATAGAATGGGTTTGTATGTCTCTATATTGCCTGTATATTGTACGCCTCAAATCACATTATTATAAGGCAAAATAAGCATATGTAGGTCTGGTCTGTTTTTTACAAAACATGCATATACCAGGTACATTAAAGAGAACTTGACTTGAAGTTTAATCGCGGTTTGAAGAATCCTAAACAAAATTAAGCGGTAAATGAGATATACCACTACACTACATCCATTATTCCTACTGTCTTCTATGCAACTGACGTATCCAGTAGATAAAGGAACGTATTGTGCAGTTTAAGTGATAATTTTATGCGCGATACATATTACCATAACCTAAAAACTTTGTCGAACAAGAGTTTTCCATAGTGCCTTTTATTTTGAGCGCCTAAAGAGTCATTTAGATAAGCTGCTACCAAACAATTCGGAACTCATAAAATCATTTCGAACCCACCCGTTACTCCGAAAATCGAAGACCTTTTCGTCCGTCAGTTGTTGAAATACCATTGATTTGTTTATAGCACTAGTAGGTTGCTTTACCTTTAAATAATTATGAATGTAAGTCCTTAAAGGTGCGTCCCCAGTTGTAACATTCAAAGAAACATTCCTCCGTGACCGTAACAAAGTGACTTGTCTGATCCATAGCACACTCCTGAAGAAACGGTGTGAAAAATGTTCCGGCAAAAAGTTAAGGACAAAAGTTACAAGTGTGGACGCATCTTGAGGTTTCGGGAAAGGGAGGTAAGCTGTGCACGCTCAAATTTTATGATTCTGTTTTACTTTATATCTAATGTCTTACATAAATTTCAACACAGACAAACCATCTAGATCCTCGCCGAAGATTATTATTATAGTAGGTACGCGACTGTGTGCAACAACACGACTTCATTCTCTATTCCCTCTCAATTATACTTCAATGGAACGTAAACTGACACGATAGAGAGTTTAGGCACAAGCTTCTTCTTCTTCTTATCGTATGGTTGATGAACAACCTGGTGTCAGAGTTTAAACCGTCTGTAGACCTCTGACATGGCGTTACGCAAGCTGAACGCCGTATAATGTCGCAGATCACTGATCCTTGCGATAGCTATGTTGCTACTCGACACATATAGCTATATATAGCTAAATATATATATATATATTATATTCACATACATAGACTGCCTCGTTGGTCTAGTGGTCGCTAAGCGCGACTGCTGAGCACGAGGTCCTGGATTCGAATCCCGGGTCGGGCAAAGTGTTACTGGGTTTTTCCATTAGGTGATTCTCAGTAGCAGCACGGAGTCTGGATTTGTGCCCAGTTGATGGCAATAGGCTCGCCCCCTATTACATTGGGACCTAAAAACATAACTGGCGAAATGTGGGTATACCTACTATATGTGCTCCTCTGCCTACCCCTTCGGGGAATACAGGCGTGATGTTATGTTATGTATTATATTCACACGCCTACTAGCTATAGACAAGAGTAAGTATACTGACTAATTACTACTAACTGTGTAGTTACAAATTAGTCTGGAGACTTAGGACAACTATGCAAGTACCCATCGCATTGATACTTGCCTGGATTTGAATCCTGAATTTGTGCATATGCGGACGTAAACCACTCAGCCTCATAACACGAACAGCAAAACATAAGATAAATCAATAAATAAAATACAAACTTGAGACGGTTCCATATGCTAAGTTGATTTGTAGCCGTGTCGCTTACGTGAATTATTACTTACTTAGGTATTCTTTAGCATGGAGTTTTGACAAATGCGTATTTGTGTATGCATGTAAAAGAAAACAAGCTGTGATGATCATATATTACACATGTATCACAACTTTAAAATTTCTTTATATTGTGTCAGTAGAAAGCTCGACAGGTACAGATCTAAGTTTCTACGCCTAGATGTCAGTGAACTTAGCAGATCATTTGCCAGCATATCAAAATTTGAAGTGAGTTCTGCTAAGTTCACTGACATACTGTTTAGGTGGTTACCATCGCTACCTTTCTTTTTAATTACCAATCTTTACATCCCAGTATGACCATTTTCTATATGACTCATACTGATATAGAGAACACACAAAACTGATTGTCTAACAAATTATATAAATTGGTACAGTTACGCTACCTCAACTACAAGCAAATATGCGTGGATTTCGAATTTCATGAGTATTTTTTTGCACTGAGAGAATATAGCTATAGTATACCTCGATAAATGAACTATCCACGACAAAAATAATTTTTCATTTCGAACCAGCAGTTCCTGAGATTAGCGTGTTAAGCCAAACAAACATATAAATTCTTCAGCTTTATAATATTATTTAGAAGTAGCATAGGAGTAGCACGTGCCGTAAATGTACTACATAAGTTTAGCTAGCCAGAGGGTCGGAAAAGGGATCCCTTGCCGAAGGCGCTGTACGGTAGGTAAATACATCATTTACCGAGTATCGAAGCTTGGAAATAATAAACAAGTACTCATTAGAAACCTTATGTAAAGCCTATGATTTCCTTCACATTACTTACCTGCTCACATAATAATAAGCTTTGTGGTAAAAATATAAATGTTTTGCCTCAAAGCTAATAAATAATTACCGATATTAGAATGTTTGATCCTTTTATCAGCGTTAGGCCCACTCACATTGAAAACCTTTGACCTTATTTTGAGTCGCCAATATGTGGTTGCTAAGCAAGCCTTTAAATAAAACCAAAAATAAGAATAATATTTTCACCTTATCCACTATTATAAATTTGTACAATATTGTAAATAAGGTTTCTAAACGGGAACTATCATATACGCAAACGCCCAGACTGAGTATTTTGATAGGTACTCAAGTCTGGAGTTTTGCCGACTAACCAGATACCAAAAACAACTGCTTACTGCAACTGTCAATTTGTCTGTGACTAACCCTATTGACATCTAAGTCACTGGATTGGACCGTAAGGAAAACAATTGTTTACTCCTAATAATATTTCAAAGTTGTACAATGAAAAAGAAAATCCAACAACATGAGTGATCCTTCAATGATACACAACCGCCCGTAGAGAGCGCGAGATAACATCAATTACGTTTCATTGAGCGAACTTCCTCATTCTTCATAGATACAGTTTTACGATCAATTTAAACAAATCTAAAACAATGTCAAGTCATGTGAGATACGATGAGATAACTCCCCCTTTGGATCACTAGTCTCAAAACAAGCAACGGATAGAATCCTTAAATGAATTTGAAAATAGTCTTCCTGACCAAATTTCTGTCACAGGAATCTTACACAAAGAGGAGCCGGACCATCTCAACTGCTTTGAGCCCAGCTAACTACGAAAGAGAATATAACATACATATCTACCATAGTGCATTAGTGTAAGTAGGCAAGCATAAATGCGCTCTCTATTCCTTTACACTCATTGGCCGAGCTGTCGACAAACTTGCACGACTGGAGAGAGATCAGGCGCAGGAGCGACGTCTCCACGTGCTCACCGAAGCATGATAAAACAGTAGATATTTTTAAATATAGGTAAAATATAACCAATATTTTACCGGTCCTAAATTAGTCAGCCCAGATACAGTGATTTTTTAAACGTTCTCCCATCCTACGAATGACTCATGTGTCGTGGGTGCGTTTCACAAACAAAAAATATTACATGCACAAACACCTAGACTCGGGACAAAGATCTGCGCAGAAACTCACAACCCTTAGCGAAGCGGTCCAATCGCTTAGCCATTGCGCCAATCAGGTCGAAAATTCTAGTTCATCATCATGGGATTTGAACCCGTAACGTACCCGTTACCGTAGCGGCGACACAGTGGTTAGAGCAGCGCCACGGTACGGCGAAGGTCGCGGGTTCAAATCCTGCACGTGTCCAACATTTTTCAAATTTCCTTTATCAAATTAGATATTGCTAGTAGTTAAAAAGCTAGACCAATAGACTGGAATGGATAAGCTCCGCTTACATTCATCAAATATCAAATGCCTAAAATCTTCAGCATTAACTGATTCTAAATCTGCGAATCCAATAAATAAGTTTATCAAACAAAAAAAGCATTACACATACATAAAAGATCAAAAAGAAGTAAGTCTGAATTTAATAAACGCTCCAAATGAAATCCGTTACACGTTTCACCTCTGATTGAATCACATTCCTTTGGTATACGCCCGAAAGATATTGCATATAAATTGTTATCAAGAATAATTATGCGGGGATTCGTATGAGTTTATGTAAATGCAATTTGTGATTTCTTTATACGTGCCCGCGAAATCGTTTTGTTCGTGAGCTTGGGCTTTAAATAAGTTTTAATCAATGGGTTCGTTATTTGTTATTTGTGTCAGTGAATTTAACGGTGAAATGATATTATCATAACTTATGCCGTTTTTAAGGCAGTAAGGAGCAGCCTAAATTGTTTTTAATTGTTACATCACGCCTGTATTCCCCGAAGGGGTAGGCAGAGGTGCACATGTAGTACACCCACATTTCGCCAGTTATGTTTTAGGTCCCAATGTAATAGGGGGCGAGCCTATTGCCATCATCCGGGCACAAATCCAGACTCCGTGCTGCTACTGAGAATTACCTAATGGAAAAACCCAATAACATTTTGCCCGACCCGGGATTCGAACCCAGGACCTCGTGCTCAGCAGTCGCGTTTTAGCGACCACTAGACCAACGAGGCAGTCTTTAATTGTTAATACATATATACAAAGAGGCAGACGTGTTTCATTTATTCTGAGTTTCAACATTCACATCCCCGCACATCCAAGTAAAAGTCTCAAGCAATAAATGGATGGCGAGTGTATAATTGTCATTCACATGGCTCTTACAGGCTTTGAAACCTATCGCTTCAAATCCTCGATAAAAGGAAATTATATTATCCTTCAAAATGATTTATTGTTATTCTATTGCAGTTATACTAGACTAGCTGCGCCCCGCGGTGTTACGCTACATTTTTCGGGATAAAAAGTAAAGTAAAGCAAGCAAGTAAAGCCTATGTGTCAATCGAGGGTGTCAGATACCTCCATATGAAATTTCATCAAAATCGGTTTTGCCGTTTGAGCGTGACGAGGTAACAAACATACGAACACACTCACAAACTTTCGCCTTTATAATATTAGTGAGATGTGATATTGACTTTTCTTGAAGCAACAGCGAATATCCCTTATCTATTGATAATTTTTCTCAGGTGGCGCTCATCGTTCTTATAGATAGCCATCATCAACGATATGGGGCCCTTGATTATTATTATCTTCTTCTAATAGTTGGTAGTTACCGCTCAGTGTTGGTGAGCACCTTCGTAATCAATTGCGAAGAACTTGTCTGTTATACTTCGGATGGCGCTTTTGCAATGTTTCGGATTTTGACGAGAATAGCTATCATCGCGTAAAAGTTTTACGTTTACGTTACGTTTCGGTTCGGTGTGTAACAGTACCTGATAGTATAGGTTTTCTCATAATATTTCCCGGACTTTGGTCAAAGAATTTCTTTTATTGAAATCTTTAAGATTTTTTTATATATATTTTTTAAGATTAATCATCATCAGCCGTAACACGTCCACTGTCGAAGTAGTAGTGTCTCTTGAAGTAGGGTGGGTGCCATAATCCCCACTCTTGCCAAGCGGCTTGGGGATCGCAGTACTGGTGGTGAAGTTACAGAAGATGCTGCTGCTCATCTTCTGGATTTTCCCTTAGTTTCCTCTTACGACACCCACGGGAAGAAAGGAGGTGGTCAATTCTAGGCCGGATTTCACATGGCTACGGGGTTACGGGATTTTACGTACATCCTAAAAATACAAAGTAATCTTTACACTTAAGGTTGTCAGTCATGGTCAAAATTAAATCCTTATTTTTCTAGTTTAGCTATCAACTGTCCCGGAAACCGGTCTAAATGCTATCTATGTTTTGCAACATCAAGTCACACAAAACCATCACACGAACAAGGTCTAAGAACAATAATTATGAAGAATAAGGAAAATTTTGTGCCAGCCTCACCCTGACCAGATTATCTAATGTAGCAAGTTTACAAGATTATAAGCATGAAAAACCGAAACCGCGACGCGCTGTCGTTATAAATATTTTGAATTGCTTCCCTTTTAATATTTATGGCTAAATACACAGTTGTTTTAAAGGTAACAGGTGAAAATGTATTGTTGGTTTAATTAGTAATACTATACGCAAGTTGAAGTGACAATGGGCAGGCCATATCGCTCAAAGAACCGATAACGAGGGAAGTAAGGTTCGCGAGTGGCGACCAAGAACCGCAAGACGCAGCGTTGGCTGGCCTCCTTCAGGTGGACGATATCGTCAGAGTTGCTGGCAAACGGTGGATGTAATTGGCAAGTCGTCGTTCATCGTGGCGTTCTAACGGAGAGTCCTTTGTTTAACAGTGGACGTCTTCCGGTTGATGATGATGAGTTTTTTTCTATACTCTTCAATTAACTAGACATAATGTTTATTTTGATGATCACAATATGAATCAATGAAGAAAAAAAGGTGAATTATAACTAAGTACCAAATATAAGCTGACAAGTTATTAGTAACTGTCCCTATGTATGACTGTAGGTGTTAATAGATGTGTACCTAATTTACTCCTCGACAATTATGTACCTAATTATGGGGATGATGACCCATTGTCACATACAATTCATTAAATTAATTGGGTTCAATGAGTTTGAATGAATTATCTCTCTCACTTCTAACTATGTACTAACATAAACTAAAAGTGCCAACAAAATGAAAAAAAAAACACACTCTTAAAAGTGCCACAAATCATGAACGAACGAAGTTATCGAATTAAAAATAAACTACAACCAAAACAATAAAAATAACCTGCTATTTGTTGTTGTAACGTTATCGACCGTTACTCAAATACCTACCTCAATATCTACATCGTTTATCATTGAGACATGTCAAAACTGTACATAATCGACTATTTAGATAAAGCCAGTATAAAATGAAAATAACGCACTTACTTGATGATACAATTTACTGCGAGATAATTTGATTTTAATAACGTTGATTGCTCTATTTAACTCCTGGGCATTCTACAACACTATTAAAAAATAACGCGTTATTTTAAGGTTGCGCTGCAGGCCGATAAACCAATTAAATATATAATGTTCTCCTGACCGAATTTCGGTCACGGCGGCCTGCCTCAGCTGAGACTAGCCAACTACGCAGAAGATATAATAGTACACAAGTATAGGCGCGAACACAGGTGCACTCCCTATTCCCTGACTCTCATAGTCCGATGGTTGACCGACGCGACCGGAGAAAGATCAGGCGTTGGACCAACGGCTAAACGTTCACGCGCTGCAAGCCGTTAAACCAATTAGTTGAACATTATTTTAAACCTGTAGGTATGATAAAGTACGATAGTCTTGTGGTCAACTGATCCGCTGACCGCCCAAATTTACTTCGTTTTTAACCAATTAGTCTATTACAACGAGTAAGATCCTCCCAACCTTGCAAACATTTTTTCCTTGCCCTACTTCAAGTAGGTATAAGTTGGTACAATTTCCAGATAAGCCAGTTGTTATAGGCGATATAACCCGTTGCAAACTCGATAAAAACAAGGGGCTCGTCACCACTCAGAATACAGAACGTCTATTGATTACGTATTTTGTTGTGATTGATGGAATACCTATGTCTAGACTCCTGATAAAGTCGGCCTGGCCACTTTGTCGGGGACTACAGATTGTAGTAAACTTTTGTATATTAGTACATTTTTCTTAACTGGCACTGCATTGTACAGTACGCAGAAAAGAACGCTATACAAATGGGCAGACTTGAATCAAATATCTGCGGATCCGGCACAGATACACAACTCAAATTCGCAGAACTTCTTACATTAACTACACAAACAAACCTGCGTGTTCTTAAATACAATTAACCGTTGTCATAGAAATGTAACCTTACTCAATAGTAGGAGGTTTTAATCCGATCTTCAACATTTAACACAACCTCGGAAGAGCACTCTTTCAAACAAAAGAAGAATAATAGAAATCGGTTTCATATAGACGAAGATAAAGCTGAAAATACAAATTGAATTTGGAGCTTTTTTTTAATTGTCAAAAAGAAAACTGTTCTATACAGCACCCTAATAACAACCACACATACTGGCCGAATAGGAATGAAACCATGAACGTTTATTACATTTGTTTCTCTCACAAAGAAACCGCGAGCTTGGAAATCTGAATCTAATTGGCAATATCTAGTCATATAATTAATATACAGCTTGCGAATGTCGATTCGCTATCCCGAATTTATTATTAGTATGTGATTATTTCTTTGATTTCGCGTTGAATGCTTTTCTGTTATTTATTGTGTAATTAATTTACTTGACAATTAAAATTAATTGGTACCTCATTGGTTCTAAGAATTCTATAATAATTGTAATTATTTTATTTTTCATACAGCTGTCTAAGTCTGTCTTGACTGTACGATATTTTTCTTGAAGATAGTTTTGGACATATAACTCATAAACACTGTAATTTCAATCGAGTTTTGAACACTACTTAACAATTATGCTCTTCTATCCAACATACTACCCTACACGAAAAACCTCACTAACAAGAAATTCTAAAACTATTAAAAATTGGTAACTCCCTGATATCAACAACCTCAACTCTTAAAATCGATTTCAATACCTTAGATTAATAGCTTCTGCCAGCAGCTTCATTGCGGCAGAAAATTTTTAAACTTCCAGCTTTGAAAATCAATATCAGAATGTCTGCAAAACATCAATCTTGTTCAATTTATCGTACATCGCTTTTAGCATAATATCCTTAAATAATGCTTTATTACCCACTTAACGTTGAGGTACGATTATTTACCTTCCAACAAAAATAACAGGCAGACATACTTGAGAAAATACATAGGTACGTTTCATTAACCTACTCTGAGATTTTTTGCAGCTCAGCATTGCAATTGCATATTATCACGGATATGCACGCCAAAGTTTGAAATCATACATAATAGAGCCATAACTCGTGCTATTTATATTGTGTGGCTCTGTTTGATCCAAGTTAAACCAAAAGCGTAGAGACCATTGTCTATTATCATTATCGTAATAATAAACCTAGGCACCACATAAATTTATCTTTTACGCATTATTTAACCGAACCTAGATCTATCACCCTGTAAACTTATTTAGCAAAATCTGGGTACACACATCTGCCAACCCCTTCCGGAAATATAGGCGTGATGTTAGCTTTCTCATTCTATTCATCCGTCTGTGTGTAATGTGTCCAAGGCTAAACCACTGAACTAATTTCGATGCAATTTTGGTAACATCGATCTATTTAATCATAGGGCTAAACTAAAACGTAGCTGTTCTTGTTAACTATATACCTTAAATACGCCTGCTCTCACCAGGTATGGTGTATAATCATGTTGTACGTTTAAAAGTTGTCAAGATAAATAAAGGTTTTGCGTAAAAGCACAGCTCCTTACCATGAAGTCTTAAAGCAGGAAAGGTTATAGCAAGAGGGAAGCTCTTCCAATTCAGTCAAAATCTGAATAGTTAGACAATTATGTGCGTCGATTAAATTATAGAATTGACTTTATGATGTGTAACATTTTTTGTATAATTTTTACAAGAATTATATGCAATAAAAAAATCCCAGAAATTGTATCTAAATAGCTTTTCTTGCTCATTCCAAAACACGAGCCAAGATTTTTAATTTATACAAACATCTAGTCTTAATTGCACTTTGTATAAGTAATCGAATATATGCAAATTTTAAATGTCCTGCCCAAAGTGTGGTTTAATTCGATTGACTCAGCCCTTTTTCGTGCGCCATTAAGATTAATTCTACACAATGGTAATACGGTATTTATTAAATTATTGTTCCGAATTAGGTGTGAACTATTAGTGCTTGCGTCTTTATTATGTCCGTAAAGGTTTAGCCAGGACTTGACCGAATTGACGATCGTGGGTGGCATTATAATTATTTACAATATTGATACCTACTTACATTATTTATATTGTAAATCAATTATTAATTTAATAAAGTTTATTTAATAAATTCATAAAGATTTTATTTTCATTATTTATCTAAAAGAATATATTTAAATAAAAAAACTAAAAAACACGCTTTTTATCGAAAACCGAACTAAAAAATAGAAAATAAGTTTTAATCAATTTAAATTAAGAATAGTGTTAAAAATTTCAATAAATATAAATTAATAATAGTGTGAATAAAAACAAAAAATATTTTATTTAAAAAAGCGTGGGGTGCATGGTGTCAATAGTTATAAATATTTTATTGACAGATACGAGTAGAGTGATTATCACTTTGATAATATCTTAAAAAGCACCCCACGCTTTTTTTAAATAAAATATTTTTTGTTTTTATTCACACTATTATTAATTTATATTTATTGAAATTTTTAACACTATTCTTAATTTAAATTGATTAAAACTTATTTTCTATTTTTTAGTTCGGTTTTCGATAAAAAGCGTGTTTTTTAGTTTTTTTAAACTATTATTTATTTTCTATTTTTTATTAAGATGGTTAGCTACCCTGAAGCTTTACCTTAACGCGAGCCGGTCTCGGCGCCCGCGACGGTTAGCTACCACGGAACTTTACCGTAGCGACTAGCGGCTTAGCAGAGGGCGTTGGAGTCGGGACACGCGCGCGACGCTTAGCTACCACGGAACTTTACCGTAGCGACTAGCGGCTTAGCAGAGGGCGTTTGTGTTGCGGGCTGTAATTATGCTATTTTTATTAATTAATACTTTTTATTAATTATATTATTAAATAATTTTATCAAATTAGTGTATTGTCATCGGTCCTCGATAAATCTACAAAGTTTGAACGAAATCTAGCCGTTTAAAGTGGGTCAAAATCGCGCCCAAAGAAGTCGGTTACAAACATACAAACAAACATACATACATACAAGTGAAGCTAATATAAAGCGTGTAAAAATATATAATGATAACCACTAAGTAACTACCTTATCCATAAAAATATTTATTAATAATATATAATCCAATTAAAATAAATATATAACACTTTATTAAAATTATATCGTACAAGACTCAAACTCGTATCTCCTCGTGAACTTGCCACTGGGCCAACCGGGTCATCAATTGCAACAATGTTGTGCCGAAAAACGCAAAAAATATTTTAAAATCGCGTCCTTACACTTTGAAAAACTCATAAGTAAGCATTAAAAGGCCTATAAATATGATATAAATAAAATAAACGTAAATAAATGACAGTTACACTTACTTATTAACTCGTAAAATATATTGAAGTGATTTTATGACCGCTCACACGACGTGTTTATTTTTATATGAAACTCATTTTGTTGATGCTCATTTTGTTCAAACAATGTAAATTATTTTGCGGTTGAAATTTTATTTTAAAATCTTTTACCAAAATTTCCGCTTTATTTTTATGTTGTTTCCTCTAAAAATACTTTAACACACATGATTAAATTTAAAATTTAAAAAAAATGTTAACGTCTTTTAAATTTTATTTTCTTAGTGCATGTTAAAATTGTTGCTTTATAAAACGACTTTATAATCCAAGGAGTTCAGGTAACATAAACTGTTCATAAATGCTTAAATTGCAGTGTTCTTAGTGTGACTTAATTACTTACACTTTGCCGCCTTGACTTCAAAACTGTTAAACACAACTCAATGGAACATTGTCAGTAAAACTCACTAAAATAAAAACGAAAACTAAACGAACATCACTTTTGATTTTTAAAAATGATAACAAACTTCTTAAAAAGTTATCAACGTTCATAAACTCTCGTGTTACTAAGTCACGTCGCTCTGAAACATTTTTATATTTCGAAGATTTTAAAAAGTTTTCCGAGCGCGGGAATTTGCGAGGGCTGCGGGCGCGTTCGCTCTCTACCGCAGTTAGTCGACAAGTGAAATGAACGAGGAACGCTCCCGGTTCGACACTATCAAACGCTAGCCCATCTTTTTTGCAACCGTTGCGTGTCAGTCAATTAAGGAAGATTACACTTAGATTGAATGCTGGCCGTTTTAAAATCAGGGGAACATGAACGACCGTTCATACCCGCGTTCGAATCTTGATTATGTGTGTTGCCCCGTATTAAGGTTAAGTTTCCTCTTTGAACGTCAACATTCTTTCCAGAAATTGCATTTCCTTACCTACCACAATCATTTCTTTTTGCTTGTTTTCGTCGCGCAAGTTACCTTGAAATGAAAGCATTCTCTGCAGGCTTTAATTAAGAGGGGCGGTTCGTAGACATTATTTTGTTTTCATTCATTTATTCTAATGGCATTCATAGAATTTTACCTGTATACTTTTCATCATGTAATCTTGATCTCTGTTTATTCAATATTGTTTTTCTTCTCAAATATATTACGTGATGGGTGTATTTCTTTCATTGTGAATTTACTCAATTGTATTTTATTTTCTCACTTCATTTGTAAATCTGTCGGAAACGATGTCTTACAGTGTAAAGAATTCTGAGAACTAACAAAATGCTTTTAATTTGACGTTACCGTTTCCATATGGAGATATGCGTGTATTTTATTTAAAGATTCATTTGTTATTGTTTTTATATGCACACATTAATCGATGCGTAATGTAATAAACTGATGTAGGTCGACTATCTCATTTCATCGCACGATAATATTTATAAATGAGTCAATTTAATTATTGGATGTTTACTCAATTACGTCTTAGCGTCGTTAACAGCTGAATGGATTTCGAATGAAAATTTATTCGGAGGTGGAGCATTATAGCCAATGATTTGTATACGATATTCTACTTGAATGAACAACCCAAGTACTTTGATAGAGATAGTCTTAAGAGGTTCACAATAATCTAAACCTAGGTGAATACCTACTGCGGGAATAGATAAAAGTTTATTTCCAACAATACTTAAAGTATCAGTGAAGCAATGAGGTGTGGTGTTCCTTCAACAAAGAAAGAAGATCTTCTAACCAGTCGGTGACGTGGCTGGTGGGCTGCGTTGTCCCATTTCTCAACACGGGCTGGCAGTACATGTAGACAATCAGCAGTGATAACATCGATACCGCGATGCAAGATTCGCATCGTTATAAACTATCCGTCATGTCGATGTCAACAAAAGTAACAATCATTATCTAAAATGATTGTTAAACTCCTATTAAATAGTTTTAATTAACAAGAGTGGGCGGAGGATTCTGTGACACGTGCAGAATTCGCAAAGTTTAATTAGGTGTAACCCTTCCCGCCTTTGAGGGTCGGGAAACCACATTTTATCACGAATTGCAGAACTTGATTGTACCTCATTATGACAGAGTTCGTTCCGGAACATTTAATAGGCGTGAACTTATGATGGTAACTTGACGTTGTTTGCGAATTACGTTGTGTTTTTTTCAAATTCTTAAATATTTTCGTTGCTTTTTTATTTATGTGTTAGATAAGATAGTTACAGCTTGGCCTGTATGAAAATTAGCCGTATCTCCCATATTAAAGTTAACTAAGTCTTGTTACTCCCAGATTATTCTTAGTTCCTACTAGGTAGTTTGTTGCGCCGTTTTTTCTACCCAGCCGTGACAAGCGGGCGTTATGAGGGTTATCTTTATGTAATAAGACGTTCAAAAGCACTGCTAATTATCAATGACTATCTTGAGAAATGATGTCTAATTAAAAAAAAAGTCTTACATCAAACCCTTATAAAGTCATCAGCTTCATTGATCTTCGAATTGAATATAAAAATACATTATATGTCATTAGTTTACGTGTGGATGTACTAATTAATTTTGATGAATTGACAACTTCCTGAATGATGGGTACTAAATTGTAATTTTATTGAGAGCTTTTTATTAACATCCTGAGTGATACTAGAATGAGAAAGTTCATGTTTATTAATCAATCAATCATATGTGTAATTACTTTGTTATCCATGTAGCATTGAGAGGGAGACTAATTCGGAATAGTTAAGTGTTTAGTTTTTGGAGGTAACAGTTGCAGTTCCCGTATGTGATAAATGTGTGAGAAAACCACTGATTCCGTTGTGGAACCTCTGTGTTTGAGCAAGCAATTACGTTTTCCTTTTTATTACAAGCTTTTATTTAACTTGCAATGTTTTTATCTATACATGTGAGTTTGCTGCTTGCATTGTGGCGTTCTAAGGGAGAGGCCTTTGTTCAACAGTAGACGTCTGTCGGCTAATGATGATGATGTGAGTTTCTTTAGGTCAAATCTTGCAATCTAAATTAGAACTACTTTTTGACATCCGATTGAAATGAAATTTTGCTTACTTAAATAGCTTTAGTGACAATACAATATTATGGTACTTTTGAGCTGATCTGATGATGGAGTCAGAAGATGGTCATAGAAACTCTGTAACGAAATGAGGCAATCCCACCGTGTTGGGCTTGTTTAATCCATCTTCACTAGTACTTTCAGCCTAGCTGCATCAAAAGCTTGTGTTAAAAATATATTTTTTATATTAACTTATTGATGTTAAAACTACTATAAAAATAATCGTAGTATTATTTTTATCAATTCATTTAAATAGTTTATTCGGTTATGCGTACCTAGTATTAATAACACCCCTTAAAAGGTTTTTTTTTTAATTTCAGCGTTTATAGTGCTAGCCGAAAACTAACATAGCAAACAAGAGAGTAGTCTGCTATTTTATAATCACATCCACAATAATTGCAAGCCATAGGATGTGTAACCAGTTCCATAGGAAATTGCTAGTTGTTCAAATAAATGGTTTTTATTTGTCAAAAGGTAATTTGAAGTTGATTGTAACACCCGTTGTTAAATACCGTTATAATCGTGTTATTTAATGTTACAACGAAATTAGCCGAGCTCGTGCCGAAGTCGGGGTTCTCTATTTTTAATTTGAGGCGTTAAAGTGGTACCTTTAATTTATACATACAATTATGTATTTAGATACGATACTTATGTATACTCCGTGCGCCGCGCGGTGTTACCTGCTACATATTTTCGGGATAAAAAGTAGCCTATGTGTTAATCTAGGATTTCAGCTACCTCTACGTGAAATTTCATTGAAATCTAGAATAATCTCTGACATGCAATTGACAATGACATGTTTAAATTAATGTATGGTTTAAAATTGAATGTTTTAATGAATAAGGGAGCTAAAGTATACCTAGTACTTCGTGCAAATTACTAAAGAGGGTTTTTCTTTTGATTGCGTTTGCGAATTTTAATTATAATTTTTTTGATCTAACTTTTAAATATATATATGTTGATTATGTATTTTAAAGTTACAGCCGCTTATTGTACAAGATGGATATTAACCTTTAATATATCATTGATTGGCTGGACTCTTAGGTATACATACATAATAGTATTAAGTAAGCACATACAAACTATCAGCCAATAATTATAAGTAGTTAAGTTTCGCGATCAATCTCAACTTGAAACATGTCATGTAGTGTACAAGTAATTATGCCTTGTTAGTGAAGTAATTGTTAGAAGTTGTTGCGTGATATTGTGTCAATATTGAGTGGTAATATTGAGAGTGACTCAACTAGCGCTTGGTAGGTACACTAGTACTTTATATACGCCTGATTACTAACTGTGTACAATACGGGCGACGTATCTTGACGAACCTGAAGTTAGCCGTTTAACTGCGCAATGGATCTTTTAGGAACGATATTGTCTACGGCGCAGCTAATCAGCTTACTTCAGGTTCGCCATTAAAAGTTAGCAGCACGGAGTCTGGATTTGTGCCCGGTTGATGGCAATAGACTCGCCCCCTATTACATTGGGACTTATAACTAACGAAATGTGGGTGTACCCCTGCCCATCCCTTCGGGGAATTAAGACGTAAATACTAAAAGGGAATTTGAAATTCGATGGGTACGAGCAGCGTCACGATAGCTCAGTTGGCAGAGCGGCGCCACGGTACGGCGAAAGTCGCTGGTTAAAGTCGCGCTCGTTTCCATCGTTTAAAAATTTCCTTTGTTAATTTAGATTCTATCTTACCATGGGCAACATGCTTAAATGACACCAAAAGTCATATGGTTCTATGACTTTCGTCCACAAAACTTACAAATACAAGTTGGGTATTTCCAAGAATATGCAAATCTTGTTATTATGGCGAAAGTCTTGGTCACATCTGTTTTCCAGAGGGTAGGCGGAGACCAGGACCACACCGGATTTCCACTTCCTCAGAACCTGACACACGGCTTTCGCTTCCACTCTCATCACGTAATTTAGATGCTAGTTTGTTTACAAGGTTAGAATACAATACAACGTATGTATTAATAAATGGCAGACGACAAGTACCTAATAAAGCCCTTTTAGTCTAAAATATTTGTTTAGTTTAGACTTTTATTAAAGTTAAAATCTGTACCTCAATCTAGCATGCCTCTTGGCATAGGAGGCCTTTGCCACGCAAGACAAGTAGTTATGATTTAAACGCGGCCCATCCTACAATATCCACGTCTTAAAGCCCAAAAACATATTCAAATAACACCACAAATCAAATCATCTCATACACAAATCAATTTCTATCCCAAAACATTTGAATTGCCAAAACATTACTACTTTCGATATATTAATAACAAAACGTGATGTATGTTGCAATAACAATAACATAACGCCATTCCAATCTCCATAATAGTCATGACAGAAAGCTCAAGTTATTTAATGTTGATAAAAAATCTTTGTAGTTTGTTGTTTTTATGACCCATAACATACAGAAGTAAAAGTAAGTGTTGTAATGTGTTTTAGTGCTTATATAGCTGTCAAGAGACACAAATAAGGATTGTTTTTATACGCAACGAGTAGGTACCTAAAGCCAAGTAAAACTTTGTGCGTTTTTAATTGTTCTGGAGCTGTGACATAGTAAATAAATATAATTATTTATAGTTTCTTGGGTCTCCTTGCTGCAAATGCAATTCCTCTCTCGAGTGCGTTCTTTGCTTATCTTTTGTAGTTATTTAAAGAGCATTTACGAGTCTTGATACCTAATTGATCATTCAGTGCTAGTGCACTTTCTGCAATCAGTTTGCTGACCTGCTTCACTTTTTCTACGAGTTATGTCTTAGGGATGTGGTCTACAATGAGGACCAAACTTAAAAAATATTTAGTTATTTTGTCTGGTAATTTCTCTGTAACACTGTGAGGTCGAGTATTGTGTCCGAAAATATGGCAATTGGCTTGTTTTTAGATAGTTTCTTCATTACTTGTATGTCATAATCTGGCTTTTTTCCTACTAGAAGTGCAGGTGGACCGACGATATCGTCAGAATTACAGGCAACCGGTGGATGCAATTGGCAAGCTGTCGTTCATTGTGGCGTTCTAAGGGGGAGGCCTTTGTTAAGCAGTGGACGTCTTCCGGCTGATGATGATGATGATGAAGTGTAAACCTTTAAGGAGAAATAACCTACTGTAGCTTAAACAGAGGAATGAAGGAAGGAAAGGGAAGCCTTTGCTCTGTAGTAGGACGGTCATAGCTGAAGCATGAGTAATGGGTAAACAAATATTTTAACAGAAAACATAAACAATCTTATTAAATCTTAGTAAATAAATTATTATACACTATTTGAGCATGTAGTAAAACTATGAAATACGAGAGTAGAGAAAAGCTGATAAACGAATAAGGTGTTGCCGTCGTCAATAAAACTTAAATAAATTAGATCAAAACGACAAGCAGTCTAGTTGACGCGGTTGCTGAAATGGAAGTAGGTACTTTGAACTTTAATAAATCTCTCTACTGTATCCTAGTTGCGAGCGTCGAGATTCTAAAGATAAAAGAGAAGGGAAAAGATTAATCGCTTGTAAAGCTTACTAGCAACTTATCTGGCGGGACGAATGTGTGAAGGAATTATTCGAGCTTGATTATCTTTTGAAGTCTTTGAGTATCTTCTGTATCAAAGTCGTAAACTTTAATAGTTTTGAATTCCTCTTCTTCTTAAATTTAAAAGCTTTGCTCTTGTCGGTGTAGCAAATGACATTGTTCTTTATATCATCATTGGATTTGACCGCTTGGTACGTCTCAACTCCTACCTTCTCTGTTACTTGTTGAATAATACTACGTCTTGGCCTTTCCCTTTCCCGTCTATCATCCATTCTTGTTTACCTACGATGGGTTGAAAAACAAATGAATGACGAGTATCTTATATCAAAAATACAGGTTTTCCTAAGAACTGTCGTAACGTCAAACGTGTTAAACCAATTCAAGTGTAGTGCAGGACTGCATTTGTTTCACGCACGAATGGTCTCGGGTTCACGCATGCGTATTAAATCTTTCGACCATGATTTACTACATTGTGCTACTGGTATTATTTATTTCTATATCTGCTTATCCTTATACTACGATAGTCACTATATTGTAGCTAAATATTGTAATACTAGATTGCTCAATGCATCTTACCTCACTAACTACCTTAGCGGTGCTACTGAGAATTACCTAATGGGAAAACCCAGTAACACTTTGCCCAACCCGAGGTTCAAACCCAGGCCCTGGGTTTTAATCTCGGGTTCAGCAGTCCCGCTTAACGACCACTGAACCCATGCGGCAGTATTAGGTAATTCGAATATTAGGTTAACCGTAAGCTCTGTACCTACTGTGTATATATTTACTGGTGTCTTATCATGCTCTATGAAGCACGAGGTCCCTACATGACATAGAGCGGTCAGCTATCCGAAGCATGATCGCTGCAGGCGCGGGTCAATATCGCAAATCCTCCGGTAAGCATGTAGCCATTGACTGTGAAGCCTTTTATATCCCGTTTATCACACTTTATATCAATAAGTAGCTACTCTGGGTACCTATAATACGCGCTTGTATGTATACGGCTGTTTCTAGAGTGGGAATTTTCAATGGTATACTTACCCTTGATACCCGGTTATACCCTTGTGTATGAGTATATCATCGTAAGTATCCAGCGCTAACTATAATATTAATTGTCCCTCTGCAGAACAAAGGCCTCTTCTCGTATAGAGAAGGATTGAGCATTGATCACCACGCTAGCTTACTGCGGGTTACTGCCAATCTTTATTTGTAAAAGAGGCTCTCTAAGAAAAATAATTAATATTTAAGCTTCATTATCATCATCAGCCTATCTCAGTCCACTGGCGGACATAGGCCTTTCCTATTGCATGCCAGTGAGCTTGATCTTCGGCATTCTACTTATTTATGCTTACACCTTTTTGCTATAAGTACTTTAAAATGTTATCAATAGATAATACACACGTTTAGGTAATCGAATTTGTCTCGGCTACAAAAAACACGTGCGCGCCATGCCATATTTTGAAGTGGCGGTCGAACTAACTAAGAGCTTTAATTTGACTGCAAATTGACGTGCGATAAATAGTAGATGGCTTTTAAGAGAAAAAGGTGTTGCTAACCATATTGAGAAAAAATATAATTTTATTTACATAAACTCGTGGTGGCCTGGTGGCTAACATACCGGATTTGTATGCAAAAGGTTGCAGGTTCAAACCCGGGTAAGTATCAATGTGATTTTTTCAATGTTATAAATACTTTCTTAGATATTCCAGATTTTTCAATGTTATAAATACTTTCTTAGACACCACTGACTAACGGTGGCGGAAAATATCGTGAGGAAACATGGATTTAATTATCTGAAATCGCCAACCTGCAGTGAGCTAGCGTGGTGATCAATGCTCAATCCTTCTCTACACAAGAAGAGGCCTTTGCCCCGCAGTGGGAGAGTTATAGGCTGTTATTATTTGTATTATTTATTACATAAACTATACAAGTAGACTGTTCAATCATGAAGATGATGAAGAAGAAAATCCTTTGTACCAAGTTCTGAGTCCCTTAAAACAAAGTAGGCTTGGACAACTACTTAGGGTTCTCCCCAATATAAACATTTATGAGAAATAAAAGCTGGTAGACCAGAATGTGAGGAAAGATTAAGATGAGACTCTCAAGGGAGTATTTGAGACAGTTAATAGCAGTTCCGTAGACGCAATAAATTTTAGATCCAACATAATTAAGTATTGGCTTGTAGCTCAATTAAAAGTGGTTCAGATACTTAAATAAATTGTGGTTAGAATTACAGGATATGTGCAGTTTCTAAATTGGTTTGCAAAGTTCAGTGACTTCATAAATCTTTGTGATTGCGCCTTGGAGGATTGCGCGAGTCTGTTGAGGAAACTTGAGGATGGACTTTTGGAAAAGAAGAAGAAAAAGGATGTTTAGGACTAATGTCTATCGAGTTATAGGTATGTGATATAATTATATAATTGAGGTCATTTTTAAATCTTTATTTAATTAAGGTTTTGATCGAACATGATCATGTCACCCTCATTGACTACACCTTCTCTATCTACGTTTAATATCTATACATCCTTGCCTCCTCAGACTTAGAAAGAACCAGAATGTTAATACATATACCAAATTCATACAAACTGACCCCACGGTGCGTCAACTGTGCTATCTCCACTTTGTTCCAGACTTGGCAACTTCGGTAATGATAGTTGAAATTAAACATCTTAACCGTTTATAGAATTCATGTTTCAAATACTCAAGTGTTATGTATGCTCGATTTTAAGTCCAGACTCAACCACTTAATTCGACAATTTGGCTAAACTAGTCGGAGTTTAACTAGCTAAGACACCACACAGAACTCCTAACTCAAGAATTAAGCCAAGCAACTTTCCCAAGAATTGCAACCGATGCTGGTTCAGTTCAAATCTTCTGTAGCATCAACTATAGAAAAACTTAATACTTATTATATACCATAAATTAACACAATTTCCTGTGTTTGTTGTAATCGAAAAACATGCATCCTTCGAACTCTATTTAAGTAGCTTATTTTTATTTCTCTGATGTTCGATGATAGAACAAAAAGTAAAACTTTTAAACACAGTGTTATATTAATTTGTATGCCACTAGCTAGTTTTTTGAAGCTTACAACCAATCCATAAGGTTGCTAGAAGCGCTACTTTGCTCGATCGCGCTTTATTGATATTTTTACGTCTACACAACCAAAACAAACTTAATTATGACAATCAATAATTCCTTTAGAGCTTAGATAGAATTCGCAAACTTTTAAATGGTAGATTTTTTAACCTTTTAAACGCCACGGGCTTATATGGAAAAACAAACCTTTTCGTGCCTTCCACTCCTTGATTTTATTATAAGACAATATCTAATCGTAACATTCATTACGATTATTCTTTGTTACATTTCAATGATATGGCGTGGAGCGCACGGAAACATTTGTCTTCTATACAAGAACGTAGCGGCAAAAGGGTTAATTCACACTATAATACAGTTCTTATAGAAGGTAATTAAATGTAGAAATTTTCTCTAATCTTAAAATAAGAACTTTTACTGTAATTTTAAGCTTCCTCGTTCCATTCGTATCTACTCCCCTTTCTATTAGACCTTCGTGAAACAACGGCGAACGTTTTATTGTATCCATATCCATTACAGTCTTTACACGTTATTTTCTTGAATGTTTTCACAACTTATTATCCAACTGGTCCAGGAATTCCGCCAGCCAAATGTACTGTGACTTAACGAAACTTTATTGTTAGGCTTCTCCCCGAATTACATTCGGTAAACGAAAAAGTTTCAATTTGCGACAGCCTCTACTTTATGCCCAAATAAACAACAGCTTTTCATCTTGGGTTTATTTCAGTCCATTCTGTAAAGGACCCCTTCATTCCAATTTTGAACAGTTATATTTTTACGGTCCATTTTGTTGATATGAAAAGCGTAAACTGCATTCAGAAAATGAGTTAAGTTTTACAACTCGTCGTGCAAATATGTTGAAAGTTAGTAGTTTAATAATATGTGAGACTAGGGTATAAAGGCCCAAGATAATGAAGTAGCCGTACATAAAAATGAAAGGGTTCCTTTTTATTACTTATAAAAAATGTTCTAAGATATACCCAGTTTTAGGACCTTGATTTTGAGAGAGCTAGCTTCTTGGAACGTTTTGCATAAACACGTGATGATTTTTTCATTATTCATTTATTTATTGATTCACCTACATACATACATACATAAAGTCACGCCGATTTCCCTGAGGGGTAGGCAGAGACCACGGATTTGCATACAATTGTTACATATTATGTTCAAAGTTAGGTTACATGCACAATAGTTAATCATCCGTTTTATACAATATCAATTGGCACACAAAGCATTCACAAAAATTAAATCGAATGACAAATTATTTTATAACAATACAGATTTTTTAACATTGTTTTTAAAATAATATAGGTACCTATACCTTTTATATTATACAAAAAATTTGTAGGTATACCTTCATTGTCTTGCATTAAAAATCGAGGGTAAATGTTACAGACATAACGCGAATTTCAAACAAAATTTTGAAAATATACTTTCCGTAGCAAAGGACCAGAAAGTCTCTAAGAACGTTTCTTCAAAACTTTCAACCACTAGCCCACTAGACTTGACTAGACGATGGAATTCGCCGTGATACCGATGTATACAAGCTCGACAGAGCTATGGCTAGAATTATCTTATCGACACAATGTACGCAGGTGCCTATCAAATTAACATATGAGCCGGCCAGAACGCAGATAAGGCCATATTTGCTTAACACTTGTAGGGTTTTTCACTTTGTACCTAAGCTTTTACTTTATTCTTTTCCTCCGTCATGTCCACTATAAACCTTAGTTATCATGTAGGCTTCCGACGATAATGATATCACCTCTTTTCTTCACATGGAATTGGAAGGGAGTATGACGGACATTTTGGCGTTCTAAGGGGGAGGACTTTGTTCAACAGTGGACGTCTTCCGGCTGATGATGATGATAAATGACACTGATATGACACTTACCATAAAGTGCGTCTACTAAGCTACGCACTACAGAAATCTTTGATTAGCTAACACTAGCTCTATGTGTTAAACAAATCATAACAAAAAAGAAACGCCTAAAGCTATTAGTCCACAGGTCAATAGTCACATTATCACTGGGTTAGAACTAAGCAAATACCATCGACAGGGTTCCGTATCAATAAGTCTGGTGCAAATCTTACTTTTGAAGATGCTTAAGGTAATTTCTGGGATTTACTGCAATTGTATCCTGAGATATGGAAATTAACGAGTTTCCAGAATTCAAAGTATATAATCAAACCATACATAACATCACATCACGCCTGTATTCCACGAAAGGGTAGGCAGTCATAGACACAGACACATATAGTACTTCCACATTTCGCCAGTTATTTTTTTAAATCCCAATGTAATAGGGGGCGAGCCTATTGCCATCAACCGGGCACAAATCCGGACTCCGAGCTACTGAGAATTACCTAATGGAAATACCCAGTAACACTTTGCCCGACCCAGGATTCGAACCCAGGACCTCGTGCTCAGCAGTCGCGCTTAACAACCACTAGACCTACGAGGCAGTCGTATATAAGATAGAAGTATATAATTGACCATTATAGTTTTAACTTGGACGGAACTTTAATATCAGCCTCGCAAAGCCGCTCTTGGCACATTTGTTAATCAAGTAAGCCCATGTACCTAAAGCGTCATTTATCAAAGGTCTATTCATGGTCGTGTCTAATAGAAACTGTACTGGGGGTCAATGACACAGCATTTGTAAAAACATACAAAGGTTTTGAAATGTATTCTTTAAAGGCAAACAAATCAAACGTAACTTATTAAAGTAACAAATAAAAAGCTAAAAGTATTCGTCGAATTTGATTATGCTTTAAGTTTTCTTTTTAAATGTTTTTTTTTCATAAAACAGTTAAGAATCAAACTATTAAAATATCAAAAATAAAATTCATGGGTATATTTGAAATCAAATCAATGAAACTAGCGTAAAAACACAAAAGTATTTTCTATATAAACTTTAAAAGAAAAGCAAAGAAAAGATCGGGCTTCACCAAGTTTTCCTTTTATAAATCAAACGGTTTGATTTATTAATCTTAGAGGTGGAAAACGGAGGCATTTCCCATTGCCTTTCCCCTAACCTGTGACTTATATAATATTTTAGAACGAAAATATCCCTTATTTTTTTTTCAACAAAATTATAACGACTCGTCGACCAGATTGGCGCGGCGGCTAAGCGATTGGACTGCTCCGATAAAGGCTGCGGCTTCGATTCCCGCACGTGAAAAAAGTTTATACGATCCGCAGATGTTTGTCCTGAGTCTGAATGTTTGTTTATGTGATACAGGAGAAATTCAAAGAGTGGGCAACGTTTTTAAAAAAATATAACTACCTACATTTTCAACAGTTCCATCCAATCATGTGTGTTGTATAGTAAACATAATAAATATAAATGTATGTAACAAAAACTTACATCGTTATAAATAATGGTTTCCTCGGTGAGCCACGGTAGAAAAAATATCAATTTCCGTTCGCAATGCAATAGTAACTACATACGATTGGTAAAGGCCTCCTATTTCATTAATTCATTGTGGTTTCAAATACTACCAATTACTTTCGCGTTTCTTAAAGATATGTATACCAAATGCCTGCTGACTACATCGTTGGTCTAGTGGTCGCTAAGCGCGACTGCTGAGCACGAGGTCCTGGGTTCGAAACCTGGGTCGGGCAAAGTTACTGGGTTTTTCCATTAGGTAATTCTCAGTAGCAGCACGGAGTTAGGATTTGTGCTCGGTTGATGGCAATAGGCTCGCTCCCTATTAAATTGGGACCTAAAAACACAACTGGCGAATTGTGGGTGTACTATATGTGCACCTCTGCCTACCCCTTCGGGGAAGACAGGCGTGATGTTATGTTATGTAAACCAAATGTAACTTCAATTTTTATAGATACCATTAACGCATTAATTTACATACAGAGTCGCAAATAAATACATTTTTCGTTCTTCTAAGTTATTCACCCTTTTGACAATTTTTCGATAAAAAAGGTTATCTTATTTCATCCTTCTCCCGCTGAATATTAATGAGGTCCCTTTTGAAAAATGCTGCATTTGTAACGGCTTTGTTTTGAATTGATTTCGTTTATACTTTACAACTGAATTTTATTGTTTTGCTCGTAAAATGTAGTTTGTTGTGAATAAAGAAAATACAAATATTTGGCCTCCGGACCATTCATTGGACTCAAAGTTATAAAGATTTACGACTTTGGATCGTACTTTCTGCGGCGTGACAATAATGGGAGTGTACTAAACTCGTAAATAATAAGTCGGGATCAAACATCAAATTTACTGCTGAAAA
This sequence comes from Abrostola triplasia, assembly GCA_946251915.1. Lineage (NCBI taxonomy): Eukaryota > Metazoa > Arthropoda > Insecta > Lepidoptera > Noctuidae > Abrostola > Abrostola triplasia. The sequence continues at coordinate 3,510,738 of OX276425.1, forward strand.
GTCTATCAAATAAATCTTGGGTTAAATTGAAAACCAAAGCCTTCGCAAATATCCTAAACATTAATTTATGTTCTTTGTAATGTCAAAAGTATGAGACAAATGAGTTTTGCTTAGTCTATTGTCAGCCAATAATGCCTTTTTCACCTGGTCGGTACAATACAATATTCTTTAATGCACAAATAGATAATATACAAGATAAAATTATAAAAACAGCACAATATGCGATCTTATTGCTAAAAGCAATCATCATCATCATCAATAGCTTTTAAATGGCCCACTGCTGGGTATAGGTAAGCCTCCTCCCCTAAACGCCATTGATTCCTGTTTTGGGCCTTTTGCATCCAGGTCTTTCCCTGTACAGCAACAACATCATCAGTCTAAGGTCTAAGTACTAAGGTATTGCTTTTAGCAATATCTTCCAAAAACCTTAGGATGGACTGCAGCGATGAAATTTTACAGGTACATCGTATACTTCACTAGAAATCCTTTACTGGTACACCCTGTAAGAAACGAAAAAATAAGCGTGTATTTTGTTAACATAAATTGATTTTTGAGAGAACATGCTTAAGAAAAGTTGTGAAGTTATAGTTAAAGTTGTTATACATTTGAGCTATTATATTTCTTAGACCCTAAGGACCTCTTTCCAAGAAGGTCCTTCTCCAAAAGGGTCAAAAGTAATAATAAAGGGGAGTACTTATAGAAAACAAGTGTGAAATCCCAGCTGATATTGCTGTTACGTTTGCAATTCCCATTTTATAACATTTCTCCTTATCTTTATTGGTTCGAATAAAAATATGTGTGTGTATGCAAAACTTAGGATGAGATCAAAGTTGACCCGACAATGTAATGCTTTCAGATTTTATTTGTAATAAAAGCTTTATACCTTTTTCTCGATTTACATAGCCGTTTACTATAGGCACGTATCGCGGGTTGCAAGTTGTATCTACATAAGTTTGTGGTGGCCTAGTTGATAAGCCAGATTCGTATGTAAACAGTGCATTAAGCAGTTTATACTTTAGAAAAGTATCAATACGACTTTTCTATTTATCTACAGTCAGACTCATAAGTAGCTTAACATGTTAAGAAACCTTACGTCAATAAATTAAAACCAACAAACATTAACTCAAGTTATTAATTCAAATTATAGAAACGTCTAAATGATGATCTGAGAATATTTAAGACTTTTTACAATATGGTTTATGGTTTAACCGTTTAAGAAATTTTATTCTTAAGACTTACAATATGTCACTTACTTGAGAACAATACTTATTTTAAATATTACATTATGTTCGCCATCATCAGATCCAATGTAAACATCCAGTGTACTCTTATAATTGTCCATTAAAAAAATATAAGGCAACTTATGATGGTGATGTACATAGCTATTTTCTACGATATATTATACTTCAAGACACGACTGTCATTAACATCAACCTGCAGTGACAACTAGCTAAAAATATAGAACACGAAATTAGGACCATAATATTCACCGCGCCTCCAAGGACCAAACTAAGGCAACGGTTAACTAGCTACTTAATATTTTCTACATTATATCGCTAATAACTTGCTGTGCGCCTCACAAGGCCGCCTCTATTACTAGACATACACTACGTCGTGCAAGCTACTTCCCTCATTATCTGCTATTAAGCTCCCATCGTGGCAACCGGCTTCCGCTGCTGCTGCTTAACTTATCGATTATATCAACATACATTATAAATCGATACTAAATTATTGTTACTATGGTGGCACTTACACAGTTTTATAATGTCTGTATTGTCTTTTGTTTGTTTTTTTGGTCCTATGAGTCGACACTAATTTGTGGTTAGAAAAAAATAGGTATTGTGGGTAAATTATTAAATAGATAATATCATAACAAGCCCAATTAGGTACAATTTATTTTAAAATACGTTATACCACCACTTACGACTTCATTGGAAATTCTCATTTTTTAAATTTTAAAATACATTTTCCTGTAACTTTGAAATTGTCGAAAAGAAAAACACCTTTGTATATTATAATTTTACTTTTTTAAAACACAATAGCAAACTGTATCGAAGATCAACACAGCTAAGCTAGTATTCTTTACTAAATTAAACATCAAAGTAAGTTCTTAACATAAGGTTATCGACCCCAATCTCTTAAGATAGCTGCAGACGATTGAATGACAGTCAAATGCTTTTGTCGATTAAAAAAAACTAAGAAATGGATTTTCTCGGAGACCAAGATTTGATAGATTGAAAAGATTTCTGGGACTTCTCTAATACTAGTTTATTAGGACTATTAAATTCTTTCATAGCCAATGCATCTTTTTTTTAGTATCTCCCTAAATTAATCTCACACAGAGTATGAATTAAAACCAAGTTGAAGCTTAGTATACATATTTACATAAAGAACTATATTTATAGGTAAAACAAATGACCTATTGAATAAATTTCAAAAACCTCAAAGCTTACGAGTTAGCGACCGGATTGGTGCAGGCGCTATGTGACTGGACTTCTGCGATAAGGGTTGTCCGCAGATATTTTGTCCCGAGTCACTTATCGTACATTTGAGAATGTGGTAGATACTTCCTTGTGAAACGCAATGACATTTCTGCAGAAATTCCACTTGTAGATATGGGAAAGTCTAAAAAGTAAGACGCTCTATTCTCTCTACGAGAAAAGGACATAGCAACCCTAGTTCATTCTGTAACCATCCCATGAATGCATACTTATTGGTTACTGAGTAACGAACAGGAAAACGGACATAGCAAACTACAATTCCATTCATAAAAGTGAATATTATTGAGAGGATATTCCCTACACAATTTACGCGAATCGTTAGAGATAAGAGAATGCGGGGCGTGTGTGACATTGCATTCACTGTGTATAAAAAGTTTTATCAAAATGTATGTCCTTATAATTTGACATTGATTTTTTCAATTATTGCGATAAGATTCCAATTAAATTTGTTGCGCTTCCTTCCTCGAATGATGACATGAGAGCCCCAATACAATATACGGGCTTTATAATATGCAAGACTATTAGGTATAATTTATTAGTAGGTTGGTGCAGTTATATTGTAGTGTTTTTATGGCATGATGTTGGTACATACTAGGGGTAGGATCAGAAGGTGTAGATCGTAATTTACGAGTTTACGGCTAGTAATATAGTTGTCTAATTAATTAAGATTAACCCTGTTTACTGGCGGGCTTATGGTAAGGGGTAATATTTGTTTTTCGTCTAATATTTAAGATAGGGGTTAAGTAAGTACTTGATATAAGGCAGGAAAGCATTTGTCCTGATGTCTATACTTAGTAAAATTTTCATACTTTTCTGATTAACTAATGGTATGAATGAAACAAGTTGTCGTTTATTGTAGCGATCTAAGGGGGAGGCCGTTGTCCAACAGTGCACGTATTTCGGTAAATGATGATGGTGTAGATAATATGACTTGTGTCCACACGAGTGATTAATCTAACCAAGTCATCATAGTTCGTGGTAGTATTCCATAATTACCAATAGTCTTTGTCATTACAGCGAGGGACTTAAAACACCAGCTAGCAAATCTGAACATGCAAGCTAATCTTTGCCTAACTCACCGAGGACTACTCCTTAAACTTAGTTCTTAAACAAATAACCTCTACATAATAACGTTTATAATTACCGCTGTTGATAAACTGACAACATGGCTGACCATTAACTTGCCTACGCGCATTAAACTAATCGCACGCCGGGCAGTAATCTGTCTGCAAAGTTTTAGTATATTTAGGTCATTTTTGTTGTACATAAAACCGGATTTATGTTCTTTGACATTGAGGTTTAGTACTGGAACACTATTTGAAACTACTTTTGGGATGTTTTTGATAAAAAGAGGGTACTTAGGTACTTTTACTGTATTGGGATAAACAAGATCTTTATTATCTTCCTTATATTCTTAATCCCTACTAATATTATAAACGCGAAAGTTTGTAAGTATGGATGGTTGTAAGAGTGTAGTGCATGGGGTCCGGTAAAGTGTTACTGGGTTTTCCCATTGGGTAATTCTCAGTAGTAGTGCGGAATCTACACACCTCTGCCTACCCCTTTGGGAAATACAAGGTATGATGTGAAGTATAACAATTATAACTCAGTAGAAGTGAATATCATTTTAGTGTCATAATTCTGTACTGATACTAAAACACTACTCAGTACAAGTTGTATCCAATGGAAATGGTAATAGGCTCGTCCCTGGAACAAATAAACAAAATACTGTCCGTAGTGTCGGCATATATAAGTATAACATCACACACATCTGCCCACCCATTCTTGGAATTTTGACATACATATTCATACTTTCTTTGAAGTTCTGGGAAACAGAACACTACTGCTTAACACTGTAAAGTGCAGGCGTGATGATCCATGCATGTGTCTCCTAATTGCAGACAGCTATATGTTAGTTCCGAGATATGTATGAGGCTCTTGACATCCTGTACAGCGCTAAATTAAACCGCAACGCATATTAACACCTACATAGTGCAATACTTGACATTGCCAATACTCAGTATACAAACACGGGTACAATCCCTGAAGAGATAGGCGTACACGTATTAAATTGTAGGCATTACGTAAAATTTTGTAAAAAACTGCTGCGGCCTTGTAGGGTTTCATGTAAGATCATACCTTTAACTAAATATCTCATTCTACTCATTAACGCGATAAAAACTTAGACTTTGATCTTAATAACTTTCTTGTCCCGTGAGTCACATGTGATAGATGGTCATTATTTAAATGTATGTGCATCGATGCAGAGTCAGGAGCCTCTACATTTTTTATTTGCCGTACATTTTAGAATTGCTTACGCCACCCTACCATAGAAAACGTACGAAACAAAAGAAGCTTAAATACAACGTCACAAAACAGTTTTTCCAATATCTTATTACTAATCAGATAGTTTTTTCTTCACAATTAACATTTACTACCGTTCAAACAGAAGTTATATTTGTTCATAACAGCGTTAGATTTCAATCAAATACTCCTCAAAGTTTTTGCATCTCAAAGAAACTGTGTAGTTGTATGTACTGTAAGGTTTGTTTTTGGCGAGCAAACGTACATAGATACCTACATAATGATCCCGCCTTCATCGAATATATTTGACTTTATTAGGAGAATATGCTACATTAACCTATCCTAATCCTAAATCTAAATAACATTGAATAAAATACCAACAACAATAGAGAAAAACAAGATTTTTATTTTGACACACCGAGCGCATTTTCCTTAACAATTTCCTTTTTCCTGATTTCTTGTTCAGCTTATCTTGGAAGGTGTGCCAGTGTAAAAACAAAGAAATAGACAAAGTTTCCCTATCCATAAAAATCTAGGCCACTAGATCTCCATTTTTGTTTACAAAGCAAACAAAAGTCTATACATATTCAGAACATAGTGAAATCAACTCGCATACATCAACAGAAGAGGTGACCAAAGAATGGCTGTGTACTGAAAAACTTTTGATAGATTGCCATGTTTTCAGGTAGAGTCTAGTCATACAAAAGTTTTTATATGGCATGTAACAATACATATATTGTAGGTTCGTAAACTTGAGAATAAATTATGTAGAAGATCCAAAATAACCTATAACATACAGTATGTTTTTCATAGCCTTTTTTGTTTCCCACTGCCAGGCAAAGACCTCCCCTTTCTTCTTCTTTAATACAGTATATACAAAATAAAGTTATGCGATGATAAATGAGGCGAAAATAGTCTAGATAATGGAAAGTAGTTGTCCCTGTGTAACCCTAGGAAGCAACAACTTACTTTATGAATGTATTGTCTATACATATAATAAAATCGTAACGAAGTCAAAACTGTACATTGAAGATATTTGAAAAAAAATAAGTGCAATAGGATGTCTGAACGCTTCTGAAGCCAAAAATATAATTTTTAGAATTTTTGTCTGTTTGTCTGTTTGTCTGTATGTATGTGTTAGATTAACGTAAAAACTACTGAATAGAATCCGCTGAAAGTTTGCAAATATATTCTTTAGGAGCCGGCGCGTCGGTATGCTTAATATCATCACGGCATTTGCAAAGAGGGCTGAGCAATATTGCATTATGTCTTTGTTTTGTCTAATGTTTGCCGTCTAATGATAAAAAGACGAAACCAATAGTTGCATTATGCAGATTACTTACAGATGAACTTCTGAAGTAGAAATCATCACGCTATATCCACAAGGAACTGAGCAGTGAATCATGACATGTATAGAAACGTCTATTTTAAACTTATTGCTATGTGTCATCGTAGCGTGGCGGTTTAACGATCGCCCTACGAGTTATGCATAGTGAGATCGATTCTTGCCGAAGGTTTTTCTTTTTGCGTTAGCTTTAATTTCTTTTTGCATGTTTTTTGACTTAAATATCAATAAAAAGACAATTATAATATATATTTTAACATAATATTATTACCAACAATTTCCAGTAAATTATAGTTCTAAATTTTTATTTTTTTTCTACATTAGTAAGTTTGTAAATTCACCATTTCAAATAAGTGATGTCCAAACAATTCTGAAGCCAAAAGCAGTCGCTTCACGTTGACAACAGATAGGTTGTTCCATACTCACCTGTGCTTTCTAGGACGTTTGAAACACACATCAATGTTGTATCGTGTTCCAGCGTCGAGTCAATTAAATACATTTGCAAATACGTAAACAAGGGTAGTGACCAGGCAACGTTCGCTTTGCAAAGCACTGATCGGGATGAAGTGACCAAGTACCAGTTTGGTCGCTACATTAGTACTTCAGTATTGGAAAATCCCCGCCAAACAACACTCTTGTCAATCATTTTTAAATTGATTAAGGGAAACTTGAAAAATGATGGACACGAGCGGGACTCGAACCCGCGACAGTCGCCATACCGTGGTGCCGCTCTGCCAACTGAGCCACCGTGTCACTACTCGCATCCATCAAATTTCAAGTTCCCTTTTAGTATTTACGTCTTAAGGGTGACGTCAGGTATTATCTACGATTCCAACAGACGACTCTTGGCATTTTTACGTCTCTGTAAAGTTGATTTTTTTGCTAAGTCACTTACGTATGATGAGGTGCCGTCGTACTATACATACTACAAGCAAAGAGGTGTATTTAATCGACATCGACGTGGTCGTATTGTCGAAGGGTTTCCGGGAATCTTTATGGACACTGCATTGGGAAGGATTTACACTGTGCATACAAATAATGCCGAGTGCTATTATTTGCGGCTATTGCTTCACATCGTATAGGGGCCAACGTCATTTGCATTCTTAAGGACAGTTGATGGTATGGAGTATCCGACATTTCGTGCAGCCTGCGTAGCACGAAATCTTCTTGACGGTGACCAACACTGGGACAACACTCTCCTGGAGGCTAGCGTTAGTGATAGCCCAAGTCGCCTATGACATTTGTTTGCCGTCATGTTGGTATTCTGCGGTATTGCAAACCCGGTTTTGTTGTGGGAAAAATATTGGCGTCATCTCTCTGAGGTTATTTCATGGGCTTTAAGACATACTATTGAAGGAGACATCGGAGAAACTGATGATCGCATTTTGAACCACTGTCTCAGTTCTCATCAAGACGTATTCATTGCCATCGGGGGCAATCCACTGTTGGAATACGGTTTACCGGCTCCGCAACCATTAAATAATCAAGAACGTGGAAACAGGAAGTATGTCGCCGAAACAAATTATGACCAAGACGCAATGACCACCATCGTGAATGACTACGTCACTAAATTTACCTCAGAGCAAGCACAGATTTACAATATTGTCCTTGAAAGCGTTGGGCTTGGCCAGGGTAAAATGTTTTTCTTGGATGCTCCTGGTGGAACAGGGAAAACATTTATTACCACTGGCATTCTTGCAGAGGTTAGGAAACAAATAACGGTGGCAAAATTGTCTTCCGGAATTACTACCTCTCTCTCCCTTAGATGACAAAATATAAGCGCTCGCCATACTCTAGATACACATCAATTCGAAGCAATAAAACGTCTGTTCTTGGAAAGTTACGCAATAGTTTTAAGAGAAATTTGCCGAAATGTAGTCATAATTATAGTAAAAATGTACAATACCACATAGTGAAAGTTTTAGACAGAACTAAGCAGGAACAACAATCATGTGATGGATCGGCACATTCCTGTTCGTCGGTGATTTTAGAGAAATATTTTCTGACTTAAATGCTCTGTAAAAACTTTCTTCATATATTTCACTTTATACACTGGATATATGTACATAAATATCAATAAATAGTAATATTTAGACGGGGTATATAGAATTCTGCTCATTATTTCAGGTTCTTGGATAAGTTGGTAAAGATATGATTTAATAGTGTGATTCCCGCGTTCGGCAAGATATTTGCTTATTCAAACAACATAATATTTTTAATTTTATTGGTTTATAATTTTTAACTCTCTAGCAGAAAGTGGACTGTAGGCAACCATGGTCAAGTTAAAGGTCTGTGATCCACCTCAAAGTTATCCTTTTGTAGATAATCATCATAGACATAAATTTTCATTAGCCGGGCACAAATTTAAAGTCGGTACTGCCACCGAGAATTAGTGGAAAAACCAATCACTCTTTCCGATCTGGTAAACAAACACACGGAACTCCCGCTCAGCAGTCGCATTTTACGAACACTAGACCAATAAGGCAGTCAAATTCTAAGTTCCACACAATTATCAAAGTATTTTTGTTGCTGGGGAAATCCTCATGGACTTCCTCCACCATGAGCGGACGGAGGGTTATGCCGGTCTCTTATACTAACTAAAACCTCAGGGTATCCGCCTAACAACCTTAGGTTGAGGGACTCGCGATCCACGTATGCTACACCATCTCTTTAAACAAATTCTGACTCGCCTCTTCGCGATTGGTCGCGCTCACCACGTAGGTACGGCCTACGTGCCTTATGTCCCTTAAAACCGCCTTTTCTGTTTGAGCATCGAACTGCCCAAGTTCGTCGCCCACAGGCCCAACCTATGGGTGACGGACATGAGCAGTTCGTTTAAATTTCAGCTACAATAAATTTCAATACAAGCGCTTGGCGCATTTTGGCATACAAACTATCACCATTAGCACACGCAGAGGTAGACTTAATTAAGGCCTAGAAACCAGCTGATTTTTACACGGATTACTGTATGACGGTCGCTTCTGAGTTACCAGTCCACACTCTCTGTAAATGTTGTCTGCTGAAGACAAAACTACAACCGTAGTTCAGAGAAATGCATGCTGTCAATGTAGTACATAGATACAGTAAAATAAAGATACATTTAAAAATGAAATTCCTTATAAGCCAACAAATCGTGTCAATAACTTTCCTGTTAGTCACTCAATATTTACCGATCATACAAAATCGGTATAAAAAGTAAACTAGCCCCATCTTAATTTGAAATATACCTTTATCATTAAAATACTATGTATATTCCATTCGGTAAGTCATTTGTAGTGTTTTCCACTTACTTACATAATCTGATTATAGTCTACTGGTGTTTTTACCTGAAATTCACGCGGACGAAGTCGCGGGCAACAGCTAGTATCAAATAATTCAGTACAGATTTGAATGATATCCTATATTTTCTAATTAAATTTTATTCACCACCCTTCTTTAAACTCTCAACAAAAAAATAAACATAGCGTTAATCGATAAACCAGTTGGTTATGCTGTTTGAAATTATTTGTAAGAAATCTTAAGAAATCACTTTATTAAGGCCCCCATGCCATTATTAAGTGAAGTAATTCAAAACGAGCCTGAGTGATGTTGACAGTTCCCATTAAGGAATTTGAGAAAGAAGGCAAGCTTTGCCGTCTCTCGCTCAGATATCGTTGCCTATGTACTTTTCATTTTATGAACTGCTTACCAAACATGGATTAAGTGACATGTACGTACATGAGCTTAAAACACTTTTTTTTTTTTTTATATGGGACAAGCCCACCACTCATGCCCATCATTGCAACTCCTGTAAGCCAGGATCTACAATGATAACCGTTGAGAACCATCGAGGCAATGAAGCTCGAGGCGTCCCAGAGAAATGACTCAACTGTCTTGGAACCCGCAACGAAATTAATCATAAAAGAATATATAGGAGGAGTAGGAATATAAATTTAGTCCGACTTCCCTCCATAGCAAGCGGGAGACACAAAGATTAATATGCCAAAAGCATAATAAATATGGGATCCACAACTGAGATAAGCCCAGTCGCTAAGCACCACGGGTATAAAAGTTAAAAACTACTGGGTCCTAATTGTTATTTTGATTCCAATAGTAGGTATGGCAAAAACGTCTGAAAGCACGGAAATTTGATCTGGTCGCAACAAGGTCCTCATAATAAATTACACCGGATGTAACATATATGCTGTCTAACAAGGTATTACGTTCATTCTGCCATAGACCACACTCCCACAGGATATGATGTGCTGTTTGCTCGTAATCACAATCTGGCGTTGAGCAGTGGCACAGAGGTGAAGCAACAAGCTTGAAAGAGAAGAGCTTACCCTTAAAGTTACCATGACCCGTCAAGAACTGAGCCACGCAATGATCCACCTCCAACCATTGCGTAAAACACTTGTAAATGGTAAAAGGTGGCATGGTAGGGGGGGGAGGGGTTGGGACCTTATCTACGTGATTGTGACATTCAAATAATACTATTTGGCCCTGCCTTTACCCTGCAGTAGACAGTAATAGGCTGATATTTTTTTGGGTATGTTTTTTACAAAACAAAAAAAATGTGTTCAAAAACACGAACTCAAAAGTTAAAATAGTAATTAAGTCATATCACTTTACATAAGCGGAGTTAAATCGACGCCATATTTAAAATCAGTCCACAATTAAAGGAGAAAGCGTTGAACATACAAAACAAAATATATACAGATGAACATAAATGACCTCCTTCTTTTTGAAGTCAGTAAAAAAATCAACAATTTTCTTTATTTATATAAATTGTTTTTATTATACCTAACCATTGCCAGATTCCCGCCTACGCCGTTCTTTACATGTTAATCCTTATTCCCTTTCTGTACTGCTCAGTTCACGAAATAGCCTGGCCGTCGCAAATACTAAATAAACCTAGTTCCAGTCTTGTTTGTGTTATACCTTTGGTTTGAACAGCATTTCCATCGCACTCGCGCGCCGACGTAAAGCAGAAGTTTTACTTAATACAAACATTAGAAACATAAATAGCACTTGCATTGGTGTAATGTTGGCTGCAGTGGTTCTCAGTAAGTTGGTATATATTTTTAAATCAAATATATTAATTGACAAGTTTTTCAGTCAGTTTGATAAAGCAGGCTGTTTGGAATTATGGTTAAAGAAAAAAGACAATGGTGGACAAACTTAAGAACCTAATACATTTATGCTCTCGCCCAACATTTTTTAAAATTTAGATTTACAAAATACGGCAATATTGGTATCAACCCCCTAAAAATACAAGTTGTTATTGGCCACCAAATGAATTTCAGTATACGATTGCAGAAATACGTTAAACTCTAACATAGCAAAGAGGTCAGTCATACGATGCCTTTAATTCGAAAATTGAATTTTCATACTGGCAGATTTCACAACGTTTTCCATTAAAACAAATTAGGAACACAAAAAAGTAGTAGTAGCTTAATTGTCTACAGCCAGAGTTTGCTCTTAATTTGAATAAACTTGCACTTCTCATTCCCACCTGGAGATCAACCTACTAAAAATAACTCTATGTACCTTTGGATGCGCTGAGTCCGTACACAGTCTAAAAATAGCTCTGAAATTGGATGCGCTGTGTTGCAGGGCTCATAAAGATTAGGAAATAGTTCCGGTGAAATTTTCATACTTGCTTCAAGTGGATTACAACGCACGCTAAAAGCATTTTACGCAATAATTTTGCAATAGTAATTTATGTTTCGAGAGTAATGATAATGGTTTCCGAAATACAACTTACTGTTCTGTAGACTTATGCTTGTGTATGCCGCAGAGTATTTTAACTTGATACATTAGATGGCATTAGAAAATTGCCAATAAGGGTGCAAGTAGAGCCTCCACGACGATACAAAGTCCGGTGCACCCTAGGCGGCCCTTTAATCTACGTTGTCTGACCAGTTTCTCCAAGACGACGTGACCTGTTCTCATTTGAAAATTTACGCCTTTATGTTATAGAGATGCATAATATCAGCCTTATTTGAAAGAATTACATTAGTTGTTACATAATTATGATCTTTGTTAATAGTATAGTAAATGCAAACATGAATGAAGAAATCCGAGTGTGGAATAAAAAATACTACACTAAGCTCAGATTCTATTTTCAAATTTGACGTTTCTAAACGGCTTTCATAATGAATCCGTATTTTTAAATACCGAAATGTCATAATGACATTTTAATAACCTTTTTATTTCTTTGTTTACCGAAACAAACATGTTTTACTCTTCCTGGGATAAATGATAGTAAAAACACGATAAAATTTAATATTAAAAAATATGATGCATGCCAAATTTGAAATGGCCTAATGACAGTGTAATAAAATCCTTAATCTAATGTCTTTCTTGAATACTTTATAATTTATGTTTTCATTTTAATGCGAACGTCGCAATATGCAGATAAAAGTTTTACAGTAGTAAGCGCTCTGCTGTTTGTATATGAAATTGTAAAACCAAGACAGATTTGTAATACTTTGTGCAATGTAAAGCTTTAATACATTTTTAACTTGATGGAGTAGAGTCCATTACAGTTATTATCTGTCTAAATAAATTATTTGCTAGTCTAGTACTTTTTGTTTGTATTAACATAAGTGGAAGATTTAGATAAGTAATGTGATTGTTAGTTTACATTTAGTATTGTTCCCAATTTGTAATACTCGTATAATTATATTAGGAAAGACAATTTGATGCGTTTTAGTCGATGGACGGCCACTGCTGAACATATTCCTCTTAGATCTTACGCTGTTTATTAAGCTTAGAATGATTCAATAAACATGATTGAATATATTTTGTACAAAGCGTTGTGCTTGTCATGTGCGTTGTGATTCGCCAGCAATTACTGCCCAAAATGAAAAAAAGATCACGAAAGAAAGAAATAACTAATTTGTAGTAGATTTTTTTTTATTTAAAAAAAACGATTTAGTTTGTTAAAAAAGAACGTCGCCACACACTAGGAATTTCTCCTGCATCATGGATGCGTTTCACAAACATGTAATATCATATACACAAACACGGTATAATCATCTGCGGATAGCACAATTTTTTTAATTATGTTCGGGCATAACTCTGTCATAATTATGTTATATTATTACGATGAGTCTAAAAGGTGGTGAGACCTTTCAGCATTCGAGTGACGTTTTCACTTTAACAGACATTCAACATTTGACATTCTTGACTTAAATTATATAAGGGCAAAAATATAGAGACGTTATTTTAAGCCACACTAAAAGAACATCAAGCCCACACTCCTAATAGGTAACCTTAAACATTATGTATTGTACTTAGTATATAGTACAATGGTCCTATAACACATTGAGTGGGCGGTAATGGGTCAAGAGCTTTCCCAAGGGATGGCCTTATTAACGCCCATGGGAAATTACAGTGTGGGAGGGAAGCTGCACTTTTATAGGACTTCGGAGAGGTTTTATACAGGAGGGTTATCCTTTTTATTGTAAAATACTCGCTCGAGGCCCAATCATGTGAAATGTTTCGTTTTTTTTTTCACGTATAAAGGATGTGTGAAAAATAGCTACGCAATGACATCGATGGATCCTATCGATTTAAATAATGTTGCTGTGTCTTCAGTCGTCACAATTGATGCCATTCTCATCAGATTTCCTCGATAGGGTAGACAGAGGTTTTGCACGCAAACAGTTGCTGTATACGGTAATTAATTATATGTAAATATATTAGGTTATTAGTTTAAGTATAGTAAATTATTAGATATAGGTACTCTAGTGTTAGATACGAGTATCACCCGCGTTTCTCATACTGATGCATCTAAATCAAAGAATTATCAGTAATCTAATGACTCACCAACATCTAGTAATTTTATGCTGTAGGGGCTTAAACAGACCACTCTTTGGTATGATATTCCACACGTGCATACATGGCGCCTCGCCTTGCACGGATAGACACTACAAGTAAAATTAACAGAAAACCGACTCGATACAATTTTCTACATTTCCTCACATGGCCAGGCTATACTTAGGATATAGTTTATTATACAAATGAAAAAAGATATTTGCACACTATACAATAATTATAACTAAGCAAGATAATGTTTTCTTTTAGGCCTAATCGAATGGAGATTATACCTATAGTGCACAAGTATGCGCGCAAAAGGGCGCACTTCCTATTCCCTCACTTTCATAGTCCGTTGGGACGGTAGACCGACACGACCGGAGAGAGATCAGGCGCAGAACCCACGGCCTAACGTGCCTTCCGAAATACAGAGGGTTCTCGACATGTGAAAACAGTCACCCATCACAAGACTGACCGCGACGTGCACTGCTTGACCTTGCAGATCCACTAATCTGCGCGGTAGCCTCGTATATAGCTACAGGCCCATCAATTTATATCCAAGAGTTATCTTGATGAAATAATAATGTAAATAAGTTGTAAAATTGAACTTCTGTGTTACTCCTTTATGTAAAAGCGCTCCGAAGATTATCCTCATCGCTACGTGCTGTGAATATAATGTGCACTACACAAAAATAGAATAAAGAATTTCAAATATAGTTGAAATAAAAATATAAATACGACCCACGTAATCGAGGGGACTAAATGGATTATGTAGAGATGGAAGTTAGACTGCTAGATTAGACTCGCTAAAGTACCCTTAAAAAAGACTATTATTATTACAGATACCTATAATTTCGCCTGTAAACCAAGTTACTGGCATTTAGGTGTTCTTTTGTATCAAGAGTCTATGCACCAAGTTTTGCCGCCCTTTACAAATCCCATGTCAACAAAAATATAACAGATTTATACTTACAAAACGTAGAAATATTTCAATTAATATTATCACCCGCCAGCAAGTTACTTTGAATTTTGTGACTCCTAGACTCAGTTGCAAGATCTATGAAATTTATCTTCGGGAATAGATTTGCGGAGAAAACATTCTGTCAGAATTTTCATTCGATATTGAAGATTCGAATTGCGATGACGAATCGAATAGACATTTAAAGAATCGAATAATGCTCTCAGTACTGGATAGTAACGAGATCGGATTACATTGTTTGAGGTGTAAGGTACTTATTTCAGCGCCAAATAAAAAGAGTAAAATTAGTTTTACGATTTTGTGAACAATTTATCTACAACGCACATTATAAAGATTCAACTGAAATATACAAATAAGTCGTTCTAAATTTCAAATTTAAAAATTCCTCCACTCATGACATCTAATCACATCTACCAACCTAACGCACTAACCAATTGAATTCACAAAGGAGGTTCATTATGCACAGAACCGCAAGCGAACATGACACATTGACTCGCCAAATGCAGACAACGCACTTATCTGAGAGAGCTATTTCCATTGCTCCAGCAATAAATAACTGATCTGAAACGCAAACCAGTAAATCAGAAATGGCTTAGTATGATTCAGAGTTCAACCACTGAAGTTAAATTTATGATATAAACAAACAAAGAAAACGTGTGTTTTATTGTTTTAAGTAACGTGTTTTAGGCAGGTAGGTGATGTATCGTGGGAATTTTAACATAGATTATAAATGTTTGTAATGCCAGAGGTGACAATTCTTTTGACACTTGTTATGTTAATATAAAGTAAAATTAAGTACCTATTTTATTTGTATTCTATTATTTATTAGCTTAGCTATTGACAAATTTGGTTACATTAGTTGGCTGCTTCAACATCCAAAGGAAAAGATATAGAGCGGCTGTAATGACAGTGCCACCCAAACTAGCTCATAAAAAAACACTATCAAGTTTTGATTATGACCCAAGTTAAAACTTTGAGTAACCTAATTTTAGCATACTTGCCTAAGTATTCAAACTATTCAATATACGTACATTTGACGACTTGATTGGCGCAGTGGCTAAGCGATTGGAATGCTGCGCTATGGGTTGCAAAGTTCGATTCCCGCACGGGACTATAATTTGTGTGATCCGCAGATGTTTGTCTTTAGTCTGAGTGCACCTACGACACTGGAAAAAATACTAGTGTGAGGCGAATTTAAAAAAAAACTAAAATAACATACAACAAACAACACGACCAAAAATACCTCAAAAATAAAAGATCGATATTTCTAGACTTAAAAACCGCTTAATAGGTGGTTTTTCCTTCATGCGTAGGTAAGAGCTAATAAAAGCGCACTACGGGAATCCCGTGACGATATAGAAAGAAAACATATTAATCTAAGTGATAGCAGTAAGTCTGCTTTTAGTTTTCATTTAATCTGAATCCTGAACGAATCAAAATACAGCAAAGGAACTAGTAAACGAAACTCAAATGCTAGTATCAAACGTGACACGAAAGAAAAAAATGTGATTGTGACACTGTCTCCAACAGCAGAACTTTCAGAAAAGATTCTAGCGAAAACAAATGAGGATCTTTGATTATAAATAATATTAGACAAACAAAAAGGTTAGTTAACATGAGGCCTCTATCTTTTACGGTACTTATCCAATCTTTCTTTGAAGTAAAAGAAGGATAAAAATATATGGACATCATTTTCAGTGTAATCTTGGAAATTTATCAGACTTTCTATGAGGACAGTACGTGTGTAAACTGTATTACTTCAATCTACATTAAAATTGGAAGCATTTATTTTATTTTAACAAAAACGTAACTTTATTTTTCTTACCGGTCAGTTCTATAGTCACATTACAATGTTATAAAAAGTAAAAAGAGGTTTCGTTTTTTTATAATAGACCTTCCAATCGCTGATCAATCCTTGTTTGTTACACTACAGCTGTTAATCACGGCTTTTCAAAGTGTACCTATTTATACTTGAAATAAAACACTTTGTTGTTTACCTACGCCGACGTTCATAGCTAATAATAAATTCAGTAGCTAAATAAAGAGGATCTGATGAATTTCTATACGACGCCTACGTGGAACGAAAACAAGCGGCTGGATATTATGAAGTACCTATTTTACAAGCGCTAAAATATGCGTAAATTATTTCAAGTACATACAGAGTATAATCAATATTAAACTTACTATGTTAACTTATTCATTAGTTTCACAACTTACACACAACCGTTTTGATTTTAAACTAGGTACGTACCTATACCCTTTAATTTAAAAATTTGTACCTAATGTAGAGCTCCATTGAAATAATCAAGCACTGACCATTCGTTACAAAGACTAAAAATATTATTTAATGTAAACGTGGCCCAAAATGCATTTTTTTTTCAAGTCGACTTCCAACAAAGAGAAAACTGAAAGATGACTGTGTTAAATGCGCTTATTGATGTAATAAATCTCTCAATGCCAGATAAAGTAATCAAGTACTCAGCTGAACAATGGAACACAGAATAAAAATATTCGTCGCTCTTTTGAGACCAAAGTAGTTCACCGCGCGAAAGACTGCGAAGTCTCTATTACACTATAACTCAAACAGTTTGAAGATTCTTAGTCAGATAGTGTTCGGCCATTCGGATTCACTGATTCAGAACTCTCAAAGTTGTGAGTGAGGACATCAAGATGTGTGGAGTTAAAATATAGGACTTTCCAAGCGACCGCACTCGACTTTGGAGTGTGGGTCTTGTCGTTCTTGTGGGAGTTTTTTACGACGTGAACGAGCTTTTCAGTTTGTTTGGAGATTATATCATTATAAAGGTATACTTTAACGTTCGTAGGGAATAGACCAGCCCCCTTACCATGAACTCTTAAAACAGGACAGTTTACGTTATGGAAGCGAGACCCCGCTACGTTAGGTGTAGTGCGGCGTCTCGATTCCAAAACGTAAATTATTCTGCTTTAAGAGTTCATGGTAAAGGGGAATCCTCTTCCATTACTAAAATAGAAAAATAATTTTGAAATAAAATAATTTCTGTGCGGTTTTATTTAGGTTTTTGGTCACGACCTTTCGAATCCTTTACAGCATCATGGCCACAGCAGACTGAGGTGTTAAACGTCTAATTTGAACAATTACCATCAATCTGTTTTGTCAGTCCCAATTAATTTATTTTTGGCTCGTATAAAACACAAGTTGTAACAGGTTATAAGCCCCGTGTGGGTCTAATGTATGACAATAGGCATGCCACGTAAAAGATGAGACTTATGAGTGACAATGTGGGTATATACCTACGTGTGTGTTCCATCGAGGATTACCGAATGATTGTTTGTTTGTACTTTCACTGGCCGTGCTGGCCAGCTGGCTGGCTCGTAAAAAACGTGAGGTTCTTTGCTTTTTTGTTGCTCCTCTCTTTAATGGAACCAACAATCACAGTTCGCCGCACGCGCTCCCACCGTGCGAACGTGACGCCTGTTGATGCGCTTATAGTAGCCGAATACTTACGTAAACTATTAAAGTCATTCAAACTAGTTTTTGTATTTGTTCGAGATGGTACAATGCAAATCGTGTAAGCTGTCGCTGGCTCGAGTGAAGGGGGACAGCACTATAAGATGCAATGGTGATTGTGAGGGTGTGTTTCACAAAAAGTGTGCCATAAAAATCAAGGCATTTGTTGATACTGGCTTATGTGACGAGTGCCAAATCCAGCCGACTCGTCGGCCATCCATAGCAGTCGATATATCGACAACGACGCCGGAGAAACTGTTAGCTGAGGTAAACGAAAAGCTAGCAATAGTCTTTAACATGAAAAAAACGTTAGAAACGATGTGTGAAGATATCAGCTTCTATGCTGAAAAGTATCAGGAACTGATTGAAGAAAAAGAAAAAACAGATAAGAAGATTAAAGCTTTGGAACATAAGAACGTGCATCTCGAGACGCATAACAAGGCTCTTGAAGAAAGAATAATTTACTTGGAAGTTCGTGAAAGAGAAAAACATGTAGAAATATTCGGGTTAGAGGAAAACCTTAATGAAAATTTAGATAGTACAGTAAAAACTATAGCAAGCAAATTAGGCGTAGACGCGGGTATGATACAAGAAATAAGGAGGGTAGGTGAAGAAAACAAAGGCGGCGTAGTGCGCAGTGCCGGTTCGGGCTGCGGCTCCGCTAACGAAAACAAACAGCGTGAGAAAAAGCCGCGGCCGGTTGTTGTCAAGCTGGCTACGCGCGCCGCCCGCGACCAATGGATAGCTACTAGAAAAACCCACCAACTAACGAATGATGATGTTTTTTCCAGCGGAAACAAACATAGAATTTATATAAATGAGGATTTAACAAAGCACATGCGGAACCTACTATGGACGGCTAAAAACGAGCTAAAACCTACGTTTAAATACATTTGGATACAAAATGGCAGAGTACTGATAAAAAAAGACGATCCAAGGGACACGAAAATAAGATCAATCCGCACATTGAGCGACATTAACATGTACACAAGCAATCATTGATGAGTTTGTGTATTGTTGTTATATACTGGTTATCTGATTGCACCAAAGTTCGATGATCACGCAACGCATATAAAAGATAATATTAATTACAATAAATACACAAGTATAGATAGATGGCAAGAGGATTTATTACAATGTAATAAAAGCTTGAATATTATACACTTAAATATACGATCGCTTAGAAAGAATTTTGATCAATTTCAAGTCTTAATTAATAATTGCAAGGAAAAATTAGACTTGATTGCATTAACTGAAATAAACATACGGAAACGAGAATTACACTTATATAATCTAGAAGGATACGATACATACATAAACACAAGAGAAAATAAAAGAGGAGGGGGGATATTGTTATATGTAAATAATAAACTCAACTTCAGCGCAAAAACAATAAATTCCAACTATAGTGAGTTGATGCATGGGCAGCTATTCCAAGACGGAAGATTAACAGTTCATTTTTTTATAACTTACAGGCCGCCAAAAACCAATAAACATGGTTTTGTTGAAGAAGTACATAAGTTATTGTCTGAGATACCATTAGGCTGTGAATTGGTTATGATTGGTGACACGAACATAGATCTATTGTGCAAAACCGGTTCTGGAAATATTATTAGTCATTATACAAATAATATGAGCGAGATAGGGATGGAGTGCGCTTTCCGTGACGTAACGCGAGAGGAGGTGTACGGCGATATAGTGACACGGTCGTGCATCGATCATGTGTGGGTTCGAACTCAGTGTATGACATCTGCGTTTGTGTTAACGTGTAAGTTATCGGATCACTACGTGATCGGTGTGTGCCTGGGTAGTAAATCGGACTCGTGTAGTTATACAAGTGGTGCACCGTCTTATAAGTCTGTTATAAGTGATGACAAGGTAGCTAAACAACTTGAGGATGTTCCATGGACGGAGCTACTGAGTTGTGAGTGTCCTTTAGATTTATATAACCGGCTGTTTTCAATATTCTCAGATGTTTATAGTAAGGCTAAAATTCAAGTGCGTGTATGTAATAAAAGAAAATCTAAACCGTGGATAACTAAAAGCCTTAAGAATATGATTAGTACTAGGGACAAGCTGTTTAGATACTGGAAAAGTAAACCAAAAGATATGAATTTGCGCATTCAATATAATAGATATAGAAACAGGGTAAATAAGTGTATAAATAACGCAAAAAATACGTTTCGGCAAGAAGAGATTAAAAAGTGTAAAAAAAATATTAGGAAAATATGGGCTAAAATTAATTCGTGGATAGGAAGGAGTAGGCGGAGCATAGACAGTACTATTATAAAATACTTAGGCAAAACAGATAGCACAGTTGATATATGTAACAAATTTTCTACAATATTTACCAAAGAAATTGTAGATATAAAGCATGTTTGCAATCAGAAATTCTTGGATAGATCTAAATACGTTAATTGTAGACAGGTTTCGTGCAGGTTTCAGAAAGTCTGTCCAAAGGATATAGATAAAATTATAAACCTGCTAAGTTGTGATGGGTCTGAGGGAATTGATAAAATTAGAGTGAAAGATATAAAACTGTTAAAAAGGAAGCTGAGCCCTGTATTAGCTTTATTTATAAACTTATGTGTCGACAAGGGAGTGTATCCTAAAAAACTGAAAACAGCGATAATAAGACCTATTTTTAAACAAGGGGTGCACACTGATTACTTAAATTACCGGCCTATAGCCATTTTGTCTGCAATAAATAAAATAGTTGAAAAAGCTATTGTGAATCAGTTGAGTACTTTCCTGGACAATCACAATATGCTGACAAATGCTCAACATGGCTTTCGGCGAGGACGGAGCACGGCAACGGCCTTGGCGCAGTTTACAGACGACGTCAATCAGTGTCTGGATCAGCGGAAGCAGGTGGTGGTGGTCTACATTGATTTCAAAAAAGCATTTGACACCTTGGAACACCACCAGCTGCTTCAAGCCATGGAGGAGTGTGGAGTCGCGGGACCACTGAATAAGTGGTTCCGCGCCTACCTCGCAGACCGGACCTTGCAGACCATGGTCGACAGCGTCGTCGGCGATCCCAAACAAGTCACATGTGGTGTGCCAACCGGTTCCGTGTTTGGTCCCGTCGGATACATCATGCATGTAAACAGTATGTGCAATGTGGTACATAACTGTCGTATATACATGTATGCCGATGATACTTGTCTAGTATACGCAGATAAAGACTTAAATGTAATTGAAATTAACATTCAGGAAGATCTTACTAATATAATTAAATGGGCCCATGATAACGGGATCTTGATTAATATAAATAAAACAAAATGTATGTATATACGATCACCGTATCTTAAAAATATTGAACGTCAGCCGCACATAGTGGGTCACAATTATGAGTGTCTGCATAGTAATGAAACATCATTGTGTGCGTGTGGAAATATAGAGGTGGTGGAGGAGTACAGGTATCTGGGTTTAGTTATAGATAACAGCTTCTCGTGGAAACCACACATAACACACCTATGTGACAAACTGAGGTCAGTGCTTGTGAACTTCCACCACCTTAGGTTTGTTCTGGATAGGGCCACCTTGTATACGATATACTATGCGCTAGTAGATTCACTGCTTTCTTATGGGCTGGCGTGCTACGGTAATACATTTAAATCATATTTAGATAAAATAAAGTTATTACAAATCAGGTTTATGAAGCTTTTAGTAGATAAAAATACAAAAACTCGTTGTAAATCTAGTAACTATGAACAACTATTTTTAGAATGTAAGATGCTACCAGTTCATGAAAAGGCAGTACTACTAGTAGCACTGGAACAGTACTGTAATGATGAGTTTAAGATCAAGTCGGCACATGTAAGGCCGCAGAGAAATAGAAACATCAAGAAATTTGAACTGCCTACTTATAACAACTACTATGGACAAAGATGTAAAAAATATTTAGTTCCAACAATTTTTAATAACCTTCCTTTTGATATAGAAAGTAACTGTTCTTCAAAACCTATACTTAAAAAAAAAATAACCCAGTACCTTCTTGTTAATTTTCGCAAAAAACTCATTCTAGAATAAGTATGTGAAATTGTAAAATGAATATGTATGGTGTGTAATTATATGTGTATACATACTTCACATATGTATAATATATATACTATACGTGTAAAACATATAAATACTGTTTTTAATTTTACTCAATAGGGGAAAAAGTGTAACATTTAGATTAAATAAGCTAAGTAAGGGAGCTACATCTGCCAACAAACTGCTATACAGTTTGGCAGTAGTAAAAAGTATTGTATACGGTTTTTGTCACTTAATAAACACTTTTTCATTTTCATTTTTTCATTTTCATTTTTCATTCATAACTATACCCTCCTGGGGGTACACTCGAATTTATTTATAAAAAAAGTTGTATGTCTTAGAATCGCACACACATGAGTCCTAAGCTTTTAAATGTTTTATACTGTTTGTTCTTGCTACAAATAATTGAATGAAAAGCAATTTCTTTATCTCATGTTCTTTTAGCGCTCTCATTAATAAACATTCTTTAGAGTCTAACATTGTCTAACTACGAGAAGCTTAAAAATACATTTCTTAGTAACCATTTCGTTAACAATATTTTTACACAATTATCTTTACTTTAATTAATTCAATAAATATTACGTACGTTGGGAACACGATGTCAATGACCTCAGAAAAACTAATAAGTAACTAGATGAGTTTAATGAAGTCCCAAAACTTGCAGAGGAATGTCGGTATCTCTCTACATAGTTTTCTCTAACACAAATTAGTTGGAATGAGCATACCTACATACTTACATAAGTAATTACATTATGAATAGATACATACATATATAACATCACGCCTGTATTCCCCGAAGGGGTGGGCAGAGGTGCACATATAGTACACCCACATTTCGCCAGTTATGATTTAGGTCCTAATGTAATAGGGGGCGAGCCTATTGCCATCAACCAGGCACAAATCCAGACTCCGTGCTGCTACTGAGAATTACCTAATGGAAAAACCCAGTAACACTTTGCCCGACCCGGGATTCGAACCCAGGACCTCGTGCTCAGCAGTCGCGCTTAGCAACCACTAGACCAACGAGGCAGTCTGAATATGAATAGATAGGTATATATTTATTGGTATTTACAATGAAAAATAATCTATTTTTCATATAATATATTTAAATTCTACCTACTATAATTATACCTACAACTTAAATATAAAAAATACATAAAAACTATCTAAAAATAATAAAAAGGAATTAAAATCATTGTTTTCGAAAAGTAACGTGCCCAATATAACTAACCATGAATTCACCTACTATAAATTACTTGTAGAAAGTTTGTGTAGGTACATTCTAATCAATAATATTTTTTTTTAAAGTCTGCTGGGGTAATATTGCTACTTCGCAAAAGATGGTAATTTTAAACAACCCATGTAACACTAATAATTAATTCTGTTCAGTTATTACGTATACTTCTTCATCTTAATCGTATCGCTCTTGTAAGAGCTGTCGTGGTCGCTATTCAACAGTGGCTCGCTTCGCCAGGCACCTCCATTCCTCCCGCACTGCAGCATTATGTGTCCATTTGTGGAGAGATGGGTCTATGGCGGACTTGATTTGATCCATACACCTCATGTAGGATCTTGCCCTGGGTCTGGTGTATTTTTCCACTCATTCTGGATAACTAGGCGTTCTATGGACCCTTCATTGCGCCGCTGTTCACCATAATAAGAAAGGATGTATAGTACATTATTTAGCTACTGACATTCCTTGACCGACGTACAACGTTTTATCGGTTCATAAATAAACGCTGATATGTATTTCAATTACAATCTCGAGTAGTAGAATTATTTGTTGTGGAATTCTTAGCTCGTTCATATATCAAAATGTGAAGATAATTCAAATTCTTAAGAGTAACCAATTGGAGATCGAAATGGATATCTTGACCCCTGAGCTTCTTCTGATTGTTGATAAATAGAAAATGGTGGCAAGGAGTTGTCGTTTTGCCGTCCTATTAAACTACGGAGTAAGTTGGTAATACTAAAAAGAGCCATTAACCGAGCACTAATCCAGATTCCGTGCTGCTACTGAGAATTATCTAATGAAAAACCCAGCAACACTTTGCCTGACCCGGGATTCGAACCCAGGATCTCATGCACAGTCGCACTTAGCACCCACTGGACCAATGAGGCAGGCCACCAATTTAGCAATGCATGGAGGACAAAGTACTGGATGCAACAAACACCGGACAGATCGAAGTTTGCGGTAGGTCTATGACCAGAAATAAACGTCTTTAAGTTGAGATGATGACGACGATAATACAATATTTCGCTTATAATCTATTCTCCATCCCGAACCATCATTGAATAGCCACCCACAATTCCCCGAACCACAATCTCAAATAAATCTTACTTACATAACTAAAACATAAACACCACAATAGCACTTTACGATCATCTGTTTTGAAAAACATCCGTAAATTATGTGAAGTCTGTGGTAAAATTAAATCTTGGATGACGTCATCAGCGTATTATATTTCAATATGAAAATCTAACGAATCTCTTGTATCAGTTAGCGGGTGATTCTGCGTACACGTATGCGTCACTAGACTCACCAGTTAGTTCGTAGGCAGATCGTTTTGTAGGAAAACTTTGCCTCCCACTTTGAATTCTCTCGGTACTCGTCCATAATCCTTCGCGTAAAAGATCACAGATCCATTCATAAGTATGTAGAGGATGAGTATGCAACCTACACAGCCATCTTCAGCCGGAACACGTCCACTGTTGAACAAAGGCCTCCAGCTTGTCGTAGGAGGGGGGGCTGCCATAATCCCCACTCGGCTTGGGGATCGCAGTATTGGTGGTAAAGTTACAAAAGACGCTGCTGCCCATCTCCTTGATATGCCCTTAGTCGCCTCATACGATACCCATGGAAGGAAAGGAGGTGGTCAATTTTAGGCCGGATACAACAGGCCAACCTGCACAGTAGATATAAATTATAAATGCTTACCATTCGATTTCGTAGCGGAGAAACCTACAGCATTTATCGGGCCCAGTAGTTAGAGCAGAGAGTGTACTACCATTGAAAACTTCATCTTAATTCAGTATGAAACAAGTTCTGAAACAAAGCAATAATAGCTTATTTGC
This sequence comes from Abrostola triplasia, assembly GCA_946251915.1. Lineage (NCBI taxonomy): Eukaryota > Metazoa > Arthropoda > Insecta > Lepidoptera > Noctuidae > Abrostola > Abrostola triplasia. The sequence goes on from OX276425.1 coordinate 3,536,276, forward strand.
TAATAACTTCATGCGCTTTCTCATTACCATCTGCCTAAAATCAAAGATCAATACCCCTCAGAGATCGTTCGCCGTAGCATGGTTCAAGAGAGGACATTCAAACTGTTTTGATGTCTAAAACTATGCAAGTGTTTCATTCAGTTAATTAATTGTACTAATATCAAAGAAGTTTGAGAGTTGTGTATTTAGATTTGTTAATCAATAATATCTTTACGGTTCAAAGAATTTAAAAACAGATTTTGGCCTAGCTTTGAACATAGGATACTTTTTATCCAGGCACATGCAAAAAATCCCAAAAAATGCGAAGAAAATCGCGTGCAACAGCTAGTAAATTGGTCAAAAAAACTAAAATGTATAAAGTTCTGTTTGATTTTTCTGCAGTTGGTACCTAATTATATGATATTTACTCTGTCGTGAGCATTTGATTCGGGTCTTTACACTCAATTTGTTTAGTTTCTTATTTTAAATTTAAACGCTTCGATTATTCAAACTCTTTACAGCTTCTGTTTATGTTTTTCCAATTAGGCACTGACTTTAATTAGCGAACATTTAATTATTCAATGTCCAAACTTTATGTTAATCTTATTATTATTAGTTTGATTAATTTCTGCACTGTATAAATGATATAAAGATAATAATAATTAAAATCTAAAAAAGACGTGTAAGCAAACTGAAAAAATACGAAGGAATACAGTATACAGACTATACAGTGTTCTTCTAAGTTTGTAGAGATTAGCTTGAGGCAACCGCATAATATCTAGCCTATAAATATGTTTACCTTACTAAGTCTATTCGTTAAAAATGGAAATCCGTCTGCCATCCACACATATGGTAAACGGATCTTGGACAAACAACAACATGTAAATACCTATTCAAATAATATTACGAGGCTATGACTGTTTCCCCACAGAGCAGAGAGCTCTTCATACAAAAATAATGCACTATTAAGTTTAAGTTAGCAACTTTCAATCAAGTATAAACATAACATATTAGAAATAAGGTAAATATGATTTATATTAATATCTATAACTTACAACATATCGGTATTATGTTAATCTTGAACAAATGCAACGATGCCATTAAGTTGTTGGGTACGGTATCTCTTCATGTAAAACGTTAAGTGATTATGTAAATGTAGGGTCATTTGCGAGATCCCTCCATATTTGAATTGACTAATTCTGACCTTCAAGCGGCTTTTTGGTAGAGCTGTGTGTTTGATGGCTTTATAACGCTCTATAGCTTTACAACGAACCAGCAGCTGTCGATAAAAGCTATAGAAGTTTCGGAATGTTGCTTTTGTATTTTGTTACAAAGCTTGTAGCAGTTACCACGCTGATCAGTCGATCTGCGAGGTCCTACAGTCAGACCTTAAATGGGTGTAGGGTGTACCGTTCTTCATACATCATGCTACCTTCTTGCATCGATAAGCTCGTTAAACCTGATCTTTCACGGATCGTATCAGCTTTTTCGCCCCATTGGATTATATATTAGTCCTAGTAGGTATCTTGGGAGAGTAGGGAGGCCTAAGTTTATACATAGAACAACGATGTTCAAAATGGGACAAACTTATGTTAGAATGGCTTGTGTGACTTTCAACCTTATTAGGTACTGGCAAAATTTATTTCATTACAAAGAACGCTCATACCGTCACAGTAGACGCTCATAAAACCCTAAGCACATAATACAGTATGAAGTCTGTAAAAACATGGTCCCTTTGTTACAGGACGCGTCACGTAGCAAATTGCGGAAAAACCGTAGGCGAACGTGAATTAAAACACGATTTTGTTCTTAGTATTAAAATGTTTGTTACTCATACGTTTACGTGTTGTTCAAATGGTGATATTTTGTAGAGAAAGTACCTTCACCCTTCGCTTGATTGACGAGGGTTTTTGTCAGCAAGGTTTAAAAGTTTTTTTTTATGTTGTCTCTCGTGACTCCAAAGAAACTCAACTTTATGACTGCTTATGGGGACGTCTGGAATGACCTAACAAAAAGCCTTTACGTATATTAAGTCTAGTTGTGTAAAATTGGCTCATAAGCTTTGCTGTAAAATTGAGGACTCAAATGGACCCTGTGACATAAAAATAACAAAGATTTTATAGTATAAAACGATAACCTTACCCACAGCAATTCGATAAATGGTTTACGCTAAAACGTACAGTTTTTTCTTTCATGGAACATTTGCCGTCCCTTTCTTCCATTAAGCAATATCGGGAATAGTAGATTTTTTTCCATGAGTTTCCAATGCCATATCAACGGCGTTCTGGAATCGCTCTCCGAACCTAATAGGGGTTGAAATGTGTTTGACCTCGATAGAAAATAGGCGATACATAAATATGAACAATAATAATGGAGTTTATGGGGGCGTATTACGTTAAGTACGTTGTAATTTAGAAGGTTAGATTTGGCTAGGTGACAAAATTGTCATAGAACATCAACCCCCTCAAGACAAGTGGCAAAATGCTTATTTAGGGGGCCAGATTTTTTAAATGTGGCTAATGTGAGGTAAACTATCCTTCTTCTACTATTTTCGTCTTTATATTATGCAAAAAAAAAATCCAAATCGGAGATGTTCAAAGATGCAAAAACGGCAAGTGAGGACCACCCTCAACCGAAGAGCGCGTATGAGGAATGTGATGCGTGTGAATGAAGCAAAAGAAGTATGCCAGGATCGTAGCAAATAGAAATACGTGGTCTCTGGCTACCCCTCAGGGAAACAGGCGTGACCTTATGTATGTATGTAAAAAAATAATTTATTAAAAACATAACAACACTCCTGATATCGCAACTGTTTACGGAGTGGTTTTACGACCAATAGTTAATATTATAGAATATATCATAACCGTTTATTGGACCAAATTTCAAGTACGGGACAAATGTAACAGAATTTCCTATTCAAATAATCACATTTGTTCGCAAAAATGAAATTGGAGACTTGGATTCTGATCTGCGCGTTCTACCTGAGAATTGAGCCCAAGACTCGAACTTGAAAACATGGGTCATCGTTTTCTACTTGTTAAAATGATATGGCTAGTTACACAATGGGCGATGTAAAGGCATACGTACTTTAACAGCCGACTTCATTCTATAAGGTTCAATGAGTACTGATAGTTGATCTTGGTATCTCTGCATAATAGGGACTTCAAATTGCAGCCCTTTTTAAATACCAGTGTATTTAGGTCTTGTTATACCAAATGAATTGGTTTTTATGGTACTGAAAAGGTTAGATAGAATACAAGAGGTTTGAAAAGAGGATTCGCATGGTAAATGGATTTCGTATCATTACATATTTAACCTATTTAGGATAGCTCTACCTGTACCTGTTTTAGTAACTCCCTTCGCTCACTCCGGGTCACGGCCAAACAACTAAATAAAATTCAATTAAAGTTGTGTTTATTTTGTTTTTTGTTTGTTTAAAGCTCTAATCGTATCGTCTGGTTTTTGTTGTTGGTATCCTGTCTAGCCCATTTAATAATTTTCGTCGTAATTATTGCTGTTTTGTTTCTCCTCTAAACTTACGTATTAAAAGGTGAGCCTTTTGCATCGCAGTTTGCTATTATTCTGTTATCTACGAAGACGTTAATCAAATTATGGGTGCCGATATTACATTGTTCTCCTGACAGAAGTTCGATCACGGCGCGGCGGCCTGTCCCAGCTGAGACTAGTTAACTACGCAGGAGACATTATAATGCACAAGTATGCGCGCAAATAAAATACAATATAATACATTTATTCACATAAAAACATGGTATACAAAGGTGTTATTTAAGTGAGAGAACATACATGTTTTGCTTAAAAACTAAAGCATGCAAATTTATAACTTATGTTCTAGGGAACCTTAATGCTATAGTTATTTTTACACTACAAACACAGGTGCACTCCCTATTCCTTCACTCTCATAAGTCATAGTCCGATGAGGCGGTAGGCACGTCCGGAGAGAGATCAAAATGTGCCGATGCGGGAAGGTTTTGACGACGAAACTTTTGACGCCCGGATTGGCGCACTCGCTAAGCGATTGGACTGCTGCGCTAAGGAGGTACGATTCCCGCACGGGGTAAAAATTTGTGCGAGCCTCAGATGTTTGTCCTGAATCTGGGTGTTTGTGTATTTGATAGTTTATGTCTGTAAAATGCGCCCACTACACAGCAAAAATTCGTAAGGTGGGTCTACGTTAAAAAAAACTAAACCAAACTTTCAATGCGAACTCCGATTTCAAGAGTATAATAATAAGAAGATATTGATAAAGGTTATTTTATGTTTATGCCTCTACGAATGCGGCGTAGGTGCGAAATATTTAGGTGTTAGTTTTTATGAAGCCCGTAACTTGGTGCCAATTGACCTCCGCTGCCGGCGTTAAGATAATGTCATGTAATAAAAAGAAAACCGAGAGGTATAGTACCTACTGCCGACCGATTATTCTATATTTATTTAGTAAACATTTCCTAAATAACAACACCCAAACTATTTACGTACTACGTGTTTATTTTCCGTAGTAGTATTAATGAAAAGAATCTTTGTGGTTTTTATTTGTTTCCAAACTTTTAAGAGTTCTTTTTTCAAAAAACCTACTGGCTGATATAAGTGTTATAATTGAAGGAGGTATTTATTTTAAATATTTGATATTTTCGAATACCTATAAGGCTAAACATTTAGATTAACGCTTTTATCGTAGCACTTTAATAAGATGCTATAGGAAGCAGCTTAGAAAATCTCGTTACTGAATAAATTTATCCGTAAAGCTTACCTCCTGAATGCAAACAGAAATAAAAAAAAATACATTGAACGCGGTTATTTTATATAGAAGAAAATTCTTTAGCTTCTAATGGTTCAGCGAAAACATCTTCATAATATATTTTTTTAACATATTATACGTCATTAAATTAAATGGCTGAGAGATACCTAATACATTATTTATTTATTCAAACATCTTGATAGTAACAAAAACGGCCTACATAGGCCGACTTAATAATGCCTGAGGAATTCTCTTTCATACAAGTTAGGGTGGTGCAGAGATTATAATTATGTAAGGCGCAACAATAAATTCTACTTACATTTATTTTTAAATCAATTTGATGACGTAATATTAACGTAAACTACTAACGTAAACTACCTCTTTTACCTTTGAACTTCCTAGACATTGAAAACAAAAGGGTATACAATTCAAATTGATACCGAAACATAATATGTTCGCAAATATATCTATAATCCTACTTTGTCCGTATTTTCGCCCGTATAAAATATAGTAGGGACTAAAACTCTTATCTTTGGCCAGCAACATCCCAACTACATGTACCAAGTTAGAGTTCAAATCTGATAAAACTTTAGTATGAGCGTGTATCGAAAATTTTGGCCTGTTTCCATGTTTTCTTTAAGTTTAGTTGGAATATACAAGAATCTTGACGTCTGTGCACTATTCTAGATTTAATGCTGGCTGGATTTTTGCTTTGATTTCAAGATGGCATATGTAATGCTTTGTTCTTAAATGTAAGTACCTACTTACCAAGTGAATAAAACATTTTAAGCATAATAAAATAAACGGTCAAGAATTGCGCTATTGAGAAGACGTGCTTCTGAAGAATATGAAGATTGTTTTTGTTTTTTTTTTTTTTTTAAAAAACGTCGCCCCACACTAGAAATTTCTCCTGTGTCGTGGGTGCGTTTCACAAACATGAAATATCACATACACTAACACCCAGACTCGAGACAAATATCTGTGGTTGGCACAAAGTTTTGCCCCGTGCGGGAATCGAACCCGAAACCCTCAGCGCAGTAGTCCAATCGCTTAGCCACTGCGCTAATCAGGTCGTCAATTGAAGAGGATATGCCAAATGACTGTATCAGCAAGGGCCAATCTATAACATTTAGGTACCTCCCTGCCTTTTCCTCTTGTAAACAAGTATTCATGAGGTATGTTAAAAGTTTGATTCAATAATATAGACCGCCAGTCGACAGCGATGAGGAGGAATACTTCGATGCATAATTTTTAGCTTGTTCAATTGTATATTTTTTAACGTAGGTTATAGTGTTTATTATATTATGTAGACTATAATTATAGTATTGTAATGTTAATTTGTGTAATAATAAACATTTAATGATATTGAAAAAAGTTTAAAGAATTTTTTTTTGGAGCCTTGCGTTTCTTCTGCATCTTCTTAATATAGAAAACAGTATCGTACCTATAGGTATTGATGTCACAGGAATGAATAAGGCATTTTATCGTTATATCAGTATCATTCCGAGAGAACCTCTTTTCCCTAAGGGATGCAGAGGTCAGTCGGTCACGCACCACATACATAAGATCAGATAGATCGAATAAAAACAAATATTCGTTTGCCGGAGCAAATCATTAAGGATATGAGACCCGAATATTATCCCGTAGATTATGTGGTTGCAAATGATTCACAGTTCTTGGGTCAACCAAAATATTTTTTCTAAATTGATTGAAGAATTTTGAAAAATGATGGACCCGAGCGGGTTTTGAACCTTCGCCGTACCATGGTACTGCTCTACCAACAGAACCATCGTGTCGCTGCCATTATAATTTTTCAAATTTCCTTTATCTATACACCAAAAGTCGTAAAAAATATTTTTGTTTATACCTAACCAAAATTTATCACATTAGGTAATCATTCAGAAAAGCCTATAAGAACTCGTGAGCCTCAGTCTACATCCTTTTGATAATCAGGTTGAAACATACGACTTTATCGGAGATTTATTTATAAAATGAACTAATCAGATATTCTTACATATACTTAAGAGGTACTTACACAAGTTGATTAATATTATTATTGTGGAGTCTCGGTAAAAAACGAATAAGAAATTACCGTAAATTTCACAGAGCTTTTACCGTAATTTAATGAAGTGGTACTTACCAAGCGAACGATGGCGTCAAGAGTCAATATTGGATCCTTAAAATGCCAATTAGGCTGAATTGTTTCTTCACGTAAGTGCTTATTTTTATTGCCTGGATACCCTGCATAGTAATGTGGATGTGGCACTCGATTAGGGTTTATTGCCTCTGGATTATACCCAAGATTTATCAGCCTATAGGCCGTAAGCACTTCATGGATTTCAGGTTTTCCAGGCATTTTATGTTTTCGTAACATTCGTCTAGTTTTTTCAATAATTCGCGAAGGGTCTCACCGATTATTCCATAAAACCTTTTCAACATTTAGTTCTATCACGTAGTACCAAAATAAAGTCTAAGATGGCATATTTTGGTTTATGGTTTTGATTATAATCAGTTTCGCAAAAGTAGCCCTTATCGAGGTATACTTTACAGTGAACCTTCAAAATAGTACCTACTTATCTTACAACCTTTACAATCTTCAAAGAGTTCAAAAATATCGCTCAACCTTAACCTAAGTCATGGAAGGTTCTGATGTATCAATGACGTATAAAATATTACCCTTCTATATCAAATTACCTATTATCCAGCTATTTACAGCGCAGACTTCCGCAGGCATGAATATAACGTCTAAATCGCGAAAATAAGCTCGTGATATATTCTTAGAATCGAGAATTTTCATACACGGTAAAGCAATAAGGAGTTTGCAAGTCACCGTTACAAATTGCATTGAATTTATGTTGATAAATGAACATTTTCCGCAAGATTTGTGCCTTTATCTTTGGAAATATTCATCTTTCTGAAGCCCACTGGGAATATAAATCATGGGGGAGTGTGAGTTTTCTGTCATATCTCTGTCTGTGTTTGCTGCAAATTGTATTATGCGAAAGTGCTTTGAAAAATGTTGTCTATGCAAATATTTATCAGATTTAGTAGTGCGAATTTACAAGGAAAACGAAAGGTCGGGGAAGCCCAACAATACTGTTTGTAAGTGAGAAAGTTAAGAAAAAAATGTCTTATAAGTATCGAAATAGGTATATTTTTTATGAATCTCCAATGCACATACCACAGAGTATGGACTCTGCAGATAATCAGCACATGAATAATCATTCAAAACACTTTACAAAACTTAGCAATAAACCTACTTAACTTGAAGTAATCATTTTTAGGACAGGGATAGTTTGACCCTCAGGTAAGTTCATACTTTAGTCTCCTTTTACTACTTACATCCTGGAAAATACACGATAAAGTCCACGCGGACAAAGTCGGGGCTTAAGCTCGTAGGCACTATAAAAGGCTGTTTGGTTTAGTCAGAAGCGTAATATCGGAAAACTGGAACGGCATCTGGGAACAATTGGAATTTGGGGTTAGAGCGCCCTAATAACTATTTATCAGTAGACTGTTTCGTGTAAGGTACTGTTGTGGTCTGTGGGAGTACGTACTTGATAGTAAACTTGATTAATAATAATTGGGACGTAAATTAAATATCTTAATTTGGCGCACGTGGTTGTCGACATCTGGGAAGTAGCCTCGTGGCCTCTTGCCAACCAGCTGAAGAGAATCACGTTAGGCAGATGGATTAAAGGCTTGATGCTGAAAGCGGTAGTCCTCGACACGGCACGCACTGTGAGGAGATATCTCTCTCTGGAGCCTTAACCACACGAACTACTGGAAGCTTGGACCCTGCTCCTGCTGCCGGTTGGACTCTATTTTTACATTTTTTAATATTTTATTTTTATAAAATATAATTATGTTAAGTATAGGTATATCTTATTGTTTATATTTAAAAATGGAATTTATATGTCAGATGATTTGAATAAAGAGAATAATTAGGACGTCCTTAGAATAGATTAGGAAAGTTGAATGTTGTAGATATTATAGCATCATAGTAATCACGTACAATACGTTTAAATGACAATTATTATGTTCAATAGTTACGCATATTGCCGTGCTATTCTGGATTCATCACTTACAAACTCACTTCTAAATCCGCGGTGAGATTCTTCACTAGGGCATAGCAAGGTGACGTGCAAGATGACATTCGAGATGAGTTTAGAGTTTCAGAATAACAGCTGTGTTTGAATGTGAAAGTAAATAAGTATTGCAGTGTTCATATCTAACGTTAACTCCCTTCACACGCAGTAACTCTTAACCCAATACTGATAGGAAAAACAGAAATAGCAAACTCGTATCAAGATTGATGATAGCCAAATAAATGGGCACACGACACCAGTGAGCATCAGTGTTGAATGGCCATAAGATGGATGACGTCATAATTACGGTGGACAGTAATCCAATACTGAAGTAATGATGGAGATAACGAAATAATGTGAGGAGGATTTTTGGGTAATAGTCGTGGAAATATCTTGTATTTACAAAGGTGGTGGAATAAGTAGGGGTCGCTGTCTAATAGTTGCTTACTTCTTAGCCCTGAGGCACACACAATGACGTATTGATAATATAAAGTTACATAACATCACGCCTGTATTCCCCGGAGGGGAAGGCAGAGGTGCTCATATAGTACACCCACATTTCGCCAGTTATGTTTTTAGGTGCCAATGTAATAGGGGCCGAGCCATTGCCATCAACCGAGCACAAACCCAGACTCCGTGCTGGTACTGAGAATTACCTAATGGAAAATCCTAGTAACACTTTGCCCGACCCGGGATTCGAACCCGTTTTAAAATTTTATAGTAAGGGCCATATTAATGCCGATAGGACAGTGCTTTTCCTTTTGCTCTGTAAGTATTATTTTCATTTTTATTTCCATTTTGTATTCGAAACCACCGCAATAGTTCTTAAATAGCACCTAATTTTATAAAAGTAAAGGCTTAAGGATGGAGACCTGGTGACCTGAAATACAGGCCCTTAAAGCCTAGCTTAGGCACCAGTCTCCCACAATATACTTACTGTATCTTTTAATGTGATGCTTTAATGTAATTTTAATGTGTATTGTGGTGAGAAAATAAACTATTATTATTATTATTAGGTACTAACATAAAACAATTTTACCAAACACGTAGGTATGTAAAAAAAGTAAAACGTTCCAGGCTCAAACGAAATTAAATAAAACCTGCATAGTACAAAATGAACTACTTCTATATACATTGTATCCTTGACCTCAACCACAGTAGTGAGACCGTACAATGGCAAAAGTCAAACACGACCCGAATTAATGAGAACCACTCAAACTTTACATTTCAAATAAAATTTGCTATTTGTTTAGCTAAATGGTAACAAATGTTGCTGTCGTTTAATTTACTATGACTACAAGCTAGTGCGTTTTAGACTCGGAATATTGTTGAACAAATGCTGATAATTGATATATCGATTCATGGCCCACCTTACCTTTTTACTTATAGGAGTTAATACAAAATGATTTGAATAACATCACACCATTTCTAATACCTAAGTTATACCATGGTTCTAATGTAAAAGGGGGTGAGCTATTTGCTATCACCCTGCCACAAATCCTGACTCCTTGCTGGTACTAACAATTACCTAACGGAAAAACCCTATAAAACTTTACCCAACCGGGATTCAAACTCAAGGTTCGTGCTCAGCAGTCGCGCTAAGCGCAGTAATTAGTTTCAATATAACAATTATTGGCAATTTTATATAATATAAAATAGCCAATAATTGGTATATTGGCTACTTTTACGAAATATAAAAAATAATAGATTTATCGGGAAAACTAATAAAAGTAGGTAGGTACTCATAGCTGCAATAAATACATAGGTACCTAGGATTTCTATTGTTTATTTCATTAAGCATCCAGATAAGTAGAGCTATGTCTTCTGATCCTTCATATGGCGTACACACAAAAAAGTACCAAATAAATTCCATCATAAAATCTTTTTTTGCCATATCGGCAGACCTCAAACAAGGAAATTGATCCGCTGCTCTCTCTAACAAAAACTGGCTTTCCATGTCCGCACAGTTAAGCCGAATCCCTATAGAATGCAACGCCATGACTCCCCATAATAAGTTGGGTAATAACTTGTGAAAAATTAGGTCACCCATATACCGAGAGCTTTCAGGCCGGCACGTATGGGACATATTGTTGATACTGCCATTTTCTTTCCGCCCTGACGAGCATCGGGTTAACATCATGAACAGTTCACTCACTCAATGAAGTTAGAGCCACGATCATACGATGTTAGATAAATTGCTGAGGTCACCTAGTTACTTACTAATAAGCCTTGACCAGCATTATTTTACTTTTACGTAAATAGGTAGATATACATTTTAGCAAAAAGAAATATTTAGGCAGCTACTTATGTTAAATTTAGGTAGTTTTCAAAATCTTGAACCTACATTCTCGCAAGACAGAAAAAGACGACATCTGCTTATAGTGGTCAGACACTTTTAAAGTTTCCAACTAGATAAAAATTCTAACTTAGAGCAGTCCTAAAACTTGTTGTCATTAAAAGTTAAACATTCAAAATTGAACAGTGTTTGCATATAAAGCTTAGATAAAAAGGGAACCATCTGCTAAAATTGAACATTTTGTTCTTAAGTTTAATTTTATACGCTGTACCTACGTACCCATAATTTATTTATATTTCCGAAAAGTGCAAATGTTTTTTGTGCCTACGTAAATAATGTGAGCAGAAATTAATTTGACAAATGGTACAATGTGTCATGTTAGGCAGTAAGGCGCTTTGCATAAATATCCCTACCGTAATATTTTTTTTTAAATATAGTTAAATGTATATTATAAGTTAATGTAATTTATATCAGGGAAATACTATTATAATGTTATCAATACCCTTCGTTGAAAGAAACGTGAAGCTACGACGTCTCATTTTATTAACTGGCAACACAGTGGCAGACCTGTCAAAAAGTAAAAACTACTTTGTAAATATTTATTCAAGTTTTTGGTTTAAAAATAATTATATGCGGATCTGATTGTGATAAAGTGAGGAAATGCTAGTGTAAAAATGGCGAATAAACAAGAATATGGGTACACATACACCCCATTATGGTCAGGAAGTGCGTGAGTGGAATTTATGATTTATATCTGTTAGATTTTGTTTTTCCAACAAATATGTATTTTCAAACTTAGAATAGTCTTAGATCTTACTTTTGACCTTTCAAATCCTGTTTGATGTGCGCAATAGGTTCTATTGCTGTTTCTACTGTTGTAACATAACTTTTATTAATTCAGTATTTTATAATTCTCGTTTGTAGAATTCTCGTATCCACTAATCAAAACAAAGTCTTCCTGCCTATATTTTAATTGCCTAAGTTCTTTACTATACTTTAATACTCCTAGACTTACAGTTGTTATAGAAACCTGTTCTAAGCATAAAATGTACAATGAATTAATTTTAACCCAGTTCTCAAAAACTTAAATAATATGATGTATAGATTGGTTGTGTGATCATTAGCTGGAATACGTCCACTGTTGAATAAAGGCCTCCTCCTAGTGAATAGACAAACACTTATTTCTTTTTACTATATCTACCTTAAAAGTATCTACTATTCAAAATTTTTTAGGTAGGGTGTAATATTCAAGTAAGGGCCAATATTGCCTAAAAATAAAGGTTTTATTATAAAATAGTCATCATACTTATCAGATATGTGTAGAGTCTGGTACACAAAAAGAGAGGCTTATAACCAGCCATGGGTGTAGTTGGGCTGCTAATGATGATGATTGCTCATCAATGGCTCGTTACTATCAATGACATGTCTGTCTAACTACATTAATAACAATTCAATTAATATTTCTCCTGCATACAATTTATACACATTGTGTGCTGATTGTAAACAATTCATCTATTATTTATTTATTGAAACGAAATAAATTCAAATACATAAATATATGCAATTTTTTATAGGTGATCTGGGTGGTATGTATTGTAATACAATATGTATGTGGTATATATTGTCATACCTCATTAATTCTACCATTAAGATTTACATACATTTGGTATTAAATAAATTAATATTTCTTAACAGATTCATGCGTGATATCAGTAAAATCTCTTGTTTTTAATGCATACTGCATCATAGTATATGTCATAGATTCATTAAAAACTTTTTAGATAAAATAACAGGTAATCTATACTTTTTGTAATGACTTTATACTACTATATGCAGAGTTATTTGTATGACGGAGGTATCTATTTTAATAACTGTAGATTTAAAAATCAAACTGTAGCTCTTATGTGACAATGGTTTATTGTAATAAGTAGCGTTTTTTGTCTGTTTGTTATAAATTAATATAAAGTTTTATTAATACATGGCAATAATAATTGACTTATCAATTATATCATTGTTTTCACCAAGTAGTCTTGATGATTATAGTTTTTTATGTTATTTGTTTTTCATGTATTCTACATATTACATTTTGATTAGGCACCTTACCATTAAGTTCTTGCTTATGTTTGCCTAAATCTTACGGCACGGAACATAATATCTATTTTCTTTAGAAAATAAACAAGCGCCCGCGATTTCTCGTAGAAAATCTCGCTGCGGCTTTCTTATAATAAATCTATTCAATAACAAAATCCATCAAAGTAGGCATAGAGATTTAGACTATAAAATCTAACAGACATACATAGTTACTATTTTAGGACACTAGTAGGTACCTACTATTTCGTATTTTTTTATATCTAACGCGAGATTCGCCTCGTTTATAATTATAAGTAAAAGATTTTTATTGTACCCTTACATTAAACCCAGTTAAACAATACAATACCTACGAACGTTAACGGTAATCAAAATAAACGTTTAGTTCACAATACTATCAGCCCACTGAGCCTTTTGATCAAGTTTGTATCCATTGTCGTTACTAAGCGTTCTCGCATAAACATCAATAGGCACCTATCATTTGATTCGCCGATTAAACCGACTTCGCTTTTGTGTGTGTGCACCTATATCTGATACTAAAATGCTACGTAATGTTAATTAAGTTTAAGTGTGTGTGTGTGTGTGCTTTGTGCGTTGTTTTTTTGTTGGGAGTTCTACCTCCACTTTTATGGATCTACTCAAAAAAGGGGTTTCATCAATCTGATTATCTTATGACTAAACATCTTGATGTACTATGAACACACGCAATGCAAACAGTCAAACACAAGAATACTGAAAATATCTTCAAAATCAAACAAGCCGGTACACTATCCACATTCACGCTAATTTTCACCATAACAATAATAAATCGTACCGTATCGGCCGAAACAATGGAACGGCAATCAAGTGGGGGGTGCGGACCGCCTGAGTGGGCGATCTAAGTCGATTGTCGTGTCAGTTCGCACAGTGAGAGGCGCGGGCGTCGAACGCTGACTTGCCGGCCTCCAAATATCAACCAGTTTCAACCGACGTTCACCTTTGAACTGTAACATAAAGGAATTTCGACCTTACACCCAAATACCACAGTCGAATTTTCTGTGACTCTGTTTTATGGTGTAGCGCAGTGATTCTATAGAAGCCAGTGTTTTCAGTGTTGTGAAAATGAATGAAGACAATACCGTTTCGGACGATTTGAAAAGGCAAGCAGCTATGTTCTATAACAGCACACAAAGGTTAGTTTATGATGTTTATTGCGAAAACACGCAATTGTTTGAAACTGCCAGCGGATGTCGCATTTCTGCGTGTGGAACTTGCATTAAGTGAAAACTGTGATTTCCTTATGTCGTAGAACTAAGGTTTATTTTCGTTTGATTGTTGGTTAGACGTGAGAATAATGTGGCTCAGCATGTTTGCATTATACGTGTGGAGAAAAAAATGTTATGGTGCGTTAGCCGGTTTTGATTATTATCGATAGTTCCATATTACAAATTCACATTTAGGTTACGCGTGCGACAAACACCTACTTTTAGAGCTATAACTAAAACAATACCAGTCAAAATTGTTTTGATAAAGTAAATGTAACGAGCAATTAGTGTAACGTAGTCTATTTATACACGCACACGTTAGCTTACCATAACATTCACTTGATTGTTTTGTGAAACAGTTTGGTCAAACATCGCGATAAACTAACCTACAAATGCTACGCTTTCTTCTTATGCCTGAGTAATTGAACATACGCTAGCTACCATGTCTTGCCAAATTGCCCGGTGAAGCAATACACAATTAAACTGCGGCAGACAGATAAAAAACCTATTAGCTACTTACATTACTTTTATCATCACATGTAAACTTTTTTGTAGTCACCTACGTAGTAGCAACATAATGAAGTTTCATACGATCATTGTTTTCGCCGTGGTTTCCATCACATTGTCTTGTGGTTTTGTTATACATATGAGCCAACCATAAGCTTTGTTTAAAATCTGATATCTTTAGAAATTTGAGGAGTAAAGTTATGCATACAAGTTTCGGCAGTTGGTATCAAGATACAGTACTTAATGGGAAACATGCGACTTCGTACGTTGGTAATGGTTTGAAACTACATCAAGGTCGGGTTTATGCTGTTGCTCCGTATCATACATCATTCACGATGATACGGTCTCTTCTGGCTACCTCTACCTCTTACTCCTACCTAACTACCTACATGCATGTGCCTATGCTTTCATCCTTATTTTTCGTTAGCAATTTTAAATTCATTTTGCGTCCACCACATGCCTTAGTAACAACGTCAGGCTTTATTAACCGTGTCGGCGCACTGAAACGTCCACAACCAGTTTTAAAGCCTCCATTGCATGCCCTTTGACGCCGGACGCATGCCTCACAAAAAGACGAGTGAATACATGAGTGAACTGTATAAATAGCATAGAGCTCTCATTCCAAAGGGCCCTATTCATGAGCAAAAATATAATCCCAAAGTATCGACAGCTCTCTTGATCTTTAAAGGAAAGTGTGCCTAGGTACCCTAAGGCAATAATCACTAACTTCATGGTTATGCATGTGCGTCATTCAGCATTAACATAATCGTATTCTACGATACTTAGAAAGTCTATTATTCCTATAAAAAGTGATGACAATGAACTAAGAATCTAGATCTTAGGGCAATAAGAACAGTGCCACAACATTGGTACTTACTTGAGAGAAAAAGTATAAAAAATATCGTTTTTTTTTTCTAAACGTTGCGTCGTTTATAGAATCTAAATCGATCAGTTACCCTACCTCGATGAATGTCTCGAATAAACTAAATATATTCCTATGATAAATCGATATGTAAACATAGGTAATATGGAATATAGAATAATCGTATGCGCTCATTTTACACTTAGGAATTTTGTTTATTGAATAAATTACGCAGCGGTCATAGTCAGTCAGTTACGACTCGATTACATACTGAATAACAAATATGTATTATGTTGGCGTACTTACATGTTAAACCGTTCTAAATGATGAAAATTTATTCTATACTAGCTGCGCCCCGCGGTGTTACATGCTACATTTTTTTATTATTGTTATTGTTAATCCAGAGTGTCAGCTACCTCCATATGAAATTTCATTAAAACCCATTCAGTAGTTTTTACGTGAAAGAGTAATAAACATCTAAATACAAACTTTCGCGTTTATTATATTAGTAGAGATTTATCATCGTTGCTTAAGAATTCTTCTTTTCTAATGTCAATGCACAGCTCTTGTTAATGGAGAACTAAAGGTCACCGTCAAGGGACGATCCCTTTCAGAGTTGATATGTGTGCTATAACCATAAATTGCCACGTTTTTATTCTCTATGGACCTAATAATTGTGTAATACAAATTCCACTTTCTCCTTCACTTGTTTTATTAATTTTTTTCGCGGTATTTCCATTATTTTTACCTATGAAATAGTTTTAAAAAAGTTTTCGTCGTTTGAAACTCCTCTCCCGTTGCAGGGGATATATTACATACCTCTTGAATACAGTATTGTTTGCAACTCTTTGAATACGAGTAATATGAGAGCCATAATTTCTCGTCAAAATGAAACCGGTATACAGCATTTTTATTAAAAAAGTACGGCAAAAAGTTCAAGGCCAGTATCTTGAAACGTACCTATACAGACATTCAGGTAGCAAAAAAAACTGATTATTAAAATAAATTTTCATAATATCAAACTTTTTGTGGTGTAGGTGGATTGAGAACTAGAATAATAATTTAAGAGTTAGGCATTCAGTGAATTCATCCTATAGTTTCTTATGAACGTACTTGTTTTTCCATCCCAATGAGGTCATAAATTATTCTACTATAGATTACATAATAGTTAGGTGTGTTGATTAGGCAGTAAAGCTTTCCTATAACATCTTTGGTATCTAAGTCCTCTTACTTCTGCTCATATTACTTCGCGTTTAACGCCATTTTTCTCTCAAAATCGTTTGATATGACGAAAAAGACTGCATACTTATTAAACCACGAGTATATGACTTTTGGTTCCTTATCAACGAAGTAAGGACCCTCTAAGAATCGATAAAAGTTCACTACATTAAAAACCATTCCTCTCTCGACAAGGCTTTATTTTATCCAAAAGGCTGCAGATCAATTATACTAAAAATATAAAAGACTTTTGGTTCCTCATTAAATTCTTTGACGAGGTGTACTGAGTACGGACTCTCTAAGACGGTATATTTACAATTTAACTAAACTTTTGACAAGTAAGTAGAGCATTCTATGTGCGAGGCTGTACTTATGTTTGTTTCGAGGCAATGTTTACCTACACGTAAATAAAATCCCTGCAAACAGTGAAGAATGAGAAGATTTTTTTCAGTTGCGGTTTTCCTCTTTGTATTTATTCAAAGTGAAAGTCGATGGCTTCTTTATTAGTTTTCGTACCATAGTTTTATTTCATAATAGTTTTGGTAGTTTTTCCTAAATGTAATGAATTAAAAATAAATTCTGTCTTTAATATAATTCGTGTTTTATAACAACCGTAAACCAGCTTACACTGATAAACACCAATGTACCATATACAATTTACAAATAAATTCTATTCTTAACTAAAAATGAGCCGAATTGTTCCTGCAATTTGCTTAATATATATTCCTTTGTAAATGTATTATATGGTCTAATACGCTAAATGCACTAGATTATACAATAGTATAATCTCATAGCCATTGTATGCGTAGAATCCTTCGGAATGCTAGATATACCAATAGAAAAAGTAATGATATCATTATCATTAGACTTGGTAAATATTATTGATGTGTTTACAGTAGACAACACGTTTATGTAAGGCACAACATAACTTGTTATTGATTTAAGCAACTAAGTAAACTAAGCACTTGGTTTGTACAGTGTTTGTACCACAACAAAGTCTATTGTAATAAGTAGGTACTATAGTGATCAAACTTACCATAGACATAACATAAATTTTATGTCAGTTAGCTAGTCTACAAAAATATAGCGTTTATTCTTTTATCAAGCACTTGTTTCCCGTAACTTTGTCGTCGGGTATTTAAAAAAAATAAAAAGTGACACAAGTAAAACCAATATCCTTATACTTTTCACGAAACATATAAAAATATCCTCCTCGTATTAGAAAAAAAAATTAAAAAATGTGAAAACTGTGATGAAATTAACGTTTTAACTTAGTGACTCATGTACACACACACACGCACACACGCACGCACACACACACGCACACACTACGTCAGTAAGTATCGCACTTACCCTTAGCAATAAAGATTATCCGACGTTGCTTGAGTATATTGTGTATACGCACGCTATGATTGCGTTCACTGCAAAATTGATGACGCCTTGTACGAAGAAAAAATAAATTGTATTAAACACACTATGGTATTCATTAACCTGTGACAGTGTAAAACCTAATGATCCCCAAGCCACTTGCCGAGCGTAGGGATTAGAACAACCACTCCAAAGGGGAGGCCTTTGTTGAATACTGGACGTGTTCCCGCTGATGATGATGATGATGAATATAAAAATTAAGGGCAAATTTTTCTGCGTGCCTTAGTCCGCGGACACCATGGACGGTCAACCTTGCCACCGTCCTTATTGACTGGCCAATCTCTACACTACGGTATGAGTATGATCTGTTTCCATAGACACAGCTCATGCCAATACGAAGAAGAATCTAGGTGCATAAGCGAGCGATAGAACGTTGCTTCTTTTACAGCTCCAATTTTACTTTCAGGATTCTATATTCCCTTTTTTATTATACATTTACTAGCTTTTGCCTGCGCTTGAGTAGCCTATGTCCTTTTCGGGTCTTAAACTTTCTACTTGCAAAATTTCATTAATATCCGTCCAGCGTTTTAATCGTGAAGGCGTAATAATTAATTTAATGCTGTCCGCATTTAAACCACGTGACATTTATACTTTTCATGTAACCACTGCCTTGTGGTCCAGTTTCGAAAGTGCATAGTCGCGGTTGTTAGACTTCTGTAACGTCATGTTAGATGCAAACTTGGTCTATGGTCTGACATTTCCGTGTTGCCAAATCTAAAATTAGCTGAATTTTTTATCAACTTCTTTACATTTAAATTCTTATTAATAGCGATATTATGATTGTCAATTTAACTGTCAATAACATTATCGTCAAAATATGAATAATTCAGTATAGGTTATATTGCAATCACTATGCTATCTAAATTAGTTTTATGACGTCACACTTGATCCATTCCCTTGGCGGCCTTAATTAAAGTACATTCAATTATGTCCATGAAAGTTTTCCATTGAAATCCCTTACTGACGAACTTGCGGATTTCGCTACAAAAATTATTCTTATGTCAATAAAACTAATCGCGATGTAAGTGACAAATCAAAAGCACCTGTATTACAGTAACAGTAAAGTTTAAATACCTTTAAAATAATTTCTTAAGTTTTCATGCTTATTATCCTTAAAAATCAGCTTTGCCTTCTGAAGAATTAAGTCATTCTCTGTTTACTGTTTCCTACTGCTTATACAGTAGCAAAATGTCACATAGAAACAGGTCAATCCGTAGTGTAGAGTTTCGTCAGTCCAGGGTGCGCCGGCCGTACTTTGTTATCGTCACTCGTGAAGGCTTCCTTGCATCCCAACCATCCATGTCTGTATTAGTTTAAAATGTAATCAATTTTGTAATAATTTAAAATCATTGTATTAGCATAACACCTATTTATGCAATGTCTAATGAAGTTCATTTGTGTGTATTTGGCAGTGCCAGGTTCTTCGACAGTTTATTATACCGTGACTAATTTTGCGTAATATTTCACTTGTCGGATGATATTATATTCGCGAATGTTGATTGCTGAAAACTCTCAATATTTTTCGAATATATTTTAGCCACTGAAGTATCGACGCGCAACAAGATACGCTTTTCTAGGCTCACTGACCATGTTGTGATACATAAGTATCACCACAGAGTTAACGAATGCCTAGAGACTTATGGAAAGAGTAGAAAGGTCTTTGCTTTGCTCTGCTTTAGGACAGTGCGCACAGGCTCATTATCATAACTATTATTTGAAAAAATACTTTTCAACATTCCCAAAATTCCTTAAGACGTTAGTTATATGACCTCTAAATAGTTATACACTGATTTCTTAAGTTAGGTATGTTATCAGAGTTATTACTTACTAGCTGCGCCTATAAAGTAGGCTATATGTTAATACAGGGTGTCAGCTACCTCCATATGAAATTTGATTAAAATCTATTCAGTAGTTTTTACGTAAAAGAGTAACAAACATCCATTCCATCCATACATACAAACTTTGGCGTTTATAATATTAGTAGGCATTCGTATGAGGATAAGCCTTCCTAGCACTCAAGCTGGGAAGGTAAAACAGCGCATCAAATTCATGCAATCTAATTTCATATTCTGTACTAAAAATTATTATGAAACCCTCAGCAGTGCCTTGAAGCCTTCTAACCTCGACATGAAGCGGCAGGAAATAGCGTACTGCTGGAACTATACCAATCAACTTTGTTATTCATTACAATGACATGGTCGTTGGCTGTTTAACGATGTAAATAATAACATGCTGCTACATTGACTGATGTTTCATAATTATAATCCAAGAGAATGTAGCTGAAAGCATTCTTATATAACGTATCGGGCAATTGTAGTTCCTGTCAATTTGTCGTAATGTGCATTACATGATACATCCGATATCTATATATTTTATCATAACATAACATCACGCCTGTATTCCCCGAAGGGGTATAATGTAATAGGGGGCGAGCCTATTGCCATCAACCGGGCACAAATCCAGACTCCGTGCTGCTACTAAGAATGACCTAATGGAAAAACCCAGTAACACTTTGCCCGACCCGGGATTCGAACCCCTCGTGCTCAGCAGTCGCGCTTAGCAACCACTAGACCAACGAGGCAGTCATATATATTTTATCATACTTTATTTTTAATTAGGAAGTAAAAAAGTAATAATTTTGTGATAAATGTGTATTGGGGAACTTTTCACGTTTGCATAGGTAGGTATACATTCATGTTTGAACGATCAAAACGTTAAACTGCACAACACCAAGTGAGGAAAAGGAATGTTCCTTTTCCTTACTGACGCAATGAAAGATCAAGTTTAAAAAAACATTTCAAGACTTAAGTCGCAGACTCGCAGTAATCTTCAAATACGTCATACTCGAGCTGCAATTCATTTGTAAATGCGTTCACTTTAATAAGACGCATGTCTTGTCTGCGTGCCAAAGACAAAGCAAACCCTAGAATGGATTACGACATAATATAACTACAACAATATCAGTTTGCATTCCATTGCGTTCTATTTTTATTTTCACGATAAATATTTTGATTAGGGCTGTAGTAATGTGCGATGGACTGTGTACACATTCACATCGTAGTCCAGTTATTCAATGTTTTGCTTACAGTCATAGTACCTACTTACTCCTAGTTCTCGTTGGACAATTGGACATCCTTATATGATGACCTATCGCACTAATCACACTAATATTATAAAGGCGAAAGTTTGTGAGTGTGTTTGTATGTTTTTACCTCTTCGCGCTCAAACGGCTAAACCGATGTAGATGAAATTTCATAGGGAGGTAGCTGACTCCCTGGATTTACACATAGGCTACTTTTTATCCCAAAAAAATGTAGCGGGTAACACCGCGGGGCAGCCAGTTATAACATAAGTAGGAAAGTGTGGACTTTTGTTTCTCAATTATGAAAGTTGACACACAGATACCTAGTTTTCGTTTATTTTTACATTTTGGCAACTTTTTATCCGGAAAAAGCGCGTTTTTTCACACTGTCTTCGCGGGGGATAAATAAGACTAGCCAATTCCTTTATACTAGTATCAAAAACTTTTATTCAAATAATATTCATAAGCTTCCCTATAATCACCAAAGATATATAAAATATAGCCAAAGGAGGAACAAGTATCTAGTAACAAATAATGAGTGCGGCAACAGTAATTCATCAGCCAAATATGTTACGTTGTTTATAAATTATCGTGAGTAATAAAAAATACTATTATGAACATAACGAAAACCGTTAACCGAGCTCATGTACCTGTACTTTAAAATATAAATAGGTATACGATTACGAAATGCAAAGGCCATGGATTATTTGTATGTATTTAATCGTACTAATTATTTCCTACATGTTTTTTGTTAAGTGAGCGGTTTTAATTAAAATAATTTATTAATTGACCTAGGAAATATAGGCTTGCATGGAAACCTTATAAGGTTTATATAAATAATAATTATAAACATATACAAGTTAATATTAAATGTTACATTATTACCTATTTCATTGGGACCTAAAAACATAACTGGCGAAATGTACTGTATGTGCACCTCTGCCTACCCCTTCGGGGAATACAGGCGTTATGGTTTATTTTATTGTGTTTTTTAATATTAAATGTTATTTATTTCACTTTAAAACTTCAATCATACTAATGCCATCAGTTTTCTCAACTCATTCGCAACTATGATAGAAAAGCAATCACTTTTATGTTTATCATAAAAGTATGTCTTTGGGCTGCAGATCTAAGTGACACCTCAATTTATTTACTTTAATAAAAGCAGTACCACCTATACAATCTATTCATGTTCACATCTAAAAAATATAATATAACATCGTTATCACCGCGTCTCACATTACATACTTAAAATATAAAAGAAAGAAACTATCATTGCCAACCGAATCGATTTGGCTCAAATTCTTTTTATTTTCGTATTATTTCTACAACTATGCTTCGCAAATCAGTTGAGGAGATCAAATTATAGACAGGCAAGGTCGACAACCTGTCGCCTGCTGTACTAGTAATTACTCGATACAATTTGATTCGATAACGTCCGATTCTGATCATTAATCGGGGCTTAGCTAGACAATACACTATTTATAAACTTTTTTCTTTCTTCAAAGGTATGATTGACATTTACAGATAGTCTTTAGTTGGGTCAACCTCAGCCAATTGCTTTTGTTAACTCGCTAGATTAGTTATAATGGCTATTTTTCGCAGTACTCGCAAATCTAGGGTTTTTCCGCCCATCTTAACATTTGTACCTGTATGCGAGTCTTGCAGCGCAGAACAGAGCGTCGCAAGTATGTTTCGAGTCTATTGACGGACGTAATTCTAGGCCTTAAGGTGCACCCACCGTAACTTTAGTAGGTATGGTCCGGAGTTGTTCTTTTTAGAGGTCCCGGGACTTCCTTTCGTGCAGATGGTGACCACCGGGGTGGTTTTAGTGAGGTAGAAATCCCACACTCCCCAGTCCCTACCCCATAGGGGCCAGGAGCCTTTTGAAGGTTTCCCCCGAAAACAAAAAAAAAGGTATAGTCATATTAAAGAGTGTTTTTTCCATTGGCAACTAATTGCTGCCTACTTTTACTAATACAAAAAGCCACTCAGAAATAACGTGTGGGAAGCCTTCTTATTCCATTAGTTTTGCTAAAAACCTACTAAAGTCAAAATGTTTGTGAATTCATAATGGCTATGAGTCTGACAAAGTTGAACCTTGGATTAGGCTTAAATGTAATTTTACTTTATTTTAACAAAAGATCAGCGAGTAATATTCGTGATGTAAGTTACGTACTTCATATTTAAAAGAAGCCTTTGGGATCGCTATTTGAATAAATAATAAGGTACCAGGCAAAATCCAGTGAAAACATCATTAAGCTTGAATATCAAAAATGTAAAAACAATCAGAAGTCTGACAAAATTTTGCCAGGAAAAGTAAAAAATCTTCGTCTTAAAATCTATATCTGACTGTATAATAACTCAGACTCGCTTGGCGGCCAATGAAACTATAAATCATCATTATCTTATGCCATCTCACGTCTATTATTATTAATATGACTAACGATTACGCGTGCGACTCTTCCTATAATAAAACAAACGGCTTGTTCAACGAATCGTCACCAAAAAGTAAATTACTATTCACACGAGATTAAAATAATAAAAATTGTTAATATAATCGCAATGACTAACAAAAGTACATAGACGTAATCCCCGCAGTTACGCGAAAAAATACAATACAAATACCGGAACACTGAAAATATTTCAAAGATGTCGTAATGTTAGTTAATAACCAGTTATTAAAGTTATCGCGGAATTCTGGCCAAGAATTTTCCCAAGGAAGAACGCTGATCGCGTGATCCTCCATAATTGGCCCTATTAGTTTTCAATCGGGGCTTAATAGAGGTATGGACTGGACAATCCCTGTGGACTATTCCCCCTTTCGTTTTATTAGGCTTCTTATTGGATCGAGCTTCCACGAATCGTTTAGGCTAGCACGGATTCGCTCAAACTGGCGTCAACAAACACATTCAAAACATTTACATTTACTGCGGGTCACAATCCCCATTGATGAGGCATTCAACTAGAAAGACGGATGTTTATGTTTTTTAAGGAAATGTACCCTTCATCGCCGTTATTTAGAAATATAGTTTAACATTTTCTTTTTCAGACATGCTTTTAATATCATATCATAATGTACTTACATCCTTACTTGGTCTACTGGTACTTGATCGTAGAAGTCGTTGAATGGACCCAGCGTAATATGCAAGTTTGCCACAAAAGCATATTCAATTATAGACACATTTTTTCCGGTATTCTGACATTTTAGAATTATAGAACTTGTATGATTAGAACACCAGGTCAAACAAGATCCAGGTTAAGTTTCGGAATAAGCTCCGAAATTCAAATTTGCATTTTCATCCATTTGAATTGCTAATGTAGATGATTGTTGAAAGCAAAAGTGTTTATTCTACATAAACAGTGACAAATCTGTATGCTTTACCTTTTGTTTGAACATTCTCGTGTGTATGCCTGTTTTAAATATTTACGGAAATTGGCAACAAGTGGACAAGATTATATTCAAGGTTGCCAAGAACTGGAACTTGGATAACCACTTTTTGATGATAAAGACGACGATTTTAAACAAGTTTTTAGTGTGCTCAGATTCTGGGGCTTCACTAAAAACTGTTCTAATAGAATCAATAAAAAGTCCTGTCTGTATCAGCCCTTTACTTTAGTTAAAGGTCGAAGCATAGCGTCGACAGCTCGTCGAAGCGAGCGAATGGTATAAAACGTAGTATGTAAAATGCGTGCAAGAATTTTCTAAGTGTCCGTCTGACGTTTAAGGCAAAGACCGAATGGCATTCTAATCTACCATGCTTTTGTAAAACCTTGAGCCAAAAAGGAGGGAAGGTTGTGTAGTAGTACCTATTGTACCTTATTAAATAATATGGTATT
Organism: Abrostola triplasia; assembly: GCA_946251915.1. Lineage (NCBI taxonomy): Eukaryota > Metazoa > Arthropoda > Insecta > Lepidoptera > Noctuidae > Abrostola > Abrostola triplasia. The sequence continues at coordinate 3,561,661 of OX276425.1, forward strand.
TTGATCGCGCGGAACTTGTAATTAAAAAAACCCTTATGTTAATTACATTGGACTTTGAAGGTTATGTATACAAACAAGTATTTTGGCTATGGTAGCTCCGGGTACCCTACAGCCTACACTAAATTAAATATCAACTGCTGCTAATAATACTTCAAGGAGGAATCGAGATGCTTCCATTAGGCTATCGTAAAACATATCTTCATATATATTTGTAAGCATTATTAGTAACTCTTTTACTAATTAGTAGTGTACTTTAACTGAGATCGATAGTCTATTACATGAAACCGAGACATGATCTTTGCAATTATATTTACTTCTTCTACGCAGTGCACAGAATTATATAATTATATTTTTAAACGCTTGTAAGCTTTAAAACGTCACGGTGACAACAAAGCGATGGCGCAAAGTTGCGGAAACCATCTGGGCATTGACCCGCTTGCACAGCGTTCGCTCTACGGACATTACCCTTTGAAAGAAGAAGTTAACAAGTAGCATTCACCTGTGTTATATGGCGCGGAGGTGACGGGATCGCCATAAATCTATTCGAACACTACAAATTTGGGAGCCCTTCGGCCAATGACCCACATACCTGTTAGACCGCGCAGAAAAGTTCCTTCGCCTGATTACTACCTAATATCTATAACTTACAAAATCACCACGAGGATATCTTATTATATATAAAATTCTCGTGTCACAATGTTCGTTCCCGCACTCCTCCAAAGCGGCTTGACCGATTCTCATGAAATTTTGTGAGCATATTGAGTAGGTCTGAGAATCGGCCAACATCTATTTTTCATACCCTGGGTCAGCTAGTAAAATATAATATTATACTAACAGATATCCTACAGCGCATTTAAAAAACAAATGATTGATTTTACTACTGTCTCTTATCGCCCCTCACAAAACCAGCTATTATTCTACTGGGCCTTATCGTTAGGAGAGGAATTAGGTTTTGATATTATCATGACATTGCGTATATTTTAAGGTTCGAATAAAAGTTATATTAGTCTTCGAGTTTCAAAGAGATGATAGACTTTGTGATAGATTCGTTGTTATTGAACGAAATGCAACCGCTCGTAAACAAGGAGTCATTGATTTACACATTCATGACGGCTTGAAATTACTTTCTCTTACCAATTTGTCCGAACGATGACATTAACACATGACTGCAAGAAAACAATCTTCTGTTTCATATGACCACAACTATCTTGTTTCTGACGGTGTGAAATTAACAAAAGATCTAATTTCTAAAGTAAATGGCTCATAAAAGATTATTTTCTATGAAATAGAAATTAGATTAGTTAATATATTAAATAGCAATACATATAAAGACGCAACATTGCTAAACACTTTCGGATGATAAAGCTCAAATGGATTACATTCTAAGGTGGCTTGCATCAGGTGTTGAAAACCAGATTGCACCAATATTTGCAGAGCAAAACAAAAAATCGTATTAGTATGGTAATCGTTGTTTAATGGATTTCTGATTGTATCTCCTAAAGCTTGCTTTTTAGTTCGGTAATGTCGTTGAAAAAAGAAATTGCCAACGAGATTTTAACAAGGTTGAGTCCAAAATGCGTCTAAAGCAAATTGATATCACCTGAGGAATTTTTTTTCGTGCTTGGATATAAGCATTAGTCGTGATGAGATTGAGTAACATTTTATTGTAGAATATTCGAGACTGGTGAGGTCAGAGGTGATCAGGGGTCGTAGAACTGTTGGCGTGATGTTAATTCATTTTAAGTCTTACCAAACATTACGTCACTCGTCATGTGTCTAGCTAGCGTGTGAAAACTAGACTAGCAATTCGGTTTCGTAATAACCCAAAAAAATATACAATAAGTATATAGGTATTACGGAGTAGGTTGCCTAAAATGTTTTCAAAGGAAAAATCCATAATAGACCTCATTCGAGAAAGGCTTTAAGGCGTCACAGCGAGTATTACCCAATATTAACGAGTTTTGAAGGTAAAGGTTTAGCCAGTAATAACTTTGCACTGCCATTACTTCGAATCTTACTAGAAAATTGGTTTTTAATTTATATAAGAGGGCCTCGTGCAGTACATGTATTTCAATGCTTTAGTAACGTAACATTTAACCCTGAGTCGGATCTTTCTTGTAAAAAATCCCTGATTTTCCGTAAAAGCTTTGGCAAATTAAAATGAATGTTTATATTAATTTCTGCATTTTAGTTGTTTTGTCACAATAGGAGTCAAACTTGTCCTGCTACCAATACTTGGGCATACGGTATTTTAGGTCCCCAAATTCTCCACTGGTCAATTTTGATAGCATATCACCAGACATGCGACAGGTGTGACCGGCACAATTTCATTTCAAGCAGGCGACTTTACAGCCAATTTTCCAGAGTTATGTTTGAACCTCAGCTTAGAAAATGTTTTTATGGTGATCCTACACGGCCTCGAACCATACCCTACCTTAGCCCCAGTATTTTATGCGATCATTAATTTGCCAAACGATCTAGATCAAGCTGGGCCGATTAGTTGACGTTTTACGAACGTCCGCCATTTGTTGTCATAGTTAATGCTGGTAAGAACATTTGTAACAAAAGCTTCAGTTTATAGAGAACTTCATTTAGACATGTAATATTGTAAAGATATTTAAGAAAAATGAAGGAGCATAAAATAAAGGTAGTCGTAACTTAGCTTCTTAATCTGTAGTTTTGGATGTCAAAGATAGTAAGAAAAGATATGTTTAAGTAATGTGCTTGCTTTAAGAGCTCTGAAGTGTTTTTCTTTGCAGATCTTATATCCAGATAAGATATTATTAAAATGGGATATAAAGTATCTTCAACTGTCAAGAGACGCCATCGATAAGGTGGATCTTGTATTATCAAAATGTCACTTGATCTTCGTCTTAACGAAGAACTAGCTAGCTTTGTTCTCGCATATTATAAGATTAAATTCGATCATATTTTAAACATTCCTGTGAACTGAAATTTTGAAGCCAATCAAAATAATATTCAACCTTTTTTGTTTTGTTTTCATCATCATGATCAGCCTATCTCAGTCCACTGCTGAACATAGGCCTCCCTTATGGCACGCCACTGAGCTCAATCTTAAATAATACAAATATCCGGCCAGAAAAGACTACGGAATATTCCATTGGAACTAAACAAGGAACAAGAGTGTGATAACTACGTATTTCGCACTGCAAGCGGTACATATTACATTTATGTCAGTTATTTATATATCATGACGAGACCAATTTAAAAAATGCGGAACTGTATACCTCTTTAATGATACGGGCACGATACATGAACATCGACGCAAGTAGTAGATACCTATGTCATATAGTAAATGTTGATCATATTTCTGAAGTAATCTCTTATAAAGCACTCTCTGGTATCAGGAGAATGCTTTACCACATTTTTACTGTCAGTTCAATTCAAACTTACGTCACCCAGACCACTAAATTAACCCTCGGCTTTATCTTCATTAACATATCAAGAAGTCGTGTGGTAAAGTCTAGACTTCTAGATTTATCACATTCTTTCTGTATTTTCTTTTTGAATTCATCTATTTCATTTCTGCCAATCTGGTGCAATCCATTTATTAAACGTCTTGGTTATTGCGCTACAAAACTATAACTGCATCTGGAATATTTAAGTAACATTCATTTTATCCCAGTGTTGTCCTACTCGCTTTTTATCATTTCTCCAAAATATTTTAAAATGGTCCTTCATCAGGAGTTCAGATTGGGATGCTTACCACCTACTGGACCTACAGCTTTGAAATTTCCATGTCGAACAGCTAGCTGTTAGGTAATGGCTTTGGAAATCGTTTGGTTAAAATTGTTCATAAAAAGCAGCTTATAATATAAGGCATAAGAAACACGGAAATTAATATTATGGACTTTCATACATCGCTCAAAAACGAGACACTTGCATTACCTTGAGTCTTAAATTAATATTTAAGAGAAAAACTTGGCAATCGTCATGTTACACTAGGTTTCGACAAGCAAAATGTCTTTTTGTATCCATTGCGATTAGCTGTACTATACAAATGGTTTACTTTCAAAAGTAGAAAGACGTCCATTATATTCCTAGCATCTTGGGACAGCATGACAAGTATAGTTTTCCTATATTCGCATTACTCAACATTTTACATGGCCTACAGTGAATTCGGCTTGTATCTACATGTGTATGTTCCAACCTCGAATGTGAAAGGTATTTGTAATGTATAGTAGTGATTTATTGAGACACTAAGGTGTGCCAAGCATTTGTAAAACTTTTGATCCATATGAACCAAAAATTCATTGTTGTAAAACATTACTCCTAAATGACAAGGAGTCCTAAAGCTGTTGCTTTGTATTTAAGTTTATTTAAGGTGAGATTATTCTATGTATTTTAAACTATTTAATCTAACGACAGATTTTTCCTTTTACATTAAAAAACTACACTACACTACTACTACACTTACATTAAAAACCCGTTTTTATATTAAAAAACTGATGACAGAAAATTCTTAACGTATAACGCCTTCTCAAATAAAGGAAATTTCCGCGCCATCGCCATAAATTCTGCGTCCAACATAGAAAGTATACTTAATGCCTCCCACCACGATTGATTTCAATAAAATGCGACGCATCAATGTTACGAATCAACCGATTTGTCGTAACGAAAGCTTTAAAATAGTAATTGGGTCACAACGTAATTAGGTCGGTCGGCACCCGTGTCGAACATCTTATGGTTGCCATCGAATTAATTTTACCACAGGGAGTTTACTTAACGATCTAAGCCATGAATGAGGCGGGAAATCGGATGAGATGGCGTTTTACAGGAATTTAGTTGTACTACTGTAACTTACGATGTATTTCTTAATCGGGATGGGATGCCCCAAGGTGACCAAATATTATTCTGACCTACACTTGCGGTGTGCCGCGATCTGATGGATCCTCTAGTTCAATATATACCTAGTACCTATGTCATAAATGACTAAAATAAAGCATTTTCCTTTAACCCTCTTACTTATAAACAATGCTAAAATGTGTTTTATGATAAGCGCGTCTTAGGACTATTGAAATCTCTATTCTTAAACATGCAAACGACAGTGACAGGTGTAATTTAATCAATTGTTGAATAATGATAATTAATGTATTAGTAAGGGAAGTGTTTGACTAAAAACAATTATTTTAAGAAAGCAAGCATCTGTAAAACCTTAATGACTATTTTGTGTCACCTGAGGTCAAAGATCAAAGTTAACAACTTAACAAGAGTTGGTCACGTGAATCTGGGAGCGTATTGGAACAAATCTCTTTTCGTCACTTTTTATATTACATGCAAACTAATAACTCGATTCGATTTGAACAATGAATATTGAGCCTTATGCATTTTGTAGTTTTTTTCCTATTGACGATATAGTGTTGTTGGTTTCTGGGGGTAATCGAATCGTTGAAATTGATTATATTATGCGTGGGTATGCACTGATTGCTTTTGTTATTTGCTCATTCACTTTATTGTTTCTTTCATGGGGAGTTTCGTGATGTAATTGCTTGGATTTAGAATGCGTTTGTATATAAGGATTACTCCTCTAACTCATTTAGGTCATCCTTATCGTCGATCATGTTTTCTTATGAGTTCTGAGTTTAAAATAAAATATTCTCATGTTTTAACTGATATGTAGTACCTACTGATGACATCCTACTTGGTCTGTATATGAATAAACTATTAAGTTGATCATTAATTCGTATTTTATTTAACACGGTTTTTCGTGCTCAAGATTTTTGCAGATTCTGTTATTTGTATCAGTTTTAAGTACCTACAAACAATATTATCAGAAAAACTGGTGCATTCAGAGCAGACGTCACGGTCATGCTGCCTTTTTGCATTACGATGTTTTTCTTGTTCGTCTTTAGTACATCTCAGTCGTGAGGCAACAATATTTGCGTTTCCGACATCTTGCGTTTACGACAAAAGAGTATGAAATGCATAGCAATGTGCCTAAATTGTTGTAATTAAACCAAAACCATATTTAATTTTTTTTCTATTTCTTGAGTTTGATATTTACGCTTAATCGCGTGCCAATGCTATTCTCGGAGGGTATCATTTAAAATTCAAAGATTCATTGACTTCTCTGTTTCGAAAATCAATGTTGAAATTTTACGTTCGTTACTCGTACATTTACACGGGTATTAGAGAATACAACACTATACGTTATTTTCATGTCATCTATACTCCCACTATTATTTTTCTTGTAAGAATCTCGAGTCTACTGTCTACTGCAAGGGACCAGCTAATGCATCACGTGAGATCCAACTGACTTTAATATGGCAGTGAATAAACTTCTAGTCGCCTCTGTTGGCGCAATCTGCATACTGAATCAGATAAGGCGTTCCTTACTAGTTCTTGACCGTACAGCGGGCGCAGTGGCTTTCTGAAGGTCGCAGGTCGAACACATATTTGTAGAGCCGGAGAGTTTCTTGGAATTGAAACTGAGGTGTTTGTTCAATTCGTCTTTACTTAAACCAAAATAGGAGAGATTCTAGTATGTGGTAACAACTTTATCAGTTTTATGTTGTGTATTGTATCTGTCTTCTACTCCAAGATTCTAAAGGATATAGAATATATGATACCATACAATATTTTTACGGAACTTCGATGATTATTCAATGTTGAGATATCATTGATACAGTTTTTTTTAACCCTTCTCCCCCACACTCGGAATTTCTCTTGTATGGTGAGTGAGTTTCACAAACATGAAATATCACACACACAAACACCTGAACTCTGGACAAACATCTGCGGATCTCGCAAATTTGTGTCCTGCGAGGGAATCGTACCCGCTACCCTCCCGCAGCAGTCCAATCACTTAGCTACTGCACCAATCAGGTCGTTAAGTTGTATGTATAAAGCGTAGTACATACATATATAAAGTGACGCCTGTTTCCCTGAGGGGTAGGCAGTATTTCATATAGCTTCAACACCTGTCAACAATCAGTCCGCGAGACTTCAACGCATATATTAGAGTGCTCATGAGAAATATTCAGGGATAAACAGAAATTGGTCAAATGTGACAATGACGTTCTAATTAAAACAATACTTGTGAGCCTACTTGCTGCAGTCATTGCCTTCATATGAGGCACCGTTACTAGTTACCGCTAGGTGTTAATAACACAGATTGAAAATAGTACCTACCTTGACACCCGTTTTTTTTGCCTTTACCATTGGTGTTGCTGATGTCCGGTATAAAAAACTTTGTGTTGATTTTAATCTTACCACAACATGATGATTAAATTTAAATTTGGACCTATTGAATTGATTAAATTTAAGCAGGAATGGCTTCGTTCGATTGTTTTCTTTGAAATATTTACGAATCGATAAAAGAAAATTCTTTATGAAATAAACAACAAATGCCAAAACGTCTGTATTTTTCCCTAGTAACCCAATTACAGGGATATCTTCTATGCCGTTGGGATATCATTATCGTCAAATTAATCCGGTTCACAGACTTTGGGTCTAGGCAGGTCTTAACAACTATTATATATTATCTGACACCTAACTCAAAATAGAGTATAACTAGGATTAAAAAAAACGTCGGCCCTAGGAATTCTCCTAATGGGTACGTTTCACAAACATGAAATATCACATACACAAACATCCAGACTCGGCAATCATCTGCGGATCGAACAAATTTTTACCCGTGCGGCCCTCAACCCTCAGCGCAGCAATCCAATCGCTTAGCAACGCCAAACATGTCGTCGATGGAAACTATAGCGCCTGTTGCTATCACAATACACGATATGTTCTTCTCCAATTCGTTAATCTAAAATTCAGTTGCTTCGGACTTCGGTATGATAGTGTTACAACAACATCCGAGTACAGGAGGACACGCGTCGCAGACGACTCTCAAATAACGTACAATACAATTGTATTGTAGTCCGTCGTTCTGTATACGTTCCAATATACCGCTTATTATTGTTATCGCTAACACAGAATACTATTCAGGACTGTGACAGTACGCATCCTACAAATTATATTTTGTACTGGTACAGATGAAGTACCTACTAATATTTTAGAAGTATAGATTTGGTTAAAAACATAACATCACGCCCGTATTCCCCGAAGGGGTAGGCAGAGGTGCACATATAGTACACCCACATTTCGCCAGTTATGATTTAGGTCCCAATGTAATAGGGGGCGAGGCTATTGCCATCAACCGGGCACAAATCCAGACTCCGTGCTGCTACTGAGAATTACCTAATAGAAAAACCCAGTAACACTTTGCCCGACCCGGGATTCGAACCCAGGACCTCGTGCTTAGCAGTCGCGCTTAGCAACCACGAGACCAACGAGGCAGTAGGTTTGGTTATTAAGAGGATGAATGAAAACTTATAATGGGAGCTATAGTTAAGATGTTTGTCGCATAATGTACCACTAACACATAACTTTGACATAAAAACAAATGAGTAACCTTTGGAGTTTCTTGCCGGTTCTTCTCCATTGGAATGACATTTTGGAACCGTGCAACTAGCATCCTAACGTTTCATTAGCGCTTGTAATAGGTTTACATGAAATAAAAACATTTTGAATTTGAATTTAATGTAACTAAAAATTGTAGGCGAAGGAAGAAATATGCATGAGTTTCTTTGCTTAATTTAAACGACAATTAAACTTACTACTAAATGTACTACTCTTACTATCAAACCTTATTTTAATGAGCAAAAAGAGTTTTTACCTTCTTAACTATTAGTAGAACTTGTCTGAAGATTTTATGTAATAATAATGATGAACCTGCCTGTAGATGATTGGTTAACACGCCTAACCGAAGCATGAATCCCTTAGACCTTGACGCGTACGACATTTAAAGAGCAAAGATGAATTGATTTACTGACGATAAAGACAACGGCATATTTTAGATTATTGTACATTGTAAAAGCAACTCTCTAAAATGTATAAGTACTAAAAACTATTGTTGTAAAAAACTTTTAATATTGTAAAAATTGGCATGTGTAATACCTACTTGTCCCTATGTACTAATATTAAGTAACTTAGTTATATTATCTACTACTATCCCGGTTATACTCACGTCGATATTCGGGAATGCCCGACTAGTTTCGGACTAACGGAGCCCTTATTCATATATAGCAGTTCGGCTCGCGACTCCGCCGCGTCACCTGCTCATGAATAAGAGCTCCGTTAGAGTCCGAAACTAGTCGGGCATTCCCGAATATCGACGTGAGTATAACCGGGATATACATATAGTAGATAATATGGATAACACATCGAAAGTTATTATAGTAAACTTAGTTATAATAGCCAAGTAATATTTTCGCATGCATAAAAGCCCAATGTAGCGACCTATATCGTAACATTAACACCTATTGTAATGAATACCTACATAGACGAATAAAGACATTTGAATACGAAACCTTATCGAACAAGATTCAGTTTCAACGAACAAATCGGTGTTGAATATCAAAACGTACTGTTACGACCTCCAGTTATATTATTATAGTTAACTTTCGCTTTTAAACCCCACGTAGTTAACTAATTGGTTTGAAGGCACTTTGATAACGTTATTGTAAACGAGAAGCAGTAGGTTAAACCTTTTCTGAAACTATAATAGAGCAAACTGCTCTACGACTGCCTCGTTGGTCTAGTGGTAGCTAAGCGCGACTGCTGAGCACGAGGTCCTGGGTTCGAATCCCGGGTCGGGCAAAGTGTTACTGAGTTTTTCCATTAGATAATTCTAAGTAGCAGCACGGAGTCTGGATTTGTGCCCGGTTGATGGCAACAGGCTCGCCCCCTATTACATTGGGACCGAAAAAACATTACTGGCGAAATGTGGGTGTACTATATGTGCACCTCTGCCTACCCCTTCGGGGAATACAGGCGTGATGTTATGTTATATAATAGAGCAAAAATAAGGCTTGATACTGAAGCAAGGATGTGACAGAAAACACCAATAGTTTTGGTGTAGGTATTCCTAGTAAATATTGTAGTCTTATTTCCTTTAAATCTAGGAGATATTTTATGATAGGTACTGTTACCATTTTCAAGCTCGAAAATTAGAACAATGGGTCTGTAACAGTAACTTCATCTTCCAAAACATCAAAATTTTTTACGTAGATTTGCCGGCAACAAAACGCATAAATAATTTGTCTGGTCTTGGTATGCTAGAAACTATACCTTCTTACAAAATACACCAAACTACTATAAACGAGTATATTCACATGCAGTGCATTACTGCTATCTCTCTCATTCGTAGGTACTTAACTAAATGTTAATGACTATCTTCACCATATCGCCTATCTGATATTAGCCCACGCAAACAAATATTTTCTATACGAAATCCTACTGACGTATACTATGACGTAGGTCTCACAATTTGGTTATTTCTGATCGCTCAGATAATATTTAAGTGGTTAATGAAAAGCCAATAAAATAATAACAAAGTGTGATAAGTTTTATGTGGGTTTTTATTTGTGAATTCGTACAGGTTAAAGTAAACTATCGATAAATAAACTTTGTTAAATTACCCGATTCGCAATTGAAAAATGATGCTGAAATTGATAAATGAAATGACTGAATTTGACGACTCGATTGGCGCAGTGGCTAAGCGATTGGACTGCTTCGCTGTTGGTTCCGGTTGCGGGTTCGATTCTCGCACGGGACAATTTTTTGTTACGAACCGCGATGTTTGTCACGCGTCTTGTTGGGTGGGATATTTCATGTACCTATGTGAAACGCAACCTAGACACAGAAGAAATTCCTAGTGTGGCGCAACGCCGACGTTTTGTAAAAAAAAAAAAAAAACAACTAGCGGCGTATTCGTATAGAAGTCACTATACGAAGCTAAGTTTTGAGGCAGTGTGCATGCAACTGAATTGTGATTGCAAATGCGTTATGTAGTCTTAGTTCTTCGTGAAGGTAGCAATGTAGCCATGATTTTTATTTCTAAGAATTCTAAGTACATTTACTAAGTCCTATTAACTAAAGCACTCACTCTAGCTTATGCGACGATACAATCATACTTTAGATTAAAAGCCGTAGCCTTGCGTACGTTAAGTTATAACAACAAAACATTTGCCCTAATTAATCCATTGTTCAATGCCACGGACTTCAAGTGTTTCATATTTCCTTAAAACTTATAAGCTTTACTCACAAATTGGTCCGTGTATATTCCTAACCTAATTACTTACATTTATAGCAAGCATACATACATGTGTATAAAATTATGAGTAACGCTGTCGCTAACAAAAATAACTCAGTCATGGCATTCGGGGTCTTGAGGTAGGTAAACCACGGTGTTATTGGTACCAACGATAAGGACCAACGTTTAGTTCAAGTTCAAACGAAAACAGAACTGTGTAGGTTTGTGTAGAAAATAGAAACGTTTTGGCTCGAGAGCTTGCCGAAAAGTGATGTTAGAAAATTGGAAAATTTAACTCGTGTACATTTATTTCGATTTCTAGTAAGTACGTATTCTTATATACACATATTTACCTTTAAATGCATGTAAATAGCTGTTTAATGTAAAGCGATGTTGTACATAGGGAAAATTGTTTTTATGTGAGACGAACAGAGGTTAGTTCTAGGTCACTTACTTCAAGTGTGTTGTTTATGTATTATACGTATAAATTATTCTTTTGACGATATTTTATGAGAATAACGAGAGTACAAAAACTCTACATGAAATACTAGCCAATAATAATTGCTTTCAAAAGCCCTTATATATATTTATCATTCTAAAATTATCAATATAGGCCTGAACTACCATCATGCGATACTGCATGCTGCTGTACTGCAAAGGTCTTATGAGTAAATGTGTTTTAGAAGTATTTTCTATATACTTTCTTCTCCACGCAATAAAATTCACCAACTAGCTTAGGAGTAACTTTTGAACCATATTTACAAACACTGTACAATTCGATCAACTCCAAACCGGTCATTTAACCAAGCAGGTCTTATCTCTGATTTAAGTGACCTGGTTTTATTTGATAACCTTTATATTAGTTTACCCAACATTATGTACATCATAGGTTAAATTTTTCCTGTTTAACAACGGCCGGTTGCGAAATAACGACTCGATACTGTTACCGCGGCCTAAATAACTTGTGCAGGCGGAAATTTATTCCATTTTAATTTAATACTGGGCTTTGTGTTCAACTAGCTTGGCTTCAAATATTTCTTGTAGTGCAGTGCTATGTGAAAAGTCTTTTGTCCAGTCCTTTATTTGTTACATGCCTTTGTGGAGTACGATCTGTCATGTGTATGTAGACATGTTTGGCAAACTTATTTACAGTTTATTTAAGCAATTTCGTAGGCATAAGAATGGCAATAATAGTAAAAAAGTATTTACATTAACAACTTAGGTAGGTACGATAGCTGTCGTTAGCCATGCTGCCAATGCAGTAATAATCGAAAACAAGCTGTGAATAAGGGCTTCCTGATTTCTTAATGTTATTTCAAATGGATCTAAAAACGTCAAAAACCTATTTAATCTATTGAATTCGAATTTTTGTTTTTTTTTTTAAATTAGGATTCTATTTTCGTGTTTAGATTCCATGAAAAATTTGTTTCGATCCTGGCCAGTGTTAACTTTGCCTATGAGACTCTACTTTACAAAACTAGAGAATACAGACCTATTTCAAAGGCTACTGCATTGTTAAGAGCATTTACGTGTACAACACATTTTATTTATCAACATAATCTCACTACGCTAGCTCATTTAAATTACATACCTACTAGTGTTAATTGGCGTGAAATGAATGCGTGGCCAGTTTCTTTTTTGTTTCATCTAATTAGATGTATACTCTTTTGTAAATTATGGACGTTAATGGAAATTAGGAATGCATTTTATTTTGTTTTGAGACCAGCCTAGGTACCGTGCAGTAAGTTTGATGAACTTAAATACAGTCAAAGGCACTTTGATTTTGCTAACACTACGACAAATGTCTTGACCAGAAACAATTATAATTGTTTGTATGCTAGAAAAAAATTTAACCTTCTACGGCAGTCGGTAAAAACAACATAACGTTTATTCGAAATACAAATGAAGTTATCGTTATCAAAACATATCAAAGAAGAAGAAGCTTTATGTGAGTTTTGATTACTGCTTCACACGTCTTGCAACTAAAAGTTAAGATTCACAGTTGACCTATTGAGATGCGGTGAAGCATACGAAGATCCCGCGTCCCTTAACCTAGGGTAGCTAGGGGGATACCCTGGAGTTTTAGCCGGTAGGAGTCATACCCCTTCGTCAGCCCCGAACGGAAGTCATCTATTAAATTTTTCTCAGTAAAAAAGGTACCTACTGAGGAGGTATGTAAATGCAACTCCAGACTTCCAAAACTAATCGAACACACCCCATACCTATACAAATGACCGAAAGGCAAATAATTAGGTCACGGTGTTTACCCACTCATTAATTACTAAACAGATTTCCCTTCTGTGTTTACTTAACAAGATAATGTTTTTTCCTTCCACGATTTCTAAGTAACACGAAAAAGGTTAAACTACTTAACTTGATGCAAACTATCGGACGCGATTGAAACAAATGGGCCAAAGAAATGAATTTCTCAATTTAGATAGGTCATAGGCACATTGATGGGCACATCATACTGGTTTACTACCTACACGTTAAAATACAGTTCATAGTCTTGTCAATTAGACGTCAATAGCGCTCCTATTCCTTCCGTGGCACTATCGATGACGATCTAAGTCACAAAAGACGGAGACGAAGAGACCAAGACGGATCTGTGATTAAAATTATACACTCTTAAGTAAAACCAGCAAAAATACTTAAGTACAAAGTTTATTTAGACTAGGAAACGTTTGAAAAGTAAGCTGTTTTTCATTTTCCTTGGCTTTGCTTAGCTCCTAACTTTTCCTTAACCTTAAAATAGTCTATAAACATATTAATACTGTTATTATAAAGATAAAGAACGTACGTTTCACTTGACTACCATTTTCAAGTTTCAAGGTTGCCTCCGGGCATCGAGGCGAAGAAATATTAAAATCATATTTTCTATTTACACACAGAACTGTTAGTAAACAGTTACATCGTTCAATATTACCTAGTCATTGTATATAGGTAATCGATTTAATCGGTTCTTTGTTCTTTGCTCCAAAGAGGCAGTATTTGTTAAATACGGCTATTTTTAATATGTTTACTGTGTGAACTGTGGATAAGGGCTCATAGCTACTATAATTACTCCACAGATAAATATTGGTTGCTGAGACCTAAATAAATAGTGTAAAGTAGTCGATTACTTATAATTAACTGTAGACAAAGGAACATTACAAATGTGTGCGATAACAGCGTAAGGAAATGGAAGGCCAAGAAAAATTGTGATTTCCAAACAGATAGTGGCCGTTCAGCTCTAGAAACAATCATAATTGTTCTCGCCTTAAACTCATGTTCAGCATGTTTACAACACCAGATTTCCCTTTTTAAAATACGACGATATTTAAAATAATAGTTTTCTGTCCATTCATCAAAGATCTGCCCCCTTACCATGAACTCTTAAAGCCGCATTACACTGCACATAGCGGTGTGTCGCTTCACATCGTAAACTGTCCTGTTTTAAGAGTTCATGGTACGGGGGCAGGGTCCCTACCTGCATGCAGACGACCACCAGTTTTGATTTTAATTTACAAGAGCTCCTTGATGATGACATCACATGTAATAAGAGTTGGGAAGGCATTCCCTACGAACAGCAACTTAAATTGTACCTTTAACACTGGCTATCACTTATTAATTATGTTATTGGCTATTGTTCAGTTAAGATTACGAAAACTGATTATAATTAATATTAGCCCGTACCCACCGCAGAGCAAAGGCCTCCCTTCCTTTCTTCCACTCGTCCCTGTCTGCTTATTCGACGCCAGTCCTTTCGGTAGGAGTCTAGTTCGTCATGCCATTTTCAACAAACGAATAACAACTTAAAAAATATGCTGTGTAACTGTTCTCCGAAATGCCGTGTAGGCAATTGTGCTGTGTAGAATTACCAACTAGAATCTTGAGTACTTTTAAGTGCTCAGAGATTAGAAAAAGTTTTTATTGAGATTAAATGTAAGGGAAACAGCCAATCTCACATCTTACGCTCAAAGTAATGAAAACTAAAACATCGTTACAAATATCTCTAATCCACTAATCTAACGTTTTGTTTCCAGGGAACAAACAAAAGACTATCAGATGACATGGTGCTTCTGGCGACGGAGGCGGCTGGTGGTGGCGCTGCTGGCGTTCTTCGGCTTCTTCAACGTGTACGCGCTGCGCGTCAACCTGTCTGTGGCCGTGGTCGCCATGACAGAACCTGTAGCAACAACACTGGATAATGGGACTGTTGTGTATGTGAGTAATTATAGAAGTTATCATCCTTAACTTACGTTATTGCGAAAATACATGTTTGCGAACTTATTATAACTTAACGCAGAACCAGTGACCACATTATGTGAATACAGCATAACCATGACAAAAGGGCCAAAGATCGAGCTTAGTGGCGTGCCATAGAACAGACCTATTTCCATCAGTGAACAGAAATAGGATGATAATGAATAATCTATAATCCTACTGACACGAAACTGACATAATATCTCTCCCAGAATATTAACACTGTTGGTAATTTATCGACAAATTATATTAGTATTTGAATATCTTTCTCATTTATATTATCTCATAATTTAAACATTATACATCAATAGTTCGTTTGTTTCCCCTGTACCTAAATATACAACCTCCTTCTACCTTGACAGTATAATCAACAGATTCAACAACTATTCGGAACCTATAGCTGGACATTGGCCAAAAACTCGCAATATTTACAATAGTCTTATCCTAGATAGAACATAAACAACTTGATATCACTCAAGTGTTTTGTTCATCGGTCCATTGGCACCACTAAATTATCCTTCATAAACACTAAGAGGCTCTTAATACGCCAAAATGGAGTATTTACTGCTTCCACTAAATCGAAAGCACTTACATGTAACATTATCTCATTAATTTTCTTAATATGTCAACTTGAAACGTTACCAAATACACTCGGAACTTATGTTAGCTGTATTACTTGTACTATTAGTTATTCTATATTACTAAAGAGCTGGAGCTTACTATTTATTAACCTGTTCTAGCTCCGCCCCGCGGTGTTACCCGCTACATTTTTTGGGATAAAAAGCCTATGTGTTAATCCAGGGTGTCAGCTACCTCCATATGAAAATTTCATTAAATCCATTGTATAGTTTTTACGTGAAATGTACGGCTGTTTACATAGTTATCAGTAGCTCTATACAGGTCATAATAATAATAATTGTTTTTTTAAGTATTCTTTAAATATGAACTAGTTATAAAGTAATAAAGAATAATAAAGATATTTCTTTTATTGCTGTAATGTTATTATTTTATATCCAAGTATTATATCACAGGTTTTATTTTTAATCATTGTCTCGTGATTATGTCGTAGTATTTATATTAGATAACACATAACATAATATAGAACTCATCGTAAACGTTCCTAGTAAAGTACCTACAAAGGTTTTTCCATTATACGTCCCACAAGTCGAATAGAAGAGGGAGATTTTTAAGGTGCCTTATATATACCTACTTACAAACCACTGGCACATCTCTAGTCGTATCAAAGGCACTCTACTTCTAAATCTGCCCTCTTACCATGAGCTCTTAAATCAGGACAGTTTACGCCGCATTACACTGCACGTAGGAGCGTCTTGCTTCCACATCGGGGTAACTGCCAGTAGCAACACGGAGTCTGGATGTGTGCCCGGTTGATGACAAGGATCACCCCCTATTACATTAGGACCTATAACATAGCTGTTGAAATGTGGCTTTGCCTACTGCTGCTTAGTTAAGTCACCTTGACGTTTTGTGTAGGTGTGAGACTATATTAAATTAAATTGCATTATTTCCAGATTCCAGAGTTCGACTGGAGTTCCCAAACTAAAGGCCTGGTGTTGAGTTCTTTCTTCTACGGGTACCTGATCACGCAGCTGCCCGGCGGCTGGCTCGCGGCTAAAATAGGAGGTAACAGGTTCGTTCCGTTTTATAGAACAATAAACCAATTATATGATATGATATTTGTGTCAAGTCTATGCGTAGTGTGCCTATGTGATATTATGTGCCGAACGTCGTAGCCTTGTGTTAAAAAAATAACAACCTTGTTTTCTTCATTAAACGACGAATTTAACGATACTCAATAAAATAGCATTTTTTAAAAAAACATCCACAGATTAACTCTTAAGAACAAAGGACATAAAAACTATCAAAATTTCCAGGGTGTTCGCGATAGGCATTGGAGCGACGTCTTTACTGACGTTATTCACGCCGCCGTTAGCACACACCAGCACAGCCCTGCTGATAGCCGTCAGAGTCATCGAGGGGTTGTTTGAGGTAAGTGGTATACTGCTAGGTATATTATGTGTTTGTTTTAACATCACATCCCCGTCGCCACCGCTGGGTATACGAACGTAGGATTAAGTGGAACCGCCGATAGCTAGGTTCGCCCCTTATTACATTGGGACCAACATTATTGGCGAAATGTGGTTGTATGAAACCATAATATGTATGGTTTGGGGACATTTTCCACTTTTTCCTACAAAAATCGGTCACCGATAATGATCATGAGCGAGAGCAGCCGTAACATTGTAATTGGAAGAGTTCAAGTAACCACACTCCTCCTCAGGGTGTGACATACCCATGTATCCACGCGGTGTGGTCCCGCTGGGCGCCTGCCTCGGAGCGCGCGCGGCTGGCCACGTTCGCCTTCAGCGGCAGCTACGCCGGCACCGTCGTGTCCATGCCGGTGTGCTCGTTACTGGCGCACTACACCGGCTGGCCCGGGATCTTCTATGTCTTTGGTAAGTATATCCGTTGCAAATACTTCACACTAGTATTGGTTTTGGGGCATTTTCCGCACTTAGCTGCATGATTGGGCCATTGTCCGTCTTAATAATTTATAAAGACGAAAGTTTGTGATTGTGTATGTATGTTTTTTACTTGTTAACGCTCAAACGCCTAGACCAATTTTGATGTAATTTGGTATGGAAGTAACTGATACCCTGGGTTACAACATAGGCTGCTTTTTATCCTTATAAAGTGTAGCGGGTATCACCGCGGGGTGCAGCTAGTAAAAAACGATGATGAAAATATAATACAAATAATATCGCCCAAAAACACGATACATAGATATACCTACCTAGCTTAAACAAACTATAGTATTGAGTTCAGTTTGAAATTATTTGTATGTAATTTTCTATTTTTATCAACACTCCATTTTACCTTACTTACTTTTAATTATAATTGTTAATCACCTTTGATTATATCAGAGAAACAGTCTGACCAAGATTCAATCTCTAGCGTTAATGTTAGAATGACTAGCGCCATCTGTACAAAACAAGACAAACTATGTTAAAAATATTTTTTATTGTTTATTTTTCTTTTTACAGGTATTATGGGACTAGTGTGGACAACAATATGGTGGCTAGTGGTGAAGGAATCACCCGAGAAGGACCCACATATCACTCCAGCGGAACTTAAATATATTCAGGTACAAATTGATACCCAGACACAAGCCCCTCATTTGCCCATCTTCCTTTTCATGTAATGTGTCAATGTGTACAAATGAAATGAAATCCTACAATATTTTGTATAAACCCGACTGCAGTTTTGCACATTAGCATTACGGTGGACATGTGCAATTACCTTGATTACCGGTCGAATTAAATGGGTAGCGTCTAAAAACGGTACTATGATGCGCGCAGTCTTTGAAATCGAACCCACTTACTTATAAACATTGTCAGAGTTAAACCATGACAATTGAGCGATACTATTAAGAAAGAGTGCCGAGTGGTAATCGGCTTAGAATTGACCACCCCCTATCCTTCCGTGGGTGTCGTAAGAGGCGACTAAGGGAAAAACCAGAAGATGGTCAGCAGCATCTTCTGTAACTTTACCACCAATACTGCGATCCCCAAGCCGCTTGCCAAGCATGGAGAGTATGGCACCCCCCTCCCTTACTTAAAAGGGGGATGTTCAACAGTGGACGTCTTCCAGCTGATAATGATGATTAAGAAACCTGTCGTTATCTTTCAGGATTCCAGAGGTACTCAAGCGGTGGAAGGCTCTAAGATCCGTCACCCGTGGTCTGCGATGCTGACGTCAGCGCCCGTGTGGGCGATAGTGATGGCGCACTTCAGTGAGAACTGGGGGTTCTACACGCTACTCACCTTCCTGCCTACTTTTATGCAAGGTGACATAATCTATTATGATAATGAAACTTGTTCTCTTTAATAAATAAAGACTGCCTCGTTGGTCTAGTGGTTGCTAAGCGCGACTGCTGAGCGCGAGGTCCTGGGTTCGAATACCGGGTCGGGCAAAGTGTTACTGGGTTTATCCATTAGGTAATTCTCAATAGCAGCCATGCCAGGTTCGTAACAAATCAAAATCCATTGTCACTGCATATTAACCCATGTGTTCATCATCATCAGCCGGAACACGTCCACTGTTGATCAAAGGCCTCCCCCTTGGGGCGGGGGAGGCGGGAGTTGCCATAATCCCCAAACAAGTGGCTTGGGGATCGCAATATTGGTGATGAAGTTACAGAAGACGCTGCTCCCCATCTTCTAGATTTTCCCTTAGTCGCCTTTTACGACTCCGACTGGAGGAAAGGGGGTTGTCAATTCTAGGTTGGATACCACTCAGCATCCATGTGTTGACATCTGTTAATAATAACCAATTTTACTGCATTTCCAGACGTTTTTAAGTTCGAGACGTCCCAGACAGGCTTCCTGTCGGCCGTGCCGTACCTAGCGATGGCCATAGTGCTGCAGGTGGCCGGTCACATCGCCGACTGGCTGCTCAGGAGGGGCGTCATGTCCAGGACCAATATCAGGAAGCTGTTCAACTGTGGAGCGTTCTTATCGCAGGTATGTTAATTCAATTAGGATATCCGAGTGGTATGACCGTTGGATTGCCAAGTCAAAGACCACCTACACTGTTCTCACATAAAATATTGAGCTTGTCTGGACTTTAAAAGAGACCTTGACCGCTAAGTTTGTTTCGGTATTTCTTCTCGGAGGTAGTCAGTTAGGAAATGCCGATGCCATCTAGTTTTAAAAAATATCACGAGTAAAAGTGTTTTTTTTGAAACCTATTTGCTAAAATAAAATCATTTATCATTTAAAGGTCGCAAGTTTTAACCTCGGCACGCACCAATGTCTTTTCGAATTTATGGGCGTACAATAATTCGTTATCAATTGCGAAAACGGTGAAGGAAAAGATCGTGAGGAAACCGGTACACCTGAGAAATTTCTCAATTGTATAGGTATATAGCCATTTCAGAGGCCTATAACAGGTGGCTTGAACTCTGAATCTAACTAAAAATCAGTATCAAATAATAACAAGTGTGTACAAATAATTCCGCCGAGAAAAATGCCGAGTGGTATCAGGCCTAGAATTGTCCACTCCCTTTCTTCCGTGGATTTCGTAAGAGGAAGACTAAAGGAAAATCCAAAAGATGGGCAGCAGCGTCTTCTGTAACTTCACCACCAATACTGCGATCCTCAAGCTTGCCCATCGTGGGGATTGTGGCAATCCCCCCCCCCCCCCTTACCTAAGGGGGAGACCTTTGTTCAACAGTTATTGCCTTTCGGCTGATGATGTATAAATAATTTCAGACTATATTCACGGTGGCGGCAGCATACGCTTCGACGGTCACGTGGTGTGTCGTATACCTGACTATCGCCGTCGGGCTCGGTGGATTCGCTTGGTCGGGATTCAGGTAAATATTCTAGTTAATTTAGTTCCTAAAAACTTTAGAGCCTTGACGTCATCGTCCATCGATTTTTTTTATCTAAGCTATTGGACTAAGTCAACTTACTATATTATACAATATTCTATTTACAAGAGTAACCTTTGGAGTTTCTTTTCGGTTCTTCTCCATAAGAATTACATTTTGGAACCGAGCAACTAGCAACGTGACTTTTTATAAACGCCTGTAATCGCTCACACTAGCCTTACTTAACACACAAGGTATTAACAAATTCTCTATAGTAATAATAACATAATTGCAGTGTGAACCACCTGGACATCGCGCCCCCGCACGCCAGCATCCTGATGGGCCTCTCCAACACGGTGGCTACACTGCCCGGCATCATCAGCCCGCCACTTGCGGGTTCCATCGTCACTGACAAGGTACTACATCATAATTATAATATACTTACTGCGCCCCGCAGTGCTACCCGCCACATTATTTCGGGATAAAACGTATCCATACCAAATTTTATCAAAATTGATCCAGCCGTTCCCGAGTTTTACTTTTTCTACTTCTATAACAATAACTTCAACATTACAGACGGCGGAACAATGGCGGGTCGTGTTCTTCATATCCAGCGCCATCTATCTGATCGGTGCGGTAGTCTACGGTATCTTCTGTTCGGCGGAACTACAGCCGTGGGTCGTCGAAGTTGATTCGGACGCGAGCTTCGACACAGATGGCGCCTCCGTCACCACCACAAGGGGCTACGACAACAAGGGCTTAGACCAGAACTCTGAAATGTAAATGTGATACATGTACAGTTGGACCAAATTAGTTACCATGAACACGCATGCGCAGAAGGCAGATTAATAAAGATGTCAAGAAATTATGGACCTTAACGCAAATTGATTAGGTTCAAAATAGAATGAGGTAAATTCAAATGTGCGTTTACTTTCGTGGCATTTCTATCTGATCAATATTAGCTCCAATATACATGTCTTATTAACCCGATTAATAACGATGTCAAGAAAATATGCACCGTAACTTAAAGGGGTTAAGTTCAAAATAGAACGAGACATATATCTGGACAATATTAGCACACAATTTACGCACGTTGACGCATATTTGAGTAAAATACTTTGTGAGTTTTGCCAAACCTGTGTAGGTGAGTCTTTGTAACATGCACATGGTACAACTGTATATATGTGATAAATGTTATTGGAAATGTAGGAACCATGAGTAAAGGGACAAGGCTTAATGGCTGTATAATGTATTAAAAAATTGTTAATGGAAGTTATAGACTGTTTTATATATATGTATGAAATTGCTTATACAAACTCCTTCCGCACAATCCTGCCGTCTATGTTAAAAAGGGCACAACTAACATTTTTTTTTAAATATTGAGAAATAAGAGCATTTTTTTTTGTAAGTTGCCGGAGTGCCCTTTATGCTTATGCTATCTTTGTTTATTTAGCTGCTAAAATATAAAAAAACAGTCAGATAGGACTTTTTTTGATTCCGAATAAGTATATAACTCAATATTGTAAATAAAAAATGTTAGTTGTGGGCTTTTTAAATAAGAGGGCAGAATTGTTTTATGTAACTCCGCTGTTTATTACCAGAAGGCACAAAAAATATTGTTTACAATACATATCAAATAACATTTTTGAGATTGTAGTAGGTATGCTTTTGAGATTGATAACATATTTCATAAGACCTCTTTGCTTTGCCAATTTGGGAGCGTTCATTCCTAATATGTGTGGACCAATATCCGCAATGTTTTAGACTTGTTTTGTTATAAATATATAAGTTCTGTAGTCATGTACAACTCCTGACTTGCGCTTACTACAACCGTAATTAAAAACCCGTAGTGCCACTGTAAAATGTAACTAAATAGTGCGAGTTTAAACTCCATATTTGAATGATATATCTTCATATTTGAAATAAGATTTAGGAAACCCTTCATAACTGTACGATTTTGACCTCTATTGTCAAAGAGACATGACAAATGACAGCTGCAATAAAATTTTGTTTGGTGAATATGTTATTGCGTTGAATGTTAACCTTATCTCGACAGAATAAGGGTCAAAATCGATTGAATAAACTATAAATAAGTTTGTTTTCAATTCTAATGTTACAAGTGGAAGTTTAGTTATTTTATTTACGCCATGTTTATTATGTTAAGCTTTAATGTGTTGTCTGACCGTCCATGTATTGCTATTATTGTATTGTTTCATATACATTGATACGTAAGTGGTGAGAATGCTATCGATTTTATCTGTGTGAAGTGGCAATGTATGTTATTATTATACCTCGCATGATTGAATGGGTTTGTAGCCCCTCAACTCTCAAATAAGAAAAAAAATCCTTGAGAGTGTATACACGATTTTCTTTGTCTGTATAATAGCTTATTGTTTTTTTAGTGTTTAAGTTCGTAAAGTATATCTATCCATTCCATGCTATACTATACCAATTGAGTTTTTAATCACCAGCAAAATATGTCTATTGTTTTTTTTTAAATAAGATATGATACTAAAATATTTACAAATGTCATCACAAAGCTGTCTAATATTTAATGATGTTATCATAATTATGTGATACATGTTTCCTTTTTTGAAATTTCATCAACTTTTTTTTTTACTGTAAGCCAAGATTTTCTGCCAGTGTTAAAAATACTTGTATAGTTTGGTTTCTGCATTCCTTGTGTATATAATGTATAATGACGTTATAGATCTGCTTCTACGTATTACTTTTTGTGATAATGATTAGTTTTAAGTATATATGAATTATGAAATCATTTCATTTATTTTTAAGACATTGTATTGACTACCTTGCTGGTCTAGTGGTCACATGGCGACTGCTGAGCACCAAGTCCTGGGTTCGAATCTTGGGTCGGGCAATGTGTTACTGAGTTTTTCTATTCGATAATTTGATTTTCAGTAGCAGCACGAATATAGATTTGTGCCCGGGTGATGGCAATAGGCCCGCCCCCTATTACATTGGACCTTAACATAACTGCCTACCACTTCAGGGAATACAGGTGTTATGTATATTGCATGTTGTCAAGGTGGACAGCCACATGATGGCAAATTGCTGAAAAAAAAATGCTTTGACAATGATTCTGAAAGTTAAAGAGATACTTGCATATTAAATCCACTAAGCAGTTACTACAGGATATTTTGTAGAAGAAAATCATAGTAAAATTGCTCAATTTAGAAATCACTAGGCTAAAAAAATACCTAGCATATGTACTAATATCCTGGTGCATATAATTAAGAAGTAACTTGACGTTAATAAAAGGAGGTTTAATCTTGCTAAGGATTTCACTAGCCAGATGGTCTCTGACTTACTGAATATAAAAACTATACGCGAATGTATACAATCTGTCCGATGCTACGTGGTTACCGCAAATCAGTATCTGCGAGGTTAAGCCGTGCTCGCCGCGGTCAGTCTTGTGATGGGTGGCCGTTTTCATGTCGAGACCCCTCCGTGCTTTGGAAGGCACGTTAAGCCTTTGGTCCTGCGCCTGTTCTCTCCGGTCGTGTCGGTCTACCGTCCCATAGTATAACGTGCACCTGTGTTTACGCGCATACTTGTGTACTATAATATCTCCTGCGTTGTTGGCTAACCTCAGATGGCAGACAGGCCGCCATGACAGAAATGCGGTCAGGACAACATAATACTATCCGATGGAAGTATACGAATTAAATAGAATTTGAAACATGCTAATCGATTTACAACTTTATTTCCATGATGTTAAATTCCTTATTTAGTTTTAGATATTACAAAATATTGTTTTGTATGTATTGCCGCTTTGAATGTTACCGTATGCTGTATTATTAAGGATATATTTTGTAAATGTTGTGTGTGAGATTATTAAAATTATGAAATATACATACTTGTTTTTTTATTCATTTACTAAATATTATTCATGAAGGACAATGATGGAATCCGATACTCCAATACTTTATTTGAATAACCATACGATACCTAAATAATATGAATAGTAAATACCAACCTTGTGTGTATGGAATAGAAGTTATTTTGGTTCAACGACTGTTAGTACCTAGGTCTGTAAAGAAATTTAGTATGACTGTAAAACAAACTTACTTATACAAATTAAAGGATTATGGGAGACAAACGCTTTGATAACGCACATAGTAAGTAGTATTTACGCAGAAATTTCCATTTAACTCATAATATGTAGCCAGCCAGCATTTTAAGTATCGATCTTCTAGTGATATTGATTGGAGACAACGCCATCTATCGCCAACAATTGAAACTAATTTTTACTTGTAATTCATATTTAATTTTTGAAACAATTGTTAATTACTGCTAGACTCTAAAAACATTATTTTCTTTTACAATATATTTCCAACTATCACTTGTTTTTGAAATAACTGAATTTGGAACGGATGACCTAAAAAAAGTTTGAAATTCCAAAGTTTTTAACTACTTTTATTAATTAATCAAATAGGATATTATAAAATATTTAAACACAAAATTAGTCCTTAATTATAAACTTTAAATTGAAATAATATTTAGCTTGATCAATTAAAGAAATAAATAATACCTCGCGTATAGTAACTTGTATTTACTTATAATTTTAATATTATAATAAGTACAGCCTTTTCTAAGTATAATATTTATTATAAATATTTGGACTTTATGTATACGTTTATTATTTAATTCCTTTTGTTTATTCAATTAATGTAATGAAACAAAACTTGGCTTCACATATATGTACCTACCTGTTTCTCTTTGAGGTACCGACGACTCCAACTCAACTTATAATCTTTAACTCGTATTTAATTCAAAATACTTAGTTTCCTATCATTTATTTCTCCATACAACAACTAATTTAAATAACATACAGCGACATACAATTTTGATTTATTTTAATGTCTTATAAGATATTTAGTACGAAAATGTTCGCAACATCAGCGGCATTTTCGAATCGTTCGTGACGTCACACCCGCCGCGCTATGTTTGTCGGTAAAACTATAAAGGAGGCCGACACTTTGATTTGCCGCTTTTTCGTTGACCATTTGATTAGCAGTGCGCATTGGATTAGTTGATTGTTCTTGTATTGTTCTTAATATTAATCTTCATTATGGTAGAGCCGGGCAAGTGTATGACGCGGAAACTCCTCGATCTGATGCAGGAGACGGGCTACCCGCTGGTGCAGCATAATGGGCAGAGAAAGTTCGGGCCGCCGCCAGACTGGACTGGCCCTCCCCCACAGAAAGGTTGCGAAGTCTTCATCGGCAAGCTCCCACGAGAAATCTTTGAAGACGAGCTTGTCCCAGTGTTCTCCAAGATGGGTAAGATCTACGAAATGCGTCTTATGATGGACTTCTCTGGTTCCAACCGAGGGTACGCTTTTGTGACTTACACGTCGAGAGGCGACGCCTTCAGGGCCGTGAAGGAGCTAAACGGCTTTGAGATACGCCCGAGGCGACACATCGGCGTCGTTAAGTCTGTTGATAACTGCCGCCTCTTCGTCGGCAATATTCCTAAAACTAAGACAAAAGAAGAGGTTGTGGAGGAACTTTCTAAGCGCGTGGCGGGTATCGTCGACATTATCCTGTATAAGAACTGTTACGACAAGAGGTTGAACCGCGGCTTCGCATTCGTGGAGTTTACGTCTCATCGCGCTGCTGCGATGGCGCGGCGAGCTCTCGTGCCCGGCTGCGTGAAGATATGGGACCAAGAGGTGATGGTGGATTGGGCTGAACCGGAGCCCGATATTGACGATGAACAAATGCAAAGGGTGAGTAGATTCTATTATGTTGCGCTGCGTTTAATAATTGCCGCATCACGAGTTCCATATTTGAAATTGTAGTCTTTTAATTTTCGAATCCCTGCGAGGTTTTTATGCGACATTTACGGCTTTTGCTACTTATTCTCATTCTACCTTACATTTGCGAATGATTTTTATTGCTCTGGCGAATAGGTGCCCTGCACGTCGCTTGTGAACATTGCCCAAGTCTTATAAACATTGTGTTGGATTTCATAAGCCATGGTTTATACCTAAGTGTCTTATTGCCATTTGCTATTGTTTATTTATAATAAAGTTATCAACTGATCCTACAGGTGTACTGCCAAATGGTCTGAGCATTTTAATTTGAATGTACCTGCACATTGTTTGCAGGTAAAGGTGCTCTATGTGAGAAACTTCCAAATCAAGACTACACCAGAAACCATACAATCTGTCTTTGAAATGGCCATCAATAACCAGATTGAGCGAGTTAAAAAGATATATGATTATGCATTTATCCATTTTTATCAACGCGAACATGCTGAACTGGCTATGAAGAAGTTGCAGAATGTGGAAATTGATGGGAGTATTATAGACATCAGATGGGCCAAACCAGTTGTCCGTGAAATATACCGCATACAGAAAATGAATAGGGGAAATGCTAAGTTCAATAATAGTTTTAACTTGTCACAAACTCTGTTATTGTATAAGCAGCAATTGGAGAAGAAAGAATACATCACCTCTCCAAAGGAAGATGAGGGCATTGGATCTGCTTATGCAGGGGAATCTTCATGTGGCTCACCAACTGACGTAAATCCTAATATCTACCAGAGCACAAATGAACAGTACTCATTGGCTCCAGCTAAACTGGACTCCATGTGTAAAAGGTACCTAATTATTTACGTACAAGTTTCTCAAAACTTGTAACTCAATATACTTATGTTTAAATAAAGCTGTGCCCTGTGGTGTTTCCTGCTGCATTGTTCAGGAATAAAAATTATCCAGGGTATCTGCTACCTTTATACCAGATTTTAGCAAGATTCCAACCAGAGCATTTAATAGTAAGAAACAAACTTTCACTTTTCTAATATTAGTGCAATTTATGTTCCTAGGTACATGTGGGCACCACCCGTATATAACTACCAGAAGTACATTGACCCCACTAACAAAGAAGTGTGGATAGGAAGGGTAGAGCTGCCTCATGTTGGTATCCCCCTGCTAAGTGCGCCGCGTCGCCTTGGCCCCTTGGCGACAAGACCATGCACGAACATGCAACAGGCACACATCGAAGCAGCTGAGAGTGCACTACAAGTAATCAAGGTAAATTTGTGTGAATATTACGTATAATTACGTATAATATATATTTTTGATTTTATATACATACAAATTATTTTAACTGACTCGTCAATAAAATGTAATAATTATTTTCTTTGCAATCAGGATACCAAACTAAATGAATTCCATATATTACTGTAGTATTGGAAGTGGATTTGTTATCCATGGTCAGTTTATTGGAAAGAAAAAAATATAATTTATTTTGCCACATAAGGTACCCACATAATAAAAGTAAAAAAATCTGCTCATTGGCAACACCACGAAACAGAAAAAAACGTTGCAGAATGTTTAATATTAATTGGTATGTCATTTGTTGAAGGCCCTCAAGGCGGACCTGATCCAGCAGTCGATGCCGCCGCCGCCGCCTATCCAGCCTGTCTACCCTACCATCATGTCGCCGATGCCAAGCTGCATGAACATTCCCTACGACTACATAAATAGCACGACCATGTACCAACCCAGGCCACCAGTACTTCCAATCTCTATGCCCATCTGGCATAGTGTTTGATTCTTAAATTATCTGCTATTTAGGAATAAGTTTCAGAATTTTAGACTTTATTACTGAGCCAATAACGTCTAAATTCTATTGTAACATTTAATTTGTTATTTACAATATTCTTAAGCCCAACTTGATGGTTGTGTGGTTAGAATATCTTGTATATTTTGCGACATGGTTAACGAGAGAAATTTTAGGCTAAGCGACTGTTAGTAGCTATTTCGTGACTGTATTTTGACTGGAGTATGTAATATGTATAACATCTGTTTAGTTTATATTTTGACCGTAATTTTCGGACGCACAATCTAAGTTAGTTTTCTTTGACGATTCTCAGTTCAATTTTGTTTACATAATCTTTTCATTTTTTAATCTCAAGTTTGATTATCTGTTACATTTTAATGTTTAAGTTGTATTAGGCATTATTTACCAATGTAAAGCAGCCTACTCAGTGCTTCCTTGTACTTATATGTCGATATATTTAGAGTGAATGCACTGCTTTGACATTTTCCTTTTATCGACTTGTATGTATTTTGTACTTAATAAATAATACTAACATATTTGGTTGTATTTTAATTTAATCATACCAAAGCAAAGGCTATTGGCTACTAGATTTTCCACGCTATCTATACTGGCTTCGCCCTGGTGCAATTACAATTTTCGCTATACTCTGGCTCGAGTGGTGCAATTAGCACGCCGAACTGCTACAGCGCCTGCGCAGTAGATTCAAAATAACCATCATTTCTTGCTTATGTTAGGACCTTAGGGTGTTTTTAACCTTTTGAACGCCAATCACTTCTATACAAGTTCGAGATTTTCGTGCCCTCAGCGCCACTACTTGATTAGAAGTAATAAGAGTATAAAATAAATGTACGACTTCTTCAAGACCTTTTGTTGTATTTTTATGAAAACATACTCCGTTATAAGACATATTTTTAAGTTTTATCACACATATAAGTTCTTGTTTGTTTTATATTCAATAGAAACAAAAACGCCAGAAAATATTTTAGTGCCCCCAACGCCAATTACTTGGTATAAAGTAAGCCAGTGATGGGACACGATGAAGACCTCGCTATATTTCATCTCGTCGAAACGATCATAAATACTATTATTGCAAGAATACGACGTGAATAAATAATATTTTATAAATATTGTAAACTATAAACTACGTTTCATTCACCTTAATCGAGAATAAATAGGTTTTGTAATAATTGTCGATAGTGAAACACTGTTTGAAAAACCCATCCTTACAAAGTGGCTAGTTGTCAGTGCGCACAACGCCACGAACTTGTATAGAAGTAAATCTGTGACGTCATAAGCGGACGAGTTTCAAGGTCACAGTGACTTGGTGCATTTTAGTGTAGTGCAATGTTGACACCTCGCGTTTGCGCATGTAAAAAATGACTGACAGTGATGACGAATTATTGCGACTTTTACAAGGTGTGGAGTCTGAAACAGATTTTTTTTTTAATATGAAGTAACAAGATACATTTGGAGACCAATATGGGATGTGACTTCTCAACACACGTCTAATAACTTTACAATTATTTTCTTTTAATTATGGGAAATATATCCAGGTTTTCATATTGATTTTTTTATGAAATAAATCAAAATATGAAAATAATTAATCAGTTTTTATTTAGCTTTGTAAATTGGTGAATAAACATTAATTTCAACTTATAATATTATTTGTCGATAAGTCGTTAATCCCATCCCTACGTTTTACTATAGATACGTTATACATTTGTAGCGTGGCGCTGGACGACACATCGCGTATTATATCGATGGGCGTCGAAAAGGTTAATATCGTGCGTATTTCATCACGCGTGCGGGCATATAAATACTGGTATGAAAAGGACATTGATTAAAAACACCCTAAGCAGCCTTAGTTATGCACAAAAATTTTAAATAGCATATAGTTCCTTGGCTAAGAGAATGGAGAATTTAAACATTCCCGGTCTTATTACAAAAAGCGGTTTACCTAACAACCCAGGGTTTAAACATTTATAAGACGGGTTTACGTTTACGGCGTTGGTTACCTATTTTTATACTATAATTATTAAATTAGTTAAATTACAAATAAGTTGGCTGCATAATATTTTTGTTTGAACTACCTACCAGTATTTTATTTTACAAGTAGTATATCGGTAATAATTTAGGTCGTTGACAGTATTGCCACTGTTAACGTGCGGCTGTTTTTATATTGTGGAGACATTTATGCTTCTGCCGCGTTTCTATCGCAATGCTAACGCCCTCACGTAAATGCGATCTGATGGTTAGACTAGTTAGTATTGTTTTCCTATTCAAAATCAAGTGATCCTAACTTTAAAAAACCTTTTTTTATCAAAGTTTTAATTATATTCCAAGCAATGCTCAAAAGACCTAGTTCTATTAATAAATATAGGTATTTTACTGTCACTGTCAATGGAGTACGTAAGTCAGTTTGAAACGTCAATTGAAAAAAGAAACATTATAAAGTTTAGAATTTTATACTAAAAACTGTAAATACTAAGTAATTGTCAACAAATCAAACTTATGATAACAAAATTATGATATGTAATGTAATTCCCAAGTTTGTAATACTTTTGTGAAGTTATTTGTGACTAGTAGTCTAACATTATTTAACGTAAGCGAAAATGTTGTCTAGAAACTTATTTACTTACAAACGGTGCATAAAGTTATGCCCTCTCTCGTCATGTTGCTTAAGAAATGACCCTATAACTCGGCGAAGGACGTTCACAAGCATTACTAGTGAAATCCCGGCACCTAAAAACATAACCTATAACTATTCGTATTCGATAACCAGGAAGCAGCATGATACCAAGCGTATGAAGGAGGTTGTGGATGAAGAAAATTGCAATACTTATACGTATAGAACACACACTTGCGGTGAATTGAGGTGTGAACATGCTGGTGAAAAGGTAACACTATGTGGCTGGGTTCAATTCTTAAGATTATCAAAGTTTCTTCTACTAAGAGACGCGTATGGACTTATACAATGCGTCGTAACAAACGCTAATATAAACCTTACTGATATTCCACTAGAAACAATAGTTAAAATTCAAGGAACCGCAGCATTGAGACCTAAAGACATGATCAATCGAAAAATGGCGACAGGTGAAGTTGAAGTTATTATTGATAAGTTGGAGATACTCAACTCTGTAGATAAGCTGCCTTTTAATCTTAGAGATTACCAAAAGCCTAAAGAACAGTTGAGATTGCAGCATAGGTATATTGATTTGAGGTTTCCACAAATGCAGAATAATTTAAGAGTTCGTTCAGATATGATTCATAGTATGAGAAGATTTCTTATTGAGAAACAGGGGTTTGTGGAAGTTGAGACTCCTACACTGTTCTGTCGGACTCCTGGTGGTGCAAGAGAGTTTGTGGTGCCTACACATCATGAGGGACTTTTCTATTCTTTAGTGCAAAGTCCACAGCAGTTCAAGCAAATGCTAATGTCTGGAGGTGTTGACCGATACTTCCAAGTTGCTAGATGCTACAGAGACGAGACTACAAGGCCTGACAGACAGCCAGAATTCACACAGTTAGATATAGAACTTTCATTCACAAATGTAGAAGGAGTCCTGACTATGATTGAAGAGCTACTCTATGACACCTTTGTCAAATCCCTTCCGAAACCACCTTTCAAAAGAATGACATATAAAGATGCTATCAAAACATATGGTACTGATAAACCTAATTTAACATATGATTTGAAATTTGTGGATATTAAAAGTGTATTTCCAGACAAATTAAACGACAATAACTTTGGAGCCTATGGGTTGCCATATACTAAGAAAATCGGAAAGTTAACTGCCAAATACAAGGAGAAAATAAGAGAGTATGCCAAAAAGCGTCACTGTAAAGTTATTTTGAATGAAAATATATCTAAAGAATTAGGAGTAGAGGTGTCTGATAGAGTGCAGGACACAATTGGTGAATCAGCAGTTATAATTGCTTTAGGAGATGATGAGAACTCTTGCTTATGCCTAGGAGAGATAAGAGAAATGTTGGCAACTTTATTAAAGTCCCACAAAATGTTGGAGGTCACAGAAAATGTTGAACCTCTTTGGGTGGTTGACTTCCCTTTATTTTTAAAGGGCGAGAATGGCATTGAAACCTGCCATCATCCTTTCACAGCGCCTCATCCAGAAGACATGCATTTACTGGACACTGAACCTTTGAAAGTAAGGTCTTTAGCCTATGATATTGTTATGAATGGTAATGAAATTGGTGGTGGATCTATTAGAGTGCACAATGCAGAATTACAAGAGAAATTGTTGAGAATTTTGAACATTGATCCTGGTAACCTAAGGCATTTTTTGAATGCATTGAAATATGGGTGTCCTCCACACGGGGGGATTGCTTTGGGTATTGATAGGCTAGTCTCCTTGGCTTGTAATGCTGAGTCCATTAGGGAGGTGATAGCATTCCCTAAGTCACATGATGGTAGAGATCCTTTATCTGGGGCCCCCAATAATATAAGTGATGATGACAAAAAGTATTATCATATAATATGAACTGATGAGTCTAATTTTAATTAAATAAGTGTTGTTTTTATAATATGGGTTTGTTTGTATACCGTTATGGTGGCACTACCCTTGGCGTATTCGTACAAATATTTGCGATATTTACAAGTACAAAAATGAACCTTATTGCATTCAACTTATGGTGTATTTGAAGTGCCAGCATTATACTGAAGAAACGTTTGGCAAAATTGTTATCCTTTGTTATGAATTAACATAAACACGCGCATTTCGCCGTCAGCATTTATGTATGTTTTCAATAAAAGTAAATAAGTACATATTTGATTGATTTCATTTTTTTTACAATTTATTCTCTAAATTATATGGCATTGCTAGAAATGAGGCTTTGTATACCTACATAAATCCAACATTAATTAAACATTTCTAGCTGATTTTATTACGTCTACATGACTCACAGGTGACGTCATAATCATAATGTACTTCCCCATTCAGTTAATGTGTCGGACCGTGAGAATGTTATAGTTTGAAACACGTTTTTCCTTAACCTGATTACATAAATATTCTGTTTACATTAAAACTAAACAGACGGATACTGCTATACAAGTGATATATTGTTAAAGAGAGATAAACAAAATATAAGCAATATCCAACCTATTTAGATACTTGGAAGATTTTATATAAGAAAAAGGAATAAATAACAAAACAGTCGTAGGTACTTTTATTCTATTCTATAATTAAAAAATTCCCTTGTGATTATTATCAGTTTTAATAACGTTCTAATTATATTTATAAAATGAGTATGTATATAAATTGTAGTCTACTAAGGGGGAGGGATTTTTTCAACAGTTGACGTCTTCCGGCTGATAATGATGTATATAAATCTCAGACCAAGTATAGTAGGAACTACTTGGATCCAATATCTATGATATAAATTCACATTTATTCGCAGAGGGTTTAGACCTGTTGTATCATTGTATGCGTTGTCTAATTGTATAATGAAAAGTGGATTATTTTATCCTGATAAAATAAAAAAATAATCCACTTTTTACATACATACATTCGATTTAAATAAATATTAGTCATATTCTATTGCTGGCTAGATTTCAGGCAGTCTGGTGAATGTTTCATTTCCGAGCATTCGCAAAGCGGCAAACAAGGTGAGTTTTCATCCTTTCTCAAGTAGCCGGGCCTGCAGCTACAACCCGGCTGGCATAACGCTTTGCTGTCACATTTGAATCTGGCCACTAATGATATGCAGGTTTCCGGGGGACAAGATCTCTTGCAGTCTGTGTATACTTCATTCTCGCCGCAACTATTGCCTGCCAAAATAAACGAGGAAATAAGAACTGGATTTCTGACTGAAGAATGTTTTTTGGTTTTTAAAAATACGTCTCCCCACACTAGGAATTTCTTCTGTATCGTGGGTGCGTTTAACACACATGAAATATCACATCCACAAACATTTAGACTCGGGACAAACATCTGTGGTTTGCACAATTTTTTGCCACACGCGGGAATCGAACCCGCAACCTTTAGCGTAGTAGCCCAATTGGTTAGTTACTGCGCCAATCAGGTCGTCAAACATATATACATCAAGCCTGTAGGGGTAAGTAGATTTCTGGATAATAGTATTTCAGCATCTACAGCCAAATTTCGCCAGTTATGCTATAGGAACTTAAGATTCCAAAATGTCAACCGAAAAATAGATGTTTCTTAATTTTTTGAGCTTGTAAAGTAATCGGCTAGTTAGTGCTGCTTACTTGGCGGCCCGGTATAAATTCAGACTGATGCTACCTAAGGGCATAACACTGCCCGGCCCGGAAAATTAACCCAGGACTTGACGTTTAGCAGTCGCATTATGCAACCGACGCATTTATAGAGTAATTAAACGCAGAACCGAGCTGAATAAGTGCACAAGATGTAGTTAGTCTCTTAATTTCAATAAAATGTAGGTACAGTCGCGGCCATATCTGGATAAGCAATCTCACAAATCAATAGTTTCATGGCTACATACCCACCACAGTTTGCAAAAGGAATGCAATTTCTTTGGCCGTCTCTCGCGAATCCATCGTCACAGTAACATTTTGAGTTGCATATGATATTCTTTATTGGACAGTGGGTCTTATTTTGTTTGTGTAGGTCGGCGCATACATTGTCACAAGCAGACCCGCATTCAAAATGTTCGTTAGCTCGCTCACACTTAACTGAAAATATTTTAGACATCTGTTTCATTATTGTTTATTTGATAAGAATAGGATACCTAATAGTAGGGCTTTCATCATTTATTGACTGCCTTGTTGGTCTAGTGGTTGCTAAGACGCGCGAGGTCCTGGGTTCGAATCCCGGGTCGGGCAAAGCGTTACTGGGTTGTTCCATTAGGTAGTTCTCAGTAGCAGCACGGAGTCTGGATTTGTGCTTGGTTGATGGCAATAGGCTCGCCCCCTATTACATTGGGATCTATACATAACTGGCGAATGTGGGTGTCTATCCCGTCCGGGAATAGAGGCGTTATGGTCTGTATGTATGTCATCACTTGTGTGCCTGTGGCCGAGCGAGAAGTCGTGCCGTTATTTACGTGCAGTGTAGTGGCATCTCGCTTCCACAACGGAAAATGGAATTCATGATATGGCTTAGGTAGAAGCATATATGTATATATATAGCTACATAATATGTTAGCCGCAGTATAGGCACTGATGGCCAGTTGATGATAAATAGTCAGAGGTGTCTTTAGAGTAACTGAGAAAGTATATACTGAAAAAATCACATTCAACGTGGCAATGGCGCCAGCCTTTTGAGCACCCTACCAGTCAACAGTGATGAGGAGGAATACTTTGATACATAATTTTTAGTTTGAATTTTTTCTTTTGTTTTTATTTATTTTTTAACGTAGGTTAGTAGTAAATAAGTTAAGCTTAAGTATGTTGTAAAATATTATATGAACAAATACACTTTTTTACACGCTTTTTATTAGCTTCACTTGTATGTATGTTTGTATATTAATTGTAACAGACTTCTTTGGGCGCGATTTTGACCCACTTTAAACGACTAGATTTCGTTCAAACTTTGTAGATTTATCGAGGACCGATGACAATACACTAATTTGATAAAAAAAAATATTAAGTTTGAACATAATGCATACAAATCTGGCTTGTCAACTAGACAACTACCAGTAGCGTAATCATTATTAATTTAAATATCGGTATCAAGTTCGTAGTAATAGGAAGCTACAAAAAGTTGTGAATAAACACTTAGGTACCTGGTCTGACTGGCACACGGCTTACGCACAACAGCACACAACAGGAAAATAACACAAGTAATAACTTGAACATCTTGGCGGCTCGACTCTTAGCGTACTGATTGAAAATAAAGTTTTCGTTATTATATATAGGTTTTCTCTGGTTTATTCGAATGAATCATTCTTCGATTAAAGCAATTAATGATTCTTGCCGAGTGGTATCCGGCCTAGAATTGACCACCCCCTTTCCTCTCGTGGGTGTCGTTACAAGCGACTTAGGGAAAATCCAGAAGATTGGCAGCAGCGTCTTCTTTAACTTTACCACCAATACTGTGATCCCCAAGCCGCTTGCCTAGCGTAGGGATTATGCCAACCCCCCCACTCCAAAAGGGAGGCTTTTGTTCAAGAGTGGACGTGTTCCGGCTGATGATAATGAATAAATTATTGAGTATTATAGAGGTTAGGTAGGTACATGAGGACCTTTCAACTCTAGACCAACATGAGTTGACTTTCGTTCACGGCAGCCTGTCTCATCTGAGACTACCCAACTACGTAGGTGATATTATAGTTCTCAAGTATGCGCGCAAACACAGGTGCACTCCCTATTCCCTCACTCATAGTCTGACGGGACGGGACGGAAGACCTAAGAGAAATCAGGCACAGGACCAACGGCTTTACCTGCCTTCCGAAGCACGGAGGGGTTTGATATGGGAAAACGGTCACCCATCACAGGACTGACCGCGGCGGGCCCCGCTTAACCTTGCAGTACGAGTATCTGCGCGGTAGTCATGTAACTACGAGCCCTTAATAGAACTAAAACATAACCAGCGAAATGAGGGTTCACTATACCTCTACCTCTGCCTACCCTTTCGGGGAAGACATGCGTGAATCTTGGTAACTCAATTAGAGTCTGACATCAACTTGAAGGTATTTAATGAAATACAATGAATAGGACACTCGTATAGATTGTCTGGACTGGAAAGGACGGGGTATAAATATAAACGGCGAGTACATCTCACACCTGAGATTTGCAGACGATATCGTCATCATGGCCGAAACCGTGCAAGACCTACAACACATGCTGCTTGATCTGGCTGAATCTTCAGCGCGCATCGGTCTCCGGATGAACTTGGACAAAACTAAGGTTATGTTCAACCAACACGTCATTCCGGAACCGATTGTGCTTGACTCTGTAGCTCTCGAAGTTGTTCACGAGTTCGTTTACCTCGGACAAATAGTCCAAGTGGGTAAAAACAACTTCGAGAAAGAAGCACGAAAAAGAATACGGCTAGGTTGGGCAGCATTTAGGAAACTTCGTCGAGTCTTTTCGTCGCCCATACCACAAAGTCTAAAGACGAAAGTCTTTAACGAGTGCGTCCTACCCGTCATGACATACGGAGCCGAGACGTGGACACTGACTGTGCGACTTGTCCACCAATTTAAGGTCGCTCAGCGAGCTATGGAAAGGGCTATGTTGGGAGTTTCTCTGAAGGATAAGATTAGAAATGAAGTTATCCGACAGAGAACCAAGGTTATCGACATAGCCCACAGGATTAGCAAGCTGAAGTGGCAGTGGGCAGGTCACATCTGTCGCAGAACCGATAACCGCTGGGGAAAACGTGTTCTGGAGTGGAGACCACGACTCGGTAAACGTAGTGTAGGACGTCCTCCAGCTAGGTGGGGCGACGATATACGCAAAATGGCTGGCAGTGGTTGGAGGCGGAGGGCCGAAGATCGAGCTCAGTGGCGTGCCATGGGAGAGGCCTATGTCCAGCAGTGGACTGAGATAGGCTGATGATGATGATGATGATGATAGATTGTTTAATAAGATTTAGATAGAAGTGTCTATTAGGTATGATATACTCTGATTCTGAAGTTGAATGTATTCTTAACTCCTTGTTATAGTAACTGATGCACCATTTATTTGACTCTTCTGCCAGGCGGTGGTGGTGCTGCAAAAGATTAAATAGGATATTAATTTAATAGTGAGCAAAGGTTAGTGAAGACTCCATTTACTAATAAATACCCCCAATGAATACCCCCCTATTTGATATTTATTACGTAAGAATCTAAAGGAAAAACCGAATAGGCGTTTGATTTATTGTGTTTTGGTAGTAATAACCTTTGGTTTTGGTTTGATTGCACATTTTTGTGATCTTACGTAAGAACTATCTAAACACCCCTCCACTCTCACCCCCTTGTAAGGAAAAATAAGACATCTTTGACCCCCCTCCCCCTAAGTCGTCTTATGTGATAAACTAATGGCTCCTTCAAGAATTATTGATCTTATTTTCCTAAGTGTGTTTAAGAATACAGATATTACAATTACTAATTAGTAGGTACAGATATACTGGGTTTTCCATGTATGCATTTTCTGCAGATCCTTACAGGAAACCTCGCGTCAAGACGGTTTAACACATTGAAACACTTCGCTTTTTCTACATTTTGAGGAATAGAATTTATTAAGGAATTTATAATGGTTTTAACTCATGGGAAAAATATGTGTTTTGTCCCGTATGGGAATCAAACCCGCAACTGTCGCGCAACAGTCCAATCGCTACGCCAAATCAGCCCCCTTACCATCAACTCATAAACAGGACAGTTAACGTTGTGGAAGCGAGACGCCGGGCGCCGCTACGCGCAATTTAACTTCATGGTAAGGGGGCAAGTCGTCACATTGAGCCTCAACATGAAACAAGTACCTACTACTTAAGAAGTATCTGGTAAAACTTGCCTACAGGTTTCGCGACACTAACCACCACTAAACAGGCAAACAACACGAACAGTGACTTGACCATGTTGGCGACTGAACGAGTTCTGATTCAAATGAAGCATTATAATTATATCCTTGTAATTTATAGCTGCCAGTAATACATTACTAGTGTTATAGCTAAGTTGGATTTGAAGTGCCCTACTGGCTATTGCTGGGCTCCTCACTCTCTTTCTATATCTCTCGTGACGAGTCTAACACACAGTTTTTTTTATTAAGAAGTCGAATTTGTCCCGTCGTCTCCTTCTGGGTCATCCCTACTAATATTATAAAGGCGAAAGTTTGTATGTATAGATGGATGTTTGTTATTCTTTCACGTAAAAACTCCTTAATGGATTTTAATGAAATTTCATATGGAGGTAGCTGACACCCTGGACTAACACAGGCTTTTTATCCCGAAAAAATTTAGCGGGTAATACCGCGGGGCGCAGCTAGTAAGTTATAAATGAGTTTGGCCAGTTCATCAGATTTTGTTTATCTGTCTCTCCCTATCTGTTCTATAGAACAGGGGACAGGTATTAATGATAATTAATAATTGCATTAATTAATAAGGGAAGTATCTTTCCAGTAGTTTCCAGTATGTTTACTAGTAAACCTTTTTGTGTTTTAATTAATTAAAGTCTCGTTAATGGTTCAGTGTAGTTGAAACTTGAGGGAATTCACCGTCTACAACTATCGAACAATATGCGACGGTTTTTGACCTGTAACATTATCAAAATATAGGTTATCAAACTTGAAACTTGGCTGTTATACACTTGACTTATAATATATATAAGGTAATTAACCTCTTGGACTAGTGACAGTGTCAAATAAAGTTAAACACATAATATACCTACTGTTCTTTAGCTGATGTAGTATAGCCAGCATCATAGGAAGGTTAGCAATATTTTTTAACATAACATATTACATAATAATTATAGAACAACTTCTAATACCTATAGTAAAGTCTTCAATAAGCAAAGTACGATTGTCCACTTATGCTTCAGCTACTGCAGCGGACGAAGCCCCTGCTTACAATATTGTATTAATTGATACACATTTTGGATCTTCGTTGTCTGAATAAATCAATATATGCCTATACAATAGCATGTTCAACTACTTATGATGCTAACTGTACCTAGACGTATAGATGTGGCTATCAATTACATAATATCATTATTATCTCCTATGGGTCGCAAGCCTATTTATTGAAACTACGCAGACTTCTTCACGTAGCTCGCACAATTTATGTTTGACAACCAAGATAATGTGATGTAATAAGAAACGTATAGACTGTTGCTTATATTCTTTATTGATCTTTTTGTTACCATACCCATGAGAATGATTTTCTTGGAAACTTATCATAATCCATGCCCATCTGCGATTTGTCCAACTTCCTCTTCTGTTTATTCGGTATCTTTAGGGGGAGCTGTAAAATAGTAATTGTAAATTTAATAATTTTCTTTTTTTTGTTAAACGTCGCCCCACACTAGAATTTCTCCGGTGCGTTACACAAACATGAAATATCACATACACAAACACCCAGACTCGGGAAAAACATCTGTGGTTCGCACAAAGTTTTGCCCCGTGCGGGAATCGAACCTGCAACCCTCAGCGCAGCAGTCCAATCGCTTAGCCACTGCGCTAATCAGGTCGTCAATTATAACACCTATGTAAAGTTAGGAGTAAAAACACAACAAATACACCTAAAATTAAGTGGTGCATGCCGCTGCGTCATCTGCTCATGAATAAGGGCTCTGTTAGAGTCCAAAACTAGTCGGGCATTCCCGAATATCGACGCGAGTAAAACCGGTATAATATGGATAACACTCACGAAA
Organism: Abrostola triplasia; assembly: GCA_946251915.1. Lineage (NCBI taxonomy): Eukaryota > Metazoa > Arthropoda > Insecta > Lepidoptera > Noctuidae > Abrostola > Abrostola triplasia. Next base: position 3,602,291 of record OX276425.1, read on the forward strand.
GTTTATATCTTAAAAAACAATTATTTTTCTTTATACCTACCACATTTTTCAATAGGTATACATTTTCCTTGATCGTCTCTTGCGAACCCATCGTCGCAGTAACATTGTGGCTGACACTTGTAGGTTTTAATAGGGCAGTTCGTTTTGTTGGATATGTGAAGCTCTTCACATACATTATCACAGGCACCGTTACATTCAAAATGTTCGTTACCCCCAAGACATTTTGTTTTATCTGAAATGATGTGGATTATTTTCTTTATGTAGGTACTAAATTTAAAAAAAACACATCGCCGTCACCCTTAGGACGAAAATACTGAAAGGAAACTTGAAATTCGATAAGTGTTGTTTCTACCAAAACTTGTTCCGTAATATTAAGAATATAAACATAACATGAAGCCTGTGCACCCTAAAGGGGTAGGCGGATGTACACCTCTATTGCACCCACTGTTAGCCAGCTATAGATCCCGATGACAAAAGATATAAAATCATTTGTTCAAAATATAATCATTTGTTTATACTTTATGATCCTAAAATTACATCAAGACATCCCCCAAAACGTCACCGCTTCAGAGTAGGTACTATAGTTGAGTAGAAAAAACGGCGCAACAAACTGCAGCACACTGTCAAAATTGGGAAGTATAAAATCAAGACCAATGTTATAGAGGGTTAGCCTATTGCCATTAACTAGGCACAGACACAGACTACGCAGCTACTGAGAATTTATCAAACATAACATAACGTCTGTATTCCCCAAAGGGGGACAGAGGTGCACATGTAGTGCACTCTCATTTCGCCAGTTATGTTTTAGGTCCCCGTGTAATAGGGGGCGAGCCTATTGCCATCAACTGGGCACAAATCCGGACTCCGTGCTGCTAGTGGGACCTTATGGAAAACCCCAGTAACACTGCCCGACCGGGATTCGAACTCGGGACCTCGAGCTATATAAGCAGAACTTATCAACTTACCCAATAATTAAAATCTGAACAAGATTTACTTACCGCACTCTTCATTACTCATACAACCGCCCTCTTCAGTTCTGATGGTACCTTCCTTGCAAACACATTGAAATTGACAGGGTTCATATACAGCTAGACAATGAACAAACTTTTCACGATTCTTGCAAGTCTTCTCTCCTGGGCACTGTTGTATACATTTAAATTCTTCGTCGGGTCTACATGAACCGGAATTTTCTGAAATTGCAAAATTTATATTATTATTTCAACAATAATTAATCTATAATTAAATTGTAAGGGCACTATATACAGTGCGATGCGATGGATCCCTTTAACTAATCGGAATCGTGATAATATCGTGACGATCAATCGCAGAGAGCTATGCATTGACGATTTATCGTTACGATATTCAGATTTAAATAAGATTGCCATCTCTATGGACGGTGAGAAAAGTAAGCAATGTTTACTGAAGATTGTCTTATACTTAGATACATTTTATTATTTTTATCGGTTACAAACATTTAAAGTAGATAGGAAAAGTACAACATATTTAATACTGATTCTAACCGGTTACAAGTTACCTACATGATTAATTAAGTAAGTATTTGAACTTAGTTTTTAGAATGTAACACTTGCCTGGTAGAGTGTCATCTCCTATACTTAGCGCCACACAGCAGGAAAATAGCACGATGTAATATAATCTGGCCATCTTGACGTCTCAAACTATTATGATACCCACGTATACTGCACCTCATTATTTATACTTGAGTTTTTTTCTCTAAATTCAAAAATAGAACAGGTTCAGTTGAATGCATGTCTTTTTAGTTTTTTTACTTTATGTTTTTATTTTGATTCATGAGGTTGTTCGATACTAAACTTAATAGTTGCAATTGCGACAAATGCTATAGGAAGAATATCTGTAGGAAGAAATATCTCTAGTGTCAGTGTGTCAACAGCTAAATGACACGTGAGTGTGTTTCCTTTATTTAATAACAGATGAACAAACATAAAGACGCTATTTGAGTAGACTGTGGCCAATTCACACTAGAGACATTTTTAGTGCTTCTTTACTTGTATGCGAATTCCGGTGCAATGTTGACACAAGTTACTTAGTAACAGAACATCGAACAATGAGTTTATACTTAATTATTGTATAATCACAAGTTAATGCCAAATAATATAATCATGGAAATCTGTATTATCCTTAAGTATTCCATCTGCCGCGTATCAAACGAACCCGTTACAAAATAGTTCATAGAAAATTTTCCACTATAAAATCTTCAATAAATCTTCCACTATTCAAAACTTGGTTTGGGTTGTTGCTACCTACATATAACTATGAAGTTTTTAAGAATAATATCAATACTTAGTCTTGATCTATTAAACCGGTTTCGAAGCGTAGAGAACAGCGTTATGCATGATTTATGGGAAGTACCTATTCTACCGTCTAGACGTCACGTCAGCTGTTGATGTGTCTGTATATGTATTTAAAGGCAGGGGATTTACCCTCTTAAATACCAACGTTGACAATAAACAAATTTATTTTTAACACAAATTTAATCAATTGTTAAGCATTGCCAATTTTCAGGTACAGTCAGCATCATAAGTAGCTTAACATGTTAAGAAATCTTATGACAAGTAATTGAAATAAGATAGATATAAATAGATTAGGAGACGTTTTAGCAAACCGACTTTGTGAGACTGGTGTTATGTTCTACTGCCAGAATTTCGGTCACGGCGATTAAGGATTCTATAACTCCTATGATAAAGATTCTCGGACAAAATACTGCACCTACATAGGTACCCCATCAAAGAATATAGGCGTCATGATTTAAATACAGACATACTGAACCTTTAACCTTGTTACCAAACGAGAGCACACTTTATTTGTAATTTGATCGCAATTGTGTCATAATTTCAACTAAGTAAGTAACTCGTAAGAAGCCCATCTGTGTAACTAAACAATATTCAAGCACTAAAATAATCTCTGACTAGCCAATTCGCACATAAAACGATAATTTAATACGACAAAAAATCTTATTATGCCCGCCGCAAAGTACTGTTCATTGAAACATAATGCACCATAACTGTATAGTTCGTAGATGTCTTTGAATTGAACGTAATAAATGCGAATGTCACGCGGGACGCGCGCAGCGGGTGGACAGCGGGGCTCGGGAGGGGTCTTGTAGGGGACCGGCGGAGGTCGTGCGGGGGTCGGGAGGGGTCGAGCGGCGTCTGGTAGTGGGGGTACGGCAACGGAGTGGGGCCGCGCGGCATCGACGTCGTCGGAGCGCGCTCTGAAAGCGGCAGATTGGGTATCGCCGTCCGACGAGGCAGTCCGGACAGCGATACTCAATCTGCTTAATACTCTAGCTCTTCCCCAATAATATTGGGGAAGTATTCGGTTGGAAAACCGGTTTTTTAAAGTGAATTATCGAGTGTATATTTTTTTTTGCGTTTATTTTTATTGGTTGTTACTTAAGTATATTATTTCTTAGATTTTTTTTTAGGTTTTTTATTATTTTTATTTTCGGTATTTAGTGATAGTTGAATATTGCTTTTAGGGAATTTAGGAGCATCATTTACTATACCATTTTTTGAGTAATTAATTTGTTGAAAAATATAAATTTTCGATATTTCAAACTACATTTTTATCAAAAATTAATTATTAACTTTTTAAGAGGTGCTGTTTAGGTATTTTAATGAATGCGTCAGACACGGCTTTATAAACCCTGGTAAGCTAATGCTTCAACCATCAGCAGGACAAATGTCCGGCTGATGGTTGAAGCATGAAATTAATAACCTTACGGCCTAGTAATACGGGTTTATTGACGATTAGCTACAACAGTCTAAGAAAAACCTGATGCTCTCTATATTTTAGGTAAAATTTATTAAATATATATTTTTTTAATATTAGGCTAGTTTTGAATGCTGAATATTAGAGATGTTGTTTTATATTTTATACACATTAATGTATTTTTAATATGAGAATATTTTTTGGATTTATTCAATTGATATTATTTATTCAAGGCAATTTTGTACCTTTGTAAATTATCTTTTTTTTTGTTTTCATGACTCTACTGCGGTTAGTAGAGTAGTGATGGGTACCTTAATCATCTTAAAACCATCACCAGGACATTTGTCATGCTTATGGTACTCCAATGTTCTCGCTTAATCAATTGCACACACGTCATTACTAGACTTTTGCGAAGGAATTTGTTATAAGACAATATTGTTGTACACATATCGGCGCTCATGCTGACACTGACACTGCCGGTCTGCTCTAAATTCTTATCCAAGCTTGTCTGGATAGTTCGTAATCTGCCGGTTCGCTCTTATACCTTATTCAAATGAATCTGGGTAGCTAAGAGACTGCTGGTCTGCTCTGAAACCTTTTTCAAACGTGTCTGGATAGGTTGGACTCTTCCCATTTGCTCCAATTCTTTATTCAAACGAGTTTGACCTCGAACTCTGCCAGTTCGCTGTAATATCTTGAAAAAACTTCAATGTAAAGCCACGTGAGAGGCCTGCGCTGACTGACACCAGGTTGATCGTCAACCTTACGATAAGAAGAATAGACAAAAACTCTAAATACAGACAAGAATACTATTTTTAAGGCAACCCAGATGAAGAGTTAGTTGGTATAAGACCGGATCGAATTTCAATTTCGATTTAGAGGAACTGGCATTTATTAGCCAATACGAGGGTATAAAATCCACCTTTATTCAAACATTTAAACTTCAAATCCACTTGAAACATTTTCTGGCGCTTAAAATTGTCCTTTAGACATTTTTATCTTATCGAGCTGGCGATAGGAAGCATAATATAGAAAGAAAATACTCTGGCGAGTCATAAGAAGACTTTAGAGTTAACTTTGATCTCAATATATTGCTGAATTACTTTCTTGAGCTTAAGTACACGCGTTCACATGGTACCCAGTGGCCCTTCTTGACTATTTGAGCTGCTGACCATGAAAATCTGCACATGAATTGATTCATACTAGTGGAGAATGACCTTAAAATGAATGGATGTAATAAAAACGCAAGCTTTAATATTTTAAATTGTTTAACTTGAAATCCTCGTTCATTATAATGAACAGCGTTGAATAAAGCTGCCAAATATATAATTTTACCAACAGCAGGACATTTGTCATGCTGATGGTGTCGAGGTTTTTAAGTTCCTGAGACTGTACAAATTCTGTTAGACAGGTTGGAAAGTAAATTTTCATTTTATATCACAAAATTAAGTTGTAAATTATAGAGTCAAAAAACGACTACCCGCTAAGTTTAACCTCATTTATAATAATAAAACATTTATTTCGGAAACTTGCTCCATATTTTTACATTTATTAAGGTTCGGAGTTCTGACGATTGACTTCAAGCAGATTTTGACTAAATTGGAGATAATCCAGCGAAAAATTCTTAATCAGCGTAGCTAAACAACAACATCTGCACAATCGGCCCCACCATATTTTGCAGCTAAAAGTTTCACAAAGACACCATAAGCAGGACAAAGTCATGCTAATAGTTTTGCCAAGTATTTCATTCAAAAAGCTTCATTACAACCTATCGTGAAGGAAATAACATAATCTGTCTTCTAACAAAAGTCTGCGTAAAATACGGTGTAACATTCGCAACACATCAAAGTGTTTTATTGACTACTGCTTTTTAGTATAAAATACCATCAGCAGGACAATTGTCATGCTAACGGTTGCTTCAGAGAATATACTGTAATCTGTACTATATGGTTGCGCTGTTAAAGATTATGTCATAAAACGAATCAATATTTTTGAATTATTATTTTTGTTGAATTTGTAGCACCTCACTTCTATAGAATAGACGTTTGAACAATACAAATTTCAAATTAAGAAAAGATCTTCAAAACCAGTTAATATTATATCATCAGGTTTCTGTAACTTCCATCAACAGTTCACACCTGAAAATGGTTCTGACAGAAAAATAACCTGACCTTTCTCTATAAAACTGGCATAAAATTAAATTATTCCAGACTTAACTAAAACCCAGATTACACTAATAAACTAAAGAATAAACCAAAAAAAAATGCGAAACACAATGAGCGACACCATCAGCAGGACATTTGAGAAGACCATATATAATACTCCAACGGCCGGACTGTTAACGGTATCCAAGAGTCAATAAATAAACCTACATTATCGCTCACGTTGAGAATTTCTAACATTAGAAGATAATTATAGTGTACTGTAATGTGCATTTTGACGCCTCTACTTAAAATAAAAATAAAATTAATTGACTTTCATCAAAGGTAATTAATGTAAGCGCTGACAAATATTATTGTACCCCTATTCTAATTTATATAACGATTATTACAAAACAGAATCATCTATTCAAATACACAAAAACACCAGATTTATACACATGCAAAGTTAGAGCCTATCGAAGTCGGCGGCCGCCATGTTAATCGATCCATTCGCCCGGTAGCGTCACTGACTCATAATACACCGAACGTTAACAGAATGGCTGAGATCTTTCGACTATTTATTTTATGTAGAATTGAAGTAGAGTATCTCGTTCTTGTGAAACCCTTTGAGCCGTCCTCGGAAGCATCCTCTTAAGAAAACTTGTAGCGTTTTAATGTACGCTTAAAATAAGCTATCCCTAATATAAAGGCACTACAACCGTCATCAAGTGTATTATTACTCCCTAGAACATTAGTGTGTTTTTGGATCACTGCGGTTCGCAATGGGGGCCCGCTACCGTTTTTGTGTTTACCTGTTCACGCCACTGTCGATTCTGGTCCTAAAGTGCAGCTGATAGAATCATAAATATATAATATTTTTTATGATAATTGCTTTCGTGTTATTTTGTTACGTAGAGAGGCATGACAGCTTTCTTCTGAATACATTAATATGGGCAGAAACATAGTTTTAAATACCTAGTACAATAGCCTGCAAAACTAAGTATCACAATAAAATTGGAATAACTTTTGAAGTCAAAAAAATTACTCTAATGTTGACTAAAACGACTCAGGAAGCTGATAAAATTTGATATATAAGGTTTTTTTTAAATCTCTAACTGCTATAGTTTAGAAAAAAGAAATAATAGTGTAGTTCTTAGTTATGCAAGCCAGTGTAGTTCTTGTATATTGAGTCTGAGAGCGGGAATCACTTCCATAAGCAATAAATAGTTCGTAAAGTAAAATCCTTTTTCTGTTTTAGAGTATTTATTTCGATAAATTTCATTTTAAGAAGTAATACATTAATAGTAACTTTCTGATACTTTAATATAATTATCTGTACTTAAAAAACCGACTGCAGGCGTTGTATTATCTCATGATATTCATTTTTTCAATGTTTCTCAGCCAGAGAGCCTGGAAAGATAAAATATAATTGAATTTCTATATTAGAATATATAGAATGATAGTGAAATATGTATAATATATAAGTAATTACTTTTTTAAAAACGTCACACCACACTAGGAATTTCTCCTGCATCGTGGGTGCGTTTCACAAACATGAAATATCACATACATAAACACCCAGACTCGAGATAAACATCTGCGGATCACACAATTTTTTTTCCCGTGCGAGCATGAATAGATATTTGTTTCTTTCAATTATTTGACGTAAGGCTTGACATGTTAAGCTTTTTATGGCGCTGACTGTACCTTAATCTATTTAACTATACTTACCACACTTTTCAATAGGAATGCAATTGTCCTTATCGTCTCTTGCGAACCCATCGTCACAGTAGCATCTTGGTTCACAGCCGATGCTTTCTATGGGACAGTTGGTCTTGTTTTGTTTATCTAGCGTGGCGCATTCATTGTCACAGGCGCCGTTGCATGCGAAATATTCATTATTACCTGGACATCTCGCTTTGTCTGAAAAATTTAATTATCTGGCAAATATCTCACAAGCCTAGTTCAGTTGATAATTTTGAAACAATGGCGCGTCACAATTCATGCTATGTTTACTCTATACGTAGCGGCATCCAGCTTCCACAACGTAAACTGTCCTGCTTTAAGAGTTTATGGAAAGGGGGCAGTTGCTTTGTAAAGTTTTATCATTAAATCTGGCACAATGCACTTACCACATTGTTCATTTGTGATACATTCGCCCTCATCACTTCTCAAGAGGCCGTCCTTGCAAACGCATTTGTTCTCACAGGCCCTGATCCAAGCCAAACAAGCAATGGACTCTTCACGGTACCTACAAGTCTTCTCTCCAGGGCATGAAATACAACGGACTTCTTCGTCTGACCTACATTTCAATGCCTCTGGAACAATAGTTATTTATAAAACAAACTTATAAGTTAGATCTTGAATGAAAGATGAGGAGAAGTAAAAATTATTTCGCGGTGAAGACGCCCAATGTTGAACAAAGGCTTCGCCTTTAGAACGCCACAATGAACGACAACTTGCTAATTGCATTCACCATTTATTTATGTATTATTATAGCAAATTTAAAAAACTTAATTTTCATTTATAACATTGAAAAAAACAAAGAGTGGCAGTCCGAGTGTGAACCGGCAACCGTTGTGTTAGGCTTAAATTATGACACTATACACTGTATATACCCTGTATAGCAACGTAGTCCAAATTTATCATTAGTCTACATCGTACTACGTCCGTCAACATCTACTAAAGGGGAAAATATTCTTACGTCACAGTCTTATTAGATGTTTACGATGAGATAACTCGGCTTTAGTATTTTTTGCGAGTTCTAATTTTTTTATTTATTTATTCATCATTTTAACATACAATTTATAAAAATAGTCCCACAAAACTGTATTCACAGTTTGACTGTAGGATCACGACTATGATTACATGTATTTAATAGCAATTTATTAATCCTAAATGTAAACTTGCCTGTATTCCTTAGTGGAAATTCATGAAATCCTAGCTGACCGACGCACATCACCACACAACAGGAAAACAAAGTGAATAATGACTTGAACATCTTGACGTCTTAACGTGCTCTGATACACACAAAGTTTCGCAGATATATTTATAGTAGTTATTAGGGATTTTTTCAAGGTTTTGTTTACAAATAGCTGTCGCGCCTTCTGTTCGGAATTACTAAAAAAGTTTATGTGATAACAAGTATTTTAGTATTAGTTTTTATGATAAACTGCTTTCTACTTTGAAGAACTGTCGTTTCTCAGCCAATACGAGGGTTTCATTCTTACCTTTATTCAATATTTAAACTTCAAATCCACCTGAAACATTTTCTGGCGTTTAAAACTGGCCTTCAGTCTTTTTATCCTATCAAGCTGACGATAGGAAGCATAAATAACAAAGAAAATACACAGACGAGACATAAGAATACTGTAAACTTTGAGCCGAATATATTGCTGAAATATTTTCCTGGGCTTAAGTAGACCATATGGTACCCAGAGGCCCTTCTTGACTATTCGGGCTACTGAGCATCATTTGCATATATATTGATGTATACTAGTGGAGAATGACATCAAAATGAAGGGATTTATTTACATTTATTACTATAGTTAAGAAAAATAATGAATTTTTAGAAGTGTATTAGGTACTTCGTTTTGCGGGCCAGTGCAGTTCTTGTATATTTTGTCTTAGACCAGGAATCACGTCTATAAGGCATACATATTTCGTAAAGTAAAATCCTTTTTCTGTTATTAAGTATTTATTTTGATAATTCATAGCAACATTATAATAATTTTATCTGTACTTAAAAAAATCGACTGCAGGCGTTGTGTTATCTCGTGATATTCATTTATTCAATGTTTCTCAGCAAGAGATCCTGGAAAGATAAAAGATATTAGAATTACAACATGAGACATATATTTAGATCATAGATGATTCTGATGAATTGATGTTTGTTTTCTTCAATTATTTGACATAAGGTTTCTTAACATGTTAAGCTTTTTATGGTGCTGACTGTACCTCAATCTTTTTAATTAATACATACCACACTTTTCAATAGGAATGCAATTGTCCTTATCGTCTCTTGCGAACCCATCGTCACAGTAGCATCTTGGTTCACAGCCGAAGCTCTCTATGGGACAGTTGGTCTTGTTTTGTTTATCTAGCGTGGCACATTCATTGTCACAGGCGCCGTCGCATGCGAAATATTCATTATTACCTGGACATCTCGCTTTGTCTGAAAAATTTAATGATTTATTCATTAACTGGCAAAAATATACGATAGCTGAGCGGTATGACCGCTGGACTGCCAAGTCAAAGTTCAAACCCTGGCACGCAACATTGTATTTTTCAATTCATGTGCGTACTATAAATTAGTTATCAGTTCCCAAAAACTGTGAAGAAAAACGTAAGAAAACCGGCACACCTGAGAGATTTTTCTACGGTGTGTAAAGCGATGTCAGAGGCCTACAGGCGGCTTAAACTGACACCAGGCCGTTCACCGACCATACGGTCAGTTCAGTGGATTGTTTGAAACAATGGTGAGTCACAATTAATTCGTTATTCCTACCACTATGTTTACCTAGCATATGATTAAAAAGAACACTGGAACTCAAGAAATCTATTCAATCGTGCGTGTCTTTAGTGCCAAGCCCAGAATTCGGAATTGGTTAAATCTTTATACCAGCTGATAGGCACCCTATTAGTGTCGTTTTTCGTTTTTTCTCTAAGTTACGATTCCATGTAAACTATCCTTTTCTTTCTTTAAGTACTTACACTTACAAATTACCATACCTTCAAATATCTTACTCCAAAAAAAAGGTTTAGCCCCCTTACCGCGGACTCTTAAAACAGAACATGCGAATTCAGATACCAACAGGCATACCGTGAGCTGCAAGTAAAATAAATCCCCTTTTCCTTTCCACAGACAATCTGCGGCAATGGATGAATGATTCACGACTTCTGTCGTGAAACGATTCAGGGTTTCTACCCTGAATCGTTTCCATCGTGGAAGCGAGACCTCGCATTACTCTGCTAGTAGCGGCGCGTGGCTTCTCGCTTCCACAATTTAAACTGTCCTGCTTTAAGAGTTCATGGAAAGGGGCAGTTACTTCGTAAAGCTTTATCATTAAATCTGGCCATAATGCACTTACCACATTGTTCATTTGTGATACATTCGCCCTCATCACTTCTCAAGAGACCGTCCTTGCAAACGCATTTGTTCTCACAGAACCTGATCCAATCCAAACAAGATACTAACTCCTCACGGTACCTACAAGACGTCTCTCCAGGGCATGAAATACAACGGACTTCTTCGTCTGGCCTACAGTTCAACACCTCTGGAACAATATGTTATTTATTAAACAAAACTATAAGTTAGATCTTGAATGAAAGGTGACAGGAAGTAAAAAAAGATTTACTGTAAGGTTCAATGGTTTAAAATAAAACGTATCCTCACGCTAGGAGTTTCTCCTGTATCGTGGGTAGGTACGTTCCACAAACATGAAATATCACATACATAAACACATACTCGGGACAAACATCTGTGGATCACACAATTAGTAGATAGTGATTTATTGAAATGTAAACACTTGCCTGAATTCTTTAGTAGAAATTCATTAAAAGTTAGTTGACCGACGCACAACACCACACAACAGGAAAACAAAGTGAATAATGACTTGAACATTTTGACGTCTTAACGTGCTCTGATACACACAAAGATTTGCAGATATATTTATAGTAGCTATTAGGGATTTATTCAAGGTTTTATTTATAATTAACTATCGCGTCTTCCGATCGGATTTGATAAAAAAGTTTATGTGATAACGCCAATTACTAGTCGTTATTATTATAGGCATATAAATGCTGTCTAAACACTAGTATATAAAGACCCTTTGAAAATTTTAAGGCTAACAACATTATCAAAAGCTTGAATAAATCAATCACAAATATACTGCTATCACAAATACTCTAATGACCGACGATATCGTCAGAATTGCGGTCAACCGGTGGATGTAATTGGCAAACTGTCGTTCATTGTGGCGTTCTAAGGGGGAGGCCTTTGTTCAACAGTGGACGTCTTCCGGCTGATGATGAAATATACTGCTGTCCAATTCTGAGACACTGGATTGCACTCTATGTGCAAAGTGATGTACTACAATACGTGTTCAGCTAACAACATAGTCCCTAAGTTCCTTCTAACAACAATATGGATGATTAAAATCTGAAATAAACGATTATTATCTTCTATAATTATATATTTTTTCTTATTTATTTCATTTTTTCAAATATACATATTATATCAAAATACATTTAAAAATATAAAAAATTGTCGCCACCGGCATCGGGAACAGGGTCCTAGCTGCCGGTGGTTAGGACTCCATAGAGAGGAACCTCATGACTATGCGAGCTGCGTCAAGGAGTACCTACTGCCTTCTACATCAAGCCCTTAACCCTGCCGCCTAGCGCGAGCCTCCTAAGATGTTGGTCGAGGCTCTTAGCCTGACTATTATTATTATTATGTAAATGTATATTTGGCAAGTACATATTCTATTCTATTTATAAAGCAAAATGATCAATACAGATTACACATAGCAACGAAGTGTTATAAAACCTGTATCAAAACAGGTTTTTTTAACACATGGTTGCTATGTGTATTGATCATTTATCATAAAAATATCCATAATTGATTATTAGCATCATTCTCTACTTCGTAGAGGAAACTTTTTGTGTTTTGTATGATTTAGAACACTCCGGTGTTTCCTGCTTCTCTGCTTGACTAGGATAAGGAACTTGGTCATGTTCCCCTAGACCAGGGATGGCGAGTCTTTATGGATCGACCTGCTTTTGATACTAAAGAAATATTTGATAACGCCATAGATGTTCCATTAAATACGTAACAATATAACATCACGCCTGTATTCCCTGAAGAGGTAGGCAGAGTGAGAGGTGTATAGTAACACTAATCACTAATCTCGACAGTTTATTTTATAGGGCACAATGTAATAGGAGGCGAGCCTGTTGCCATCCATCGGGCGCAAACAAAAACTTCGTACTGTTACTAAGAATGACTCATTGGAAAAACTCAAAGACAATTTTCCCGTCCTGGGATTCGATTCCAAGACCTCATGTTTAGCAGTCGCGCTTACCACTAGGCCAACGAGGCATTAATCATCACTAGTATAAAATAATGTTGACTTAATGATTATTGGGAACATAATTAGACATCATCTTCAGCAGCCGCAAGACGTCCACTGTTGAACAAAGGCCTCCCCTTAGAACGCCACAATGAACGACAACTTGCCATTTGCATCCACCGGTTGCTCTCAACTCTGACAACATTGTCGGTCCACCTGGTAAGACGCCTGCCGTTGTGCGCCTTCCGATTCGTGGTCGCCATTAGAGAACCTTTCCTCCGCATCGGTTCTACGAGCGATATGACCTGCCTATTGCTTGCAATTGCATAATCATGGAGTTGTCGGTGACTGCGAATTTCCGTATTCGGGATCCTGTCGCGCAAAGAAACTACGAGCATAGTTCTCCACATAGCTCGTCGAGAGACCCTGAGCCTCTCCAAGAGGCCAACCGTTAGCGACCACTCAGAGCCATAAGTCATCACAGGTAATAATAATCAACTATGAAGTGGTGTGCCCAAAATATTTTGTTCAGTGCCATTGGTTTGTTATCGCTACATTAGCCGATGTATTGCTAAGCGCGCGTTTTTAACACACACACTTTCCCTCCTTATTTTATCGTCATTAGGTTAACGATAATATTATTTAATGGTATAATAAAAGAGTAATACCTATATTATTGTTTTCATTTATTGTATATAAGGTTACACAGAGAAATATCACACAATTTGTGATTTAACAAAAGTAAAATTCAGTAGGTTCCCCAAGTTTGCAACTCTCTTGTCCATTCTTCATTGGTCAGATGGGGCTGAAATAAAATAAATATTATATAATATTGACCTTGAAACTGGGCTAAATGACCTAGATACTGTAGTTAATCTGTGGTTTCTGCCTACTCCTCAGTGAAGCAGGCGTAACTATATGTAGGTATATATATTTTAGTGAATTAATTATCAGTAGGTAGCGGGTTATTTACTAGAATTACATGTAATTTCGACTTTTAAAGAAAACTTGTTTTAGTTTTTTAGTGGATTTTTTATGCTGGCAATTTATGATAATCTAGAAAATAGGTTCAAACCTGTTGTATGATACCTAAGTATTTAGAAACTAATAAGAATTTACATCACATCACGCTTGTACTCCCCGAACGAGTATGCAAACCTCTGCCTACTTTATTCACACTACTCTCTTCGGGAAAATGGTTGGTCCAGTGGTCGCAAAGAGCGAAGTACTGCTGAGCCGGAGTTCCTAAGTTCGTTTTCCGGGTCCGGTAAACAGCTAATAGGCAATTCTGAGTGATATACTATGTTTCTAAGAAAAGTCAATATACAAATATTACATAATATACTTGTATACCTATTATATATTAAATAGATTGGCGAAATGTTAGTTTATTATACACCTCTGCCTACCCCGATACCCCTTCGGGAAATATAAGTGTGAGGAAAACAACGTGAGGAAACCGGCACACCTGAGAGATTTCTCAACGGTGTGTTCAAAGCCATGTTATAGGCCTACAGGCGGTTACTCCACACCACTCTCTACCATGAAGTCTTAAAATTGGACAGTTTACGTTGTGGTAACGAGACGCAGATATGTGCAATGTAATGCGGCATCTCGCTTCCACAATGTACACTGTCCTGCTTTAACAGTTTATGGTAAGGGGACAGGTTATTCATCGACCATACCTTAAGAACAGCGAGATGTTGAGGTGTTATACATTATGTACTTACCAAGACTTACTATGGGCAGTTTTGTATAGGAATACAACTTCCATTATCGTTCCTTGCGTATCCTTCGTCGCAATAGCATCCATCATTACAACCAATATTTATTATTGGACATACTGTGTTCAAACTCCTACATTCAGTTTGACATGCACTGCCACATTCATAGTGTTCGTTAGGGCGTGTACAATTTTCTGAAAAAAATAAGGGATATAAACTAGGAACGTTAGTAAGGCCAAAGTAAAAAAAACTCACGAAAAAAACGTCGCCCCACACTAGGAATGTCTCCTTCGTGGGGGCGTTTCACAAATATGAGAAATCACACACACAGACACCCAGACTCGGGTCAAACATCTGCAGTACGCACAAATTTTAAATAAATTTTGCCCCGTACGGAAATTGAACTGGCAACCCTTACCCTTCCGCTTAGCCACTGCGCCAATCAAGTCATCAAACTTTGTATAAATGCTCAAAACTTGAGCACTATAATATGTTTTAGTTGGCTAGTCTCAGCTGAGACAGGCCGCCGTGATTTAAAGTCGGTCAGGAGAACATTAATGCTACGTACGGAATACTTGGCCGAGACTCAGAACCACACAGCAGAGCAGCAACACAAGCGATGATTTTACCATCTTGACGACTCGATGACTTCTGGTAGGAACATAGAGTTATCGCTTTATTTATACTCGTCGTAGTGAACAGTTTTCGTGAAGAACATAGTTTTAAATTTAATTTAAAATGAAAATTACACATGTATTTAATCAGTGGTAATGTATATTGTAACCTGTATTTTAGTATGCAGCGCCAAACTCCCCAAAAACATTAGATAAGACTAATTGAATTGTTTTGGTAGCGTATTTTATTTTAAAACAATTTCTTTTTTAAATAATTTTATCGATTAAAAGAACAATTTTTTTTAGTAGATGTAGGAAATACCTAACAGGTGCTTACACTACACACAACACACATATATATACCTATGTGTGCTGTGTATATGTGTAAGCACCTGTTATATATGTATGTGTGTATAGGTGACCCTGTGTGACAATATAAGTATGTGTTTGCGTGTGTGTGTATTTGAAGAGCTGGATCGACAGTGTTGGGTTGAATAGGGTTATTTGATGATAAAGAATAAAGCAAAATCAAATCTTTTTGAAGAAGAAATTTTGGTTAATACTCTAAGTTGCTTCCTAGGCATGTTTAGAGTTCAAACTTAAACGAACAAACTCATTCCCAATTAAAACTCAAATTATTTTGTAATATCTTTATTTTGCAATCATTCATCTTCATCAACCATTCTTATATTCATTCAATATACTGTTAATATTAAGTATACTTCTACTATTAAAATAAGTAGAATTCTACCATTTCCTCCATGGTGATGTACAAGACTTGACAAAATGTTGATCATTATTGTAAATAGTTTTAGAGCAGTTTATTCATCACTGCTTTTGGTCAGCAGGGCTGTAAATAAATAATAAACGATTAGAATTGTCACATAAGGTTAAGAGAAGAAAGACCCAACAGCCGCTTCAAGCTAAAAGTGGCATTTCCCCATACATCAATATAAATCAACCCTGTAAATTCTGGTGCAAGTAAATAGAAATAAAATATTGATCCCTAATTAGGTTTTAACTTAAAGAATTAAGCAGTGAAGTGAAGCAAGTTCAAACCTCAGCACGCATCAATGTATTTTTTAATTCATGTGCGTAGTAAATTGGTTATCAGTTGCTACAAGCGGTGAAGGAAAACATTGTGAGAAAACCGGCACACTTGTAATTTTTCAACGGTGTGTCAGAGGCCTACAGGCGATTTAAGCCCTGATACCTGATTGTTCATCAACCATACGATAAGGTAAGGGTAAAGAGTTTCATAAATTCCCCAAAAAGTTTATAACTATTTCTAATTCAATCTTTGAAACAGCACTTTTGGAAGATTAAATAATATTTTCCGATGTAACACCTACCACATTTTTCAATAGGAATGCAATTCCCTTCGTTGTCTCTCGCGAAGCCATCGTCGCAGTAACATCTTGGCTTACAGAAATAACTTCCTATTGGGCAGTTGGTCTTGTTCTGTTTCTGTAGCGTGGCGCATTCATTATCACAGGCGCCATTGCATGCGAAATATTCATTTGCGCCTGGACATTTCTTTTTGTCTGAAATTATATTTTTTTTTAGTTTTGTTTTAAATTTTTTTTAATTTTTTTTAGTCTTATAGTTAGATGATGACGAATGAGAAATTAAGCGATTTATACCAAAAGTATTTTGCATAGGCTGATCCTATTATTCATCGTCTTTACCAGTGCATTTTAAGTATTAGACTAGCTGTGCCCCGCGGTGTTTGCCGCTACATTTATATCAAAGTTGTTCCAGCCGTTTGAGCGTAAAAAAGTAACCAACATACAAACACACTCGAAAACTTTCGCCTTTATAATATTAGAGTGATCAAGATGCCAAAATTAAATATTTTGGCGAAAAACATAGGCTTTACAAAACACTTTTACACGTCATTTTTTTTTAACTAGATGGCATCGGCATTTCCGAACTGACTACCTCTGAGAAGAAATACCGAAACAAACTCAGGGATGTTTTGTTGATACTATTGATGTAATGACTTACCACATTGTTCGTTAGTAATACAAGCGCCGTTCTCATCTCGGATCAAGCCGTACTTGCAAACACATTGATATTTACACGCCTGAATCACACTGCCACAGCTTCGGAACTTGTCTCGATTCGTGCAAGTTTTCACTCCTGGGCAGGGTCGTACGCAACGATAGTCTTCGTCCTCAGTACATTTTTCGGGTCCTGCAAAAACATTTTTATTAATTTACTTTATAACTAGTCGGACTCTTAATAAACAATTCAGAGTGACAGACGATTGTTTAGATCAAAGGCACACTGCCCCCTTACCATGAACTCTAGCTGGATAGTTTACGATGTGGAAGCAAGAGGTCCCTACGTGCAGTGTAATACGGCGCGGCGTCCCGCTTTTACAACGTAAACTGTCTTAGAAGTTCATGGTAAGGGGGCATTAGAAAATAGTCACTTAAGGTGAATGCACCGTCGACAGGCATGACATATTTTTTTTTGTGTTTTCTGCTCATCAAACCTTTCTTGAGAAAGGAATGGCTGAATCTGCAGCAACTAAGACGCCTAACACACGTGTTTTAATTGATGGTCACTACATAGTATAAAACAGAGTCGGTTCCCGCTGTCTGTCTGTCCTTATGTATGCTTAGATCTTTAAAACTACGCAATGGATTTTGATGCGTTTTTTTTTTATAGATTAACTGATTCAAGAGGAAAGTTTGTATACATAATACATGCTAATATAATATCAGCATTGCTCTCGTGCGAAGCCGGAACGGGTCGCTAGTACTTTATTATTATCTTTTTAACTATATTGATGCTAGAACCCTAAGACTACGTAAAGATTGGATAAGGTGTTGCGATGTTATAGATATCTATGTGATACTATCAATTAGAACACATGTGTTAGGCGTCTTAGTTACCGCAGATTCGGTCATAGTTTTCCTAAGAATTGTTATTGAGCTGTGATGTTCAAATACACTAAAAAATCTGGTACGCACGTGTCGAAATATGTGGTCGGTATTCCACGAAGCGAAGAATAGGTGTATGTATAATTGTATTGTACACTCACGTTCGGCAGTTATAAGTCCCAATGTAAACTAGAGCCTTATGCTGTCCGGGATCCCTTTTTTGGTATAAAATTTTTAGGCATAATATTGTTTGGCATAACGTTTACGCATAATATTTATTTTATGTATGGCTATCAGTGTATTTAACTAAATTCCAGAAAATATTAAAGCCCTAAAAACGGGTCTATTTAAGAAGCTTTAAAAAAAAAGCATATAATTTTTTTTAGCACAACATTGTTATTATTTACAGCATTTCAGTTTTTATAGATGATAACAATTTTTTATTGGTTTTGATTTTATTTTAACTTTTTATTAACGTTATTAATTATAATAAAAACGAATTCAGCTTCATTTTTCATACATACCGCACTTTTCAATAGGAATGCATTGGCTTGTTTCATCTCTTGCAAATCCATCTTTACAGTAACATTTTGGGTGACAAATTGGTGAGTCTGGAAGACAAGTGGTCCTGTTTTCTATATGTAGTGTGGCACATACACTATCACACACACCGCCGCATGTGAAAAATTCATTTGGGAATGGACACTTATCTGAAAACAACAAAATTAATTGTCAAAGTGAGTTTTAATTGCGACTTGTAAAATTGACAAGCGAATCTTTTTAATAATCATAATATTGAAATATCTGGAACATAATACATAACAAAACACGCCCGTATTCCCAGAAAAGGTAACAGAGGTTCTCCGTTTAAATTCAAGGCACTCCATGTGAGGGAAGTACATTTAGAAAAAACGTTCACCAAAATTAAATAATCGTAACTATTATTATAACAAAAACTACTGTTCTAAATATGGTACCTTGATCATCAGAGAACCGGCCAATTCCGTCAAACGTTTGTCCGACACACAGCACCTGAGCACCACGCAACAGGAAAACCACACAAGCAACGATCTTAACATAATGATCACTCAATGAATTCTGATATAAATATAGACTCATCTCGTTATTTATAGCTGTAGTTTAGGGTTCCGTTGTCTAAATTATTTGAAATGACCTTCGCTCTTCATCTGCGTATAATTTTTTTTGTCTTATCTGGAATTAAGGTAGTCCGGGAAGATTCATTCTAAATTTAAATTGGATGGACAGTTCTGTAGAATAACAACCTATGTACGTACAAAGGAAACAAAAGAAACACAATAATTTGAAAAAATAAACAGTGTAGAATCTCGATGGCCGGCCGCATCTTCGTTGCGTGATGAGATCATTAGGCCTCACTTCGCGTCGTCGCGCGTCGCGTCGCCTCGACGTCGTCGTCGGTTAGTTTTCGAAGTACATTCAGCATCATAAGTATAAGTAAAGGATTCACTCGAGACTCTGACGTTATACAATGACTTGGTAACACTTAACATACTTTCATACGTAGTATGTTTGAATGACCTCGGATTTATATCTCAGTAGTGCCAGTCCGATACGAGATTGTAGGTATAGTTACCCGACTATTTACACAGTATTATTGATGTACATAAATAGTGACAAAGTCATAACCTGTATCTCAGCGAGCGCTACAAACAATTAGATGTGTCAGAAGCCATAATGGGGAAGAACCTATTCTGTCGTCTCGACGTCTACTGATGGTATTGTGTATTATATAGTTACGTTTACATAATAATAAATTATGTATTTATGTGTTGTTTCTATGACTGTGTGAAACCGGCTTTAGATGTAAATCGTCACGACGGTATGGGAAAGAAAAGAGTTCTACTTTATGAGCTATGTTTACGTTTTAAAATAACAGCACAAATATAAAAATGGATTCTCCTACTACCCATAATGAATTTAAGCGTTTGCAAAATGTAGGCCATAAAGTAGAACTCTTTTCTTTCCCATACCGTCGGGACGATTTACTCCTAAAGCTGGTTTCACACGGTGCGTGAGGTTGTCCACCGTACGTGATAATACGCAGAATCACCCACCGTGGAAGTCACCTTTATGTATATTATATAGTGTGATCATAGAATTCGTCAACTATCAAATATCGTCATAGAATCCAGCCTGTCTGTCGTTAAGTAAAATACATTATTTTTTTTAAGTATTTATTACGTTCATTTTATTAATATGTGTCTTTACCAGTCATGATAACGAAGAACATTTTAATTCATAACGACGCGATGTTAGTATTGACATCTCTGGATATTGATCATGTTTGCTCGCGGTGCTGAGAGTCTGCAAATAAATAGTTTTGTCACATGATTTTTTCTACCATATTCCATCTCCATAGCGCCTGTGCAGAAAAGATGAGCTCCGGTCCTGCCCAGTATCCATAGGTCATTTTTTCTTTCACTACTAGGTACTTTAAAACTTTCTCTAGTATACTCATTTGTCACCCCGGGACCCTAGACGAGAGGCGAAACGCTAGACGAATAGAAGTCGAAAGGATTGATAAATAACCTCATCATCATCAGCCGGAAGACGTCCACTGTTGTGACTTCCATATTAAATAGACATATTATGTCATCTCTATACATTTATCTTTTCGTCAAGCGTTTACCACTTGTTTAAAGTCTTGTCAACCTAGACACGACATCACGCCTGTATTCCCCGAAGGGATAGGCAGAGGTGCACATATAATAGACCCAGATTTCGCCAGTTATGTTTTTAGGTCCCAATGAAATAGGGGCGAGCCTATTTCCATCAACCGGGCACAAATCCAGACTCCGTGCTGCTACTAAGAATTACCTAATGGAAAAACTCAGTAACACTTCGCCCGACCCGGGAATCGAACCCAGGACCTCGTGCTCAGCAGTCGCGTTTAGCAACCACTAGACCAAAGAGGCAGCCTGTATCAGAATCATCTATGGGAACAGTATTAGGTTAACAATATTAATTGTGCGTTAAAAGTTGCATTAGTTTGGAAAACTGTTATTATTATTATTAACAGCCATGATCGCCCCACTGCAGGGCAAACGCCTCCCTTTCCTTCCTCCATTCCTCTCGGTTGTGAGCTGCAATAGACCAATTTTCTTTAAAGGAGTCCAGCTCGTCCCGCCATCTCCTTCTGGGCCTACCGCGACGCTTTTTCATGTTGTGTGGCATCCACTCCGTAGTGGTTTTTGGCCACATATCGTCTGGCATGCGGCAGATGTGGCCAGCCCAGTTCCACTTCAAACTAGCGGCTTTGTGTCCAACATCAACGATTTGTGTTTTGGAAAACTGTTACATACATAAAAAGTATTTTATCTGATTTGACTACGTACCGCAGTTTTTGATAGGAATGCAAATGCCCTTATCGTCTCTTGCGAACCCGTCTTTGCAGTAACATCTAGGTTTACAAAGAATGGTTTCTATTGGGCAGTTGGTCTTGTTTTGTGTGTCTAGCGTGGCGCATTCATTATCACAGGCGACGTCGCATGCGAAATATTCATTATCGCCTGGACATTTGACTTTGTCTGAAAATTATTTATATATAATAGATTTTAATACTATATGTAGTCTATAACCTCCATTTTTTTTTGTTTTTTATAGCTAGTCGTATCTTGAAGGTTTTGTAAGAAATCTATTTAGCGAAGGGAGTTTTCGGTGCCAAGAAAAGGCCCAAAATAAATTGCTTGCAGCACGTGGCCCCATCCAAGTCAAGACAATTGTCATAATGAGGTAGATTATACGTATCAAAAACGAACCTTACTGTATAGGACATAAGGTGCTTATTTAATAGCTTACTAGCTTTAGTAGATGTAACACTGGTCAGGCCACTGAAAACATCTGTCCAAAATGTCCTATGACCAGATTCTTTGGCTCGATCATAGCTCTTATACTTACCACATTGTTCGTTGGTAATACAGTCGCCTTCATCGCTTCTAAGAAGACCATTCTTGCAAATACATAGCGGGAGACACGGCTGGAGCCATGCTAAACACGATACTTGGTCGTCGCGATTTTTACAAGTACTCTCTCCAGGACAAGGCTGCACACAACGAAATTCTTCGTCGAATCTACAGTTAAACGACTCTGTAAAAATACTTGATTTATTTAATAAGTTTCAATTTAAAAGCTTTGTTCTTGTCAGTGTAGCAAATGCCACTGTTCATTAATTTCAGCATTTGATTTGACCGCTTGGTAAGTCTCAAATCCTACCTTCTCCGTTAATTGTTGAATAAAACTACGCCTTGGCCTTCCCCTTCCTCGGAAACGCTCTATTTTACATTTTATTATCGTCATAAGGAAGTTGTCGTGATATATCAAGTTGCCAATGAGTGGCCAATCATTTTTACTCTATTTTCACTTTTTCTCAATAACTGTCTGTCCTCTTCTACAACCTATATAGAAGAATAATAAGTTTATAATACAATAAGTAAAAAGAGGTAAATAAATGTTACCTGTAGATTCAGCACATAATATTGTAATGTCACCTATATTCGATGATGTGAAATTATAACGACATGTCTTAAGTATCAGGAATAGAAAAGAGATGAGCTGAGTTAACTTTTTTGTTAGTGTAAACTGTTATTTATTTATGGATGTCATCATAAGTCCTAAGTACTACCTATGTATACTAGTGTTTTACATGCATACATAAATAAAGTCACGCCTCTTTCCCTAAGGGGTAGGCAGAGACCACGGATTTCTATTTACTACGATCCTGGCATACTTCTTTCGCTTCATTTACACGCATCATATTCGTTCTCCTCATTTGCCCGTTTTGCAGAACATCTCCGATTTGGTCCAGGTATGTTCTTGTGTTTTAAAGACATAAATTAAATTACACTTGCCTGAATTGAATCCTAGTTGTCCGATACATAACACCACACAACAGGAAAACAAAGCTAGTAATGACTTATACATCTTGACGTCTAAACAAGCTCTGATACACACAAGATCTCACCGCTTCATTTATACTCTTGAGGGTTCACTTCAAGGTTTTATTGTACAA
The DNA here is from genome assembly GCA_946251915.1 of Abrostola triplasia. Lineage (NCBI taxonomy): Eukaryota > Metazoa > Arthropoda > Insecta > Lepidoptera > Noctuidae > Abrostola > Abrostola triplasia. The sequence continues at coordinate 3,625,531 of OX276425.1, forward strand.
AAAGTGTATATGGCAACATAGGTTATCGTGATACGTTTATTTTTTTAACATGGTCAGAAACGCTTTCAGTGGAAATAAATAAAAAATCTTACACAAATCTGTAAAAAGTACATTTATTTACCTAGTATTTATGGAAAATACAATATCTTACTATAGTAACTTTCGTGAGTGTTATCAATACTATTTACTATATATATGTACATATATACGGCGGTTTACTCACGTGTGTATTGGGGAATGCCCGACTAGTTTCTAACGAACGGAGCCCTTATTCATGAGGTTACGCGGCAGAGTCGCGAGCCGAATTGTCGACTATTCGTAAATATATCTTAGTACCCAGCTCATGAATAAGGGCTCTGTTTGAGTTCGAGATATTGGATCTTTTCAATTTTGCATCCAGATGTTTTTATTTTACAGCAATTAATTTTCAACTGGAGACACGGTAGAAGGAGAACATTGAGCTGAATGCACCATTTGCGGGCACTGGCATATTGGTATACATGGCGATGTCTCATTCAGTCTCAAGAAGCCCGAGTCACAAACACAGCCGGGCTCCACTGTTTGGTTTTCATCACATCTGAATTTTACCACTAGTGATGTGCAGGTGTTTGGAGGACATTCTACTTTCGTCTTCGTATATACTTCATTTTTGTTGGGGCACAGCGGACCTAGGAACAGAAAATGCGTCATATTATCACTTTTTCTTCTTATCGTATGGTTGATAAAGAACTGGTTCCAGGAGTTTTTACACCGTTAAACATTCTTTCAGGTATGCCAGTTTATTATCACTAAATCTAGTAGAGCTATTCACAATTCACATATATATAATAACGTGCCTTCCGTACTTTGGAAGGCACGTTAAACCGTTGGTTCTATGCCTGTTCTCTCACCGGTCGTGTCGGTCTACTGTCCCGTCGAACTATGAGTGTTCCCATAGAGAGTGCACCTGTGTTTACACGCATATTTGTGCACTATAATATCTCCTGAGTAGCTGTCTAGCCTCAGATGAGACTGGCCGTTGAGACCAAAATTCTTTCAGGAGAATATTATTCCCATTCTACATTATATGTTATGAATAGGGAATCGCAAATTGTTGACGGTGGAAATGACACACTTACCTCCACACTCTTTATAAGAGATACATTTTCCTTTTTCGTTTCTATAAAAGTTTTTTTTACACACACAGCCTCTTGTACAAGAATTTTGATCCACTTCAGGATAAGCTATATTAGTGTCATCCCTGTCAGCACAAGTCTGCGGTCGACACGTGGCTTGTGTGCATGGTGAATACTCCTCGTTGACAGGGCACAGGTTGGCTGGAAATAATGAAAGACTTGAGAAGTTTTGACAATGGCTTTATTGGACTAGCTAGTTGTTCTAATGGTGGATTCTAGTATAGTATTAATATTAAGGTGGAGATTGTGCAACGAGCTCTGAACTGTAAATAATTAATGGAGGCTAGGTAAGAGAGTCCTGAGATCTATGAGAATGTCACATTGATGAAAATAATGAAAATGAAAAAAAATTGTATGAATGTAATGGTCGTGTTTTTAATGGTGTTCGCCTGGGTGAGTTCACTGACACTGAAGTGTGGTAAATGTGCGTTTCTCATAAATAAAAATAAATGAATATTTTATTCTTATGGGAAATAAATAATTATTTATTTTATCTATTATGTTCTAGAGTTGTTCATACATTAATGAAGCCCCACAAAACCGTGTGATCAGTTTGACTGTGGGATGAAATGAAAATGTAATAGTGGGTCAAGGCATAAGGAAAGATCCTGCTGGAAATATGTCAGTTTACTTCGAATAAGTACCATATGACATAGTCCTGTTGGGAGTATATTAGGTTATTTTAGATAGTATTCAAGTACTTACGGCAGTCTTTAAAGGGCACACAAGTTCCGTTAACTCTTCCATAACCATCCATACATTGGCATTTTGGGTTGCACAGTTGTACAATACCTATCCTGAACGGACACTTGCCCCTGACTCTAGGCAGGGTACACTCGTCTGTGGGGCAGGATGCAGGGCAAGGATTATATTCTTCGTTGGGGCGACCACAGCAGTCAAATGGAGCTGGAAATAAAATTAGATTAAGTGTAGATAATTATTAATACAAAATATAAATACAAAGGAAACTAGAGGCAATTTACACTCAAATATACCCAAATATCGCGTTTAAAAGACAAGTGAAAAATATTTATTCATCATCAGCCGGAAGACATCCACTGTTGAATAAAGGCCTTCCCCTTAAGTAAGGTATGGGAAGGTGCCATAATCCCCACGCTTGGCAAGCGGCATGGGATCGCAGTATTGGTGGTAAAGTTACAGAAGACGCTGCTGCTCGTCTCCTGGATTTTCCCTTAGTCGCCTCTTTCGGCACCCACCGGAGAAAAGGGGTGGTAAATTCTAGGCCGGATACCACTCGGAAAAATTATTTATTAATCATATCGAAATGGAGCCGTGTTAGAGGCTGGTTCGTCTCGCAATTAAGACTTATTAAGTGGACTGTAGTATAATTATTATAGCAACAAAGCTGACCGTCCGCGTGAGGTCTTGATCCATCCTTTTTCCAACGACTTCACACTGATGAAGAAGCGACTGCCGCTAATAAATTTCTATAGCAGCTACATATATTTTGGAATGGTATACTTACGGCAACTTCTAGTGTTTATACAAGTCCCGTTAGAAGCTCTCCTGTAGTTAAATCTACATTTGCACTGCGGCCGGCAAGGGTCTGATTGAATGCACCCTTGTGGTTCATCAGCAGATTTAGGGCAATAATCAGAGGTGCAGGACTTTGCGCAATTATCTAAAACTTCATTTTCGCCACACTTTAGACCTAAAAAAAAACAGTTGCTTTCTTGTATTGGCTGTTGTCTTTTTTGAATTATTAATAACTAGCTGCGCCCCGCGGTGTTATCCGCTACATTTTTTCGGGATAAAAAGTAGCTTATATGTTACTCCAACGTTTCACCTCCATATGAAATTCAGTAATAGTTGACAACTTGCACTAATATAAGTACCTATAAGAGGCGTTGTCTTCATAAATGCCTTTTTTTTCATTTTGTATTGTTTGTTTCTCTAATAAAGTAAAGGAATGTATTTTTCTTTTGAGAAATAAATGTTTTAATCCTTATTTTTTTTTCCGCGCTAATAGATGCGTTTTTAAATTTCTATGTAACTAATTATTTTTTAAACCTGCATTATATCTAATAGTATTTTTCTTACCAGGACACTGGTTTTCAGGTATACAAATTCCTCTGTCGTCTCGCAAGTAATTCTCCTGGCACACACAAGCTTTTATGCAGAAGCCCTCCGCAATCATGGGGCAGGCTATTGGCATTCCCTTTTGAGTACAGTTCTGTGCCCGGCATATAGCTTGAGCACAATCCGACCAGACTTCATTAACTGGACATACGGCTGGAATTACAATTTACATTATTGTGATGTCGTTAACTGGTGGAATGTGGGTGTACTATATGTGTACCTCTGCCTACCTCTTCGGGGAATACAGGCGTGATATTATGTGTGTGTGTGTGTGTGTGTGTGTGTGTGTGTGTGTGTGTGTGATGTCGTTAATGTCCGTTACCAATATAGGTGTTAAAATAGTCCTTGTATCCTTGTATGACCACTTAGTTACGAGATCTTTTTTTTTTAAAACGTCACCCCACACTAGGACTTTCTCCTGTGTCATGGATGCGTTTCACAAACATGAAATAGCACATACACAAAGACCCAGGCTCGGGACAAACATCTGTGGTTCGCACAAAGTTTTGCCCCGTGCGGGAATCGAACACGCAGCCCTTAGCGGAGCGTTAAATCGCTTAGCCACTGCGCTAATCAGGTCGTCATATTTATGGAAGCCTTTACCAATAACAACGTTCAATGGGGGAGGCCTTTGTTTAGGACGTTTCCGCCTGATGATGATGATGACGTCAACAATAACACCTATGGGCTATATCACACTTATATGGTTCAAATATAGTACAACGGCTATAAATATAATTAGTCTAATAAAGTTTCAGGTTGTATCAATGCAGAAGATTTCATTCGAGTATCAATTAAACTCCAAACTCAGTGGTACTTACGTGAGCATTGGTCCTCAGGTACGCAAGTACCATCTGTGCTTCTCAAAAATCCTTCTTTGCAGATACACCCACTATCACATTGTTCTTTTGTAAGATCGGGACAAGGTACTATTTGTCCTTTCTCTGAACAATTCTTGGGTCTACATACTCCTTGTATACATTGGACATATTCTTCGTTCGTTGGACAAACATTAGCTGGAAATGAATTGGTCATAGTAAATGTCTACTGTAAGGTGCATAGATATTTCTGATTTATTGCTTATAATATGTTGGTGTACCCAGTATGATAAATACAAATATAATAGCATTTTAGTTAGCCCTCAAGTAAGTGTCCTGTATTACAAAGACTATGGTAAATGAAGAAGGTACATATACCTAACACATCTTTTGATGGATTTGGAAAGACAATTAAGTGCTAATTCATCGAAGCACCGCGCCGCAGTGTATGCTAAATAATCATGTTTTACAACGATTAAAAAAAGCATCCATTTGCCTAATGCCTTCCCACCTAGTCTAAAATCCAATGCACGTCACTGCAAGGACATACTAGAAATAAATAGTCTTGTGAAGGAATTAATCATAGAGTAATTCTCTCATCAAAATGTTATTTGTTGAAACTTTAATGATGAGATTCAGGAGCGATTTGTTGTCACCAAATATTAGTATATATTTCTATGTGCAATTTTCTTACTTGGACACTGGTCCTCCGGTACGCAAGTACCGTCTTCTGCTCGCAAATAATTTTCTTCGCACACACATTCCTCTATACAAAATTTCGGGTCCATCCTTACACACGGTATTGATTGGTCCTTTTGGGTGCAGTTAAGTGCTCTACATTCACCCTGAACGCATCCCGAATACCTTTCGTTCTTAGGACAAACACCAGCTGAAATTTGAATTGATTTATTTGTGGAGTACAAGTACTTATACTAAAATAAATATTTAAAGTATATTCTCCTTACTTATAAACACGTGTTAAGATAACTGCTTGTTAAGTCAAATGACATCTCTATTCTTTGGCATGCAAACGACAGTGACAGGTATAATACTCGTATAACCAAATGTTCAACATTGTCAATTTTTATAAGTAAGAAGGTGTGTGTATAAAAATCCAAACAATTTTAACTAAAATGATTTGACATACTGTTTGTTTAGTTCTTAAAACAGCTGTATCACGTCGTAATAATTATCCAAATAATTATAATATGTTATATGTATACTTGTACATATTCCAATCAGCTTTGATTAGTGGTTTCGAATTACTAAATTATAAACGTAAAAAGGTCAAAATCTTTTACAAAATGTTGAAGCCTCTTTTTACAAGCTTTTATTTAACTTGCAATGGTTTCACGTATGTATGTGAGTTTGTGTAGGTCAAATCTTGCAATCTATTAGAACCACTTTTTGATAACCGATTGAAATGAAATTTTGCATACTGAAATAGGTTTGGTAATACAATATTATGGTACTTTTGATTTAAAAGGTTGTGTTAATATATTTTTTAATATTAACTTATTAATTTACTTACGACATTGTCCATAAGGCACGCAGACTCCATCTTTTCTCCAGTAGCCTTTGATGCACCGGCAGGTCGGGTTGCAGTTCAGTACTATACCGATGTTACCAAACAGTGGGGGACAGTCTCCAGATGGCGAGGCCTGACTGCAGTCGTCAGTTGGACATAGGGGCGGACATGGGTTATATTCTTCATTGGGCCTGTCGCAGGGAAAGGGCGCTGTTGACATAAAATATTACTGTTAAACATACTTATATCCATAAAAAAGAGATTAAGAGAAAAATTTATTATTTAAAATAGACTTCATTTTATGTTCTTTTTGAACGTCAAATGACATCAAGACAGCTCCCAAAAACGACGTCCGTCACCTCTTCCTAGTGCTATAGCTGAGTAGACGAAACGCCGCAACAAACTACCCAGCAGCACAATCTGTCCATCAATCTATTCCTTCCCTTCTTTAAAATGGACTTAACAAAACTCTATTTTTAAGGTTTTCTGACTAGGTCAAACTTACGACAGCTTGTAGTAGGTATACAAGTATGGTTCGCCGCGCGCCGGTAGTTGAAGCGACACTGGCATCTAGGTTTAAGGCACACCGCTGGTCCTATGCAGCCTTCATTTTCCTTGTCTCTTGTAGGACAGCTTTCAAAATCACAGGATCCCGGACATTGATTTAATATCTCGTTCTCACCGCAAGTGACGTCACCTAGAGATGGAAATATAATTATGTGATTATCAACTGTGCCCCGCATCTAAATTAATGGTAAAAGCATGGCCAAACAGTTAAATGTGCAGAATTTTGGATATGTAAATTGGTTTAAGGAATTATATGAGTATGAGCATGACTGTTTAGGATGGGCGGATCATCTTGTCAACTTTCTACTAGCACCTGAAATTGTATGCATGAAATACTTACACTGGTCCTTCGGTACACAAGTCCCGTTTTCTACCCTCAAATAATCTTCTTTGCAGACGCAACCCGGTTTGCAAGACTCGTCTGATATTGATCTTTGCGACTGGAGTTCTTCCGTGCAATATTGCAGTCTGCCTATCGACTGTGGGCATTTGTTATATTCTTCGTTCATCGGGCATTTTTTTGCTGAAAGTAAATAATAATATAGTAGTTAATTAGTGTAACATTTATTTTGGTTTTGTTATTTTTCAGTTCACTTCACTTTTGAAAGTAAAATTGATTATGAAGAATGTGATGCGTGTGAATGAAGCAAAAGAAGTATGCCAGGATTGTAGCAAATGGAAATCCGTGGTCTCTGCCTACCCCTCAGGGGACCAGGCGTGACTTTATGTATGTACCTATATACAGAGAAATGAATAAAAGTTTAACTTAACAGATAATGATATTAATTATAATGTTTGTTGGTAAAAAATCCTTTAACTGTATCAGATTCTTTTGAAATAATATTGATGAGCAGTTGTAACAACACAATTGACGTATTAGTTATTTATTGTGTAAGTAAAACATGTTATTTAATTTACCGTTTTCAACAAACACTTGTACAAATACTTCTTACGAATATATTATTTTGATAACGTCATTTCAAGAAGTACGGTGAATTGAAGGATTTTTGGCGATTCGATTAGAACTGGTTAAATATTATTATACTGTTGTCTGCTTCGCAGGGATGTACCTACGTGTTTAGTCCTCTGCATGAGCCAACTATTTGTGTAATCAACAGATTTTTGTCTTGAGCCTCGACATGCGATATTTTCATGCCTAGCGTATGGCAACGTTTTTATTAAATAAATTATATAATTTAACTATTTTGACAAATCATCACCATCAGCTGTTGAACAAAAGCAGAGCCTTTGGTACGGGGGGTGCGAGGGGGGGGTTTTGCTATGGCCAGCGGCTTGGAGATCGCAGTATTGGTGTTGAAATTACAGAAGATGCTGCTGCCCATTTTCTGGATTTTCCCTTAGTCGCCTCTTACGACACCCAGGGGAGCGAGGCGGTGGTAAATTCTTGCCCGGATACTACTCGGCAGGCATTAGGTATTTCGTAAATATCAAAAAAGAACTATTAAGTAGTGTAGATCTTAAAAATATAACAAAGGTTAGGAATTGAATTTTAAAACCAGTTTACGAGTTAACTCGTCACGTTTTTTTAAATACGATCACGATATCGTCAACATTGGAATGAAATAAGTATTTATTTTGCGACCGGTTTTCCGAGTAATTAAAACGTTTTTATGTTGAAAATGCCGTATTGTTGTATCCGGACAATATGGAAGATAAACAAGGCTGAAATCTTCCCTCATCGTCTATAATATGTATATGGACCTATGCTCGTATGGCTCTTGGTCTTATAATGACGGGATGGACTTTTTGTTATTGTTTAAAAAAAAACGTCGCCCCACACCAGGAATTTCTCCTGTGGGTGCGTTTCACAAGCATGTAATTTCACATACACGAACACCCAGACTCGGGACAAACATCTTCGTATCGCACAATTTTTTGCCCTTAACGCAGTAGTCTAATCGTTTAGCCATTGTAGGTCGTCAAATCGGTTAAATGGGCCTGCTAAATTGTGGTCTTGCGATTGCTGAATTATCTCAATTGTCTGAGTAATTGTATAGTATACATATACTGTGTAGTATATTGCCACTTGTTTAGGAAAATGTTGCTTTTTTTACACACATAAAACATAACATCACGCCTGTATTCCCGAAGGGGTAGGCAGAGGTGCACATATAGTACACCCACATTTCGCCAGTTATGATTTTTAGGTCCCTAGGTGTTTTTTAGGTGTAATAGGGGGCGAGCCTATTGCCATCAACCGGGCACAAATCCAGACTTCGTGCTACTACTGAGAATTACCTAATGGAAAAACCCAGTAACACTTTGCCCGACCCGGGATACCCAGGACGTCGTGCTCAGCAGTCGCGCTTAGCAACCACTAGACCAACGAGGCAGTCAGGTGTTTTTTTTTTACGTCAAAATGAATTGTTTTTCTTTTCAAAACTTACACTTCTTTCGACATTTTTTCGGTTTTGTTTTACGCCGGTGCCTTGTGCTGACGGCTGAAGCGTATGAGTAAGCTGACGAGTGACTCTGCAGTTGGGTCGCTTCATTTTTGTTCAATGCAATCGAACCGTCTGTGTCTTTATCTGAAATTATTAATAAATGTTTTATGCATAACTTTATGGGTCTTCTAAAGTTAGTTCTGCCCCCTTACCATAAACTCTCAAAGCAGGACAGTTCACGTTGTGGACGCGAGAAACCGCATTATACTGCACTTAGCGGCGGACAGCTTACGTTGTGGACAACGTAAGCTGTCCTGTTTTAAGAGTTCATGGTACGGGGGCTGTATTAACCGTTATAAATCATAAATTAAAAATAAACAATGTTACGTAGTTTAATATACTGCTGAATGTTATCCCTATCTAAATAAATAAAAAATAAAGATGACAATCTACATTAAAACCGAAGACTTATCAAAACTGCCTTATGATTGGATTTCATAGTAACACATTATACAACTCTAAAAAGTTAATAGTCTGCCACCTTCTCTGCCAGTCAGACAAGATTGTTATATACCTATCTATTTATATTGAACTAGCTGCACGGTGTTGCAGGTGTTACCCGCTACAATTTTTCGGGATAAAAAGTAGCCTACCTATATGTTAATCAAGGGTCAGCTACCTCCATATGAAATTTCATCAAAATCTATCTAGCCGTTTCAGCGTGTAGACGTAACAAACACTCACAAACTATCGCCTTTATAATATTAGTGTGATGCAATTAGTGAGATACACGGTAATTCCCCGTCATTAAGAACGACTCACAATCTCCCATCTTTGTTAATTGATATTTAAATTACAAAAATAAATCGTGTAATAGGTACCTTTTTTTTTTTTTAACCACCCTGGTGGTCACCACCTGCGCGAACAAGGGAAGTCCCGGGACCTCTAAAAAGAACAACGCCGGAACCTCCCCATGCAACGCTTGGCAATGTGGTACATCCCTAGGGAGACTGAAAAGGGGTCTCCCCTTAGCATCGCTGTACATGGCGGCACGGTGGTCACGTGTCCACCTTGCCGCCATCTTCTCTGGAGTTACTATATTGGCTAACAGAGGCGTAATAGGTACCTACTACTTTTTTATATTTGTAAACATATTGAATGTATTACTCACCGGTACATATCACTAGAACTAATATATTAGCCACTAAAGCAGCACACAGCGCCAATCTTAACGCCATCGTGGCCTCACGACGTCTGTGTTATACATGTAATAAAGTTACTATATATACATAGCTGTGCTATTAGGGTACCGCTGTCATTGGTTAAAACCCATCCTTATACATAGATATAACATTAATTTATTTATTGAATTCAGGAAAGAAAGGCCCATTTTAAAAGTACTTTCTACATGCCAAATTTCATCAAAATCTGTCCAGCGGTTTAGATGTGAAGGCGTAACAGACAGACAGTGTTACTTTCATACTTAACCAGAGCTATTATGAGATCTCGATGTAATAGGGCGAGGGTGAGCCTATTGCCATCAGTCGGGCACAAATTCGGCCCCCGTGTTGCTACTGACAATTACTTTGCCGGACTCGGGATTCGAACCCAAGACCGCTTACTACGGAACCCATTGGTAAAGACAGCAGGGTACAAACTTCACCGACTTTTATTACCACCTGTTACATTGTGCATGTTTTAACATTTAAATCAACAATTATACAGTACTAACTGTATCAGTCAATGGTTCAAAGAAATATTTGTAAAAAATGTACGATCCATGTAAATAATGAATTATACAAAGTGCTATTTAATGAAGGACCCAGCAGTTGGTTAAGTTTAGATACTCAGTTCACAGATTCTGCTCGATATTTTTCTTTCTTCTTCTTCTTGTTCGCAAGAGACATTTGTAACTATGCAAGCTCGTAGTATGGATACCTGGGCAGCTCTCTTACCATGAACAGGCTGTTATTATTGACCCACCCTGGGCTGTTAACCTCGCTACCATTCTTGATGCGCTACGTGCAGTGTAATGCGGCGTCCGCTTCCACAACGTAAACTATCATGTTTTAAGAGTTCATGTTAAGGGGGCTTGAGTAGAGGCTGCCATCAAGAATGGTAGCGAGGTTAACCACCCAGGGTGGGTTACTAATAACAGCCTATAACTGTCCCACTGCAGGGCAAAGGCCTCTTCTCTTATAGATAAGGATTGAGCATTAATCCCCACGCTAGCTCACTGCGGGTTGGCTACTCAGGTAATATCACTCGTGAAGGCTCTACTTGCCTTTCATTTATTTGCCTAATATTAGGTACAAGAAAGTTCATTATCATATCATCAGTTGCAGTCTACTGTTGTTAATAAGCCTCTCCTAAGCCACACCACAGAGCCTGGTCTACTGTTTTATGCCGTTCGGTAACAAGATAGTTAGCTAGGGAATATAATCCCTAACAAAAAAAAAATGATTTATATTGACAGATTTGATAATATTCTGTTATAAAGGCAGGCAACACACAAACAAGTGTTTCTGTAATCTCGAGCGCAAAGGTAGTGGGGGGGGGGGGGGGGGCATTCACCTAAAAGCCATGAGAGAGAATAAACGTGTAGCTGCTAACGGGAGTTACCGAGCCAAATATTAATATCCGTGGTACAAGAAGTACTGCATGGACCATTCAATAGATGTGTTAAGAATAGGTAACATAATCATAAGTCATAGGTCAAGTAGTATCATATAGTATGTCATAGGTCTCCTCTATCAGTACCAAGTCCATGTAAGTTATAATAGTCAAACCGCGTTGCCCTTATACTGCATCAGTAAATCAGTTATATGCAGTATATGGGGAAGCGGTTTCCGTATGATTGTGATGTACGTTAGCGAGAATTTCCCAACAGAAAAACCCATACATTTTCCCGATGTAAACATAATTAATTAGATATTTGTATTAATCTGTGGTTGATATAAAAACAATGGTTCAAAGAAAACCACGGTTTTTATGTCTTTTGTAATACAGACAAATTTAAACCATAGTTCTGACGATAAGTCTGGACTTCATAGGCCAGGTTTAAACAGAGTTTTTTAGTTTTTTGTAATGAGACTGAATATAATCATCTTATAATTTCTAAAGTACCTTGTTCTGATAAAACCTAGAATTGTTTTGTTATGATGTGCTTTACTGACGAAGTAGGTTGTATGGCGACCTGCCTCCTTACCATGTACTCCTAAAGCATGACAGGTTACGTTATTGAAGCAAGACGTTGCTACGTTTAGTGTAATGCGACATCTCGCTTCCGCGTCGTAAACTGTCCTGTTTGAAGAGTTCATGGTAAGAGGGCTGATTGGCGCAGTGACTTGTTGTGCTAGGAGTTTTTTTTAATCTTTTTTATTTACAGGACTTTTATCAATAGACATGCCAGTCCTATAGTTACAAATCTACATTAATCTACCTTACTTATATGAATTTACAAAAAAAGTTTATACAATTGATATACTTTTTTGGCTCTCTTAGAACTAGGAGCCGATAATATGCCATGAAATATGCCTACATCTGTGCTAGGAGTTGGTGTTCAATTCCCGCAGTGACTGGACTTTGGGTGATTTACAGATGTTTCTCCCGAGTCTGGGTCTGTTTGTGAAACGCTCCCACGATACAAGATAAATTACTAGAGCGAGGAGATGATTTTGTCCACAAAAAAATCAATAAATATATCCAATCGACGACCTGATTAGCGCAGTGGCTAAGCGATTCGACTGCTGCGCTAAGGGTTGCGGGTTCGATTCCCGCACGGGGCAAAACTTTGTGCGAACCACAGATGTTTGTCCCGAGTCTGGGTGTTTGTGTATGTGAATATTTCATGTTTGTGAAACGCACCTGCGATACAGGAGAAATTCCTAGTGTGGGGCGACGTTTTTTTTAAAAATAAAAAAAAAATAAAAATAGACAAAGGAAATATTGAGATATTATTATGAGTAGATGAAATACCTCAGGGGCCTCAGTTAAGTGTAAGTATGAATACAAAATGTATGGGATTGACAAATGGTAAAGTTATAACCAATTATATTCGGAAACTTTATATTACGTAACATCACGACGGTGGTAGACCACAGAAATAACATTATTTCATGAATTGTAAAATTAGGTACGTTCAAAACATGCAGAATTGAGAAATCGGTAACTAATAACCTGCCATACAATGTATTAGCAACCCCGTCAGTTTGTGAGCAAAAACGTGAATCATTATTGCCCTCTTCTATGATACAGTCAAATGTAAACTCATTTACCTACTTTATTGGCTCACCAGTCACCAATCAAAATGTGTTTGGGTAATCCGCTTTTTAATTATCATCTGTAAACATTGTATGTATTGAGTTTTTTTTTTGCATTCTTTGTTTGTTGATACCATACTAAACACAGAAAAAACGTAATATAAATATGATCAATGAACAGACCTCGGGGCGAATATCGCAGTCTAGAGCTACTTGGTACGAGGGAGTCTTTACCCAATTGTGGGTCTACTTATACTGACTGATAATACAACTGCTTGATTACGGGAAAGACAGGGAGGTAAATATCAAAGTCCAGAGTAACTTGGTACGAGGGAGGGGGCTTTACCCAATAGTGGGTCTGTACGGGCTAATAATTTCAAATACTGCTTATTACAATTTTGGTTCATTTCTTGCTATTCTGCACACACAACACGACTATTTTTTTAGAAGAATAATCGAAGATATTGCTGACTGAGAGTATTGGTGCTTTAACATAGGGTAATTTAGTTACCTTCTAAGTTTATATGTAGATTACAAAATCGAAGCGTTATATCATCCCCATAAATATTGTTCATACTATTCGATTTATATTCGGTTAAAGATTTGATGGCTATCGGTATACCTAATTTAGGACCAGTATCAAAAATAATTAAGTACTAGTGAAATGGTCATATCGTGATTATGCACACGATACATTTTTACGGTATGGTAATTTAATAGTATTGTTTACTTTATAATGACAGTTTATTGTTTATTCTCTCTTGTATTATAATGATTAAGGATCTAAATTGATAAAGGAAAACTTGAAAAATGATGGACACGAGCGGGACTCGAACCCGCGACTTTCACCGTACCAGTATTAAGGATCTTTTAGGCATTTTCTCATATTTACTTAAACTGCCTTGAACGTTAATTCAAATATCAATAATAATGTTCTGAATGAATTTCGGTCAGGAAGACAGCTGGCTTTGCAGGTCATTTTCCGTTGTGGAAACGAGACACCACACTACGCTGCATTAGCGGCATCTCGCTTCCACAACACAAAATATACAGTAACGCTGCTGAAAACAGAAATATAGGGATCACAATAAAAGGTAAATAAGAAAAATATGTTAAAAATTTTTATATACGCCTCCATTTTAATATATATGTCGTATATGTTTTTGAAGATAACTAAATTTATTTCATAAAAATGGTATAACAAGGGACAAATCACAAAGAAACTAGCGCCGACGAGCCTTCACTACAATACATCCCGGTATGTTAGTTTACTATCAATTAAAATTGGTCGTTTTCAAACGTGAATAAAATTACATTTCCATTGTCCTTTCTTGTTTCAGCATTTTAGATGCAAGTCAGTCGAGATCTGTGGAAAAAATAAAATAAAAAAACATTTATTCAGCCAGGATAATCACAAAACAGAAACCCAAGTAGATACATTGACTTAAATATTAAATACATAATTTCACGCCTATATTCCTCGAAGAGGTAGGCAGAGGTGCACATATAGTACACCCACATTTCGCCAGTTATATTTTTTTGGGTCCCAATATAATAGGGGGCGAGCCTATTGTCATCAACCGGGCACAAATCCAGACTCCGTGCTGCTACTGAGAATTACCTAATGGAAAAACCCAGTAATACTTTGCCCGACACGGGATTCAAACCCAGTACCTCGTGCACAGCAGTCGCGCTTAGCAACCACTAGACCATAGAGGCAGTCACATTAAATAAAACATGAAAGACAGAATAAACAAACAAAATAAAAGAATAATTATGTACTGTCAGCATGACCTGCCCAAAAAGGCTACCAACTCAGCATGTGCTGAATGTAGTACACCCAGCGCTAGTTTTCAGTTGGCACCCGACAGATACAAAACACATATGTGATACATAATATTCCGGTTGATGATGATGAATCCTCAGTATCAGAATAGAATCCGGATTTGTGTTCAGTTAGTCGCATGCCGGTGCCCCCTATTAATGGGGCCTATTTTACTGGCAAAATGTGAGTTTTTTTACACCTATTACCCTTTCGGGGAATACAGGCGTGATGTTATGTTTACGTATTAAGTAAATTGCATATAACACAACTTGATACAATGTAAAGACAAAACGCCCATTCTCCTTTACTCATTTCATCATTTGAATTTTTTCAGATTTGATTAGCGCAGTGGCTAAGCGATTGGACTGTAGTTGCTCGTGCGATTCCCGCAGGGGACAAAAATTTGTGCGATCCGCAGATGTTTGTCCCGAGTCTGGGTGTTTGAGCATGTGATACCTATTTCATATTTGTGAAACGCACCACGATACAGGAGTATAATAGTGTGGGACGACGTTTTTTAAAAAGGAAAACGATAAGAAAAGTAACATACCTGTAATTGTTAAATTCTATATTTTGTCGACTTGAACGGGAAAAGGGTTCACATTTTGAGCTGCAAAAAAAAGGTTGAACAGTTTTATTTAACTTCCAATAGATGGCGCTTTCATGCCTTATAATAATCTTTGATGGTATAAATTATAAAAGTTATAATGGTAACAAAATAGGGGATGATTATGGTATTTACTCTCTTTTACTAACCGACTGGGAACTGGGCCCTTCCTTGGGGAGGAAAGAAGCCCTAAACGTCTCGACTGGCTCAAAGCTTTTCAAGAATAGTTCCTGAATGTTTAATTTACTATGTTATTCTAGACTTGTTTAATGCTTTTGAGATTTTTAGCAGCTAGGTTTTTTGTTTTAACGGTTGAGTTCGTCATTGTCAGGTTAGGTGTTATACAAAAGGACATAAGGTAATAATTACCTTATGCTTTATTGACGCAATTTATCGGACAAGAATATTTCTTTCAGATTTGACAAACGAATTTCACACTTACGGCATTGATTATAAGGCACACAGCTCCCGTTCCTCCTCCAATATCCCTTGATGCACCTGCAGGCTGGGGAGCACTCCACCACGATCAGTAGGTGGCTTTTCATTGGACATGTCCCGTCAGGTGTGGCTTGCTTGCAGTCGTCAGAGGGGCAGTACGGCGGACATGCTACGTACTCCTCGTTGGGACGATCGCATTTGAATGGAGCTGGGGATCCAGAAAATAATTACATTATAACAAAAATAATGTCGTGGTGGCTAGTGGTTAACATACCGGATTTGTATGCGCAAGGTTGCAAGTTCAAACCCGGGCAAGTATCAATGTGACTTTTTCAATGTTATAAATCCTTCCTTAGTTATTACGACACCACTGACCAACTGTGATCAATGCTCAATCCTTCTATACAACGAAAGGCTTTTGCCCAGGGGACAGTTATAAGTTGTTATTATTATACATATATAAAACATAATATCAGGGGTAGGCAGAGGTGTGTACTTGTGAAGTGCACCCACATTCGGACACTTAAATAGATATATTATGTTATAAGTCCCAATGTAGGAAGCGAGTCTATTGGTATCAATAGGGCACAATACAGACTCTATGCAGCAACTGAGAAATACTTATTAGAAGAATTCAGTAAGACTTTTCCCGACCCGGGTATCGAATGACTTTATGTTGAGCGGTCGCACTTGGCTGCCATTAACCAACGAGGCAGTCCATTATGGTAGAAGTTGAAGCATGCCTAATTTCTGAAAGGCTGATACATAGAAAGACAACAAAGTCAAATATCCGATGAAATGTCAGTTGGGTTGCTAAAAAAAAAATTACGCACTCCGATACGAGGATAAAAGATTACAGTAAAAGAAAACACCAGGAGTAATCACCACTTTAACTTTAACTGCGTCGATGGTCTAGTGGTTGCTAAGCGCGAATGCTGAGCATGAGGTCCTGGGTTCGAATCCCGGGTCGGGCAGTGTTACTGCGTTTTTCTATTAGGTAATTCGCAGTAGCAGCACGGAATCTAGATTTGTGCCCGGTTGATGGCAATAGGCCCTATTACATTGGGTCCAAACAAACACATAACTGGCGAAATGTGGGTGTACTATAATGTGCACCTCTGCCTTCCCCTTTGGGGAATACAGGCGTGATGTTACGTTTATGTTTTGATTATAATAACGTCAATTGCTTAAATGTTCTCAGATTTTGTGATGGATTTTTTTAATGCGTGTAATTAAAAAGTGGTTGAAGTTTGAAGCTACATTACAAGTAGTTAAGGTAGTTAAAACTCTATTAGCAAGCTTGACTTAATTACAATAGTCATTAGGTACGCACTATTAGTCATGTCTTAATATTTTTCTTTGAATAAAGCAGTGTTTACCTAACAGTGAGACTTACATTCTTATAGATTAATTAAACTCATTGTTATCCATATATTATTATGAAAATTAGCACAACTTCTATTGTCTCGTAGACAAGAATAAAACTATCTAGAATGGTAAAGGCAATATTTAATTTCAGTGTTACTATACCTAATTAAGGTAATATTATTATTTAGTAGCACTGATAGCCGAGTGGTATGACCGTTGGACTGCCAAGTCAAAGGTCGCGAGATCAAACCCATGCACCGATGGCTTTTCGAATTCATGCGTGCATTATAATTACATATCAGTTGCTAAAAACGGTTATGGAAAACATCATGAGAAAACCGGTACACCTGAGAGATTTTTCAACGTTGTGTAAAGCCATGTTAGTGGCCTACAGGCGGTTTAAACTCTGACACCAGGTTGTTCCTTAACCAAGCGATAAGAAGAAAATCCTATTTCGTCATGTTTTGTAAAATAGGTACACGAAGGTACAGAGACTTGTCCCGGGTACGTGTTGTGTTGCGTAGCTATATAAAAATAAATTGCTGCACAATGCCATTGCGTAATTTTTTTGCAACTTTTAACTACTTTATAGTACGCACATGAATTTAAAAACATATTGGTGCGTGCCGGAGTTTGAACTTGCAACCTTTGACTTAGCAGTCCAACGGTCATACCACTCGGCTAGTGCTTACATAATAGAATAAGATTATAAAATAGAAGGCGACGCCGATTGCCATTAACAGAGCTTAAATTCAGATTCAGTGCTGCTATTGAGAATGAAAAACGAAGTAACATTGCCATACCTGAAAGTCGGATTCAAGACGGCCTTTCGGCACCAACAGAAGTGAACATTCTTGGTCTTTTTTCCCCCTCTGAGAAACTGGCAAGAGTTAATGTATACATGTATGGACTTACGGCATAGTCTGGTATCGACACAAGCTCCGTTGGGAGCCCTTCGTTTATTGAAGCTGCACTTGCACCTGGGTTTCCCGCAGAAGCTGGGAGTGAAGCAGTCGCGATGCTGGCGCTCTATCACAGGGCAGCTGTCGCGGCAGTTAGATGGGCAGTCGTCCTTTATTTCCCCGGAGCCACATGATAGCTGCACTGTTAAATAATAATAAATGTTTTTGTTACAAAACTTTTTACTTTTTCTATTTAGACTTTTGAGCTTGATAATACCTGCGTTACCGAAATGCTCTCCTAATTTTATTGCACATAGAATGGTAATGAAAATGCACTTACGCCAATGTGGTTAGGTGTGTGTTAGGGCAGGGTCGTGAGTATGATGTATGTTATGCGTGTTCGGTGTGTGTGTGCATTTTGCGTGATTTATGTCTAAATGTAGATATACATAATTATAGATAATATAATCATTATATTACAGGGTAGTTGTATCAGCCCTGCGATTAAGCCGCATGGGGGCCTATAGCATGTAGAACCTTGATAACGATTGATGTTACAGTAATTTTATGGATAATTCGATTTAAAAAATATTATATTTATTTTTCGAATCGAATATAAAATTACTAAATAAAATACCTACATCTAAATTGAATACCAACATCATGTACAATAATCAATAAAAAAATTGCAGTATGGTATCTGGCCTAGAATTGAACACTCCTTTTCCTCCCGTGGGTGTCATAAGAGGCGCCTAATGAAAAATCCAAAAGATGGGCAGTAACGTATTCTGTAAATTCACCACCAATGCTGTGATCAGGGGATTTAGTGATTGTGGGAATTATGGCAACCCCCCTTCCCCTACTCCAAGGGGAAGACCTTTGTTTAACAGTAGACGTGTTCCAGCTGATGATGGTACAATAATTGGACTCATCACGAACAAAGTAGCCTTTTACGATTTTGTATAAGTAGGTAAACATATTTTCTAGCTACAAGTAATAAGTATAAACGTAGACTATAATTAGCAATGACCTACTGTATATTAATAACATTTTTATCATAACACAATGAGTAGCCCTGTGCCCAATATTTTAATAACAAAAAGCAAACTATGTAAACGGAACGCGGAGCCAAGGACCCACAATACAGGGTATCCTAGTGTGGGATCTAGGGCCCAATTAACATAGTAAAAATATCTTGTAGATTAAACTTATTACTTACTTATTTTTTTTTCTTAAATAAAAATTGTCGCCCCACACTAGGAATTTCTACTATGCCGTGGGTGCGTTTCACAAACATGAAATATCACATACACAAACACCCAGAATCGGCACAAATATCTGTGGTTCGCACCAATTTTTGCACCGTGC
This sequence comes from Abrostola triplasia, assembly GCA_946251915.1. Classification (NCBI taxonomy): domain Eukaryota; kingdom Metazoa; phylum Arthropoda; class Insecta; order Lepidoptera; family Noctuidae; genus Abrostola; species Abrostola triplasia. Next base: position 3,644,894 of record OX276425.1, read on the forward strand.
GGGAATCGAACCCGCATCCCTTAGCGCAACAGTTCAATCGCTTAGCCACTGCGCGAATCAGGTCGTCAAATTCATTTAATAAGTAAGTAATATGAGGTTTAATATCTATGAGAAAACAGTTTCTATCATATATTTACTATACAAAAAAAGGAAACTTCGCCTAGACAATATAATTTTATATTAGTGTATTATTAAATTACTTTAGTACTCACCGGTAGAATGAATCAATGTAAAAATGACACACAAACCGAAGAAAACGAATCCCGTCATTTCTTGACCGATTCTATTGTGATAATGAAGTATGCCCACGATAATTTGCGCACCTTCGTGACTATTAGCAGCCCTCTTTTGTTTTACGATACCCCGCCATCTCTAATTTTAAGAGCTGTACTAGTTGCTTCTCTTGCTCACTCGAATATGAGTTAGTTAGCTAGCTGCGGTATAGATGGCAGTGGGTACCTTAATTGAAAACTGGTTTTAGAAGATATAGAAAAGGTGCTATTAAACTCGATAGTGAGCTGTTACTGCAACCATTGCACGTTGTTGGTACCTAAAATCATAGTGTGACATGGTACGTATCTCTACATTTATGTATTTAGTTTGTTCTAGAGATATACTTTTAATTTATGACAAAACTAGCTGTGCCCCGCGGTGTTACCCACAACATTTTTTGGGATAAAAAGTCTATGTGTTAATCCAGGGAGTCAGCTACCTCCATATGAAATTTCATTAAAATCCATTCAGTATTTTTTACGTGAAAGAGTAACAAACATACATCCATACTCACAAACTTTCGCGTTTATAATATTAGTAGGGATATATACCTACTTCTAAATTAATTGACATTTAGGTTCTTAATTCGTTTAGTTTATACCTAATTATGTTGCTGCATACAGCAGGAATTTACATAGACAAGGTTCTACACTCTGGATTTAAAACGAAAAATATTTTTAATCCAAACTTCTAACGAAGATAACTAAAAGGCCGTAGTACAGTAATTAACTTGGAACGATTTTTGTGGGGACTACTACCGACCGGCCCGTAATTAGGTTAACCATCTTAATCTTTTTACCGTCGTTTGATCCTAGCCTACCCCTTTGGGGAATACAGGCGTGATGTTATGTTATGTTATGACTTATTAAATGCATCTTATTTTCATACATTCCTAATGTATATGTCATTCCTAATGTATTAATAATGATGGATAATTATTAATAATTTTCAATTCACCCCTGACCTGATTGGCGCTGTGGCTAAGCGATTGGTCTGCTACGCTAAGGGAAGCGGGTTTGATTTTTGTCCCGAGTCCGGGTGCATGTGTACATGTTACGGGCCTAGGTATGTTCCTAGGCATCGTATTTGAATGTAAATAAGTGTTTGTGAAACGCACTTATACAAAAACAATTCCTAGTGTGGGGCGACGTTTTTTTATTTTAAAAAATCATTTTGCTGGGTAAATATCAAGTTTGCATCTTTCGGCACGTAACGCCTTTTCATCAACAAATCGCGCGCCAGACTAACCCTGCAAATCCCACGATAAAGGAAGCGTAACCCTTTCAAAGCCGCACTGGTAATTTGTCCTAGTCAGTGGTTATTTTTTTTAATTTATGTGACAAGTTGCCCACTCATCTTCTGAAAGGAACGTGATAAAGCAATTTCTGTCACAACTCTTCCATTTGGACAGAATGATAAGAAAGGTTTACTTTATTATTCTGTTTTTTGTTATATTTTGTAGATAAAGCTCGCATAGTATTGAGATGATTTTATTCTTCTGTATGTGCCAGAAGATTTACCAGAGATAAGGAGTTGACGTGGGTTGCTTTCAACAAAACAAATAATATTTCTTTTGTTTTAGGGAATGCTCAAAGCTTTAAGGATACAATACTAACTTTTAAACTATCGCGTTGCATGATTATAATAGAAAATAACAACACGGGAATTAACGCGAACACAACTTTATTAATTTTTGATGTTGCTTGCCATCTTGGAATCCAGTGCTTCGTTTATCGCAACCGTTTTCGACAGTGTCGGGTGACGTTCGAATTACGAACACAGTCACACACACACAGACACAGTGTGTAGAAGTGAACAAATTGAGGGTAGATGAAAAACATCGACAGTATAAATACGGGGACATGACATTCGCATCGTCAGTCTCCTTGTGACCACGGCCGGTGTAACTTGGTCGAAACATCAAGCCAAAAATTAATAAAATTGTCTTCGCGTTAAATGCCCGTGTTGTTGTTTTCTATTATATTGAAGGATACAAGGAGGATGAATTTCATGACAATTCGTCGAATAGTTTAGTATTGATAAGGTGATAGATAGATGAAGGCATAATTCATATTTTATCGAGAGGCAGAATTTAAACAAATATATTTTTCATAAGCTGCGCCCCACGGTGTTACCCGCTACGTTTTATGTGGTTATCCAAGGTGTCGGCTACACCCATATGAAATTTCATTTAATCCATTTAGTAGTTTTACGTGAAAGAGTAACAAACATCCATCCATACTTACAAACTTTCGCGTTTATTATATTGGTAGGGATTTAACAAAGGCTGAATAAAAATTACGCCACATAACTGAAAAAAAAATATGCATGAGACAGCATCGCCACATGTTTGTGCTACTTGTTTTTCTACCAAAATTGCCTTGCGCGCGCATTTTGCCGTTCCATAATGTAACATGCTTTTTGTATTTTTTATTTATTCGTTTATTTCTTATCTTTCTGCCATTCCCTTGTCTTGGCATGTTATGAGGGATGCTCTGCATGAGAATTGTTGTATTGCTTGATGAGATTGATGTTACGAATAACTACTAAGGGAACACAACTTTATTTATGCTGTTGTTAGGCAGATTTCGGTTTTCCGAAGTGGCTGAGATGCTGGCGACAGACTGTCTTGATACTTGGTAGTGACGCAATCCACACTTACTATACAATTATTGAATTCACATTATATTTTTGGTGTAGCTTTGACCTAGTGGTCGCGTCTCTAAAGTATTTCTTCTATGTTGATCATGTATAAACTGTTCGTTATTTTTGTATGATGAGACAGTTCTTTACTTCATTCTTACGCGTGTAATAAGAGTAATTTCTTCATGAGGCGACAGATATATGAAAAGCATCCTTACATGAAACTTAACCAACAATATGACAAAATGATTTGACTATCAAAGAAGCTACACAATTGGGTGCTATAAAAACAGTAGCACTGCCGCGGTAACGACTCTATCATATCAAATCGTAAAATATAAATGCTCATCGTCGCAGCTGTTTCGTGCTTACCCCGAACATCTCGTTTCCACGCTAAAATATACAAGAACGCAATTTTGTAGCCGCCTCTGAGGAATTGAAAGAAAACATTCCAGGTTCGCCGAGCCTGTAAGTTAATGTAACGTTATGTTGCGAGTAGTTTATGTGCTGGCTTTATTATAACGTTAGGAGCTTTGAGCTTATGAGTTAAAGGATGGGAGCAATGGGACAAACAGATTTTTTTTGTGATTTTGGCAGTGTAGTTTTTGACAAGTCTAAATGATATCGTCGGTCCATCTAGTAGAAGGCCTGCCAACGCAGCAGTTTAATCACTGGTAATGGAATATCACAAACCCACGCATCGATGCTACTAAATTAATGGTTTCGATAACCAACCAAAACAAATAATCGATTATTTGTAGTTACTTAACATGGTTTAATAATTAGCATAACACCAGATTGTATTTCCTGCTCGAAATCGATTCGACGACATATATTCGGGCTCAACTAGTCTTAAACCTATATATTTAGGCCTCTTACTGCAGAACACCGTATCAGGGAAAAATGGTTTTCAATTTTCTTTGTACGAGACATTTGCCGTGGCCTGCAGTGGAACAATTACATGCTGATAACATTAGAACTGACCTTGTTTCAACTGAATAAGAGCTAATTCCAACGAACCACGTATTTAACCATATCAGTGAGTGACACAGCACAGCCAGCCATTCTCTGTTGTCCTTTGATATGTAGACTAGTCCGGAACGAGTCAGAACCTTTGTTAGATATTCGCTTGCCACGTAGGAGTATGTTACATAGTTTGCGACTCTCGTTGGCGTTCGTGTCGAGTGAATTCAATCCTGAATGCGGCTGTTCAAATATTTTCTTTGCTCATTCGCTAAGTTGCAGCAAATGAGGTCGGATGAAAAGCTGTCCGGATATTTTTGTTAAAGTTTTAGATATTGGAACTGTTATGGATGTAGTGCATACCTATTTATGTATGTACCACCTACCTATGAGCTTAAGCCTTAACTCTGAGCTGGTATTCTTTCTAAGGTTTGGAAATAAACTAGGCAATCTTTACTATGTCAGTTTAATGGTAAAATAAAAATCTGTATTTGAGTTCTATGGCTGTAGCATAAATAGTTAATTTAGACTAGATTTTTGTAAATGGATGTATTGTAATAATCATAACTCGACATCACTGTATTGGGATCACAGTAATGACTATGTAGTCAACAAAAATATAACATAACTTTGCCTTTAATCCACTGTTGAGTTTGTAGGTATTGTTTTTCACCAATGATATTATGTCAACAGTTATATAGATACGTCATATGCTAATAAAATAAACGAGAAAAGTTTTCCAAACTTTAAGGCCAAACTGCACCAGTCTTATGTCAAATCGGACAGTTATTGTCCTACTTAAGACTACAATTGTCTCTTTTTCGAGTTTTCAATGAGTACGCTAATAACATATCTGTTCTTTTTTGAAATATCATTGTTTGTCACACACATTGAACAAAACTCACACATTGAAATGAATACGTAGGTTACTTATGATTTAAACTATCAACATTATTCATACTTCCTCCGAGGCTAGGGTTTTCATTACTGAATACGCCCGCTATCCGTTATCATGTTTGTTCAGCGATACTAACCAAAATAAAGTTTATTCAAATTTTATTACGTATTCAAATATGCTCACACTGTTGAAACTTGCTAATATACATATATATTATTTACCTTTCTCCGTATTATTACGTGAGCGGGTAAAATGAGCTTGTTTGAATTAGTGTAGGACTGTCGGCCTCGCTAAGCGACTGCTGAGCATTGGGTCCAAGGTTCGAGTCCCGAGGCGGGCAGTGTTATGAGGTTTTTCCATTAGGTAATTGTCAGAAGCAGCACAGAGTCTGGATTTGTGCCCGGTTGATGGCAGCAGACTCACCCCCTATTACACTGGTGCCTAGAACATAACGTTATGTTTTTGTTTGGTAGAAAACGTTCATATGTATTATGCATGGAGTTCATATATTTTTGTCCTTCTTTGGACCTACACCTGATCTCTTCAATCACGTTGATTTACCATTATATCGGTCCATGAGTGTACAGTATCAGAAGGTACACATTCTTGTGCGCTATAATTTCTTCTGCTGTAGTCTCAAGTGCATTGACATTTTTATTATTTAAACAATGATCTTTCATCAAAACGGCTAAATCCATGCTTATCTTTATTACAATATTAATTACTATGCAATTAATATTCGATTCTTTAAATTCGTCTTTAAAGAATAAGAAAGACAATTTTAATCAAATTAACTAACTGTAGAGAGTGTACCAGACAAAACTAATAAAACGCGTCAAATATTTCACAGATATTCATCGACTTCTTATTTCAAATCGACCTCATAAATTCTAACTACTTGACTGTACAAAGTTTGTTAGAAAAATCTCTGTACTAGAGACGATAATAAGATAAAAAAAATCACTCCTATAATAGGTATTTAGGGTAAAAGGCGAGTGCTTATTATAGCAACGTTTAAAGCTTGTAAAACATTGTATTCTCCACTTAGCACCCTAATTAAAATGGACATACAAATCTGATGCTTTTTGGTTCGAAAATAAAGGTCTTTTCAGAATTACAATGGGACTTATTTAATAAAAGAACAGCACGATAAGATTTTCGTTAAAAATATAATTATACCGCTCAGGTTTTAACAAAGCATTTTTTCGTATCCTAATTGTATAAATAGAATTTACATGAAATGAAAATTACCCTGGCATTTTCTCTGTTAAATAAAATAAATGTTAATATTTTCTATGTTTAACGAGAGGTGTAATTTGGAATGCAAATAGCACAGAACTTTTCCGTATCTAATAACATCCTAGCTTCATGGTGTTTGTATTGGATACTTACCTATACTAACATTTTTAATGCTTTGTATTGATTACGAAATTGATTTATCTAGCTAAACATAACATCACGCCTGCATTCCCTGGCAGGGTGGGCAGAGGTGACTATAACTACACCCTACCTATAGGACCTATAGGTACCAATGTAATAGAGATATGGGGCGAGTCATCAACCGGGCACAAATCGAAATTCCTTGCTGCCTCTGAGAATTATCGAATGGAAACACTCTTAATCGCCTCAATAACACTTTTTTCAACCCGAGATTTGAACTCTCATGGTCAGTAGTTATTTAAAGAAAGTTACTTTCCTTTGCGATCTCATCGGGAAAATTACGAAGATTGTTACGTTTGACGTAACAGTGAAAGTATAAAACTGTAAGGAGAAAGTTGCACACACACACACACACACGCACACGCACACGCACACGCACACGCACACGCACACGCACACGCACACGCACACGCACACGCACACGCACACGCACACGCACACGCACACGCACACGCACACGCACACGCACACGCACACGCACACACAAACACACACACACACACAAAACAATATAAATAAAGTACATCGACGTTCTCAATATTCCATGAATCGCGGATCGCAGCGACACAATGGAGGTACCAGGCTAACAGCGCGGCTGAGAGCTAATCGGCACGCTTCGGCGCCTCGCGAGCAGTTTATTGGAAATTGACAATGCACCCGCGTCACAGTGTAAGATAGACCATGTTATGATCTGCGTGAGTGCGCTCTTCACACTGCAAAGTGCAGGCTCTTTTATGCTTATGCTATTGATAGTGATACATAACATAACATCACGCCTGTATTCCCCGAAGGGGTAGGCAGAGGTGCACACACAGTACACCCACATTTCGCCAGTTATGTTTTTAGGTCCCAATGTAATAGGGGCGAGCCTATTGCCATCAACCGGGCACAAATCCAGACTCCGTGCTGCTACTAAGAATTACCTAATGGAAAAACCCAGTAACACTTTGCCCGACCTGGGATTCGAACCCAGGACCTCGTGTTCAGCAGTCGCGCTAAGCAACCACTAGACCAACGAGGCAGTCATTGATGGTGATTGTATGCCTTATATTTGTACTGTAAATATGGTAAGAGTAGCTAAGCTCTATTTCCTTTATTAATATAGATATACATATATGACATCTCGCCTGTGTTTCCCGAAGTTATAGGCAGAGGTGCACATATAGTACACCCACATTTCGCCAGTTATGTTTTTAGGTCTAAAGGCTAGCCTATTGCCATCGACTGCGCACGAATCTAGGCTCCGTTCTGCTACTGAGAATTACCTAATGAAGAAACCCAGTAATACTTTGCCCGACCCGGGATTCGGACCCAGGACCTAGTGCTCAGCAGTCGCGCTTAGTAACCACTAGACCAACGTTCTTTAATAATACAGTATATTATGGCTTATAATTACGTGCTTATATCAATAATGGCTCATAATATGCCATATACAACAACTCCCTCGATGGCAACAAATATGGAATAATAAGTCTTTAATATATATCCTGGTGTTCCGTATTAGCGGTATTATTTATGTTCGGTACAAATATGAACGCTATTAAATACTGGATAAACTTGGATATTAGCGAAATGAACGAATTAGATTTTGGTTTGGGAATACATGTTTATTTGCTCAATAAATATGTTTGTTGTATGTATGTATATTTGATTTGGGCACTTTGGGGTATTGTATTTTCCAATGACGACCTGATTGGCGCAGTGGCTAAGCGATTGGACTGCTGTGCTAAAGGTTGGTTCGATTCCCGCACGGGTCAAAAATTTGTGCGATCCGCAGATGTTTTTCCCAAGTCTGGGTCTTTGTATATGTGATATTTCAATTATTTTATGTCTGTGAAACACATCCACGATACAAGAATAGTCCTAGTGTGGTGCGACCTTTTAAATAATTGTCAAATGTTATTTAACATAAAAAACTACGCTGAAATTATTTTAAAGTTAAGAAAAATGCCCGGCAGTTTAGTCTGATACAAATAATATTCGTGAATGGTCATCAAATGACATTATTGAATAACGTAGGGGATTCGTAGCGCGTGTTCTCGTAGCGCTACGAAAAAAGTGACAAATGAAAAGTGGATTTCTGTGTTAAGATGTCATATAGACAGAATTACAGACACGCCACAGCGCTACAGAACATTTATTTTACGCTTGAATTTCTGAACGACTTTAATGTTAGTTAATATTTTACCAGTGCAGTTTTGGTCTTCTTACGGATAAGGGTGTCTAATTTTTTTAAGACCTGGCTTGTATAAAAGGATGTTAGCTTAGGTGAAAAAAAAAAATCCTGGCTGGAGGCCTTTTATTAGGTCTCGCCAAACGACCGGTTAAGCAGTAAGAGCTTCCTTTAGAGCTAACTGCGAGAGACAAGTTCGAAAAAAAAAAAAGTGAAAAAAAAATACTATTTTATTTATTTGAACTTACACCAATAATTATTACATTTGAAGGCATATAGTTTAGTTATTTATCTTAAACTATAGTTAAGTTAGCTGTAGTTAATTATTTTAAGGCATTGTGGCGTTCTGAGGGAGAGGCCTTTGTTCAACAGTGGACGTCTTCCGGCATGTACTGTTTGTTGATGCATCTTTATATTTTCTACTGGATTATACTGACTAAAGCCAGATATAAAAAAATCGACTATAATTTTAGGAATATGTAAAGGTCAAAGTTTAATGAAGCCAAGTCTCAACTCTTCCGAAGCCACTCTCCAGATAAAGTTATTCCGCGTGATGTAACAGAATTACATTTTGTGAACTTGTAATTTAATCTTATTATCACCAAGCCTGTATTTTAGTGTCGCTCGCAAAACGGCTCCCGGTAAAATTAATCGTTCTCTCCCGGGACGTAAAGACGAAGTACGTAAACTTTGTTGGTGATTTTAATAATAAATCAATTTATAAACGCGACGCTTGAGTTGCCGGATCGCTCCCAGCACGCACTGGGTTCATTAATTAATTAATACCTTGGATTAATTAATACGTGACTAAGGATGTGCGGTGATTAAGTGTGGTTGTGATGATGGGTAGATTACGAGCCAACGTTAAGGTACTTAGTTTAGAATTATAAGGTTAATTAATATTTATGTAAGGGAACCCGCCATGCTCACGTAAGATGTTTTTCACGTTAAATTATCTTAAAGTTAATCCAGTACATTATTTGAGGTTTGAACTAAATGTAATCTCTTTCGGTTATTGTAGATATTATATGGTATGAAGTAGTATGAGATAACGGATTGTTGTTGGCTCTATACTTTTTTTAAGTAGCTTGTTCAGTGCCCCACTGCTGGGCAAAGGCCTCCCCGTTATTCTTCCACAGAACCCTGCCAAATGCCATTTCAGGCCACATCTTTCCTGCAAAGATGTCGATATTATCTCGCCATCGGCTTCTCGGTCTGCCTGGTCAACAGAGGCTCTATACTTACACAAGTTATACATAAAACCAACAGAACTAATAGATAAAGAGTTAACTGATTTCCTAACCGCTAAGATAAAGAAAAATATAACCACAACACTCAAAATATAATTACAATCCACGCCTAAATGTAAGTCAATAATTTTAATAATTAATTTCGAGACGGCAACAGAAAATCTAAGGTCGGAATTTTCGTTTATTTGCAAATATAAGCCGGGACTTAGGTACGCCAAAGTTTAAGTTAGCAACTCCAAACATTTTGATTACACTTATAGGATTCCGAGTCTTATTACCGTTAGATTAAAATTGATAAACACTTTTATATACATCCCTACTAATATTATAAACGTGAAAGTTTGTAAGTATGGATGGATGTTTGTTACTCTTTCACGTAAAAACTACTGAATGGATTTTAATGAATTTTCATATGGAGATAGCTGACACCCTGGATTAACACATAGGCTACTTTTTATCTCGAAAAAATGTAACGGGTAATATCGCGGGGCGCAGCTAGTATATTAATATAGTTCTTGCAGGTAACCGTTTGCCAACTTGGTAACCAAGTCTTTAATCTGATGTGACAATGAACGAATCAATCTTATGTCTGTGAATGATGCATACTTTTCTGTTTAAAGGCAAAGGTGAGTTTTCCTTATTATTTGTTATATTTTAAACTTTCATTTATATTTAACGAACTGATTGGTGCAGTGGCCAAGAACTTTAACTGTCGCGCTAAGGGTTGTGGGAGATTCCCGCACGGTACAAAAAAATGTGTAATGCGCAGATATTTGTCCCGAGTCTGTCTGGATGTGGTATTTATCATGTTTGTGAAACGCACTGATACAGGAGACATACCTAATATGGGGCGATTATTAAAAAAGAAAGACCCTAATTCAATGGAAGACAAAAATTTACTGTACTTCCTTCAATCGAGGAATACCATTCATAAACAATGACTTCATTACGCAAACAAATACTAATTAGTACACTTTTAACTTACTTTTTAATCTGCGTAATTAAGTTCAGAATCTAATTAAAACAAGTATTGCTGTAACCACAAGACTGCTAAACAATCCGGCTAACTTTGCGTCGAGGAATAGAAAGCCATTTAACTTGGTAAAGTTTTTTAACATGTGGTGTAGTTTGACAGCGGACTCTTGGGTGCTATAGGTCTTCCGATTTATGGTCTCCCCGATCTGACCATGGCCGGTAAGGATTAGTTTTGCTTACGAACTCTTTTGCTTATTCTTCTTAATTTGATTAATGATTTTTAGAATAGTCTTCATCATCATCAGCCGGAAGACTGCGGTAAGTGTGAGCAGTGTAGGCTTGGGGATCGCAGAATTGAACTTCACAGGTTTAGAGTAGTATTTTGAAGAAATATAGGCTTTAGACAGCATTATTGGAAATATGCCTGCCTCGTTGGTCTAGTGGTTGCTAAGCGCGACTGCTGAGCACGAGGTCCTGGGTTCGAATCCCGGGTCGGGCAAAGTGTTACTGGGTTTTTCCATTAGGTAATTCTCAGTAGCAGCACGGAGTCTGGATTTGTGCCCGGTTGATGGCAATAGGCTCGCCCCCTATTACATTGGGACCTAAAAAATAACTGGCGAAATGTGGGTGTACTATATGTGCACCTCTGCCTACCCCTTCGGGGAATACAGGCGTGATGTTATGTTTTATGTTATGTGTTTATTGGAAATATTTTTTCGTACTTTTGTAAATTACTTTACTTTTGTAAAACAACGACTATCTAAGTGATATTTTTTTCGAGTATTTTTATACATGACCGCGCATAACCGATGAAAGGTACACACTGGAAAAAAATTGACAAAAATAACCTGTAAAAATTCAACTAAGGTTCCTGACTTTAATAAGCATATACTTAATTATTCAAAGTGAGCTGACGGCTATATAAAATATTTCCTTCTAAACCTCCTTATCTCTTGACAGCGAACGTCAACCAAAAGTGAAATAAAGTATTTATTATATCCATTCTAGCCTTGATAGGTTAGGTTAGAGATATACACTTAAAGCTGCTACTTATAGAAATTTGAAGTGCGTCGTTACAGTAATTTCACCATCAAATTGTTTATTACTGTGTCTCAGAAGAAACCCATTTCTCTTTGTAGCGTTTTATCGCGTTATTTTCGTGATCGGACGCAAGATTGATGATGTTGCGTTTCCGACTACCGCCTTTGTCGAACAACTAAATCGAAAATGTCAATCGCAAGCGAAATATCCACCACATTGTTCTGTTTCCTTGTTTTTTGTCAATCATGTTGAATAAGACGCGTTAGAGTCATTTCGAAAAATGACTCGGTTTTTTTTTGGCATTTCTTTTGTTTGTTTTTGCTATTCTCGGAGATAATGAAGAATATGTCGGACAGACTGTTACCTAGAACTCGGCATGAAGGTATGGTTTTCACCGTATTTATACGTCTAGAACATTATTATAAAACGCGTCATTGACGAAAAAATTAGAATGAAATTTCCACCCGGTGCTTGCTTTAAAAATATAATATGTTTTATTCAGGAGCAAGAAAATGTTATTCAACCTAGATTAAATATGTTAATATAATTAGAGAGCATATTCACAGAATAAAGGAGAGAGAATTATGTGGCCATTTTTTCAGAAAGTTGTCTAGTCATTTAGACCTTTCATTTCACTTCAGAATTTTTGTCACGGTACGTATCATTTAAATATTTAATTCAAATTATGTAGACACTTTAAAATATGTCTAGACCTCAACCGCAGACATAATTAACCATTATTATGAAACAGTGAAAGAGAATCCCAAATAATCCTATTGTGAGCTCGTTTTGAATTAAGAATATTTGAAACAGTCACGGCAGAATACGATAATACAAGCGAGCATGATACGAAAAGTTGACATGACACACATAAAATAACATCACGCCTATGTTCCTCGAAGGGGTAGGCAGGGTGCACATATAGTACACCCACATTTCGGCACTTATGTTTTAGATCCCAATGTAATAGGGGGTGAGCCTATTGCCATCAACCGGGCACAAATCCAGACTCCGTGCTCCCACTGAGAATTACCTACTGGAAAAACCCAGTAACACTTTGCCCGACCTCGTGCTCAGCAGTCGCGCTTAGCAACCACTAGACCAACGAGGCAGTCGACGATGAAATGACACACAGACTTTTACCTGACTCTTGGAGTATTTATTTGCTGCGAACAGTATCAGTAGCATGTACACCAAGAGCAGACGTTCGGATTGCTGTCCTGTCCAATATCTGTGATCTGCGATTGGTTTGTATTATAAATAAGAGAGCATACCAAGTCAGGTTGAATTTGTTTAATTTTATACGATGCAATTTATCCAACATACATTTCTGTATTCAATGTAATAAATAATGTTGCTTTTTGAGCCAAACGAACAATTTTGATTTTACAAAATCATACAAACGACGCCATCAGTACGTGTTAATCACGAATCATCAAGCATAATTTGTTCCAAGCAAATCTATTTACTATTATGTAGCGAATCATCGAAGTATTATTCTCTCGAAAATATACGTCCCGATGTCGGACAGAGAAAATAATTGGCAAAGGAATTTATTCACTTGTTTTTTATTAACACTATACCTACTTAGTTTTATTGCAGACGGCATAACGACTAAATAAGGACTTAGACACGACGGCGGCGAGAGAAGTGAAAAAGTGGAAAGTAAACCGATCAATGAGCACCGCCCTTTATGTAAGATATGAATAGATGTTATCTGGTCCATAACGAACTATTTATTTCTATTCTAGTAAAAGTTTTGAAGGCTAATCTAGGTTAGATATATTGTAGAAGTAAAATGTTGACTATTCCAACCATTGTCCAAGTTTTTATATTAATTCTTGCTTCAATTCTGCCGATAAATCTTAGGTTTACCAAAACCATTTCTGTGCAATGCTTTTCTGACTGGAAAGCAACTTATACCTTGTTAGTTAATACAATTGGCAATTGCTTCCTACTTTTCATTTACGTGCATAACTGACACCCATAGATCATGTTGTGATTGCCTATGTGAAGCCTTCGACTGTACCATATCGTACTAAACGAATTAAGAAACAAATTAAAATCAATAACTTAGTATCACATTCACACTAATATTATATAGGCGAAAGTTTGTGAGCGTGTTTGTATGTTTGTTCGTCGTACGTCTTCCCGCTCAAACGGCTAGACCGATTTGATGAAATTTCATATAAAAGTAACTGACACCCTGGATAACACATAAGCACTTTTTATCCCGAAAAATGTAGCGGGTAACACCGCGGGGCGCAGCTAGTATACTCTTAAATACACCTTTTTGTTTGTAATTCGGATTGTTTTAAATGTTGTCTTAAATTTATATTGAACACGCCATTAGTCCGTTTGAAGGTGGATAATTGGCGCAATGGATGTCTCTAACGGCTACAGTCGAAGACCTTGAAGATTAAGACAAAGATACACCTATTTCTGGAAAATGAAACATGGTAATGGTTATTGTTTTTTAACTTAAGTCTGTGTATGATAAAAATAATTGTGGTTTGAATAAGGATCACATGTTTCAAGATCATGTTGTACAAAATTTGTGTGTAATTTTTTCGTCTAAAAGTAAATATGACTTTTTAAAGAGTCTTGAGTTGAAACGAAAACTCTAAACTATATTTCCTTCAGCCATATTATATTAAATTGGATTCAAATCTCAGCTCTTTGCTAGAGAGAAGTCAGGGAAAAGATTATTTTTATGACTCTGCATTAGTTAAAACAAGAAGTTATTTAGTACCTACTATCATTTTCAAAGTTAAGATGTTCTAAAAGTCTTAATATGCAACGAAAGTCATGAATGTTATTCATTTGTTTAGTTTTGATCGCAGTTATGCAATGGTACCGAGTTACTTAGTCCCAAATAACATTGAAAAAATACTTTCTTAAGCAGATATCTTCGCATGAAATCTGCAATGAAGGAATTTGAATTGGAATTATTATTGATATACCGTACCAGATCCATACTAGTATTATAAACGTGAAAGTAACTCTGTCTGTCTGCCTTTTACGCATTCACGACTAAACCTCTGGGCGGATTTTGATGTAATTTTCCATGTTGAAAGTTTAAGACCCAAGAAAGGACATAGGCTATTTAACGCGGACGAAGCCTCGGGCAAAAGCTAGTGTACCTATGTATAAAAATATAAATTGCAAGACAGAAAAAACAATCGTCTTTGTTATTTTTCAATATTTAGTTTCTCTATCTATTGTTTCATAACCTTAAAATGTAGTAGGATTCACATTAAAAACAAAGTTATTTTTATTCTTGCGAGCGAAGCTGTGCGTGGTTTATAATCGGATTATATGTTTTTTACAGCGGATTTTTATGCTTCGACTAGTGTTGGAATAGTGCCCATAATGGGTAAGAGCTTGGCTTTATCACAAAGTTCGTTTGAATGTCACCATCTAACCTTTGGTGGTCTAAGGTCAAATTAGAATAACAAGGTGTTATTAATAATTCTGTATCTATGTTTTGACCTGCATACATCATTCATCTAAACTAAAACTTCGGAAGCTGTTTTGCTTTTATAAGATCGTCAATAATTAATCACAGACCATATTTCTGTCAATATGTTTGTTTAGTCTTGATACTGCAGCCGGTTTACTTATTTTGATAAGTATAGTTAGGATATATATAATGTACTCTAGGGAATATTATAGACGTAGGTATTCTACCAAGACAAAAAAATCCGATTAAAATTTTTTACACGGGAAAAGTCGCGAGTGCTATAAAAGCTAGTAAATAATATTCCACGAATTTAAATGTTTGTTAGAAGGGAATAGAATTTACTTAATAAAACTGATTGGAGTATTAAAGTTTGAGTTGTTCTCAATCTTAAAAAAACAAATGTTGACACTGAAACTAAAAACGCGCAATCATTTAAGTGCAAAATCTCTGCATTGTCAGAATTAATTACATAATCCAATTACCACTATACTAGGTGCCTTACAATTGAGAGAATTTTATTTTATCCAATAACTACTGAAATGAAAAGACTATTAATTGCACAAGGCAGAAACACGGCATGTCGGAATGCCGGACCCAATAACAAATGAATGTCCCACCATTCTGCCAACGGCACGGCATTTAAACAAAAAACCTAACAGCTTAATTATATATTTAAAACTTTTGGGCCAAATAAAAGGCCGCAAATATTTTGGTATTTATCAAACTTTATTGCTTTTAAAACCTTTTGTTCGGTTTTCAAAAATAAATGAATGAATTCCATTTATAACCAAACTTTTTTATTAATTATATTGTTTATTGTCGACAAGAGGCGTATTCAGTTTATTTTTATTACATCTTAGGTATAAGCATTTGGCATGCTTCTGTCTGAAATGCACGTATATGAGCTATATAGGTACAACTATACGCAACGTCTAAGAGAGGGATCGCTGTCATAAAAATAATTATTATCTTCAATGTTTAAATCTTTTGTTAAGACAAGTGGCAAAATCTGATTAGTTATGCTTTAAGCTATGTACCAAGGAAGATTTGAAATCGTTTTGTTCTACTGCCTTTAAATAGACAGTGTTTACTTATAAAATAATGTATTAATAATAAATTCAAATACTAATCCTGAAGTTACGTAACAACTATTCAAGCGTTAGGCCTGCACCGCATTCGATAAAATCGTTAACATAAACATCAAGGGTTCTTAAGCGAGACCGGCGTTAGTGGAGAAGGAATCGGCCTCGCAGGAATACGATGGCAAGCGGCCAAATGACCTTCCGAACATATAACATAGTTGTTGCTATGTCGACTGTCGCTTCAAGGCGCGATCCTTGCCGCCCTGTAGTGCTATTCTGTAAAAAACCATTTCGATATCGAGATTCACCTGAGTGACAAAGCTCACTTCGAAAGCGAACTCACTTGACCTTGTTTTAGGATTCTGTAAATATTTGGTACGCACTTGCGATGTGAAGTGAGTGTCGAATCATAGAGTAATAAACTAGAGCCATGTTCGTTTTATCGATATTCTTTTCATAAGACTTTATTTTAAAATAGGTGCATAAACTTTCCACAAATTCGGTATATATATTGCATAAATGCATCAAATGTGCGATATTTGTTAAATTTATATTTATTTTTGTTAAAATAAAGAAAAACGCATTCAGTTTGGCTGTATGTTTTGAGATTCGTGCCTCGAACAAAAGTAGTTTAAGTTTGTTTACAAATCGATTGACGTTTAGAAGTGAGATTGCTTTTAGGTTAAATAAAAGTTTGTTTTAGTGTTCTAGTTAATATAATACCGAATGAAAGTATGAATTAAGTATAAACATTTGTTATTGATATTAGTTTCTTTGATACTTAGTCTTAGTGTAACCAGTCCCTACTGTAATTGTTTTGTTTAAATTATAACCCTATAGAAAGAACGGCTCTCACTTTAATAGCCCAAATACACGGCGTACAAATTTGTTTGGAGGTGAATCCTAGCCTTGGGAAAGGTTTTTCAAAAGTTCTTAGTGCAAGAGACATAGCCCGTAAACGCTCGGAGAAACTGGCGCTTCAACTCAATGGTTTAGGAGGCAGTTAAATCATGGAAACAATGGACTAAAGTTTGTAATCTTGTTAACAATTACTTTTAGGTATAGTCATTCTACATAGTTTTAATGTATGAAATTGTTTTAGTATTGGGCCGATAAACAAGTGTTGTTAAGAAGAAGGGTGCATTACGCTTTAAAACTAGAAAGACAGAAGTTTTGATAGACAATCCGCGACCTCGCCGGCGTGGATTTTTCATGAGGGGCGATTTGTTTATTACGTCAGGTAATTTAAGAGGGGTGTCGACTATGTCTTATTTTTTCTTACAAGGGGGTGGGAAGGGTCTTGATAGTTCTTACGTAGTAGGATCACAAAAATGCGCAATCAAACCAAAGTTTATTACAACCACAAATACAATAAACTAAACGTGTATTCATACCTTCTTTTAAATTCTTAAGTAATAAATATTAACGACGAGGGGAAGAGGTCGGCCTATTCTTATTTAGTCTTATATACATACATACATAAAGTCACGTTTCCCTTAGGAAACAGGCGTGATTTTATTTTACTTTATTAGGCGTTATTCATATACCTATAGGAGCTCAAAAACGGGCATAAATAGTCTTCCGTAATAAATTAATACCCTCTAAGACGTTTAATGTCATGTAACACATACACATTATGATCTATGAATTCTTCAGACAAAAGATAATTTTCAACAAAATCTTTGTCTATTACCTATTTGAAATTTGCGAATTTTACCAACTTGACGACGACTATCACATATAATCTATGAAATGAGCTTATTCTAATAAACTCTCTAAAAAACAACGAGCCATACTTTATAATTTTAATTAAATGTTTTATGCTAATTTTTAATACTGTTACACACTTATTTACTTTGAAATAATGAGTTAAAATGAACTCACTCCCAATCTCGATAGCCTCCTAGGCCACCTTAAAAATGACAAGTGGATTCGTTGTTCGAAGTGTCGAGTTTCGATGAGTGAAGTGGTAAATCCCCTTTCAGAATACCAAATTCATACTAATAATGTCAAAATTCTCACGCAACACGGTTCGTCTCGACGCCACACTCGCAAGTGTGGCGCCACCGGCGCTGTCGAGATTTAGAGAATACGAATTTGATATCTCACCGCGGAATCCGCTGTCGAGACACGAAAATGTTGTTACAGAATAGCACTACTGATGACAGTTGCTTGTAGGTACAATACTATCCTACTATTTTTATATAGGTTATATATTGAATACTTTTTTCGTACTTTTCATATGTATTAATTACTAGCTGCGCCCCGCGCTGTTACCCGCTACATTTTTTCAAGTTAAAAAGTGGCTAATATGTTAATCCAGAATGTCAGCTACCTACATACCAAATTTTATCAACATTGGTTTTGCCGTTTCGAGTGTTAAAAGACAACAAACATACAAACACACACTCACAAATTTTCACAGTTATAATATTAGTGTGATAAAGAAGAGAAACAAAGATATTTGGATGCTTCTTCTTCACATTTATTATACTAGTATGGATGGATATTAATTATATTGTTTGTTTTATACCAGTATAAACACTAAGACGAGTTTCTAAAAGCAGTTAATAAAAAAGAATATTCATTAATTCTGGGACTTATCCTTGACGATTAGAAAAGCTTCGAAAAGCTTCTATCCACTTTATTAAAAAATGATGAGATAAAATACGTTTTTTAGGACCAATTATGGATGTTAAAAGAGGGTACTTACTAATATTTTGTGAAGACGTTCTGCATATTAAAATTGAATTTCGCTGAGAGTGGCATAACATAAACATAATAGCACGCCTGTATTCTCCAAAGGGGTAGGCAGAGGTGCACATATAGTACACCCACATTTCACCAGTTGTTTTCTACGTCCCAATGTAATAGGGCGAACCTATTGCCATCAACGGAGCACAAATCCAGACTCCGTGCTGCTACTGAGAATTACCTAATGGAAAAATCCAGTGACTCTTTGTCCGACCCGGGATTTGAACCCAGGACCTTGTGCTCAGCACTCGCTTAGCAACCACTAAGCCAACGAGGCAGACACAGTTTTCGCTGAGAGCGACGTACACAGTTTTCAACGTTTTCAGTGTTTGGGACATGTTTTCAGCAGAAAAATTCATGAATACGTCCCTTCAATTCATGGCTAGTTGAATGTAAGCTTATGTAAGCTACTCTCTTCACCTAGTGTGTTGAAAGACGAGTTTTACAAAAAAGGTTTTGTCGCTGAAAATAGTTTGTATATGTTTTATGGCACCAAGCTTTTCTAAAGTGGAAAGTTTGTAGCACTTTTTGGCAGACTGTGCAATTTCTTCATTTTAGAAATGGTCAGCGGTATCATATTAAGAATATTATAATCACGCCTGAATTCCTCGAAGAGGTCGGCAGAGGTGCACATATAATTATAATATAAAATTAAAAGGTACTCAACAACAATTCAATCGCTGGCAATGTCCTTGGAATCTACTACTGAAGTTAATAGTACAAATACCAGTAAATTCTTTGACAAGCGATCACGTCATTGGAATTTTTCTGGAATAATAATTGCTTACTGTTCTTAGAACGATTTCCTCGCCTCCTATTACACAAAACGGTGTAAACACTATTAAAAAATTGTTTTTTTTAATGAAAATAAAACAATAACAAAACTCACATAACAATGTTTTCGGAATCCCTTATGAGATTCACTTGACAAATGCCGTGGCTGTGCGATGCAAACGATGCAAATTCTTGCATTGTTCGGGTTCCCGAGTTGCACAGTAATTAATGCAATTAAAACGTAGTGCATCGTTTACTCCGCGTTAAGAACTTGGTGCTTTCCTTAATGTAGTTCAGCTACAGCATCTAGCTTGTTTCGTAAATGAAGCATTAAATAATTTTAATGATTGTTCTAGAGATTGTGTAAATGGCTGTATACGATGTAATAGATTTATTTTTAGTTAACTGCTTCTTCAATTAACAGTGCTTAACTGCTTATGCGTCGTATGCAATATCTACATATACGGAATACATTTTATTTCTTTACCTCAAATTCAAAAAAATGGAATAGATAAGTCATTTTGTCCACAAAATATCAATTTGTGTATATTTTACTTCTTGATTCGTGGAGTCGACAGGAAATTTGAAATGTGAAAACCTAAAAGCACTTCTGCATGTCTGATGCAGGAGAATCATTATAGATTCGCCGAACGTTATTGATGCAAAATTCAGGGTCTAAGTTAAGGTAGAAACCCAATAGAAAACATACAAAAATATTTACAAAATACTGGCATAAAAACGCAAATAGCCGCTACGGTTTGCTATCGGGCAGCAAATTGTCATTTTGTGCATTGACACACCGAATCGTAACGTCAACAGAAAAGGTAAAACGTGGAAGTTTACAGGTACAGTTGACACGTTCACCGCAGGCCAATTTATTGATTTGTATGCTGACCATACACCATTACAAAGTTGTTCTCTTACTAAATCGCTGAACGTCGTTTCTCATTCCTGTTTCATTTATTTGTCTGAGTGTATGGTAGCACATAACACCTACTTAGGTATGTAACAACTAACAAAACACTTGAATCTAAATAACAAAATCCAGACATGAATTTACCAATTTTCAATCCAAAGCTGTAACCTACTTACCAGCGACGAAAACAAATGAAAAGCTGAACGCTATTTCCCTTTTGATTGGCCAGCTATTGTCGTGTTGACGGACGAACGCTAATGAAAAACTAACAACACCACGTGAAACAATTGCTGGCGAGAATTCCAATGGACCTGTTTAAATCCGACTGGCTGACACGATTCTGCTGTAATATTACATCATTCTAGTTGTGTTGAGGCATTGAACGATACTCAGATATTTAATATGAATTCCATTTTAATGCCATATAATAAAATACCATAACATCACGCCTGTATTCCTCGAAGGGGTAGGCAGAGGTGCACAAATAGTACACCCACATTTCGCCAATTATGTTTTAGGTCCCAATGTAATAGGGGCGAGCCTATTGCCATCAACCGGGCACAAATCCAGACTCCGTGCTGCTACTGAGAATTACCTAATGGAAAACCCCAGTAACACTTTGCCCGACCCGGAATTCGAAACCAGGACCTCGTGCTCAGCAGTCGCGCTTAGCAACCACCAACGAGGCAGTCTTATAATAAAATACCAGTTAGCTTTAAGGTGTTTTTATCGGTTGGAAAAACATGGCATGGCATATATTTTATAAAACCTATCTATAAGTGTGGAGATGTTTGCTAGCGACTATTGATGGATCATAGTCATTGACAAAAATTGTTGGTAGCCAATCTCAGACTATGGTCGCATTGGACGGGTGAATTGGCACCATGGGGTTCTAGCTACGTGGCTACCGCGCAGATCAATTGATCTTCAAGATTCAGCCAAGCACACCGCGGTAAGTCTTGTGATGGGTGACCGTTTTCACATGTCGAGACCCCTCCGTGCTTTGGAAGGCACGTTAAGCCGTTGGTTCTGCGCCAGATCTCTCTCCGGTCGTGTCGGTCTACCATCACATCGGACTCCCTGCGGTGTCTACTCACCCACGTTCTTGATATAATGCCATTTTCTTGTACAGTCGTGACATTTTTCTAGCTAGTTTAAAAAAAAAAGTAATTCAGTACCTAGAGTGCGTTGGGAAATAAAGAGATTTTCTTCACATGTTTCTATATATATTGGCAAGTACTCTAGTGTTCATGTACTTTCGTCTTTAATGGACCAGCTTTGATAAATGAGGTGTCAATAAATGGTTACGCGTGTTGCGTGTTCAGTTGATAGATTAAAGTATATATTTGGAGGTGACAAGTACTATTATTCTTCTTTTTAAGATCTTATCGAGCATCAGTATTTGAACAAAACTTTATCTTATTCATCAATTTAGCCCTTTCTATTTTGTGTAACGATCTTAATGCTTATTCGAGAAACAGGCCTTTTTTCTCCTTTATCTGTATTTCTTGCCTGTCTAGCGCTTGTCTCATGGGTATATGTCTATTTCAATCCAATGTTAATATTGCATTCGTAGTTTTCACAGTAAGAAAAAAAAGGTTTCGATCACCGTTCACATTTGGTTGCTCTATCTTTCTTAGTCCCGTAGGTGGCGAGACTACAGTCATTCATCGGATCCATACCGATAAATTTATGCTATCTCATGTCCCCTTTAAAAGTGTGTCATATAATGTTGTAGATTTTTTCTATAACTTGGCATTCTATATTATAATTCAAACAGCAACTGTCCATGCACCTGACTTCAACCTACATTACCACAGCTAGTACAAATTCCATAACGATGTATAAAATGTCACTTAATGTGAAATAACTTGTAGTTTACGAAATAAACTCGACGTCTCCAGTTATTGTAGGGGCCTACTATTGAAACCATAGCCAGTATAGTGTTCATACCAGCATTTCTAACACTCAATGGGATGAATGTAACCATTTTTTTCTTAAGCTTCGTAGCTGCGTAAATGGCTTTCCTCTTTAATTGTACAGCCATTGTTTTGGACTGATAAAAACCTATCCAAACGTTTTCTTCAGAAAAAATGTTTTATGGTTTTCGTTCTTTTACAATATGAGATCTAATACATTCCATTTAAGATGCAAAGAATCTTCTATTGTAAA
This sequence comes from Abrostola triplasia, assembly GCA_946251915.1. Classification (NCBI taxonomy): domain Eukaryota; kingdom Metazoa; phylum Arthropoda; class Insecta; order Lepidoptera; family Noctuidae; genus Abrostola; species Abrostola triplasia. The sequence goes on from OX276425.1 coordinate 3,667,711, forward strand.
AAGTCTGCCTACTATAGAGTAATAAAATGAAAAACCTATACGATATTACGCGGTGAACTTTTTCTAGAGCAAATAGTAGGCGATGCTAGCCCGTCTGCCCCGAGGCACAGCTGTTGACAATCTCTAAGTGATTTTCCACTTTAAAAGATGAGTAGCTATTTATTCAGACTGCAATATTACATTGGGCAAATTGTATCTGATATTTTCTGACGACTTCCAAAAGAAAATTCCTTATAAAAAAGAATAATAATGTATCTTATTTTAATAACGAGTGTAGTATGTTAATTCTATACTTTATATTCGACGGTTATGGCACTTCTACTGTATTATTTAGGAATTTAATATATTCGGTTTTTTGGGTAAAATAATGAAGTGAAGATGTGTTAAGTATATTTGATTGTTCTTAATAGGTATGTACATATATTTTTAACAGGTTACATACTGGAAGTTTTATTTAAAAGAAGAACGGTTTAATGCTGTCTTGAAATAATAGATTGTTAGTCACACTTCATGAATGACACTAGGTTGACCTGCAAAACTAAATAATACACTTTTAATATCTTTTTCCAGACTATAGAAGTTAGAGATATACAATAAATATAATTTTACAACAAAAATCAGCTTTCTTTCAAACTATAGTAGACTATACATTACATAATTATTACAGTCCGATTATCCCCACTACGATGTCTACACTAAACGGTTGGAGAGTGTTCAAAGACGATTCCTTTACCACCTCTGCTATGGAGACCACCTAGCCAAAGTACTCAGACACGCTAAAACACTACCATATGGAATCGCTGTTCAACCGCAGATTATTCCTAGATTCCATCTTTCTTCACAAATTAATAAGTGGTACCATCGACTGCAGTCAACTTTTAAAATCCTTAGAGATAAAAATCCCCACTCGTATCCCAAGAAAAAATGTATACAACTTGTTCAACATGCGGCTCTCAAAAACAAATCTCGGTCATTACGCTGCGGTGCCCAGACTCTGTAGGCAATATAACAGTCTATCTAAGATCTATAACATGGATATCTGCACCCCACTGGCAAAGTACAGAAAGCAGTTAAAACAAGTTTTAAAGTAGTCTAGAGGTATTTTTTGTTTAATGTGTATAATCTTTTTGCCTTCTTAAATTAATTAAAAATTATTACTAATATTATTAATACTTTAAATTTAATTCAAAATTCAAATTTATTTAAAATTATTTTAATTTGACATTGTTCCTTTTTATATTATGTATTGTAGTCAGTGTGATACTTGGTATTAATGTGTGCATGCTGTGGTCTCCTATAATTGAAGGAGTACACCTACCAATAATTATTTGTATTTAATTAAGAATGATTGTGTATGTCCTTTGTTGGAGGCCCAATACATAAATAAATAAATAAATACAGTCCTTTTTATTTGCTAAAAAGTTCTTGCATATTAGTCTGATACTCAATTTTGCAGGCCAGTGTAGTTATAACACAAGCATTTCAGGATATTTGTTGTGTGTTTCCGAAAATTCTCACCTAAGCCTTTTTCTATTCTAAAACCCAAGTACATAACACATCACGACCCAAGCAAAAAGAACTACACAAAATCCAATTGATAGTCCATCCTACAATAAATCAATTGGCAGCGAACAACAAAAAGTTTCGTCTACCCTCCATTTTGTTTGTGTGCAGTTAATAATATCAAACTTCTTGCGAGGCGTTCCCACGCTGTCTACGGGCACAGATAATTATTCTTGCAGCCCTTAGGACCCAGTTTTCTTCGTCGTCCGTCGAGACAAAATAATACATTTCAAGTGTAAACTTGTTCTGGGTAAGTAAACGTTTGTATAGGAAAGTCGGTGGGACACGCTTTATTATGGTAACAATTCGCTTTAGGAACTCTTGCCTATTATTAGTGTGTGCTATAGAATAACATCTTTCTTTCAGTATGGATTTTAGAATTTATATTTCTACGTTGTGCCGAGTGGTATCCGGTCTAGAATTGACCACCCCTGTCCACCCGTGGGTGTCATAAGAGGCGACTAAAAACCCAGAAGATGGGCAGCAGCGTCTTCTGTAACTTCACCACCAATACTGCGCTCCTTAAGCCGGTTTATAAGCGTGGGGATTATGGTAACTACCCCACTTACCTATGGGGGAGGCCTTTGTTTAACAGTGGACGTCTTCCAGCCGATGATGATTTCTAGGTTACATGAGGATCTAGAAGGATAACGCTTTAAATAGCTTTACCTACTGTTTTACTCAGAAATAAATATGCAATTGTAACAACATACATAATATTACGGTTGTATTCCCCGAAGGGGTGGGCAGAGATGTAAATATAGTACCTAAACCCACATTTCGCCAGTTATGTTTAAGGTTTCAATGTAATAGGGGGCGAATCAATTGCCATCAACCGGGCACAAATCCAGATTTTGTGCTGTTACTGAGATTACCTAATGGAAAAACCCAGTTACACTTTGCCCGACCCAGGATTTAAACCCAGGACCTGGGACTAGACCCACGAGGCAATAAATAAATCGCCAATGAAAAAACAACAGCACAATATGAAACATTTACGATCGTGTGCTTTAATTCGAGAGCTCCCGGGAGATTAAAGCAACTGACGAGTGAGCCTACCGGGAGCGCGCGTTATCCTGATGTAATACCGGGAACTCGGTGACAGATATTCACCTGTAACATTGACGTCCCCTGGGGATAGGTAACAACTAAACGTGTATATTCTTGGTCCTTGGAAAGTCTCCCTGAGGCATTGAGTAGGAGAGCACTTTTTCGCCTGTTTTCCGAAAAGGTTGAAGCGCTATTCATATACTTTGCAGCCCTTTGAATACGTAGCGTAACGTACATTTTAGTTTAGTTGCATAAATTTTATCTTTAGTTTATTCCAGGCATTATTTCTTGTCCTATCAAGAACATCAAGCATGAATTTCCTAAGGTATTATACTGCATAAATATTTTTTACGACGCCACTGATATTATTTTTTTTTTCTTAAATAAAGTCGCCCGACATTAGGAATTTCTCCTGTGTCGTGGGTGCGTGTCACAAACATCAAATACCACATACACAAACACCCAGACTCGGCACAAACATCTGTGGTTCGCACAAAGTTTTGTCCCGTGCGGGAATCGAACCCGCAACCATTAGCGCAGCAGTCCAATCGCTTAGCCACTGCGCTAATCAGGTCGTCAATCAACTAGCCTACGCTTAACAAAAATCTATCTAGCTCGCTTAGGCATCTTAATGGGCATACCATTCGGAAATTCTACCGACTTATTGGAGTCCAGATATCAAGTGACAAACAAACAGTATAAGCATATCAGAGTCTCAATTAGACTCTGATATGCTTATACTGTTTGTCAAAGTCAGCTCATTTTCACTATCATTTGTACCTAACGCAAAGTTATTTCAAGCCTATTACTTTGTATCAAACATTTACACTTGTATTAACCACTACAATACAATACAACAGGACAGTTATTAAAGTTGTAACAATTAAAGGGGTGTTACAAACGCCTCTTGTTGTTATTAACTAACTTGCGAACTCATTGTGTCACAAATTAATGCTACATGAAACGTAATTTTGTTTAATGATGTTCGTGTGTAGCCGGCCTATGCTGCATACTGAGCCTATGTTACATTGTATACAGATTGACAGACAGATAGACAGATTATTATTATAATTTTAGAATTTGTTTGGTAGATAATATATTTTACTTTAATAACTTTTGTGTGTGTTATCCATATTATTTACTATACATACGGTTATAATACTCGTATAACCATTTTTACACATTTAAACAATAAATAAATTGGTAACAAAATTCTAACATATTATTCTACAATATTTTATGTTTTATTTGGATTTACAGAACTGGGGCGAAAGGTTCGATGGTTCTGCATGCTAAGGGATTATCAGAGTTATTTCAGCTTATAAATAACGTGGTGTTTCGACGGTAGGGAGCATTAAAATATATCGTCCCTCCATTGTCAACAGTCACAGCTTAAGGACTATTGTAAAGCCCAATGTATAGTCCTGGAGGGCAAATTAACTAGGCTATTCTAAATCTCTATTGTCTTTGTAATAGTGAGTGTCTTGTGCTATTAATTAAAAAAATAATTTAAGTCACCAATACATTTTCCGATGGCGGTATAAGATCTAGAGGAGATAAATGTGTATTAAGGATAATATCTATAGTTTTATGTACGTTTCAACAACACTACATACTCAGAACCCTGATATTTTTCAAAAACTTATTTTTCTAAATTTGAAAACACGAATAAATAAGCAACATGTCCAATTTACGCTAAGTAACTTCAGTGATCATACAAAAAGCTCCCACCCGGACTACTATGGGATTAAAACGTGTGGCGTGGTGTAAGCTGAATATGCTTGCAACTTTAAAGCGGCGCGGTCATTCGCCAGCAGGGAGTGTTAACATTTTACGTGGCTCTCTGCGTCAGTAAACGAACCACACCGTACCGTGCGCAAAATTGTTAGGCCCTGTGTACTAATAGCAAACTTCATTCGACAGCAGTTTTAGAAAAATGTTGCTAGGATTTTCTACACTAACACTCTTTCCGCCGCACTCAGAGACGTTAACGATGACTTAAACTGACACTAAGTAAAGATTTCCCGAAAAAAACCTTTACTTAGTGAAAGATTTCTCGATGTAAACTACTACTTACTGGTAGTTTAAATAATCATTAAATGTCTCTAAGTTCGAATGTGGGTGCCTACCCCTTCTAGAAATACAGAAATTCGAGATGTTACGTTATTTTATACAAGTTAATCCCAGCGGTATGGGTTTAAAACAATTCTATCTTGTGATTTCACCTTAATAAATTGAAACGTTACCCCAGACGAAAAAAACATTCCATTCAATACAACGTAACAAGGAAAATGCAATTTCTTTTTGTGACGTCACTTTATTAGATTTGTTTGGTTGAGTCCTACTTCGTGCTACAGTAAAAGAGTTACAAAAGGTCCACTCTATTTATTCTATGACAACAAAATAAATTTTAAAACGTGCTGTCAAATATGTAGTTACTACTGAAATGGTTATATGAGCAGACTAATTTCTTGTATATCAATTCATATGGCGTATGTTATAAATACAAATTTCTACCTTTTAGTTTGTATGCCTACCGCAATAAAGCCGTAATATATTCTATTAAATAAATAAATAAATTCTTTATTAAACGAAAGCATACAAAATAAGAAGAGTCAGTAAAAGGTAAAAGAAATAAAAGGAAAATTCGACATAATGAAAATGAACTACAATTAATCGACGACTGTGATTGAGCGAATCTATTTAAGGTTCATTTTAATGCTTACTGTAGGTACAAAAACGATGACCTGATTAGCGCAGTGGCTAAGTGACTGGATTGCTGCGCTAAGGGTTGCGGGTTCGATTCCCGCAAGGGGCAAAACTTTGTGCGAACCACAGATGTTTGTCCCGAGTCTGGGTGTTTGTGTATGTGATATTTCATGTCTGTGAAACGCACCCACGACACAGGAGAAATTCCTAGTGTGGGGCGACGTTTTTTTTTTAAAAAAAAAAGAATATACACTGGACCTACTGTCTTTATTTCTTGGTGTCCTGCTCTAGGGGTCGAAAGTAAACGAAAGGAAAAATATGATACTGTTGCGTGCAAGCGTTGTTGTTCGAAACGCCACAAAAATGTTTTGGATGTTCAATAAAAGCTTGCAAAAAGACTCACCTGAGCTTTTGTAGTGTTACTGAATTCTCCTTACTGTATCGGAAGGGTTAAGTCGTGTTTCAGTTGCTATTATTATAAATAGAACGTGATGAACGAAATTTGAATTGTTAAGTCTCCTGATTGGCGGTCTAAGTCTGAAGTCTAAGTGGACTGCTGCGATAGGGGTTGCTGATATGAATTCTAGATGCAAAAAATTTGTGTGATCCGCAAATGTTTGTACTGAGTCTGGGTGTTTGTGTTATATCATGTTTGTGAAACGCACCCATGATACAGGAGAAATTTCTAGTGTGGGGCGATGTTTTTTAAATTGACAAAGCCAGCTTGTGCTTTAGGTTTTGTTTGTAAATATTCACTTTTTTTACAGAAAGAATACAAATATGAAAGTTCAAACTGTTGTAATCGTGTTATGTTTTTGATATTGAGCGCTCATTTTCACCATAAATCGTATATAAGCCTCTTGTAAGAAGGGATAATCCTTTACCTCCTATTTTTCCATCATGATTAGTTGTTTGAAGTCTACTAATGTCAAATCAATTTCCCAAATCACAGCTTCGTGGGCTAATTTCTTTTTGGTGGCTTTGTGGTCTGTTTTATTAGTTTATAACCATAAACAATTCACTCTTCAATAAAAACCAGTAATTATCACTAAAGTGGTAAACTACTTTCAAATTTAAATTTGAATTTCATTCCAACTCTTCTATTAGAAAATTATTTACATTAATTTTGAAATACGAAAATGCCTCTTGAGAATAATGCGTGGGTCTACGAGTACCCACACACAAGCTGATATGATTAAATCATTGAAGCTTGAAATCGCATCACATGGAAAATCCTTATTGAACGGAAGAGCTGACATGGCGCGATAGCTATAAAATAAATAAATTCTCACCGTGGAAAATACGAGAAGTTATAAAGGCTAAATTATGTTCACGTCGGTGTAGCTTGAGTATGTGTTTTAGTAAACGAAATTGCGAATAACTTAGAACGAAATAATTATGTAACACCATAAAATATTTCGTAATTATTTAGATAGATTCTTTGATTTGTATTTTTGCGTATACCTAATATAATATACTTTAAGTCTACTGTAACTGTATCCAAACGTGAAAAAACAATTATTTCTTTAAATAGCAGATGCTTAAATAAAAAAAACCTACTTGTATAAAATTCGTAATTTGAAAAATTAAACAAAAATTCTACTTACCTACTCGTAAATAAATTGAATTTATTTTACTTTTTATTACGCACTCATTTAATTTAGCTTTTAAAAGGTTGGCTGACTCTTGACAGCCAGGAGTTTTAATGTCGCATATTTTTCCTTTTTGCCAGATACCATCTCAGGAAATTAATATTCCACCATCTTGATCTTAAGAGGATGAAGCTTTTCCGGGGAGCGGATTAATTTTACCCCTTATTAATATTAAAGCAGATAAAAAATTACTGTTTTCTAACCCTCCGTAACACTTCGGACTTGATGTTTTGAAGGAAATAAGGTTATTTAATGACGACGGCTCTAGTAAGATTTCGAAGTTAATTTGTTGCAGAATAGAATATGTTTCTTAATAACATTTTAATTAGTTGGATTAATATTTCAATTGGGTTGATTGCTTGGTTTTCTTATACGAAAGTACGAAAGAATGTGTTAAGTCCTTTTTGTGATATGCGGTTTGTTCGTTTCTTTGTTAAGGGTATGTAATAAAGATAGCTATTTAAACATTTATTTGACGCCATGTAAATGAGTTTTATCGGCCAATATTTGTAGTTTTATATAACCTCATTATGTCTATACTAATGCATAATGCTGCGACCACTAACGCTGTGCCAAGCGTTATAATGGCAGTTTTACCACACGAAAATTAATTATAGGAATTGCTCAAACGGATGCCTTAATTTGCAATTTGATATATTTTTTTAAGTTCATTCCAATATTTAATCCCATTAAAACTTAGGCGACTAACTTGACTGTGAAATAGGATTATTAATATATATATATATAACCACAAAGGACAACTAGTAGCAAGATGTTACCGCGGGTTCTGACCATGTAATAGGGTTTACGAGGCGTAGCGCTTTAGTACTTAAAAAATGATAAATCATTGAAATTTCAGGTTGATGATATTTTCTTGGAACGGGCAGATTGTGGGTATCTGTATCTTTAGATTTTATACATTTATTCGCACCACGAGAGATCCAAACGAACATCTAATCTAAAATTCCAAATTCGTAGAATAACTATTGATCAGTTTCATCTAGGACAAGTTTGATTGCACGACCGTCAGAAACATAATATCCGTTTATTCAACATTTGTATTTTCTTCAGATTTATAGTGTTGAATAAAAAGTGTCGGTCTGGCTGAATGCCAGCGTTTGACATCTTAACAACCGAATCTACTTAAGTTCGTCAGCTTTTCATCTTTGGAATTCCATTTTAAAGCAAAAGTTTACCTTAGCATTTTAAAATACATTTCCATTTTCACTAAATTCAAAATACACTTTTCTTTTACTGGCAAATTGATGGTCCAATGAAAATATATGTATCCAAACATTCCCTTAAAAAATATAATGTACACTACACATAATGCACGCTGTACTTTACCCTGTTCTAAAATCAAATTGTGTAGGACAGTAATCATGTTTGAACTGCACCTATTTTATTTAAAACCTTTTTGGAACGCAAGGCGAAAAGAAAAAAACTATTTGAAATAGAGATTCGTTAACATTTTCAAACCCATTTTTATAAGAGTTTTGGTAAGTTTTCTCTAAATCTCACCGGCTCAATTATGGACCTTAGACTTATCGGTGACCGTATTGAAAGGTAAAAGAAATCGTAGGTAGTAGGTACCTTTATGTTTGGACTTTTGTGTAAATTGTTTTTCCAGTCGAACTCAAAAGTAATAAATAAACCAGAAAACTTTGGACTCTTACAGAATTAGAAAGTTACTCCAGCGATAATTTATATTTCACGTGTTTACTTCAAGCGTGCCAAAAAATTTAAAAAATATGTTCTGGCCAAACCCGCTTTCAAATCAATTAATAAAATTAGGGACCAACCAAAGTAAAAGATTAACCAATGCATATTTAGTAGGTGGAGTGTTATTACGCTATATCTGCAATGCCCTTTTTCTAGCAGTACCTTTTTGCAAATAACACAGTACTATATTTTTGCGTACATCGATGTAGCTACTGTTCATTATGCAAGCGAAATCAAATTACAAATTGTAGTTTGCGCATTTGCAGCTTTAAGAACCAAGATTTACAGAAATCAAGAACAAAAGTAATAGCCTTTTTAAATTCTATTCATTTTAATACATTATTTTACTCATAAATACACAAGATATACGGATGTATATCTAACCCAAACACCATGTCTTGTATCCTTATTGTAACCGCTCGCCACGAGCTTGCGGCTTCATAAACAACTGAGCTTAAATATATATTAGCTGGGCTTATAGTAATATACTTGCCAACGCGGGGTAATACTTAATTCCACCTTAGCAACACTTACGAGTAAACATTCAAGGTATTTTAATTTGTTTGAGCCGTGCAGAATTCTTTGTGTAAAACTGACCCTACATGAATCGGATCTGCAACGTTCACTAATCGGAATCGTAACATAATCGTCTCGTCTCGGGACAAGCAAAAGACTATATGACTTTTAAATGATCCCTATTTAATTGTTGGTCTAGTGGTCGTAAAATGCAGCTAGTGAGCGTGAGGTCCTAGGTTCAATCCCCGAATCATACAAAGGGTTTATGTATAAGGTAATTCTCAATATCAGCACGGGGACTATCACATTCAGGACTGTAAAATAAGTGGTTAACTGTGAGTGAACAACTCTACCTACTTCTTTGGGGATTACAGGCGTGATGCTTTCCCTATTCGATTATTATTTTATGTCCTATAGTTAGCCTTCCTGCTCTCGCCTGTTTTATAAAACGCATAGGTTTAATAAAAGGTGTATCATTTACTCAGCTGATAGCTCTTTATCGAAGTTTTCTCCAAAGTAACGCCCACGCACTTCGTCCTTTGACAACGCAGCCCTATAACGTTACACTTACCATTATCCTTGAATATTCGGTGGGAAACGAGTACATAAAACGAATTAAACTCGAACGTTATCGCACACTTCAATCACCTAAAACGTCTAGTTCGATAGAAATCTACCTTATACATTTAACGATTCAGATCGAATACGATACGAAGTTTCGAGTTCGCATAAGAGCTCCTTTACTCGATAGTAAATCTCCAGACATCTTCACACTTAAGTAGCTGTTAAGTAAGTCTAGTGTAAAAGTACTGACGCAACTCTATATTATGCGCATAAATAAACATTTCGAGAAATTTATGAGTGATTGGTTCACGATAAGTTAAGTTATAATAACATTTTATAACTTAAGTACTTTTAGTAAGAGCTTTTTAGTCATGCTATGTAATCTAATTAGTTCAATAATCGTGTTTACTTTACTATCATAATCATCAGCTAGAAGACGTCCACTGTTGAAAATAAAATATACCTACGTATAACTTACGCAAAAGGTGAAAGTATCTCTACTTGCTTTCTCTACTTACCTTAGACAATCAACCTCGCATTACTACGGTATTCCTCTGTATCTACACCTCCTCGTCTTGACCAGTTTTTTACTGATGCAAAGAATTAATGCCTGTTTGAGGAAGGGGACATTCTGCGAAAGGGACATTTTAGGAAAAGGACTTTCTGCGACATTTTGGTGTAGTCATTTTAACAAGTGGTCATTTTAAGACTGAGCTGTCACTACCGTCGTTGTTGACTTGTCAATCTCTAGTCAGCTTCAAAACATATTGAGTTAAACGACACTGTTCCAAAAGTTTACTTAATGGTTAAATTGTAAAACAATTTCGATATTTCAACGTTTACTGCAACAACAAAATGTCCGTGTCATTTGAATTTCATTTGCCAAATGAAATTGGCATCGACAGTGAATGAGTTAGCCGATTAGGCAGCGCGAAAATTAATTGGATGAGTTAATGAAGTGTTATTATATTCGAAATATTAGTTCCAATTATACTATCAGTTACTGTAGATAATTTGACAATCAGTGTGTGTGTGTGTGATTTAAATAAATAATAGGCATTATTACTTACAATTAGCTATTGCATTAACAAATATACACTGTAGGTATATAACCCTTTTGTAACTGAGCTTGCGTTATAGTTTTCAATGGTTGTTCTAAGACATTTTTTTTTAAAACGACGCCCCACACTCGGAATTTCTTCTGTGTCGTGGGTGCGTTTCACAAACATGAAATATCACATACACAAACACCCCGACTCAGGACAAACATCTGTGGTTCGCACAAAGTTTTGCCCCGTGCGGGAATCGAACCCGCAACCCTTAGCGCAGCAGTCCAATCGCTTAGCCACTGCGCTAAACAAGTCGTCAAACATTGTCGACTAACTTGGAATTGTGGCCAATGCATCGAAGATAGGTCTACCTTATGTTATCTCAGAATCAGTCGTCAAGCGATCAATGCGCTTGACGACTGATTCTGAGATAACATAATAGTTTTTTGTTTTGTTTACACAGTACTTATCATATCTAACAAGAAGAGAGGCCAATTAATCTATATTCCATAGGTATCCACATTTCAAACGATTCTCATATCATTGCCTACCAACTAATTTCAATATTAAATTGTTCCACATAAACCCTTACCTCTTCAAGTACGATGTACTCACATCGTTTTGAGGGAGGGTCCCGAGTGGTATCGCTCGACCTTAAATCCCTCAACCTTAAGATACTTGTAAAGGTCAAATCCTGGCGACAGTGGATAAATAGGCCCTTAACCGAAACTGTCATCCTCACGTAATTGGGTGCCTACTTATTTTCGGCTTCAAAGATGATTAGTCTCATCCCCTTAGATGGCGTAGTTATAGTATTATTATTAATATGAATAAAAAAAAACCTCGTCCCACACTAGGCATTTCTCCTGTATCGTGGGTGCGTTTTACAATCATGAAATACCCCACACACAAACACCCAGACTCGGGACAAACATCTGCGGATCACACCATTTTTTGTCCGCCGCAGGGATCGAAGCCGCAACTCTTAGCGCGGCTGTCCAATCGCTTAGCCACTGCGTCAATCAGGTCATCAAATCAATAATATTTCTATATATAAAATTAGATAACTTGCTAATTGATTATATTATTATTTAAATAAAGTCACGCCTGTTTCCCAGAGGGGTAGGCAGAAACCACGGATTTCAATTTGCTACTATCCTAGAATCCTTCAGTTAGCAATTACCAAAAGTACTATTGAATAATATAGGTTGGTACACAGTGTTATTAAAAATAGTAATTTGCTTGTTTTAGCTTTTATAATTACATTTGGAGCAGGTGCAAGTCTCTGCTGTTTAATTACTTGGTTGTTTAAGGGTGCATTTAACAAAACGTTGAACTCATACAAAGGCATGTTTTTAAACGTAGAAATTATACGAGTAATGTCTAAAGATTAATTTAGTTAGGTGCATGACACTAAAACATTGAAGCGATAAGTAATGTATATGAATATTCCAGACATGATAAAAGCTTTAGAAAATATAAGTGAAAAGGTACGTGCACTTGTAATATTTCAAACCACATTTATTTATTTTTTCTTTTACAAAATGTCGCCCCACACTAGGAACTTCTCCTGTGTCGTGGGAGCGTTTCACAAACATGAAATATCACATACAACTAGACTCGCGACAAACATCTGCGGATCACACAAATTTTAGTCCCGTGCGGGGATCAAACCCCTTACGCAGCAGTCCAATTGCTTAACCACTGCGCTAATCATGTCTTCAATAACTCATTCCTCCGTAATGCTCGCTGAATGAGCTCGGAGCAATGCTCGCTAAAATGTTAGAACACACAATGTTATTATGTGTGGAGACGCACCTTTATATAATAATATTCAAAGCAAACTTAAAACAAATGCACATTATACCGCAACCAGCATAAAGTGCAGCATAACATTATATTTCGTATGTATACGAGAGCGAACGAATCTCTCACAAAGGAAAGTTGAGCAATAAAACTAATGCTGAAGTTCAATGGTAGATAAATTGTGGGTGACATTTGGTGCCACTGTTATCTCTTCGAGTTAATGGTTCGGTTACTTCTATTCTACAAGGCATGAGGGATAGCGGAAACTATAGGTAATACATATTGTATACTAGCTGCGCCCAACGGTGTTACCCGCTGCAATTTTTCGGGATAAAAAGTAGCCCATATGATAATCCAGGGTGTCAACTACCTCCTTGTGAAATTTCATTAAAATCCATGCTGTAGTTTTTACGTGACAGAGTAACAAACATCCATCTATACTTAAAAACCTTTATGATATTAGTAGGGATTAGTACATAGGTATATACTTCCCTCCTAGTCAAGGATCCGTTATTCTTGAGTCTAGATCTATCATATAATCAAATTTTATTTTTCCGTTCTTGTGATATTCTGCTCGGTATGGAAGGAAGCTTTAAGCTTAAAAGGAGATACCGCAAACTTACCTTAAAAAAAATTATAGTCAAACAAATAAATAACTTTGAATATAAATTAAAATATTATATACACACGCGTATACATATTGTTTTAATACACGAGATACTTAATTATATCTATACATAACTTGAAACACGATATTTCGTTACCTTTTATTTGCAGTAATCAGAGAGGACGAGAATCGTCAAAGGGTGTACGTGTAAATTACATTGTACCTATTATTCAAGCAAGTTTATTCTGACCTTCATATATTGAAGAACAGAAGGTGAACTCTATACAAGGGCAAATAATTAAAAAAAAGGTAAAGAAAAGATATTACTAACCTTCCCTAAGATCATGTTTTAGGTGTGTTGTTTATATTATCGTGCCGGTATTACTGGAGCAGGTAAGCAGAGGCCGTGTTTCCACTGAATTTACATTAGTGTGTTTTAAGTTTACTGAGTAGCAATATTATGAAGGAAAATAAGCAATTATAATAACTAGTTGTGCTCTACTTTGCCTTATTATCAGCATTCACTGAGCCCACCTTACCACATCCCAAACATACATCTTAATCGGTTAAATGGTGTATGACCATATTTAATACAATAACAAAAGATACAACTTTATTCGTGAAACATGTGTAGATAAAAGGTGTTACATATAATCATCATTTGGAACAACATGCTGTGCCTATAGGCATACAAATAATACATTTATATTACTATTTACATTACCAGTAGTTATTATGGAATAAACATGATTTAGGTAACAGTATATTATATTCTTAGAGAAGGCTCCTTTAGAGTCCGAAACTAGTCGGGCATTCCCGAATATCGACGTGAGTATCACCGGTATATATAGTAGATAATATGGATAACATTCATGAAAGTTATTATAGTAAATTAGGATATTATATTATTAAAAGCTTAAGTTATCAAACATTAACTAAGAAACGTTTACATTAATCAAAATGAAACTTCTACACAGTCGTATCTAATATTATTATTGTGTCGGATAACAGTACCTACTGAGTGGCTCACACGTGCTTGTTATTAATTTCAGTAGACATAGCTGTAATTATTATATATAACGGTTAAGGATACGTTAATTGGCTAGTAAAGCAAACAGATCTGTTTGTTACCGAGGAACGTAATTATGTTTGTGTAAGATGTTCTTAGTAATAGTTAGTGGGATTTCCAAGGACTGGTCCTTTGTCACAAAATTATCTGAAGCGGACAAAAGGACCAAATTCAGGAGTTGGGTGAGATTGACGTTTCGAACAGTAAATTATGATATTTGTTTTATAATATTGAGATTAATTTATCGTGAGAATCTTAACCCTCAACCTTGTGTTTACTAATCCGGTCAGTAAACCAACAGTTATTTAGGACCTTAGAAATAAATGAGTAAGAATTTATTATTTTTAATAATTTTATTTTGATACCGAAACAAAATAGCATTTAAATATTAATTGTGTCACCATAAAAAGAATAATGAAATATCTGTCTGAACAACAATTTTTTTTTGGGTACTGCGGTGTAGGTCGTTGACTCTTAGCACCCTCTTTAAGCTGTAATAACAATGTACTGCACCTACAAATTTAGCCGTTTGCCAAGCGTAATGATCATATCGCGTAGCAATATTGTGCACCCTTGACTCTAGTTATTATTATCCTGCGTATTACTTGATCTGTGTGTGTGTAACATCTTTAACAGTGTTAGCAATATTCCCTGATACGTAATAACGAGTTTTCATTATTAACAGCGATCGTTTAGGTGCGAATTAATTGCTAAGATTGATGACAAGATTTGATGTCGCTAATATATTTAATTACATTGTTCAGAATATTGACGACTTTTGAATTCATTTTATTGTTTTCGAGCTCTTGTGACTCAAGAGATGTGTTATGTTTCTCTAAGTATTAAATAGGTTGAATCAAATATGGAGGAAGGGAATGAAAATTGAAAATTAAAAAAATTCTCCGCCAAAGTTCAAGAAGCCACTAAAAAAACAAATAAAAGAAGAACTCGGCCCGAAACCAATTACCGACAACAAATATATTAGAAAACTTTTGAATTCTATTTGAAAAAGGAACATGTAAACCTAATATTTAAAAAGATGTCATTGTCTGCCAAAGTTTCGAGTTCCATAATTTTGAAATTAGTTTGAAATAAAAATGTACGAAGGACGATATTAGAATAATTTTATTTATAACAAGTTTCTAAGGGATTTTGTTAATAAGATTGTTTTGGTAAAAAAAATATGTACTAAGCTTTTTATGTGTAACCCTTGTGTAATCCTTCGTTGAGAAGGTTAGATAAGCATACATAAAATCTGAACATTTTGGAGTTAGAGTAAGTTCTGGGCGCTGTGATCATTCCCAAAGTCCTAAGCTTAATATATCTAATTTCTCTTACTATTGTTGTAAGCTTAACATCCACCATAGTTGTTATTTCGGCCGTAGCCACAGGATCTTCCGTAGCTTGTATCGTAGCCTGTACCGTAGCAAGTGTCGTAGCCGCTGCCGTAGCTTAATTTGAGCCACCACCATAGACGTAGCCTGAGCCGTAGCGATGGTCGAGGTGGTAGTAATCTCTCGCTACATTCCACAACTCGGACCACACAATCAATATCGAACTCGGACCACAATATTCTTTATAAGGCACCCGACTGGCACGCGGCTGGCATTGTGCTGTGCTGAAAGTTTGATGGCCCGATGCCATGTTCGTCGCCCGATTATATTGCCGATTTACTTCGGGTGACACCGATTGGTTGTCGGAATTTCGATATGGGTTCTGCTGTGATTGATGCTGTTGCATGTTGGATGAAATTGGATGAGATTCTTGCGTCTTGCGGTCGCCCGTTGTCAAGTTTACGTAGTCATATATTTTAATTTTAAAAAACACGTCACGTGCAGTAGGAATTTCTCCTGTATCGTGTGGTGCTATTCACAAACATGAAACATCATAAACAGAAACACTGAGACTCGAGACAAACATCTGCGGATCACATAATTTTTTACCACGTACGGAGATCGGACCCGCAACCCTTAGCGCAGCAGTGCAATCGCTTAGTCACTGCGCCAATCAGGTCATAGTTAGTTTAAGTTTATTCATGCTTCGTATGTGTTGCATAAAATAAGAAATTACTTTACTGGCGATAAAATATGAGAAATTTGGAAAAAAACTAGATACTTATAGAAAAGAAGTTTTTTGACCAAAACTACAACAAAAATCCTACAGTGTGTGTTGTAGGAAAAATATAGCATCATAACTCAGACATACATATTTTGACGCTTAGACTTTAAATACCATTAGCAAGAAGAGGATAGAATTAGAGCAAATAATCTTATACATAAAAATCGAATCAAAAATATCAGGCAAATGGCATAAAATAATTTATTATTCAAGAAGTGTTGTGAACTGTTGAATAATTAGGGCGAAATATCTAAAACTTAATAAGATATAGAATATTAATATTAGGGACAACAATAATTAAGAATTAAGTTGTAAAGAGTTTTTAAATATTTCATAGATTACATTACAAAGATTATATAAAGAATGACCTCGTATTATGCTTTAAAAAATATTTAAAGTCTGAGTAATTTAGAAGTCACTGGATGTCGTTTCGTCTTCTTGATTAAATGTGAACTTTTTGTAAGCCTCGTAATCACTCCCAGAATCGTAGCTTCATCATCATCAGCCAGAAGACGTCCACTGTTGAACAAAGGCCTCCCACTTAGAACGCCACAATGAACGTTGCTTCATGTGACTGAAATAAAAACTTTCACATAAATTATATCAAGTCAGTTTCTTTTGCGGTAAAAGCCGTTTACCGTCAAGTGTTATAATCGCATAAGCCTTTGAGCCTTTTACTGGCAAGTCAAAATATTTAGTATTTTATCGTGTTCAGTAATGATAAGCAAAAAATTCAAAATGTACTTGAACATTTAGAAATACTTTGAATATTTTAACTTCAAAACAGAATTCATAATCAAAATATTCATGTTTATGAATTCTTTGTTGTAAAAATAATAGCTGAAAGAATTAACAGTGACACTTAATATCGTGCCATTGTCAGAAGAGGGTTAAGGTCATAGCACATAATATAATATCAGTATTCTTTGTATGAAACTACTGCACACTAATCGGAATCGTAACGTAATCGCCTCGCCTTGGGACAAGCTCGAACCGAAGAGACGTAAGCACGGCGTCGCCTAGAAGTAGCTGAGTCGACGTATTGGAGCAGCTGATCTGCTTTGGTTTCGTGCTTTCATAAGATTGACGCCTGTTTACCGGCGAGGCAAAAGGTAATACGGCGACGATCTCTTTCTGATTTGATTTGTGTGCTATATATCGTAGATACCTTAGACCAAATGAGAAAATAAAATATACCTAGCTAGTCTCCATCATACTAAGCCGAAAAACTTGTCCATACTTCCAATATGTGCCACAATAATGCCACGAGATGCAAAAGTTTTGTTTCGGGTATTTACCGCGCTGCCTAAGCTGGCAAGTTTCGTCATTCCGAAGCAAACTAAGACAGGGATTATGAGAGACGCGGCCGAACTCAGATGTTGTTATGGACTTTTGTACTTAGTGAGGTGAAATAGGTTCTATTTATTGCCACTTAGGTTTCATTAGTGGGGTTTGCGATTGGTTTAGGCGGTTTTTGTGGACGTCTCTTTTTTCTGGCGTTTTTTTTTGGTTGATGCGAAAGACATTGTCCTCCTGTCTGTAACACTATCGTGATTAAACGAGTGAACAGATGAAATGTCCGCGAATTTTGTATATAAATAAAGACTGAAATTAAGTTTTAAACAAATTTATACATTATACAAATATTGTTTATTTGCTTTAGGTGATTCTTAGTAGCAGCTCGGAGTTTGGTTATGTGCCCAGTGGCAATAGGCTGGCCCTATTACATTGGTGCCTATAACACGGCGAAATATAGATGTAACTGCTATATACCTTTCCTACTCCATTTGGGAACACAGGCGTGATGTTATGTTATGTCATACATTATTCTGCACAAACTATAACTGCAAAAAAATGCTTTACCAACACTAAACGTTATATAAATACCAAGGTAACGTCATAATTACTTTATAACACATGATAAGCTCTCTAACATCACTATTACTATCACGAAGGAGTCGCAGCGATTATTAAAAACTATGTACGTTACAAGCACCCAGTCAGGTCGTCGCCGCTATCTTGCCAAAGCTCTCGAGGTATCATTAAGATAATATTTCCATTAGTCGCCTTCTTCATCAAGTACTCAACAGGACTGCATACTATACATTTATGTGTGCCTAGTACTTAGTACATATTTACTATTTATGTATATGCATGAACGTGTGTATATTGTTCAGTTTTGTCTGGATGGGAACAATAGATTCAATTAAATTTAAGTTATGCAAACCAGTACGTATTTATATACTGTGTGTTCCATATATACACTGAGCGGTGTTGAATTTTAATAAAATTCTCTTCATTGATTTGTATAAAATGCACGTATTTATTCATTAGTGAAGAGTATGGGAGAGCATGAAAATGTCTCTATGAGTGATGACCCTTACTTAATATTTCCTGCCCTAGGCGACTAGGCCCACTCCCAATCTACTGACTAGCTACCTAATTTTGGGTTCAGCATATTGAACATGATCTATATTATTACCTTATTGCTTAGCCGATAAAATCAGAAATAGTACTTATAAAAGCCTTATAAAACCTTCCGTATTGCAAAACCGAAAGAAAACAAAGTAAACTACAATGTTAAGTGTATCTCAAGGGTGCTGTAAAAGCTGGCGTTGGATGTATTTCCTCTATTCGTGTAAATTGCAGCGTACATAGAATTCACATTGCAATTAACTAGTTATTGTAAATATAGTATCGAATCTTGAAAAGGCATAAGCTAGTAAGCCTTTACGCCTGTAACGTCATCCTTGTAGTATAATATATCGCTTATTTTTATGCATAAAAAGTAGCCTAAATCCTTTCCTTGAGTCCCATATATCTGCTTATCAAAATCCGTTACGATCGGTTTAGTAGTTTAGTTGTAATTAGATAACAAACGGATCTAACTACCTGTAAACACCATTATTTCAAGCAAATAAACTATTCTATTCTATAGAGTGATTTGTTTTTAAATTAAGTAAGAAAAGTTTCTGCTATACGCAAACTGGCCAGTCATAATTTACTTGACCATGGTTTAAATGAAATAAATTTAAAAGCAAAATTACTGTTGGAAATCGAGTCAAGAGTTGATGTTGTAATAAATTAACGAAGTTGAATAAAATTCATTAAATTTATATTGTTTTACTGTGGCCAAGGCCAACAGTTAAATCTCCATCGGTATAATGTTAATTAAATTGTTGCTCTTGAATATTTAACGTTGGTATGTAATTAGTTTTTCGCAGAATTTTACGTACGAGGATTGAATTAAGCCTATGTATGGAGCTCCAATAACACCTATAGCGTAAACCAAAGCCCTATAGCCTATAGCGTTATCATCATCATCAGCCGGAAGACGTCCACTGTTGAAGAAAGGCCTCCCCTTTAGAACGCTACAATGAATGACAACTTGCCATTTGCATTCACCGTCGAATTAACATGTCAAGTAAGCATAAAAAAACACATTGATTGTAAGCCTTAATAATGCTAAGACTTCTCTCAGATTCAATTTAAATTTCTAAGCCAACAATTAGAACTATAACATTAGATGATATATACCTCAACATTATTGTCTTCGTCAATAGGTCTGCAAGTTGCAATAGCGGTTATATTCTGTGGTTCCCTGCGGTCATATTACCACTAATATGTAAACTGAATCGAACTGTAACGGTATATAATGGTCAATTAAACCTAATACGCAACGCTACCGTCTGTGTCACAAGTACCTATAGCAATATAACACTTGGATAGTTAAAGGCGTCAGCAGTGCGCAATATTGGACAAAGACATAGTGGACCGCAAACCCAATACAATAGTTTAATTAATCATGTTTGTTAGAGTATCATCTCGCTTAGATTCCTCGAAAGTATAGGCAGAAGGGTTTTTGTACACAGGTACATTTTGCCTGACAGAATTCGTCCTAATATCCACGTAATAGAGGTTGAACTTTTTAAAAAATAACACTATTATTGTTTTGAGATATTTTTTATACCATACTTGATGCCTAGTAGAATATATTGAATATGCTTCATCGCATACCACTTGGGTGTGATTTTTTCCATGTCCAACAGTGGACCACGACAGACTGAGAGAAAAAGAGAGAGACAGCCTTTTTTATATGGTCTCCTTCAGTTTCGTCGTTATTTTTATCTAGAAACCAAATAAATAATTTCATAGCAACATCACTCAGAAATTTAATCTGAACATCTATGTTTTTCGTTCATCCATCACAGAAAATGAAAGTGTGACGCAGCGATGTAATTAATTAGAACCGTCTCCGACGAGCATTATATACAGCGTCGGTTGTACCGGGACAACTAATTAAGAAGTTTGCGAATCGTGCAACCAAAAAACAAGACTTTTAAGTTCTTTGACCTTTACGATGATTTTGTAACTTTCTTTTTTATTTGAAGCAGCATAATCTAATTATTTTATTGCTGGCTGTTATACTTCAATGTCCTTTTCATTACTTTTGAGGGTTTCGTGCAATGGTTATATTTATATTTTTGTTTTTTATTTGCTTTAATAACCTGACTGCCTCGTTGGTCTAATGGTTGCTAAGCGCGACTGCTGAGCATGAGGTGCTGAGTTCAAATCGCGGCTCGGGCAAAGTGTTACTGGGTTTTTCCATTAGGTAATTCTTAGTAGCAGCACGGAATCTTTCCTCCTTGTATCGGCCTGAATGACATACGACCCGGTCTTATCGCTACATGCCAGTAGAAGTAATTTTTTTCAAGTAAATATACTTAAATATTACATAGCAGCTCATTTACTTATACTTGTGGCAAAATAAGATCGAAAGACCGACCTACTAAAAATAAACGACCGTTTTGGTGCAAACAGAAACGCTGCGCGGTCAGCAAAGTGTATATCACTGCATCACTTTAATTTTAGAATCACTTGACTCTTATTTACTTATGGAAACTCTACCTTACGTTCTAGTATATAGAATACAATATGAGATAGCAATATTTTATCCTGTTTAATCTCATAAAGCAATTGAAGATTTTCTGATCAGCGTCGTATTGCAGTTGGTTATTTTATTTTTATAGATTTGATACCCTTAGGAACGAGAAGTAGTTGGAGCGTCTCCAAATAAATTATTGTATTGTTCCTACTCATACATTATTATTCTATGATATACAAACTAATTCATGTATCCGTTACTGGAGTTCTGTAGAAAACTAATTCAGCCGCTAATTTTATATGATGAAAAATGATTTTATTTCTGCAAATAGGTTTTATACAATCAATTTTTTTAAACTGGTTGGCATCGGCATTTCCTAACTGACTATATCTAAAAAGAAATACCGAAAAAAACTATTAAACATTATTAACTCAGGGGCCAAGGTCTCTTTTTAAAGTCTGTACAAGTTCAATAATTTATATGAGAACAGTGCAGATGGTCTGAGAAGTGGTCTTTTTAGGAAAGGATCACCGCAAGTTTGAATCGACCTGTCTTTACATTCTTCTTCCTATCCGTTACGTATGAGCTAATTGGTAAAATAGGTAATTCCATGGCGTCACCATGGCGTCAAAATTAAACACCCACGATACACTGGAAGAACTTAAGCATCGTCATTTGTTTGGCTCTCTACTTACACCCTATCCTTATTATAAAATGATTATTCGCCAAGTATTTTTAGAATCCCAACTTTCCGATGTTAACCTAATTGGAAACCCTTTTCAAAGTAATCTTTTCAAATTCATTCTCTGTGTTCTTTGATAAAGTTCGACTTTACAAAATGGAGCTTTATTAAAATTTCAGATATTATTAAGAAGCTACTTATGTTTAGCTACAAAAGAAACCATTTTGATTATTATTTTATAAATAATATTATATTGAGGTAACTCGAAAGGTAAAGTGTTTCGCAAACGATGTGTATTTTTATGTTGCTGAAATGTGCCTTCGTACGACTTAGATAACTAATATTAGATCCAAATATTGACATAGGCCTGCTTCCTTTTACGTTGTACTGATAAAATATTAGCATTCCTACTCCTGCTTCATTGATAAACAACATATACAATACATACATACCTCTATTTGTATAAACATACATGAAGATCTTTGACAAAATATTGCTCGTTTTTTATATCGTTGGCAGCATTACGTCGGACCCGACGATATCTTAGAGGACAAGAGAAACATCACGGAGGGATTCACTATGATGGATAGGCAACATTCATTTCCCCGTACACACGATCCCATGCAAGAAAAATAACACCTGGATGTATCTGTGGCGGTAATACATAGCTTGTTAGGATTACTCAGGACACATTGAGCTGTAATAATTGCCTCAGATTAGTGGGGAAAGACAAAATATATTGTGATAGGATAATACGTATAAATGTTTCCGAGTCGCCCTTGACGCTTGAGGAAATAAGGGTTAGATAATTGTTCTCTAGGAGTTATTGCCTAAAGAATTATCCTCCTCAATTTTATTTATTTTCAGAACGGGATACTGTGTATGGAAGAATGTGGCATTAAGAAAAAGAGACTTTTTGGAAATTATGATTTAAATACGCAACTAGCATTAGTCTAGTGCGAAAAACTTCAAATCCCATACCGCTAATTTAACACGGTTAAATTCGTCGACCAATCAATTTAAGGTGACAATCCCTTCCCGAGTTGATAAGTGTGCTATGTATGATACCTTTAGAGACCACACAAATGAAATTGTCAACCTAAGCGGATAAAGATTGTTTCAATTTATATAATTTATTTTAATCAGTATGCAAAACTTGATAATGTAATCTCTCAAATTAAGCAATGCATGCTTTGAATTATTCAAATATTTGCTGATAAGTAAATATCATCAAAACACACAAAGATAAGTATCATCTCGTTTTAAACAATACCGGTATTGTTCTCACAACTCTTTAAGATTATTTTACATACAATTTTACTTCAGTGTTCAGTAATAGCTTCTGTGTTGCTACTCTACTTATGTAAGTGAAAACTGGATGCTTGGGTAATGAGTTTCGTGATGCGATGTAAAAATAGAATCCTTTGTGTCGACGACAAGGTGCAGTAATGTTAAAGAATATCTAAAGACCTTAATACGTACCTAAATACTAAAAGGGAATATGAAATTGGATGGAAGCGAGCAGCGACGCGGTGGCTCAGTTGGTTAGAGCAGCGCCACGGTACGGCGAAGGTCGCTGGTTCAAATCCCACTTTATCAATTTAGATTCAAGCTTAGCATGGGCAATATGCAAAAATGACAGCAAAAGGCATATATCTAATGAATTAACTTTGACTGCCATGCTTTAGACACAATTGTTATTCATTGTTCGTGGGTCAATATACCGGCGTGGCTTTCAAAGACTTCATTAATTAGTTAAACGTGTTGTTAACTGATTTTAATTGGATGCATTTTTCTCGTATAAGTAGGTCATATGACATATAAAATAATCATAGCTATGAATATGTTTTTATATGTCTAGAACTCTAGGCAGAATATTGTTTAGCTTGCCACATAGCCCTAAGCATTTTAGTTCATCTAAATCCAGTTTTAAATCTTACAGGAGACAGAGCAGGATAACGAACGCTCGGAAACGAAAGGACTTCCTGGTTATCCACCGAAAAGTTTATCTCGATAGAAAACCACATTGCAAACAAGATAAATTGTTTTGTCTTTGTCATAATGCTTTAGTCGCGTCTACCGCTCCCCCGAGGCATACGGTAGCTTATTTGTTTTTCCAAGAACCGCTTAAGAAACTTTTCTGTTAAAAAAGAGAGACTTCCTAGAAACGCTCTTTCATACAGGATTTTATTCGCTAGTAAATTATTCTATGATGTCATATTAATGTAATATTCTTGTAAGTAGGGCTTATAATCCTCTCCCTGTCCTTTTACTGTCTTTAGAGCCAAAGTGTTAAACATGATTATCCGTTATACACTTGGATATCGAGAATCAATGTATCGATAAAATACGACCGATTGACAAAATATAATTTAACCTGTCACTGCCTAAGTGCTAAGTAAATTTCTATCAACCCTTCCGCGTCATTTGTTTCAAAATGCAACAGTGCTGTTTTAACATTATCTCACAGAAAGCTACAAGGGGTTAGGCAAAGACGAAGCCACTTGACTGGCAAAGCTTTTTATTCTTCTTCGAGTACGCAGCGGTAGCGTTCTCGGGTTAAAATGACGCTTCGGGAAGCAAAATATTTTCGAAGCTGCACAAAGAGTTTCGAAACTCGTATCTCTTTAGTTATTATTTCATAACATTTATTGTTTTAAAAATGTGTTTTGTATACAGGCTGACAATTTTATTTAGTTATAAATAAAAACAAAGTTAACTGGCTTGTCATAGTTGTCAAGATTGTAATATGTACTCACACTATATGCGTTATTTATTACTGAAAAGGTATTGCCGTTTTTTCCTGTCATTGCTACGGTTATTATTAAATTCTTCTCTTTATTTATTCAGCTCAAAATATGGACTTTATTGAGTGTAGTGGTACATTTAAACAGTGGTACAAACACAATGCAATTTCAAAGTGGGTACCTTATTCGCATACAAATTAAAACATTTTCACTAACTACTGTCGCAACAAAATTATTTTGCGTGTAGTTTAGCTGCAGCATTTGTTTTTGTTTCGACTGTCTGAAATTAATGTCTACAGATATGAGTTGGAAATGAGAACTGTCTTTATTTAAAGTTGTGTTTTCACTTTTTAAATTCTGTCTACGTAAAAAAATAATGATAGATGATTGGTCTTCCACTTTATTTTGAATTTCAAATACCTGCTGTCATTTGTTTTAACTAAATAGAATCGTCATTTTCAAGGTCTCCCTCTGAGAAATGTCGAAACAAATCTAGGTGAAGGGTTTTAAAGTCTAGACAAACTATTAAATTGTTACCGTCTCTAGGTACAGGACTACAATCACTGAAATTAGATTTCTGTCAGTTTTTAAATCGAATATCTTAGCCTGGATTTAGTATAACAAGACTTGATTTGTGGAAAACCTTTAATATAAAAAGACGGCAAAAAAGTCGAGGCGGAAATACTTTATTTAACTACACTTTACTTTTATTACTTCTCTCTATTGTGAACAAAGCTTTTGTAGGCGGGGACTCTTTCTATTGTTTGTTTTCATATAACATTAATATATATAGTTTTGTGAGACAGCGCATTACTGTTTGTTATTTGCACAACAGTGTTATACAGGATAGTTATACACAGTTAGTAATATAATATACTTTAACTTAAGGTTCGCAATGAAGCCCCCTGTGTTACAGGTTTATGATATTATTTACAACGTTAGCCAACTTTATAATTTATTGCTGTATTTTGGCTTTATTAGAATCTTGGATCAATATGGAATTGGAATATCTAGAAATGTTAGGTACAAATATAGGGCTCATACCAAGGAGTGTATTAGCAAAAAAAATATTTAAGCACCTAAATGTCAAATCGAAAAAGAAAAATAATTTCCAATTTCAAGATTCGAACTTGAAAAAATAAAATACGGTTTCTTCCTAACATAGTCGTTATTCATTGCTCACACTTGACGCAAAATAAATTTGTTCCCGCTCGCGTATTGATGCGACGTTTTAGCCGCCATGACAGTATTTCTTTTGGCCTTTGTGGAGACAGTGCCTGAATGAAAGATTAATGAGTAGAGTGAGGGGAGAAAGACAAAAGGTGCCTTCGAACTCTGCTCTGACGTTTTAGGCAGTCATCTGTTTGTTTTTGCCTTTTTAATTGAAGTCGATTTGTTTAGTTTTAATTAAGTAGCAAAATTTTGATAGGTGTTTTTACGTGCTTGTGTTTAATTTGTGAATTTATCGCATGATAATAAAATTTAAATTCTATTTTAATCAGTTTTTTTCAGTAATTCATATATATTAGCATTTCATACCACATTGCGATTTATTTTAAACTTTATACATATTTTATACAAATGTTCGCTTGCGTTAAATAGTTTCTAAAACTGTTATTTCTCATTAATATTGTAGTTGAAATGATATTTTCAATAACAGTTTTTCAATTTCCAGGTTAAATCCTCTCACACTTCAGATACGGCAAAACGATTTCGAGAGAAAAAGCACACCGGTTGCAACGAAATTAATTTTAAATTTTAAAATATTAAATACTCGCAGCTTACTGCTTATTGCGAATGAAACCGTAGTTAAATGTTACCAACCAAAAAAAGCTACATAAACTGGAAAATGTCCGAATGACAAATGCTCGTAGATTTTCTAAAATATTGGAATTATAACTAGTTTGCATGTTCATCGCACGATGCTAATAGAAGCAAAAATTTGTTTCGTTTCGCCCTAACTTAAAGGAAATAAAAAATAATTGAAGATAATAAAATACTAGAGCAGCTTCTATAAAACAAAGCTAACCTACATACACCTACTAACGTTGTGTCAACCTTGCAAACACCTTACCTCTCCAAACTTTTATAGTCACCTCGTAAAGATTGCTAGACGAACACTGTTTGCTTCCCAAAAATGTTACGTGAAAACCTCTCAGTCTCCAATCTAACCTAACATTGACCTACTTTGGGGGTCTATTCTTGTAGTGTAAGCTCCAAAATTAATATAGAGCGATTTGACGCGATATAGCGCGGCGTAAGAGCAGGATCGACGGGACGATCAGATTAATAGCAGCGTCTGACGTAGACGCGAGAAGTGCTCGTAAATCACTGAATGCAAGTACCCAAGTACCCGCTGATTAAAATACAAGGCGGTGTTGAGAAAAGGGGTTCTTGAGATGTTTCAAGCTTGAACTTGAGTGGATTTCTTTATTGAGCGACACTGTTTTGTTTGAAATGCGGTGTTTGTTCGAATTAAATGCTTTTTATAATTAATTTCTTGTTCTGTCTAATGATTTTTTTAAATAGCTATGTTGTTTTCATAATAAAGAGTGAATTTTGCAAGGGTGCTTGGTAAACCAAAAACAAAAGAAATAATAAAGAGGTTATAGGGCGATATGAATAAAAAAAGTGGAAAAGTAAAGTTTTTGACAGATTCGAATTCTCCAAAACATACCATAAACAATTATTTCGTATATCCATAATATCAATGTTTTTGAACTTTAAAGAATTTAACAAGTGAGATTTATACTTATTAATTTAAATGGCCATTATCGTACAGTTCAATCCAGTAATTGAGTTGCGCTGTAAGTAATTAAGAGCGTTCTCGGAGTCCGCTCGGCTGACTGGGTCAGTACTCGGTTTCTGCGTCTAGATTCGCAGGCTTAAGTATATATGGACGGTCAAATAAAACTGCATACTAGGAAAATGAATTTTGAATAAATGTTGAGCATATTGTGGTTATTAGTGCACTGGCTTGGTAATTCGACTGTTACTTAGTAAGTATATTCCGGTTTTACTCACATGTTTATTTTGAAGATGCCCGACTAGTTCGAATTTCGGCTCGGCATTCCACCGTTTCACCACCTCATGAATAAGGGCTCAGTTTGGGTCCAGCTTAAGTTTGTGAGTGTGTGTGTTTGTTTGTTACTCCTCCATGCTCAAACGGCTGGACTGATTTTCATAAAATTTGGTATGGAAGTAGCTGACACCCTGTATTAATTATATATTCTTGTCCCGAAAAATGTAGTGGGTAACACTGCGAGGCGCAGCTAATATTCACATATAGTAAATAATAAGGATAAGATTCACGAAAGTTTTTATAGTAAAAATCGACTGTTGCATTAGAAGTTGATTTACCACTTCTCGTCCTTTAACCCTCGTGGGACCAAATAGCCCGCAGGTATCGGAGGAGGAATTTGTAGTGTAGTGGGAAAATCCTACGTAACAAAAAGTTGAAAGCTTACCAAAATACTATACTACTATATTGCAAATCAGGAGTAAGGAATATTTTATAGTATCTTGTGATTTTCTTTGACCAACATTATTAAGTAATAGGAATACATTTTTTCTGATTATTTTGTGCGGATATTAAATTCATAATATCGGAAAGATGTAGCGCGTATTTTCCTCCTCGCAATTCAAGAGATTACGCACAAAATTGTAATGGAGAGCCACATTTATTGCGAATGTGGTGGGAATACCACTTTGGGATATATCAAATGTTCACCTAACAATACTTTAAAGCT
Organism: Abrostola triplasia; assembly: GCA_946251915.1. Lineage (NCBI taxonomy): Eukaryota > Metazoa > Arthropoda > Insecta > Lepidoptera > Noctuidae > Abrostola > Abrostola triplasia. Next base: position 3,696,199 of record OX276425.1, read on the forward strand.
GATGTTTGGAAACGTAGGTTTTAGTTAATTTTTTTATTAATTCCTTAGTCTTTTATCAGCATGTGTTGTCCCATTGCAGGGCAAAGGGCCCTTTCATTCTTCCACTTTATTCGGTCGTGTGCTGTGGATCAGTCTCTCCTGTATGCAAGCAGCTCATCATGCCACCGTCGTCTGAGTCTGGGACCCAAAATGTAAATCGAAAGTATTATTAACTTCTTATTTTGTAGGCAAAGGTATTACCGTGACATTTTTACGTTTACGTTCTTAAAACAATTCAATTTTCTTAATTCAAATCAAGGCATATACAAAAGTGATTACAAAAAAACATACTAAAGTTGTTACAAATAGTTGTACCTTATAAGAGGAATATTATTGTATCTTATGATTTATTCGATTTGAGATAAAAGTAAACAATGAGAACAAACTAGGTTTTTTCGAATAACGAGTGTTCGCTATTTATGGAAGAAATGTTTTGTTGAGGCTTATTTAGTTTGGTCCTTAATACTTTCTGTTCATAACTTTTGTTATTATAACTATTTGTTTATCAATAAGCTAGCCAAAGGCCTCGCTAGACTATTATTGTTATGTGTACATTGTATATCTTTGCCGAAGGCTAGGTCTCATATCAGGGGGTTATTTCTAAAATCCACACACATCTCAACCATTTGCAGAAGCTATTACTATTTATGTTTGCAGAGGATTATTAATGGTGTAAGGTACAATAGTTGCTACGTATTTGAACATCAAGTTTCGGTTTCAAAGATACAGTTACATTACAGTCTGTCATCCTGCAGTATAATTCAAAATCCATAATTTTAACCAATTTAATCTTCCCTTAAGCAAGGTCTGAAGAATTTCATATAAAAGCACTTCTAAGTCCCGTTATAATAACGACACTTCATCCAAGTACTAATTTCCAAAAGAATTCTGAACCATGACATCGTGATATTAAACAAAAATGTAATTCCCCGGAGCGAGCCACCAGGATTGGCGGCACTTTGATAAGCTCCCATCCCTTATCCCCCATTTATACATAGTTATCTTTCCCTCCGAATTTAATATATTTGGTAACGAAAATTGCCGTGATAAAGGAACAAATTGTTCGTTGTTAATTAACGGAGATAGTCTAGGCAAAGCAAAGGCAGAATAGAGGGTGAGTCTTAGCTTGTAATAAAATCTTCTTTTAGTAGGCTAGTGATTGGCGAAGATTGGATTGCTTTTTTTAGCACTAGTGGCTTTAATCACGCACAGATTTCATGTAACTGAGACGCAAGCATGCAATTACACTATTTCTGAGGGGTATACAGGGACTTAGGATTGTAGAAAGTCACCCCACGCTAGGAATTTTTCCTGGATCGCGGGTACGTTTCACAAACATCCAGAGTCGGGATAATCAGTCGTATTCTCATAACTCTATTTATTTTATAGTATATATGGGGCCAACTAGCTTAACTTGAAACTCACATCTATTTGCACGAGTTAGATGTAGGCAGCATACACATTTGCAGCAACATATAGTTAGTAAACTTCTCACAATCGAGTCTATAGTTGGTAACCAAATTATTCAGGCACCGGGAACAAGTTCTGATGCAAGTCTATTATAAACTGTTGCACAGCTAAACAGGACAATAAGTTGCTGCCGTGATTAAACTCGATATCAACTGTGACAAATTGGTAGGTAGTAGATAAAGAGAGTTGGAAGTGTTGGAACTTTGATGAGCCTGGTTCAGGGGCGAGGAGATTGGTATAAAAAGAGAAACCTACACCCTATATATAGGTGAAGTCGGGTTGCGAGTAATGATTATGAAGAGACAACAGGTTTCAAAAGCTATGTATAAATATTATTTCGTCTATGTGTGTTACATAACGTCAAAATTATCGTCTTGGTGAAAAAAAATACAACAGCCTATGTTTATGTCCAAGCCTATATTTTAGGGTTTTTTCCTCACCAAATCGGAGATGTTCTGCAACAGGGTCAACTGAGGAGTATACTTAACCGACGAGCATGTATGAGGAATGTGATGCGTGTGAATGAGGCGAAAGAAGTATGCCAGGACCGTAGCAAATGGAAATCCTTGATCTCTGCCTATCCCTCTTGGAAACAGGCGTGAGTTTATGTATGTTTCTTCACAATCGGTTTGGTGGTTTCCTCGTAATGAGGTCTTAAATAAACAGGCAGAATAACCTGTGCGTGTATGATGCATTTATTAAATCAATCTGTATTTTGATTTGTGATTCTGAGCTTGATAAAATTCGTTTTCGAAATATTCCATTTCCTACATTGTCATTTACCTTGTAATATCACGTGGTTGTTGACAGCACAGTTTAGTCCGTCAAATTCACAAATCCGCTCTTTGATTAAAAATTGCAGGCTGGAGTACGAGTATAAAGCTCGGAAATTAGTCACGTATTGCCGTGTGTCAGATTGTCTACCGGGGCCGGTAGTTTCAACTCAATTGACTTGTACTTGTCAATAGTTTAACGTTTTGATGTGTACTATATGAATGGAAAGAATCTCCACCATTTATAAATATGAGCGATTGAGCGTAACTGTCTCTAGGAGGAAATATTATGTCAGTGTATGTGTCTATAAATAGTCAAGACTATAGTCTTAGCCCATTCCAAAGATTCGTTCCTATTCTTGAAGAATAGAATAAAACGTTAAACTAAGGAACCTAAAAATAGAAAGACTGCCGTAACCAATTTCACAATCGATTGTATTCTCAGAATTTATTTACGTCGATATCGTACATGAATTTTGTTGTCGAACATTAATATTTCATAGTCGACTCGAGATCACGTATCCTAAACATATTTTATAGACAAAGACGATGTTTCTTTCAATATTAACCCGTCATTGCTATCTGACGTGTAACCGGTACGAGGGACCGGGCAAATATATCCAGATTAGAGACATACTTTCATTATTATGTCCTAATAAAAATTAAATCACAAGTTCAAAAATATAGTGCAAACAATCAGAAAAGCAATCGAGTTGATAAATTGCCTTAATTATACAAACAGGGTTTTGTGGAGGAATAATGGGGAAGCCTTTGCCCAGCAGTGGGACACCGAACAGGCTACATAAAATAAAAAAATACAATATAAAATGTTGCCCTTTACTAATATGCCTCACTGGCAAATTAAGTTAGTGTGATAAAACTATTCTTATCAACGACATGAAAAGAAGATCTTTCGTGTAAGTAGTTAGTGCCTCAAATATCGAACTAAATATAGAATACTATTATTTTTCCTACCCGGTCCCATCGACACGAGCATCACTATCGCAGGGTTAACTCGAGCGAACAATTCTCTAAGCGAACCTCTATCCTCTATCAATATATCAAAGCTGATTCTCTAAAACGATACTGACGTGTACAGAAATAGCGAATTTCTTTTGTATAATTCTTACATTATTTTCACAAAGAAAAATGTTAACGGTATAATAGAAAGTTAGCACGAAGTGGGACGCCAGAAATCGAGTTCCAAAACTGTTTTCGATTCCGATTTTGTAAACGATACTGTACATTATTATAATATGTTTAAACTTTGACGTTCAAAGTTTAGCTGTTTATGTTTATCGATTTTCGATCATGTGATATTCTACTCGATATATTTGGAGAACGAACTTAAATTTGTAGTTAACTCTTAAGCAAAGTCGTCGTCTACAACATAATCAAATTAGTTATTGGGTGTTTTCATTAGGATTTTCTCGGTAATAGCAAAAAGTCTTGTGCCCGGTTGGTGGCAATAAGCAGGCCTCTTATCTCACGCGCCCTTAAACATAATTCGCGAAATGTGGGTATACACCATACCTCTACCTACCTCCGAGGTTCATGGACCTAAAATTAATAATAAACATAAGTCTCAAAGAAGAGCATAAATGTATTTTAACTGTTTAAAGCTTTATTGCACTGCATGTATTTTTCTGAAACAAGACAAACATTATTCTATTTCGGAGTTAGGAATAAATGTAATTGGGGCTCAAATTCTTAAAACCCCTTAGTACTCCTAACGTAATCGAGAGAGTAGCACACCCAGGTTTCGACGAATTACATTCGCCAATTTTATAGTGTCAAGAATTCCCAATTTGCATTATTAGATTGAAATGTTCCGCAGAAAATTGGTGAATACGAATTCGTGAAGCTCAAAGTTAATGTTTCAGCTGAAGCTGTCTGAACTGTAACCAAATGTCACGTCGTGTAATTGTGACCTCTAGTAACACTGTTACTTTAATTAATTCTGTAGACTCACTTTTAGAGGAAAGCTGAACTAGCAAATACTTTTTTAGGATGCCTCTATTCATCATCATTTAGTTGATAGATAAAAGATAGATTTGAATTACGAAGCATCTAATAGAAAGTTATAACAAATTGGGATGCCAGAAATCGAGTTCGAAAAGTGCTTTCGATTCCGATTTGGTCCTGTTGCGATTTGGATGTTTCCAAAATTTTAGAAATTCTCTAGAAATTGGCATCGATTAAGAGTCCAAGTTGAAACACTATTTAGTGTAGCCATATCTAATTCTATTTTTAATTTCCCCCAATTTAAAGGAAATGAGTGTAACAGAAGGTCTGGAGCAATAAAGTAAGGCAAGACGGTGCGAACGGCTCCGTTCAATCAGACCCACTATTCACATGCAAATACATTCAATCCGCGAGAAAAGCCGAGTTTTGTATGAAACTATCCATTGTATCATGCTAAAATCCTGTTTAACTTTTATATATTCAATATGTTCCTTATTTTGTATTTCTTTTACATCTAGGACAGTAGGGGCTCGTGCTGGGTGCCCGTCTTGTGATGGGTGCCCGTTTTCACATATCAAGACTCCTCCGTGCTTCGGAAGGCATGTTAAGCCGTTGGACCTACGCCTGACCTTTCCAGTTGTCGGTCTGCCGCGCCCATCGGTCTAGGAGAATGGGGGAATAGGGAGTTCACCTGTAATATTTTCTGCGTAGCTGACTAGTCTCAGATGAGACAGGCTGCCGTGACCGAAATTTGGTCAAGAGAATATATAGGACGATACTATTGAGCTTTTTATTAGATCTGTGGTTGGGATAAATAATTAGTTAGATAGTTCTTCCGTTGGCTTCCACGAAATCTCTCCTGAACTTCTGACTTTTTGCGGTACCGCGAGAATACCAAGTTTCAATACTCAAGCAAAAGTTTTCTAGAACTACTTACGGAACATTTCCTAAATTGTACGGACGAAATTATAAGGGAAATTGTTCTGGTGAAAAGAATATTGTAAATGCTTAGGTTTCAGCAGTTTTTTCACGTTTATAATAAGCGTTACAGGAAAAGTAACGTTTACTTGATTGTATCGTTAAGTTAACGAAGGGTCTGCTCAATAAACATCGATAAGGCCACGAACACAAGGTAATAAAAAGAATTTAAAGCAGTGTATTCACCAACATACAGTCAGCAATATTTTTGATTATTCTTCTAATAAAAATAGTCGTGTGTGCAGAATAGCAAGAATTGAACCAAAATTGTAATAAGCAGTATTAGAAATTATTAGCCCGTACAGACCCACTATTGGGTAAAGCCCTCTCCCTCGAATCAAATTACTATGGACTTTAATATTTACCTCCCTGTCTATCCCGTAATCAAGCAGTGCTATTATCAGCCAATATAAGCAGATCCACAATTGGGTAAAGACTCCCTCGTACCAAGTAGCTCTAGACTGCGATATTCGCACCGAGATCTGTTCATTTATCATGTTTGTTTTACGTTTTTTCTGTGTTTAGTATGGTATCAACAAACAAAGAATGCAAAAAAAAAACTCAATACATACAATGTTTACAGATGATAATTAAAAAGCGGGATACCCAAACACATTTTGATTGGTGACTGGTGAGCCAATAAAGTAGGTAAATGAGTTTACATTTGACTGTATCATAGAAGAGGGCAATAATGATTTACGTGTTTGCTCACAAACTGACGGGGTTGCTAATACATTGTATGGCAGATTATTAGTTACCGATTTCTCAATTCTGCATGTTTTGAACGTACCTAATTTCACAATTCATGAAATAATGTTATTTCTGTGGTTTACCACCGTCGTGATGTTACGTAATATAATGTTTCCGAATATAATTGGTTATAACTTAAAAAAAAACGAAAATGAAGAAATAAAATGTTACAATTGCGTTTACTTCTAATATACAAACCTAAAATGACAGTCATTATTCTCCATTTTTACAAAAACATTTTCATCTTTCTCATAATTATGCCGCTTAATGTAAATACCTTTCATAATTAAGTTCTAGCCCCCAAGCCCACAATTATCTATTCTTATATTTCCTGAAAAACATTTTGTAAATTCAACCATTGTGCTTTAGAATTTATTCCATGGAAATGAATTGGTATTTTCTAAGTGTACCTAGAACCTATTATGGTAATAATTTGAACTCTAACCCCAATAAAAAGCGTGTATAATCAGGTAATATTCCACATGCCATTTGTGATAAGTCGTATGAAACCGCACAACGTTTAACAAGCTAACATCCAAACAGTAGATTTGAATAATTCATTTAAAAAAAAATTAACAAAAAAAAACCGACTTCAAAACAAAATTATTTCACAACAAATTAAAAAGCACTAAAAAGTAAAAAAACCGCAGAAATCGGAGAACAATCATAGAAAAATGTAATAGAGAACGTGAAAAAAAGAGCATTATTAAGAATTACTGAAAAAGTACTGATCGGATCTAAATCAAATTGCAATGGGACCAAACGGGAGGCACCAGCTTTCAAATAAATAAAAAATCATCAAAATCGGTTCACCCAAGCGAAAGTTATGAGGTAACAAACATAAAAAAAAAAATACAGTCGAATTGAGAACCTCCTCCTTTTTTTGAAGTCGGTTAATAATTGAATTTGAAATGATTCGTTTATCATTACAAAACAATGAAATTCAAAGACAATTTTTATAAAAACAGGAAAAAATAAATAATATCCAGGGCCAACCTAATAAAAACGTAAACATACAGTAGTTATAAAATTTGTCACTCTCATTCATAAAACGATTCATAATTTCTTTTATTCACAAAACGTCTCATAATTCCTTTTTAACAGTTTCCGCGCAACCCTCTTTCGTTCGAAGCTGTAAGGTCAGCAACAGAAATAGCTTAACAAACTAAGTCATGAAATGTTAAAAATATTTAATCAAATAATTGAATGAAATATACATCGATTCAAGAATATAAGAAATAGTCTCAAATTGTCAGAGATTGTATAATGATCTGAGAATATTCTTCCAATATACCATTTGTACTATGTAGGTAAGCAAATCTTCTATTATTGTAATGTTTAATAATTTAAATTAAATATACTTACAACAAATTTTAAAACAGTAGAAACTATGAACTTTCTTGCTGGCTCTCCATAGAAAAGACATTTTGGAACCCAACAACTAGAATTGACATTTTATAAGAGTAACAAAGCACACTGCACATATAGTACACCCGCATTTCGCCAGTAATGGTTTTTTTAGGTCCTAATGTAATAGGGGAAGAGCCTATTGCTATCAACCGGGCACAAATCTAGCCTCCGTGCTGCTACTGAGAATTACATAACGGAAAAACCATTAACACTTTGCCCGATCCGGGATTCGAACCCAGGACCTCGTGCTCAGCAGCCGCGATTAGCAATCACTAGACCAACGAGGTAGGCAATAAAAACATTACGACTACGACCAGCTATTTTTGCTGTTGACTGTACAATTGTGGGTACTTAAAATGCCGTTCTAGCACGTCCGTCCCGTAGCAACACATAAAATGGACAGAAAATACCCCCGAGTGAGGCGGCTTTTGTTCTGCATATCTCTGGCTTCACGGCTTGATGTTTGAAATTAACTGACGTCTTTGTGTTTTGATGCGGTATTTTAATTGTCATATCTGTTTTATCATTTCTTACATCGTAGGTATAAAGTTATGCCTGTATGGTTTTTATTGCGGATTTACTATACATATTTGTAAATAAGCTTGTGAATTATAGTCCTCAAAAGGGAAGACAGTAGACACAGCCGATGTTATGTTTCCTTTACATTAAACTAGCTGCGTCCCGCGGTGTTACCTGCTACATTTTTCGGGATAAAAAGTAGCAATGAGAGCAGTGAAATTTATCGAAATCGGTCTAGCCGTTTAAACGCGACGATGTAACAAACACACTCCCATACTTTTGCCTTAATAATATTAGTGAGATGTGATTATCAGTAGTCCAATTCACCCACATTTCGCCGAGTATTGTAAGCCCATGTATTAGGGGACAACCCTATTGTAATAATTATATAGGTACTTAGGTAGGTCTAGGTATTAGTCATTATTATACTTTTAGTAGCACTTCCAAGCGACAACATAAAATACGAACCGCTTTCTTACTTATATTACGCGTGAGTACGTATATAAGTGACGTCGTCAATCACATTTGACAGTAACGACTGACGCTACGTAAATATTCGATTAAGGGTGTCTCTTTAGCTCTTACGTAACCTTACAACTTGCAAGATAAGGGTAATGAGAAATTGTACAGCTTTAGTTCTTTTTATTTATTATACTATTTTTTTTTAATAATGCCTATCTTTTTATTGATAGCCAGTATGAAGTTTACATTGCGTTAAAAAAAAGTATACTTCAGATATTTGAAAATTATGGAATCATTCTAGAACTCATTTTAAATTTTTTGGTTTTGTATTTTATCTTGTTGTCAATTGTTTATTTCTTTGTTTTTCTATCACACGTAGTGAAAAGACATAAACAAATGAGTACCCACATTTTACACTAGAAACAAAAGACGTGTAACTCGCAGTCTCACCCCATTTTGTGGTTTCGCAACAATGCAGTGGTGTGCAATGCGGTAAAACCAAATGCATCTTCATCAAGCTTGCAACTCATAAATTTCAACTAAAGGAAATGGCGCTGCAGTGGTGCTTGTAGGCGAATCTTTAAATCATCCGCTTTGCTATGAAATTGTTCTTATAAACTTCACACACTTCACAACATGAAAAACTACTTACTTACAATCTTGTGTACAATGTAAGTTAAGAGTGAAGTATTTTCTTGGGTGGGTGTTAGTTGTATGCAGAAAATCTTCACATACCACATGTTAAGTATTTTTTTAGGTTGACAAAGATAAAAGTTGGTTTGAAATGGGTGGGTACTTTTGAAAAGTCAATTTTACATCATCCCTGATATCCCAAGTCATTTCAAACGTACTTAATTCATCCTTCACAACCCTTACACAAGAAATCGAACTGAAAACAAACAAAAAGGTCTTAAAAACGTGGCATCGATTTTTAATTTTTCGAATGATATTAGATCTACGCTTTTCAATGAATAGAAACATAACAGATAAGAAGAAAATATTTAATTCAAATTCAATACACTTAAATATCGCTTTAGTAAATACCTATTCTAAATCTATCGGTCCACATCAATGCTCCACTCTCACTATTTTGATAAAACCCAGTTATTCGACGGCTGTCATTAACAGCTCATGAGCCTACACGAGAGGGGAACGGGCTTGAAACAATATTAACCCTCCTCTCGCCGGCGCTAGATAACTTAGCAAATGTTTACCTTACGCCAGCGCCGTCAGAAACATTTGTAGGCAGTAATATCAAATCAAACATCTCATTTACTTTCATAAATCCGGAATATTGTTGCACATGGGTCCGTAGTACCGTACCAACATAAATAAATGTTGATTTCTGCACCTTTTCTGACCGGTTAGTCTTGTTATGACGAAATAAATTAAATGCGTTCAGATATACCTACATTTAAAACATGCACGGTAGCTCGTCGCCAGTGTAGAAAATATAATAATTTTATAAAAAATAATGTACTTTGATCATAGAAAATGTAATACTAAACTCCATGCTTGTGGTACGCCCACATTTTGGCAATCAGGTAATCCTAATGCAATTATTAAAATATAATATTAGACAAATGTTTACCCAATGCTGTTAACAAAACTAACAACAAATAAGCGACCATACAAGCTGTTAGCATCGGCAATCCGGTGTGACAGTTAAAGTTGTTCACCAAAACTTGTAATTACGGCAACAGTCACCAATCTGTGTTGTACAATCATTTTACAATTCCGTCACGTAGTTCAGGTGTCTAGTTCAATGAAATACCGCTTTGGACTGCGTAATTTATAACCCTGCGGGTGCGGTATAGTCCTAGGGCAGTTCCAGACCTTCCTAATATTACCGTTTTAATTGAAGACCGGTGAAGCGTTAAAATCTATTAAAGGATTTTGGTGACTTCAATAACTGTGGGTTCTTCGTTAATTATATATTAATTTATCTTCTTTGTCGAGCTTCGACACTTATGCTAGTCTATATAATTATTTTAGTTATTTTAAGACACTACTGAATGATCTGGAACTTTACGGGGACGGTTAAAACGGATGGATTACGGATACGCTCCCTTTTAATTGCTTGGAAAACGAGTTGTAAAAGGCGATGAACTTGGTGACGGGACTTATCTTAATGAAGGAGAATACCTCGCTAAATAAGAGAGGTCTCTCTTCGTAGAATAAAAATGGTCACAGTGGCTGATCTTAAACTTCGCGCAAACTCAGTTGCAGTCTCTACTTTCTCTCTGTCATAGACCAATGGGACGGCAAACCGATACGACTTAAAATCAATCTAGTACAGAACCAACGGCTTAACGTGCCTTTGAAGCATCTGTCTCAATACATATGTATTTGAAAAATACCCACCCATCATAACAATCACAGCGGCGAGCATAACCTAACCCTTCGGATTGAGGGTTCTACGCGGGACATAATATTTATGAGCCCCTTTGGAAAAAAATATAATGTTAGAATGCAATGAGTCTGTAATGTTTCACACACAATCTCCGAAAATCTTAATCCGTTGTACCGTGTAACCTGAACACTGAACTGGGCCTCTCAAAAGACCGCTTGTGAATGGGCGTTCACGGTCGATTTGCGAACGTGGACTTAATCATGTAGTCAGTTACTGCGCCGAACGGGCCGCCAATCTTGGTGAGCCAACGTTCCTATAATAGAAAATTCATTTATGTGTGTTAGGGCTTTTAGAATCACACTTTATTCCATCGGATATACGTGGATGAGCTACCACTTTGAGGACAACTGGCGTGATAGAATTGGTGCTGTCGGGAGCCGTACAATACACTCTCTACTACAAACTTTTTTACTATTCAAAGTAAGCTATTGAGTAGGTACTGCTCTGTATATTATTATACCTACTTCTATAGAAGAGCAGCATTTATGGTGTCTAAAAATTTGTAATCAAAAATATTTATCAGAATTTATAGTAACGAATTGCTTTTTTATAAAAAAAGTTATCAAACAGCCAACAACCACTTTTCGCGTTAAAGGCTTAAATCAAACAGCAGTTCAATCCAATAGTATTTATTTTTAATCAAGTGTCATCCCTGTTGTAATTGGTTGCAGGTGTGTGCCGCCGAATTGCGGCACTCCAGGCCTTCCCCGTTCAGTCCAAAGGCCTGACCCGCTGCGTAATTGGCCTCGCGTTGTGAATAAACATGCAAAGCCTAGACGGGGAATAGAGAATGTTTTCGGTAGGTTTTGGAATAAACCCGATTGGTTTTTCGTTTGAATTCTTGTTTTTGAGCGGCTTTAAAAGTAATATTAGCTGAAAGGTAGAACGTATTTCTTAATGGCTGCTATTTTTAACTAACTATTACGTGAAATGTTTCTCGGGTATAATTAAAAGGTGTAGGTAGCGATACAGGTATTTATGTTCGCTGCTCACCCATGTCTAATTAATGGTATTTTTTTTATTGTTCACTTATCTTCATGCCCCCTTACTATGATCTCTTAAAGTAGGAAAGTTTCAGATGTCGAAGCGAGACGTGCAGTGTAATGCGGCGTCGCGCGTCCTCAACATAAACTGTCCTGCTTTAATAGTTCATGATACGGGGGAACCTACTACAATACATAAATCAACACAAAGAATGATTTTTTTCTAACATTTTCTTATCACAAATATTTGTATCGCCTATCGGGTCGTCCTTGGCATGAAACTCATTTTGCAATATCAACACGACATATACGATTTCTCAACCCCGATCCGAAAACTCCTTAACTTTCCAATACACGAATAGCAGTATTGGACAGATAATAACTTATGTAGTCCTATGTCAATACCCTACAGCACGCAAATCCCCGTATCAGGGGTCAAACCGACCTCCTTGTTCAAATAAAACGACCTTTGGAAATCTATTTCTAACCCAAATAACACATGTTCAGTTGCCCATATTGTTTTAGCCGATATTGGCCTCACTAGGCATATAACACATAAATGTTACAGTGTATCGAACTGGAACGGGCTGGCAGCTGTCTAAAGCGTTTAAAAGAATAATACAGACAGTTTTCATTCAATAATGGTTGAGTAGGTAGGAGATCCGCTGTGGAAATAGACGTGCCTTATAGACGGTACTCGATATGGCGAAGGTCAATGATCTCTTTCTTTAAATAATTACAGTAGGTGTAAGCGAGCTTAGTTTGCTATAATGTAAAACCTGTAGATATTGCTTTATAAGTATTGTGTGTTTTACTATAATAACTTTCGGGAGTGGTATCTTCTTAGTGAGTCAATGGCAAAATTAAACTTTAGCGGCCCAAAACTCACATGATTGACGCAGATATTGGTGTGTATGATATTGCGTGTTTAAGAAACGCACCCACGATGCAGGGGAATTTCCAGTGTGGGGCGACGTTTACAAAAAAAAACTACTAAGACGAACCATTTGTACTTATTCATATAAATCCGAAAAAGTTGGTAGTTTGTTTATTTTTATTTAATAAGTTAGGTTTATTCAATTTGATAAATATCAGAAGAGAGCTATGTAAACAAAGTTTTTATTTAATTAATCTTTTAATCAAAATATTCTGAACAAATATTACTTAAAATAATTTGCGAAAGTTTTAATGAGTTGCTAAACTATTCTAACAAGTCTTTTAACTTGTGTGCACTGAAACTAACGTAGTTTACACTTGTGTATTAAATAACTTAGACAATTGCCTTTCACATAAGTGAGCTAATATAAATTCGCTAAAACTACTTTTGAAATTTTAAGGTGAGTTAGTTGTGAGCGATTGAAATTCAGGAGAAATGACGTCATGTTTTGTAGTTTGTGCTAGAGCTTCTTTGGTAAACCCGTCTCCCATATTACCATAAGATTTCCACAAAATTTAACTCTATTTACCAGAGTATCGGTCAAGGCTTGTCTAGCGCCCTATCGTAGGATACTGACGTAGCTTCTTACTCTTTGAGCTGAACTCTTTGAGCATAACCTGCCCAACCAATCAACTTTGAAACAATTTTTTTTTTTATTTATTTTTGATTTTTGTAATATAATCGTAGCTACACTCACACACCTGCTCATGGTTCTCCATTTCAGCCTAAAACTAGTCGGGCTTCCACGAATTGGCAAGCTATTGTTCATTGTCGCGTTCTAAAGGTTCTTCGTTCTTTTTTGTTCAACAGTGGACGTTTTCCGGCTCATGATGATGATCCCCGAATATTCACGTAAGTAAAATTAAAAAATAAATATATATGTATATGGTATAAATAATATAGCTACACTCACTAATTACTGAAATCAGTCTAATTGTAATTTAATTATATTACCCGATTACTCTCAAAACTCTACACAAGAAATCATGAATAAACATTAAAGTTTTCAACTTCCGTGTGTTATTCCAACTTGGTATCACGTTGAAGTATTTAAAACAGGCACAAGTTAAATTACTAAGTAATCTTTGTTCGATCTTCGAGTTTCTGAGAATAAATTGTGTATTCAGCTGGCGTGCTTTGTATTACGTTGTTAGTAACAATAAGTTTAATTTAATAATATCTTGATGTTCATTGTATGCTGGTTTTGCAACGTCATTGGATACTTGAGTTGTTCAAAGTTTGAAAAGACGTTATCGCTGTCTAGTCGAGGTCCTATTCTCTAGAATTCTAAGTCGATTTCACGTTTATTCCAGTATGTATATTGTTCGATTTTTAGACGATTTAACTTACTATTAAAACATTTGTTATTGTACACAAAGCGTGTGGTGTGAACTCGATGAACTAAAATTTGTATGTAGAGAACGCGGTTTTCCATGTCAATTTTCACATTTGAAACTCATTGGTAGATACAAATACCTATGTTGTTTATACTGAAACAAAAATACAAGTGGTTAAAGATGCATTTATAGATTCTGACACCATCTAAAGATGGTTGTGTAGTAGTTACGAAATAAAATAGAAATAGACTTACATTTGCCTTTTGTACCTAGAAAATCTAATGATTTGTGTTTTCCAGGAATCAAAAGCTATCTTCGGTTATTTATAGAAAAAAAATAAACAAATCTAATACGGGTATCCGAACACGGGGATTAATTTCCTGTTGTTGTCTATTCACACAGGGTCGAACTCAGGATTTTAAATGTGTATAATATTGATTTATTGCTTAGACATTATTACTTCTTGAGCATGTTGTAGGCCTCCATAATTACCGAAGCACACAAAATGATGTAAGTAATCATTTACTAATGATACTACTACCAGGTGTATATCGACGATATAGTCAGAGTTGCGGGCAACCGGTGAATGCAAAGGGCAAATTGTAGTTCATTGTGGCGTTCTAAGGAGGAGGCCTTTGTTCAACAGTGTTTCGGCTGATGATGATAATAATAATAAAGCCATTTATTCAGATCAACTTAAACAATATTTTTGCAATAATAACTTTCATGAGTGTTATCCATATTATCTACTATATATCCCGGTTATACTACAGTTCGGCTCGCGACCCCGCCGCGTCACCTGCTCATGAATAAGGGCTCCGTTAGAGTCCGAAACTAGTCGGGCATCCCCGAATATCGACGTGAGTAAAACCGGGATATAGATAATATTTTTGCACACTAAAACTTATTTATTTTCTGTAGATCTGTTTGCCAATCGGCATAGGCCGCCTCCGACCTTTTCTATTCTGACTTTCCTGGGACACTCTGTTTCACATCACTCCTGCCACTTGTCTAATATCTTCATTCCACCTTTTCTCTGGGGTACCATCTTGTAACTCTTTTGCTGCATCTATCATGTCCTCTTATCATATGTCTGGCTGATAATGATACATTATAATATATATTTTGTGTAGCCCTTGTTGTGAATGAATAAAATAAATAAACTAAACTATATATTACAAAGTGTGATATAGATACTGTTGGTGTACCTGTTGATAATAAATAAAAATATGGGAGTGTAATATACTTGAACGTATGCTCAACATTATGATTTTTACTTTTGATTGCTCGCTGTAAAGGTGATTATTAAACTTGGATTCCGAAATACAACCACAAAGGCGTTACTTAGCACTTCAGTATAAGACAGGATATCCATCTTTTATAAGC
The DNA here is from genome assembly GCA_946251915.1 of Abrostola triplasia. Lineage (NCBI taxonomy): Eukaryota > Metazoa > Arthropoda > Insecta > Lepidoptera > Noctuidae > Abrostola > Abrostola triplasia. Next base: position 3,711,621 of record OX276425.1, read on the forward strand.
AATGTCAGACTACTTATAAGACTCTTAAACGTCGTAAGAAAGTATGTCAAGTACTACGAAATATTTATTCCTTCAATATTCTGCATAACGTTATGCTGGCCTTACTCCAGAAAATATTTTATGCAGATGTTTTGGTAATGAAGCAAAATATGGTGAAATGGCTGCCAACGTCTTGTAGTTCGTTCACGTTTTTAATGCAACGTATCTAATAGAATCCAATGACTCTTAGTGACCAAAGACCCCTAGAAAAGTTACAGAACCCTTGACAAATATAAATCGAATTTAATTATTCATGTTTTTAATAACAGCCTATAACTGTCCCACTGCAGGGCAAAGGCCTCTCTTTTCGTATAGAGAAGGATTGAGCATTGAACACCACGCTAGCTCACTGCGGGTTGGCGATTTTAGATAATTAAATCCAGGTTTCCTCACGGTGGTTTCCGTCACCGTTAGTCAATGGTGTCATGACTAAGAAAGTATTTATAACATTGAAAAAGTCACATTAATATTTGCCCGGGTTTGAACCTGCAACCTCGTGCATACAAATCCGGTATATTAATCACTCGGCCACCACGATATTCATGTATTGGAATGACTATTTGTCAAACACTTTGCCACTTGTCTATGGGAGTTGACTTTCTGTGTATCTTTAAATGTAGATTTTATAGTAATAAATCACGTGGACTAACTATATGTACTATGTCTACAGCTCGATGCTATTGTTTTATTGGTTGATAAGCGCGACTGCTGACCATACAGGCATAATGCTTGTATGGTCGCAGGCCTACAGGTATAATATGCGTAATTATATATTCTAAGCTCTTAGCATAATTATTATATTTTTATTGTGTAAGCCGGCTCTGTATTAAAAAAATGCGTAGGCGTAGAGAATTTCTAAGAAATACGTTTCAATCCTTAATGATAGGAAATCAATTATGACTAAATGAGAATTATTTCCTAAAATATAATATCCAATTTCTTCGTATACACGGGGAAATTATTTTTATATCGCCAGTTTCTGCAATCAGTTATAACGGTATTACATCTTTATTCCTAGATATTGAAGATGGTGATCCAATTTCCTTGTTTTAAGAAGTTGAATTTTATACTTTAAATTGTAGATAAGACTTTAGCAATGCTTCTGCATTCTGAAACACTAACATCGTCTTGGAAGGCATCTCGCACGTCACCTTGCTATGTGGTACTGTCGAATCTCACCGCGGATTTAGAAGTGAGTTCGTAAGTGATGTCATTAGCACGGCTGGCGGCTACCTGTCAATTTAAAGTGAGTTCAAAAATACTTACGGCAAAGAGTATTCTATCTAGCTCTCTCCCAAAGACACGCGTCAAATGAGGTCGACGCGTTCCAATTTTGAACTTTGTTGATTGTCCGATTTTTTTTTAAAACGATGCCCCACACAAGCCTTTTTCTGTTTTAAACATGAAATATCACATACATAACACGCGGAACAAACATCTGCGGTTTACAACTTTTTGCCCCGTGCGGGAATCAAACCCGCAACTCTTAGCGAGGCAGTCTAATCGATAAGCCACTGCGCCAGTCAGGTGGTCAATTGTAAAATGCTATAAAAAAGACGTATGGATTGTTATTTGTGTCGGTGATATTTCCTATGTGTGAAACGCACCCACGATACAGGATAAATACCCAGTATGGGCGTTGTATTTTTTTAGGAAAACGACATTACATCTCCATAATATTATACTCTATGTGGGATTCGTCAAAAAATCTCAGCTAATCACGATATCAGGTAACTATTCTAAATATCAAATCTCAGACTGCTTAGAACTTTTTACATAAAACTCGACCGCACAGCGGGACAAACGGTTAACTTTCACAAGTATTTCAGTAATATTTATTTACGCCGTATTGCAAGCTTTTTATTAGACAGCTATTTTCTTTAAACTTCTTAAAATAACCCCACGAACCAGTGATATATGAAACGAGTTGGGGCCAGCTGCATGGAATGTATTACGCTTAAATATTCCGAGAATGTACTATTTGTTAGACTCGCAGACTTTGGGAATGCTTATAGAGATATGAACGGCGCTGGTTGGACTTGACGTGGATTTAATTGGTTACTTTTTTTACTAAACTTTTAATAAGAATGTAAAGGTAAGCTAAGTATATTTAATTCGTGGTCTTTGTCTACCTCTTTGAAGAAACAATATACACAAGTCACGCCAACTTTATTTATGTATGTAACTGTGCTAGCATTTATCTTGACCTTATACTATTTATGTTGCACATACAGTCATATATAAATTAGTTTGTTGGTAATATTTTGTACAATTACGATTCAAGTATCTGGACTACCTCGTTGGTCTAGTGTTTGCTAAGCCCGACTGCTTAGCACGAGTTCCGGGGCTCGAATCCCGGGTCGGGCAAAGTGTTACTGCTTTTTCCATTAGGTAATTCTCAGTAGCGGCACGGAGTCTAGATTTGTGCCCGGGTTGGTGGCCGTAGGCTCACCCCCTATTACATTAGGACCTAAAACATAACTGGCGAAATGTGGGTGTACTATATTATGTGCTCTTCTGCCTACCCCTTCGGGGAATACAAGCGTGATGTTATGTTTATGATTCAAGTATCCATATTTTTTATTGTGATGAAATAAACTTTTCTATATGCTCAGCCGTGTCCCACTGCTTTTGTTTTACTTTTGAAACGTCCACATATTGTGTGGCCAAAATAGAACCAATCCATCTATTCATAATAGTTGAATCCGATACAATTACGATAACATCTCGATGTCACAAGGCTCGTGTTAAAGTGACATGTGCCATGAATAAGAACAAGGCGTATCACGCAAATTGCCAGACAGTGATTACCTCACGATATATTCGATGCTACAGATCTTAAGAAAAGGTTTCATGGTACTAATTAATCCGCACTTTCCTGCAAGATTATAAAAATAATTATTTCATGTTGTTTAATCAAAATGCCATATATTGCCATATATATACAGTATTTGGTCACGCCAATGTGTTACTATAGCCAAACAATACTCGAACCGCAAATAAATCCAATACACAATGCGCTTAAAAACGTACCATTATCGAACAGTTTAGTTAGCCGTCAGTGAAGCACGTGGCGGTCGCGCGTTCAGGCACCGTCGTACATCAGCTGGCCACAAACCAACGGAGGAGCGATAAAACTCTATACGGACACTATAACTCTTGGATATCGACTAAGAAATATAGAGCTTCGTTTTAGAATCAAACATTGTACTAAAATTTCGAATAATATTACTATAAACACCATTCAAAAGCAGCATGGCAACAATTGGCTTTATTATATTCAAGAAGATATTTTATTGCGACTTGAAGAGACCGTTGTCTGGCGCATCCACTTACATACAAACTACACATAAATTTGAACTCAACCCTCCATCAAAGATGCTACAACTCTCTGTATCTTAAGACATCAATCCTCGCTGCTACGACTACGCCGTAGCAACGTCTACGCCGTAGACAGCGTAGACTCATCGACTACCATTCGTCTTTTTACCAGGGTTTGTCAATCTTTTTTTAAATTGGTTGCAAAAAAAATACTTGACACGAATTGCTAATTGATATTGAAGCTTTCATAAAGATTAATAATGCGAACAAAATATTCATTCAGATAGTTCACATAAATGAAGACGAATATCGAAAGCCTTTTTTGACCAAAGGTTGCGAGCAACAGCTTTGCTCTCGACCAGAATATTTTGTATTCAATACTGTCGGACGAGGATGGATCGCGTGGTTTTACTGAAACATTTTACGTTCCAACTATATCTCAATAACTGTTCTGGTATATTTGCTTCCTATCTAAAGAAAGTTATTTCATTGATCTCGCGACGAACGCGCGTAGAGTATAGTGCCCGTCACGTAAAAAGAACGCTGAGCGACTGTTTTTGCACTCGGATATGGGTGCTCCCTATGGTTACTAGGCTATTGAGTTTAATAATTAAGTTTAATTGTAGAATTATTATTGGTACTTTACATGTAACGAAACACTTTGGAATAGACTGGAATTCAACTTTAAAAACTAAAAATTAAGTTAACGGTCAGCTTGTTTTGTGTGTGTTATAGAAAATATGACTGTGATAATAATTTAGTTTCTTTTCTAAGATTTTTTGGCTATATCTATAAACTTACAGCTCTGTCATTATATTTCATATTTTCCTACAAATCTGAATCCTATATTATTTCAAACAAATATCCATACATAAATCTGTGCCACTTATATTTTTGATGAAAGTAACATACCGTCTGCAAAAAGTCAGGCGATCAAAAAGGCTTAAATATAAAATGTCATTGAAGCTTATAAGCCGGGCTTAAACCAAACACGCGGCTTCCACTACTTATGAGAGTATTACATACTACTCTCTCATAGCCCGATGGGATGGCAAACCGCCGGAGAGAGATCAGGCGCAAGACCCACTGTTTAACGTGCTTTCCGAAGCACGGAAGTCCCATTGTAATAGAGGGTGAGCCCATTGGCATATACCGTGCACAGTTTCGGCTTCCGTGCTGCTACTGAGAATTACCTAATAGGGACACCTAACACGTCGCCTGACCCGGGAGTCGATCCTAAGACCTCATGCAGTTACGGTTAGCGACTACTAGACTAACGATGCAGACAAGTTTCTTAACATTCTTGGTATGGCCTGCCCTCTGGTCGGAGAAACAGGCGTATTTTTACATGAGTTTAACGTAACATGATTAAGATATTGAACAAGAAATAAACTTCTACATCTATGTTTTAGGATGTATTCTTAGAACAAACATGTTTTAACAGAACTCTAAAAGGAAAGTTCGTAAATTGGTGAACTCGAAGTCTGTGCTTTTACTTCGTTTGTTAGAGTAACACTAAGTTTAGTAACTAAGTTTAAAATAATAATCAACGTGTAACTTTTAGAATTATGTTACATGTCCAATGTCCCTAATGATAATGGTGAAACTACTACATTTCTTTCATACATTTGTGAGTTTTATAACTAGTAACACAGTTTCAGTTTTAAATGGCGATTTTCCCGGTTTTTATTCATAAAACTGTCAATGAAGAGCTTTAAAACTGTTGAATTCATAGATTACATAATTACGGTTAAATATTAGAACGCGTTCAAATGTGGTTGGTATAACGTTATAAAAAACGTACAAGATACTACTTTTCTATTTTTTTTCCTTCCATTTAATCGGTTATGGTAGAGGTCCCAGGCTTACGCACTAGCCAATTACAGGCTAACCAAAATTTTTCAAAACAATCTTCTACACAGTATACAATATACAGCTTAAAAATTGAAGAACAAAAAACAGAAAAGAGTAATTATAACCTAGTACATACTATATTAGTATCTTATATGATTATATGTATTTTTTCGCAAATATTGTTATAAGCCCCCTTATCGTGAACTCAAGTAGGACAGTTAACGTTGTGGAAGCGAACCGCCGCTTTACTTTGCACGTACCGGCGTCTCACCTCTACATCTTAAACTTTCCTGCTTTAAGAGTTCATGGTAAGGGTGCAGACATGTAGAATAGGCTCCAGCCGAGACCATTATTTATTGTATTTAACTGTCAAAACGACCTACTCTCAAAATATTTATATATTATATATTTCCAGGAATGCTTCTATTTATAACACGTGCACAAAAGCGGGCACCGAATTTATCTGTCGTCGCGTTCTCAGCAGTTGGCAAAGTGCCCAGTTCCCAGGCCGCGGGTCAATGGCCTCCGGCAATAAATATTTTTTGTTTACGCCACCCAATTACAACGAGCCTCTCATTGTGTTAACCGCAGTATATTGACTGTTGATTAACTTGTGTAGTGTTTAAGCTGAATGCACAATCACTGGCGAATGAACATGAATAGGCTCCCAAACTTTCAAGCCTTTGAGCAAGTATTGTATTGCGTTTTGTTGAAACGAGGATTTTAGTCCAAAATTAATAAGTAGGTGATCCAAATATGTATGATGTTTTTTAAATAGTTACAGTCATACCTTTCAGGCACTGTGATTTAAGGCTGTTGTATTCCCTGAATTACCTACAATGCGCTTTGTCGTCTTTGGCTGATACGGCCTAACCTTAGCGCCAAGACTTGCTTCTTTATCTCTCTCTCAGCTTATCACGGTCCACTGCTGGACATAAACCTCTCCCAAGTTGCTTTTTTGCTCCTAACCTTACTGTATTCTTTATCATTTCTAAGTAAATTTAGATGATCTAGTCGTAATGCTTTGCCGAACAAAATAGTATATTAAATTGGTTCATAGCGGATAAAATATGCATTCAGCTTTATTGTATTAAACAGCTGATTATTCTCGTGTTACATAATCCGCATTTAGGTGATAGCACAAATTGTTTTGCATTTGCCAGACTGGAATTAAATTACACGAACCTTTTTACGCAATTGAATCAATTATACCTTTAAAAATTAATATCGGACAAGAGTTTTAGTAAATACCTATAGCAATATGTTTTCCAAAAGTCTAAATAAAGGTAAAAAGAAAAAATATGGTACAATATTTGTGTTACGTCTTCTAAGAAATTTCCTGAAGAAATGTGAACGTAATGATGGATATAAATCTTCATCTAGTAAATCCAGCCATAACTTACGTTGTTTCATCCCCTTACTGCCTATTCATACTTCCAGATCCATTTGTGAACATATTCATTTGAAATACCTAACTCGAATTTCTTACTACAGCCTTTCATATCGTATATTTTGTCAGCAATGTACAGTCATTAAGAAAAACTCATTGAGTATTCTCAAAAGTCCTGGTTAAATATTATACTTTTACTTGTCGTTAAGTTTTTGGGTCTTAGAGACCGGAATTGTAATTATGTACCAGTTGGCAGGTTTAAACCTAGGCAAGTCTTAACAATAAGCTTTTATGGTATGTTCTGTATTCTTGAGGAATCAGACAAGACTGGTAATTCAGACAAACTTCACAACCTTACACCAAGTTTGTTAAATTAATATTGCTGCTCCTCAATGTCAATATAACAATAAAGCCTCGCATTATTGACGTAAATAGTACTAACTAGATACTAGCAGGTTATTGCAATAGGACACAATATGTGATATGGTGTATATCACAGTCACGTCTGCTTACCCCCTTGGACACTATAGGCGTGATAAAACTCCCTGCAGTTTAAAGAATTTAAAGAAGTAATACCAACCGTGAGGTTTTAAATTCAGTTTAGTTATCAAATGTTGATGTAGTCCGTACATCTGCAGTTGACTTGATATTTTGGAGTGCTATAAATATCAAATAGGCGCGGCGCGGTGCTGGCCAGCTGCATTCACTCGAGCGAAGTATTGAACGATACAACATCTACTTCCGAAGTTTATTCCCTCGAACGGCCGGACACTGGCATGCCCGAAACTGTTCACAGAAAATACACGTACAGTCAGCAACATAAATAGCTGATTTTTGTTGAACATAGATACCATTAATTAAAGAACCACTTTCTATAAGTTGAATAACTTGAATTGAAGTTAGTTTCGTTTGTAAAGCTTTTCGCAAAGATTTCCCAATGTGTTTTTTTTAGTTTGCAATTTTCTGGTTATTTTTTATATTATTTTGACAGTTAGACATTTTGCTCCATGCTTGCTTATGTTTTTAAGGGTATGTTTCATTTTATGACGTCAAATATTAGTTACTATTTAAAAATATATATTATAAGAAATTTTGACTAAAGAACGACAAACAAAAACGGTTGAGTTTGCAGTTGATACGATTGGCAACCGTCCAATAATATCTGTCCGTTATACCCCAGTGCAACAGAGCTCTCCAAAAATAGGTATTCATTAAATCTTTATTTTTTATTAAATTGGCTAAAGCCTCTTAAGACGCTATCAATAGATGCAGTTTCCCCCAAAATACATATATTATTAACCTATCTACAATAAAAACATTTCTTTAAATTCGGCTTCAAATATCACAGTAACTAAGTAGGTGTCGAATAAAATAGGAATATTAGCCATTGGATTTGGAATCGAACGGAGTCGATGAAGATGTCTTTTCAGGCGGAAAATTTCTAATTTGTGTTCCAAACTTATTGATATCGGAAGCTGGCAGACTTTTCGTTAAAGGTTGGCTCGTGATATCTGATCGTAAAATGTTTGATTTATATAATACTGGCGGGCCAGTGCAGTGGAAATGAGAGCTTTTATCAGAGTTTGTGCGAATTTTACACGAGAAGGAAGCGTGGGCGCTTAGATATATAGGCTCAAAGAAGATAAGCGAGTTAATGAGGTGACGTGTTAGGGACAGTGTAGTTGGTAGGATTAGTCTTAAATAAACATATTATTATGATTATGTTTTTAAAACGTTGCCGCATTCTAATCGGAATTTCTTCTGTATCGTGAGTTCGTTTTACAAATATGACACACCAGCACTCAGACTCGAGATAAACATCCGCGGATCACACAAATCGAACCCGCGAGAGCCCTCTTAGCGCAGAAGTCGTAATAAATTAACCAACGGGGCAACCAGGAATTCGAATTTTAAAAAAAGAACGATAAAGTGAATTGATTCCATAGTGGTACGTAAAAATCAATGGCTTCAGTGCACCTCTTTAAAATAATGTTCTTACTTACAATATCTAGATCTTCCGTACGTTACAGATTTATGACTAAAAAGTGGTTTACGTCCTCTTTGATCTTTAAAGTATCTTCTACGTAAATTGAGAGGTTCTGGAGGAACTAAGTCAGTATAAACACAAAGCTAAACATTTTACATTAAAACATATCATATTATGTTATGTCCGTTCTCCATACAAGTGTTTTGTACCATATTTCTTTGTACGGTGTATACCAAAGATCTACAAGTTTTTGGAGTGTTCCTTTGCTCTGAATCGTAAGTCCCACTACGCTCGCGTGTCCTAAATAAGTGGCTCTTTGTTCATGTTGAATTGTAGATCCCGGTTGTCAGGGGGTGAACCGTGAACGTGCTACATCCCGCAGTCGATGGGGCGACGATGGAAGAGCGCTGTCGTAGGCACTAAGAGAAAGTTCACTCTTGCCTTCATGGTTTTTTTAACAATGCATGGTGTTACACAAATTGTTTATGCACAAAAAAAACATATAAGAGCTGATTTTATAAAGTATTTCTAAAAAAATGGAAGCCAAGTCTTTGATATTCATGCTGTGTCTGGTTTTGTTTCATCCGTCCGCCTATCGCAGTCCATTGCTGGACATACCTCTCCCAAGTTGCGCCACAACACTCGGTCCTCCGCCTTCCGTATCCAGTCCGACCCAGCTACCTTTTTAGTTTGCCGCATGTAATTGTTCTTAAAATTAGCGCGTAGTTTGTCCATAGATAGACTTATCAAGATTGCCCCTTTTTTATAAAAAAAACAACGACGATATACGGAAAGTGACTGGCATCGGTTAGAAGTGGAAGGCCAAAGATCGAGGTCAGAGGCCTAAGTCCAGCAGTGGACGGAGATAGGCTGATGATGATTATAAAAAATAATAGCCCAAACCCAACTGGTCACCACAAAAAGATGCATTTTTTATTTTTTTTTGCTGACAAGACTAATTTTGCTTTACAGACAAAGATCGGTTCGTTAATTCAAGGCCAAATAGTAGTATTCCGTAGACACCAACAGGTCAAAGTCCTTGCACTAAATATTTCACAAACCTTCGAGCCCGTTTGTTAAGTGGTTCCGCATATTAAACTACGGTACTCAGTCAAGACATTCTTTGAATGTTTTTTGTGGAGTTTTAATTAATACAGTGTTGTAATTAACTTGTACTACTGCTGTTAAATTTATATTTTCGTCGGCGATAAACAAGGAACTTGGTTGTCTGTACAGTCAGCAATATTAGTAACATTATTTTCACTTAAAAACTTCTAATATAGTAAAAAGTCTTATATATTCTTTGATAATCATTTGTAAGTTTCTATAACTTGGAACAATAACTTGAATTGATGCTTGTATCTTTCAATTATTTGACATAAAGTTTCTTAACATGTTAAGTTAATAGTAATAGTTAGTTGCTTTTGTAACTCACATAGTATTGATATGTATTTATAGACAGCTAGCTATGTACGCTTTCGCTTGTATCTGGAGACTGCCAATACAAATATCGCTCGCGAAATCGTAAAAAGAAAGTAATATTTTTACGACGTTTCATTGCAGACCGTTTGTCTTGAGAAAATATGAATATAATAGTTGGTATTTTTATATCTTTGATTATGGTATCTGTATAATATTCAGTACCAATCGCACTTCTATATACCTACATGTATACGTATCTATTACAGTCAAATGCGAATTTTTTTTTAGGTATGTACCGAAAAAAGTTACCTCATCATGTTTAAAACAACTATAATATTTTATTTATTTAAAGTATAAATACATTATATTTAAACGACCTGATTGGCGCAGTGGTTCAGTGATTGGACTGCTGCGCTAAGGGTTGCGGGTTCGATTTCCGCACGAAGCAAAAATTTGTACAAACCGCAGATGTTTGTCCCGAGTCTGGGTGTTTGTGTATGTGATATTTCATGCACGACACAGGAGAAATTCCTATTGTAGGGCGTCATTTAAAAAAAAACTACTGAACCGATAGTAATGTTAGTACTGGAGATAACTGGATCCCTAAACAGGACATAGGCTACTTTCTATCCAAAATAAAATGCGGTAAAGCTCAACAAAAGGTAACTTTTGATTGTCATATTTGTATATTAACTTGCTCTAATAATAAACCTACCTGACCCTTGAAGGACAAAGATGTATTATAAGATATATTTATCGATGTGAAAGCAGAGTCACCTTCCTAAAAATAAACTATTGTGAACCTTCTTTACCTCCAGTAACGTCTGCACTAAACCTCAGACGAAAGATTTGTTTGGCTACAAGGCCTTTCTTCGAGCTATTTATGTTACATCATTCGTAAATCTGGAAGAGATTGTATTTATAGACTCTTTTAGAATATTTATGAAGAAACAATATTCTCAGTTGGTTGTTATTTGGAGCCAAAACTAACAAAACAGTTTTATTATCTAAAACAATTGCTTTTGTTTTCTTGCTTGGGGCTGTTTGTTCACAGTCCAAAAATAACAATAATTATATTTATATTATTAAGATAACGATAATATACTATTATTAAAGAAGTATGTCAGGTAGCAAATGGAAATCCGTGGTCTCTGCCTACCCCTCTGAAGAAGGCACGACTTTATGTACATAATATATACGATATAGTATAATGTTATATATAGGTAGTATTATGTTTAAAAAAATCTGTTTTAGTTTAAGTTTTGTCTACTCACAATTTATTGTTTACATCGGCAGATTTGGTAACGGTAACAATACACTTAAAAACTAAGATTAAATAAATTAACACATGCAAAGACACATTTTAAACTGAAAGTGGAATTGAAAAATCAGGGGAGAGGCCTTTGCCCAGCTGTGGGACACTTACAGGCTAAACAAAAAAAAAAGAAACGCTAATACATCTACGTAACTATTTGATTAACTGGTCAGAATCGAAATGTGTTCTAAACCAGCTAATAATGTAGTTTTAATACGAAATCGCAAATTGTTATTGATTGCAGAGCTTAATGTACCTAATGGTACAGGTGTTTGTGGCTCTCTCGTCTCCCATTATTATCGCTAGTAATTGGTTTAGTTCAATAGAAATTACTCTTCAGCTTCGTATCATACAAATTGATATTGATTGACATTTGCTTTGAAAATGGCAAAATGATAAAGTTGAAGGTAAATATGCCTTTTTTTAGGTATACCTAATGGATGTTACACAAAGTTATATTAGAAAATCAAATTATTTTTAATACTTAACTGAACTTAAAATATTACGTTGGTATAAGAATATACACTTATTTACACACTAAAACCTATGTTAAAAAGTTAATGTATACAAAAGAAAAAAATAAAACTAAAAATTATGGTATCAAAATAAGATTGCAGAATTTTAGTTTCATATTCATCTGTAACTTGAGTACGTTTGAAAACTACAAAATCTTGTAATGTATCATATGTCAATATTGTATGTAGAAAGTTAAAATTATAGAAAAAAGCGAAATTTAACCCTGCAACTGAAGGTAACACAGTTATAAGCTTTATTGTTTTAAACAACCTAACATGGCCGAGTTTATTTAATTTAAACTGAAATTGAAAAGCAATCTCTTACAGACTACCTTTGTAAGCTCCAGGATAAACAGTTCTGGGTTTCTTGGAACATATTTCTAGGAAGCCTGCCTTGCTATGATAACAACTTCTGTTTTGTTCTCAAGGTAAAATGTTATTTAAGTACTTAATTGAAATAATAAATGTCTAAAAGAGAACCTTAGATATAAGGTAATTTGTTATTTATTGAACAATTAAATTTTTATGAGCTGCAAACTTAACAAGGTTTTTGTTTGTAAGTAGATAAAAAAGTTGAATAATTACGTATATTAGGTAGGAATACCTATGTAATGAACGGGACTGAAATGGTTTTTTTTAGGAATGATGTTTGTCTCAATTAAAAGTACTCATCCAAGCAGGAGATTATGGTTACTATTAGATATAGTTCGCTAATGCGTGTGCACAACACATGGAGGTTGGTTCTGTACCAAATTTTTCTCTAGTCAGCTCTGTTTGCTAAGTTAGCAAACTATACATCGTACACACATCTTACAACCTATTGTGTCAAAAACACCCACCCATGAGCTCTATACAACATCTCTTGCGATTTTCAGTTTACATAATCGAAAAATCCCGAAAATTGTTACTTCAATCAGAAGGAACACCATTTATATAACAGTAAAAACATTATACTGTATAACAAAATTGTATAAAAGTCAAAGATGAAAGCAATTAGTACCCCGAAGCTTTCTAGCGTTAGCGACCCGGGTAAAAAAAGAATTGAAGGCTACGCTACGTCGGATGAGAAAAACTCGGTGGTGTAATAATCGTCTTGTTAGACGTGATTGTCGTCAGGATGGTCGCTCGAGCATTTAAATCAGGATATTGTTAGCCTCTAGGAAAGAGAATGAACACACATTTTGCGGATATAAATAGATTAATTGGCGGACAATTTTATTATGATATTTCTGGTCTTCTTTATTTCTAATGACGATTACTTTTCTGGGTCGTTTCCTTAAACGTCGTACGTTCTGATATGAATAATGATAATGCATATATACAAAATAGGCCAAAATATGAATTTATCTTGCTCATTTAAGTTTTAAATGCTCAGCAAGGTTATGACGCTTGATAATGGTATCCGCTTCAGAGACTTTCCAACTATTCACAATTTTAAAATGTAGTAGTTATTTTTTTAAGAAGTTTATAACGTGGCTTTAATAAAATAAAACCTGAAGGAATACAAAAAATCACGTAATAGTGTTTTGTTTATTTAACCCAGGACCCCATGCTTTGCAGTCATGCTTAGCAACTACTATAACAACGAGGTAGTATCAGTAATTTTCATCTCAAAGGTAGAATAAATACGAAAATTATTTCAATTTTAGTAACGTTCACGATATTTCATGTGAATATTCTAGAAGCACTCGTATGTAATCATGACCTTTAAGACATAATGCATTCACTCTATTGTCTCAACAGAGGCAGGCACTAAGCCTCTTAAAGCGCATGCTCAAAGAGACGGTCCTCCATTCATCATTACGAAACTACGTGACTGCAAACAGAATTGTACTCCTTTTACCTCATTTGCTATTTATAAAGGAATTCACATTGTGAAATTGTGTTGCGCTGTTCTGAATTAAAAGTATGTAGACTAGAGGGATATGACATGGTGTTGCTCATCAAGCTTGATACGCTTTTGCAGGATGACGCATATAAAGTCAAAGGAAATGAGAAACTGTAATTGCTTTTGCAGAATAAAGGTGATAGCACACATGTCAACTTGGAAAGGGATCGTCACCGTATCGCCTTTCGCCTAGCTGTCAAATAGGCGACCGCCGCGCTGGTTGCAAAAGGGTACGGAGAGACGTAAGCGCGGCGTCGGCGAGCCGTAAGCGTAAGTACTGCAAGTTGAGCGCACCGTTCTACGGTTTGAGCTTACCCCGAGGCGCGGCGATTACGCTACGATTCCTGTTAGTGTGCGTTGCAATAGGGAGTTTTATACAAAGAATACTGGGCCCAGTTGATACGGTGACGATCCCTTTCTGGTTTGATATGTGTGCTATGACCCTAACTGTGAATGCTTGTCAGCTTGCTACAATAGAAAGAGTCATCATAACTATGTGTGTTACTCGGTATGCTTTTATGACAGGCGGTATGGTCGCAACGTGTGAGCCAACATTTTTTCCTTAACATATTTTTCGTGGAAATAAAATTCCGTCGGGATTTTTTTGTGTTTGTAAGTTGCATAACGGTGCAAGTTTTATTTTAATTCAAAGACCTGGTGTATGTGTTTCTATAAGTGAAGGCTTTTCTTTGCAGATCTTTGTTAATCCTTGTAACTTTATCTCCAATCCTAGCAACCTCCATTCTTTCGCAATAAACAATCATGGAGATCCGTTCAATCAACACATCTTTTACAATCTCAAGCCTATCACGAGAAACGAAGACCAGAAAATGGCGGTTATAAGTATTACGAAAGTAATTGTTGGTATAAACACGCTCGCCACAAAGCCTTGGAGTTAACTTTATCACTGACCGGGGATTGCTTAGAAATACAAACATAGCTGTAGCCATTAACAAGAGTCTTGTATTCTGCAATAAAGCAGGGTTAGTGAACTTTTGATATGCTTATAAGTAGCTCATTATGTTATGAATAAATCAAAACCTTTGGCAGCAAATGTTACTGAGATTGTTGCTCAAAATGTTTAGCAATAGTACAGGTTGGTATGTGGAAAACATGGCGTAAAGGCAGGTAAGCTGACTTTAGAAAGCATTTTTAAGCAAGAAGTTTGACATAAGTACCAACTTCTCACCTAATAGACAGGTGAAGTCTTAGCCTCTGCCTTTGCATTGTATACAAATATTTTTTAGCCTAATATTTACTACCGTTTATCATAGAGTGGCAGCCCTATCTTAAAATTATTACCGCTGTACTTGTAGTTGTGTACCTGCGTAAAGTTTAGTTGTTAAGTGGCTCACCGGGACAGGACGCTTAAATATAAAGTTGACCGCCCGAAACCAGCCAAGAAGTACGATTAGACTGGTTTATTACACAAGTAAGTTTAAATGATAACCGTATAATGTTACAAGATACTCGTGGGTATATTTTCTCTTATAAAAAAATCTTCATAATATTATTTAAAATAATATGATTTAAAGCTTACAATCCTTATCATTTCTGGTTTGTACCTTTCTGTCTGAATACGTACTTGTTCCTACGACATAATAACTTATTACTCTTTAATTCATTTTTCGAAATCAAATATGAAAGCTTGTTATAAACAAACTTAAAAACAAACAAAAAAGAATATAAATGAAATACAAAGACTGGCCGTTTAGAAGTTATGTAATTGGCAATTAAGTATTTTTAGAAGCAAATCTTAAAAAAAACTTACGATTTGAATACTTTCAAAATACTGTTCCAATATTAAAAATATAAGTTCGAAAATAACAGGTTTGTGAAGTGTCAAAGAATACGTCAACGTGACCGATATTTGAAACAAAAGAACCTCGCTTGACTTTAGAAGTGGTTTGAAACTTGACAGCTTAATTTATTGTTGGCCAACTTATAATCGGCTCGAAATTCAAAACTTTTAAAGAACTGTCAAGACTTTGATTTACGCATTTGTTTTATAATATCAGCCCAAAGATCAAACATTGAACTTAAATTTAGTTAAAGGTGAGGTTGTACTGGTACTCAGCGAATTAAATAGATACAAATGCGTTCGTTTCTTATAAGAATAGCGACGGTTCCCTTATTATTAAGAAAAAAGATTTGTTAGATAATGCACAAAGATACAAAATACTTTATAGAGACACATAATAATTATGGAATAAATTTTACTATTACATGGGGGATATTTTGTCTACATAAAACCTTATATCTAACTCAGTGATCGGTACATACAATTTAGAAATTATTTTGTATTACTATTATTACTATGAGCATATAATGTCCCACTGCAGTGCAAAGGCCTCCCTACTCTCTTTCCAGGAATCTCCGTCTAGGTATAGACGGAGACTGTCCAGTCCTCCCTTTTGTATTATACATTTGTAAATTTCCTATAACATTGCAGGCAAAATGTGGATAAACTATACAATGGCAACTATATCTACAAAAGAGGCGTAATGTAATGTTTAAATTACCTGTTCTACTCGGAGCAGAAGAGCTGGGATTACATCTTACTGAGGCCTTGACACCGGTATAACATAACATGACCCTTACTCTACCCTATTGTCACCTGCAAAGAGAGACAGACTTCATCTTTGCCTTTGAAGTGAACAAAACACGGTATAAAGTTCCGTTCCTGTAATTTAAATTTCTTTATCATTTTTCGAGTCTCTTGGACATATCCGGAACTGCTTTAGAATTTACAAAACAGATGACTTCAAAGAGGCATTGGAATAAAGGGGTAAGACTGTTTGACGGCCTTTTGTACCGCAGAACAAGACTCTCCAATGTGTTTTGAAAGTTCTATTCAATAAATATCAAAATATACTAAATCAACAATATGTACGCAATATTAGTTACCTTCATTAATCTTTTTTTTTCACTGAACATACGAAAAAAATTTGATTGAAATTTTATCAGTTTGTAAAAGTAATACTTTTGCTGTTGATAGAACTTGTTTCAAGGTTAAAAGTACCTAGACACCTTCTACAAGTCGAAGTTTTAATCAACTAAGCAACAAAATACATTGGCTGCGTACTTTTAACATATTATAAAACTTAAAATATGTTAGTCTACTTAAGTTTCAACTGTCACACATATATACACATAACATAGGTACATATCAACCCGACACACACCTTAAACTTCTTCGGATAAAACTAAGGACAAGTCTTACGCTCAACCACATGTTAATGTCACGTAGAGTCGGTGTAACGAGTCTGCGTTCAGGCAGTTAAGGTGACTTTGCAGGCTTGGCACTGTCATCTGCACGAAGCCTGAATGGAACTTAGATAATACAGAATCTTG
Organism: Abrostola triplasia; assembly: GCA_946251915.1. NCBI lineage: Eukaryota > Metazoa > Arthropoda > Insecta > Lepidoptera > Noctuidae > Abrostola > Abrostola triplasia. Next base: position 3,728,706 of record OX276425.1, read on the forward strand.
GAAGGAACTGAAGGAAGTTATTACTTTGTTATGTTGCCCAACGATTGGTAATTTTTCGTTGGTACCTGTATAGTGAGTATTTTTACATTCCAAATTTTAACGTAAGCCAAGACTAAATGCAATTATCGAAATAATTATTCGCGAGTATCGTTTATTTTGGCGTTCTAAGGGGCCTTTGTTCAAGTTGACGTCTTCAGGCTGATGATGATGATTGTTTCTACTTTATTTAGTTTTCAGTTTTTTGTTGGTAATCGTCAGTACATTCGACTTGTAATTGCAAAAATTCTAACCCATGCCTTGAGCATGGCATTTACCAATTTTGTAGTGCAAACAAAACTGAGTGAGCCAAAAACCTACTAAAATTCAATCACGCTGACCTTATAGCCAAGTCATTAAGACCCATGATCTGCCGTCTGCCCTTTACGCTATTGCTGTGAGCAATAAATTTTCTTTAGACCGGTTTACGTATATTTCAACCTAACGGTGTGTTGACCGTTACCTCTGACCACTAACTGGGCTTACAGGGTTTAGAGAAATCTATTGCATACCTTCTACCTTTCACGAACTCCCCATTAATATACTCAGGCTTAACCCTCGGCGGCGAAGTGAGGGTATTTATATTCCTTGATTATAATGTTGTACACGAAACTTCTTTACAGACTTGTCATCTTCTGAATAATTTAATTTGCGGAGACTTATGGCTAAGCGCTAGGCGTGATGTGTTAAGATGAAGTATTTTACATTTGCTCGGGATTTTTTAAGTGCTACTTCTACATAAAAAATTGTGAATTTGGATGTCCTTATAAATCAGTCCTCCGAGTGCCTGCAGTGACGTCACCTTTTAGAATTATTTCTTGACATCAGTATAGAACACTGGTAGCTTTGAAAAGAAGCACACTTATGTACCTATACAAAAAGAAAGGTCACATTAAAAAGTTTCCTGTTTGATCTTCTTTTGTTTTTGTGTTGGTAACTTTTTGTTTTCTAATCCTTCTTGTAAGCAATTCATTTAATAAAAACCTTTGTTGCTTTTAAGACAATACAATTCTAAATCCCAATGTTGCTTCTTATATGTACTTTCATTGTGGACAGAGTGTATCACTCACTCTAATACTCTTGGTCAAAGAATTCCCGTCAAAAGGCCCAAAAACGTACAATACGTCTAATTAAGCAGTAGGCGGTGCTTCAAACCTAACTGCAAAGGTCCGGTGTGAAAAGGAACGTGAAGTACCTCGGAGACCACGGAATAATTACAACACCTACTAAAATAAAACCAACATAAAAGCTTTAGAAGCTTGAATAATTTAAGAATATAAAAGTCTAAATATTTTGTAGATTTTATTCATTACTGGGTATAATATAAAGTGAAATTTTGTTATTCCTTTTGATAAAATTTAATTTGTCTTCTAATCTAATGATATTATTTTATACCTAGAGCAAAGGTTTTAGAATATTTTGAGTTATATACAATCTAGAAAGGTAAGGAACCTAATTTCTTGAAACTTTGTTCCATTAAAAGTTAAAACGAACATTTCTGGGCACTCTCACTTCTGGAACCATTTTAGATGACTCAGGTGTTTTACATAATAATAATTTCTCTTCAAAATCTTCCAAAACATAATCTAGAACTACATAGTACAATATAATATTGTCTCAGAACTGTCTGTGTAAATTTATACTAAATATTGGTAATTGAGATACTCTTGTATATAATGTGATACTTAATGGAATAGGCTAAGTTTTTCTTCTGGGTGGACTATATGTGCACCTCTGCCTATTCTCTTCTTCTCGAATACAGGCGTGATGTTATGTTTATGTGTTTTTACTTATGTAAGTTTTTATTCGTCTTTAGAAGTCTTTACAGTGTACTTATACACTGTAATTTCGCCACTAATTTGTCATTTGTCCACGCAATAGGTTCCAAACTTATCCTTTCAGTATTCATCGGAATCTGGTTAGCATTAAGGCACCAGACTCTCCAAAAACCTAACAAACACACAAACAGAGTCGCAGACACAGCTAGTGATTAATAAAAGCTGATGTCAAGTATAATTGATTGCCCGTCAGCTCTGTATAAGATCGATGTCTTTGCATAACACGGAGCATTGCCGAATATTAATATAGTACTTATATTCGTAACCAATATCGGAGAATTAATGGTGGGTGTTTATCGTTACTAATGTCTCTGGGTCGCAGGTTTTATTCGGGAGATGCCACATAATTCTTGTTTGGTATTCTCCTAAGCCTCAGTAATGACAATTTGGAATGTGTGACTAGGGTCTTATTTCAAAGTTAGATTTTATTGCCTTCCTAATGTGTCTGACTGCCTCGTTGGTCTAGTGGTCGTTAAGTTCGACTGCTGAGCACGAGGTTCTGGGTTCGAATCCCGGGTCGGGCAAAGTGTTACTGGGTAATTAGGTAATTAACAGTAGCAGCACGGAGTTTGGCTTGTGCCCGGTTGATGGCAATAGGCTCGCCCCCTATTACATTGGGATTCATAACATAACTGACGAAATGTGGGTGTACTATATGTGCTCCTCTGCCTACCCCTTCGGGGAATACGGGCGTGATGTTATGTATGTATGTAATATGTATGTATGCAACATTATGCTTTGTTTTGCTATTCAGATAATTTAATAACGTGCCTCATATGCACATTTAAAACTAAACAAGTCCAGTTAATGTACGGAATATCTTTTAAAATTACTTCAACAACCAAACGACCTTACTTTTATATAATATTGTGAGTTTTTGAACTCAGATATGAAAATTGCAATAACTTATGATTTGAAACATAAAAATGATATATGACAGTTTATTTGTAATATTTCTCCAATATTTCGCTTGCTACGATATTGCATTCGACATTGTGAGTTTTTCGCATGAAATCGCAATTTTTAATATAAAGTCTATTGCGAGAAATTGTGTATTTGATCGTAAAGCATTGATAAAATGATTGGACATTGAGATACTGTACACATTTAAAATTTAATTTCATCGTCAGCCGGAATACGTTCATTGTTGAACAAAGGCCTCCCCCTTAAGTAAAGGAAGGGGTTCCCATAATCTCCACGCTTGGCAAGCGGCTTGGGGATCGCAGTATTAGTGGTGAAGTTACAGAAGACGCTGCTGCCCATCTACTGGATTTTCCCTTGGACGCCTCTTACGACACCCACGGGAGGAAAGGGGTGGTCAATTCTAGGCCGGATACCACACGGCACCAAATTTAATTTATTTCTTATTTATTTAAATGTTTTGTAACGTCTTCGTGTAAAGAAACAGCTCTGAAGCAATAAAATACATCAATAAACTTGTTCTTTTAAAGCTGTACATTGTATACTACAAGACTGTTAAACAGCTTATGCAGCTTTACGGTAAAACTTGCCAAAGTTGTACAATTTCTCAACCCAAGGTGCTCGTGTTTATAAAAAAGTTACGTGAAATTTTCAAGCAAGACGACATTTAAGGCGATCCTAAATTAATTATGCCGGAGAAGTTTTTAATGTGAATACTTGCAGCTTTATGTAATACTAGCTGCATCCCGCTGTGTTACCCGCTGCATTTTTCAGGAAAGAAAGTAGCTTATGTGTTAATCCAGGGTGTCAGCTACCCATATGAAATTTCATCGAAATCGGTCTAGCTTTTTGAGCGTGAATAGGTGATAAACGTACAAACACACTCACAAACTTTCGCCTTTATAATGTTGGTGTGATAGTGTGATTTGCTGTTAAGTGTACAATATTTTTATGGCTTTTGAAATATTTTGTGTGGTACGGTTTGTGCCAGCCAAACATGTTACAATATGCTAACGCAAACCATTTTAATGAGTCAAAAGTAATTTACGCTACTATACCTATATACCTACTTATATTACATCGCAATCGTACTGTTTAGTAACTTAAAAATTGTGAACATATGCGTCGCATTTATCTTTCCATTATATGCAGTAACTAATAAAGTACGTAAGATAACATGTTGTCTAAGTAGACGAGAAACACAATATTTATAATGGTTATCTATGAGGTCACATGCCTACATTTACTAATATTCCACGTACGCATTATTTAGAAAAGATTAACACTACAAACATAAATGTTCTGCAATAAATTACAAAGATCTCACGGGAAATTTACAGTTGGAATCGATCCAAGGAGTAAGGGTCAGCGTGTTAGGGCGGCTATCTCCAGCCAGGTCGAACCTACAGCCAGTCTAACTACAAATAGATTACCGACTACAAAAATAGAAGAAGAAAAGTTTATAACATTTTTCAGTACCTAGTTGTTACATGGAGCCACAAGTGACTTTGGATAACTTTTTTTTTTATCAGCCGGTGTTGTCCCTCTTCAGGGCAAAGGCCTTCCCTTCATTCTTCCACTTTATTCGGTCGTGTGCTAAAGTGGACCAGTCTTTCCTGTATGTGGATTAAATAATAAAAAAACCGCATCTATTTCAAGGAAAGGAAGTCAAAACAATAGGCCCGAGATATAATTATGTTAAGCGGAATGTTGGGATAGATATAGACTTCTGATATACAAGAAAACCTTGTTTGCCCTTTTTAGATATGAACATAATGTTTATAAGTTGTATTAGTCATTCCTAAAATATTGCTAAACAAGAAATAAGTATTAATAGTGTGTAAAGTGTTTCCCTTGTACCTATTAAACATGTACACTAACAGCAAACCCGTAGTGAGCTATCGTGGCGATCAATCCTTCTCTGTACGAGAAGAGGCCTTTGCCCTGCAGAAGAGTATGGACTGTTAATATTATATAGTTCAAAATTAGATTTAGGTTAAATGGATTACAATTTATAATTAAGGATTTGTTCCTGATGAAAATAAGTCTGAGAACCTTTTCAAACAGAATATTTATGTAACCTTATATTTGTTTTACCTTTGTCTTAATAATATATTGTACTGTGCAAACGTTAATTAAGGAAAAGTATCATATTTTCTTATACCTAATGAAACGAATTTTGTTTCCTAAATTGGAATGTTATTCTATATAAAGCAAATAAAAGAACAGTTAAGTATTTTAAAATAATTTACTGTTATAAAAATAATTGTGTTTTATACATTGTATTTTATTGTACAAAATGTAAACGTCAAGTTATTCTAGTATCAGCTGCGTATTTTTTTAAAACTTTACCTTTCAAAGCGGTTAGTTGCTTCTTCGCGTGACCAGCTCTCTTACTATGAACTCTTAAAGCAAGGCAGTTTACGATGTGGAAGGGAGACGGCGCTTTGTGCAGTGTGATCCGTCTCGCTTCCACGACGTAAACTGCTTTAAGAGTTCATAGTAAGGAGGCTAAAGACTGACTTGTTTTATAGTCAAAGAGCTGTCAGTATTTTAGACACGTCATCAGTTGACAGTGTAAAAGAGAATTTATAGAAATTCCAATTTTATTTTATTTCTGACCGCTTTTTTATGCTGTATGTAATTTGTCGCGTTTTAAACTGTATAAAAGAAAATTCTTATTAATTCAAAATTATCTTTTCAGTATTCCTTAATTAGTTATAAAATACTCACAATTTTTCCTGGATGCATATAAACTTATTTACTCACGTCGGTTTTAATTTTTAAGTGTTTCTAAGAGTCATTCCAGAACAAAGCGTCAGCTGAAAAAGTCTTTTGAAAACAAATGTAATGACCCCGATATTTTTGCTTTGTAAGTATCTTTACTTTGAGGAAGTTATTCGTTTGACTTGCTTGAAGTGACTTCTTTGCATACACAGTTCTTGATGAACTTAAAGAGCTTACATCATGCGTAGAAAAGAATGAAAAGCTGTTTAGAAACAACATCTTAGGCTTTTCTTTTTACAGTAAAGTCATCAATATTTTTGATACATATTAAAAAAGGTTTCATTTTTATTTTTTGCTGTTTTTTTACCTAACAATTTTATGCATTGGCTTTTATGTTTAGCTCTTGTCGGTCAAGTCCACAAACAAAAAAAATTTTCCGCTGTCCCTAGTCAAGGAGATTTCGTTATAACTGCAGTCAAAAAAATGTTGCAATTGGCTCTCATATTGTATAATTACTTATTAGGTATAACCTTTTGTATTAAATACACTGTAATGAAAAACATGTATCAAACATAACATCATCAGATATTTGAACAATATCGATGACGCACACACGCTGGTCCTAATGTTATTGTTTGCGGTCCTTTTAGCCGCGCCGCTAACCAAACAGTTCAACTACATAGATAACCAATTAACCGTATTTGTTTTACTGACACGTTAGGTTAGTGATCGCTTGCTGACTGTGTAAGTTCGCCATCTGTTTTCTGTTAGGGTGGAGATACAAGACATATCTCGCAAAATATTCGTTCACTAATATTATTTTGTGATGTTATGCCTGGCCATGCCTTTAAAATTTGGGGACTGCCTTGTTGGTTTAGTGGTTGCTAAACGCGACTGCTGAACAAGCTTCCGGGTTTGAATCCCGGGTCGGGCAAAGTGTCACTGAGTTTTTCCATTCGGTAATTCTCAGAAGCAGCACGGAGTCTGGGTTTGTGCCTGGTTGAGTACAATAGGCTCGCCCCCTATTACGTTGGGACCTAAAAAACATAACTAGCGAAATGTGGGTGTACTATTATGTGCACCTCTGCCTATCCTTTCGGGGAATACAGGTGTGATGTTATGTTTATATATTATATGGAGGCCGGCTTTAATTGTAGCTAATGAAGCTTGGTACTTAATATCAGTATTTTATAGTTAGATACTAACAATTCTATCTATGTATACGTAAGCATAACGATTGTCTATCAATAATAGCCGGGGTTAGCGTTCTACCGTTCGAAGTCCGGCGATGTCTCCATAAGGTGATAAATTGACGACCATCCATAGAACGTCCGCGGCAAGCGCAGCTTAACTTTGACCGATTGACGCTTGCAGCTGTTACTTAGCTAGGTTATGGCGGCGTTAAAGTGTGTTGAAAACAGCGGCAAAAGCCATTAACTACTGTTTGTCTCTTAAACTTGACTGACACCACATTCCCCACAATAACTAGTTCGTACTCTACAAATTACTTTAACCACACTCCCACAGATTAATTTTTAGACTACAACTAACATCACTTGTATTCCAAAATAAAATAGAACGCAAACAAAATAGAATCTACAATACAATTCTATTTCCAAGCAGGTTGAATATTTTTCTCTAAACGCATCGAACACTATTTTCTCCCAGTCCCTTTGTATTTGCAAAGCGATTGAGATCTGAATGGAACACAGATAAGACTGTAGTACAAAGAGGTATTCACCTAGCCGTGGGATTGGTTCTGAGGAAGATTACTGTGTGAAGCATCTCCTACGTAAATTCTATTCATACGGTGGTGCACAACGCATTGTATCGACTAGTATGTTGCGTAGATAATGTTATACTAAGCTTACAGCAACAGGTGCATAAACAAGGTTCATAAATGTCACACTATCGTCGTAACAATCTTCTTTATTATCGATATGATTCAAAAGAGTTTAGTACGTAGTTTGTGGCTGCATTCACATTGTGTGCGATTTTGAATAATGAATTTTATAGACTAAAAACGGTGAGAATTTAGCCAGTCAGCCAGCAAGTATGATAGTTATTATTTGTTCATATTGACTGTTTACTATTATATTATAAAGCTAAAGTTTGTGAGTGTGTCTGTTACCTCTTCACGCTCAAACGGCTAGGCCGATTTTGATGAAATTTTATATGGAGGTAGCTGACACCATGGACTACTTATCACATAGGCTACTTTTTAGCCCGACAAAATAGCAGGTGACACCGCGGGGTGCAGCTAGTTTAATATACGAACGTACCTACTAAACGGAATAATAACTCAAACTAAATTAGTATTTATAAACTGACAGACGGGGGTCCGTGGTATTAACGGGCAATTAAGTCTATCTTAATGTAAATAACTATGATATCGATTATATCCTGAGACGTAATATATGTAGCTAACGTGTTTGTACAAATATTCCGATCACGAAAATAAGTTGAATTCTTGATCCCATTTTTCCTGGCATTTACCTACGGCCAGTTGAAAAGTAGGCATTGGTAGGCTGCCAAAAATCTAGGCTCTAGATGATACGGGGAAAAGTTAAATTAACTGACCTGACCGGCTTGTATGAGGAGGTTTGCTTAATAGACTGTGGCAGAAGTAAATGACGTAAGTAATTGATGGTGTAGTGATGTGAATTATCTGCTTTATTGGATAAAATGCGACGTCATTTACGGCTTGTAGATCTATTTTAGATACCACGATAGAATTCCTAAAATGATGTAACTTAAGTATCACTTGCTCCATGATCGTATGTATATCGCATTCACAACTGACAGTCTTTGCAATCAAAACTTAGATTAAATTTAAATGGAAATATAATTATATTCTTTAATATCACAGAAATATAAATACACTATAAGTGTTTATTATGAGTAGATTATATTTTTATTTTATTTTATTCTACTCATAATTTTGATTCATGATTATATTATACCTACGTGAAAAAAATATACATATGATAAAAACTAAAAATTATGCATCGAAGTATTCCTTTTCATCGGTGTCGACTGGTAGGGTGCCCAAAAGGCTGGCGGCATTGCCACGTAAAATATAATAATTATATACGTTTCCCTTTATGTACGTTTCCCTACTTTATAGCACTGAAGTTCCCTATTCGTGGGTTTTTTGAAGTATCTCCTTTAACGGAATAACGTATTAAGCCTATATTCAACTATATTATATTATATTTTTATCTGCAGATAAAGTAGAACAAACGCACAATATCATAATTAAAATATTAAACTTTTATATTCCAAAGGCTGCAAGAAAAAGATAACAATGAAATCTTAATTCTAATCTCCTCCCATTAAAAAGACAATAGCCGTTTGAGCACAGCACTGCTGACTGAAACAACGGTTACGATCCGATAACGTATTAAGAGTAAGACTAAAAGCATAATATTATGGTAATAACTGGAGTTAAATGCAATGTTTTTATGCTTGATGATGATATATGTTATGTCGCCTCCTTGACTCCCCGACTAGTATTTACTCTTGTGTAGGTACTAAGTACATTTCAAACATAACATAACATCACGCCTGTATTCCCCGAGGGGTTGGGCTGAGGTTCACATATAGTACACCCACATTTCGCCAGTTATGTTTTTAGGTCCCAATGTAATAGGGGCGAGCCTATTGCCATCAACCGGGCACAAATCCAGACTCCGTGCTGCCACTGAGAATTACCTAATGGAAAGACCCAGTAATACTTTTGCCCGACCTGGAATTCGAACCTAGGACCTCGTGCTCAGCAGTCGCGCTTAGCGACCAATAGACCAACGAGGCAGTCTAGGACTATGTACATTTCAAGTAATAATAAAAAACATATTTGTGTCACTACACAAATTGGGTAGCCAATGAATAGCACTTTTGGTACAAAACCTAAAAAAAAACAGTTTTTTATAATAATATACCTATGTTAGTCTGTTGTATTTATATTGGTTAATAACTTCTACTATTCAACTTCAACTATCTTTAATCTCTGCAAAACGTGGATTACAAAAGAAAAAGCAGAAAATCTTTTCAGCAACGACGTCAAATGTTTTCGATCTTTCGAAGCGTATTTTCTCATAATTCTCTCCAAATAATCTTTAGTTTCCCATTAGATTTGTGATGAATATCAATCTGGTCAACCCAGTTCAGTATACCATAAATAATTTTACGTTGGAGATAGACTGATTTATATTTCACTGTAGCGTCCTACCTGTCGCTATCTGTTCGTATTTGATTAGCCAGTGGACCTTAAGGAGGTCGGAGGTCGGATGGGTGACCTTCCCTTGCTGGGTCAGTGCTTCTGTATGACAGATATTCTGATTAAACTACTTTATTTCGCAAATATGACCATTTACCGCATTTATACCAAAGAAAGAGGGGAGTATGTTCTCACACCCACTTTGCCAGACAGTTATTAGAATTCTTCATAGTTTCTGCCTCCTTACCATGAGCCCTTAAAGCATGACAGATTACGATGTGGAAGCGAGACGCCGCTACGTGCAGTGCAGCAGTGTTGTGTCGTCTCCCTTCCACAACGTAAACTGTCCTGTTTTAAGAGTTCATAGTAAGAGTGCTGTTGATGTTATTTCATCCTGTATAATAATTGAGATAGAAACCAACTAAAGATATAGATCTTCTGTAATAAGTGTATAAAGATCTTTAACACGCCTTTCCTCCTAAACTAAAACCGCAAATGTGCGGAGCATGTGAAACATCGGGCATAACGGACATCAAAAAGGAGGATCCGTATCAGACGTATGTTTACGTAAGCATCATTAAACAAGAGTAATGAAATGGGTTTTTATTGTTTTTAGTAGAAATGTTCTTTGTTTTATTATCACGTGAATAATTCCCGAGTATTTTGGTTTGCACAGTGGGCACAATCCGCAATAATACGAAGTAAGTCAATCGAGCATAATTGATAAACTGATTTATGAGTGCCACTCAAAATCCTCAATTGAATCCGTCACTGAGTGACCTGAATGTGTCTCCTCATAGGATGAGTCTTCTTGGCTCGCCACCTATTTACACAGGAGGCCGGGACTTACGATGTACAAGGAAATTTAGGTATATAGCAAAACCTATGTTTACCTAAATAACTTAGTTCCCTGAAGGGTTACCTACCCTTCAGGGAACTAAGTTAGTTACTATACAGTATACATAGTACACCCATATTTTGCCAGTTAATTTAAGGGCCCCAGTGTAATAGGGGGCAGGCCTATTGCACTGAATTACCTAATGGCAAAACCCAGTCACACTTCGTCCGACCCGGGATTCAAGCCATGGACCTTGTGCTCAGCAGTCGCAGTTAGCCAACCAACGAGCCAATCAGGCAGAGGGACCAGAAAAATATAAATACCTCTTTGAATTCCTTACCTATCTTTTTGTAGAACCTGCTTGTAAATCCCGACCATTTCTTTAGCTACCAACCTTTATTGCAGCTGTGTATAATTCGCGCTTTCACCGACCAAACACTGAGGGATTTTATTGCACCCTCTGAATAAAACAACGGCTCCCCTCCCCTTTGTCTGTATTACGGAACACGGCTCGTTAATTAACCCGGCTATCAATCTGATGAACAATGCTGTTTTCATTCAGCTACTGAATTAGACTGGATTTTCGATCATTGTGGTCGCTGACTGCCTTGGTGTTTGTGTTATCTATTTGTATTATCTTATATTATATAAAATTCTCGTGTCACAATGTTCGTTCCCGTACTCCTCCAAAACGGCTAGACCGATTCTCATGAAATTTTCTGAGCAGTAGGTCTGAGAATACATCTATTTTTCATACCCCGGGTCAGCTAGTTTACTATAAAATTGATGAAACCGTATAAGGATGGCATGGATAAACATATTAAATAATGCTTGGTATCCGATCATAGACTCTATTAATATTAATTCCAAGCGTAAAGCTACTAGACCGAATGACACATTTTGCGAAAATCGGATTGTTAATAATATTTATGATTTAAGGTAGTTGATAGTAATTGTTCATATTAGACGTTTACACGTCTGTCCGTCACCATGAATGCTGTAAAGGATTCGAAACGTCGGGACCAAAAACTAGTTCTATTGCATTATTAGATAATGTTCACTGCTTCGGTGGTCTAGTGGTCGCTAAGCGTACTGCTGAGCATGAGGTCCTGGGTTCGAGTCCCGGGCCGGGTTTACTGGTTAACCTAACGAGAATTAGGCACCAGTGTAATATAAAGCTCAAGCATTATCTAACAGCATTAAACTATCGTTTCCTCATCTATACTAACTAGGTTCGACCAAGCATAAACAACACGACTGCACTTACTTCATACAATCTTAGAAAATATTTTTTATTAAGTTTTCCTTCTATGAAACTTCTACATGAAAGAAGGGATAAAGTGGTATTGGCCATTTATCATCACAGTTCAACGAATACGTGTAACCTTTCGGATAACATAGTATTTTCTCAGGGAATTTTGAAACACGTTCCATAGTATTTTTTTTATGACATTCTCTCTCAGTTGACCACAAAAAGCCGCAATGTACTCCACTACCAAAAATTGTGAAATACGTTCAACTGGTAAATTGGCCTTGAAGCTCGACTTATAATAGTAGTTGTCGCCTATATAAAAGTATGTTTGAAGCTAGTTGGCGAAAGTCGGCTCGAGCGAATGTTGGAGCAAAAACTCGATTATAACTATTTGCCCGAACTAAAACTGAGTCCTCAAAGTTCGCGACCGTGCTTGCCTTTAGCAAACCGCGAGTTGACTTTCAATTATGCTTCAACTAAAAATATTTATTTTCAAGCAAATACTTATGTTTATAAAATAATAATAACAGCCTATAACTGTCCCACTGCATGGCAAAAGGTTCTTCTCGTATAAAGAAGGATTTAGCATTGATCGACACGCCAGCTCATTGCGAATTGGCGATTTCAGATAATTTAATCCAGATTTCCTCACGATGTTTTCCGTCACCGTTAGTCAATGGTGTCTTAGAATACGAATATCTAAGAAAGTATGTATGACATTGAAAAAGTCATACATACTTGGTTAAACCTGCAACCTTGTGCATACAAATGTTAACCACTAGGCCACCACGATACATTATGTTTACGTTCTCATATTCTCCTTGATATCTTCTTTATTCGTATTATCGTTTCCTAAAAGCAACATTCAAACGATATGCATTAGCAAACTTCTTTGACAAAATATCCGTTTACTTCCAAATATTCCTTTGCCGTTCAAGTAGCTTCTAAATGTATTGACAAGTGAAATATATTAACTTGGCTGCTAACGCGGTTCTGCTCGCTCATGCATGGGACACACGTACAGTTCGCATTATCTGCGCTAGGCAGTTAGAATTAGCCATTGAAGAGGAAAGATAAAGCAATTTTACGAGAATGCCGTAACACGTGCTCTTTGAAGCATGTGTAACAATTATCCTGGAGCTATTCGTCACTGTACCGTGCCGCCGGTGTAATTTGACAAATAAATGGAATCGTCTCAATTTAATGCTTAATGCTCCTGAAAATTGAATGCTTATTGTTGGTACGATTATAGTACCTACCTACTTTCGTTCGCGTAGCTAATTTGTTTTGTCTTTCTAGTCTTTTCGTGCGACGCCTTTTGTTTCTTAGAAGGCTTATTGTGTCTAGACTATAATAAATACACCATCTCAAAGATCGCTAGACAAAACATAGTGTTTAGTAAACATACTTTGTAGCAAATATTACAATTTCTTGTATACATTGCGTATAGACTTGTGCGTAGTCTGTAGTTTAGATAAACGTAGTGACTAAATCCTAGAAAAATATCATAATTTAAGGCCCTTTCTAATATACCAAGAAGCAAATGAGTAGACTTAATAATGCTGTCTTCGGCACCCTAATGCAATTTGTAGCTAAAATCAAGAGAGAGAGAGTGACATGGTTAATTCAGTTATCAAACTAATTCGACTACAAAGGTTCTCAAGTAATATTGATATCATAGCTTCTAAAGAATCCCCTGTAGATGGTACACCACTTTTCCTTCGTGCCAGATTGCGCGCTATTTGTTCACATTGTGGTCTCTACTGTAAGCAATCACAAATCCGCTTACAAAGCGATATGTCGATATTTTCTCCCGGCTGTTTATTTTAGTGTTTTAGATGTATACGACTTGTACACAGTTTTATGATGATGAAATAATGTACCTAAATAAATATCATAAGAGTAAGTAAGTAATATTTTGTCGATGTGGCCAAGATTTTAAGACCCGAATAACAAATTCAAATTAAAAATTTATTGCGTTATTCTCTTTTTTTAACCAACTTCAAAAAGAAGGAGGTTCCACGTTCGTTTGAATGTATGTTATGTGTATTCAACAATTTCCCCGTCAATTGCGGGCCGATTTTGATTTTATTTTCTTAGATTAGGCTTAGTCAATTCTATCTAAAAGTGACCTTTCTAGGACGCTGTTTCATTGTTATTGGCATTGAGTAGCAGAATTAGCTATCGCATATAATATGTAGTATAAAATAATTTTAAATATTTCGTTAGTTATCTTTCGGATGTATTACGTTAATTGGAAGGCCCACTAACTAATACACATGTATTATGACCAGGTTTTTATCATCATCATCAGCTGGAAGACGTCACTGTTGAACAAAGGCCTCCACCTTAGAACGTAGAAGTAGTGGTAGAGGTATTTATATTTATATTGTTATGCAATTGTGTAGAATTTAGGTACTTATAAACATACTGGCAGACTAATTAAAATACTTATTTATTATGCAGGTATCGTTACCGTCAACCGCCATTAAATATTTCACGCACATATTGTTTGTTTGATATTACGATAAAAATCATCCATAAAGTGTGACTAATTGGCAATTCTCCGCAAGAGACGCCAAATTAATGGCTAAATATAGGGGCTGAATATTAATTAATAGATGTTGTATTGTAAATTATTGTTGTGGTAACGCGGGCGCTATCTGTAAGGGTGTTTCCTAGGTCTTAGATATTTAGTTCAGGGAATTTAGTGAAGATTTCTTTCTAGGAGGTGCATAGAAGTCTGAATAGGAACCTACCTATGTTACACGCGCTTTATCTTACGTTTAACCTTATGGGCTGCAGATGGTAAAAGAAAACGGTTAATCAGGTAAGTAAGTGCATACATATTCAAGCTACTATGATGTTTACAGACTACAAAGGCAACACATCTAACTTAACCCTTCTTATGTCTATTGACATCTTTATTCTTTGACATGCTAACAAAAGTGATAGGTATAATTTGACGACCTGATTGGCGCAGTGGCTAAGCGATTGGACTGCTGCGCTAAGGGTTGCGGGTTCGATTCCCGCACGGGGCAAAACTTTGTGCGAACCACGGATATTTGTCCCGAGTCTGGGTGTTTGTGTATATGTGATATTTCGTGTTTGTGAAACGCACCCACGACACAGGAGAAATTCCTAGTGTGGGGCGACGTTTAAAAAAAAAGAAATCCACGGTTTAAAATTGTCATTTTTTAAGAATAAGGGGTAATTGCCGAAATTAGGTAGGTACTCGAATGTTAATTCTGAGATTAGTATAAGTTCGCTTTAAAGGTTTAAGTCTACGATAACCTAAACTTATGATATTGAACAATCAATTACACCAATGTTGAGATCCTTCATTCCACGTCAGCGGAACGAATTTTCCGAAACATTAGCGCCAATATAACTACAATTTTCCATCGTGATCTTCGAGAAATTTATAATTAATCTGCTCTCTAATTGCCGCTTCGTTTGTTTAGATAAAATGGGTTAATTTCTGTTGACTATTAATTTTCGAGAAACCAAGTTTGTAAAATAAATCAGTTTTTGAAGATAAATAGATACAGACTTTTCAAATTCATTTTAAATTTAGCTTTATCGTCTAAACTGTGGCAAAAATGTGAATCGAGTTGATTTTATTGCAATGAATACCTATTATAGACAGGAGGAAGATATCTTAGGTTTGAAATAGCTATCGATTCTGTACTAGAAATATCATCTTATTTTCTATAATCGAATTATTTTCTAGTTGAGCTGTGGTCATTTATACATACAAATAGTATATGTAGGTATACTGAACTCAATTATGAAGACATAAGTTAGTTCAGTTTGAGCGAAATAACAAGCACAAAATAGTACAGTAATATTCTTACAAGTTATGTAACACATATTGACCACACAATGCCAAGGAACATATAAGTAGTGTTATTCGCACATATAGAACATAAGTTACATTTTATGTTGTTAGCTTAGGGTGGAATAACCTAAATAATTCAAGACTCACACATCATTGGGGCGAAGTTTTCGGAAATCTCCGCTTTTTGGCAAACCACAGATTACAGAAAGTACAGAAATGTACTTGGATATTATGTGGCCTGACTCGCTTTGTTATTTTATACCTATCAAGTATATTTATACGGGTTTCTTAGAGTATGTCTTGGTCTGTTTGCTACTCGCATATAAAGAAGTAGTTTAAGTATTTTATGCTTATAAAGTTAAGACATTAAAGCTATCTATTCAATATAATCACTGGATGAATAAATATAAGTTCTTAAAAAATTAATCATCACCACTATACATCATCACCAGCCAGAAGACGTCGACTATTGAATACCTCCCACTTAGAACTCTACAATGAACGACAACGTGCCACTTGCAGCCACAGGTATAAAAAAAATTACGAACGGCAAATTCATAGAAAAGTCGATTAATTTTTAACTGTCTAATTGTAGAATAAAATATTGGTTTTATCCCCTCTTATGAAATATTATTTGGTAGTTTCATACCTATGAGTATAATGCGTTTAAGAGTGGGTTCACTTTCTTTATTAAACTTCAATAACGACGTAAGTCAGTAAAATTCCCCTTATAATATTACTTCTTTCCTTAGATGATAGATATAGATACAGAGTTTCGACATTTTGCTTGAAAAATAGCTTTTCTTTTGTGAATGCTATGTGATATCCAATGTTATATTATGTTGTATAGGTAGATACTACGAAACATAATCCTATGGAACTCAGACATACGACCATATATTCCGAGCTGACCCCATAAAACAAACTACGATTGACTTGTTTATTCAAATCCCGGCACACGTCAACATGACGACACAACGATGATTTGTCACAGATGTCATACACTGCTGCGGAATAGGACTCTGATAAATTGAAATACAGTACCGACCATGTCATGTATAGATTACTAGCATGTTATGTAGTTTGTCTTATATTATGATGTAAATATTGCACACACATTTTATTTCAATGTGAATCCTACTAATCCTACTAATATTATAAATCCTACTAATATCCTACTATCCTATCCTACTAATATTATAAATGTGAAAGTTTGTGAGTATGGATGTGTGGATGTTTGTTACTCTTTCACGCATAAACGGCTGGACCGATTTGGGTGAAATTTGGTATGTAGATAGGTTATACCCTGGATTAACATATAGGCTACTTTTTATCCCAAAAAAATGTAGCGGGTAACACCGCGGGGCGCAGCTAGTTTAGAATAAAAGTTCTTTCTTGATCATATTATGGGATGCAATCTAAAGTAGTGAAATTGCAATGCTGTTACTAAGACACAAATCTATTGTTATATAGTTAGATATATGCTATTTGTGTCTTAGACATGTTAGCTTATGTCCAGCGGTGGACTACAACGGGCTGATGATGATGATGAAGTAATGGTAACTTCAAAGCTCTCTCCAATGTAAGTGTTATTAAAACCTTCGTATGTGCATTTGACTTAAAAAAACTGAATTAAAAAAGGAAAACACTAGCGCTGTATTTTAGTTAACTGGCTACTCAATATTTTTACAATCACAAAATAATATTAAACAAAAACAAAACTTGACATAACATAAACCAAATCGTCAAGGTTCGTATCGTTCGTACAGATAAAAATGGGTACATCGCTCAGTTCATTTGCCTTGATATTATTATTGCGTCTAGCTACGAAGATAACAAAGAACTACGTAATAATTCATAATATGTGAACCAATATCGTGTTTCCTAATAAAATGTAACATAAACATAACATAACATCACGCCTGTATTCCCCGAAGGGGTAGGCAGAGGTGCACATATAGTACACCCACATTTCGCCAGTTATGTTTTAGGTCCCAATGTAATAGGGGGCGAGCCTATTGCCATCAACCGGGCACAAATCCAGACTCCGTGCTGTTACTGAGAATTACCTAATGGAAAAACCCAGTAACACTTTGCCCGACCCAGGATTCGAACCCAGGACCTCGTGCTCAGCAGTCGCGCTTAGCAACCACTAGACCAAAGAGGCAGTCGTACAAAATGTACACGTAATAAAATGTGGCGGTACATATCATATTCTCGGCAACAGTACTATCCCTTTACCATGAACACTTAAAACAGGACAGCTTACGATGTGTAAGCGAGACGCAGCACGCCACTACGTGCAGTGTTATGCGGCGTCTCGCTTCCACAACGTTAACTGCCCTGCTTTAAGAGTTCAGTAAGGGGACAGTACTATTATATAATAGAGTAGACATACATTATTCTAACAGCTTTTCCATGTTCGACTGTCTCCATCATGAACCAATAAACGTTGCTTAGATATTATGTTTTCTAGCTTCACAAATTTTCTGAATCAACCGTATTATTAGGTTCTACTACAAATAATACACTTTTACTGAAACATTTAGTATATCTTAACTTGAGACTAAGTGCTCCATTACTACATTACGAGTTAAGGTACAGATAAATCAACAACGACGATAGTATAGTCTGCTGTACCCAATCCTACACTTTCATTTGTTTTTTATGAGTGTTTAAATAATGATCGTTATTTAAGAGCCGATTTCGCAATAGCCAGATAACTTTTATCAGTAGAATAAAATTAGGTTTTGACATATTTTCCATACATTTATTGTTAAAATGACTTTTATTCTTCGAATATAATTTATCTGACGATTGAAAAATCGGCAATAAGTGCGATAGTAAAAAGTTTACTCTTAAGTTTATAAAAAATATAAACACCTCAACTCAAAAATCAAATTAGTCCCTTAAAATAAATTTTGTTGCTGGAAGCTCTGGAAGCCTTAGTAAACATATTAAAATCGAAATTGAGAAAAAATAATAACACCTATATTCGAATACATTAATAAACATTCAAATACCCAAGGCCGTCCGCATAAAATGAAACCAATGGTAACTATATACACTACCCTACATTTCTAATACATACATAAGCCAATAAAATATCCATGAGCCTTAAGGCACGGTGGCGGGCAGGACATATCAATATTTATTGGGTCCTTCCACTATAAAGAAAATTAAGTAAACCAACCCCATAATACTTGTATATTACAGGACGTTCTTGCATTACAAACTGTTCTGGCTGGAGGCCTTTTATTAGGTCTCGCCAAACAACCGGTTAAGCAGTAAGAGCTCCTTCACAGCTAATTAGCGAGAGAAAATTTAGAAAAAAAAATTAGAAACTGGAAAACAAATGCGAAGAAAATATGCGTGAATATAAAAAAAAAACAGTTACGCAGTGGTCAAGTACCGAAATTACTAAATTATTACGTGAAAAGACCTTTAGAATAGGTTGAGTAGTCCACAAACCTAATATCAAGTTAAATCCATTATTAACCGACTTAAAAAAAGGAGGAGGTTCTCAATTCGACTGTATTTTTTTTGTATGTTTGTAACACGATTTTTTCGTCAATTATAAGCCGATTTTAAAACTTTTTCGTTAATAAATTATAAATTACTCGTTTAAAAACTAGTGACCAATTTATTGCATTGAAACTTTTTTACCATTACTTCAATTTTTTTGCATATGTACCGTACCTTCTGAATATCTTGTACAGTGTCTCACACGGAGCATGTGCGCCCAATGATATTCATGTGACTGCTTAGAATAGGAATTTGCTGTATACTGTCATAACTCATAAGCCTTGTGTGCGTATATCTACCAATAAATATTATTTCGATGCATCACGGTCCGTTAGTTCTTATAGATTTTTGTATATAATTCCTAATATGGTTTTGTCGTCTATTTATTTAGTACCTCTCTGCTCCAGTTGATTTAAGTAATCGAATATGTCATAGAATCATTTTGGCCACTTATTGAAATCGAAGCTATTAAAAGGTATTTCTCTAGCGGCCTCATCTGACGTCGTCCTGTCCGGAAAAGCAGCGTCACCTACCGGGTGCAATTGGGTTCTCAAACTATCCTGGAACCCTTTGAAATATATACACAAAATTTAATCCAAATCGGTCCAGCCATTTAGGAGGAATTAAGTGATAAACACATGTACAGAAGTATTTTGTATATTGATAAGATGGGTTTGTAATTAGATGATTGATTACAAAATTTCTTGCTAAGTTACAATAAAGTCATAAGTTAGAAAGATTAGAGAAAAAAACAAATAAAAAATAGCAAGGACGTAGGTACTACGAATTTTAAAAATAAAAAACAGTGGCGTTTGCTCCACCGACAAGAGCAAAGCTCTTAAATTTAAGAAGAAGAAATAAATAGATAGCAAAGATTGAATTAGAGATTCAATCTAGCTTGTTTAAATATTCATAGCAAAAGCATAAAAGTAGCGTACTCAACATCGGCCAGTATTATACGTTTTTACTAAAGCACACGGAAGTATCTGAAAAGGTAATCTGATTGTGAGAATTCCTTTGAAACGCAAAAAGGTTTGCCGTCTGCGATACGTAAACCATTTAACAAAGCGATCTAAGTAATAAACATTTTTCAATTTATTTTAATATTAGCTGCGCCCGGTGTTACGTGCTACATGTTTTCAGGATAGAAAGTAGTCTATGTGTTAATCCAGGGTGTCAGGCACCCACATAAGAAATTTCATCAAAATCGGTCTATCCGTTTGAGCTTGAAAAGGTAACAAATATACAAACACAAACAACAGCAACAACAAAATTGACAAAGTTGACGACCTGATTAGCGCAGTGGCTAAGCGATTGGACTGCTGCGTTAAGGGTTGAGGGTTCGATTCCCGCACGGGGCAAAACTTTGTGCAAAGCACAGATGTTTGTCCCGAGTCTAGGTGTTTGTGTATGTGATATTTCATGGTTCTCAAACGCACCCACGACACAGGAGATTTTCCAAGACTGGAGCGACGTTTTAAAAAATATTTTAGCGATTTGATATTCATATTCTATGTATTTATCACTACTATGAATTTTATTATTGCACTATCTAAGTGTTAGGCCGTGGCTTATGAACCACAATAAAAATCATAATCGATATACTATAGCTTTTTTTACCCAAAATAATTCAGGATTTTAGAAAAACAAAATGCCTACAAAAGTATAAAGACGTCTCCCTAAAAGGCTAAACGAAATTCCCTACAAAGAGCATTCGTGTGAATATACCATCTTGTAATCAGTTGAATATTACGGGGAGCGACCCACATCTGGCATTTGAGACGATAATTGGCGGATGCTATTAGCTTTAGCAAAAGCAGTTGTCAGGCTTCCACGCTGATTGCATAGTATCCATTGGACGACACAGCACTCAAAAGATATTATAGTAGTGTTGTTTGAAAAACATCTGCATTTTTGAAAAATAAATATTTTATCATTATAAGTATCACGCCCTGTATACCCCGAGAATATAGGCAGAAGTGTCCATTATGTTAAAGGTCCCAATATAATAGAAGGCGAGCCTATTGCCATTAACTCGACAAAAATCGTTATATACGTGCTGCTACTAAGAATTACCTAATGGAAATACCATCAACAATTTGCCAAACTAAGGAATCGAACCAAGGACATATCGCGCAGCAGTCGTACTATATATAGCTATATATGACCACTAGACCAAACAGGCATTATAATAATAATTCCATAAATAAATATACAATGAGTTATTTCCACGAAGACTTAAGCCGTTTTAAGATGGAGCTGGCCCACGAAAAGGCGACTGAATACATTAACGACCTACAATATTAATAATAACTTCGCGACTTAACGAATCTTAAAGTCTTCTCCAGTCCTGAATCACTTTGAAAGATTTTACATAATTTTGTACACTGTGTGTTTTGGGTTTGTCCGGCAAGTAATTCTCAGTATGATCTCTCTCCGGTCGTGTGGGTCTACCGTCCCTTCTCTTTTCCCCCCTTCTTCTCGTTGCAATATTTATATGTTTGAGGCCTTGTTCAACAGTGGACGTCTTCCAGTTGATGACGATTATGTTTTCCATTAAGTGTGCAATTGTGCATATACCTATATTAGTTATGTATTATTTTAGGACTAAACTATAGATTAATGATCTTGGTCTTTTGGTACATTCTTAATCAATACCGTCTTAAGTAACTAAGAAACTACCCAAATCCCGCTGTATATATACTCTATTAGTGTATTTCAGTACAATAGATAAACGTCCTTTTGTATTACTTTATTTTATATTACCCAAAATCACTGACAAATCGATTTAACGAAAAATACAGTTGCAAATTAAATTGACTTTATAATACCCAATCATGAAAGGTTCTCTTTATAAATTAACTAATTAATTATAAGAGCATAACCATGTACAAAATTGTTAATAAAAAACCATTTTGGTACCCCTGGTCGCCAGCGAACGATAAAAGCGTTTTTCGATTGAATTAAGGAGGTTCGGTTTCAGGGACCCTTGTAAACTCCTTAAAAGTGTATACACGTATAAATGAACCAAAGAAGGGTACGGAATATCATTTTCCTATACACGCTCAATGCATTTAAGTTTTCTTGCTTATGTTAATAAAATATCCAGTACACGCGTAGCGTAGGACCAATTTTACTACATTCAGCGCCCTTACACGGAACAACTTTTTCTCTCGGGATTCAAACCCAGGACCTCATGCTCAGCAGTCGCGCTTACAAACCTTCAGACTAACGAGGCAGTCAATACGTTAATATTTAGTGGTTTAAATCCTATTTTACAATGTCGAAGTAACCAAGGGATAAAATAGATTACAAGGGAACATAATTGGTGTTAAATAAACCGGCCATATGATTGAAGCTGACGTACCTACAGCCCCCTAACCATGAACTCTTAAAGTAGGTACGGCAGTTAATGATGTGGAAGCGAGATGCCGCTACGCGCAGTGCAATGCAGCGTCTCGCTTCCACATCTTAAACAGTCCTTTAAGAATTCAAGATTTTTCCATTAGGTTTCCAGTAGCATCACGGAGTCTGGATTTGTGCCCGGTTGATGGCAATATGCTCACCCCCTATTACATCGAGACCTATATATAACACAACTGGTATAATTTAAACGAACTATATGTGCACCTCAGCCTATCTCTTTCGGAAAACAGGCGCGATGTTGTGTTATGTTATATTAACGTAAAACATAAGAAAATCCTTTTATAAGTCAGCCATTTTAAATGTAAATGCTACTTTTGCTTTGAATACGAGTGCAATCTCTTGTAGCTAATTGCGAGTTAAATAGAGCGCCAGGGATGTCTTTTTGCGAATTTCATAGCAGATGCTAAAGCTACAGACTAAATAGAATTTTAAAATATACCAAAATTAGCGCGTATAATTTAAAAATGGAGATTGTTGCCTCTCGCTAGCTATATCTCCTGTATCGTGGGTGCGTTTCACATACATACATGAAATATCACATACACAAACACCGAAACTCGGGACAAACATCTGCGGATCACACAAATTTTTGTTCTGTGCAGGTATCGCACCAGCCACCCATAGCGCAGCCGTTTAATCGCTTAACCACTGCGCCAATCAGGTCGTCAAATATAATATTTATAATAGATATTATCATGAATTTATGACAGGTTCAATCGAAGAACCAGGATTCCGATTATACATATGAACTGAACAAAATAGGTACACTTATATTAGGAGAGAATGCTCAACATAGGTGAACAGTGAGAACTAACTTGGCCACTCGTTCGGAACCGCTTCATGATTCAAACAAACTAAATATTTAACTCCTCACGTGTTTAGTCTGACCAAATGCGTCAGTACTAATGGACTTTCAATTAACCCTATCTATTTGAAACACCCAGCAGACTCGCATGTTATAGATTTATCTAGATGAGTAAATTAGTAATAGGTCAATCAATAATTTAGGTATTTTAAACTTTTGTTTACCGAGCTAATGGAATCTTTTAAAATTTTTAGTTACAATGATTATATATTATGTATATTGTATGTATGTATAATCCCTTTTTCAACTACGGTAAAATAACATAAACAAAATAAAACAATACAAAGAATAGCTTGCCACCTATACAAACCATCTTCTATGACATATATATCTCTATTAGATTATGACTCTGCATCAGACTTGTGGTAAGAGAACACCTCTGCTTAGAGTAGTCTCAGTAGATTCCATTATGCATAACCAAAATAATGTAACGGTATACCTTATAAGTATTAATGTGCAGTTTTAAATAAAGTCTATCATCAGACCACAAGTAGCCAAAAACAAAATATCAGTACCCCAAAATTATTCAGAAAGCTCGCATTTCCCACGTCGCAATCAAAAACGTTCGCATGACAGACACATTGCGCTCAGAAGCGTAAAACATTGATACAAATCCTTTTAATATTTCATTCGTTGAAAAAATCGCTGGCGACAATGAAATAACAAACAACGTACGTTTGAAAGCTCTGTGTTGGTAGCTCCTGTCAGAATGATGGGTTGCTACAATGGTTTTGCATAAAATTGTTTTAGTCTCAATGAAATATTTTTAAATAAATATAACCTTTCAGTCTTCATTAATTTTGTTTTGCACTTTGCAGCATGTTGCATAATATGTGATTTAAACAAAACAGTTTTAATAAACATTATTTTGAACTTTGCATCCATTTTTTTTGTGATTTAAACATAACATTATTAACAAACAATATGGTATAAGTGGCAGGCTACATAATAATGCCTCTCGGATTGAATATCGTTCAAGGCTGCCATTTCAACTGAGACTAGCGAAGTACTTCGCTCATCTAATCATATTATAATCATAGAGCACAATTGTGAGACAATGTGTGATAAAGAGTCACCCATCTATTTAACCTCAAGAAAATGTTTTACGGCATTGGCATTAGGTACGTAATGCAACGTAATAGGTATTAATCTTTAATTTCCTAAACAAGAATTGACGTATATCATTTTTACATAGTTTGAGTGATATCCTAATTGTTAACAATAGGATTCTAAATAATGATTATCACAATATTGTTGTTTATTTGTTCTTACAGACAGTGAACACGCATAGATAATTCAGGATAGTTGCTACGATCGTGACTATTGTCCAACGCTTTGAATACAATACACTCATTTCTTATTCGCGATAAACCATTATTAAAGGGTACTGAGAAATTATTTTAATGCGTAACATAGTTGTGTCACAATGAATGTTCACAAGGGAAATCCTCTAGCTATAATTATAATTGCTTTGTCTAGATAACAACCAATAACACTATATTATTTTAACTTTTGTGTTATGCATATTCTTTACTAATAACAGGTTGTTGTTGTAGAATTTGGTCAACTTCATCGCGTCTCTAGATAAAGTCAAAATCTGGAGACACCATCGGAGATTCCCATATAACTAGTAAGTATAAACGAAGCTTAGTAGATAATAAATATTAGAGAATCAAAGAACGTTCAATCTTTAGTAGCATTATGCATGTCCATGTCCGTCTATGTTCCCATTTCAAATATTTCACTTGACATTTTCTCGAGTTACGATAAGGTGACCGGCCAGACACTTTTAGCACACAAAAATGAAAAAAAACAATTGTTCCATTCCTTAAATGTTTATTTGAAAAATATTTAATCAACCGACAAACAGTGTGCGTCCGATAAATGTCATTAAGCTTACTAACTATAAGAGACTAGTACACTACACATGCAGGCGTAATTATAGGCCTATATATACTCAAACGAAAGGAGGTTAGAATATCCAACAAAATTACATGTTCAACTCCAAGAAGCGTACACCAATAATCCGCTCATATTAACATAATTCATAACTTAATGAACACAAGTGCGCAGGCGTCGACTCGGTAATTACAGGGCCTCTTTTAAGCGTAGAACGAAACAAAGGGGTAATTACGTTTTCAAGTTATACCCAGTAACACAACTTTCAGCTTTAAAACCTTTGTAAAATTAACCGTGTGTAAAGTTTCTACGATTTGAATGTGCGCTTTGTTAGATTACAATTTTAAAATTACGTTACTTTGGTATGGGATTGTTCGTGCATTTTATATGTGGAATGTTTTATTTTTGGAGTAAAAAAACCGCATTTTTGACACGGTCTCTTGTAGGTGGCATTACTGGCAAAGGTTGCTTTGCTTTTGTTTGTTAATTATATCGGTGAGAGCGAACTGAGTTTTTATTTTCAAACATGTTTACCCTTTTCGTAGGAACCCTGACTGTATAGTGAATCAGATTGTTTTGACAAAATCACGCAACAATTAATAAACACAGACACATAATATATAATTCGGGTGGTATATGATGATCATACCAGGTGATGATCAAACCTACCACTTGTACAGTACTGTCGCATTGCTAAATTTTTGTTAATCAAGATGACGTAAAAACGCACTATAAAGTAGAGGGAAGTACATTTATATAAACCATAACACATACAATGCTTGCCTTACACAATAAAACGCAACTTTTACGTTCTCATAAACGCTGAAGCAATAAAACGCGCCACTATCCCCGGAGACACGTTGCAACAAGCTTATACGGAAACCGTCTAATTGGCCGACGAGTGGCTTCCAAACAGACTACAATGCAGACACAATGTTAAAAGATACACTTGACTACAAAGTATCATCGCACACGTTGTGTATGTATGTGTGTATCTACAACCACGCCCGTATCATCGCACACATTATTATATGTAGGTACAATCACGCCCGGAGTTCCTTAAGTGTGGCAAAGATTTTGAAATGTATTAGAACTGTACCATAACATAACATAACGCCTATATTCCCCGAAGAGGTAGGCAGAGGTGCACATATAGTACACCCACATTTCGCCAGTTATGTTTTTAGGTCCCAATGTAATAAGGGATGAGCCTATTGCCATCAACCGGGCACAAATCCAGACTCCGTGCTGCTACTGAGAATTACCTAATGGAGAAATCTAGTAACACTTTGCCCGACCCGGGGTATACCATATAACTGTACCATAACAAAAGACGTAATAAAGGTTTATTATTATTATAAATCTTAGTATAAGAAGGTAGAGTGTACAATGTAGCGATATCTATGGTTCTTTGTGACTTATGTCTGTCATGTTCACAAGCTGAATAAATAGCTTCCACAATAAACAAGTATTCTATCAATCCACCGATACCATAATATACAATAATCTCAATGAATTCTACTACTATGTTATAATCTCCAGACATAGCTAGAACAAACATCGACTTACAGAAATAGATTTGCTATCGATTGGAGTCTGGTGCCTTGTAAAAATGGACGGGGTCACCCAGGTCACATTACACAAGTCTGGTGCATCTTTGGCAGTTGTGTAACTTCTAGACTCATAAATAATGTCTGAACAATAATTCCGTCTGTCTGTAACTACTCATGTACGGAAAGATTATGTTTTATGCAATTTTTTTTTTTTATTTGAAGCAAACCAATTACAATTATTAATTATTAAGGTGCCAGTTGCACAGTTCCAAAAAAGCCCCTATAGACAAGAACCTTATCATAGCAATTTTATAACTTTAACCGTTCGATAAGTAAAATGATTAGCCATTGTTATTTGTATTGATTTGTTTTCATCAAGCACAATGGGGACTTTTTCGTAAATGTAAAGTTTAGTTTATCAACGAAACTTTAAAAACTGCTACCTAAAGAAAAGAAAAACTACTGAAACACCAATATTAAAAATATAAGATTTTGATTTTCGACGGTAGTTTTGTGTTGTGGCAAAAAGTTAAATTAAAATAGCCTTAGTATATTATGAATATATTCATTTTGTTCTAAATTAAAAGTTATTTATAACGAAAAGTAGCATATGGTACTGATATTAATCAAACAGATGTTGGGTTATAATATGAACTACAGAGTATAAAGAATAAATAATATTTCCACGTTAACGTCCGAGCTCGGCTGAAGTGACTGAAATATATTGTCACGTCAGTAGATTAGATCTATCACAGTGTCAACTCAACATGTGTGGCCGCTGGCTGCGTTGAATGAATACTAAATTAATATGTGTGTGTCTGTTGGAGAATATGCATGTAGAGGTAAAGGTCTACATAGTAAGGACAACAAATGAATTGAGTTTTTGTTAATGTATCAAAGAGATGGGAAATAATGACCTACTCATCAAACTTTGGTCACTGCAATGAATTGAGATCAGTGAACTACGCAGGAGAGATAACAATGCACAAGTGTACACTGTAGTGTGTGACTGCCTCGCTGGTCTAGTGGTTGCTAAGCGCGACTGCTGAGCACGAGGTCCTGGGTTCGAATCCCGGGTCGGGCAAAGTGTTACTGGGTTTTTCCATTAGGTAATTCTCAGTAGCAGCACGGAGTCTGGTTTTGTGCCCGGTTGATGGCAATAGGCTCGCCCCCTATTACATTGGGACTTAAAACATAACTAGCGAAATGTGGGTGTACTATATGTGCACCTCTGCCTACCCCTTCGGGGAATACAGGCGTGATGTTATGTTTTTATGTTATGTAAATGTACACGCAACCAAGTTCATTATCTACATTCTACACACAGTCCAGTAAGACTGCAGACCAACGACGATTTTAGCCCCCTTACCATGAACTCTAAAACCAGGATAGTTTACGTTGTGGAAGCGAGACGCAGCATTACACTGCACGTAGTGCCGTCTCACTCCCACATCGTAAACTGTCCTGTTTTAAGAGTTCATGGTAAGGAGGCAGCTTCTCACATAAAACAAAAACATAACATAACATAACATCACGCCTATATTCCCCGAAGGGGTAGGCAGAGGTGCACATATAGTAACACCCACATTTCGCCAGTTATGTTTTTAGGTCCCAATGTAATAGGGGGCGAGCCTATTGCCATCAATCGGGCACAAATCCAGACTCCGTGCTGCCACTTTGCCCGACCCGGGATTCGAACCCAGGACCTCGTGCCCAGCAGTCGCGCTTAGCAACCACTAGACCAACGAGGCAGCCACTCTCACAGTCAGAGCTTCTCACATATACATAATAATAATGTATGTATTACACAGTCAGAACATCCAAGTTGTCAAGCACAAGTAATCAGTGTATGGTTCTCGTGCGGGTTTGATGTGTGATGTGTATACACAGTCAGTTGCGACCTTTAACGCAGTAGAGTTACACGTGCCGGTTAATTAACGCGGTTGGTTAATTAAATATACACGGAGTTATTTATTTACTAGTTTTATTTAATGCGCGAAAGCTGCTATTTATATCCACTCAGTTTAATTCAAAGCCGTCGCCGCACTTTCGAATATATTTAAAAAAATCCCGTGATTTTTGATTATATTAAGCTTTCCCTACTCTAGCTAATACCAACGTTTAATATGAACTCAATTTACAGTTTTTTTTTATCATTTATTGCGTGATGAAGTGCGTGTGTTCTTGTCCAACGAACAAACGAGCATCTATGACCACGACAGTATTTTGAGAATAGATGACGATTCTGTTATCCTCTAAAAATTATGTATCTAATATCATATTGTATTAGTGTCACATGAATACTAGCTTGGGTTTGAACCTACAACCGCATTCATATTATAGACCTGTACTAGAGACATCGTGACGTCATTACATTCAACATTAGGGAAAACATACGATAAAATGTAATTCGTCCCTTATCTCACCAGTTCGGTGCCACAGCATAACCAGTTCAGAGTTTGTTCCTAAAACTTTTTGTATAAACTACTTTTTATCCGCGATCTGCGCAGTGGCGTGTAATCGGCGACTAAGCTGAGATTAAGTGGAACTTTAGCTTTGCTCCTGAACGACTCGGTGGTATTAACATTTTAAACATTCGAGATCGCAGATCTGCAGTCGAGTTCTAATGTATTCAGAGTTTTATGCCAGCGTCATAAAGATGACCAAATAAAACGCCATAGTCTTACTAAGTTAGACTTATAACTCTGCTGTTTAACATTAAGACGACCAAGAGCGACTTAAAAAGATTTACCAAATGATAATTGCATTTGGCAGAAAAACCTTGTTTGCCACGTGATATAGTTTGTTGTTGTTTTCGTATTGTAGTATATCTGTTCTTCTTGTGGAGGAGGAATAATGGGAGGCTTATACGAAACGAGATTTTATTGGCCGTAGAGTATAGTAGACTGAACGTTAGACTTGCCTTGACACCTTTTAAACAGAGCTTAGCACTGTTTTGACCCGTGTTTACCTGAAAGTATACAAAATTCTTCACATTATGTGATTTGTCTCGCTGTCTGTACGGCTCCCGACTCTGTAACCAGCTCATGAATAAGGGCTCCGTTCGAGTTTGAAACTAGTCGGGCATTCCCGAATATATCCGTGAGTTTAACCAGAATATAGAGTAAATAACATTTTATAATGTAGAAAAGGGATCATGGCTGAAATAATAATAATAATGTAGAAAACTCCCCGATAAGCATAAAAAAGTAAATAATTGAACACCTATATACCGTTTTCACTGTCACAAAAGGATACAACATGTAATTAGCTGAAATCGCAACCCATGTAAATCTACAATGAACACGCACTTTTGTTTGTGATTTAAATTTTAACGACATACGAGTGTTAGCCCTTTTCACAACAAACCTTTTTGGAGAGCGGAACATTTTGAAAATATTGTCCTCATAAAGTCTTGCGAAATAGGAATTGCTTTTTGATTCTGTTTTTACGTGGAACAGCTGTGAGAATAGAGTGTGTATATTTTTGGTAGATTGTAAAAATATTTTTTGTTTTTATTGTTTTAAAATACAATTCTTTATGCAGCATGTAGGTTGTATTCTGGTTTTAGAACGATAACAAAACAGCGAACAATTTATAGTTGTGTAACCTTTTCGAAAGACAGAAATTTCGTGTCAAGATAATCTTCAACATAATTGTGATTTAAATGAGTTTTACCGTTATAATTATTGGAAATAATATTTTTCAGTTGAATAGTTAGTGTCCCTTACTTTTCTATTGGCTTGACAGTGGACTATGTACCTATTAGATTAGGTACATTTAAACTGTAGGTAGCCGTTTGTTTGCTGTTAATGGTCAAAGTTGGTTTTTGCCAATTTAGCTTTGTTTATACTACCGAGATAAGGCAAAGGAAATATTAGAGCCAAATAAACCCACAAACCAGATTGTTTACTTAGGCCCCGACACAGTATGTAAAGGTGGGACTTTTGTACCCCGACTATTCTTAAAGCCACTAACAAGACGGGTCTCACACGAACGAATGGTAATAGCCTCGTAAGATTAGCTACACGGACTTCTCGTAGACGTGCTACGCCGTAGCCGTGCTACGTCGTAACCGTAACCATCTATTTTTATTACTTGACTCCGAATATAAGTACCTACTTTAATTATATAATTCTTTGCAGTATTCTAGAGCATCGTGGAATATAAACCCCGAGATATCACATAACATTTTTTTGTAAAAGAAACTCTAATAGGAAACATCAAGGCGCGCATGGTTCGTAACGTTTAACGTATAATTTATACCTAAAACTTTATGACCCGGGACTCAAACCTGACTTATGTGAAAGTCCATTTTAGTGAAAATTTTAAGACTATGTACACTACACAACACTTGGTGTTACGGCTAGGGCCTCTTAACCTGAGTCAAATTCCACAAACATTGTTCGTAAGACTGCCTAAACATATACAAGTAGTATTGTTACAGACTATAAAATATCAATAATGTATTTTCTAAATAATTTTTCAAATGTTCTTTAGATTGGTCCATTTATAATGTTCTAACTTGGTAACCAAAGTTCAATGCTCTCCAGCACGCGATTACCTGCTCCTACTAAATAATTACACTTCAGCTAAAAAAAAACACTTAATCTACAAAATATTGTACATTTCATCACAGTAAGGGCCAGATAAAGCCTAATACCAACCTAAGAGTAAATCTTGTGGAGTAAAACAATTTCGCGCAAAAAACTTCTTCGCGCAATTTTCGTCGCTGTAATAAAAAAGTTGCAAGTCAGCCGGTCCTCGAGTATACATTTATGCTAGACATTAATTTGGATCTCAGCGGGATTCCGCTCAATCATCTAAGCCGTAAAATGTTAACGTTTTTCTGACAGAAAACTGGTCAGAATGTATTACTCTTGTATCACTGGCGTTTGTTTTTGCTTGACATAATTTAAGTCGTTTTGTATATTTTTCTGGTCGGTTTTTATAAATTTAAGGTTGACATTATCTTCTATTCTTTCATGAACTCTTGAGAACACACTGTTTGACTAAGTATCTAAATTGAAGTACCTAATTATAAAAATCAAACAAACCTAAAATATATGGAAACACTTCTTCTTCTTTCCTGAGTTTGTTTCGGTATTTCTTCTCAGTGGTAGTCAGTTAGGAAATGCCGATGCCATCTAGTTTTTAAAAAAATGACGTGTAAAAGTGTTTTTTTGAAACCTATTTACAGAAATAAAATCATTTATCACTTATCGGCATAAGCCAATAGCCACATGGGTCATGCGGTGGAGTAAAGATTGGTCAGTCAACAACGATGGTAGCGCGGTTGACCGTCCAGGGTGCGCCGGACGTACTTAGATAACGTCACATGTGGAGGCTCTCTACTTGCACCCCAAGGGACCCCAATGGAATGCAATGTTTAATGTTCTCTTCATCGAGTGCTTAACTTTTTTATCCGAATAATATATATATATGTATATATATACTTCGAGCAAACCCTCGCTTCAAACTATTTATAGAATAAAGATTGTTATGTATAGTATTACATTTTTTGCCGACGTGCCGAGCGACGCGATTATTTATACGTGGGTTATACGAAGTAATAAGAGACGATACTCCTCTCGACATTATGTATAAAAACAATTTGTAGGGCTTACTTTCGCACGGTTTTAGATATATCGGATTATGTTCGCCGTGGGCGAGAATAAAAATACCATCAAGCCAACGACGCATGATCACGGGCGCATGTAGCACTAATAAGCAGATATAGATCATTTGTTACTTTATATATATTATGTATAATGTATACTAGCGGACCTGGTGGATGTCATCCTGCCCAGAAAAGCAGCGCCACGTTTAAACCACCCGGGAACCTATTGAAATATACACACAAAAGTTCATCCGAATTGGGTAAGCCGTTTAGCAGTAGTTTGGTGACAAACACTCGTAAAGAAGAATGTTATGATTATTATGTATTAAGATGTATGTTATTGTTGATTTTTATTTAATTATTTAGTAGTGTAAGGAAACGACTTCTAGATTATCTACTCTGTTTATTTCTTAAACAAAGTTGAATATGTCGTGTGAAAAATAGGCACATTTACATCGTAATTTAGTCCAGATATCACTTGATTGACAATAATATCGAAGGTATAACACACATACGAGAATGTTCTCAACATTCTCGTATGTGTGTTATCCATAGTAAAAGTGTCGAACACTAGTCGGGTACTTCGTGACGTCATGAGGTCACCTAGTCCGCATTTAGCTGTGCTTCGGCTAGGTGATACTTCGGAAACACGCGGATTTGTGCTTCAATACATTTCACAGGCATTCTCTATTTCGGAATTTGCAGTTGGTATTGATTCGCTTTACGTGATGCCTCTTTTGTCATTACAGGAAATTGATTTTGGATTCCTTTGTCACCTGTAATATACACTGGTGTTAATAATAGTGCCTGCTGACATAGTCTGTATATATTTACGTTGACTAATTGCAAAGAGAATACAATTTTGGTTTCATTGCCCTTGTATTATTTTCTTAACCAATGTTATTTCTAAATTCTACAGTACAATTGGCTTTGTTGCACACCGTTACCCAGATTTAATAAAAGGAATCAAACTAGAAAATAGAGTACAAATAATTTGATTTCAAATAGGTTTTATTTTACACGTCTTAATCGATTTTAATAATGGCCAAATTAATTGATTTAAAAAAAATACTATCTTTTTTAAATGTGAGCGTTCCACGAAATCCAAGGCAGAACTTAATAAACCAGGCAAGATTTTAGAACATCTGGTAAAAACTTGTCATCATAAAAACCCATGAATAACGAGCAAAACTATAAAATGTGTCAGAAATATTTATTTGAAGCGGCTAACGCTCACCACGCTCGCAAGTGTGGAATAAAATATACACCCGCCGTCGTAAAATATTACGGAGTAGGCACGTGCACACAGAGGTATAAATATGTTACATTCATACTTGTCGCGGTGGCCCTGAGTCTAACAGACTGGATGGTTACAGTCAGCAAAATATGTAGACTAAATTAAACTGAATGTTACTGACATTCATTTCCACAACTTGTTAGGCGAATTGTACGAAATGTACCTATAAGTACATGAAATTAAGGTAATAAAAATAATAACTGCTATAATTGTCCCGCTACACGGCAAAGGGCTCTTGTCGTGCCTATGGAAAAGTATTGAGCATTGATCACGCTAGCTCACTGTGGGCTGGCAATTCAGATTAATTAATTCCAGGTTTCCTCGCGATGTTTTTCCGTTACCGCTGACCAACCAATACATGTAAAGAAAGTCACATTGATACTTGCTTTGATATAACAATAATAACAGCGAGAAGCCATAATAAATGTATTTCGATGATAAAGGTAACCATTAATTTTAATGAGACACACAGGCCTGGTCAGAAAAAATATATTTAAATAAAACCTCAGAAATGAAATTGTGGCCTCGTGGCCACCCTTGACTTGTGTACTTTTTATCCGCTGCCTTTGAACCGCTAAGATACTTTTAATATCAGAGGGTCAAGTATAATTGAGCCCTTAAAGAAAAAAGTGCGATCCAAGTGTTCATCGTAGTTACGTACAGCCTGCATGAAAATGTTTTAGTTTTCAAAGTGCGCATGAATTTTTTACGATCACATCATTAGCAAGATTCATATGATTAGCAATCTGTGGTTACACTCCGATTAATATGTCGTGATGTCAGAAAACTAAAGTAATATTCATTTGATGTTTCCTAGCTGAAAGTTTGGGCCGTCGTCAATCTGCGTCATTCTGATATCAGGCTCGGACATAAACTTTGTTGGCGTGAGACATAGGAGTGAAAAATTGCAGTCTAGTTCTACGAAAATTATGTATGTGCTCCAGAAACTTGTTAAACTAAAAGAGAAGCTTCTTGTTTTGATTTTGTGGCCGTTTTATGCGGTCCGTTCGATACAATATTACAGACACTTGCATTGGTTGTACTACTTGTATAAGTGACTAACTTTTGCCAGCGATTTCCTTCGTGCTGAGAAAAACGAAAATTAACTCGACTTTTTCCCAAAAAAAAGGTAGCATAATATATTAGGTATGTTAATTTAAGATAAAAACCATCTATGTAAAATTATATAAAATTTCATTCAAACTTGTCAACTTTCGCATTTATAATAGGTGAAGTAAGATAAACGTAGGCCGTACAACTATTAACATGTATGTATAATCAAAACCACGTAGTTTAAGGTATAATTATACCTATATACTTACGAGTACATGAGCTTATCACGACATTTATATGTACGCTCAATGATATGTAATCATGTTACAAGTTAGTGTGTAACTGTATACGATTTGGTAAATTGTGATCTATGAATATTAATGTCATTCATTACTATTGCTCGAGCTAGTTTCAAACTGAATACTAATCAGACTTGTACTGAGCGAAAATTTGGTTTGTAGTCACTGATAAATTGTAAATAAGGAACACCTATCATAGAGAATACTAAATTGTTTCTAAGTAAATGTAAATAATGCCTCGATCTAGTTTCTGTTGAGTAACAGTTGCGTCTCCTAGGTTTGTTTCCCGGATTGGGTAATGCTATTCCTGTGGCAATGTTTTATTGAGGTTTTCCATTAGGTTATTATCAGTAGCTGTTTGGAGTTTGGAAACCGCCTGTACGCTTCTGACATAGCTTTATACACCGTTGAAAAATCAACCAAGAGTGCCGGTTACCTCAAGTTGTTTTCCTTCACCGTTTTTAGCAATTAATAACTAATTTGTAGTACGCACATGAATTTGAAAAGACATTGGTGCGTGCCAGAGCGACCTTACCTCTCGGCTATCAGTGCTGTGTAGTGTGTAGGTACTGGGACTATAACATTAGATTGTTACCTATCGGTAAACAGAAATCGTGTTGTGTATATCAGCGTCTATTTGTACGCATGATACAGCCAATCACTGATCTGCATGTCAAGTGGCGATTACAGTCGTATCACTTAGAAGTTTGGGATTAATGCCCATTAATATTTATCTCTTGGGAAAACCCCTGTTTGGCAGTAGTCGTTCACATAATGTTAAGGTATAAGGCAGGCCTCCCACCAGGTGGACCGACGACATTGTGAGACTAGCGGGCAACCCATGGATGCAAATGGCAAGTTGTCGTTTATTGTGGTGTTCTAAAGGAGAGTCCTTTGTTTAACAGCAGATGTCTTCGTACAAGAAATTTATCCATACGCCATCGCGCCGGTCCTTAAGAAAAACAATTAAAATATAAACTGAATACCGTCGCCGTTTGTGCTTTGCGATATAAAAATAGGTACCTTTTTTCTTCGTTTCAATTGCTTCTGACGTGGCTTTACAAATTGTTGAAAATCTCAGGTGAGCTTATTTTTTCGCGATGTTTTCCTTTGCTAATGATAATATCGTTATTCCCTGGTCTCTGTCTACTTCTTTTTAAAACAGGCGTAAATGTACTTAATTATGTATCATTAAAACTATGTCAATAAACAATCAGTATCAAAAAAATGAGGAGAACCAAAAAACGGCTGAAGGTTGAAAAGAGAAGGAAATCATACTGTTTAGAAAACATACGAAGCCACCCTCTTCTACCATGGACTTCCATGGTAGGAGGTACTAAAGGTGGTTTATTATTTTAGCGTAAAAATCCTTTTGCACACCACGCTTTTCTATAATAGGTACTACAAATTGTTTAGTTTGTATTATATACGTTATTTTTAAAAAAACGAGTGGTCTATATCATCAAAATTAAAGATTCCTGACTAGCTCTGAATTCGAATACAGCCAAGAGAATCTTCTGATACAACCAAAATCATTACACATATTTGTTAAATTCAAATTGCAACCAAACTTGTGCAATAAATCAATAACAAACACTAGTTTAATTCTTCACGAGCTAGAATAAGAATCACACACACTGTCATCGCTACTCATTCACAGAACAATCGCTTATACATTTCATATACATATGTATCCAGCTTCCATGTAACCAGATGTGCCGACGCAGTAGGTATCACTAATTCGTCGTTTTGTTCCGCTAAGCTCGAGCATCGCAACCGCCGGACAGACTCGACAGGCCGAAGTGACACGCCGCTGTGTCAGCTTGCAACAATACAAGTAGCGGGACTAACTAGTGTTGTTATGATGCTCACCGCGGAACCAGGACGGGATATACGAAAGTTTTTTAAAGTTATTCCACTTGAGATGGGAGAATTATGACGTTGTGCGGGGACTTTGTTCTCTATGATGCTGTTACTTACGCAGGGTTTTAAATGGCTAAGAATGTATGTATTGCAAGGTTTAATACGTTAACCATTGTTAACCATAAGCTTCTACGTTGTTTTCTTAACTTAGTAAAAATAGTTGTTATAACATCTAAATCATTATATTTGGAAAAGAGTAAAGTTTAAATAAATATAAAAGTCCTATTCCATATTGTATAATATACTGATAAATTGATTGTACATTTTACAAACAAAAACATTTAGCAAGATTCTTATTTTCATATTAAAAAAATGAAGCAAAATAATCAATTCCTTCCTCTTATAACACATGCACGGCATAATAAAGAAACGCCGTCATTATTGAGTTGCAGTTTAATTTCCGACTGAGCTCAATTCTTAGAACTCGTATGAGTCTAAATAACGTCACCCGACGGTACATGTTCAACTGTAACCGACATTTCTGTTATTAAATCGAAATGACATCGTTTAATGCAAGAATATGCAGACTTCGTTGAACAAAATGATACAACTTTGAAATGGTTTCACTGACTATACGAAACTTGAAGATTTCATAGCGAATCTCTTATGATTTGCAATTATAATGACCGGAACTCCAGTTTGTGGTATCTGAAATCGACTGCTTTTTATCAAGGTTTACTTCTTACTGTGTTACTGTTAGGTGACGGTGGAATGGTCACTCGGTAAGAATTAATAATGTCCTACTTAACGTACCATGTGATGAGAACCATTTAAGAAACTAAAGATACCTTGACAAAAGACTATAGAAAACCTTCATTTTAAAGTTTAGAATTGGCAAATTGTATTAAGCAAAGGTTTATTTTTGCTGTAGACAGTATAATATTTCCAGACTAGTAATTTTGTGTTGTGCCGTACTTATTCTGTATATTGTGCAGTAAAGACCTATGTGCATGTACGGCACATCGATCAAAGGCCGCTGTAGAGTCATAAGGGACCGTTTGCTGACAACAGGAGGGCCGCCGTCGCACGTGCGGTTGGCACTTATTGATTGGCGTGTCGTTCGTAGTGCGGTTACGATTGAGGAGGCACACTTTTGAGCTAGTGAAATCGATTCGTGTATCGAGTGAATTTATTCACGAGGATGGGTGTATTCGATGATGAGACCACCTTTATTGCCGCCAGTATTTTGTGGCCAGTTTTCTATATGACTTATTAAACTAGACAAACTTATAATGAAATAGTTTCTTAGTATGTTTGAAATCTTTCAATGGTGCGTAAAGCCATTTCAAAAGCCTACAGGCCGTTTAAACTCTGACTCCAGGCTGTTTAATATCCAACCCAACGAGAAGAAGAAGTTTGTTATTTGGTCATAATATAATCAATTAGTAGTTAATAGTCTAAAGCGAGGATTTCCAGGACCTGAGATTAGTAATTTATAAAAATAACTTGAAATCAAGGAATATATAAACGAAATCCGCTTACTATAAACCGAAATGCCTTACTACCAAAATCTCCACCATCCAGATAATACTAAGGAGGTTAGTCACGGATTCTATCGAAGAAAAATGAATATTAGCCGCAAACATTTAGTACGGTTAGGTTCTGATAGCATCGTAAAATAAAGTCCGTAACTCGGCAGTATCTCGGTGCGGCTATAAGTTATTCTCACGGCTGGAATGTCTATTACGACTATATCTCACAGTGAAATCGTGAAAGAATTCGTCTTCCGTGTTAAAAGAATTTTTACAGAAATTACGTGTAAAAATTTGTGAATCACCCTTTTGGATTACAGTTGAATTTCTAATTACTTTCATCTATTTTCATATATTTTCCGTAAGTTTTTTGTAGAAGCTTAGTTGCTACGGTTTTTTTATACCTTTATATGATATGAAGCAGCCATTTCTTATTTAGTAAGTAATATTGGCCTGCTGGTTCTCGTCTCTGACCGCGAACATGTTACATATCCATTGTTTTGTAAGAAAGCAGCAGTCGAACTATATATTATAGATATAGCCTATATAGACATAGGCCATGTCCTAATTTAGAACGGACTGATGATCAATGAAGGCTTACGTTATTTTAAAATAGTAAATATTTAATAAATAATAATAAATT
This sequence comes from Abrostola triplasia, assembly GCA_946251915.1. NCBI lineage: Eukaryota > Metazoa > Arthropoda > Insecta > Lepidoptera > Noctuidae > Abrostola > Abrostola triplasia. Next base: position 3,767,953 of record OX276425.1, read on the forward strand.
ACATATTATACAAATTAAACCAAACAAAGTAAGTATCTAAGCAATCTCAATGAATATCCAATAATACATTGGGGAGGCCTATGTCCAGCGATGGACTGTAATGGGCTGAAAATGAATGAATGATGGAACCATATATAGTTATAATACTTGAATGCAAGTAACCAAGCACCAGGAAAATCTATTTAGCTTCTGTGTTCTGACATATTTCAGAGAAACAAGACCTCATTTTCTAGAACCTCTTTTTGTTTTAGCTTAGTCACTTTGCTAGTTCGTGACCAAAAGTTTCGCAAAAGAAACAAAAAAGAATTAAACTTCACTGAAGAAAGTTGTTCGAGTGTCAAACAAGCTATCTTGACATCTTTTTTTCCTCTTACTTTTGTACTCTTACAGAACTTTTTTACGTCGCCCAAATATATTTTTTTGAATATAAGACTTTAAATTGGAGTCGCCAGACTGAACTTAGATTTAGAAATGAAGGAGAAATATAGAGAAATATTTGTCGATTGATTGTCGAGGAGGGCTATATAACATCAGAAATGAAACATATAAATGATTTAGGTATAATATAGGTACGTACTTAATGGTATATAATATAATTATGTATGTTTGAAGAACTAAAATCATATTTAGAGTAGTTTCCATAATAATACGAGGAATCGATGATATCCTACGTTCCTCATGAATTGACTTTAGAAACTCAAACATAAAGTTGTACCGTATATTGCAAGCCGCAAAATACAAAGGTCACAGATATTATATGATAGATAGGTATACATATGTTATATGTATATACACATCAGAGATCGGGGACAAGTTGAACCCACTTCTGCGTAACTGAAACCGGCACGTGTATTCGTGTAAATCAAGTTAGAAACGTAGTCGTGGTTGCGCACCGCTCTCAGAAGAGTGCTTGTGGTAAAGTGAATAATTCAGTACTAAGAACTAAATTACTCTAGAGAAGATAAGATACTATAAAGGGTCTGTGGTGTCCTGTGGGTTGACATGAGTACCTACAACTTTGCTGTATCCTGTATCAGGTTTAAATGGCGAGCCAATCAACTTGGACCTTTCTAAATTAGTCTGTGATGTCTCAGATAATGAAATATCACATAACTTCATGCCTGTATTCCCCAAAGGGGTAGGCTGAGGTGCACATTATAGTACCAATATTTTGCCAGTTATAAACCCTAGTGTAAAAAGCGGTGAGCTTACTGCCATCAGCCGGGCAATAATTCAGATTCCTTGCTGTTACTGAATTACCTAAAAAAAAAACCTAGTGACACTGCCCGATGCGGGATCCGAGCCAGGAACTCATGCTGAGCAGTTGAGCACGAGGCAGTTAGGCAGTTCAAATATTCAGGTTGCCTATAACCTTAAAAAATTACAATAGTAATTTACACCATACGCATATGGTATATGAATCCTTTCTATACGTATATAATGTTCTCCTGACCGAATCGGTCACGGCGGTATATCTCATCTGAGTATGCCCGCAAACACAGGTGCACTCCTTATAACTTTCACTCTCATAGTCCGGTAGGACAGTAGACCGACACGACCGGAGAGAGATCAGGCGCTTAACGCTTAACTTGACCAACAGCTTAACGAACCTTCCGAAGCACGGAAGGCTGACATGTAGAAACGGTCACCCATCGTAGGTCTGACCGCGGTGAGCACGGCTTAACCTCATAGATCGACCGATCTGCGCCGTAGCCACGTAGCTACGACTCTCTCAATGCTGTCTATATATAATATAGTACATGTCTGGACTAGGACATTAGCCACACTTTCAGTGGAACTTTCATGAAAAATCATTAAGAACTTTTTCGTGGTTCGAAGAGACTGGAAATGCCCAGCGGCGAACATGGGCTCCTAATTGACCGCAGCAAAAAACGATTGTGAGGGAACAGCCATTACGACTGAGTTTCGAGGGGTCGGTACACATCCAGCGAAACGTTACAAGTTATCCGCCTTTAATTATAAATCCTAAGTTTGTTTCGTACTTTTTCTTTGAATTTTTTTGTTCACTTGTTTTTTTACAAGGGCTGGTTCATTTTTCGGCCAAAGAATCAGCATTTCCATTCAAAGTGCCAATGCTGCCAGTCTTTTGGGCACGTTACCGATTGACATCGATGGGGATGAATTCTATGATGCTTTTTAACTTATTATTTTTGTATATATTGTTTTTATTTTGTATTAGAAATAAGTTGTAAATAGTTGTAAAATACTTAAAATAAATTTTTAATACTTGTAGTTTCAAATTAGAAATTCGTCTAAATCGTTGGTATGTTTTGGTGACATGATTATAAGAATACAAATTTTATTCCGTGTAGAATTTTAACAACTCAATACACTCTGTAAAATATTTATAGGATCCAATGTAATATGTGGGTATCCATCAAAAACTTATTCCTCTCATCCCGACACGCAATTATACCCAAATCAACACACACTCGTTCAAAATTGTTTCTACTCTATATGTTTGTTTATAAACTTTAATTTTAAATAAGCAATAGAAAAAGCATCTAAAGGTTAATCTGTATTCTGTGTTTTTGGTGTGCAATGATCAACATTGTCTATCTATCTATCTTACGCAAGAACGGAGTCTCCTATCCCAGGATTAATTTTCTTAAAGAAGTCCTATTACAAAATCCGGACAAGAGTAACTTAAAACTAACAAACCATTATTCACTCCTTTTCGTTATGAAAGTATTCATAACAAGTAAGTAAATCAAATAAAAGTCTGTCTAATTTGCCATCCATTACGGATACAACGATAAAACCTGCAATATCACAGTATAAACGAAGCTGTATGTAGGTCAAGGCCGTGAACCTTAGGCGGGGGTTGCACCCGAGCGAGCGCGGTGCGGCCCCGGGCGCACTACAGACGACACGCATACTATCAGAAGGCTTACTCTCAAACACTTTATAGCTACATAATGTTTTTATCACTGACGCGATACGCATTGAAAAATAACTGTTTTTGCAGATTGTATCTCATTTATACATAGTTTCTGTCTAGTCTCGATAATGATGTCAGAAGTATAATTTGTGGGAGTTATTTTAGGATTATGTCTATTATTTGGTATACAGGACTGAATCAAAATTGTTTTAAAGTTGCGTGAATTACCTACTGCTTAGTGGAACATGATTATCGACAGATGGGACTTGCAAGAAGGGGAAAGGTATTTATATTTTTTGAAGACAATGGAAACGATTTGTTTTAATGAAGGTTTTTCTTTTTGTTAGGAAATATTCTGTAATTATTTTTATACGTTCTATTATGACGTTGTTTTTGACAACCTTTATTTTTTATAATAGGTAAAGGTCAGCTAGGATAAGAGAATAAGTAAACAAATAAATTAAAACATTTAATAAATTATTTTATTCTTAATAATTTATTTTCTCATTTTTATATAATAATTTCAAGAACACAATTTTATAATTTTCTGTTAGTTTCTTTTCTTTATTTCACATAGGTACTTAAGTAACATCCACCATTAATACATCGATTTACAATAAATATAACCTATGAAAAAATGTATATTAATATGAAATTGTAAACGGGACGATTTATTCATGTTTTTTTATAAATTTTGATTTTATTAGTAATTTACCTACGTATAAATTAATCATTTATTTAGAATAAACTTTCGTTACAATTTAATTTTACTACTTTTAGGAATGTTGATTCAGATTTCACAATGATCGAAAAAAGTATTTATGACAAGAATATGAATTATATATTTTATATAGGTACATCAAAGTAAAATTCTACGAAAATATTATACAAAATAATATATACCAATAAGTTTTTATTACATTTTAAGATAAGTACCTAACATCAGAAGTCCCGCTACAAATTTTGAATAACTTAGAACTATGTCACATTAGTTTCATAAGTAGGTTTTATACAATAGTCTTGGCACAACTATACATAATACAAAAAATCTTTGGCATAGTTAATTATAATAACAATAAAATATAAACATTATTATGTACTAAAACAAATTATTTTTGAAATTCGTTTTTACCTCGTCGACGATTTTTTTTCTATACAAAAAATAACGTCCAAATTTTTGAGATTAACAGTAACAAACAATGCGTTGAATATGAAATAAACGTATAGAAATAAATCAACAAAAACATTCAGTCTTCAACCAGTTGTTACATAGAGTTGGCAAGTTAATTATCTACAGAATTAATACAACACTTCGTCTAAAAGGACCCTAGGACACATTTAATTACTCTCCTTAAACTATAAAATTATTTTTAGTATTTATTCCTATCTACTTGGTGTTCCAATTAACAGGAATTTAGTTTTCTAATTACCTTCACAAAAATATATTATTCTGATTGACGCAAGTTGTGTTTGGGCCACTACTGAATATAAGTATAGAGGAGTGCCTTTTAATATATCTTTTCTACAATCTCGTTTATTTAGAATTGAGCTTTCTATATTGACTTACACTATAAAGTGAAATTGAAATTACACAATGTACAATTCAAAACCTATAATTAATTAGTATTTTTACCACGTACCACGATCTAACAAATATATTTAGAATTATCCTAAACCCTATCCTGTCGTAATATGTATTAATACCCTTTCTATACATCGATATACTGAGAGCTTCACGACTACCGAGACAGACATAACTTAGGGATTCTATGTACAGTTTGACGAAGATAATGTACTTAAATATATTTACAAAATGATCTTGTAATGGACGTCTACGGCGGCCATATGTAGGATATGTCGGGCAAGATGGCGCGGGCCGGCGGCGGGTGCGGCGTGTACGCCGAGTACAGCCCGTGCGACGAGTGCGGCGCGTACTGCGCGTACTGCGCGAGCGACGCGTGCGACTCAGGCTGGCGGGCTCAGATCGCGGGCAGTAGCGGACTCGGCGAGCGCGGCGCCCGCCGCACGCTGCCGCTCCACGCCTCCCCCATCATATCCTCGTCTCCCTGCACACGCGCACTCGACATACTCTCAGCATCACACTCCTCAACTTCCCAACTCTGAGATCGAGATGTTTCATTCGTTTTACTATGAGTAGGGCAGCTAGGACTAGGACGCCACTACCACGGAAGAGGAAACTATGCGACAGAAAGTTTCTCATCCTCATCATGCATTCGGCTCGCAGGCAATCTTAGTCTACGACTCGCGGGGTCTAGGGAGTTGACGTGCGGGACTGTGCGAGTGAGTTAAACCACGTATTACGGTGTCAACACTTACATATAAGAAGTAATTACCATCATCGTGTGAGGTGCAGGAGGCGCGGCGTGTGACGGCGCTGGGGGGGCGGGGGGAGCCATCGGCGGGGGCGGCGCGGGCGGCGGCTCCGGGGATACCGCCGCGGGCGAGAACGATGCGGGCGCTAGTGGTGATTGCGCTACAAGAAGTTTATACCAATATAGCGATCACTCATTATTTACTGGATAACTTTATTTCGACCGAACGAAGTCATAAATTTCAAAAGTAAAATAGGTATACCGTAGCTTATAAGTCCTTACCAGCAGCGGTTAGAGCTAGCACGAACTGACTCCAGTGCACGCAGCAGCCGCAGCACAGCTGTAGGGCAGCTCTCCGCAGCGCTCGGTGAAGAGCCATGAAGAGTAGCGGGTTGACGGCCGCGTGCACGTACGAGATATGTAGAGTGATTTGGAAGTACATCTGAAACATAGCTTGTCTGATATTCTGTCCTATTACATATGAAAATGTTATATGGAATTTGGATTTTACTTTTTGCGTTGTTATGTATTTCTCAGTCTCTACACCCTTACCACGAATTCTTAAAGCACGACAGTGTGCAAACTGAACTGCCCTGCTTTAAAGGGTCATGGTAAGGTTTAGTTATTTGAGTAGAGACTTTTGATAGCATTTTGTTAAGGAAGCTTCTACGCGGCGCGCATGGCGTCAGTCGCACCTCGCCGCGCCGGGAAAAGCGCTTTAGACGAGGTGGCTCACTCAAATCGGATCAGTATGGCGGAACTTGCGATGTTACTCGCCGTGAGAGGCAACCATTACGTATACTATCAAAACAGTTAAATTCTGCTACAGATATAGTACCTCTATATGTCGTCGTTTATTGATAATTATGCAATCATTTTATCTTAATAATCTGTGCGTTGAATGCAGTCTATTTGCAAACAACTAACATGATAATTACATACATGTCATCACACTTATATTCCCCGAATCAGGAGCCCTCATTTCCATTCATCTTATTACCATGTACAGTCAAATCACAATTCCAACTCATTGACGTATCACAGTAAATAAGAAGTACCTACACATTGTATTAAAATAAAGAAAACGTAGGTCGCACTTACTTCATAAGCTATATGCGACGTTAGAGCCGGGTGATGCAGCAGGGTTATGATGAACAGTGGGCCCCAAAAGAGGATGTAAGCTGCTGTGATGACGACGAACATGCGCACACGTCGCACGCCCTCGCGCTCCACCCGCGCCAGATACCCGCGCAGACGACGCCCACCTCCCAGGGGCAGGTTAGCACTGCCCGATGGACGGCACTGACCGTCCGACATAGTACCGTCCACAGTCTAAAGAAAGACGTCACTGAATAGACTTTACGCAAACAATAGAAGACGAAGATTGTATGCTTTTAGTTCCGAGCGCGCTGAACATCCAATAGAAAAAAATAGCCAATGGATCAGTGACCAAGTCACTTGAAGGTTGTTTAAAGCGTAAGAAATTTAGCGAGAGTTATTTATTTATGAATTTAGAAAAGTAAAGGTTAGTTTAGAAATCAGTTCATTTAAACAGTACTTTAAGCATCGTTATGGTAGGTAATTTGAATAATCCAAATTCGACCACTTACGATGTAGTTGTAATAAAAGCAGAGATATCTAAAATTATTTTTATTATTTATAATTAGTTTAAAAGATTAATAGATTAGGTTATAAGAGATGAAATAAAAATATATAGAGACGAAATAAAAAGATAGACCAAGAATGAAGATTACAAGGGAGACAGAGCAGCTGGAAACACTAATAACTAACTACTATGAGATAAATCAGGCATGCACCACATTCCTTACCCTGGGTCCGACGCTGTTGGGCAGGGAATCCATCCGCCTGTTGTCTCCTGCCATGCTGACAAGCGTGGTCACTAAACCAGCTACTCGAACTGCTTCTACGTTAGCCTGCATGCGATAAGATTTAAATTTATCGAATACTTAAATCTGAACCGCACTTTGGCAACGGCAAGCATTGAGTATGGTCTTGTTGTTTACAATTGATATGGACAGTGCATTTCTAAAATGCAAACTTCCATTTAGAGTGGGGCGGATTCCGAAAATTTAAATCTTATTTGCGGAACACCGCAAGGAATATTGGCAAGGTACCAACAAAAATTCCTATACCGGCCAACGTAAGACTAGAATATATGCACAATATTGTACAGCGACTTGAAATTATGCGGATGACTTCGTGAGTTTCAACGAGTTTCGGAGCGCTCTGGTTATGCGTCTCTTGCATCTGTGAACTGCATTGCACTACCGAACTTGTTATGTCATTCAAAACAACTGCTACAGCTAGTACCAGTTCTCATAAAGCCATGGATGACATGTCATGGTAACAAAATTACTTCGCAATCCGATGATGATCATGGAGAAGTCGGTCATATTATGTGTATGGAAGATGATGCAAACAATGTATATAAAGCGTTATATCAATATTAGTGGCTTGTGAAACTAACCTCTCCATGCCATCTGTTTTGGGTCTCGAGGGTGTTTGTGGAGTGTGTGATTAATGCTATACAAACCTTAGTAAGGTCCCGATGGAGCTTTTTCAAGTGGAAAAGTGTCAATCCAACGCAGACAGCGTTAACGCCTATCCAAAGAGCGTTAAGTACATAATGCCTGAAGGGTCCTCGGACTAAAGGACACGACGGAGCTGGTCCGTAAGACCCGTACGAGCCTGCACTGGCAGCTAAAGCCCCCGATAAGAACGTGGGCCCGAGATTTATTGTTATCGAAGCGAACCAAATCATGAATGTTCCAAATAGGACGCACTGCAACAAAACGTATATTTTACTCAGGATTTACATATCAAGTTCAAGAGATATAACATTTTCCGTTCAGCTTATTATTGAATTAAAACAAATTTTTCAGAAAGACAAGACAGTAGAAGCTTTTTTATCTAAAAATTCGGGAATGTCCTCCAAATTAAAGTTACGGGAAAGATCGTAAAGAAAACGGCTTGGTCATAACTTTACCTGTGGGCTGTCCATCAGTAATGGCGCTGATAAATCAGCTTGCTCTTCCTCGTTTTCGGGGAAAATTGGACTGTCGTTGAGAACTGTCGTGAGCATGTTCACAGTTGACACCGTCACCTAAAATTTTTTTGACGTTAGTATACGACGCACGATAACGAAGGAAGCTCTTGGGTGGAAGGCGCACGTGAAAAAACGGTTACCACGGGGATCAAATCCACAATCCGCAAGTTTTACATTTTGGCGCAATCAGTTTGGTCATCAATTTAGGTATATGACTGCGCAATTCCTATAATTTCTAGCTTTCTTAAAAAGCTAGCAAACAGTTTCTAATAAGGTATTAGCGTACACAGCTAACTGTATATGTGCTATGTTCCCAAAAAAGATCTATTATAATAACAAATACGTAAATGCCTAACCACACATTGGATGTTATTACATTCTAACCACATCGCAATTTCGGAGAATCAAACCAAATATTAATATTACACGTTGTATAAATAATATATTTTCTTGTATCTAAGAACAAGACAGATGGACAGTTGGAATAACAAGGCTTTAGGTTATCCCTTGTGATAAATTGCCTAGCATACGTTTATTCTTCGCCTCATCATATTCCAGACAACTTCTTCTTCCAACAATCGAACTGTACCAAAACTTGTAAGATACTATCAAAATTAAGCGTCGAAGATTATTCTTGGCTCTTTTCTCGTCCGTCCAAACTGAACTTAAGTGCCGATAAATCACTTTTATGTGCGCAACTGCCTCCAGTTTCCAAACAATCGTACTTTTGTCAGCAGAGATCTGTTACATTTTGCATTTTACTGATGCTCATCTGTATTTGATGATACTTAACTTCAGACTCATTGGATATCTAACAAAGAGGGGGAACTGGAGGCGCCAATTACAACAAAGAGATCGGAATTTGTAGAGAATGGACTTAATATTTAAATGTTCCGTTCCTTTTATTTCACCTCAATTATTTAGATTGCCAAAGTTTAGCGTAACTAACAGTGATGCCAAAAGTTCGATTTTTACAATGGCTAAAATATTTTGGTTTTTAAATATAAAGTAATTTGGTATATTTAATATTTTACAATTTACAAAGTAATTACAAAGATAATTCTGGAATTGCAGGTTGGCAATAGGTACACTAATACATTATCGACAACGGCACCGCTGGCATTTATAAGCCTGGTGATGATATCATCACCCGGAAGACGTCCACTGTTGAACAAGGACCTCCCGCTTAGAACTGGTGATGATATGGCTTTATATTAATCTTATACTTACTATTCCAATATCACAGAATCATAATTTACTCAGCAGGCAGCAAGTATATAAATTTATCGTCATAATCAGTCTGTATTCAAGGTGTGCCAAACGGCTTATGCAGCGGCAGTTCATAGATACTGATTCCAGATCTTGAGTATAGATTAATTTACGGCAATACGACATCGGGCTTTGGAATACAGAATACTGGTAACACAAACGCCAATTGTTCTAATTAATGTTACTGATATCATTATTATGAGTCATTTATAATAATACAGAGTTATTGGCCATGAACGTTCAATGGTCCATATAACTTAATGATGCCATGTGGCCGACCGGTCAAGTTATAGACCATTAAACGAGATGATCTAACGGCAAACATCGGCTAACACAGTTCTCCAATTGGGCCTTCAAATGTGTATATACATAGATATATAGCTACAATATTGAATATAATGCGAGTTCATAACAAATAATAGCATCATTGTAACGTAAAATGTTATCAAATAAATGTCAGGCAGCCAATACATGACGTTGTTTGCTCATAATTGAGATGTTAACAGTTTATAATGGTTTTGTTTTATTTTTTTCACTGGTTAGACAATTTTGCCTGTTGTTACTCTATTCGGGCATTAACTATTTTCTTTGTTAGTTTATAATTTATTGATTTGCACTCCTGTAGCTGATTGGTAGTAGAACCCTATTACATTTGTATTCATCATCAGCTGGAAGACGTCCACTGTTGGACATAGGCCTCCCCCTTGACGCCACAATGAACGACAACTTGCCAATTGCATCCACCGGTTGCCCGCAACTCTCTGTTTATATTGACTTAAGTAAATTGGCAACCTGGAAACGGGTTATGCCGGGGTATTTAGGAGTGCAAACCTGTAAACAAATGCTGTTTGTGTTTTCTCTGCAGATTACACGATTTCACTTCATCATCATCATTATCATCAGCCCTTTGCAGTCCACGGGACATAGGCCTCTCCATTTCACTTACCAGTAGTAAAAAGGCGGTTTCCACCAGCGAGCACTTGTAGACTGGCTGGCATCGGAACACTGCGATACCGAGCGGTAGCAGGATCGCTGCCCGGGCGAGGTCCACTATCGCTTGGTGGAACAACAGCCCGTGAGACCATCTGCGTCAAACATGTTAATTAGTAAGGTAATTCATTGCATTTACTGTAAAGTTTAAGCAACATCATCTTATTTTATTTCCTAGTGCATATTCGAATGCTTTTTGTAGTTTTTACTTATCCAATCAATCATATAGTAAATTAATTTGATAAAATATTTTTAGAAAATAAATATTCAAAAATATTTTTATACAAAAAATATATAAAAGAGAAACTAGGTTTACTTACTTCATATAAATCATTAAAATATAACGATGCTGTAAGGCAGTGACCAGTAGCGTAGCTAATTTTGTTGAGGATTTACTAACATTTATTGAGAAAATATCTTACGTTTTAGTATTGAAAGCTTTCATTACCAAACATATAAGCCCTACCCCACACTGGGCGTGCGCGTTCCTCGAGCGTATGAACTACGCGAATGCCGGTAGCGTGAACTCGTGTAAGGCTCACACGCGGCCTTCGCGTCGTTCACCCACTCGAGGAACGCGCACGACTAATGTGGGGTAGGCCTTAAAGTCCACACTCCTTATATATTAATTAACCGCTATTATCAACACTGGAATGGACGTTGAACATCCAAATCAAACACTAACTAATTGCAGTTTGTGGACTCGAATCGATTGTACTATAGGTACCTACGTACAGTCGTATGTACACATCAACCAATGGCATCAACGCAGCAACATAGCGGCGACACTTTATACCCATATCAAGTCAAAAGCAAATAAAATTATTAATCATAATAAAATAATGTTCCCCTGACCGAATTTCGGTCACGGCAGCTTTTCTCAGCTGAGACTAGCCTACAGTAGGCTAGTCTCGTCTGCGTAGTAGTACTCCGCAGAAGATATTATAGTGCACAAGTATGCGCGCAAACACAGGTGCACTCCCTATTCCCTCACTCTCATAGTCCGATGGGACGGTAGACCGATACGACCGGAGAGAGATCGCGCGCAGGACCAACAGCTAAACATATATGTAACATTATGTCAAGTAACAGGTATAAAATATCGAGGGGCAATTTATCAATCATGTAAAGTGTCACGCACTTAGGGCCCAGGAGACGGCGAGCTTTGAAGGGGTCGTGGAGGCTTGCTAAGAATCTCGGACGTAAATAATACATCAGGTGAGGCTATTTGTATATCCAAGTTTGGGGATAAGGGACAGTTTTTGTTGATAGTTCCCCGGGTACCTTTTTTGGGGACTCTTTTTAAGTTTCTTATGTACTTTTCACAGGTTTTTCCAGTTTTCCTTGTTCGGATGCGGTGGTAATAATATTTTACCTTTTAGGAAGTTAGCGTACAGAGTCTCGGCTACATAATCGACCCTTTGCTTCATCACAATATTGTGAAACATAGGAACCTTGTAGTATATTCATTTTAAAAACAGTTCAATAGTTCTTCCTAGAGCTATTCCCAGGATAACAATTATTACAAATTCCACAGTAAACAAGTATGTATACTAACATACAACTCCTACTTTGTTATGCGTGACAACCATGTTACGAGAGCATTGATAGAGCATTCCTAAGTAAGGACACTGGCTGCCCGTTAATGACTATGTTATGTCCAACGTGAATTGTTTTAAAGAAGTTCTATAACTAAGTAATGCAGGTAAATTAGCGCAACCCACGTCATTTTAAACCTCAGTTTTGATTCAGTCCTGAGTATTAAATGTCACTTTTTGATTTTAATTCAACGGACATAATATTATGTTTGGAAATGTGATTTTTGTAAAGGATCGCTCAATTGGTTAGAGCTGCACCACGGTACGGCGAAGGTCGCGGGGTCTAGTCCTGCTCGTGTCCATCATTTTTCAAATTTCCTTTATAAATTTATATTTATGTAAAGGAGTTAAGAATCTATACTATATACTATTGGATTCTGCATACAAAGTGCCTATAATAATGCCCCCTAACATTCAGCAAAAACTTCGATGTAGAAAACCACCGTTACCTTTACATAACTATGATAGAAAAAGCACTTCCATAAGAATATTCACACATATAAAGTAACATATTGATTTTCCCAAGACTTCGCAACATATCGCACACCCAATGCTGACTTAAGACGGAAATAGTGTGTTCCGAATATTTCCACACCACTGACGTGTCAATTCTGGAGCTAAGACAAGTTATTTGGGGACTACTTGACGGTACTTTGTGGTACTATTTCTAACACTAGAATAAATAATATTTTTTGTAGTGCCTATCTGCAAAAAAGGGGATAATAAATGTACTTACGTTTTAGTTTCAATTGTCTGTGTATTGCCTATATCTGTACTTATATACCATCTATCTCGGGGAAATCAATAGGGTTAAGTCTTGTTTCTTCAGCTTGCCCGGTGAAGCAGTTATCCCTAAGAACTAACTGTCGTGAAGCTCTAAGAAGAATAACATAATATTTTATGGACTTTGAGCGAAATAGTTTTATTTTGTGTAATGCCGATCAATATCGATATTTAGACATTGATCAAAGCCTGATCCAACACTAACGACATCGCCCAGACACCTTTAAATCCGATTCAAATAGATCCCTGTCTTATCGAATTACTCCTGGTAGTGAGTCGGTAATTTGATTTCGCAGCAAATTGAGATCCCCCCTGGTGTAAATCATATTTCTGGAGGCTTTATCTTTTATCTTGAGAGGATGAAGGTACTCAAAGAAAATTGGGTAATAGAGAAGTCTTATAAGAGCGATGTATACCTTCTGGATAAGTGGCGCCTTCTAAGGAACACTATTTCTCCATAATGTTGACCAATATGTGGCCTGGTATGGCTTATTTAGACATAGAATGTGTTTACTTTTGGTAGAAGTCCATTTGACGTGAATGGCCTATTGTGGTCCTAATAGGCATAATGTAATGTCAAAATTATAAGAGCTTTTAAAGACAATCTGAAATCTTGCCTTTTCAAGCATATCTTGAAGAATATTTTCATATATAAGACTTGCCCCTCTTTTTTCACATTTCAAAATACCAGTAAAGTTACAACAAAAAATAATATTTTAACTTTTTGTATTACAACTCTGGCAGCTGTAGATTACCTTAAAACTGTCTTACTTGCCCAACTATTAAGCCATTTTCAGCTCTAATTTCTAAATCTGACATTGCTCAAACGACACTTTCTAAAACCACTTAAAGATACAATCAAATTACTCGAACACTTTATATTTACTCAAAAAACAGCCAATAAAATCTGTCCTCATTAGATACAAAAATACTTTTTCTACATAGCTGGCCTAATATAATCTAATTATGAAAGAACCTTTCCAATTTCGCCGGCGCCAAAAAGTTTTTCAACGACTCAACTTCAAATTGGATTTAATCAGATGGCCCTTACTAAACACTTATCAGATTGGCGTCATATAAAATGCAGATTCGGTAGTCCCGGTAAGTAGTATTCCGTGTTCACGAATACAGACGTGCCCAATCTGCGGCGCCGATCGCTCTCAACGATAACACATACATAGTTACGCGTTATGTGAGCACTAATAACATTATCGTTATAGTAAACATCACTGTCAGACGAATACGACATATTCTGACGGCTGTAAATGAACCACAGCTACTCGTAAAATACGCAACATTTGAATAATGATAAACATTTATTTTTTCCTGTTCTCTCATTCTTCGTTTGGAAACCGCCCCTAGAATTTATCGCTTTTATTTTTTCTAAGTATTAAGAGTTGATTTATGTTTGTTTTTCCCTCGACAATATTTTATATTATTTTGGACTTTAGTGTATCTAATAAAACTGGCATATCAGTTATCTTTACTGTCTGTTCCATTATTACTTTTTTACGTTTTAAATCAACCTAAAAACTCTTCATAAAATTCGTTAAACATATTATCAGATAAGATGTTTCTAACATAAGTACGAATATAATAAAGTTCTTAAGAGTTTGAGTACATAAAAACCTTTTATTTTCTTCAACAAAAAATAGTAAAACGATAACACGTATAAATAAAGATTTAGTTTTACATTCCCTTCAATTACCTTCTCAATTGTTTTTTGCTTAGTATAACTGCCATCAGCGCTAGATTTGCTGACATCCCCAAGCCCGAGAGAGCTAGTAAGGCGGCAGCGCTAGCAGCGCCACCTGGCGGACAGTGCCTCGTGTTATTGACGATCGAGGAGTTTGTGGCGCCGGCGGAACCGAAGCGAAGGTTCGCACCGATCATGGCCACGGCGGACCCTGCTTGAGAAATGACACCTGTGAGAAAATCACGTAGACAATTCAACATGAAGATAGGTATAGGCGTATAGTTACCTATTGTTATTTTGCTATTAGTTTCGTGATCTGAAAGATGAAATTAATATTGTTCAAATCAAATTGCTAAATTACATTGTTCAGATAGAAAATAGAATAGCTGTAATCGGTGTCGATTGATTATATTTAAATCAACGACACAGATTTTTCAATATTAATATATAATATTTTCTGAATTTTGGATTTTTTATCATTAAATTGGCCAATGATTATTTCCAATTACTTTACATTATTTAAGAGTATGTATTATATCAACAAAAGCAAGTAGCACATTTAAATAATAAAACCTGGAAATTTACCTGCTGACATTTTGGCGATCGGACGTTCGGTCTCAATGGGAGTTAACTATCAAATGCAATGAATCACTGTGACAGCCAATCAGAACGCCCCCCACCCCCCCACCGGCCCATTGCATTATTGCACCAATGACGTTGCTATTCACTGACATTACAATGGGGCTCAAGGTTTTTTATGTTACGTCACTGTCCAATTTGTCCCTCAGTTTTAACACAGTTTGTCAACGTGGTGTAAAGTTTTGCAGTATTGTTTCTATAGATTTTTACGTACGTGCACTTACACAAATACAGTCACTGTCCATCGTGATAAATCTTTTACATTCTCCAATGTGGTATAGTAAGTCTATCACTTTCTGAAAATAAAAAGGTTAATTTACAACACTTACAAGTTAACATATTATGATATGCTGGTGGTATGATCATGAATGAACATGGAAACTGGAAGTAAAGACGTTCAGTAGTATTAAAAAAAACAAGTCTTCAATAAACCAAGCTAAAGTAGCATATGTAAGTTAAAGTAGGTAATGCAAGTTGAAGTGGCAATGGGCAGGCCATATAGCTCTAAGAACCGATAACCGCTGGAGAAGAAAGGTTCTCGAATGACGACCACGAACCGGAAGACGCAGCGTTGGCAGGCCTCCCACCAGGTGGACCGACGATATCGTCAGTTGCGGGCAACCGGTGGATGCAATTAGCAAGCTGTCGTTCATTGTGGCGTTCTAAGGGAGAGGCCTTTGTTCAACAGTGGACGTCTTCCGGCTGATGATGAGTTAAGCATATCTCCTACAATCTAGCATGTCCTTACCAACACCTACTTAATATGATTACGATAGGTACTGGCTATCTTCTACAATTTCTAGCAACTCATCAGATACCAACAAGCTTAAAACCTACTTAATATGATTACGATACTGGCAAAGGAGACTGTCACCGTCGGAATACGTCGCTATGGATTGTAAGCGCGTCAAACGCAGTACTAATGAATAGTTAGTTCACTGACTCGTTTTGCTTTAAGCCACAAACTAGATAAATGCAGAAAGGAAACAGGCACTTATATTTATGTACTTAGCTATGGATCTCCAACGAAGAATACACAATACCAGTAGAGTGTATATTTGAGTTGTGCTCCCTCAATCAAAGGAGATCACAGCATTCATATTACAAAGGAGTCTCAAACTACTGGTACAAATCGAAATACTCTCTACAATTTTTTCTACACGTTAGCATTGCAAGTTCTATATATTCCTCATACATACATACATGGTGTGTGTTCTATTATACTACGAATCGCATTGTATACAAATCTAAATTAATTACTACTTTAAAGCGAAAATACATCAAACAATTTTAGTAAAAGTAAAACAAAGTCACAGTGTTACTCAAAGTTAGTAAGTTCAATTAAGTTAGGTTCATCCTTAAATGTGACAAAAAGGCTGTAAGCCTTTTCAAACATGACTTTTCAATTAAATGTATGTTCTCAGTGACACTTCTGTGAATTTCATTTTCATGGAACAGCTCTCAGGGAATCCTAATTGAGTTGCAGTTGACGCACACTCCCTTTCCGTTCGACGTCCTGTAACACTTTGTTTGCCTGGTGACCTAGCCAGTCCACGTGTAGGAATGAAACAAATACTTTTTTGACAGTTTTTGAAAGCTTCCGTGAATGATTTACTCATTATTTCATAACTAATCAAAACTAGTAGGGGTATTTCTTAGTAAAGAGGTTCTGCGTGCGTTTCCATGCATGACGAGAAACGGTTTTACAGATTTAAAAAAAACGAGATTAATTCTAACATTAATCTTTATAGTTAATACAATACCTACAATTATCTTAGAATAATTATTTAAGGCACTAATCCTAAAGGTTTTAAAGTAGTATTTTAGTTAAAAACTTAAATACTATTTAGTTACATATAAGTAAATTACTACTTATATTGTTTTATGAAAACAACTTTGCTGGCAATAAAAGCGTAGTCGAGTACTATAAAAGTTTGATATTCAAACCACAGCATATTTACCATAAAGAAGGCTCTATTGACGTCGACTAGGATATCATGTGTGATGAGGGTGAGGCAATACCGTTGTATAACTTATGTGTCGTTCCCTTTATAACTGACAGAATAAAAAATTACAAAAATGGTCGACTGTGTCATATTATATTTGTTAGTGGAAGGGTTGCTTTGCGAAATAAGGCCAGTGTCGGGTGTGAGTTGGTTTTTAGCTAACTCAACTACCATGTTTTGCGTTTTTCATTTGTTCATCTGCCGAGGATAAATGCGAATGGAAGATAAAATTTCTTTATAAAAATTTCGACCTTTTGAGCGAAATGGATTGGTTCCAAAATGTAGGCGGACACTGCCACTATGGAAAAGCGCGTAGTAGAGAGGACTTCAGAGGGACAACTACCTTATGTAGACATAACATTGAATTATCTATGCAGTTCGCTCTACATTTAATCCCTCGCATATGAAGCATAAGGCGCCTAAATTACCATATACACAAGCACCCAGACACGGAACAAACATCTACAGTTCACCAAATTTTACGTCACATTTCGCCACTACACTAATATTATTATTCGTCGTTGTTGTTTGTTTTTTGTATTTTCCCTCACAGGAACTCTAACAGCTCTCACTGGCAAATTTCGTTAGGATATACCTAACGAAATTTACCAGTGAGAGGCACTGCCTAAAATGCCTGCCGCCTCACAATCTTTAGTGTTATGACAAACATCGTTAACTTTGATCGGGTATGTCTACCGCGAAGCCTGACTGTAAGCGAACTATCTATTCTAGTGCTAAGTTTAGAAAGCTACAAAACATTTTGTATGATCGAGAAGACAGATCCTGTCTATCATACAATAGATCAGAATCTATATCTACACACTGTGATCTCTTTGTACTAGCTCTACGAAGATCTATGAATATTCATAATTTCCTTTACAATTAATGTAACTAACCAGAGGACTAGCTATGAACTGAGTATTTCACTAACAATTATAATTATGTCCTGTTGTTTTAGCGATCAAGATATTATGAGTTTAACGCGAACTTTGCTCTATTAGGTCGCGGCGAACAATATCATTACTACCAGTACAATTTTGCATGAAAAGAGAGGAATACGACTCATAATAGTCACACTAATATTACAATAGTATGTGAGTGTGTTTGTGACTTCTTTACGCTCAAACGGCCGAACCAATTTGGACAGAATACCCTGGATTAACTATAGGCTACTTCATATTCCGAAAAAACGTAACGGGTAACATCGCGGGGCGCTGCTAGTTATCTACATAAGAGTGTGTGTTATACAGATTTGAAGGTATGGATTGATGTCCAAACCAAACAAGGGTTTCTGTATGGGTCACAACGATAGGTACCTACCTATTTATTACACTACAACAAAATAAAGTGCATAATTATATTAACCCAAATTACCATAAGAAGCAAACAAATGACAACAATATAATGGCACGGTGATTTAAGAATGAAAGGTCCTCATTCTGAATCCTGTATTTTGGTTAAGTGTTTCATCAGTGCATTATGCGACCTATATGAATAATAGTAAGGTTCCTTTTCGCACTTACGGTTTTATAAGATACGGTCAGCAATAGTTCCGTTTTAGTTTTCCGTGGTGTTTACCACGGAAAAATCCTGAAATCTTGAGTATTTAAGGTGATTGCAAAATTGTCGCCACATTGTAGAGTTCTAACGGGGAGTCCTTTGTTCAACAGTGGACGTCTGCCAGCTGATGATGGTGATAATGATCCTTGCCACTTATCATATGGGGCAAAGTAATAATGACGAGAGGCCAAATATAGGTCCATAAATAGATAATTGAAATTGAGACCCTGCCAAGGATTCCTAGCGTAATTGTATTTATTGCATATTTTTGGTGTATCTGCATACTGAAGCCTGGTTTGAAGGGACAACACCTTTCGTAGTTCCTATTTTCCTTATTGTCCCTTGATAATTAGTCTGTTTGGTCTATACTCTATCTAATCCTAGAGAAAAACCGTTACACGTTCTAAAATAGAGTAAAATAAGATTTTGTTACGTAACGTATTTCCCGCTTGTGAGTACAAGCGCGCTAAGCTTTTCCTGGTAAATAAATCCGTATAAAAACGAGTGTTGCCGGGTGATTTGTGTCAATACGCACGCCTATTGCTACATGTCCTTGTTTATTACAGTTTACTACTGAGTTATGAGACATAAGCGGTGTTTATCTTATCTTAATATATTATTTACCTATTTCTTCTGTGCGTGTGTTTGTCATCTAGCTCCTCCTAAACGGCTGGACCGATTTGGGTGAAATTTTGTGTGAACATTTCAATGGGTTTTGGACGTTTTTAAACGCAATTGAACCCGTGGTGCTGGTTTTCCGGGCAGAAGATCGTCTGCCGGGTCTCTAGTATAGTATATAAAATGAATTTTAGTTCGTCTAAATGTTTCCATACGATTCAATCGGTGACGATGTAACAGTGAAAGGGTTTTGTGGTCACGCCCATGCAACTTTCTGACTAAATAAATTGCGTTTTAATGCGCGCTGGTCGTAGCTAATATAGTTATTATATCTGTACATAGGTAGGTATAGAAATAAAAACCATAGACTAAGACCCTTCCTCAAGCTATCACTCTTAAAGAAACTCCTTATTTAGAGCGTTCCTATTTTAAAATTTAAACAAAACATTTGCTACTGTTTTTTGTTTCGTAAATAACGTTCATTATACGAGGTTTTTCTAAAACAGTGGCCAGTAAGGCAATATCGCACTTATCTCTTAACTCACACTCATCTAGTTTATGGAGGCTTTATTACCATTAAAGTATAAATAGTTACGACTAGGCCTTACATAACACTGTTTTATGAAGCCGCAAAATGCCGCTTGCCGTTACGAAATACAATGACCATTTCAGTAATATTAGCCAGAATCCTAGAGATAACACTAAAAATATACTTATGAAAATTAATGCTATGACATTTGTCGCGGTTAAGTATTATTTGCATAGTGTCCTATGTTTAATGCAGACTTACTTAAGCAGTATACCAATATTCTTCTTATCGCATGATTGTTGAACAACCTGGTGTCAGAGTTTAAACCGCCTGTAGGCTACTGACGTGGCTTTACACATCGATGAAAAATCTCTCAGGTGTGCAGCAGCAACTGATAACTAATTTATTATACGAGTCTGTAGGTACACATAATATGTAATAGTATACTGTCACAATGAGCCGAGAGTCTCGGTGTAAAGGTCGGAAATAACTATAACAAGGTAGGTTGTATTTATTGTGCTATTAGCAGAAAGTTTATGTTAACTATAACGATTATACTTGTACCTTCTAAAAGCGGGATTAAGTCCACGAAGAGCAACAGGTATTTCTCAAACATGTACTAAGTATATGGTAGGTGCTTCATGCTTCTTTTGTTACACAGTAAACAGTGATGTACTGCTAGACATTCGAATTTAAATTACGAAGCAAAAATAATACCCGCACGTAAAAAGTTTGTAATGCAACGATAGGACCAATAGAGAATATGCATGATTTATTTTCATTTTTTCATAATGATCGTTTGTAATATAATTGTAAAATCAGGGCGAATTTAAAACGATATTTGGATCACATGCACATTAACTATTCAATTTTTTTTTTAGTTCTAATCCCGATTTCATTTTATTTTTCGTACTTCATAAGAAAGATAGTGTAATACCTTAGGCTTGGCAGTTAAACACGAAAAAAATTTGCTCAAACACGCTAAAATTATTCAAGCTTTAAATTCCCTTTCACCCACAACTTCATAAGCACGTCAATTCGCGACAGACCTCCTAAAATATCACTTTCAACGCCACAGCGCTCTATCATCTAACGACGTTCATTGGAGCCAATTAGTCACACTAACTGGGGCACATTCTCACATGAACTATAATTATGCTAATATAGGTGTCAACTGCTTGTTAGTACGAACTATTGCATGTAGACCAACTTAACTGTGGTCTAGAGAAAGGGATAAAGTTATATTGGCGCTGTATAGTTTCTAACAAGTCTACTGATAATTTGTTACGTTTATATATGCAAAGGATTAATAAATGGATGCTTCTTTGTTCCGTTTTCGTATTCATTCAAATCTCATAGCTAAAGGAAGGTAAGGTATGCTATTTCATTTCACACACTTGTATTTAGACGGGCAGACAAAGAGATAGAGAGTGTAGCAGTTCCCTATACAAGCACAATTATTATAACAATATTATTAATATGTAAGAAAGTACAGTCAGCATCATAAGTAGCTGAATTTTTTTTAACATATCATTAATTAAAGAATACTTTATATAATAAAAAGTCTTAAATATTGTCAGATCCTCATTTATTCGTTTCTATAATTCGAAACAATAATTTGAATTGATATGTCATTCTCTGAATGATTTGACATCGTGTTTTCATAACATGTTGAGCTACTTATGATGCTGACAGTACACCATTCTACGTTAAAATGTACTTTGATATTTCCGATACTATCGACCCATCACTTCCGTATACAAATAATGGGCCATTGATGGAGTGCCCTGAAAGACCGAATACATAGTCCATTCATCTTATTCCCTTTTATATATAAACACCATTATACGTATTCACTGTAGTACTGATTTATTTCGTTCGATTGCGTGAGGGGTGGACCTCGTCTATTAGGATTCGGTTACACCATTGATAATAGAAACGGTAAATATTTTCAGATGCTTTATGAGGGGACACTTTGATGACCAGTGGGTATACTTAGATGTATAACACGAAAAATGTACCTATACTATATTTATGTGTATGTTCTAAATGCTATGAGGTTTAATAAATAAATTCGCCTCGTTGAACTTGTGGTCACATAATGCCGAGCGCGAGTTCTT
The DNA here is from genome assembly GCA_946251915.1 of Abrostola triplasia. Taxonomy (NCBI): domain Eukaryota; kingdom Metazoa; phylum Arthropoda; class Insecta; order Lepidoptera; family Noctuidae; genus Abrostola; species Abrostola triplasia. The sequence goes on from OX276425.1 coordinate 3,790,063, forward strand.
GGGTCGGATTCGAATGAAATTGAGTTTTTCTGTCAGTAAATTCTCAGCGATAACGGGGTTTAAGAATGTCAGTAAACGATATCTTAAATACGAAACCTTAATGTATAACTCTTTGTTTCTGTATAAGAAACAATAAAATTTACCAAAAGCATTCGAAACTGGTCTAAAAATATCTCGGAATATTGGATTATAATTAATGTCATAGATGATAAATCGCGCTTGACTGTCATCCATCTTACTAGACAACTGTATGCCTACCAAGCCACCCCAATTGCAATACTATACTGTAGGCCGAGCGGTGACTCATACATACTTCTTTAATGTACGACTTATATATTAGCACCAAGTAATGTCAACGAGCGGGCACAGCTGGCGTCATCCTAAACAAACGGCCCCACCGTGGCACTTCGACGTTATATCGAGTTTCTAACGTCTCATGTGAAAAAACATTTCCAAACTAGAGTTTCGGTTCGGAAATGAGATTGGCGATACATTACATTACATACGTAATAGAAATATTGGATACTGTCCTATACGATTTGTATTAAGTGCTTGAAGCTCAATAGAAGTAAACTATCGTTGATTTATATGTTTACTAGCTGCGCGCCGCGGTGTTACCCGCTACATTTTTTCTGAATAAAAAGTAGCTTATGTGTTAATCCATGGTGTTAGCTACCTTCATATGAAATTTTATTACAATCGGTCAAGCCGTTTGAGCGTGAAGAGGTAACAAACACGCAATCACACTCACAAACTTTCGCCTTTATAATATTAGTGAAACGAACTCTATCCATTTGTAACCTCATAACCAAACCACAAAAACGTTTGTCATCAATTATGACATGGAAATAGTTTGAACCCCTACAGAAGTAAATAGCGGTAAAAACATCTACACGGGTAAAGTTACGGACAGACGCCAATAGATTTCATATTATACTCGTACGAACAGAATATTCTGTGCAGTCAACCCCGCTGCCAGCGAATAATCTAAAGTATTATATCCCGATCCCAAAAGCCCCATGGCCTCATACCTACTTACATTCCCATACTGCAGTAGATGAAGAATCAAGTCTAAGTGTGAATGAGTATTCTTTAACATTTTATGCGAACACAGATTTAAAAAAAACTAAGTAAAAAGAAGACCACTTATCCGATATCCCTCTGCAACTTGGCTATGCCATTAGCCCCGCATTCTGTTGGCTCCGTTTTGAATCCGTTCGAGCAATTTCAGTCGGAGCCGAGGGGCTATATCAAACCAATCGATGTCCAATCTCGTCGCATTATAGACCCATTATCTGAGTAAACCTTCCAAAATATAAACAGCTAAACGCCGAACGTACTTACCGGGCTCCTAAATTTTCTCTTTCCACCTACTTTTCATTTAGTACTAGTATTCTTTATACTTAAAAGGAGGTCTCTATGTAAGAGTTACTGTCACAAACTTTTTGTTTCTTTTTTCCTTAGTATTAGTAGTAAAGTTAACACCCGCGAAATTAATCATGGAAGTGAAGTGTTAAGTTTTGTTGGATACGGCTTTTTTGTTGGCAACCACAAACCGCAGACCGCATTGCAAACATGTAGATTGCTGTCGACAGAATTTCTACCATTCAGTTTTTGTCATCTAGAACGAAAACAACATTTGGAATTGTTAATTGGATATTCTGATTAACGTGTTTTAAGGCTAGATAATTTACAGGGATATTCAGAGGTGTTTAAGCCTGCTTAGCATATCACAAAAATAAATATTGGTACTGCTTTAGTTTACATAAATTTCTCACCAAAAATTCCTTTTTATTTGACTTGTTCTATCAAATTTGCTAGACGCTGGCTAGCTTCAATTGCAAACCAGAATTGTACACACATATAACTCGCTAACCCTGAGAAATATCTACTAGTTCGGACAATAAAGTTAGGTAAGGTCTGCTCAACGTCAAGCTGGTTCCATCAACTTCATACGACTTATGCTTCGTTTAACGTAAAGTTAAAGTATACGTCAGAATTATTAATTCACACAATATGAACAGAAGCCTAGGGAACGCCAAACCACAAACCCGACATAATTAACATTAAAAATCTACTTTCTCGTGAAATTACACACAACTTCGAATGCTAACATACACGGTTTTTTAATTGAGCATTAAAAATGTGGGAAGCTTAAATTCGCAGTCGTGTAGGGCCACTCTCATCGACCTAGTAACCTGGCTCACAACTGAATAGTGAAAGAACTCTACAGCCTGACTTTTCACGGATATGAATTTGTAAATTTGGTTTATTATAATGACCGGCGACTGGTGAATTATTCGGCGCTTAAAGCCGCAAATTGTTTGAATTTTATAACGAGCGAACGAATATGTAAATTGTAATTTTTTTAATAGGTTATATTATGAAACTGACTTATAGTCACAAACTCAGTTCAGCCCGGTAACACTCACTGCTGGATATAGGCCTGCATTTGTCTCGACCAATTCTCTCACCTATCTTAAGCGTCTCTTATCAGGGGTTCTTAGCGAATTTATTTATGTAGGTGTTTACAATAGATAATTAATGCAAATACATAATTTTAGCCTAAACGCTTGTCGACTCTTCTAGGAACATTAACAAGAATTTTGGATGCTAAATTATAAAAAAGATAAATAGAATATACTTTATTGTACACCAGGGAACAAGTAATACAGAAAAACCTTAACTTAAAGCTTACCTATATATAAAAATCAAAGGTACCTAGTACATACCCTCACACTTTTATTTCTAAATGAGGAGTACAAATATTTGCGATAAGGATCAATATTTCTCCCAAGGCAATATACTCTTACATACAGTATCGTGGAAAATATCAAAACTTAAAATTCATGGAAGGAACGCGACTGAACGCAGTTCAGCGCCATATTTGTAGTCTATACCACAAACTTTGGCGCAGGAATAAACTGTCTTGCGGAGTTCCTGCAGTTTAGCTGTATAGCGAATTGGTATTAGGATTTATGGAAGACGGCATATTTATTAAAATGAATTGGGAAATTCTTCTTGCGGGGATCTATGCGTACTTTGAACCGTGCTATAGTAAAGAGGGTCAGACGGAAAGTGGTTTGTGAATGGCAGAAGAAAAATGCATGGGAAGATATCTTCTGACTGTTGCATATTCGGATAACTCTTGTATTAAAAATCACAATTGGTTGGAATTTTTATTAAAAAAATTAACACCGCGTAATAGCAATATCCTCTGAACACCCAGGACAAACATATGGATCATATTTTTTTTTGTACCGTGAAGTAATTGAACCTGCAGCCTTTAGCGTAGCAGTCCAACCGCTTAACCACTGCGCGAATCAGACCGTCAACTTGCCGAACTATGTATAAGTATCAAACCATTGAACGCTAAGCATTTAAATACTACCAATTTGCCAGTAATTCGATTTACAGGTTAGTACAGTGAAACTTTAATCTGCATATGTTACAAAGTGGGTTAGTATGTAATCGTTCTGGGTTACAGAATGAACGGAATGCCGCAATTAGATTGAATAATGACGTCACTTCGCGCCTCGTTGAGAAATTCTCGTTGAAAGGATGGAACACGTGCTTACGTAACATCACGCCTAACTATAAGGGTGTGCAATGACCACAGAAGGTCAAATGCAGCGAGGGCTATTTTTATTTTCCTCATTATATGATAGGTACTCGCACGCCTTGGATATGAATTAAATAAAGTTATACCTATATTATATAAGTGCATGCTTGGAAAGAATGTGAGAAGCATTCTAACTAAAAAAATAGAATACAGAGATGAATGAAGATGACAATAATATATACGTATAATTGTGACAACAAACAACTAAATATTTGTGCAGGATATAAAATAATTTACTACAGAGACGTACTGCTACACGTTTATCTGTACACCAATCATAATATTCGTATTTTTCTCAACATATTCTGCTACATACACAAAGTTTGTGAACGACGGATGATGTATAAACTTATTTTCCAGATCACAAGACTATCCAATTTCCATATTCTAAGTATGTAATCATAAACACTACGTATAACCAATATGTGAAGGACCAAATGAAGCATAAAATTATACTTTTAACACAATATATCGAACATTGCGTAAAATGTTATGTTATATAACCTGTATCACCTAACTACATCAATCAATCTATACTAATATTATAAAGCTGAAGAGTTTGTTTGCTTGAAGGCGCTAATCTCGGGAACTACTGGTCCGATTTGAAAAAAATCTTTCAGTGTTAGATAGCCCAATTATTGAGGAAGGCTATCGAACATCGGCTATAGGCTACATTCGAAATCCACGCGGACGGAGTCGCGGGCGGAAGCTAGTATAATATATTCAGACAATCTAATATAATACTTCTAAATCTTGAGCCATCTGCGCAATTCTGCACATAATTAGCGAAGCCTTAGAAAACACGTTTAACAAAATATGACATGGAAATTTCCCCGAGAGCTGAAGTACCGTGTAATTAAAATCCCAGTCTTTAATAATAAAGCTAAAAGTTAACCTCCCAACACCCATATCGCAATATACAGGATTGATCGCGATCCATCAATACAGATCCCCTTACGGTTGGGCTTTGAATAACGATATTGAGCGTGTTTCGCCTAAGAATTGTCACCCAACACCGAAGAAATTGTTTCCATCCCTTTCCCAAAATCTGTGGAATATGTATTGCGTTTGTCTCCCTACATCTGTTCTCCGGTTAGATTTAGAAAGTCAATAGATTTCTCACACCGATGTGTGAAGGTCTGAATGCCTTACGGGGACACTATGAATGTTTCATAAGTCTGCTCTACTTGGGGATTTTTCAATCATATCTTTGGTTTTTTTATTTGGTATCACTACCTACTTAAACATAGAGATAAGGCATCATATCACACAGTTTTTTAATATATTTTTTGTTTTAAAATCCTCGTCCCTTAGTCCTGCATTGTGGGTGCGTTTTACACACATGCAATATCACATACACAAATACTCATACACGGAACAAACATCTGCGGAACGCAAAAAAAGTTGTCTCGTGTGCCCGTCGCGCAAACCGCAGCAGTCCAATCGGTTTGCGACTGTTCTAATCAGCGTCATCAATATAATGTACGGAGAGAGACAATTCATATGAAAACAAACATTAAAAAGCGTTTATCTATCATTTTGCGTAAAGTGTGTCATGGATTGATGAACAATTCCTAAAAAATACGGCGAATATCGCATTGTCTCCCAGTTTATCTCACACCAAATATATGAAGGTCTGAATGTTAAAATAGGACACCATAAATGTTTCATAAGCCTGCTCTATATACATTACACTTTCTATTTACGAAACAAGTTTATTAAAGCAGTTGGCGTTACCTGAACAAATATAGCTTAGTGATATTTGTATTGTGAGGTTAACAAACATGGTTTGGATATTTTTGCTAATTTCGCTCTTAGTGTTTGCAGAACAAATACAACTGCTTATTTAGGATTGTTTCACTATTAATTTAGTTAGGTAAATGGGTCCTGTTTGACGTTTGAGAAGTATTCCTCCACACATTAATAATTAAACGTTTATTTCAGGCACACACACCTTTTACTCATGTAATATAGTTGCTTTTAGATTTCTTATTTTATAATTATACATAAATCCTCTTCAAAACATTTATTAATAGGTTTATAATTACATTAGACCTTTTACAAAACATTATTTTTTACTTATTAAGCAAAGTAAGAATCAATTATCTTGTGTCGCACAAACTCTTACAAAGAATCAATCAGTTATTCGTGCGGTACAGTATCGAGATAAGTGAGTTTCTAAGTCGAACCGCATTGATTGTTTGTGTTTGTGCAAGTAGAAGTGAAGGTAGTCAATGAACGTTAAACTCAGATGTTTCTTGACAAGGGAGTTAAAACTATCGAGCCTTAATGTAAATTGACTCGGAGACTTTTTAGTTTTACACACTTTTGTTACAGACTGTGTTTTCTAAATTCTAATTTAGATAAAACGTCGCCTCACACTAGGATTTTCTCCCTTATCGTGGGTGCATTTAAAATATCATATGTACAAACACCCAGGCTCGGGACAAACATCTGAGGATCACACAAATTCTTTTCAAGTGGAATCGAACCGTTCAAAGACACAACAATGTCTAGCAACAACTTACGCAATATAAACACAGCTCAGGCATAACTAGCCTCTAAAACAGACGTTTTACTACCGACGCAACTCATTTCAGGCTATAAGGCGCCTAGCTTAACGAAATCCACCATCTAGCCAGACACACTACATAGAGTAACGAACATATGGGCCATAATCGAATATAATGGTTTAACTAATGTCCTTAGTGCACGATATACCGTCAGCCGAGAAATGCCAAGGTCGTTAAGCTCTATAAGGAGACGTTAAGGCGCCTTGATAACATAGACGATGGATTACGAGAACGACAGCCAGTTATCATGGCTGACGGCACTTTTAAGTAGGAGAGTAAAAACGGATCCGTGATAGTCCACTCAGTGTCGACAAAGACTTTAAGATAGATTTATTGAAACTCCGATAATCGACGACAATTCTGTTTGAGTAGCACTGGGTTTTATAAGTATTTTTGTTGACAGTACTGTAATACGCCTCTACACGAAATATATTATGTGAAGTCCCTACAAATGTCTGAGTTTTATGTACAGATATGTAAAACATGTTCAGACATGTTTTGTCTTGTGATACCGGCAAAGCGAGTCATAAGAGGCGACGGACTAGGTGTGAGCTAGATGAATCACAATAGGCTCACCATCTTGATATAGATTTAATGATGAGAAAGAGAGGGGAAGACAAAAGGCCACAACTCTGCCTACTCCTTTGGCATTTAGTGCCGTAATTTTATAAATATATAATAACTTACAAGTTTTAAAATAATTTTGTCACACTTTAATTGTAAAATGTAATTAATTTATATCCCAATAAAATGAAATCTAGTTTAACTTCCAAGCGTACACTTTTAAAATGCAATATCTTTGCGACTGTATAAACAAGTCTAACCATTCCTTTGTGGAATTCAGAAACGTATAACACAACGTCTAGGTATGGATATACTTAGCAAGTTAGTTAATTATGCACCTCGGGTTACGGGGTAAGCACTGTAGTACCAACATAACTTATTCTTCGGTGAACTCTTAAGCACGATCGGGATAAATGGCCGGCGATTTTGTTTGCCCAAGGAAGGAACGGGAATATTAATGGTGGATTCATGCTTCATTGTTCTGAACGTATTATTCAGAGGTCTATAAAGATGGTATAGGATGGCTGTAGCAATAATTCCTCTTTATAAAAATTGACAATGTCAAAATATTAATTCAACTATACCTGTCACTGGCTGCACGTAAAAAAATAGAGATGTTTAATTTTCAATAGACTTATGAGGTATTTAAGTCAAGAGACGTTTTTGCATCGCCTAAGTAAGTTTTACTAAAGCACTTATGTCGTATCTGGCCTAGAATTGACCACCCCCTTTCCTCACGTAGATGTCGTAAGAGGCGACTAAGGGTATACCAGGAAGATGGGTAGCAGCGTCTTCTGTAATTTCCCCACCAATACTGAGATTCCCAGTGGGGATTACGGCGTCCCCCCCTTCCTAAAGGAGGAGGCCTTAGGCTGACAATAATGATTATTTACCTACATATATAGGAATAATATCTACAATCAAATATCTCGACTAGATTATGCAACACATGTGCGACATAATTATATTATAAATCAAAGTAATGTGTTAGGACACCTTTTACGGAAAAGTGTTTTAGAATGATAACAGCGAACAATCTTATTAGGTACTACTAGCAAAAACATCTTTGAAAAACTTTATCTAACAACAGTAAACAACTTGTCTAAATTGCCTCTATAGAAATAAGTTCTTGTAAATGTAATTTATTTGTCTCTTAGGCTCACTTACAATCTTGTTGGCTCTAACTGCCTCGTTGGTCAAGTGGTTGCTCAGCGCGACTACTGAGTTAGAGGTCCTGGGTTCGGATCCCGGTCGGGCAAAGTGGACGGAGTGGAGTGCACGGAGTCTGGATTTGTGCCCGGTTGATAGCAATAGGCTCGCAATAGGCCTATTAAATTCGGAAGTAAAAAGACATAACTGGCGAAATATAGGTATACTACATATATGTGCACCATTGCCTACCCCTTCGGGGAATACAGGCGTGATGTTATGTTATGCTGATGTACAAGAAGTAAAGTTGCGAATCTAAAATAAAAATATTTTAGTCAATGTATTTTTTTGTCTGACTAATCGAGTAAAACGATGGTATGAACACTACACCGCCCTAAAGCTAATAAGGCTTCTATACAACAAACAACTACGTAACCATGACGACTAAAACCCTTCAAAGGTATTAGTGAGTAATGTACATTGAACAAAATGAATGTTATATCGAACGAAAAGCTATTGCGTTACTCGATACCGGTGCCCGAAGCTCAGAGCTAGCAATAAGAGGTACCTAACAAGAAAATAAAAATATTTATTTCAGTCGCCTTTGTTATATGTTACCCCAAGTACCTACGAGATAAAGTGGCACTACATTCGAAGACCCGACACTTACGAAACAGTCAACTAGACTAAAATGTTTACATAAACTCGCACAAAGTTATTAGTATAACCCTCTACAACAAATAACTTCTAAGCCAGAAACGTTTTCTCACTAAAGGCGGCTTTATATTAATTCAATACAAAAGTTATAAAGATACATTAGAGCTGAGCTAAGAAAGAGCCGCAAAGGACGTCCGACTATCTTGAAATCTGCAATTTAACGAGACGAAAACGTAAGACGAGGGAGATATTCAAATGGAGGGACCTTCCAACAAATCACGGGACGATAAAAAGGATTTCTCACAATTTGTGAGAGGGAAGTGTTTCCGCCGTATTTTTTGCACTCATTTGTTTTGCGGATCTGTCATTTCTAAGGAGGTATGTGTGTTATATAGTGGAGGTTTGTGCGGCGACCTTGTGTGGAACGACGGTGTTCCGTGCCAAATGGCATGTGAACGGCCTGAGCCGTGAAATTTCTTCTTTTACGCCCCTATCAGTTGCTCTGTTGTTACCACTGGGCTCTCCAAAATATCCTAATTTACGGGCGAAGGTATTTGAAGAAGGATATACATTAGATACAATAAAAGCAAGAGACAATATTATAAGTTTGTGAAATTTTCTTCGCTCATAACAAAGCGTACACACATCAATCATGAAACTAGGGTAGGTCGTTAGCGGAAGAAAATCCAAACTTCAGTTTAGTCATATTGCCGGTAGTGTTATTAGTTTTCTGTTTTCTTTTGAAGTCTAGAACTCTTTCGGTGCAGGAAAAATGGAATGTTGTATATTGTAAATTTTCAAATGTTATATTGTACTTTACTGCACATATAAATAAGTTTTAAAATAGGTTGTCTGTAATTAGTTTCCAACAGCTTATACCTACTATTATTACTTAACCCTTAGTAGGCCAAACAGTCGTTAATGTAACCGCATAATAAGCCTTTTACTTAAAGCTTTTGGCGCAAAAGCGAACAAATGCGCAAGGATGATTGATGAAGACGATGAATTATCAAAACGGGCCTCAAAACATTTCAACCAAAACAAAAACCCAACGATTGAATAGAACACAAAGGGCTATTTATTTCGGCCTAATAGTTAAATACATCACAAAAATATTTTACAAAGCAAATTGAAGATAGCGCTCCGTAATAAAGAAGGAACGTGATGGGAAAGCCTGAGCTTCCTCATAAACGTATACGTGGCCGACAGGCTGAAGGAAATCTGGAATGATGCTAGCTAGGGATCGCTTCCGTCCAAACTAACATGTTGTGAATTTCCGCCTATATTATTATTAGGACAATCTTGGGTGTGTTGCTCATTATACCGTAAGCTAACTCAAAGTATAATAACACGTTTCATTTTACTTATTGCCCTATGTATTTACCTATATGCATTAGTACTATAGCGAATTGTGACCCTGATAGACTTAAACTGTACCTTTCCCTAATTATTTCAATTAACATTTTATTTTAAGACTTTATCTCATTCATTGTTTCAACTAATGTATTATTATGTAATGTAAAACCAAAAATTTGCATGCCAATGTGACGGAAAAATATGGAGAACTCAATCATATAAACTACACCTATATACCCATGTTTGCAAATTAATAAATGATTTATGATTTATGAATACAGAATAAATTCGTTTTTATTCACATTCTTGGTCTTAGGGTTTATTTTCTTAATTTCCAGAAATTATTAGATAAGAATACCAGACAAAAAGTTTTGACGAAGGTCACACAAACTCTTGTCGCAGTGGGAAATGAACTCGCAAGGTTTCGCGTTTATAAGATGTCGATGCGGTCAAGGTTTTTTATAGATTGTAAATCTATTGTAACGCGTTGTTGCTTTAACATGTTACTTAAGTTCTAAGCACTAAGCACAAACTATTAAAGCTCTATAAATGCGTATAAACTTTACTACTTGTAATAAATATCTGACAACGTTTTTTATAGGTAGTAAAAGTAAGCAGCGTTTTTAAAATAAAAAAAAACTGTCCCGTTATTGACATATATGTATATCCTCCTTGGAGTATTTAAGTACCTACAATCTACATATGCTCTAATCAGTTTTCAATATCAGAATAGGTGAATAATTCATCGTCATGATGGACGACTAACCCCCCAAATACGTCTCCGTCTACATATAATTTAATTTATGGCACCCATCTCCGCTGCACAATACGTACGTGTTACCCCAAACGCACTATTCTCGACGATTTAGTGTTATCGTGGCCACCACTTGGGAGTTACTACCGATAGGTTGTACTCGTAAATCGTGGCCGTTACCTCCCGCCGCACGACCTGCGAACAGGTTGTGCGTAAATCATGCGTTACTTTGTTGTGGGCCCAACACACCCCGTGTGTGTCGCAGGGTTAATAGAGTTAGTGAAGGTATCGAGTGATTATTTTTTCGTTTCATGTTAACCAGTTAGTTGTTTGTTGATACAATTTTTGTTCATTGCCAATATTTTGTAGTTTTAGAACAATTTTTTTTAGACAAATTCTAATATTTATTTAACTTCTGAATATACTTCGTTTATTAGTCGAACTAATCGTAATATGGCGATGTGACAGGTTGATAGAATCTTTTTATGCGGTTTCTTGCCTTGCAGAAATGATGGGATTCCCACATAGACAAAGTGGAATTAAAATTATATTATCATCATCCGGATCCCCGGTCCCCATAATCCTTACGCTTGGCAAGCGGCTTGGGGATCGCAGTATTGGTGGTGAAGTTACAGAAGACGCTGCTGCCCATCTTCTGGATTTTCTCTTAGTCGCCACTTAAAACACCCACGGGAGGAAAGGGGCCACCCTCAATTGTAGGTCGGATACCACTCGGCAAATTATATTATACTTAACTAACCTTAACTTTACTAACCGCAGAAAAACAAACAATCTGTAGTAGCTTAACACATGTTCTACTGTTTTAATAGGTGCCTAAGTAAATACTTTTATGTCCTTATAATATGCGGATTATTCTGTATTTTATCTTCGCAAGCTTAGTCCGTACTAAGGCCTACTTTATTTGTTCCGTGTAAATCGTTCGCCTCCATATTGTTACTTGATTCACTGTTAGTCGGTTACCGATAATGATCGGAAGTTATTGAGGGCCTGCGGTTATAAGTGGGTCCTTATATTTATGTAATCGGCAATCTGACGATTGGTAAAGTCCACTAGGCAATAATGTTTATTTGTTCCTTGTATCACTCTTGTTTATTCATTCAGTGTGTTTTCTGAATGTATCGAGCACTACGAGTTATTATAGTAAAGATTTCTAAAAGTCAGGAGTATTTTTCTTAAACTACAATTCTGTATGTATTCTCTCTTGTGTATCATCATTTTAGCTGTACTTATACTGTGCAGTGTGCGTTCTGTTTTTAAAATTGGCGACGGCCATATAATAAATCTCTGGAAATTACCAGTCTGTATATGTATTAATAATATAAATAAATAAAATAAAAAATACTTATATAGTTAATTACTATAAATAACAATCGTAAACAGTATAAACCCATCATTTCAACGTCGAACAATTGCTACCTAAAATAAATACAAAAACTATAGCCAACACAAACCTAACTTAAACTTCCAACCATTACTCTGTTCAGGTAAATAGTTTAGTAGCAAAACGTCTAGATAACAGACGTTTAACAAAAACGGGGTTCTCTCAGGACGTCTAAAGGCAACCGTTTAACTCGAGAACAGTCGTAACCCGCCGATTACGACGCAGGCACTCACTAAACCACATACTGGTACTTAGATAGCAAGGGAACATTTTTTCACTTGCTTGGGTTGTTACCTTTGAAACTTTAAGGTATGTGTAAGCTCCGGGTTTTTGAATTAATAGTGATAATATAGCTGTTATGACTGAGAGGACAGGAAGTCATTTAAGAAGCGTATTGCGATCGATCTCATTCATTTACAACACACTTTTTTCGACAACAATTTAAATTCTAGGTAGATTGCTTGCTACAATAATAGATTGTTAAATATAAAACTTTCTTCAAAAAGTTTTAATTTCAAACCTCCCGTGTTATTATTTGTTATATATTTTTAACAGTAAGAGTGTAATTACACTTTCGTAACGGAGATAAAATCCAAACTTAAGTTATCCAAGAACTTGTTAAGTAGATAGAGGTCCAACCGACCAACATTCTGCGGCCATACGTTTCCAAAAATAGAGAACATTACCATAGACATGATAACAAACTACAAACTATGTGAAATACGAGAGAATACATCCACAAAAAGTGTTTATTTCAATACAAATACCATTTCGCTTTCTGTTCTTTATTTAAATATACGAACGTCACTAGAATTCCTACAGTAACGTGGGTACATTTTGCAGATAATATAAAATTCACATGCCTTGCAAAGCGGTACAGCCTGCTGTCAGTGGCCAGAATTAAAAATTGAAAATGGAACATTTAAAAAAGAATTTTGAATTCGGTAACGAAGAAATGAATGAACGCTAAAAATATTTTGTAGATTTGATGGTGTCACTATTTTTGTCTTGTTTTAAAAAGTTAAATAAAATTAACATTATTCTCCATAGTTTTTAACATTTATATAATACATTAAATACCTGATCTATTATTTAACCTGCGTCTTACATACTCTTTGGCACAGCACAACGTGTGATATATTTGAATAGCGTAATACGTTAAGAGGTAAGTCAAATAAAACAATAGCCTTATAAATTAATATTGTAAGATTTGCAAGGCATTTTCATTGAACCCCCTTAGAGAATTCATTTTGATTGCGAATTATATATTCCATAATATTTCTCGTTGCCTATTCCTTTATTCTTTCCTTTGTTATGTAATAAGCGTCTTGCGGCAATATTGTAATCTTTTACTAAGCTTTTCAGTCATATAAAAAAGACAAAATGACATGACAACTTTCGCTCCCTACATTTAATAATTGCCTATATTTTAAAGATATTTAGATCTTTGACCTTTAAATTGTTTATATTTTAATTAATCGTACAAATTCAATTTGTATAATTCAATTTTTATCTCCAAATAAATCTGGTATGACATAAAAACAATAACGAATCAAATTTTTAAAATAAACAACCAAATACTTAAACACTCATTAGACAAAACTTAGTGAATTATTTTTCGTGGAACAGCAGAAATATACTAAAGGCTAACACAATAACAGTATTCAATTTACAGTCACACAAAACAACCATCAATATTACAAAGTGACGACCGCTCGCAAGCTGAATGAGTCGAGAGAACGCCTGGAAGTAAGCGTTTGATCTCAGAGGGCCGATAAAGAGAGAATGCGAGAAGCTTCTCTATTACCCCACTCGCCTCAGACAATGGCGTGGAATATCTAACCAATAATATATCTCCAAGGAAATAACTCGTGGCGGTAGGTTTGAGATACGGTATTTATGACTACCATCGTCCCCACTGACCGCTACTTTGAACTGCCGCGACGACATCCCTGACGCTTAGCTGGGGCATTGCCCTTCTTTAAATGGTAGTGTCTAAGTAGGTTAGTTACTGGACATAGGAGGATTTCGATGCCAATGTGCTTGCCCTTTTTGCGTGACCTCTGTGTCTCATCTATTTGAAAATCATTCAGAATAGTCCTGCTCTTTGTGGAAAATCGAACAGCACTCGAATCAAAATTTCTTCTCCATATTTGTAAAGGCCAGTTAACTACGTCACTGTAGTGAAGAATTAACTTTGTAAAAGTATTTGGCTAACGGCTTTGACTTCTAAAAAAGAAACGATCTCTATAAGTCAGTAAATAGTATTTGTCATTGTACAAGACCTACTTACTTCAACACACAAACTAACGATAGCAATGCATCAGACCCGTCCAAGAACTGAATTGACAATTCTTAAAACAATGCCAAAATGCTTTTAAGTCAGTAGGTTAATAGACGTCCCAAATGCGTCGACAGTATATCTTGTGCAAGTCGGTAGTTAAGATAAACAGCGAGATTGAATGGCTGCGATATTGTTGCTTACCCTTCGAATTATACAATTGCAGTGCTGCGTTGAACAACGGCTAGCTTACAAAACATATTTCATTAAAATCATTTGACCCAGCGAAGTTCTCGACCTATATACTTGGATCACAATGTAAACTAAAGTTTGCTTAATCATTAACTATGAACAACTAACCTGCTAGGTGCAGTAGCTGCCTTTTCAACCATCGAACGACGATAGTTTATGTAAAATCCTAATAATATATTTAAAACATTTGGAACAGAATTTTTACTGCAGGCCATTTTTTTTATTTGACATGTACTAATTATAGTACTAAAGATAGGAAGAGGAAAAATGTGTATACAACAAGTAAAGAAGGAAGGCCGAAGATCGAGCTCAGTGGCGTGCCATAGGAGAAGCCTATGTCCAGGTGTGGACTTAGATAGGCTGATGATGATGAACTGAAGAAAGCTGGAATGGTTTCATATCCAGAGGACAAAATTAAGGCACATGATAAAGAAATTTGGGGGTTGCTCCTCCATCACTGATAAGAGCTGAACTTTTTAATTATAGAAGAAGAAGGTTAGTGCGATACGTCAATTTATAATCGTCTAACACATTTTAGATGTAATAAGCGTGCTGCAATCTACCCACTAAGTCTACATATCTTAAAAACTCAAATAATTTGGCCGTTATCATCAATAAAGATATGAATAATATGACCGATTCGAACTTGCCTGTATCGCGGTATAGAAATTTCGCGCCTCGCTCACGTACGTCGTACATACATACCCTGTAAATAAATTCAAACTATTTAGATCTCGAGACTTGCTTTGAATTAAATTTGCACGCCCCACATTCATTCGAGAGTATTTTTACTAGAACATTATCAAACACTTACAATTCCCGACTATTTCAATCTATCCGAACTGTACTTAAGTGTCTACAAGTATTTTTCCTTTACCAAAGGAAAACCAAAAAGGTTTTTTCTTGCCTTACCTGGCGTAATTAAATCTAGCCTGTACCAAGAATTAATTTTCCTCATTTAGCTGTAGTTGCACCGTTTTAATTGACATTCCACTGTCTGTCATTCCATTCTTCAAATTTCTTGTTGAAGTAATGAAAAATTTTACATTCATTTATTATGAACAAAATATTCGTGGTTATAAAACTAATATAAGTTAATTCTTGTGTTAATAGGTGCCAATACCTTCATAAATTTCGTTTTGCCAGCTTTATTTTAATCCCTTAGAAAATAATAGAAATATTTTAGATATAAACCGTGCTCAAATTCAAATTCAAAAAATTATTCGCAAAAATATGGTGTTCAAGGGTGTTACAGTTAGTTTCTCATATTTTATCATTAAGTACTAAATGAAATACAAATATTCATGATAATAGGTTATTATGAATAAATTAATCTTAAATTATCATTTACCTTAATTTTACAGACTCTTTTGAAGAAATGGAGTTAGTTTTATAGATTGCTTATCTGTTAGTTAATAATGTATTCGTCTCGTTTTATATTTTGGTATGTAATGAAGAGCGACCCGATTGCTTAGTTTAGAAGTCTGAATGGTATCGCAGTAAGCATAAAAACTGATCGTTAACCTTCGGAAACCTTTCCCCTATTAGATGCCAGAACCTGTGTCCACACCCAATACAAATTACATGCTATTTAATAATATGTACCTACACGTAAAACCGATACCCAGCGGGTCACAGGGTTAATAAGCACCAAAATTATAGAGGTCAAGCGTACCCACTTGACCAAGTTAGGCTTACGGCTTGTTTACGTAGGTATACGATTTTATTGGACTGCCACGTTAGTCTAGTGGTTGTTAAACGCGACTGCTGAGCACGAGGTCCTGCGTTCAAATTCCAGGTCGGGCAAAGTGATACTAGGTTTTTCCATTAGGTAATTCTTAGTAGTAGCATGGAGTCTGGATTTGTGCCCAGTCGATGGTAATAGGCGCCTATTACATTGGGACCTAAAAACATAACTGGTGAAATGTGGGTGTACTATATGTACACCTCTGTGAACCCCTTCGGGGAATACAGGTGTGATGTTATGATAATAATGAATACGATTTTCTTTTTATTATTATCCCACTTACATATAAATATAATTATATCCGTCTCTGTCGTTTGCTTGTCAATAAATAAAGATGTCAATAGACTTGAAGTTGTGGGAGGTTTTATTATTGTTTATAAGTACAAGGTGACATGTAAACAGTGTGCGTCGTTATTGAAACTAGAAAATGTTGCCAGCATTAAAATATTTACCAGAAATTCTTCAACTGGAAAAAAACAGGTCGTTATCCATTTAATATGATAAACTTTATCCGCCGAACGATCATGAAATACAAACCTAAGTTCGCCCTTTACCCCGTCGGGGAAATTTATAGGCCGTTTTAGAGGCGCTCTGTGTCGGCCGATTTGCTTACGACCTTATGTCAGTTTACATGGTCTTAATGTGTGAAACGTACGAGACTGAGAATTGTTCAGGGTGTTTTATGGGCTCGCTTGTGTGTTTAGGCGTAAGAGATAACTTGTCCTGATTAATAGGTATGGGCACGACATTTCGCGTTTATATTCATAATTTTTGGTGTGTAAAGAAAGATAACAAAGTGGGTGAGCACAGACCGGATTGAAATTATATAATGACTAGCTGCGCCCCGCGGTATTACCGGCTACATTTTTTTGGGATAAAAAGTAGCCTATGAGTTCCAGGGTGTCAGCTACCTCTATATGAAATTTCGAAATCGATGAAGCCGTTTAAGCGTGAAGAGGTAACAAACATACACAGTCACAAACTTTCGCCTTTATAATATTAGTGTGATTATTTCTAAATCCAAAGCCATCCCGTAAATATTGTAAGCAAGCATATTTTAATTACAATATTGATATTCCATCCAGTTAGTAAACAAAATAAAATTTAAAAGCAAAAGGTACTAAGTACGAACATCGTCATTTTATTCTTTAATAATGGTTTGTTTTCGCTGACTGTACGTATTATAGAAAGTATCGTTGAAAGGCAATTAGATAAATCTTACGGATAAACATAAAATACGTCAAGATTAAAATCGGCATTCAGAATAATTTCCCACTTTTATAAGCAATTGTATCGGACATTACCAACTGTTACAAATTGTGCTAATTAACTAAATGTAATGGTTATTACATATTTTGCGCTCCCTCGAATCTCGTTATAATTTAATGTAATTGGCTATTATTATGGGATGGTAAGGTATTGTTTAATTAGGGGCTTAATTGATCTAATCATTTGCGAATTGTACTCAAGGAACTCATAATCATTTTTTTTGTAACTGTTAGGAATTTTATTACGAGATGGAAATTTATTGTTTTATTTTTATTTAATTGTTCTTTTTTAAAGAATTTATTTACCGTTCTAAGGGGTGGCCTTTGTTCAACAGTAGACGTTTTCCAGCTAATGCTGTTGAATGAATTTATTTTAAAGTTTTGTATTGTAATTGGAGATGTTTTCTTATGTAGTGGTTCATATTCTATAGTTGATAGTTGCATCGTTTTTTTCTATTGCCATCATTTTTTTTTTTCTAAAAAACGTCGCCCCACACTAGGAATTTCTCCTGTATCGTGGGTGCGTTTCACAAACATGAAATCACATACAAAAACACTCAGACTCGGGACAAACATCTGCGGATTGCACAATTTTTTATCCCGTGTGGGAATCGAACCCGCAACCCTTAGCGCAGCAGTCCAATCGCTTAGCCGGTCGTCAATTGATATTCTCCTATTTAGTGAGCAATAAGTTTGTGTCCTTTTGAGCCTTTTATTACTGAACATAGTTCTATTTGTTCTGACATCTGATCAGGGACTTGCATCATTACTCATTATTTTGCTATTTTTGTTTGGATAATGTTATATAATACCTTGAACGTTACTAAATAACATTATTCTAACAAAAATAACGAAATTTTCCGTAATTTTTCAAGTCCTTGCTTCTGATACAGTGCACCAAAAGCCCCGCGATATGAACCCATAAAATTCGCTGGGTTCCATTTTCGTGGTTAGAGAAATACGCAGCGTTTGTCGTATGGAGTACGCATGCGCCCACAGCCTGATGAACATGCTAATTCGTGTGCTTGCACTATTTGCTATGAAATTTAATTACGAGTAGTATTAGCATACGGACTTGAAACTTTTGCGTTCTATTTTTGTATATTTTTGGGAATGTATCATTTTCAACGTTTTATTCTATTGTCAAGTTATTAAATTAACGGCCGACAACATTCTAGACCGACAAGGTCTAGAATTGGGTTATTTAGTCACCAAAAATAGTGCCTACCTCTAAAGGAAAGCAAAGGCCAAAGAGGCATACCCCTAACACATACCTATAAACCTGTAGGGAATATAGCACCATTAGTATGTACGCCAAAATAAGCAAATCTTTTAATCAAAACATGTAGCTTACATAAGCCCCAACCGCAACCTATCCAAACTTTTTGGCAATGTAATCAAATGTTCGTTAAACAACCTTCAAGAGTTGACCTCGCAATATGACACGGATTACATGAGAAAGGTGAAAATAGTCAACATTTCGACATGTCCGCGTTACGTAGACACGTAGCGGGTCGTAGCGTACATCGTAGCGTAGTACGCGGCCCGTAGCGGATTCGTAGCACATGAGAGTTATACAAATTATTCCCAACTTTTGCCAAGTATTCAGTATTAGTTGGTAGTAAAATTTTACGATCATAACATTACTATTATAGAACACGCTTTTTTGATACCTATGAGATACATGTACACCTGCTAAGCCAAAAGCGACTCTATTGCAACCACAAACTAAGAGATACGCTGCACCAAGTGTGAGTGAACATACTCGTACATTACGAATATTTAATATGGGTGTGTTTCGTACGATTATGCCAAATTTGTCCCTTTGTGCTTTCGCCTCTCGCTGAAATATGATGGTCATTTTCAACATGCGACGTTTTATTTATTCTTTCAAATATTCCTGACACAAAAAATACTTTCATAAGGATTTGAATCCCCCCCAATCCCCCTAGAAAAGTGGCAAACGATTGACGAACAGAAATCGAATAGAATATTGATATATGGAGATGACATATGTCATCGACAACATAGTCGAAACATTATGTCAACCCCATACATTTATCATCCTATTTGATTTCTATTCATACAATAAGAGTTAACGGGTCTTAGCCGCGTACGTAATTAACGGTATAAATACCTATTTCAACGGTCACCGCAGCGACTTACCTCGCCAGTGTACACTGTACAGATATCGCTAGTAATGTGTGTAGAAGTACCGACAAATTGAACACTAATAAAAGTGAAGTGACGATAGTGGCAGAAACCCGCACGATACGAAGACGTCGCTGAACCGCGTCAACCCGTGACCACGGCCTTTGCAAGTCGGCCGAAACGTCGGGAAAATAGGTATTTATTTACTCTTAATGTATGATACAAACCGCGAAAATCTAAAAACTGATTTCTATTCGTCAAGCGTTTTGCCACTTATCTAGGAGCGCTGTTCTGAAACAACAAACACATACAAACAAACTTTTAATTTGTATATAGGTACCTATTATACTATTAAAACATGAATCCTAACGTTTCATAAGCGCCTGTAATAGGTTTATGTAAAAAAAAACCTTTTGAATTTCGAGCTACCAGAGCGAGAACCCTGATTACGTGACAAACCGTCAATTTAGTCGTTTATGAAAACGGTACGTGACTGTATCGTAAACACAATACACATTATTGTACACAATTACTAATTAATCCGATGATTACAGTATCATTGATCAGTGTACTCAGTGATTGTGGGTCACGTGATTGAGCGTTACGCTTAGTTGGCATTCCAAGTAGCTATACATTACAATTCTCAGTGCTAAGACTTGAGTTTATTTGGAGAACAAAACACATGACCCAATATTAAATGTACGTATATTATTGCGTATGTTACACTGGCCTGCAAAACTAAAAATCACACTTTTGAAATTGCGATAACTTGCAATGCAGGAGAGACTGGTCCACTTTAGTATACGACCGAACAAGTGGAAGAATGAAAGGGAGGCATTTGTCCTGCAGTGGGACAATACAGGCTCATAAAAAATCCTTTTAACTATATAAAAAGGACTAAAATAGAATAGAATATAGAATCTCGTCGCCTCTTTGGAGGTCGCTAATTAGGAGGGTGATTTGATTAGCGTGGAGTAAATTTTTAAATCTGTTAATTTTATTTTCTACTATGGACTGTAATAGTTGTCTGAAATAAAGAGTATTTTATTTTTTATTTATTTTAAAATAAAAAGTTCGAATTAAAATGGACTCTGATACTGATAAAAAAAAATATAAACCGTTTTCGCGGATGGACCCTCAATACTTCGACCACCTATCATACTAATAATATAAAAGCGAAAGTTTTTGAGTGTGTTTGTATGTTTGTTGCCTCTTCACCCTCTAATAACTAGATCGATTTCGATGAAATTTCATATGGAGGTAGCTGACACCCTGGATTAACACATATACTACTTTTAATCCCGAAATAATGTTGCGGGTAACACCGCGAGGTGCAACTAGTAACATATATCTTCAAAACCTAAAGAAACCAGAAACCAAATTATCTCTACTACACCTCCACTTACCATTTTAGGGTTACAAGCATGACATTGAAGTAATAATTAGCGCGCGTACGTGACTAAGTTGCGCATAGACATCAATTTGTAACAATCTCCCGTCCAACGAGGCTCGGAGAAGGGGCACAATGTTCCCTACGTGCCTCAAGACGCGGACAAAGGATTACTTCACTTAAATTATTATAACAACATGTAGCTTCTAGCCCTTTGTATTAAATACAAGCAGAGTAAAATGATGAAACGGTAAGAACAAAGCTGTAGGCTATTCAACAGAGGGGGTTTACAGACTATTTAGACTTAGGGCAGCTTATTTAAGTCTCACTTGACACACATCATCATCAGCCCTAAGACGTTTACTGTTGAACAAAGGCCACCCCCTAAGAGTAGGGGGGGGCGGTTTTGCCAAAATCCCCACTCTTGGCAAGCGGCTTTAAATCGCAGTGTTAGTGGTGAAGTTACAGAAGACGCTGCTGCCCATCTTCTGGATTTTGCCTTAGTCGCCTCTTACGACACCCACGGCAGGAAAGGGGGTGGTCAATTCTAGGCCGGATACCACTCGTCCCTTGATGCACACGTAAATGTTAAAAATGACACTACCAATTTGCTTTTCTACTAGCAGCCTTAGTGATGTTGACAACCTATTTGTTTAGCTATGAAACAACGCTTCATGTTTTAGGTACGTAATACATCTTCTGTAATCGTTAATTTTGACATAGGTGTATAACGTTGGCAGACTGTTTGAAACAACGCCCTTAGACCACTAACAAACAAGACTACAATACAATCAATAAATTAAAAGTATATGCGCAAAACAGTAATTAAAACAAAATAATAAACTGATACATCATATTAACAAACTTATGCTCCACTCAAAAAATATTTTGTTTTTCAGCTACTAGGTACATTACCTGGAACTCGGTTGTTTAAAAGTTTAAAATTCACTAACTCTCGTTAGTTTATGAAAATGTGCTTCTTATTTACCACAGGGACAAATAGTAATACATTAAATGAGTTAACCTTTACGCTACTCAACCCACCTCTTACAAGTAAAAAGTTAGTTTAAGATTTTGCAGTTATATTTACTCCATCTTAATATATTATGTACAGTTCCAAATACCTTGAGTCTATAGTAAATTGCTTGTATGTCTTCGAATCTCCCAGAGGCCAATATAAAGGGGCCCCCTATTACGTAGTCTGATAGCTGAATACGTAGTGAATCTTGACGGAGTGCTTCGTTGGGGTTCTAATACACATTTCTTTGAGACACAAAGGAATTCACTATGGAGTGTAGTGATCACCTACAGGATGGTAAATCAAATTATGCTTTGTTTATGTCTGTTTAGATTTCAGCTGTCAAGATTCACTTACAACACTAAGATAATACGTGTATTTTTTTTTTTATTAAACACTCTTTATATTTATATGTTATCCAATAGCTCAAAGAATAGATTTAAAAAGGAAAATTAATTGTGTGATCCAAGTTTTTGATGTTTATCTCGAGTGTGAGTATATTTCATGTTTGTGGAACGCAGTCATGGTACTGGAGAAATTACCATGAGAGAACTAATGTTGCCAACGTTTTTCCGAAAAAAAGTTAAGAGCGTTTGGTTACCTCCTAATCTGTTAAAATTTAATTACGTGACGAATAATTCCATACCAGTTCTGTTTTATTATTTAGTTATATAAAAAACATTCATAAGCTTCACACAATCTACATAATTTGAGCAATCAAAATATGTATTAACATAAAAAACCACCTACAAATATTACCCACGTTTCTCTCACGTACAATTGGAAAGTCCTATTTCAATCTCGTTAAATGAATGTCAGCATGTCCCGCCTCTTCACTAGCACACGAGCTATGCATGGATCGAATGTACCCCACTTTCTATTCAGACTGTAGTAAGTCATGAGGCCAAGCCACCCTAATTAAGGCTCAACGACGAACTAGTTATTGGTTAAGGAAAGTAGCATTTAGTTGTTACCAATGATATACTATGGACATTTCAAGAGTATGGAAAAATATATTGTAGTGAAACGATATTAAATCAGATGAATTTGTGCATGTTATATTTCATGATGATGTTCATTTCATTTGTCAAATGTTAAATGCTATAGGAATCATTTCCAATGATTCTTATGCTCATCCCAAAGGATGTTTAGCTATCAAAAGCGTATTATAAACTATAATATCTATCAAAATAAAAAGGTCATTCATAATCACTGTTGTTATTAATTTTCCTACTACCCCAGAGTATTAACTACATTCTATAAACTATTTAAATTTCATAACCGTACAAGATCACAATTTAGATCCTTGTTACACCAACAGCCGGGTCGAGTTGGTCATTTATCTTGCTAAGCAACTGTCAAGCCCCTACCAGTTGCTAAGCTTTATATAAGCCTTCCTTTTTGACGTATGCATACAAGTACTCCCCATATGTAAGATGGTTGTGTAGCCTATACAAAAATGTTATCAGCCTACAAAAGACTTTTTCAATGCTAATGCTATACGTACATTCATAACGGTACATATTTATTATCTTTTTTTAGTACTTACATTCTTGATTGGAATCATCATGGCAGAATCATTTTTAAGAAACTATTTGGTGTATTAATAAATCTCATACAATTCAACTGATATCATCTTGAAATTAAAAATATGCCAGCTCGTTCTCTAGTATTTTTCACATGTTAAACACGTGAAATATGTATTCGAACCAATAGGTATGTACTCAAAATATCTCGTTTACAACACATCTAAATATTCTCTGTTTATATCTTCCAAGAGAACTTTCTCAAAGTGTGATAAGCGCGTAATGTACCTAATTAGGTCTGTAGCTAAACCGACCGGATTCTAATTGCTAAACTCAGTGTCAGCAATCGTAGGGTTGCGGTCGAAAGCCTGTTGGGGGATGAACTTGATTATTTTTGTAGTTACCTAAATGTTTAAATAGAATATAGAGAGGTCAATGATATTGTATTCCGAGTATTGTTTGGTAGACGCAGATAAACCGCTAACGTACAGATTAAATATAAACACAAAGCCGCGTCTAGTTACTAAAAGCTGATTCAAATTCTGCTAAGTAAAGGCTAGATATTAATTAAATTGAATCGGTGGTACATAATAATATTCGTAGCACAAAATATTACAAAACAAGTTAGGAAACTAGTATTTATTTTAGTATGTATACCTAGGCAGGCTGTCGTTCATTGCGGCGTTCTATGGGGAGACCTTTGTTTAACAGTGGACGTCTTTCGGCTGATGATGATAATACCAAGGCAGAAGAGTACTAATTGCCTTTCCGTATTTTGCCAGATTAGTCCCATAGTAACAGAAACAAGCCTATAGCCATTTATCGGATACAATTATTGCAAACCCAAACCTACAAACGGCAACCGAATAACCGCAGCATATTATGCATTTGAATACGGTCATTTTGACAAAATATTCGCTCTATTAATGCTAAAATCAGTTTATAACGTAGGTCTACCCGTTCTTACAGCTAAAAAGTAACGATAAACATGATTTTTGTTCACAATGAAATAACGAAAAATGTTATCTCAAAAAATGATGTACATTTCAAATAAAACGGAATCGAAGCCGCGGGAAAAGGTAGTATAGCTGGCGGTTACTTAACACTCAAACATCCAGTTCTATTGTTCCACTTGATCGGTTGTATCCGTCTATTGTGTCATAAACTTTGGAAGTTAAGGCCCTTGCGACTTCTACAGAACACAATTACGCTTTGTTACTCTCGTTCATAGAAAAAACTTTGCGTAAAGCTTTATTTCTTCCCCGTTTACTTTTGCGAATGTTTGAACAAATTACGACATTTTTGTTTGGCCTTTTTTGTTTTGTTGTAACAATATCAGATTATAAATACAAGTTTTTCTTACTGAAGTACCTGTATAACATCACACTTTTTGTGTGTTTGTTACCTCTTTACGGTCACACAGCTGGACTAATATTGCTAAAATCTAGTATGGAGGTAGCTGAAACCCTGGATAACATAGGTTACTTTTTATCCCGAAAAAATGTGGTGGGTAACACAGCGGGGCGCAGCTAGTAATTGAATAAAGTGTTTTGTTCAGCTGAAGTGCGAAACGAAGGAATATATTGGTAATGTCGTCTCGACTCATTGGGCTTATAGTTGCAAATGGGATTGTTGAACGCGAAAACTTGAGCGCAAAATGTTACCAGTTCTTTCTTTTAAGTAAAATCATATTGTAATCTTTGTAAGTGTCTGATTCACTCCCTTTACTAAAGAACTTCCAGCCTTTGCCTTTGAGAAAACCTGCGTGATAAATATCAATAGGCAAATATGTTAAATCTTATGTTGTTATTTCATTTTATAATTTAACTCAAAAAGGTACAACATAGCAATATAAGTTAACGAATTTTATTACTCATTAAGAACAATACATAGTTCACTTATAAGCTTAAAAGGCAATATTCTTAACAAACATAATAAAAGCTATAACCAATCAATTTTCATAAACCAATTATCAGAATATCGGTTAAAACGAACATTGGTTTATCATAAAAGCAGGCGCCGGGTATAATCTCCACAATTCCTCCTGTAATATCGCGCAGTAGCCGAGAGAGTAAAATGCCGGTATTATTGGAAAATGACATTGTGGCCAATCAGAGCATTAGTTCTCATAGAAAATGTGGCCAGTTCACCGCTTACGTTATTAGCATTTTAGCGGATTATGCCAAAACGCATTCTGTATGAGGTTAATTCGATTAGTTTTTGATATATTTTTGACAAAATTATGCCATAGAGTAGCTGGTAACTTTCCTACTGAGTGCTTGGCTAAGGCCTCTTTACATACAGTAAAGGAGACAGCATTGATTACGATCTACGATAATTAAATCGACCTGATTAGCGCAGTGGCTAAGCGATTGGACTGCTGCGCTAAGGGTCGCGGGTTCGATTCCCGCACGGGGCAAAACTTTGTGCGAACCACAGATGTTTGTCCCGAGTCTGGGTGTTAGTGTATGTGATATTTCATGTTTGTGAAACGCACCCACGACACAGGAGAAAATCCTAGTGTGGGGCGACATTTAAAAAAAAAAAAGAAAAAAAGAAAAGAAAAAAGAAATCCAGCCGTGATATTACAAAGACCACTTATGAACTTACTTCTAAATCTGCGGTGAGATTCAACACTAGCGCCACCAAACGATGAGTAGCGAGGTGAGATTATGTTTGTGTTTATGTGAATAGCATAGCTGGTATCAGTGCTTTCTTTTAGCGTTTAAAAGTCATATTGATATATGCTTTACATAATATGTATTACTTGCTGCGCCTTGCGGTGTTACCCGCTACATTTTTTCGGGGTAAAAAGTAGCCTCTGTGTTAATCCAGGGTGTGAGCCTCCATATGAAATTTCATCAAAACCGGTCTAGCCATTTGAGCGTGAAGAGGTAACAAATATACAAACGCACTCAGAAACTTTCTCCTTTATTATATTAGTGTGATATACCTCTAACCACTATATACTATTGTATAATACGCGTGCAGCGTATTGTGCCAAATGTCACCGAGCTTATGGTTAATTATATTAGCTCCCGAATTAAGTTAATCAACCCAGATTCCTATTGATGTGTGTTGGCGTCGGTGTACGAAACGGGCCGTGTGGCGTTCATTTATTATTATATTATCAATTCAATGAATTATTTTTTTTAATTTAGATGTTTTAATTGAAA
Source organism: Abrostola triplasia (assembly GCA_946251915.1). Lineage (NCBI taxonomy): Eukaryota > Metazoa > Arthropoda > Insecta > Lepidoptera > Noctuidae > Abrostola > Abrostola triplasia. The sequence continues at coordinate 3,816,949 of OX276425.1, forward strand.
TGCTGAACAAGTTTGTGTAGCTATTGACGTATCTCATGCTTTTACACAAATTATAAACTTAACATTATTAGAAATTCAAACCTCGTAATCCTTGTAATAAAATAATATCTATGTGTGTTATCCAATCTAACCTTAACGACGAAACGAGTTGGAGTGAAATTAGCACATGAGAGCATAAACTGGATAAGTAATATAATTATTTCCGAAGGATACCAATAAAATTGCGAACAACTTCTAGTAGATAAGAAAATAATTCAATGAAGTAATATTGTGTGACTATCAATGGATATTTCATTCTAAATTCAAACCTTCAATGCTCAGCTACTATTACAGGTTTCTATTGCTCAAACGCATACGAAGTGGGAATAAGCTGTCAAAGTAAACAAACATTCGAATTTGGAATGTCATCGATAACAGCGCGTCGGATTCACGAGAAGTGATGGAATGATGAAAGATTTATGATGGCTGTTCAATATAAAGGAACGAGATAAAGCTGCGGAGTACTTCGTGTTATCACTTTTTTGTCGATATTCGTAAAGAATAAATTGCTCACTGAAATTGTGTACACTAAAGTTTCGAAGATATTAAGATGCGGAAAGGTCTTAAGTTCTTCATGGTTTAAACTAAATATCAAATTGACGGTTCTTAAGCGTTTGTTAATATTATTAAATAGAAAACTTTTTATTATTTTTCATATTATTTTATTACAATTTTATTTTTTTCTATGGGTTACTAAAAATATTTTTAAGTGAATAACGTGTATTAAGGGATTCCAATGAAGATCGAAAACACAACGAGCATTATAGACGTAATTATAAATATTTCGTGGTGTGCACATCCATTTACTTTGATATAATATGTAGGACACATTGAAAATATTATAATTAAATTAAATACATATTTAATATCAACAATTAGCGCATCAAATTTATTGTAATTAAAGCATATGCAAATTGTTACTAACAAAATTGGACTGTACTTGTCTGAAATAAAGAATTATTATTATTATTATATGCTACAGGCCTTCCTTATTTTGTTTGCTCTAGTTAAATAAAAATTCTTGTCGTCATTTTAACAAGGAGCGGAAGAAAGATATTATCTTTTGCTTACTTATTATGTCTCCAAGAAATCGATAAAGGAATTCAATATTACAAAAATTAAAAGGCAAAAATGCTTCATCGTTCCACCAACAAAGTAATTTATCCCGTCCCTTATTGTATAATTATTTTGCAAGGGCAACGCAATTTGTATTTCATTTCCGCGTTCAAGATCATGAACTCCAGAGCTTCAGAATACAAATTAATCTCAATTTGAGAATAAGGAATGTTGGGGTTCGGCTCGCAGCAAAGAGTAAGCTGGTCTATTTATCTTGGGAAGAAACGGCTTAAACAAAAGGTCCTAATCAGGTCCGATGAAATAAGACCGCTTATGGGGCTGCTTCTATAAACGCTAATATAAACGCTAATGGCTACGGTACCTTTTTTGTACTCCCAAATATAAATTGGCAAGCACTGGAACTTATGGTACAAAATAAGGAAATCTGCAAATGTAAGTTAGGTGTTCGGATTCATCCTCTTAAAAGAAGAGCTAAACCCTATACTGCCGCGCCTATAAACATCAAATGTGTAGTTGGTAATCGTAGATTCCAACAGATAATACCTGACGTCACCCTTAAGACGTATTTATATTTTTTGGCCAAAGAATTAGCATTGCCATTCAACGTGGCAATGCTGCCAGTCTTTTGGGTACGTTACCGGTTGACATCGATGGGGATGAACTCTTTGATGCTTTTTAACTTTTTATTTTTGTATATATTGTTTTAATTTTGTATTAGAATTAAGTTGTAAATATTTGTAAAATAGTATGTTGTAAAATAAAATAAATAAAAATTAAGACGTAAATATTAAAAGGGAACTTGACATTGATGGATGCGAGCAGTGATACGGTGGCTCAGTTGGCAGAGCGGCGCCACGGTACGGCGGCTGTCGCGGGTTCGAGTCCCGCTCGTGTCCATCATTTTTCAAGTTTCCCTTAATCAATTTAAAAATCAAATGTGTATTTTAATCTTGACAGGATTTTTTCGATATTTTGTTAAGAACTCAATCGGCTAAAAATATTTATTTGTAGTACTGGTAAACAACTTTCCACTGAATCGAGAGCATGCTCTAGTGCGCTATTACCAATTCAACCAGAGTCGTCACTTGTTCTCTGTAATTTTCGCGATTTACCGTTCAGAATAAATGATTGGTCGATAGCAATGTTCATAGTCTATAGCAAAAATAATACCTATTACCTTTAGATAACATAAACACAAAAACAGTAAACTATAAAGTCGAAATTTTATATAAAGTACTTTTACATACATCACAGAAACCACGAGTTTCCACTTGATACGATCCCGGCTTAGCTTTTTTGTCGCATTCACTCTTAAATATGTCCCTAATTAAGGATGTTCTAGTAAATAACCAACTGAAGATCGATAAGAAGCATGTTTCTGGAATGTTATGCGAGTGACTGATGTGAATATTGTATTAATTCATAAGTAAAGCGTATTATATATTTTATGCTTACGGCCAATTCAACGAAGAATTATCTACATAACACACTAAAATACGCCTTATAGAAATTCCAAGTATTATTGCAGGATAAACTTTTGTTAAAACTATTTTTAGATCAAACTCACCTCAGAATTCAAGGGAAGCGTAATCTTGTTGGTTGTACGTAGGCTTGAAAGTCAACGCAGTAAGACAACAGTGGACTACATAATCCGTTGCTTAAACGAGGATTTCATGCCGATGTAATGCATAACCACTCTTAAGCAGTGCAATTAAGGTTGCAAATTGATTGTACTAAACATAGTGGTTTAATGGAGAATAGTACGGCCCTATTAGGAGTTTGGATGGTCTGCATAATGCATTAGTACAATATTTAGTCAACGTTCTTAATTCGATGTTTAGGTTTCCTTTTCCTGTTTAGAATAAATTCTTCTACTAATTGAATGATCTAACATTTTGATACTTCATCTGTTTACTTACACATATTATAGTTGACGACCTCTTTGACTGGTGACTAAGCGATTGAACTGCTGCGCTTTGGGCAGGGGTTGCAGGTTTGATTCCAGAACGGGACAAAAAATTGTGTGATTTTACATGTTTATGAAAACGCACCTACAATACAAGAGAAATTCCTAGTGTTTTTAATACTTGTTTATAGTGTCTATGTATTCGATTTCATTCGAATTTTTAAATTGCTTTTTAAATTTTAATGAAAAAGTAAATGTTTCCCTGCGTGTCATGGAAAGTGCGATTGTGACTTGTTCCAGCTCCCTTGATACGCTTGACCCGTATTATGCAAATGCTTACAAACCAATTAAAATTCCAAAATATTCTAACCACGATCTTCTTTGTATAAGTGGACGCGATGCACATTCAATACCAATGTTATTACTCATCAGAACGAAAAAAGCAGTGATAGCCGAGTGGTATGACCGTTGGACTGCTAGCTAGCTGGTCGCAGGTTCGAAACTCCGGCACATACCAATATCTTTTCGAGAGAATTAGATACTGTCGATCTACATTAGAATAGAATAAATATATTTATTTGCATAAAAACATGGTATATAGAGATATTATAACAGTAAGAGAACATACATGTATCGCATAAAATTAAAGCATGCAATTTTTATTTTTTTTTATTGCTTATTTAATTTATTAATGATTTCCTAGAGACTAGATACCTACTAGCTGTGTCGTAGGTGCGGTACACAAACATTAAGACTCGGTACATATATCTGTAGATCGTACAATTATTTGTCCCGTGCGGAAATCGAACCCGCAACCCGTAATTTAGATGCACATTTAATACCAATGTTATTACTCATCTGAACAAAACCAAAACTTTATGTACCTATTAATTTTATACCAACACCCGAACCCTTGATCTAATAAAACGGGAGTTATGACCGGGGTATTGCAGAATTTAATCTAAAGTCAAAAGACGTATATCCTGCGTACAGATAAACCCAACGATATAATAATGGGCCTAAAGTATTTGAATAACTAGTTATTTATGTATGAGCACGTTCGTCGAAATATATTGGCGTCAAATTTGGCCTGAAATTATTGTATTGTAGGTCATCTAAGAAAGTTTTTGTGGACTGCATGGCCGGACGGTTCACTTCATAATGCTACCCATTTATAACAAAGCTTTTATTTTTTTTTTAAAGAATAACGTCGTTTCCCTGTAGGAATTGTCTGTGTTGTAGGTGCGTTTCACAAACATGATATTATACCACATACGCTTACACTCAGATTCGGGACAAATATCTGCGGAACACACCATTTTTTTTCTCGACCTGGAATTGAACTCGCACCCCCTAGTTCAACAGTCAAATAGCTTAGCTATTGTGCCAATCAGGTCGTCTTGTTATACTATAAACGCCTGTACCAGAGCTATAAAACTCGTAAGATCTATTCATTCAAAACTAAAACTAAGTTGAAGTAATAATTCGTGTTACTACATCGCCGTAGCGGTTTCCCAAACTTAAGCCGAGCTTGTTGCTAGTTTAGAAGGCCATATAAATTTCAAGTGTATAAATTAATTATAATGACTACAATTGAAAATTGAACGTAGAACCTCTTTGATAGCATTTTTTTTAAATATATAATGCAAACAAAACGAAAATATTGTTTTATTTGGTTTGCAACGTATTTGAGGACTGCAACGTATTTGGTAAATACTAGATACATCAATAGATGTTTATAAATGTAGGTCTAATTAATACTAAATAACTTTCATATGATTAATTATTCTCTCCTACATGTCTAGCGGCCAGCCCCTCTTATCAAATTAATGTCACTCCACCGCCACCACGATATTAATTAGCAGATAATTTAAAATCGATTATCGAACTCGGATTATAATTAAAATTCGAACGCAACGCTAATTTGGCGTAGAATGACTTGGCGGAAAACTCGCCAAGTATTTACCGAGCGGCCAAGTTTCCGATATTTACCAAGGCCTTTGCCAAACTCCTTATAATTGTCGGGTGTTTTTGTAAAAAGCCATTGTCAACAGCTGGTCTCTTCGTTCCTAATTTGAAAACTGCACGGGTATTTTTTTTATTCGGTTTAAAAAGAAATGAGACCTGGTTGTAATTGGCATTTACTTTTTAGCACCGACATAAGGAAGAAGAGGTGCTGCATAGTAACGTCTAATTGTGCTGCATTAAGTGAAGTGCCTTCATTAAAATAAGAGTCTTATTGTATGATGATGATGATGGTGTTGGTTTAAATTATACTCCAACTATATACAAATATAAGGAATATTGCAACTCGGTTTTCTCTTACGCAAGTATCTAAGATAAACTACTTTAATAAACATAACTATACTTCAAATCATGTTTTCTTATTGTTAATAAAAACAATATATTAATTACATTTTTAAATCAGAATTCCCAATTATGCGGATTAAATATTGCACTTATCTGTATAATATAAACATTCCCCAATACCGACAGCACGAGCATCGATAACTTTAATCAGGATTATTGTTAAGCCCCGATGCCCCGGCTACATGACGTGACCGGAGTGAGAATAATCCCCGAAAACGCATTATGACACTTTTCCGCCACAAACTTTACAACAGTGCACGTTTAAATTAAAGCTCGCCATTTACATCTTAAACGGAAAACCTATGAAATACGTATCATACTCAATCAAAATTTCTCAAACTTCATAATTATGTGAGCTACTGAATAAACAAAATTGGTTTATGAATATTTATGACTTAAAATTTATTACATACCAGCAATTAAAGTTTGAATCCGTTACGTAATTTTAAAACAAAAAGTTTATATTACGTCAATTAATATTTTCATGCAGTACTGGCACGCGACAGTGTCACACAAAAATTATCAATTCTAATTTTAAATAGAGATCGATTCGGAATGATAAGCTCGACGCGGGACTAGGCTGGCGATGTAGCCGACACGCCACGGGGCGCGGGCGCGCGCTCCGACTGACGGGTGGATACTGGATGCTGGCTTTGCCGCAGGAGCCTGCGTCACAGCCACTGGACCTCGACACCTTTTTGCGGGACCCTAATTAATAACCAGGCGTGACGCGGACACGCTCGCCACCAAATCTCTTTCAGTACTGAGAGCGGGTCTTTTAGCTCGAATTGTTAATGAAAGCGATTCTTGGCAGCTTCTACAAATAGCCGCGTCGTAATTCAGGGTGCGCGGCCGAACGACAGGCGTCTCGCGGCGCGCCACAGACTCCTTTTGTACTGTAATTTATGCAAAATAGCACGCCGCTGAATTTTTACGTGACTTCCCACTGTATTGCAAGTTGATTTTATGTGCAGTGTCAAATTAGTTTAACGGCATAGGATTTTTTTATTTAAATGGATAAGAAGTTGGCGTTGTTTTTTATCCATTCCTGTATTGGGGCTAGATTAATATTTAGAAAATGAAATAAATGTAACTTTTACTTGATATGTAAGACGAGCTTTAATTTAATACCTAATAGTATTTTTTTTATATTTGTAAAAATCTCTATCCAAAAAGCGTAAAACTCAATAAATAAATCAGAAAACTTTCTTACCAAACTTAATCAAAATCGAATGAAGCTAAGGACAAAACGGCTAAGAAATAATACACTTTCGAAAACGCCAGGCGCCTGTCTAGTACTTGATATAATATACTTTAATAACTATGCGAAGACATTGCCAAATCTCGATACAAGTTACAGAATTTTCTTCGTCCTAACGATATATACGATAGCATAAATCCGCCCAGAGAATAAACTTACAATATTTCCATGATTAGTTTGACTTAACAGGCACATAATTGAAATCAAATAAATATACTTCAATAATGTAAGAAGGGGTTTTTTATAAATTAACACACCCAAGAATATTCAATACTATTGTGAATTATTCAGTCTAACACACTACGTTAGCTGTATATGTGTCTATTTTTTTTCTTACAATTCACTAAGCGTAGTAATATACAAGTCTATCTAATTAACCTCCTTTATAAGTCGCTGTTAAAATGTAATAATATTCGTACTATACTGCATACTTGCACAACCTCGATAAGCAAGCACTAACATATAAATTTTAACCTTCACTCTCTAGTTCCACCTTTTTGGGCAGTTCCATTTGCATCGCCGTTTCTTGAAATAGAAGTCGTCTATCTATATGACACAAGCAGACTGCACTCGTACGTATAGAGATAGTTTGACCAAATCTTTTCGCATTTCTAAGTTAAACATTTTTAAAAGCATAGATCTTCCACTAGGACTTAAGGTTAAAAATCAGACTCACACACACTGCTATGTTGAAGTTTGTTAGGTTTAAACTGAAGATGACTGAGATAATGTAGTAGCTGTTTGAACCTTTTATACAATGGTTACAGTTAGTAATCGTCTGGCAAATCTGCTAAAAGCACAGATATAGATCTACATAGATAACGCAAGTATCACGATTTGTATTGAAACCAAGCGTGCCGACTTTTTAATAACTATTGTGACGTCACAGCCAAAATTTAGTGACGGGAAATCCAAACCGATTCAAAGACACCGATGCCGCCGATCCCCATCCGCCCAGCACGATTCAAACGATTCAACTGGAGCCGTCCGCTATGATTTTCTCGCTCATACTCATACATTTAGCGGCGACCAACCTAGACGCTTGGTCGGGGTTCGGACACGCGAAGTACATGCATTTGCGTTATCTATGTAGATCTATATCTGTGGCTAAAAGGTTGTTTAGTGTTTTACAATCTTCGTGAAATCAAACGCAAAAGAAGTATGCCAGGATCGTAGCAAATGGAAATCCGTGGTCTCTGCCTACCCCTCAGGGAAACAGGCGTGACTTCATGTGTGTGTGTGTGAAATCAAACGCGGGCCCGATGGATGTCCATAATCATACCACGTGACCTACCAGCGATAAAATGAGGTTTCAAGGATTACGTGTCTAACGTTTGTATGTAATCATCCTAGTTTTTATCAATGTTATCTACAATTACACAAAAACTTATACATTGTTTTTCTTCACTAAAACAGTGATCGATTTTCCAGTTTAATTCATTGTAAGTACGAAAACAGTTTCCTCGGACATGACCACCGTTCGGTGTCGGTGTCTTTGTTAGAGACCGCTGTTGATCCTGGTCTTACAAGAGTAAAGGCTGATTTATGCTGAACCGTGCCAAGCTCGTACTAAAGCACAGACACTTGGGAATGCAAAATTATTGTAACAGACATTTTGGATGAACATAAAGTCTCCGTTCTCATGCCGACGACCGATGCAACTTGGACGTTACGTTGAGCATAGTCAAAATTACAACGATTTATTTACGTATCGCGATAAAAGTAAATCAGTTCGTTCGATAAATAATAACAGTAGGTATTGTATAGGCTTACAGGTGGTTTAAACTCTGACACGTTGTTCGTCGACCATAATATGATAAGAAGAAGAATAAGTAGGTATTGTTTATTTAATTCAAATTTAAAAATTTACTCCCAGAAATATGGTGTTCAATTCATTGTACAGGAAACTGAATTTCATAGTATCCTTTGTTATGTTTTTATGAAACTTTTGCTGTAATTATTTCGACGTTAATTTCGTATCCGAGAAGCAACTCTACGCCGCTGAAAAGACATCGACTGGACGCTCGTACTCCTATCAATGCAAACCGCTGCATTCAAATACACACTCTCATAAAACAGAATAAAGTGCTAAAGATACGAAACCAGATTTCCTGTGACGGAGAAATATGATGAAAACATCTATACGTTATGTTATCCATCACATATAATATACGGAGTATTATATACATGTAACACGAAAATATGTAGGTAGGTATGGAGTATATGGCTCTAGGCGTTTTGTTACCATACACAGGATATTAAATCCTTGTTATTACCTTATTCTTAAGCCACCATAAGCCACCTTCAACGCTTTATACTAAGGGTATTTTAGCAATATTTTGCACATCTTCCGGCATTATCTTAAGGCTTATGCGCGGCTTAGTGTAACGGGTTTTTTTGTCTGGTTAAGCTCGTCAGTATACATGGAAGGTAGGTAAGTAAGCATCAGTAAGATGAACGAATAGGTTTATTCTTAAATAGGGTTTTGTGGAATACCAAGATAATTACATACATAATGTTAATAATAAGTTCGTATGGTTACTATACAGACATAAAATAAATTATAATAGCTATATAAATAAATTTGAATAGCTTCATGACAGCAACTGCTTAAATTTTTAATCTCATGGATAAATACCTACTCTGGGCTCGCTAATTTCTTTGACGGGCGAAATAATAGTTGCTTCTTTGGGTAAAAAGGTATATAATATTAATAAGTATTTATAGTTCAGTACCCTTAGCGCGAATATTATACAATTTCCTCACGTATTCGAGTTAACTATTCTATAGGCAAAAATATTCGTGCTAAGGCCACTGTTCGTATAAGTAACGTTTTCGTATTTTTTTTATTAATGTTCTATATTCAAATTTCTGGTTATGTGGCCAGTGTATTGGTATGTGCGTGTAGCAAGCAGCCAACGATGAGGCCCACGATGAGATTATTATTAACAATTCATCACACTATTTACTAAACCAAACTACCTCTTCTAAACTTAGCAATTGTTTAATGGATTACTAATGTTCCGGTTAACTAAAACTCAGTTTAATTGTTCATATAGCGCACGAGCTTAACCGCACTTTAGTAGAGCCGGATTCAATCAAACTCGTACTGAAACACACAAACATCGGCCGTTCCGAACATCGCGTAGTAAAGTCTAACACATAACATAAATATATTGTGTTGAAACTGTTACAGTCGGGTAAACGTGTCCACAGTACATAAGGTCATCGTGGTGTTGACTAGAATCGATCGTGATTAGATAGTTTTAATACTAGATCGGGTATATCTACCATGAGTTCTTGTGTTTTTAATTTATACTCGAAAACGTTTATTTCTTTGGCAATGACCACATATTATCCTTCTAGACTTTTTGACCGCCTTGTTTGTCTAGTAGTGACTGCCTCGTTGGTCTAGTGGTCGCTAAGCGCGACTGCTGAGCATGAGGTCCTGGGTTCAAATCCCGGGTCGGGCAGTGTTACTGGGTTTTTCCATTAGGTAGCTCTCATTAGCAGCACGGAGTTTGGATTTGTGCCCGGTTAATGGCAATAGGCTCGCCCCCTATGACATAAGTAGCTAAAAACATAACTGGCGAAATGTGAGTGTACTATAATTATGTGCACCTCTGCCTACCCCTTCAGGAAATATAGGCGTGATGTTATGTTATGTTATCCTCCTAGAATTAATGCTATGAACTAAAATCAGTATACCTACTGTCAGCCGATAAGCCCGTTTTTTAAAACTTCGCGGTATTTACTTTTGTTACTGACAGTAGATACAATGATGATCAACTAGTAGAATAACACGTTTGGGTGCTTGTTAGAAATATCATCTAAAGTGCGTGAAAAGCACAAAAGCCTCATTTATCCTCAAAACTATACTATAAGTGATATTTGCATACATTTTGTCCCGAATAAAACGACTATTCAAAACACAATCTCTGTTAGTTAGTCACAAATATTTGTTTTGGTCATCAAATGATATAGAATGATCGAAGCTTACAAATAAATACCGAAGCCCAAAAATATGATTAATACCATAAACCAGCTTACTATAATCCGGCTTTGCGCAACTATTTGGGGTGTATAAATACCCGAGCGCGGTCTCTGCGTGGCCCTATCACAGTTTAAATTAATCGTCCAGAAGTGTGTAGCTGCGATTATGTTGTATTTATATATCTTCATGCCTGAAGTTCACAAAGAGATAGGCAGAGGTGGCTTAATGGTTTTTTGCCCGAATTTGCTAGACTTTATACCGTAAATGTTAGGTTTTTTAGCGTTTATAGTGCTTAGTTAGTTTAATTAATTAATGCTGGGCAGTATTAGTGAATGGTGTGTTAAAATTATAAAACTTGTAAGATATATTGATTGATATATTTGACGACCCGATTAGCGCAGTGGCTAAGCGATTGGACTGCTGCGCTAAGGGTTGCGGGTTCGATTCCCGCACTGGGCAAAACTTTGTGCGAACCACAGATGTTTGTCCCGAGTCTGGGTGTTAGTGTATGTGAATATTTCATGTTTGTGAAACGCACCTACGATACAGGAGAAATTCCTAGTGTGGGGCGACGTTTAAAAAAAAAAATTAATAACGGCAAGAGCTCACGATGTTTCTGCAATTAAAACTAGCCTCCAGTTGTCCTTTTCTATGGTACACGTTATTTACACATCAGACATTACGTTTATTTCGTGTAGTAAGATTAGGTTAATACAATATTTAGACAGAGAGGACTTTAATAGCTATTAATGTTGTATACAACCCAATCAAAAGCGTATAGCTGACAGTCTCTGTTTTTTTTTGCTACCCTGGAATGTCCCACAGCTGGGCAAAGGCCTCCCTACTCACTTTCCAAATCTCCCTGTTACCATCAGCCAGCGACCAGTCACCTTAAAAGTTTAAAATAAAATATAAATTTATTTATTGCAGTGTTCCCTGCTAAAGAGTGTTAACCACTGAGAGCCTGTGCTGATCATGTTGTTTACTATTATTATAACAACGTTACTGCTTTATATCATAACACAAAATAAAGAAAGCTTTTCTTATTATTTTCTCAGTTAAACGCTTGTCTCGTGTTCAAGTAACTATTGTCCCTGAGGCTTTCATTTTATGAGTGTTTACTCTCTATACTTTCTTTTCCCTTTGATACTATCAGGTAAATATACTACACATATATGTATTATATAAGAAGGTATATACGACGTCAGAAGTTATTGTTTTTGTTGTAGTATTACTCTCACAAACATTCGGACTTGGCACGATTATTACGAGCGTAAACTAAACGTGTGTTTACGTAAAGCATCCATCCATTACTCCTCTAAACAGGTGAATGTCTCCCACTGCGCCGCATTAGTCGCGACTACTATCAATAACCGCATTTACGACCTTTTTAAAACCCATCATACGTCATTCCAGTCCCAGTGCAGCTATAACGGACTTGGGACTAACCGGCCAGTACAGAACAAACTTTATGCAAAACGAACGGCCCCAAATGACCAAGTTTAGAACTTATCGGACCGTTCGCAGCTCCGAATATAAATACGATAGAAGAAATTCCCCGATTCCGATTGTAATACTGGTGTAAGTGTGAATTATTGCCGCTCCGTATGTAGGCAGCCTATAAATCTGGTTGAATAATCGTTTGTTATCAAATAAGGAATATTTCACGTTGGTTCGTTGTTTTTAGACTAATAGTTTGTTGTTCTTTTTCTCTACGTTTTTGGCATATTGCCGAGTTTAGCCATTACTTTAAGGATACAGTAAGTTGGGAGGGAGTTTTATGAAAACAATTTTGTTTTTCTACCTAAAAACCGTCGTAATAGGCGGCCCGTATGCAATAGGCTCACAGATGAACAGCAAAATCTAGATGTAAAGACTACAAACAAAAAAGATCACCTCTGCATACCTCTTTGACGGTAACACGATCTACGATTGCGTACACCAACTCCATATTATACGTAGTCACATTTTCTTTATCTCTCATATGATATATGCCGCCTACCTCCCTAATATTGTCTCCAGCCAGCACTAAAGACCCTCATAACAGATAACGAGACGGGACGGTCCGTTCTTAAGTGCCTTGTAAATCACGATACATTACTGTCAAACAATACCTTGCTTTACGACCAGATATGTACAAACTAATCTGTCAAACAGTACAGTTTACTGCGCGTACCAATGGTATGATATTTAAATATCTCTAGTTCGATGAACGTAGTGGTTGCGTTTAAATTAATATCAGAATTGCAATTTTGTAGTGTTAATATTTAATTCTCTAAAGTTTATTATAATGTTATATTTTACAATATGCTTAAGCTTATTTACACTTATTTACACGCTACAACCAAAATTAAAAAATATATACAAAAGGAAAAATTAAAACTAAAAATTATGCATCAAAGTATTCCTCCTCATCGCTGTCGGCTGGTAGGGTGCCCGAAAGGCTAGCGGCGAAAACCACTCCAGCCTTTTATTTTGTAGTTAGGTGTATAATGTGCCGCAATCAGAAATCACGCGTTTTAAGCACCCTTTTTTGAATGAATTTATATCACACACAATATTTAATGACTGATGGACGAAGTAGATAATAAAGACAGTAAATTTTAAATTTAAATCTAGACCTACTAAACATTTTTTAATTATAGTTGTATGTTACTTCTTCACAACTTTCTGTTTTAGATACACTAAACTGTTACTTGAAAATGAAGACAGAAGTAGTTACAGCACAAAGGCTACGCGAAGGTTTATCGCTGTGTCATACATAATGGTTGTCCGTATATCAACACTATCAGCAGGATAATTATCGTTAGCTGGACAGTTGCCCGTTTGCACAAGTGAGTTTTGCAAACACAGTTAGGTCCAAACGCTCTGATTTAGAAATGTCAACTGCGAAATATGCTTTCCCTGACATTCTAAAGCACATATTTGCTGTTGTCAGGTTTTGGCTTTCGGGAACTAGTTTAGAATATGGCTAGAGAAACATTTACCTTTATTGTAACAAGGATTGTGATGGCCCGGAGGTTTCATAAACAGAAGGTTTCAGGTACAAAATGTTTCTAGTGTAACAATGCGTGTTTTCAGTACAATATGTGCTTTAGTCTTAACTTTTGTTGATTTAGCAAGGGGCGGTAATTCATTTAATGTAACATTTGAAATAATACGAATCTGAATTCGAGGTTAATCACAATCATAACCTTCGAAATTATACATTTTTATATAATAAATAATAATCCCTTAGTATAAGGCAACTATGGCCCCATATATTCATATTTGCAATAAGTGTGTATGCGTTATTAAACCATTGCGAGTTATATAGGCTCTTTCATAGTCCATATCTCATAACTTTGACTTGTTGGAACAACGTCGACGTAGTGAGTGTAACATCAGCAAATTAATTAAATTGAACGGTGCAGTGCTCAACAAAACGTTGGATTCCACGACCGTCACCGTCACCGACGACGTCTAACTCTAATTAATACGTCGGGATACATACGGGCGAGCAGTTCGTACAGCAACAAGGTTTTAAAGCTTATGTTTCCAACTATCGACATTTTTGTATACGGAATGTAAGCATATTCGTAGTATAATATTAGCAATCACTTGATTATAAAACTTTTGAAATAATATTAGAGGCTAAGGTACTCCTAATCATCATGTGTAAAAAAGATTGGACACAAACAAAAGCTGTATTGACCTCAAATCAAGTACGTAAGCTCTGCGATCTAAAGAAGATTCAACTTTACAATAAACTGCATCTTGTTTCATTTTACACCACCAATTACTGTATTTCTTGTATTACTTTAGATATAAGAGGTAAAAAATACATACATACATAAAGTCATGTCTAGTTTCAATAGGGGTAGGCAGAGACTACGGATTTCCGTTTGCTACGATCGTGGCATACTTCTTTCACCTCATTCACACGCATCACATTCCTCATACACGCTCGTCGGTTAAGGGTACTGACACTTGACCCTTTTGAAGAACATCTCCGTTCTGATCCAAGTATGTTCGCCGAGGTCTTCAAAGTAAAACTACTTCGTATAATAAGGAAAATAACAGACTAAAAACCCAACACATGACAAGCTCGATCGAACTCACCGCCAGTGTGTCCTACAAAGGTGGGGTAAGAAATATTAGAGCAAGAACATAAATTAAATACTCCAGATTAACCAAATTTGCGTGCCGTAAATAATGGTCTGCGTCTATTCAGCCGTGAATTATTGTCTGCACACAATTAAGTGCCTGACAGCCCGGTAAGGCACATGCATACACTACATTATACACATATTAAGGCAGCCGTCTCTTTACGAACAATTAGGAGCTCACACGTTGTTTGTATTAAGTTGCTGTGAATTAAGCTAAGTTATTTTGGTACTTGACGTCTCTGACGTATTGTGGTAGTTTTTGGGGTAAAATGGGTGTGTAGTGTACTGAAATAGTGACACGTATTTTATAGAAGAAATCGTCTGATTTCGTCGTAGAAAGCCTTGCCTTTTTGTTGTTTCCACTTGATTATTACAAGTGTGGTTTATAGTGATGTATCGTCATATTGTTTAATAAAAGATATAGGTACTTAATACCATTTGTTTAGGAGGTCACGCCAATCGTCTGGTAAAGCAGTACCTAAAGCTCCTTAAGAGCTAACTACGAGAGATAAGTTCGAAAATAAAAGTTTAGCCCGTATAATCTTTATCATACCTGTAAACAATTAGACGTATAATAATGTTCCTCAAGTAAATTCTTGCTCACAGTTCAAAGTTTAAAACAGAGGAACTCAATCTTACTGTGGGTCAACATTGAATTGCAGCTCAAATCTCTGCGCCCAATACATGCATAGTTATATATTATTGATTTTATTTACAGTACCTATTGATTTTGTTAACGTTCGAAATACCACAATAACCATTTTTATGTTTCCCTGGTGCAGCCCCCTAAGCAGAGGCTGCATGGAGTCATGGAGAGCGGGAGTGTAGCAGATCTACAGATACGGATTCTCCAGTGTCCATCATCATTACCTGGGATGGCTGGAGTAAAAGGAGAAAAAGAAAATCACGTACAATGGCTCAATCAAGTGGCTAAGTGCGGAAAATGCCAAACCAAACTGTCTTCCTGGTGAGCAGAGGTGTTCTTCTTCATCAGGAGTATATTTCGCCATACATCATATTAATTTTCTTGTTTCAATAGGTGGCCTTTTGGTACAACTTATTAAACCTTACCGGGGTTATTACCGCTAACGACTCGCTTTCCCGTGGACTGGGACTGTATCCTTAATTCATCAGATATTTATAATATAAAGCCAAAATTACCGTAACTTTGCAACTCATCGTAATATATACCTTAAGTTCTCTCGTTAAGTTGGTATTAATTTACTGAGTTGAGCCAACAGAACCAACTGTCGTTTAATTATATCACCCATATCAAACTTGCCACTCTCAATTGTCGCAGTCAAACTTTAGTTACATTCCATTTTGGATCCAATTCGGCACGACAGCGACATCCGTGTCAACTCATGTCGGAGTCGAACAATTAAGTGCCTGCTGTACTATATTTCCAATCAATAGACAGGTTTGCAGTGCACACATAGATGATAGAGATAGAGAGTAGTACATACGTGCAATGAAAATATGTTTTTTATTATTATATATGCATTTGTATGTCTCTTTGGACTTCTTGCGATTGGCGCAGTGGCAAAGTCTACGTCATTATTCAATGACATGAACTTGAGTCATATCGCATAGACAAATATAATTTTAAATGAACCGCAGTGTTTGCGCTACTGATATTTAGAGATTTCGGCTTAATAACGCTGATATAAACGCAACACATACATAAAATTACGGTTCCTGCAAATAAAAACAATTCTACATTTCAAAACGTATAAAAATACACAGAAACACCCAATTAGCCTAACAATCAGATATATTCTGCCAATAATTATGTAAGGCTCCACTTTAGAATCCAATTTGTAAATGTGCATGTCAACTGACGTCACAACCACACAGCGGAACAATGGACTTCACTTCTATCATACGTCCGTCGTAAAAGGTTTATCCTTAGCACCACTGTGTGTGCAGAGAATAATGTATGAAGTTTCAACAGTTTTGCAAACCAATTTTATGGCGCGCTGGGTTCAGTTCACAAAAAGATGGATATTTTTATAAAACAGATTTAAACCTATATTGACATCGACATTGGAGAGTGCAGCTAGAACATGTATGTTCTCAGTATCAACATAATTAACTCTTTTCCGCATATCTTATCATAATGATATGATGTTATAATGTTCGTATTAGTAGCAGCATTGAGTGGATTTGTGTCTACCCTTTTACATTGAAACTGTATCAGAACTTCCGAAATTTGGGTGTAGTAACCTCTGCTATAATAATACCAGCCTATAACTGTCCCACTGCAGGGAAAAGGCCTCTTCTCGTACGGAGAAGATTTGAGCATTGATCACCACGCTAGCTCCCTGCGGGTTGGCAACCTCTGCTCTACCTTTCGTAAATAGAGGCGTAATGACATGTAAGACGTTGGTAAAGCTAACTTTTTGACTCTGAAACAAGATTAATTTTATTCTGTTTACTTTTTATTCCACACAACGACAAGAATAATAAAACGACAAAGTTATCTGTATCACACCGCTACCTACAAACCAGTCATAATTGCTCAGTTGTGTACACAATAAAAATAAACTAATATGTCTCTACTTGTAATTGATTACTGTACAATAAACCATGTCATTTTGAATGCTTTGTGTATTTTTAGTCACTAGTCCCCGCGTCACCTCACCAAACACAGGTGTAAGATATGATTTATAAACATTTAATATGTAGTTCAATTATTGTTATATATTGTACGTGTTCACCGTAACTTTTTTGTCTTGTCAGTAATAATTCAAACTAATGTACGTTTTTACGTCACTTCATCTAAAGGATTGTTAGTTATATAAATTTTGGTGTTTTTAGAGACTTATATTCAGCAGTTTTCTTCTTTTCAGATAATGGTTATTGATGAACAATAAAGCATATATAGCCTATCACATCACACTAATATTATAAAGGCGAAAGTTTACTGAGTGTATGCGATTTTTAATAAAATTTCAACAAACTCACATAGGTACTTACATCCATACATACCAACATAGCAAGTTAAATAAAAGCTTGTAAAAATGGGTACGAATGAAGAGGATTTATTCAGTTTACTGCATTAAAAAGTGACCACTCAAAAACATAGCATTCTTATGTAAGGCTACGTGAAAAATTCGTAAAATTCGTCGAAAAATTTGACAACGCGGTAATAAAGTCAAATGCAATTTTCCATACCTCCACGGGAGCGTTTCACAGGTCACTTACGTTTTCAATCGACACCAAAGTCTCTGTAACCCAAACGTTAAAACTGAGTCAATATATTTTTGCGCATACATCGCAAGTTTTGTTTACCAAAACCTTTTAAGGTTCATATAAAACCAGCATTCTATTTGGAATGAACTCTTTTTATTGGCATCATCGTATAAATATGAGTTTATTAGTTATATTAGTAGAGGCAACTTCACTACAAACTGTTATTGAAAAATAGGGTTCATTAGATTTAGATGGAGGAATACAAGCTGTCTAGATTTTACGATACTTAAGATATGCCATAAAAATAAGATAAATATTTAAACGAGGATATACCTGTAGTAACTTAAACCCATCTTAAATCTATTGACATCCGTATTTGACGTGCTAACGACAGTGACAGATATAATTTAATCCATTGTTTAAAATTGGCATTTTTGATGAATAAGGGTAACATAAAACTAGAAACGAAATCATTAAATTGTCCTTTATCATCTCTTAATGAACTCAATATTGGACATGAGCTGTCGGTTAAATAAAATTGCCAAAACAAATATTATTATATGTATAACATGTTATGTAATACAGAGCTAAATCTATATCGAAAATCTGTTCCACTATTATCACACACACGGAGAGCACCTATATTCTGAAGATATCTTAATCGAATCGCTGAAATCCCAGAATACACCGCGATATAATCTAAAAAACATGACTCAATGTGAGCCGGTAAATCCTGAAAGTTTCTGAAAATCGACAACGTTAAAGTTTCCCGGAGTTTCAGAAACATATAACATACGCTGATAACATCGTAACCCTTTTATGTTCTATAGTCAAATCTATAGTAAATATTATGCCTACATATATATGATAGTATTATGGTATGTGTTGTAATGTATAAACAGTCTTTGTCGCGCAACAGCTAGCAGCTAGGAATTGGAGTTAGTTTTAGTATTTAGGTTCAATCTTTTTTACATATACGACCTGACCGTGGCGCAGTTGTTAAGGGATTAGACTGCTGCGCCTAAGGTTGCCTGTTTGATTCCCGCACGCAGAGAAAAAAATGTGCGAGCTGCAGATATATGTCGCGAGTCTGGTTGTTACGTTGTTAGTACCATCTACAGTATGTGATATTTCATGTTTGTAAAACGCACCCACGAGATAGGGGAAATTTTTAGTGTGGGGAGACGTTTTAAAAAAATCATTCTATAGTTCTACGTAGTGATGATTACTTGGTCATTTTTAGGAAAAATGAAGTAACAGTACCTAGCCAAAAAACCATAACGTTACCAACATTTTGGTGACCGGAATTTCTTTAATTGGTACCCAGAAATATTTTTAACTAACCTAAAAATAAAGCGCGCGGCGTTAGCGAAGTTACAATTCAGAAATATAAAAACGAATTGAATAAAATTCAAATAAATGGAACGAAGCGAATGCAGAAATAGATTTTGGAATATTGATCAGACTAATTTAATATTCTTTGCAAACGATAAGAAACTTCTATAAACCTTCAGAGAAAAGCCGTTAAAAGTTTGTGGATAGACCAAATTAATACCATAACGAGTTATGAAGCAGTTAAGACAAATGGAGTCGTTTATCGCCTAGGAAAAGTAAACAGTGAAGAAAGGCAGTTTAATTACTATTTAGTTACGTACTATCGGATTAACAGCGTTACTTTGCCTCCAGTCACGACGATTATTTTAAGTGCACCTAACTATTTATCGTGCAAATTATTGACATTTGAATAAAATAAATTCTTTGAAACAACACATCTTTAATTATATCTAAGTATATTATGTAATTTTTACATTAATTTAACCATTTCAAACACCAAAATTGAAGTTTATTAATATGAAATCGACTTTAAACCCTTCTAATATCTGCAAGACAATACAGTGACCGCATTATTGCAACTTGGTTGGAACTTTCAGCACCTCGAGGTTATTGTAATACTCAATTTACACAAAGCACAATAGAAAATACAACAGAATTGCATTCACAATTGGAATTGTCGTATAGTTTTGGCATGAGCGTTGAGTTATTAGTTGATGAAATTGCACTGCGCTGTCTGCAGGCAAGCTGCCAGTCCATCGCCTTGTTCCTACGACAATACCGCTATCATAAATAGTATGACCAAACTCCAGTTGAAATGAAAAGCGAAAGAGAGTCACTAAACTTTTGACATTTTATTCCAAAGCATTAAAACGCGTGTAAAGACTTCCCTTTCTCATTTTAATATAGACAGTTTATTTCAGAAGACTCATGACTGATTAATGTCACTTTAGACAAGTCCCAGCTCAAAGTCTCCAGCTAGCTGCTTACATATTGTTCTTTCTCTCTCCAAATTAGCCGGGAACAAGTTTGCCCAAAAGTTACGCTACAAGCTACAATTTAACTTTAAACCGTCACCAAGCCCTCGAGTAAGCTAGCGGTACAAGAGCACAAAACCAACACCGCGCAGCGTTGTGTATGTGGTCGTAAAATTGGATTAGCTTCCCGCCATGTAATGAACGTTGTACAACAGATGCGACACATTATTAAATAAGCACCATATCTCACGGGCGGTCGGCTACGTCGTTCGCTTTTTAAAATGTCGTCGCAATTTACAATTACCCGCACAAGCTTGTTGCCGCGCTATGACAAATAACTACAGTTATATGAACAATGTTTTGCTAAACAATTTTATATGTCTTCGTTTTAAACCGACTGTACCGAGAAGTGGTTCTGTGAGCACGAACATTATATTAAACGGCTGTGTTCTGTGTTAACCGTTTGAGTTCTATTTTCGTTATCACTTCTGAGGCTTTAGCATAAGTATTGGTTAATCAGAGATTATAGTATGACCTGCGAGTCGTATTCACGTTTTTAAAATGTAAGTATTATCTAACTTTGTTATCGAGCTTTAGTATA
Source organism: Abrostola triplasia (assembly GCA_946251915.1). Lineage (NCBI taxonomy): Eukaryota > Metazoa > Arthropoda > Insecta > Lepidoptera > Noctuidae > Abrostola > Abrostola triplasia. The sequence goes on from OX276425.1 coordinate 3,837,849, forward strand.
ACGTGCTACTTCGTAATGAATGAAACAGGTAACTACTAAACTTTAACTAACTACTAAACTTTTTTCAGCTAAAATATACTTAGATCAAGAAAATATCCCGTAAAATAACAAAAACATGTTTTTGCGAACAGGTAGAACATTTTAAATGGACCTAAACTATTCACCGGTGCCTGTATGTATAAACATTTCTATGAAAGTTACTTACTCAAATGAATATGAAAGCTTTTAGAGGCTTATCGATCCATATGCCGCCAGATATCGGATTTGGTTCTCACAGGTTTATGTATAAGCCTGGGAACTTCATGAAAATATGAAATATTAGTAGTACGGAAATTCGGGGAGCGTTGTTTGCGCTAAAATATATTTAATTGCGTTGGTCTAGTGGCCGCTAAAAGCCTCTACTGAGTATGAGGCCCTGGGGTTCAACCCCGATTCACAATTCCATTAGGTGAAACAACCCAAAAAGGCAAGTACCTGTCTCACAAAGCAGGGCACTTTCAGGAAGCAATACCATAAAAAAAATATCAACGTTAAATATTTTGCATTCAAAATATTTCATACTATTTCAATAACCAGACCTTGTCCCGCATTCGTTGGAAAAGGATTTTCAGTCGCAGTTCTGCATAATAACGGAGTTTTCCAACTAGAATAATTAATTTGAATGTACTATTCAACCCCGATGTAAAGCTGAACCATTTTTGCCCGAAGATCAAGCTGTCTAGAACGTGTGCCAATTTTAGGATACGTAAAGTGCTCTTCGCCATTTCTCCTCCAGTTTTATATAGCCGAACTGTCACTGTTATAGTAGTTTAGTACGAGTTCAATCAGTGATACGTTCTTTAATCGTGGAATTTCGGTGAAGATCTGCCAAGTTTGAGTCACGCACGGCATTGAGCTTTCTGCGTTGACACACAACTGCGACGTCACGTCCAACTGTCATTGAGGTACTCGGATTATAACTTTTAGTACTTTGATCCCCATATTGAGTCATTCCTATTTGTAATGTCAATACGGCAGTATAAATATTTTGTTTTCTTGGTTGTAATAATATTTACGTAAGCTGTCCCTTCTAATTAAGAGTAAATACGTCTGGGGCGAGAGTAAACTTTGTACAGAGGGTACACTTACAATTTTATTCACTTAAGTCACCAAATATAAAGTGTGCTTAAGTATCCTTTATTTGTACATGACAATATTGTACAGGAATGAAGTGACAGTTGAACTTACAAACTTATATAGGTATGCTGGAAGCTTAAAACCAATTATTATGAGTAATATTCAGAAATATTTATTTGGTTCCCGACAAAAGCTGTTTCTAATTTTGCTTAGTAAATTTAAAACTGTCTCTAATGTCATTTATCAGTACACAAAGTTAAATACTCGTCAAAAGACACTTTTGTAAAAAAATACCGACTATTCAAATCCGGTGTGGCATTTTTGCAAGATGTGCAAATAATATTAGTTTCGCACGTAGTCGACACCTAAACGTATCCTATTAAAGAAGTAAATTGATCGAAATAAACTAGAATTAACTTTAAATTCAAAATTAGATTGAAGTTAATTGTAATTTATTATGAAAGAGCGGAGCCTCCTTACATAGGCTTAATTAACTTAAAAGGAGACTCTATAACCTGTTTCTGTATAGTAAATAATAAACTGTATTCATTTTTCAAAGAAATTACAATAGGTAGGAAGGTATTAAAAACGTACGCCCACACCTTACCACCTTACTTTAAGTATATATAAAAGAGGCCTTATCCTTCTTAACATTGCTATAAGCAAAAATTACTCAATATTCAGGCAGCCATCGCAGCATCGCTACTAACTAACCATTCGCAAGTTTGTGCGGTTTGAGGCTATCTAGCAATTCGGGTATCTCCGGAGTTATTCGTTGTACACTTAGCGAGTTCGTCCGAGGCACGTACTTATCCAAACTCCCGGCTTTAGAAGTTTGACCACATAGTGTTAGAGGCTTATTCCAGCACATTCGCATAACTAAGTTGCATGCGTCTAAATACTTGAGTAGTCCATACAGTTTGTACGTGTCTTACTGTGATTGGCTTTAGCGAACTTTTAATGTTTCATGATGTTGTGCCGGAGTTGGGATCGCATTAAAAATATTCTAGGATAAAATATGGGAAAGGCAGTAAAGCCTACTACGAACACTGTTATTTAAATAAAAAGAGAGAGATTCCTTGGGAAACACCATTAATAACTTCGTAAAAGTATTTTAATATGAGAAGTCGGTTGTTTAAATCTCAGAAGATTAGACTTACTCGAAAATTAGTTAAAATCCTTACTAGAATGATGATATTAAATAAAATTAACAGCCGATAACAGCCATAGAATAGTACCTAATTAATTATACTGTGGAAAAAGGTCAAAAGCCCCAAGTAGCGTGAGTAAAACTCTTTTAAAGCAACCTTATTATGCCAATACAGGATAGACGAACTTCTAATTTTAACCTCTTTTGTTTAATATTACCTGAAATGGTATTGGATTATTTCTAGTGTATTTTCCCGACAGCGTTGGGACCGGTGTGTCTGTTCTAAGAAGCGAACACGCAGTTCCTCCATTCCTTAACATATACAGTACCATACATACGGTAGGTACCTCGGTTATTTTTACAAGCTTTTATTTATTATTATATATTTAACTTGCCATGTTTGCATGTATGTGTGTTTGTTTAGGTCAAATCTTGCAATCTAAATTAGAACCACTTCTTGACATTTTAAATGAAATTTTGCATACATATAAATGTTCGGTAACAATACAATATTATAGTACTTTCGAGCTGGTCTGATGATGGAGTCGAAGGTGGTCATAGGAACACTGTAACGAAATGACGCAACGTCATCGTGTTTGGGCTTGTTTGATTAGTCTTTACAATTACTATGAGCCTAGCTGATTTAAAGCTTAGGTTTACAAATATATTTTTAATATAAACTTATTTTTAAATAACTGCCATATAACAAGTAGTTTTACGTGGACATGTAATTAGAGCCATGTAGGAGCCACAATCTATTTGTTGAATATACGTCACCAATATGAAGAGTTGGTAATAGCGGGCTTTAAGCCCAACGCTTTATGAAGTTCCATGAACGACGCGCTTTGTTCAGCTTTTCATTTTATGAGTAGCAGTCGAAACATTTTAAGTAGGGTATATAATCCACTAATCCGGCCTCGACATAATTTAAGCATAATTACAATATGTGGTTGTGGATTACAACGATTTTGAAAGCAGATTGATACTCGGCATAGCGTCTGTTTACAAAAATATCCATACGTGTTACAGTCAATCAATGACATAAGGTCTATTTTAGCCTGCAGACAATTTGTGACTGGCACGTCGTCTGAACTCCACCTTACAATACATTACCATTCTGAATTTAAAACGTTTTATAAGTACTTTACTTAATGCTCTTCTAAAAGAAATTTCGTAATGTATTTGAGCCACCAAAATTTCCTTTTTGATACAGGAAATGTAATGGAATTCCATTATTGGCAAGCTCGGGCTCATTGTGGGCAAATGAGTTTTCTAAAAGTTAGGCGAAAAGTACATTTCATTTCTTCTTCACAGACAATTCTTTTTCAATTTCGTTTGTTTCATTTAATCTGGTCTAAAGTAGACTTATCCGTTTAAAGATATTTGCTACATATGCGAGTGATTGTGCGTTTGAAATCGTGTACTTACGTGCATAATACCATTTTCTATTTTATTTAATAATATACCTATATAGTCTTAAACCGTAATCCATGGCAAAGGTTACTTCTCACAAAAATGAGGAGCGAGCATTGATCACGATTGCTCACGTCGGGTTGCTGATTTCAGAACATTAAAGTCACTTTTGTCTGAACATCTGAGTTAGTACACATAACATTGAAATCACATTGATACTTGAAAAGTCACATTGAATACTGGGTTAGAATCTGCGACATCATTCATATCTATCATCCATTGCCACACATGATGTGCTTACCTGTAAGACATTGATACATTAGGTCATAAGTCTATTGGACGTTTCTCATGTGTGTATCAGTGTAATCAATTGTTCGTGAGCCAAATAAACAAAATAAAACTACGACATACAAAAGTTTTTTTATATAACAGATGGGAAACTTTCTTCCAAGAAATAACATCAAAATCAAAACCTTACAACCTCTGTGCGATACAATGAGAGCAGAAGAACTTCTGTCCAAACATTTTCGGTGTTTCGCGACCAACTTAAACAATCAGTCGGCTAAACTTGCCGCAACTCATCTAAAAGTTACCGCGGCAATAAATAGTTGCCGACTGTGCGAGCTACAATAAACCAGTCCTGTGTTTACAAAGCTGCTGTTTTTTGCGAAATATTTCTTTTTAGGAAGGCTGGGAATTTGATGAAAATTGGGTGAGCACTGTGGCTAGGCTGTTACGGTGTGCTAAGGACTGTGTGCTCGATGCCCGCGCAGGTTAAAAGTTATAGAATCTGGTTAATGAGTCAGATTGTTTGTTCCACGATACAGGGTTAACGTATCGACTTTTGATTTTTAACTATAACTGAGAAATAACAGCAAAACTAAAAAAGAACACGCGCCGTATACATAACCTCCTCCTTTTTGAAGTCGGTTAAAACTAATATGTATGTACTTTTTGACAAGCGCTAATAACATAACCGTATTTTAATACTAATAAATAATACCAATTTGCAGAGGTAGCATTAGCTTGCCTTTTCGTGTAAGAGGTTTATAGTTTGATTTGTATACGAGAAGTTTAATAGTTTAGTTTTTACCTCCAGAAATTAGTGACGACTTATGATATTGCAAGCACGTAAAACGTAAACGCGGATTCTGTGACGTTTACGATAAAATTAAATCCACCGCATTACACTCGATCAATCACTGATAACTCTAATATAGTAACGTCATCGCGTCAGTTTTTCTGTAGACCGTAACGAAAAACATTAATTGATGATGATACATCGACCGCTACTAGTAATAGAGTAAAGCTTATTCCTATACATAGTGCGCATACACTGCACTTAACTTATTAAAACAACGTTGATATTGTGTAGTGTTGCCGTAGCACCTTATCGCTACGGTTAAAAATAAACAGCGTCGTAGCAACCGCGTAGTTGCTACGATGTACCTGACGTCACAGCTACGCCGATAAGCGATCACGGTCTACGGGTCGTGTCACTTTGGAATTTGTTGTTTTTTAACAAGGCTTCGACCGAGTCATTTTGTTAGGAAATCTTCCATTAGGAAAGTTCATGTAAAGCAGTAAAAAGATAAATATATCAGTGTATCAACAATTCAAGTAGTTATAAAACAATGGGGATCATCCGGGAAGTGTAATGTTAAACTAATAACACGAGTAGTTTGTAAGTAATTTCCAATAACATATAACCTGCTTAAAGTATCATAAATGATTACTTGCATTATAATTTATTCAAACTCAAGAATTATGAACTTCTATGGAACACCTAAAACAGAACATTTATCGTTGTGAAAGTCGCGTAAAATGTTGTCCAACTCTGAATTTAAGTCTACATTTCTCTCGAGATTGATGTACTGCAACTTATGGCCGTCCTCACACAGTTATGGACAATAAAATAAAAACTTTACAGCGGTATCTTTACGATATGGGACGTTAAGTTTGCACTTTATTAAGGTCAGTTTTATGAATTACCAGCTGCCGAATAGCTACTTACGGGCTATTAATTTTGTACTCTAGAGTATTTTAGTAGTTTAGTCACTTGGTATACGGAATTGCTTAGTTAGTTCCGGAATGTTGGCAAACATTTGGAATGTAAATTCTTGGGCAAATTGACCGTGTTCTGAGCTAAGAATAGGCCATAACTTTTGGTATAATTCGCGGACAAAAGACGATGGTAGATACCTATTCGTACATAGACAATTTATCAACAACGTATATACTTACGTCTATTTTGTAAAATTTAATGGTTTTTATGCGATATCATTGTCTTATAATGGCTTTCATATTTCAATATTAAATGCCACAAGTTGGCATTTTTAATACATACAATTTAATGGTTATAGCTTCTCAAACAGCGCAAAGTGTAAAATCAACTAATTACTTACTTATTGAATAAAAATTCATTATAAGCTTAAAGTAATAAACCATCTTTTACACTTACAATAAAAACTTTTAGCTCAGTAGCGAACTAAGAATATACTAATTAAATACGAACATAAAAATGGTAATTACTTTACAATTTTACTCTAAGTTAAAATTTAACTTGGAGTTTGATTTAACTGCTAACTTTATAGATGTTATGACCTGTACTTAACTTCAACATATTACTGGTTCTTAATAAAAAAAAGATACAAATACGATAATCGATCGACAACCTGATTGGCGCAGTGGCTTAGCGGTTGGACTGCTGCGCTAAGGGCTGCGGGTGTGATTCCCGCACGGGACAAAAATTTGTGTGATCCGCAGATGTTTGTCCCGAGTCTGGGTGTTTGTGTATGTGATATTACATGTTTGTGAAACGCACCACGATACTGGAGAAATTCCTAGTGTGGGCCGACGTTTTTAATAAACAATCTATGTTTTTTTATTAATTAGAATCATTATTTAGACTCTAGTCTGTGGCTTAGGATTGTGACTTATACTATGTTACAATGACTTACGTGAGCTCAATAACTAATAAAAAATTCAATAATCCATACTTTATAACTGAAATAAATCAATTATTTATATATCTGTAAGACAAGAAAAAAATGAACGATAGCACAGAGTTATAAATCACAATTTCCAATTCAAAAGTAAACCTTTGTTTCAACAAATTCTTTGATTTATAGAAACGTCACGTCTGCTATTTCTTTACTCCCGACGCTGCGTATTTTATCATTTTAACGATGTTTATGTACCGTTATGATTTACGTCTCCAGTTCGTTGTCATTACTTTTATTAATAAATTATGCCCAAATAGTTATTGTGGCTATTATGTAGATACAGATGGTGAGCCATTAGAGCGGTAATTTGTTTAGTTTATTTGTGCGTGTTTAAGTATGGGATGGGACACATAAACATGACACACCTGTATTCAAAGGTCAAATTTCGCCAATTATGTTATAGGTCCCAATGTAATAGGGGACGAGCCTATTGCCATCAACCGGGCACATCGAGACTCCGTGCTGCTACTGAAAATTACCTAATGGAAAAACTCTATAACGTTTCCCGACCAGGAATTCGAACCCTCATATTCAGCAGTCGTGCTTAGCAACTACCTACTAGACCAACAAGGTACTATGTAAGACACATTTAACTTTGAGGTTTTGTTTCGCAGTCATATACTATACATATAGTTATAAATTAGAAGTAAAATATACAAAATGATTTTTATGACTTACGTGAATATTAGACATTGAAATAAAACTAGGTTTATGGATTTTATCGCGGTTTTTAAATTGATTTTTGGTCCCGTTTTTTGTTCAAATGAGACAAAGTTAGTTCAAAGTTTAACACCTCAGTCTGCCCGTGACCATGAACGCTGTAAAGAATTCGAAACGTCGGGACCTAAATTCAATTAAAAAACTGCGATAAAATCCGTAAACCTAGGCTTATTTCAATATATGTACATAATACCTATATCTTCCTTGTAATATTGTTACTCATAAAAGTTATTGTTTTATTCTTCCTCAACCTTTGTTGCTGGCTGGTTTTGTATTATAACTAAGTCTCAAAAGATTGCTTTTTAAATAACATTGTCTCGTAGATTTCATATTATGGTAGAGACGTTTTCTCATTTTGTGAGTCAAGTACCTACGACCGTTACATATATTATGACTAGGAGTCCTTTAAGCTTATTACTCTCAGAATTATTCTTTGAATCTTGTTTCATTAATATAAGATAAATATGTAAAAATGTCACCAGATTTGATATAGGTTTTAGTACTAACTATGTGTACAATGTACATTTTGATTAAGCAAAATTAATAACTATACCTATTCAGAAATAGTGAACGTCCTGAAGGAAACCTCAAATTGTTTAATTCGGATTTATTCACCAGAGTTCTTTGACTTCATTTCTTATATTACTTATTAATAATTAAAAAACCCTAACGACCAGCGTAGAATTATATTTATTATTATCCTTAACAATAACCATAGAATCCTTATCTATGATATAGCAGTTACTACCAACTCAATCAACAAAAATACAGTGTTAGAAGTAGCTGCAATTACTTCAGTATCGTAAACACAATAAATTCGGTGCTTCCATTCCGCCACCTACTTACTCTTCACATTCCGTTCTTAGGTAAATTGGACCGCAAGGTACCATTAGCTGGTTACTAACCTCTGTGAAGTTTTTCCCTGGTTCGTTCCACCGAAGGGATGTAATCCCCTGGATAAAAAGGGAATAAACCTCGGTCGTTAGCCGATGACGTAGCATTATGAGGAGATTGGATGCCGCATCTTGTTACTTAAAATATCTTCTGAAGTAATCTACTTTAGCTACTTAAATATATCGACTATGATTGATGCATTTGTCGTTAAAAAAGGCAGACTTGAGGCGTACACTTTTTTTGGAAACCTTGGACCCAACCAATCTATCACAATCTACTAAAAGTAACCCTCTGTCTCTATCTATCTAAATTAGTTAGGAGGACTCTGAATTATTAAGCCCTTGAAAAGGTAAGAATAAAGTGAAGATAATAATATATTTACCGTGCTCATGAAACCAAATCATGTTATTTGATACTTAAACTTTATATCTTCCACATAGCGTAAATTGAATATATAGATTGTAGAATACTGAATATATTACAATTAATAATCTTCTATATAGATTTGGTTGTTTATTATGACTACTTTTAATTAGGTAGATTAGATAGGCTTTCACTAAATCCTCATCTAAATCACATCCAGACATTATATCCTGATAGTTGTGTTAACTATTACAATATATCTCATAAAAACGTATTCACAGAATCAAAAAAGAAACTAGTCTAAATATCGAAATTGCAACTGCAGAATTGTTATTTTAGGTCACATTATTGAATAAACTTGCAAAATAATAGCCAGTTGTAGTAAAGAGCGTCTGAAAACTTGTATTCACGACGAGGCCAAGTGTCGATGTCGCCAGCTTTCTGAATGAATAATAAAGAGCTGCTATGTTCAGACTTCGTCACGAATAAACAAACACTGGAGACCAATCCGATAATTTATGGATGGGCTAAATGACAAATAAATATACAGGTTTCAATTTCTATACGAGAACAGAAAAAAATGGATTGATTTATATAGTAAATTCTACTCAGTCAAGTGAAATAGAACATATACATGAAATAGCCATAATGATCTGACGACTGGCTCATACTAAAACAGCACATTTATTACCAAAGGTTTTCAAACACTGTAGCTATTAAAAAGAATGCCTCGCCATACCCCATCGAGGATTATGGATGGATTACTAGTTGCGCCCCGCGGTGTTACCCGCTACATGTTTTCGGGATAAAAAGCCTATGTGTTTATCCAGGGTGTTAGCTACCTCCATATGAAATTTCATCAAAATCGGTCTAGCTGTTTGAGTGTGAAGAGCTAAAAAACATACTCACAAACTTTCGCCTTTATAATATTAGTATGATTATCACTGGCCAGCCACAACGACCGCGTCGAAGGACCTCATCTAAATCTCAAAGATAAATCAACAAGCCCTTATATAACCAAAACGCTGTTCACACCAGTACCAATATATCATTGACCGCGGTACAAAACAAACATTCGAGTTACCTGAACAACTTTCAACATTTCCAACATTAGCCTGATGAGATAGCCGTGTCTTAAAATTCCCGACGCGTGTCGTAAAAGGTGACGACGACTGAGCATGTTTATGTATGAGCAACATCCACGTAAAAAGATACCATCGTACCGCAATCACTTGTCCGCCTGCCAAACCTAGGGATCCACCCTACATCGTTCTATAGGAATGAGTAAGGATCATGTTTATTTTTTGTTTATTTCTTCTGAGACACGTTGCTGTGGCTTGGTTGGTGATGGATTTTAGACATAACCCTTCAGTTGCCGGAAAGAAAGGTGATGAACCCGGGGGGAGTTCGACGTATGCTTTTGAGTATTCATTTTTTATTTTATTTTATTACAGCGGCATTACTAAAATTGCTGCAATAACACACATATTTGAATGGTACTGTGTTAACAATTGGGGAATGTAGATAATTTCCTGTTATTTAGAACGCCAATCCAACCGTTATTAAATATAATATCTCTAGCGATGGTCACCACAAAATCCCAGAACACCTGTTATTGCGGTCTGCTAAATTGAATGTTCAGCCGAAATACAATTTCGTAATAATACGAGTGGTTTGGTTTCAGAAATTCTATGGATATTGGTATGATTGTAATTTCTGCGAATTGGCAAATAAACAATCCATGAATTCTGGACATTTTTAGCTAGAATAAACTATATTTTAGTCTTAAAAGAAAGTCTATTGTGTTACGTAACGCACACAGTATTGTTATCACGTTCGATCTTTGATTGACGTTTAATATAGATCATGCCACTTTTCTGGCAGTTTTACGTACTCAATTTATCTCCAGTAATATGATATTTTTTTATATAATATGAGTGTTTGCCTACAACTACTGTTTTGTTAAGCGTAATTCAAGTTATATCTTTGGTTATGTATCTAAAAAAAAACCACTTAGCTAATAAATACTAATACATTATACATAGTAGCAACCTCAGACGAAGTATATGATAGACCGGTTCTCATGTAAATAAGGCGAGACCAAAAATGAAATGAGTGCGTGTTTGACATATAGTGCTGTGACACGCACTCTCATATTATCGTATGTCGATAAAAATCACAATCATGAAAACAACGAAGTTAAACGAAATTATCTAAAATCAATATAGTAAAACAAAAGAATCCATAAATCATCGTCGTTTATTAAATCTTAACAAAAACATAAACCTTTTAAAGTTAACAAATAGTCAAAAACATGAAATAAAATAAAAGTCGGCGTTGGTTTCTAACGTCATTAATGCAGTAAGCCCAGTGATCAGTGATCACACTGTTAATAAAGATTTCAACTTCACATCGACCCTACCGCGGATTCCCGAAGGCAATTAACATATTACAGAATCAATACATAAATCACTTATTCTGTTGAATAAGTAAGTGTATAATAGTCAATTATTGCAGATTTTCCGTTTTTACTAAACTAACTAATTTACTATTTACTAATGGTAATTTTTATTATCATAAAAAAGTACATATTAAATACTTATAGTCGTATTGTCTAATTTATTAAGTAGTTCTGTGGTAAAAGGTAAATTCATAAAATAACATACCATATTCATAAAATAAATAAAGTAATGAAAATCGTAATCTGATTGTATTTAGGGCATTTTCTAAAACAAATTTGTTCAAAGTGCTCACTGCAAACTGATGAATATTTTTTGGGAATCCAGTTACCTCTATTTAACAGGTTTAGCCATTTTTGGCGAAACTCTTCATTTACAGGAAATCTTCAAAATATTTTTTTACATTATTCTAAAGAATTATAATGTTTCTAAATATTTATTTTGGACATTGATTGATTATAATATAATATGTGTATTAATTTATTTTTACAATAATAATATTATGTACCTATACTAATTAATCAACTTCTCAAAATAAAACGTCAAGTAGAATATCGAACAATATCGATAAAGTCTCTGTCAAGGTGGTCAATCTCTATTCTATGATATTTGGGTAAAAAATACACAAAATTTACGTACGTGTTATTTCTTTTTATAAAGATCTACAATATTAAGGGTCACTATGTGATTAAACGCGATACATTGGCGTACCGATTGATATACGCAACGTTAGTAAAGGCATTTGTAAACGTATTGTAAATAGCAAAATAACCAATTGTACTTACAAGTGAAAACTGTAATTATTTATATTATTTCTATGATTAGTATCACATCCGGGTACTACACACGAAGGCATGACGAAGACAAATAAATAAATATAATTTACACACCAAGCATATATTTTTTCAAATTAAATAACACAATTTATTTTTGACTAATTTGAAATGTGTCATTTGGTGTAAAGTTCAGTCAGTAACACGTCCAACTACCTTTCTCACTCTAACCTACATTGTACTCAGGTCTTTCTGTTTCAATCACCCCATCTATAGTAGGAACTACTTGGATCCTATATCTATGGTAGCAACAGTAAATGATTGTCATTTTTATTCAGGTCACCTGTTAATTCATTTTTTTTTCTAAATCTTTCTACAAAGACAGTGTTGATAAACAAGGTAGTTCCACAAGCTATGTTTATAGATTCAATGTGTCATTTTGCTTGCGTACCGACTGCCGTGTGACAATCCGGAATAGAAATTTGTCACAACATAATATTCATTTTGTTCCTATATCCTTTCGAACATTACCAAAGGTATCCACGCACATGTAAACACTTCTCTACAAAATAAACTAGAGTACCTATGTTATTGTGTTCAAGTTTACCGTCAGCCTTACAATGGACCAAATTTATAGTTTTGTTTTCAACAATCTCGACAAAGAACTTGTTAAGACCTCACTCAATTATTTATAATCGTGTTTCAGAGACTTTGAACAATGTAAAAACATACTACTTATTTAACACAATATCTATAGTAGGTAGCTGGGTAAGTAAACATGTTATTTATTGTTTTACATGATTTATGTTTAATGAGTTTATAACTTGTTATACACTTGTGCGTATTTACTCAGTTATGATGTATTTATTATAACAATTGCAGTTTACTTGGAAGTACTTAATACGCACCGCTTTGTTTGTTTGTCTAGTCGCATATGAGTATGAACAATAGTAATTACTCTTGTAATACACATAATGATAGTTCATATTGATACAAAATAATTATGAAGATACCATATTGCAATGTAAAAGAATTTATTACAAAAAAGTCCCTCGACATTCCGAAAATCAATATTTATTTTTTGTAGCTAGGCCAATGTAGGTCGATATCATCATCATCATCAGCCTATCTCAGTCCACTGCTGGACATCACTGCTGGTTGGTATATCATATCGAAATTATATTCAAACAAACAAATATTATAACTATAATAATCCTAAGAATTTCAAATAGGAATAAAAGCCAACTTTGCATGATGAGAGATGGTGAATATTAATCACAGTCGTTTGTTTTTATATGGCCGCAGCCGGACCTGACACGTACCATTAGTATCAGTCCGCATATTTATATTCTAGAACATTGCCTACCATTCGTACTAACAAATGGTAAAAGATTTTCTTATTTATACATCGTTATCATTATATATATACATATATTACACTACAATAATAACTTTATAAAAAGCTCTTTTACCCCTAGTTTTAGTTGACTCATATAAATCTCAAAATAACTGAACACAAAACATAACTATAGCTGCTTGTCCTTTGTCCTGACTGTTGCTAATTAATCGCGTTTTAAAAGAACTTTTGTAAAAATAGATTTAACTAAATATAAAGTAAAATAAATAAAACAGTTTAGTTTTGGTACATTTATCTATTTTAAAGTAACAGGTCCACAAGTGGAATGATTACAATGCTGTAAAATTGTTTCTATAAAATTGCAATTTATATCTATGCTCTAACTATGAATATAATCTCACCAAACAACATTATTTCTCTATTTCCAACGATTTATATTATTTCAAATGCTGTCATTGTGGTATCTGCAAAAAACATTTATCAGTTATTAGTCTTTAATGTCTCACTAAATTTATATGACTTTTATCTAAATTGATAAAGGAAATTTGAAAAATGATGCTAACTAAATTCCTAATAATGCTATAAAGGAAAAGCGATATTTTCTATTTACCTCAAACTATAATAAACTAAATAATATATGTTTAAGTTAATTACCATCTGGATATTCATAGATTGTTTCTGTTTTAACTGTTATTACGGTACCATTGGGGTACGTTGTGGTCTGCGTTTGTTTCTCTACCACTGGAGGAGGTTGCAATTCGAAAAAGTATACTACGCAGTTTTCCGAATCACTATAAGGAGAATAGTCATCAGTAAGCTCATCATCGAGTGTCTCATACCGCTTATGATTATGCTTCAAATTCGACAAGGCTAAAAAAAAAATGTCTTTTAAATACCTATTAGTTTAGTCATTAATATTGAAATTCTTCTTATTTACAGTCGCATTGTTAGTTTAATCTCAATTAACTGCCTTACCTTCGATTTTATTTGACACATGTTTTGTGCTTGCTTTGGTTCTATTCTTGGTGTCGATGTTAACCACTATAGTTCTGCCATTGTTGTATAAATCTGCAACATCAAAGTTAGTAATAGTATAAATACTTTCATTTCCGACATTCAGGTAAATGAAAAAGAGACTTTTTTTAAATTGGGTGATCTTCACCTCCTCCTTCCGGGACATCAACAGCAATAGTAATGGAATCATCTTCAGAATTAAAGTCTTTGTTTAGTGTTACTTTTACACCAACCGCTGCCGGTTTGATTTCTACCGTTTTGTTAGCAGGAGTAGCAGAATCGTCACCTGTATTAAAATCAATTAGTGACTTGAAACGGATGAATATTCACACTGGTTTATATTTGTTAGTAAATAATCGAAGCTCATTTGTATAATTAGCTGTGCCATATTAGCATATACATTCTATTTTGTTGTAAAAGCAATCATAGACAAATAACTTTTTAAACTAAATTGTTTATCTAACCTGTTCGGGTGTCATTCAGTTTATTTAGTTTTTGTGTGACGATAGTTTGATTGTTAGATTGTGTACTATTGTTCTCATTCACAATTTCTTCTACAATGTTACGTCTGTTGCCATTGTTATTGGGTGAAACTGTAGTGGTTGGTGCTACAGTGGAAGTTGAAACATTTTGAGTTCTATTTAAAAAGTCTTTGATTGACGGTGATTGACTTTCCTTTACATTTTCATGTACACTATAAGCATGGGTTACGACATCTACCGTTTTAGGCTCAGTATCTGGCCTTAAAGTTGTTGTCTCAGTACTGTAACTGTCTGTCACTAATTCTAGTGGAGATAAACCTACGGCAATAACTTTGGAGTTTGGAGGCGTAACAACATCTGTAACACAATAACAATTTTAATTTTTCATTACATTTATTCGTTATTTTTCCTGGATGCCATAAAAAATGTTTTATACTTACTAGTAAAATTGCTAAAAACTTGCGGAGGCGTCTTTTTCTTAACAGGTTCATTAAGAATTGGCGGTGGCTGTGGTTTTATCTTAGGACTTTCTGTTAATGACGAATTATATTTCGTATCGCTAGAAACCAATGATACTGATTTTGGATTGGTGCTAGTTACTGGTGCATTTATATTTTGAGATGATATTTTGTCATCTAAAGGTACTAGTTTAGTCGTGCCAATTTTTCGTGGCACATTTGTAAATAACTGTGCTGCGTCTTTATCGACAGCATCTTCCTTTAAGCCATTTTTCGCACGAAGCACATGGTTCTTTGGATTATTTTGTGTAGCATCGAGACTATCTAAATTTTCCACGGTTCCATTTGGATGCAATATCACAAAACTACTATTATTTGACATAACATTTTTGAGACTATATGCTGAAAGTAAAATAAATATTTAGGGATATTTCACTGTTAATAATATTAAAAATATATCTAACGTAGTGATTATATTAACACAACTCACTTTGTACTCCTGAAGACGAATGGTGAACAACAATCTGATCCAATTTCGTCTTGTTTGAAGGTATTAGTGGTGTATGTAGAGGCTCAACATTATTTATTTTATTTTTTCCGGAATTTGGTTTTGCCAACTTGCTAAGTATATTTGGAGCATCATGACGAGTATTGTTAGGTAAAGATTTACGTAATTTAGAATTAGACAGGTCTCCACCTAAACGTCTACCAGTAGGTTTATTATCACTAAATTCTAAAATATCAGGTTTCTTAGCTGGGGCGTCATTGTAAGTACCAAACGAAAGATCGCGATATTCAGAAGGTACTATATTATTTTTATTATATTTCTTGCTCTGAGGTTGATTGGCAAAAATATTTGGTTTCACAGCTGGAGCCTTTTTGTTATAATTATCGGATGTAAGATCACCATATTTAGAAATTGTTCCGTCATTATCATTAAACTCATTAGTCTGAGGTTTATTTTTTACAATATTAGGTTTTACAATTGATGCAATATTAGTATTACTAGGCGTAAGATCTCGATAATCAAAAAACGGCCTGTGGTTGTCTTCATATTCAGTGCTCTTGGCTTTATCAGTAAATATACTAGGTTTCGGAGCAGGAGCTTTAAGATAAATATTGTCAAATGTAAGATCACTATATTCAGACGCTGGTCTATTTACATTAAATGGAACGCCCTCAGGTTTATTTGCCACATTATTCTGTGTAACGCCTGTGGCGGTATCGTGAGTATTGTCAAGTGTAAGATCTTGATATGTAGGATCTGCTCTGTAAATATCTATAAATCTGTTGTTCAGCGGTTTTTTCCCAAAAATATCAGGTTTTACTGCTGGAGGGTTATTATTAATATTAGCAGGTGGAGTATTGAAATATCCATTAGAATCTGAGCTGCCATTGTCAGGATATCTACCATTCTCAAGTTTATTTGCAGTCGCTGCTGGGGCGTTATTGTAAGTAGTACCAGGGGCAAGATCTCTATATATAGAATCATCTCTATAGGTATCAGCAAACCTTTTTTTCTGGGGTTTATTTGAGAAGATGTCGTGTGTCGCTGCTGGAACGTTATTGTTATTATTATTCGGCAAAATATCTGTGTATTCAGAATCTGACCTTACATTATCAGTATATCTACCGTTTTCATGTTTATTTGCTACACGATCGAATGTCACTGCTGGGGCATTATTATATACAGTATTACTAGGCTTACGATAGTGGTATCCAGAATCTGTTCTATAACTATCAGAAAATCTTCTATTTTGGGATTCATTTGTTAAAAGCTTGGGTGCCGGCGTTTCATTGTAATTTTTACCAAGTGTAGGAGAATTTTCTTTAACACCATTATTATCAAGTTTATAACTCAACTTGTCCGGTGAGCCTGCAGACACTCTATCAATTGTGTGTCTTGGTGCAAAGTCACGATATTCAAAATCTTCCCAGGTATTGTCAGTAAATCTACTGCTGTCAGGTTTATTTTCCAAAATATCGGGTATTTTTGCAGGTATGTTGGTGTTATCTATGAATTTATCTTTAGCTTGATCTTCAAAAATACTATCTGGTAACCCGGGAGATTTATTGTTAGTATGAGCAGGTGGTAAGTTTCGTGGTTTGCCCCTGGAATTAGATTCGTAATTGTTCACATATTTACTGTTCTCGAAATTTACTTCCAACGCTTCAGGATTTCCGGCATACTTTTGAAAATTAACATTATTATTATATGTCTGAAAATTATCCACTTTCTGTACGTACTTTTTGTCTTTAGATTTTGTTTCTTGTACCTCAGATTCTCGATTGTATGGTTTACCAGAATTTTTAGAAGATATGCCAGTTGGGTTAAAATTCGGTCCAAAATTTGCAATGTATCTTTTATTATTAGAATTTTCCTCTGTTTGATATTGTTGCCTCTTTAGATTTGTGTCATCCGGCCTGTAATATTCTTCATTTGAAGGTGGAATAAAATCTACAAAAGAATGTTGCGCTTGATCACGCAGAGAATCTTGTTTATTGTTTGGGTTTCCGTTAAAAGGAAAGTCAGGATACGGAACTTGAGATTGCTGGTATTGATTTCGATATGGCAGGTTTTCCAGTTTAACCTTAGGTCCATCTGTTCTATATGGATAGGTGGGCACTGTTGGCAATTCACGTTTATGAAGAGTAGGGCGAATATTATCGACTACATGTTTGTTTGATATTGGAGGAAACAAACTTGGGTTATTATACACATTGTTATAACTATCTCTAGGTTCATTTCCATTATATTCTTGGCCTTTCACATTATGCGCAGAATTTTGAAATGAATTTTCATTTTGAGTTTGTGCGAAACCAGTGTTCTGAAATTGTATAGGTCCATTTTGATTAGCTGGCCAGTTAGATGGCTGGTATGCTCTATGTTGAATGTGATCCTCGGAAAAAGGAACCGACACTGAAAAATAAATTAAAAATAAACTTACGTATGTGTCATAAGGGTTTTATCACTTTACACAAAGACTGGCACAAACTAAGAGAATGTAACTCTTTGAATGACTATCACTTACCAACAAATTTAGAGGAAAAAAATAAAATGCAGAAAAGTATCACTTCAAAAGCAGACTTCATTGTCGGCTACATGGACGCTGCTTCACACAATACTGTAGATTTCAGAGCCCTCTTTATTGTTAAAACCGCGTGTGCGATGACAAACAAAGCCAACGAAAAAGCTGTGTACACATATCTATTGTCTTTACCCTACTTGTATTGCTAACGTGCGTATTACAGACGAAATTGCTTGTTACGTCACGAACAAAATATAGTTTGTTATAATAATATTGACGCGTATTTCGTATCGAACATTCCTTAACAGTATGTTTAATCAATTTTCTATTCTAATGGTGACACAAAAGAGTGGTATTTTCCGGTTTATTGATTAAATTATATCCTTTACCGGTTTTTATTGTTAAGTCTTTAGAGAATAACGCCGCTTTCGTCTAAAACTAAAGAAATACATTAGATTTGTTAATTTAATTTGTTGGACTGAGGTACACGTGTTGGTTGTAATATAAACAGTAATATCACTGACCACAATTTCGCAACATGACCGGCTTTTTTTTAATTATTTTTATTCTTTCCAACCTTTCAAACAACAGATGCACATAAAGTATTTAAATATTTATTCAAATGTATTATGTAAAGAAACCATCACTAAATTGTTTTATTATTAATATATTGCAACACAAAATCATTAATTATTATAATAGGTTGCTCTTATTCTTATTTACACTTTATGGATTCGATTATAAAATACATGTTGAATCGAGAAATACCTAGGGCTTAAACAAATACACTTAAGTCATTCAGATCACTTTGTGCATTTGTTATACCTATTTACGTACCTAATACTGAAGATAATTTTAAAGTAAGACTGTTTAACTAAGATATTTTATAAACTAAACTAATTTCATTCACATTTTTTGCAATATGTTATTATGCGTAGCCTTATAATAATAACGTCAATTTCTAGTTCCTACGCTTCCTAGATGACTAAATTGCAAGAATTAGGTATACTAGAAACGACTGCTTTTGATTAATACCTGCATATTGCTGAATTAGTTTCAATAATAGACCGAAAATACCTATTCGTAAAAAGAAGTATAGGTATATTACGTTGCCTAACTGTTAGACATATTTCCCCTTTAAAAATTGTCAGTGTTAAACAATTGAGTATACCTGTCACTGTAGTTTGCATGTCAAAGAATAGAGATGACAATATATTTAAAAAGTAGTTAACTATCTTAAAACAAGTTAGCATCGTTTATAAGTGATTAAAGTGTAAAAAAAGCTGTTAGCCCAGCCTTTATCAGGTTTTGCACGAACGAAAAACGCTGTAAAACAAGTATATTGTGGCGCGGAGCCGCGGTATGTCACCAAATACTGGTTTCCCTACGTTTTACATTGTAGTATGAATATAAAGCGGCCAGGCAGTTTACATTAGAAGTTTCCCGCATTTTAGCGCGCTCTCGTACAGCGTGCGGCGTGCGAAACATTTAAACGCATAATGCAAATGGACCATTTCTTTTGTTTGTATTTTTTATTCAAATGCGTAATGCAAATGTTTTGCGTTCTGCCGGAATAAACGAAAAAAGAAATGCTGCGGATAATATTTTTTGTAACCACGAGCTAGGATATAGCCACCGTTTTATTCTATGGAATTAAAATTTGACAAACTATCAGTGACTTTAGATTTTAGTATATTATATAGTAGTATTGTTTGGAACTACGATGATTTCATTATTGCACCCGTAAAACACAAACCGTTGAACACACGTTCCCCTTAGACAGCCATGCTCCTATATACCAATTATATACCTATATTAATATTTTCTTTATCTATAACCATTTATAACTAATAGAAATGTAATGTCAAGCACTAACAATATTTTCTATCTCTAATGTTATTTACAAAGATAACGAACCCATATAAGTACCTATTCTAGGTAGGGTAACATTTAAACCCCCTAAAAGATTACACTTCAAATAGCTCACATAAGCGCGGGACTGTTATAACTTCATAATAAACTTCCGAATTGCCCTCTTCACAAGCCACTTAAGGCCTGAAAATGGTATTTCATAACTTCATAAAGCTCAACAAAATGTCAAGTGCGAATACTGCATTTAAACACGGTTCAGTAGAGTTCAGAATGCTCCTTGTTGGGTAAAGCATGTTTAGTTAGACAGCCCAATATTAGTTTTACTTAATAGCGCGTAACTGAACACTAGTTGTAGGCTGTCAACGATATAGTAAGATTATATTATACTTGCTTGTAATTATGGTGCTTCAAACAAAGAGGTTTTAACTATCTGATTCAATTATGTTATAAGGTATATAAGCAACCACAATAAGTTATACAACCAGAAATGCATAATTACAATGTAGCAAGACCTACTTCCAGCCCTCCTTGAACTAGACTACTAAGTACCTATTAGGTATTAGCTGTAACAAGTAGATTAGCACAAACCAGGTACCCATCCATTGTCCAACTATAGGTACTATGAATCCTACTCTTAATTTTATATTAGTTGAAAATTCATATAAAATTCTTGGAAATAATGCTTTATTGTATTTAAGTCCCCACACAGGTGCGTTATTACGATAACGCGTTTGCGATGCCTAGCACACAAATTCGTTTTTATTGTCTGGTAAATCTAGAATCGCAGTTAGTGCAAGGAATCGGGACGCATTATTGCAATAACGCACCTGTGTGGGGGAGCTTTTAAGCTTTCTGCTATTTACTGCTTATGCCGATTTATCTGTTACAATTTTAAATAATATAATAAAATAAAGATTCCAACAGCCGGTGGTGAACGGCACTTATAGAAGAAGAAAGTAAAATAATTATATGCGGTTGAAAGGACTGCCTCTCTGGTTTTAAACAGATTAACATAAATCTTGTTTTCCAGATAATATATTTACATGTCATCCTCCGTCTATTACCGCACAAGTTTGATGTACACAGAACCCCGTTCAAAACTTTCAAGCTTAAGAAAACTTCCCTCGTCTGAAGCGTGTGTTGCCCTTGTTATAAAATTTTAATGTTACCACGTAAATTCTAAATGTTGTGCGGTACGTTGTGGCACGGAGTAAACATTTTTCATGTCTATTGTTTTTATCAACAATTTCTTCTATGTTATTCCTTTCTTTTAGACGTAGGTATTAATGGAATTTCCTTCAGAATTTTTATGAGTCCGGAGATTTAGATTAAATAGATAAAGTGCGTGCCAAATACGAATTAGGTTCACGAATTACGACGTCGTTGTTGTTACAGGTTAAGTACTGTTCTTCTATTATAACCCAAAGAGTTCTAAGTCTAACAACACAAAAACATTATCGCTGCACAAATAAGATTCCAACACCGAGGTTGATAATACCTATTTGTATAAACTTTCATATTATACCTATACACATTTACATAAAAACAACAATTTAAATAAATGAATAAATAAAAATATGAAAACAGCATCCACAATTTATTCCGTGTTTTGTTTATTTATATATCCACCATGTTTAGCAGAGGTGGGGCAGCCGGCACACAAACATTTCACACAAATACTATTCGTATTCAACAGAATAAAACAACAAGTGTTAGTGTATTTTTGTGCCTCGATAAATATTTAATGATTGGTCGGGTTTGGAAATATATTATTCTAAACTGTTATGCAGACTGAGTACAATCAACGTTGAATTGTTTTTTATAGTATATCTAAGAGTACCTATATAGTAGGTAACGGTTGCACAAAACCGTAGAACAAATTAGTTTTAATCTGCCAGAAATAAAACCGATGGAACTTTTGTGGCGCAAGACTATCGATGGCTTTAATTGAAAAATTGAGATTTTTTTTTGGGTTGTTACTATTTGTAATGACACGATAAATTAACGCTACAGGACACAACGCTATATGAAATCTGAAGCAAATCTTTCCTACTACCTACTGCAATGATTAGGTACCTACATAAAAGGCGTACAAAAAAGATATCAAGATTCGGTATCTGAACACAAAAGGCGTTCAAAAACCATTAAAAAGATATGATAACATCAACAAATCATCATGTAAATCGCCAAACGAGGCTTCATTCTGCCTCCTCGATTGTCCTGGGGCAGCCCGGATTCCCGCAGCTAATAAAACGCAGTAAAACACAGTCCACCGCCGTGTTAAATCTTCTCTAAACCGGGAACAATTCCCTTTTACCACGTCGGAAAATGCCTCCGTCGTATCTCACCAACTGACATTTTTACCGCGCGTTCGTAAATTTTTCAAACGTAGAATTGCAAAACGGCCGAAATACAAAACCAAATTGTTTTCGGTATTTAGATTATTTATAAGAAATCATTCGACTCCGCTTCTTATAGCTTTATTGATTTATAGCATTAACAGTGATGTCATAAATAATGGGCGTAAATGCCCTTTTCAAATTATTATTTGTTAGGTACATTCCAATATGATGATATTAAATAAAAAATAATTGTATTTTTTATCTTATTTTAAGTCGTTAATGTCAGTATAGAACAGAACTGGACAGTTCTGTTACTAGGTTAAAGAAATAATGAAGGCACTGTCTAGTTCTGCGAGTCCAAAGTTTTTTTTTTTTTTTTTTTTTTTTTCTTTATTTATTTATAGAGGGTTAAATCTAAACAGATTATGCCACCCTCATCGTGGCAACTACACATTGTAATCAAAAAACAGAATTATACATAAAAGAAAAAAGACCTTACAAATTCCTTCGCTTAAGAGTCCAAAGTTTTGTATCATGAATTATAGACCTATCTTTTTTTACAATCGAGCAATGATATTTTATACTTTCTGACAGATCACTGCAATCGAGTAAAAAAGTTTGGTTCTTTCTTTAATCTGATAGAAAATCTATTAGATGATTGAGAGCATGAGTTTTATTATTGGTTTTTTTATTATAGAACCCCAATAACTTACAGACACGAAATTAAATTAAGATTAATATTTGTTATTTCATCGAATATTTGAAGGACTAAGAAGGTTTTAGAGTCCTCTTCATGGTAACAAACGAACGTAGGTATACCGATAGTCCTCAGCGATAGTCGATAACCATAGATAGATAAACAAAACCCAGGTAGCTTTAGTACCCAGATATATTGTTTACGACTTGCCAGTTTTTCTTTGTTGTTTCGATAAGAATTACTGTTTCGATATTCTTTTGCGAGTACATCGAAACAGTAATTCTCATTCTCTTTATCGCGCCCGAGGGCCTTCTTTCAGCACTCTTAACACGTACATAGCCATATACGTATGTTATGTTCCTTCCTTGGTTACAATATCGCCGCTTCTCTACTTTTATGTGATATCTACTAGTATTACAGCAAAGCTTATTTTGGTCACAGTAACGGTAAAAAAAATAGAACTAGCAGTTATAGGCTCGCAATTAGGCAGTAATGGGGTTCACCTGATAAAAAATTGATTAGCAAATACAGCGCATGCTTCATATTATATGGTATTGAGAACATTTGCCTGAAATTTGGACTAGGAGCACTCCAAAAGCGCCGAATTTCAACATAGGTATTAATATTTGGCTCACAGCCGTGTTACAAGCCTAGACTTTGATTTAATTCATTAGGTACTTACTAAGCGAATTTACGTCTGTTACTTACTGAAAAGTATCATACGTAATTTAAGTATAGATGTGTCGAGTATTTACATAAAACAGACCATAACACGCGCCACGCCTGTATTCCCCGAAAGGGTTGGCAAAGGAGAGGTACATATAATTATAGTAGCTATACCCACACTTCGCCAGTTTTGTTATAGGGCCCAATGCAGAGACCTAATAGGGGGCCAGCCTATTGCCATCAACCGGGATCAAATTCAGACCCCAAATAAAAATTCCCTAATAGAAAAACATACTTAGTAGAAATCAGCAATAACTCGGTATTCAAATCTAAGACTAAGACTAGAACCTCATGTTCAGCAGCCGCGTCTGTACGAATGTTTAAACAACAATAAAAAAGTTTCCTATACCAACATATTTTATAGAAGACAAGTTAAACCAACGTATTACTCTCTTGGAACCGTGTTTTCCTTGCATTGTCCTTGCAAGGCAGAAGCTATTCCAAAAGAATTCCCTTCAGAAGATATCAAAGGTCCATTCAATCAAAGGATCCTAGGTAAAGCCGATAATCCCGCCTTTAGGCGCCTTCCATTCCATTTATTTTCAATAGTACCTACCCAACCTTTTGTTACGAAGGTGTTTTTGGCTATCAGTATCAACAAAACTATCAAATATGTATATACCACAAACTATATCATAATCTTAAAAGTGAACAGGAAAACCAACATCTGAAAGAAAAAGGTGACATAAAAGACTCAACAGGGCTTTTATTTTCCATCTTATAAGTAGTTAGGTATTTATTTTTAAACGTAGAAGTTAATTCAAAAGTTGGAAACAAACTCGACCACCAAACCATGTGATGAGTAAATAACACTGCAATTAATGTTATGCGACTTTCATTGCCGACTGTACCGATAAAATTTCTTCCACCGTTTCGTAGTTTAATTGACCCCATCCCCACACTAAGAACCAATCATGTCACCGTACCTAAGTATTTTTATAGCATGGATGAATTTAGAGACAATGATAAACCACGTGCACGAACACTCGGTTGAAATATCTGCCGATCATAATCATACGTCTTGTCCCGAGTGGGCACCAATGCCGACGTAAATATTTAAATGCACTATGTAGTCCTATCGTTATTCGTCTTTAAAAAACAATCATAATACCTACCTTATAATGACTGTTATAATGTCTTTGGTAACGGTTGACTTTAATCCATTGCGAAAGAAGTAAATAAATCATTATTATTAATAATGATAATAAATGGCAAATACTTATTGCTGGCCTACTTAGATACTTACTAAATACAAAAACACTAGGGGTATGAAATACGTTGTAGTAATTCGGCAATGCAAACAAGTACTGTCAGCAGCTAGCTCAGCATTGCAAAAATATTTATGCAAATTAAAAATATTTTCATTGATTCCATAATATTTACGACGACACTGACTAAAATGATTTAATAGCTGTCTTCGTAAATGCAACTATTTATAATCTGTATCATAAACGTTCCGAACTACAATTTTGTAATAACTTACATATTGAACATGCTGTTATTGTGCAGGTGAAACAACGTATGTATTTTAAAAGTTACCCTTTTGAAGAGTAAAAAAGAAAGCACCATTGCTATGTATGTACATTTTGTAATATTTTTAAATAGAAATAGTACTACGTTTTTGATTGATTGGATTGACTTGCTTGATAGCGATTTGTGATGATATCACAATACTGAATTAGATTTTAAAGATATTTGTGGTTTATATCTTTATTTCTATCTCATAGGAGTGGTTTTACGGGTAATTTATTTCGTGTAATGTCAGCACTAACAATGATAACGCAGTTAACTTTTTGTACTTAAAAATATGTCAGAATCGAAGGAGCCTAAAAACATAAGTATTGAATTCGACCCTATTTTGCCTGATTCTGGAGTGTTATTTTACGAAGAATGTCCACCGGAGTATGAAATTGAGCGGCCTAGATTACTGCCTTTGAAGTCTACAACTCAGATCCGATTTGAGCAGCTACAGCACGAGGCTGCAAGAGTTTGGCGAGAGAAGCAGAAAACTGCAAAGAAGAACTAACTTGTCACCTCTGTGCATCAGTGTAGTGTTGTGACACAATGGCTTATACATTATTTGTGATAGAACTGATATCTGCCTTCATATTAGCAGCGACATTGCTGTACAGATATGGAGACTGCTACAGGAATCACATAATAGTCACTATATCAGTGCTAACAGCATGGTACTTCTCTTTTGTGATTATGTTCATCTTGCCATTAGATATATCTTCAGTGAGTACCTTTCTTTTTTACCTAGTTAGCTTTAAAAAGATAAATAAAACAAATTTGTTAAAAATAAGTCAAATTACAACAAGAGCCCCTCAAAAAAGCCCGCCCTTCACCGCTTCCTAGAGCTTTAGCTGGGTAGAAGAAACAGCGCTATAAACTACCCAGTAGCACAATCTGTCTGTCAAAATTTGGGAAATTAAAGAGGCCTTTGCACTGCAGTGGGACGATCATAGCTGAAATAAATAATAATAAAGAAGTTATACACACCAAGAACTAATCACAATGATTTTGTTACATTTTGCTTTATTGACATAATTATTGGCGGATATTATTAATAGAATTTAGCTATGTTTAGAATATAATTTCGATACATTATAAACAATGACTCAATAGTGAGTGTTTATTGTGGTTCACTTTTGTTACAACAAATACATAAACATCCTGCAAACAACATTGTTAAAGTATAAGTACTCAGCATATTTCATCTCCAACAGACTGTATATCGACAATGTATGGAAAATGCATCTAAGGCAATACAGACAACGCAGGCAGCTATTCAAAATGGTACCACTACAGTACCTCCACCAATCAATGAGTGTCAGAAACCTTGGAGTTTCATGAGCACGGATGTGTTCCCCAACCTTTGGAGAATAGTATATTGGACATCACAATGTCTCACATGGTAAGATAGCGCACGAAAGTTTATTTTATATGTGATAAGATCAAGGATAGTAAGTCTGTATAGGTAGTAATGTTATCATTCAATATTTCCATTAATTTACAATGTTCTTTTAGTGATAATATCAATATGTCTGTACCTACTTTTTGGTTGTGGTTTTTCTTATACATCTGATTTGATGATTATTTTACAACTAAGTACAATAGTTGTTCCAATATTTCTTTAAGAAGTTAATGTAGCATATTTTCGTACCTAATGTACATGCATTACAGTTTTAGTATATGCAAAAATACTATCACATATCACAATGAATTCCAAGCACTTGACATGAACCATTTTCCTTAGAAAGTCTGACTTAGTTTTTATTAATAGCGTCATATTTGTTTCAGGCTCATAATGCCAATGATGCAATCATACAGCAAAGCTGGCGACTTCACAGTCAAAGGGAAACTAAAGTCAGCTCTAGTCGACAATGCCATCTACTATGGATCATACCTCTTCATCTGTGGCATACTCCTCATATACATTGCTCTGAAACCTGGTGTATACCTAGACCCACCCAAGATAAAGGCCATAGCTTCGTCAGCTAGTAACACATGGGGTTTGTTCCTGTTAATCCTTCTACTTGGGTATGCCTTAGTTGAAGTGCCTAGAAACTTATGGAATAATTCAAAGAAAAACTATACTCTGACATACTGTTACTTCAAAATAGCTAAGCTTAGTACAGACAAGTGTGAAGCTGAGGAAACTGTTGATGATATTTTAGATGTGAGTATTGAAGCTTAATTGTTTCGTTTTTTTTATTACCGTAACCCCACGCTAGGAATTTCTCCTGTATCGAAATATTACGTTCACAAACACCCAAGCTCGGGATAAACATCTGCGGATCGCATTAATTTTGATCCATACGGGAATTGAACCAGCAACCCTTGGCGCAGGAGTCCAATTGCCAAGCCACTGCAATCAGGTTGTGAAAATTAAAATTGTATCACTTTCATCCCCTAACTCATCCCACTTTAGAGAAAGTAGCTCCTTCCCACAAGGGGTAGGCAGAGGTATTGTACTTCTATTGATTGCTTGATACTATGAGGTGGTGAATCAAACGCTTTAACATGTCACTAACTAAATAAACACGTTATTTTGAGCTATGTCATTTATAAATCCAGTAAACTGTCAATGTAAATCTAAAACGCGTATGTTATGGCTCATTTAATATTCTTATTGCATGACAATGCCGTCAGATATAAGAGTACATAAATAAGCCCTCTCCCTAACATTCTTCACTGCCTTTCAGAGTCTTAAAGCAGTGACGGCAGCGGTAGGGTCCGGGCATCCGTTGTACCGCCATGTGGACACCATAGTGCAGAAGCTACCGATACAGCTGCGGGACAGGCTTAATGGGCGCGCACCGCCCGACCGACCCACACCGCCTTCCTTGAAGTCACTTGTCAATCTACATAAAAAGGTAACTTTATTTACTGTAAAAATAACTATGCACTCCATTACATTACCAAAGATGCAAATTGCGGATATATTTTGTTTCACGTTATGAGTATAGAAGCTTATAATTTAAAACATACGTATCTCATTTCACTTTAGTCTTTGATCCACTGTAACTGTAATAAAATATCCAATAGAAACTGTGTTTTTAACTATGTGTTAAAAAACGTAATAAAAAATTGAGAGTATCCAAATAGTCTTCATATCTTTTATTATTCTTTTTCCCTACAGACTATCAAAGCGCTGCACGTGCTGCAGCGTACGGAAACCCAATGGTGCCTGATGCTGGAGCGCATCTTCCACCTCGAAGACATCGCGACCAACCAGCGGTCGCCCGACCACAGGTTCCAGCACACCTTCCACACGCCGCGGCCGAGACTACAACGGATATTTTATCCACCTATGATTGGTAAGATGTGCTTTACAGATGTGGTTGTAGATAAAGGATCCGACATTGTAATGTTGTTCAGTGTATAGCATTTATTTGTACTAGCGGGCGCCCGGGAGTCGGAATAAAACAGTGATTTTATATATGAATATAAGCACTGATAACCGAGTGGTACGACCGAGAAGTATAAACATGAGTTCCTGCATTTACTCCTCATATAATACCTAAACTTTAACTATGCCAAAACTTCTGTAGGACAATGTTTTCTCTTTACATATTAATATACACATAGATAATTTTGTGCTGACGCTAACATTTTATAATATGAAACACCATTTCATTAATTATTTCATTTATTTCTTGACCTTCATGTTTATTTACGCTGCTCATATTTTACTGATAATGTTATTAAGTTCTGCGGTTTAATTGCCGTTCACAATGATTTCTAATTACGAATTCCTTTTATTGTTAATAAACGTTATTTTCTATAGCTTGTGTATTATGTACTTAGTTTTATTCTTAGTAGAAAACTGTGAAACATTAATAAATGAAACAATTGCAGTAATTACTTTAGCCCGTAATCCTTTGGAATTGGTTTCTCGTATTCACAGGGACATCGAATATTATAATAACAATAAAAAAATAATAACAATAAAAAAATAATTACAGCCTATAACTGTCCCACTGCAGAGCAAAGGCCTCTTCTCGTATAGAGAAGGATTGAGAATTGATCACCACCCAACTCACTGCGGGTTGGCGATTTCAGATAATTAAATCCAGGTTTCCTTATCAGTGGTGTCGGAGAATAACTAAGAAAGTACTTACATTAAAATAAATTTGCGTGATCCGCAGATGTTTGTCCCGAGTCTGGGTTTCTGTGTGTGATATTTCATGTTTGTTAAACATACTCAAATCGAATATTACTATAAATTAATCTTTTCAGAATGGTACTGGGAATGTTTCCTGAAGCAGTACTTCCTAAAGACGGTGGCGGTGATCACGGGCATCATGTCGATAGCCGTGGTCTGGTCGGAGATGACGTTCTTCTGCAAGAAGCCCGTCCTCTCCATATTCGCTAATATAGTCATAGCAGCTAACGAGAATTACAACTATTCAGCCATTGAGGTAAGTTGCATAATGCTGTTTTATGGCTTGAGAATTTGATGAATAAAGCGCATTTGAAAAGCAGCAAGAATTTTGGGCAAATGCCATTCGCGCACAAGTACATTAATTCGCGCTCTCGTATATGAACTTCGCGCTCATGCATATAACTTTCGCGCAAATCTGTGCATAATCGTAATGCTGCTGGATAAAGGCCTTCTTTTGGTCCTACCTATGTTCTATAAAGAAACACCATCACTGATATAATCTGATAATCAACAACCAATTGCCTTCTGTTGTGTCTGTCTCTCTTCTGTACAGTCAGGAGAGACAATCAACAAAGACAGGAAACAATCTGACGACCTGATTGGTGCAGTGGTTAAACTATTAGACTCCTGCGCTAATGAGGTGCGAGTTCGATTCCCGCACTGGACTAACATAAAGTCTGTCCCGAGTCTGGGTTTCTGTGTGTGATATTTCATATTTGTGAAACGTACCCACCATGTAAGAAAAAGTGATATAGTGAGGCGAAGGTTTAAAAAAAATGGGTTTTTTTAACAAGCTTTTATTTAACTGGCAATGTTTGTATGTATGGGAGTTTGTTTAGGTCAAATCTTGCAATCTAAATTAGAACCACTTTTTAACATCTGATTGAAATGAAATGTTGCATAATTAAATAGGTTTGGTGACAATACATTATTAGGTACTTTTATTTAAAAGCTTGTCTTAAGAATATATTTTAATATTAACTTATTAATAATCTGCTATCATTACCAATTGCCAGATAATATCAACGATAATAATAGCGTACATGTTCTACTGCGCGTACTCCACGGTGCTGAAGATCCGGCTCCTGAACCTGTACTACCTCGCGCCGCACCACCAGACCAACGAGTACAGCCTCATCTTCTCGGGCATGATGGTGTGCCGGCTCACCCCCGCCATGTGCCTCAACTTCCTCAGCTTAATACACATGGACTCCCATGTCATTAAGAAACGGATTATGGAGACTTATTATACGCAGGTTTGTAATCTTAATATTATTTTTTTATAGTTTTGATTTGAATTGTTTGCATAACATTTACTGACTGAATATATAAATAAGCATGTACTTAATAATTAAAGTTTGTTGCAATTGCAAATCATACACTTATCCCATCAAACACATATCCCCATGATCGTTTTTTTTATAGCCTATTAGCTGCGCCCCACGGTGTTACCCGCTACATTTTTTTGGGGCTAAAGTAGCCTATGTGTTAACCCAGGGTGCTCAGCTACCTCAATATGAAATTTAATTAAAATCTATTTAGAAGTTTTTACGTGAAAGAGTAACAAACATCCATCCATACTTACAAACTTTCGCGTTTATAATGTTAGTAGGGATTTTCTTTCCCACTGCTAGGAAAAGACCTCGCCTTTCTTCCTCCAAACCATACTTTAATTACGTCACAATATCACTTTACAAAACTTGTCACCAGATAATGGGTCACATGGATGTCCTGGGGATAATCGCCGAAGGGTTCAACATCTACTTCCCGATGCTGGTGGTGTTGTTGTGCGTGGCCACGTACCTGTCGCTGGGCAGCCGGCTGCTCTCGCTGTGCGGGTTCCAGCAGTTTGTGGGAGACGACGAGCTTACCACCGACTTGGTTGAGGAAGGAAGGGAGATTGTGAAGCGAGGTGAGTTTTATTATGGAGCTTACAATAATAACGATAAATTAAACATTATACAATGTATATAGTGCACATTTCAATGTGACGGGCTAATGGTTGTATACTTTACCCGATTCCGACATAATTCAAGCGTCTGCATATTAAAACTAATGTTTATTTACGCTAAGCTTAGTAAAAATATATATTTAGGTATATGTGGACTAAAAAGTGAAATAAATTTAGTAAATTCGGCCAGCATTTGTCTACAACATGTGATGTTTACGGTGTATTCATCAATAAAGTTTAAACCAACA
This sequence comes from Abrostola triplasia, assembly GCA_946251915.1. Lineage (NCBI taxonomy): Eukaryota > Metazoa > Arthropoda > Insecta > Lepidoptera > Noctuidae > Abrostola > Abrostola triplasia. Next base: position 3,869,589 of record OX276425.1, read on the forward strand.
TAATTATCTATAGAAAAACGTAAGCGGCAGCGCGCTGAAGAGTCGTTGACGCGGCGTCGTGACTACAGCGAGAGGTTCGGCAACTACAGGTCCGCGCGAGACACGCAGGACGGAGGTAATACGACTACACAATGCATTCAAATGCTATTATTTTCAATATATTATACCAATAAACTCCAATTCATATAAATTTAAGTAAACTTAACTTACTTGTTGTAATCGTTGTCGCCCGCAGAAAGTCCTATCAAGTCATTTTCGGGATTAAAAATCCTATGTCTTTCCATAGAGTTTAAATTTATGGTCAAAATTACGATCGGTTTATTCACATAGACAGATCAGACTTATTCACTTACGAATGTATTTGAATAAGGTAGCAAGCATACGAATGCATAGCTGATTCGGCTCTAATAAAAGTTCTCGACTCTGATGACCTTTGTTTTTACCAATTTATCTTGAATCTCTATTCTTTAAGTACTAAGTACTCTTTTGTCGTAAATCTGCCAAGTCGCATTTTACGTCTTGACCCTTCTTTGAATCGATTTTTACTATAGAAGTTGAGTTATCCGTGTCATTCACATTTCAGAGCTAACATATTTCATAATGCACTAAAATATCATTCATGCACTGCTCTTATTACCTGTTGTTCTGTTTGTTGTATGAGAATGTTCTTGGTATTATGATCTTCGTAGATAAGTATTTATAATAGTATTTTCTTGTATGTTTAATACTAATACTATAAAATAACATATGCTTAGAACCTTGAAGTTTGAATAACAATGAATGCGAATGAATACTGCTTGAGTAGTAAATGGGACCAATAATATCGGTTCCATACTAATATTGTATTTCTATAATGTTTGTATTCTCAATATTATTGGAATTTGCTTTGCAGTATAACAAAACTACAATCGCTTCCAGCGCTTGAGAGTTTTGTAAAATTTTATGAGATCTGGTGATGTTACAACACATTTCTTAAAACCAGATATAAATATTATTTATTTTTTATAATTATGAGCCTATAATGTCCCATGTGTAAGGCAAAGGCCTTCTTACACTCTTTCTATATGTTCATAAATATAATTAACAAGTTTATTATAAATACCAAAGCTCAACAATAAACAGACCCTTCTTTCCCACCATATTTAATGTAACCGGGTATTGTGCATGTCGGTCACATTTCAGCCCACACCGGGCTCCTAAACGACGTGGACTCAGACTACTACGTGCAACCCAGTCCTGAGCGCACGCAGCCGCAGCTGACCGGCTACCAGCGAGCCGAGATGCCCTACAACAGGTCCAACCTCTCGCTCGAAGACGAGTTGGACCATCGCTTCGGGGAATCCACTCTCCCCTCCATTAGAACAGAGTTCGATGAGCGGAGGAGGGACAAAATGACAATGCCACCCCGCGGGCTGTTTGATGACGTGTAGTGCAATTTGTATTGAAAACTTGTCGTGGTTTTTGTTGAGGTATTATTATTTAGTGTGAAAAGGCAGTTAGTTTAGTCCGACTAGTGTCATGTTATTTATTTGATAACTGCTTTTCTATGTAAATTACTGTTAGCAATTTTGTATAACTTATTTATTGTATCGTAGCGAGAATTGGTAGAATGGAATCGGAACAATCGATTTCACAAGATTTAGTTAGAACTTTTAGTACAAAATCCCAATTTATTTGGAACCGTAGCATATTTTATTAAATATAATACCTAGACAAAAACGTGTCAATTAAGTTATTGTAATTAGGTTTAAAATGATTGTTAATAATAAATAAATGTACTTGAATATTTTGCAAGAAGCTTGGAGTGTGATACTTGCAAGATAGTTTTCAATTGATTTATTTTAGGTACAAATATAATAATATATAGCTTACATTTTTATATAGATAAAATTATACAGCTATAACACCATGAATTCGCAAACAGATCTTACTGTCACAAAGCAATTGCAATTAGTAAAACTTAGATGTGGCTTGCAACTCTATAGCCGAAAGATTTTAAAATTACTACACAATATTTCGATTATTCATAATATTTCGAACTTTACGATTTGATATTGCTTTTTTGTAGGATCTCACTTATTTTCTATACACACGTCCATCAAATGGTTGTATAAAATACCCAAATTACACCGTTTAAAAACATATTATTTATCTATCTAATATATGGTGAATAATAAAGTGTATATAAAACAGCAGATGGAACGATGTTATCATTTAACAGAATATCCGAATAGTGCATGAATTCACATTGTTTGTGAATTGAACACTAACACTGTAGTGATGCCTTTAGCTCAATGTAATATTAAAGATAGCTTTATAATTTTGCATACGTCGACGCAAGTGGCCTAAGCAATTAAAGTAACCTAAACACGTGTTTGTTTTTTGTAAAGTATGTTTAATTGTTTAGTCTTCAATAATATAATTTCATAGGTAAAACTAATGTCTCGTATCGCGTCTCCTATGAAGTTGAATCGAGTATCATAATACTGTGAATGGAGTACGTATTTAACAACAATCTGTCATAATTATGTATTATTTGCGTGTACAATGTACATATTATATTACTTATGTAGCTTAGGCAATGTTTTTATGCTAATTAATTATTTTGTTATATACTTTATTTCATTCCATAGGTTTATTTAATGCAGTAGCATTAAACCACTGATGTGATATTGTTTGTCGTTGTTTTATTTGTTTACTACCCTTTTTATCTTTTTTTATTTAGCCTGTACGGTGTCCCACTGCTGGGCAAAGGCCTCCCCATTATTCCTCCACAAAACCCTGTCCAATGCCATTTCAGGCCATGTCTAATGCCTTTTTTATCTAAACTAGAGAAACGATTTGTATTTGTGTATGTTTGAATAATCTCAGTAACCACTTAGATTCTTACTGGAAAGTAACATTATCAGGTAATAACAACAGGCTATATAGTATTACTGAAAATTTGAGATCCCTTTGAAATTTGCATGACGTAAACTTATGGTATTAAAAAGTTGGGTACTACCATGGAGGATACTTATTTGGTTTATGGTAGTTAATAGGATATCGAGTCTTATCAAGAGTAATAAAGATTACACACTAGTCTAGAAACTACCTATACTACGGTATGTATTGATTGTAGTGGTCGCGGTTTTAAACGTTCAGTACTAATATATAGACGACCTGATTAGCACAGTGGCTAAGCGATTAGACTGCTGCGCTAAGGGTTGCGGGTTCGATTCCCGCACGGGGCAAAACTTTGTGCGAACCACAGATGTTTGTCCCGAGTCTGGGTGTTTGTGTAAGTGATATTTCATGTTTGTGAAACGCACCCACGATACAGGAGAAACTCTTAGTGTGGGGCGACGTTTTCTTAAAAATAAAAATATATATTCAGAAGTGACACGTTTAGAGATGTTACTATCAATAGTAAGATGTGTAATACAAGAAAGAGAAATGAATTGTATAATTTTATTACTGGTTGTCACGACAATAAATAACATATCCTCGTACTACTTAAAATGTATTTTGATGTTGTCCACTTTGGTTCTTATTTCGTGCGAGGAGTCCTTCGATAGGTCTTGAGCATACGCCAAATAAATAGTTTTGAGTTTATCTAGCTCCTCAGTCTTGTTGAGATCTGGAAAGATTTGAAATTACTTAGTAGATGGTTACTCATACGACGATTTTTCATGGCCATGATGTTATATAAGGAATCATACAAATATGTTTCAGTAGGATATCGTAAGAATAATATTCTTAGTGCAAAAAAAAATGTTAAAGTTATAAAATATGAATTGGTTGAATAAGGTTAATTACCTTTTAATTGTTTGACAAGGATTTCCAGTATGTTGAGCGCGTCCCGCCTGTGCCTCACTTGATTGTTGTTTTCTAGAAAATGATACAAAACCTTATTAAAAAATAATTAATATTTTTGCCAGTGATTTTTTTAAACTTTCAATAGTTTCGGAGTTTCCATTTGTTACTCATTTATTATATTGAAATTCACAAAATGCGTACTCTTCGCCTTCGTATAAAGAAGTTTCGTACAGATATAAAGAGCATTAAGCGACTCACATATAGTTTATTAATAAGAAAATACTTACTGAGCGTATAATCAACAATCGTGGCAACATGACCAGTAACAGTGGTGATCGCTTTGTCCCTATTCGACACAGTAACGTTGTCGGTCTCCATCGGCTCTCCAGTATTGCTGAGTATCGTCAGCCTCTCTAATACTCGCGCAACGGACGTCAAAATAGCCAGCTGTGTCGATCTTGAACTCGATGGGTACGACTTTGAGCAGTGCTCAAAGAATACGTCTTGGTATTTGTCTGTGGAAAGTTACAATTCAGATTTTATACCAAAGAACCGATTCTTTACTTTGAGTAGAGATACACTACCTATAGTGCAGTTATTCTTATAGTATCTTTGGAGGAATTTATTCAAATTTGGAGATCTATGAACTGAGATCAACAAACAAATTATTCCTATAAAATTCTATTAGTAACAATATTATATTGTTACCTTGTGTGTCAGGTTCCTTCGGCCACGCTTTGCCCAGTAGTTCGTAGGCGGCCTCCTTCAACGCTGTCAACTGTTCCCGCCTTTGTCTTGCTCCCTCGTTGTCCTCTTCGTCAGACTCTTTACCCATTGATAACTCGTCCTAAAGAATATTTAAATACCATTCAACTGTCAGTGGAAAACTCGCAGCAAGTAGTTCTGGTAACAAACAAACCCAAAAAACAAATCTCGCCTAACAAAAGTAGTAGACCATTTACAAATTACCCTTTATAGGCTCACGTCTTGTTAGCTAGGACCATAACAAATCATGCAACATGCCTATGATGGGCAACTAGAAAGGAGTGACGTCACTCCTTTGTAGTTACTATCTTGAACCAATTTTTTCATCATCATTTAGTTGTTGCTTTTTCAGTTTTTCTGTAAATGAATTCGTAATTTCCATAAGATATGTGGATTTTTTTCTACCTGATGATCTATCATGACGCATTTTTACATTAAAACGAGATTTCTCAATCTGATAAAGCGAGATGTTGGCTAACCTTGGAGAGTATGATTTTGACGATCTCGTACAGCTGGTGGAAGCGGTCGCAGTGCGTGGCGGCGATGGCCTGCCCCAGCGCGGTGATGGCGTGCCGCTTGTACACCATCTCCTGCTTGCGGCTCTCCACCAGCAGCGCGTTGATGCACTCCGACACCAGCGCCGGGGACACGGGCGCCTCGTTCTCCTTCACACTGTCGGGTCAAGGATATATGATCACGTGGTACATTTTAGATGCACGAACTGAACGAAAACAAATTATTCGGTTCAAATTCAAGAAGCATTTTAGGAAAATAATGCAATCAATACGTTTTAAATGTCCCGAATATATAACATAAATTAGGTAGTTGAAGCAACAACTGAACGATTAAATTTCATTAGCGGCAGTGATTACGCACAAAAAGCGCTCAAATAACTACAGTTACGCACACATTTCAGCTACAGTAAAAAGCAAGTTCAATATCAACTTTGAAGATTTATTTGGTTGCGAGCTGGCAACGACGCTTTTTCATTTTAATATAAAAATAAAATAGTTTAATATTCGTAGTGAATACACTCACGCGCACAACTCCGCGAGAGCTTCGATAACGTGCTGCTTCCCGTCGAACGTCTTCCCGTGTACAGCCGCGAGCAGCGCGCGTATCAGCTGCTCTCGTTGGTCGCCCAGGCCGGTTGACACTTCTTTACATATTGTCTTTATTGCGTTCGCTGCCTGCAACCGTGTAATACATAAAATGAAGGGTCCTAATTTTATTGGTTCAATAGTATGAAAAAATAACGGTTCCTACTTTTATTGGTTCTATTAATATAAAAATTAAAAACGTTTTTCTACTGCATCGTGCGTGCGTTTAACAGACATGAAAAGTCCCGCCATGTGCAACCTCTAGATTCGAACAAGACTTGGAACAAATATTTTCAAATCACATAATATGAGCATATGAGTCCAAAATGGTTGGCCACTGACGCAAAGGTTAAACGGTCATAATGATTTAGAAGCCAACATAGCCATCAAAACAAACTTAATAAGTATAACCATCAGACACAATTAATATGCAATATTTCTACAACCTAGAGTATCTAATAAAATGTGAAGGGTAATATTAGAACTTTAGTTACTTGACGTAAATATACCTGAATCTTTTTAGTCCAACTACTAGAGTTGAGAGCCTTCTCAATCTCCTCGCGGATGACAGTCAAGTGCTGCTTGATACCACTCTCGCGAGCCGGACTTATATCCGTCCATATTTCTTCGTACATCTCCACCGTTGTCGAATCTATGAGAAAAAAATTGTAAAACAACGTGCCACTGTCAAAATTACTTCTGAAGACACGCAAATATGTATCTCAGAATGATGATTGCATGATTAAGTTCTGTATTGCTATTTCGATTATTCAATCATCCTGAGCAATAAAAAATACATTAAATGACATATTTATGATACAAGAATGTTTTATGTTAAAATCTAACATTTAAACATTGAACAACAATGACAATGTACTAAGCACAAAAATGTTTTTGACAATCTAAGACCATGATGTATCAGAGTAGTAGACCAACTCACCATCGTCCTTAGGTCCATGCATAGCTAAGAAGACCATGGGCGCTAGTATCACCTCGTTGTCTTTGATGTGCTCTATCTTGGCCTTAGCGATAGACTTGAGGCAGAGCGCTATGGCCGACCGCGACATGTCGTCTTCTTTCGTCTCGTACAACGTCACTAACTTCTTCATTAGTTTCTCCGCTGATTGGACCTGTATACAAGAGTAACGAGACGTTTAAAAATACTGTTGATGCGTGATCATCTATACAAATTCATTTATAGAGCAATTACTTTTATGTATTAAAGAATTATAACTTTTAGAGCTAAGTTTTTAGGTTCAAAATAGAGTGAGATAGATGTGGTATTGCTATTTTAGCGCATTTGCCCCTGATCAAGAAATGGCTTAAGCGCATTTATGCATCGCACCGCGTTATTGCGTTCAATTCATTTCGGTAGATAACTTATAAAGATGGTACAACTACCTATAAATAAGCTTTCATCGACATTTTATACTGGATGGACGAAAACCAGTGATAGCCGAGTGGACTGCCAAGTCAAAGGTCGCCAGTTCAAACACCGGCACGCACCAATATCTTTTCAAATTTATGCGCGTACTATAAATTAGGTAGCAGTTGGTAAAAATGGTGAAGGAAAATATCGTGAGGAAACCGGCACACTGAGAGATTTTCCAACGGTGTGTTAAACCATGTCAGAGGCCTACAGGTGGTTTAAACTCTGACACCAGGTTGTTCATCAACCATACCATAAGACTGGACGGAAAGTTCTTCTTATTCCTTACCTTAGCATGCGCGGAGACCTGTCCCAAAGCTTCAGCATAGTTTTTCCTGACAGTAGCATTTCTATCGAAGGTGCCAGTAAGTAGGTTCGACATGATCTTCCCAGCTACCGGCTCGAGTTCCGCTCGTAAATAATGAGCGGCTAGTACCACGAAGTGACAGCAAGCAACTTTGGTGCCCAGTTGGGGGGACTTCATCAGCTCCAAGATTTTAGGGAGCATTTCCTTCATCACCTCGATGTCCACGTATGGCATACACTGTGGATAGAAGTGTGTTTAAAGAGTGTCTTATCAAAGTCAGGTCAGAGTTGTAAATTGAAACAGCGTTAAACTGTTTTCGTGTGTTCGTTTAATAAGGTTCTTATATTCTTGACTTTTTTAAATTTATTTTCATAAAATGTTATTACTAGAAAGCTAAACAAATACTGAAACACATCAACAATCACTTGAAGGTCACTTAACATTTAAGCATCCCTCAATCTAAGTTCATTACTTTCAAGTTTGGAAGCTACTTAAATATTTAATATAAGTTAAATATTATGGCCTAGTCCTTTGGACGGGACAATTTCATGCGGAGTTTAGAATTATTTAAGACTCGGTGTCCTTTAGTTTTACTGTTAAATTTGATTGATTTGAGTTTTGGTTGCGATATTTGTAAGGAGCTGTGCATCTCTCTCGGTGTCACCTTGACGACCGTGTCGGTGGTGTAGTGGTGTCGCGCGGCGCTGGCCCGCATGTCGTCCAGCAGGTCGCGCGTGGCGCAGTCGGCCAGCGCCGTGGCCAGGTAGGACAGGCGCGCCGACTCCAGCTCGCCCGCCGCGCCCGCCAGCGCCGGCACCAGCCGCGCCAGGAACGGCTTCAGCGTGGCGCCCGCCGCCGACACCAGCTTCGACACGGTCTGCAGGCTGGGGGCGGCTTGTGATTAGTATGTGCGCCTGATGATTTACTCATAGCACCAAGTGGCGCATTGAAGAGTTGCTATAAATATTTTTTTTTTGAGAACGTTATACTGGAATACAGTAGTTTACTTAAATATACAGAAGTCGATGGATCACTTACGAGGTACATATTGTGAAATGTCTACACTATACCTTATAAGATATTTGGTAAATTTGGTTACGAGTTAAACTACACTTTACATTAAGTACCGAGATAAAATAAATCTCTCAAGGCAATACAAATAAAGTTTTAAGTTTTCTTTAAAAACTTCTATCTCATAAAAAACTGTCTGTACTTGAAAAGTGATTTTAAGTTGACAGTGACTTAGAGGAAGGAAAGTGTGGCTTTTGTCCTGCGGTGGGACGATCATGGCTGAAAAAAAAAACAGACCACCACATACCTGACACTTCTGACTTCCTTGACTAGATTAGTGATGCCGGTGTCCAGTAGCACGGGCAGTATGACGGCCACGACTTCCTTGCCGTCCTTGCCTTGACCCACGTCCGCTGCGCGAATACACAGCTGCAACATCACATCAAGCGTTCTTTGGATTCGATTACGAAAGGCAGACGAAAGAAAACGGTATGTTAAAAGAAAGATTTGTTAGTTGAGAATAAAAGGTCTGGGCTTAAATAAAGTTGCCATCGCAAGAGATTTTATGTTATAAATTTATGTTTTTTCTATTAAGTCTATTAAGATTGGTGTAAATATCAGTCAATGGGTCCCGTGCAGTGATCAAAACCAAGCACTCAGGTCATGCTATACACTAAATTAGATCTTAAATAATTGCTGTGAAAGATGAAACCGATGTTAACCCTATTAATGGCAATAGATTCGGCATCTACTGAGGGAAGAAATGTGGGTGTAAACTTTTTTTTAAAGAAAATACTTCCTGCCAACTGGTGCCATACTATGAGCTTGCATTGCAAGTCATACCCGTTATGTAAGCGAGACGCCGCTACGTGAATTGTAGTGCGGCGTCCCGTTTCCATAAGAACCTTTTTTTTTTTCAAAAATGACTAGCAATGCAAGATGGTGTAATAATTTCAAACTGCCACTGTTTTACCTAAACAATAAAGCAACCCATTCGAAGACTAACGACCGTAATCCGAACGCACATAAATATGTTACACCGAGTGTTCAATACGTTTGTGTAAGCCCGCAGGTGTGATTATGTGTAAACTTACTTTAGACAATACGTTGGCGGTAGAAGTGGCGGCTTGTCGTGTACCTTCGTGCACATCATCCATTACTCTGAACAGCTGCAGCCATATGGTGGGCAACTGGTGCAGAGAGTCGTGCAAACTCTGTGCGCCACTGTACAAATGTAACGGAACTATTTAGTGATACTATTATATTAGGGTATATTTAGAAAATAACTATAACATTTTAAATTTTTTTATAATTATTGTTAAATAATTTTGCATGCTGTGGTCTCCTGTAATTGAAGGAGACATATTTACCGTAATAAGTCCGCGAGAGCGTTGCAGCAGGACATCCGCACCCTCCATTGATTAGAAGTCAAGTTCGCAACCAAGTCGTCTAGGATCTCTTTATGGTACTTGTGGACCTGTGGTAAATAGAAACCTCTTTAGTTTATATTCAAGGTAAATAAATCAATTTCTCTCTATAATAGAACTTGATCGATGGCGTGTACGAAGATAGCACGAATTTTTTGGTATCTCGAGTTTAGCCTAAAAAAATGTGGGAAATTAAAATATCCTCCAATGGCTGACTTGTCTTACCTTGACAATTAACTAGTCTTCCTTATACAGCGATAAGGATTTAAATTAATATTATTATTATATATCTATCTATATTATGTTATGGTAAGAGTGGTGGTTCCTTAATTACATTGACAACAAACCGCAGGGCCAAACTGCGAAGTCCCAATTGCAAATGGGACCAACTGCAAATCGGACCAACTGCGAATGAGACGAAATGCGAATAACCCGTTCGTAGTTAAATCTAGTTCAACAAACTGAAAATGTAATGTGTATAGGTGGTAAGAACTCACAGTGGCTTGTGTGTGAGGTACGATAGCGTGCCAGATGCTCTGCATGGAGTTCTGTATGCGCGGCGTGGGGTCGAAGCGGTAGCGGTACAGGCGCGGCACGATCTTCGGCAGGTGCTCGGACAGCTGCGCGCCTGCTTGGAGGGCTATGGAGTGGAAGCCGAAGGCCGCTCCTACACAATAAAGGACAACATCAATAACAATAATAACACCATTTAGTAGTGTGAAAATTAGCTATAAAAAGATAGCATGCTACGGATAATTATTATAAGCAACATTTTTAAACAGGATTGAGCATTGATCACCACGCTAGCTCTCTAATTAAGCAAAATTATCGGATATTTAAATGGTATGATAACAAGTAAGCAATTTATATAAACAGTGCAATTTATATGAACAGCACTGACCTTTCTTCGAGTTCCACATGGAGTTGTGATGTGCGAGATGCATAAACTTGTACAGAAGATCCGGTTGGTTCAAATCTGACGCGAGCGAGCACAGCTCCTTATACGTGGACAGGTTGCCGCTGTAACCAAGAAGATTCTTTCGTTTTTTCTTTTTAAGAACTGAACGGATCTGAATATCCAAAGAAAAAAAATGAGACCTAAAATAATATACTATGTTAGGAGGTTTTACTTACCCAGTCGGCGCCTTCCCCAGCTGTCCCTCTTCAAATATCTTCGTATCTTCGGTGACCTGGGCTACGGATCGCTTCCCGCTGGTCAGCTGTTCAATGATCTGTCCAACTAACGCCTGCTTCTGACTCTCATCTGAGTTCTGGTACACTAGAGATAAACCTTTGCTCGCCACATCCTGGACTATATCTGTGGGGTTTATAACATATTTGCATGTCATTTTATGATAAAAAGGAAGGGGGAAAATATTATGATTAAATAAAAAGAAAGTTTCGGAAAAGCGGCAGAAGGTCATAAGCATACATATCGAATAGTAAAGAGATCGTCACCGTATCGACTTTCACCTCGCCGTCAAACAGGCGTCAACCTTATGTAAGCACATAACCAAAGCGGATCAGCTATTCTGATACGTCGACTCGGGTACGGCTAGGCGACGCCGCGCTTACGGCTCGCCGGTTCGAGCTTATCGCGAGGCGATTACGTTACGATTCCGATAAGTGTGCGTTGCAGTAGGGAGTTTCATACTAAGAATACTGCACGGCTCAAGTTGATATGGTGACGATCCCTTTCCGGGTTCTTATGTGTGTTATGACCCTTATGCTTGTTTTAGGTCTGAGGTAGTTTTTCTCTGCCGTTTTGTTCCGAACAGGGTAAGTTAGGACCTTAGCAAATTAAAACTTATGATTGTAATTGTATGTAAATTTGACATTGAAAGGTAGTTTTGTTATAAACTCATACCACTATTTTCTGAAAGGAAATCCATAAAGACATCTTGCAGGACTTGCAGCTTGTTCTTGATGGGTTCACGCTCAGAGCAGTTCTTCAGCAGCGCCAACAACCAAATGCTTGTGGCCTAAACAAAAAACTAACTGAGAAATCCTTGACAAATATAAAACAGAATTTTTAGCTAAGTGATTATATATATAAGACCAATGTAGGTACCATATACTGAGAAATAAATTATATTTTATAGTGAATTAGCTACTATCATTTACCCTCAATAACAATAACCACGTAGGACCACGGCCATTACTATTTGACAAAGCAGGAATTGACATAGGGTTCATGTTGGAGGGTTAACTTACCCTACTTTTTAAAAAAGGATAGTTGGATAAAATTATTATTATTATTATTTGTACATTTAGGTTACAAAAACATACATACACAGTAATAAAAGAAACGGCGAACAGCTGCCTCCTAAACTAGGCCAAGAGCCTGTGTTTTAGGAAGAACTAAATCCTACCTGTCTAGAATGTGGGTGGGGATGTCTCCCGATCTTGAACAGCTCGTGCAGCAACCACTCCAGCAGCTGATCATTTTCTTTCAACGCTTCAGTATTCTTTATTTTTGCCGCACCCTAAATATCAAACGAATGTAACTGTTTAAAACAATTAAGTTAGGCTTACTTTAAATCTTTAATTTCTTGCATAAGTATGTGTAAGGCCCAGGTCGCATTACGGTAAAACCGCCGCGATTTTGTGACTCAAGAAAACTAACACAAACTGCCACGCCGTTAACCGTAGTGCGGCGTCAGCCTAAATAATTATTAATTTAAAACATAACATCACGCCTGTATTCCCCGAAGGGGTAGGCAGAGGTGTACATATAGTACACCCACATTTCGCCAGTTATGTTTTAGGTCCCAATGTAATAGGGGGCGAGCCTATTGCCATCAACCGGGCACAAATCCTAATATTAATTTAATTAGAGAACATTAAAAGAAGTACCCCTTACCTCTCTAGGTAGTTCCGTCCACAGGTCCCTGTTCTCATTAGAGTTAACGCCTTCAACGCATAGAACTAGGGACTCGCCTATTTGCAAATGGATTTCAAACTCTTTGCTCTAAAACAATAAAACGTATATTATCAAATCTCAACATTAATCATCTCATAATATATGCCAAATGACATAGGCCTCTTTTTATTTACTTTATTATAGAACTACTTATATTATAGGAACTATTATTTAACAAGATCACGATTTTACTCACGTCTTTAGCCATCTGCAAGAATCCCATGACGATTTGTTTAGCAAACGACAGCCTTTCCCCACAGCACATCAACCCAAGCGTATACAGCGCCCTCTCCTTCAACTTTGACGGTAGTTTCGCATTGCCAACTATTTTAAACAACCTGGATCGAAACGAATATATTGTTAAACATAGCTCAGCACTATTGCCGTCAGCATTCTAATAAGTATGTCACGGCAAAGAAAACTGAAGTTATAAGGCTGCTAAATGGCAATAAGAGAAACTGTCATGTGACTTTTATAAAAGCAGTCCCTGAGCCTAGTTAACAATTAATTGGAATACCATAACATCACTAAGCCAAAGACTAATCGATTAATCAATATTTTTCCAAAAAAAGGACATCGCAGCTATAAGTGACAAATGCTCTAACATACCTGTCAGCCACAGTGAACTTAGTGACGTCAGTATCTCCCACATTAGTGTCGCTCTTATTAATGTTGAACGGGTTCTCGCTTTGCAGAAGAGCCTCTTGTTTTGATGACGTATTCGGTAGAGGCAGGCCGCTGCACCGAGATAGAAGGGATATGGCTGAGCAAGATGTACTGATCAGCAAAGTTGTTGTGCTCGCAAGGAAGTTTGCTAAAAGGAGAAATGTAAAACAATAAGGAATATGTCTATTATCGCTTTTAAATCAAAGGCAACGATAGACATAATAAATTTCCACACATCCACCTAGATGATATCAAATGAAGGAAACGCCTCCCACCAAAGAAGATAATCTTGATAAGTGTAAGCTAACGAATTTACATAATTATAGTCTAAAAATCAAATGATCAAATCTTAAAGTATATTCAAAACTCACCCAGAACCAGAGCACCTTCTTGATACGGCTCCCAGTTAGCCGGACTGAAACCTTTGCCGCCAAACTTTGCTCTCTTCGACAGCACCACGCACCTCTCACACATATTCGAAAACGCGGCCAAGTAACCACATTGAGCCTCCAAATTCTTGTTATTCTGACTCTGTACCACAAAGTCTTTGATTTCCTTGTCTATCGCAGATTTCTCTCTAGTGTTCACTGTGATTATCGCGTAGATAACGGCGGCTATTTCTCGTATATCTTCCTTGGTGCTAGTCGTGAAGAGGTTGCGTAAGAACGGTAAGAGGCTGGTGTATTTCGCGGCCATTTTTTCCGGCACGCATCCAACAATGTCCAGGAAACATGTCAGAGGCATTATTTCTAAAAAAATGAGTTTTTATATTCTTTTAAAGTTTCTATCTATGAACGTTTTGCCTAAAGGTGGATTCTAGCTATTTAAAAAATGTCTACGGTTCCAAGTTAGTGTCAAATTCTTTGCAAAGCGCAACAGTTAAGATGAGACATTAAAGCTGGTTGCGATTTTATGAAGGTATATGCGACACATATTTCCGAGTCCCTACCGCTCGTGTCGTATTTCTGCGACAGAGAACATGCATGCTTTATTTCGTTTTATTTTCGTTCTATTAACTGCGTGGCACAAGTAAATCTATTAATAAATAGAGGCTATTATTCACAACAATTATTTAATAATATGTTTCATAAAACTTAAACAAAAATAAGTAATTTTATCGATTTGTAGCCGGGCACTAGGGGCACGGCAATTGATATTTAGCCAAGCGCTTAAAAGGTTAATAGTAATACAATTACTTTTATTCTAGTCATACCTGGACTAGCATTCAGCAATGAAGTAATCATACTAAGGTACCGCTCCAGAACTTCAGTATCTAATAAATTGTCGTAAAAGTATTTCGCGAGGAGTGGAGACGTCGCGTTCGGGTGGTTCGAACAGTCCTTTAAGTTGGCGTCGCGGTTCATACACATGCGTAAGTACCGTAGGATCTAAGGGAAAATATTAAAGGTATTATTAGGGGAGGCCTTTGTTCAACAGTGAACGTCTTCCGACTGATGGTATGAATGGTAAAAAAATGGTTAAATTAAGACCAAAATATATTAATACGACAATAACTGCGAAATTTTGAAAGACAATAAAGGTTACAAAATTCAAAGTATTTATTGATCGAGCTCAGTGGCGTGCCATGGGAGAGGCCTATGTCCAGCAGTGGACTGAGATAGGCTGATGATGATGATGATTGATGGTCTTTATACAAAACTTACCTCTTGATAAGTCATCGGATGAAACTGCAGCACCTGGTTGCCAATCACAAACCTATGTTTGGCATTCGAGCCCTTTTTCCTCTTCTGCATTTGATCCCAAATATAATTCACTACTTCATTGAACTTTGGCGCTTTGAACTCCTCTTCTTGTGGTTTGTCCTTGTCTCTCTTAGCGGGTTCTTCGTCAATGTTGACGACTGCCGTCTCTTTCGAGGATACGTTGTTTACGACTTCCTCAATCTCGATGGAGCGCGATGTTCCGTAGAGGCATTTTAGAGCTTCATTCGAGATTTCATCTTGACTACAAAAAGACCAAACAAATTTATTTAATATATACCTACCTATAATTTGATTTTCATAATCTAAACTTTAAAGTCTGACTGAGCATTCAAGTATGGGCTTAAACGTGTTGTCTATAGATACATTTCACAGTGACAACATTCAAAGCCAACGGCGCGCTGTATAGTGTAGCTGTAAAGTGTATCTACAGCGTACGAGATTAAGCCCATATTTGAATACTCATTTTTTGCTGTGCAGGAGTAGTGCGGTATAAAGGAGCTACGACTTTAAGAACTCATTGTAAATCAAGGAGGCTTTGTTTAATTTTTAGAACATCTCACTCCAAGGCATCATAACTTGTCTAAATAGCTAAGCGACTTCAATCCTAAAAACCTATAAAAACTACTAATATGTGAGAATAGTTTCACAACTCACCTGTCTCCGCTAGCCAGTAGCAACAGATATCTGGACGGCACGTAGTCTTGTGGGAACACGGCGGCGGAGTACCTCATGGCTATGTATCGGATCATTGATTCTTCGTTGAGCATGTAACTGTATTAGTAAAAAACGTAACGTGTATTCGCCAACAGGGTAGGCAGAGATGTGCAGAACACTCTCATTTCGCCAGTTATGTAGGTCCCAATTTAGTAGGGGAGAAATCAACAAGGCACAAATCCCGACTCTGTGCTGCCACTGAGAATTATCTAATGGAAAAACCCAGTAACTCTTTGCCCGACCCGGGAACCCAGCGGAACTGTTGACCATGAGGACCATGGTCAACAGTTTCGCTTAGCTACCTCTAGACCAACGAGGCAGTCAAGTATTGTAACAATATTATTTACTATTTACTCTGGTTGTACGCGTATTTTGCGATAATGTTCGATTAGTTATATCGCATAATAGACAAAACTTTGGTATAGAAATATAACGAATTAAACTAAATAACTTATTTAATGTCGTCATGAGAAAAGGCCTAATAGGATATTTATATAGTGGTAAAGTACACAAAAGACTCACTGGTCCAACAGAGCGAACATCGCCAACGCCTGTGGTTCGTCGAAGGGGCTTGTCTTGGCGCCTTCGTCGACGTCCATCTTGTCCTGCGACGTGCCAGCCTCTTGTGACGCTGATGGTGTTACTGTAAAAAATAAAAATATACCGGCAACCGAATTGTATGAAGCCCAGTATTTTTATTTTTTTGTTGAAGGAAATATATATGTCACAGCCAACTAGCTTAGCTAGCCGTTCAATCAACAGCATAGCCTCTTTCTTATACAACGCCGTTCAACTAGCAGCCTGAATGATATTCATAATATCTCGTTTGACAAAAACCGCGGGCAATGGCTACACCCAGTACTATGCATTTAGCAACTTTAAAGTTTAAAAAGTTGCTTTATAACAATATACAGGTTGTTACAATAAATCTAGTTTGGGGCTATAAAATGTAATTTCTTTTCACAAAATACCAATCACGAAGCTGCAGATAGCGTTCCGATATGCTTAACACGTGATGACGTAACCCTTACCTTCGGCGTGAATCTTGTAGGCGACAGCCATCTCGAGCAGCGCGTCTCTAAGAGCCGTCTTGATTTCAGGTACAGCCTCCGGTATCTTCTTAATTAATTCTTCAATTAACGCGAACTGGTTGTTGACGCACTCTGGAGATTTCGTTGCTAGACGACCTGTTGAGATAAGTGATTCTAGAAGTTTTTTTTTTTTAAAAAAACGTCGCCCCACACTAGGAATTTCTCCTGTATCGCCAGTTTGTTTGAGCGAAACAAATCGTAAAATTTTAATTAAATCACATTTATTCACGAGTTTTTGATTAAAAAAAAATAGCTTCACTCTAGAAATTTCTCCAGTATTGTGGGTGCGTTGTACAAACATGAAATTACACATACACAAACACCCAGACTCGGGACAAACATCTGTGGACCCCACCAATTTTTGTCCCGTGCGGGAATCGAATCCATCAATCCGCCACAGCGCCAATCAGGTCGTCAGTTTCCTAATTTATCAAAATATGAATCGTTAAAAATATTAAAAGTTTGTCCTAAGGTCTCATACCTACACACATGTAGGCTTTCGGGTGGTGCTCTGCGCTCTCATCAGATCTGATAAGCTTTAGTACACCTTGCAGGAACACTGATGACACCTTCCTTAGTTGGCTGTCATCACCACTGAAAAACGTCATTGCTTTATAAATTACAGAATATATAACAAACGCATGAGGTATACTCTCAGAGAACGCAAATTATGTTTGGTGTACATAACTTAGATAGTTTCTAAATAGGTTACATTATCTCGAGACTCTTGTTTTCTTTATGGGGACAACTGTTGAATGGCACTGTAATGGCTGTTTGGCATTATATTTAACGAAATTGATTGTGTCTTTGATTCAATGTGAGAGAACAAATTATTATTATTATACGCACTTGTTGATGACATTCAGTAGAAACACCAAGGCCTGATTGCGAAGACGGGAATTCGTGCTTGGATCAAACAGCGATGAAAATACAACCTGAAACAAATTTGCTTACTAAGACCTTGCTCAACCAAGTTATTCTAGAAGATGGAGCTAGGACAAGTACCTGTACACAATGAGGGTACATAATCGCGGGGCCTGTCGCCTTGTTCAAGTACTGTATCAGTTTCAAACGGAGTCTCGTACACGCGGGCACCTGCAACATGCTTTACATAAAGCTCTGCCCCCGTACCACGAACGTGAAGCGAGACGCCGCATCACACTGCTTATAGCGGCGTATCGCTTTCATATCGAAAACTATTTTGCTTTAAGAGTTTATGGTAAGGGGGTCAGCTCTCTTATTACGTGAATGATGATTATGTCAGGTTTAATGTTGCATTATTTATTTCTACAGTACCTTGCGTTCATCTTGAGGCATTTTCATGCCTCGATAAGTGCCCAAGTACAAGGAATACAGAGGCAATACGACTGAAGGCAACGACCAATCCACAGAACTGTAAAAAGGAACAATAATACTTTAGAAATGTCACAATTAAGTGTTACTTCAAATCATATACAGAGAAATTATAGAAAGATTTTTATTTAAACGTTGCGGTTTTAATGAGAATATTTTTATACATCTGTTAGGAAAATATACGTTCTGGTAGTCATTGTAATAATATAATACAAATATGTGTGTTATTTACCTGTTGACCCTTATAAGCGGGCTGTTGGCATGGTTCGCGACACTGAACCGCGAGTCCGCGGCAGCCACGATCAACGTGAGCAAGGTTTCATTCATATTGAAAAAGTCCTTGCCTATGAAATTTACGATGGACAGTTTCATCTGAAGATAGAAAAGTACCTATTACTATAACAATTTTATCGACATTACATTAAATGCGTAAACGCTCATACTGGATTGTGACACACGATGAAAGAAAATAGTGTTTATTGTATTTCTTACTTCATAAATAACTTTATAAATCATTTGGAATATCGACTTAGGGTAAGTATGTTTATCCCTACTAATATTAAAAACGCGAAAGTTTAGATGTATGGATGGATATTTGTTACTCTCAAGTAAAAACTACTGAATGGATTTTAATGAAATTTCATATGGAGGTAGCTGACACCCTAGATTAACACATAGGCTACTTTTTATCCCGAAAAATGTAGCGGGTAACACCGCGGGGCGCAGCTAGTTTTAATATAATATTTTACTGGCAATGATTTCCTTTACCATAGCAAATTTCTAGAATCAGATGGCATACCCAAACGACTACATAATTATATGACATGGATGTGCATTTTAACTGTTTACTAAATACAATTTCAAATTACATTCGCACTTCGCAAGCTTCAACTATGAAGCCAATAATGCACCATAAAGTCATGCTGCGTTAGGCAATCTAACAAACGCAGTTTAAATCATTCGTGAATTCGACTCACATTTGCTAGGTTTACATAGAAATCTAGATTAATCTTTGCTAAAATGAATTAAAATGCCTTTCAATAAAAAAATATGTGTAAATATATTATTACTAGCTGCGCCCCGCGGTGTTACCCGCTACATTTTTTCGAGATAAAAAGTCTATGTGTTAATTCAGGGTGTCAGCTACCTCCACACGAAATTTCATTAAAATCCATTCAGTAGTTTTTACGTGAAAGAGTAACAAACATCCATCCATACTTACAAACTTTCGCGTTTATAATATTAGTAGGGACGCATTGAATTTTTTTCTTCATTCACTTCGCGATACACTAATATACATACATTCAAACTATAGGGTACAGGTATAATTCGGAGCACATCAAAAATTTATTGCGTACATGTTGTACATTGTGTACCAAATTAATTAACATGGGTCATACCTCTTCCAGTTGGTTGGGATTCAGCTGGTTCTTATCAACAATACGTTTGTATGTCTTCATGCTCATACCGGGCGGTACTTGGAAGTCGCTCTCACCAGAATTTGGTAATGCCCTAAAAATATGTATTTTAAAAGTAATATGGCAAGTTTTTAAGCATATACAATGCAACAATTTGGGTGACAGTTGAATGAATACGACGAAATTATGTATTATTGTAATCTATATATATATTTACATAACATCACGCCTGTATTCCCCGAAGGGGTAGGCAGAGATGCACATATAGCACACCCACATTTCGCCAGTTATATTTTTAGGTCTCAATGTAATAGGGGGCGAGCCTATTGCCATCAACCGGGCAGAAATCCAGACTCCGTGCTGCTACTGAGAATTACTCAATGGAAAAACCCAGTAACTCTTTGATCGACCAGGGATTCGAACCCGGGACCTCGTGCTTAGCAGTCGCTATTAGCAACCACTAGACCAACGAGGCAGTCTATTTAAAACATAACACATTGTTTTGTATATGATTGATCCTGGTAGAAACTGTTCCTATGGCTCCTTTAATAACATTGTAAGATCAATCCAGTCTACAGCTATAAAACATTATGGGATGACTTACTTTTGCAACTGGAGTTATAAGCCTGAAAATTGGAAATAGGTACCCACCTACAAGCATAGTGTTATTCCTAGTAAATATTAAACATAGTAGTTACCTGTAAGGCAGAAGAAGAACATCAGTAGCAAACTTGAGTACCAAGGAGGCAACCTTAGGCTTCTCTTTCAAGTTCAGATTTGTCTCCTTAATGTCACCCAACAGAGGCATAAGCAGCATCAATATACTGGAATAAAAGAAAATTGCCACAGGATGTATTATTTATAAAAAATTGACATAATTGTTCAGTTCGATAGATTGGCTCCGGAACAAATGCTCCATTTGAGTTCAAAAGTATTTGGGCAAGTCCCAAATAAATAAAACAGGCATAATATGTAAATAACAAACCAAAATGATTGAAAAAGAACTAAAAGCATAGCTTATGTGAAGTAGAACACTCATTGTTACTTGGATTCTTAGAACATCAACCCATTTTCATACAATTTTAATGATACCAGGTTACTTATTTTAATTATGTTCAAATATCTTTTAATTTTTATCAAATGAAACTTACCCATCTTGATGTCCCTGAGGTTTATTCTCTATGGCTTCTAACAGAGTCGGAGCTAGAGAGAGCTGCTGTTCACGCGGCAGTCTTGGGAAACCCATGGTTATGTATATGATTGTGAAGTTCTACAACAAACATATGGGTAGATAGTGTATTCATGCATTTAATCTTACAAAGCAAACACAAGGAAGCATAGGAGTCAAAAATTCCAAAAGATGTTTGTTGCTATTCACTAAATAATTAAGTTATTACGACTTAACATTAATTATCTTTTGACTCATACTATAAAACATCTAAATGTAATAACAATGGGTAAAAAAAGTGACTTTCATTGGGTGCTGATTAAGTAAATAATTGGCACTGTTCCTTAAGGGTTAGTTTAATGAGTTTAAACTCACTATCTGTATGATGCTTAGGTATTCAAGTGCAGGCTTTGTTTTTTAGAACAGGCAATAATAACTCAAATATCAATAATATCCTGTTACTTACTGTGATAAAACTGTTGGAATTGGGTTCTTTGTACAGCTGCAACAGTGTCTCGACAGGCAGCTGCACATCTGCACGGCACTTCACTCTCTTGTTAACGTGCACTAACAGCTCCATCACCTTGGTACGCACCTAATGAAAACAAGACAAAAATTATTTAAAGTTTCACACAGCTTTTGTTTGCTCAATATTAATAACTGATAATTTTATATTGTTATTCGATTGTACATCTTTTACAGTCACAGATCACAATATTCTTAACAAACAACAAACTCTTAACATTTTATGTAAATAAATTAGATAACTCAGAACCTGTTCATGAGGCGAAGATAATTTTAAAATCACAGGCGGTAGGAACCTAGTCAGACAGCTTTCGAGCTGGTCATCACTGTCTGCGTTACCCAGCCGCAGGAACACACGATCCAGAAGTACTGAAAAAATAAACAAACGCGATTATACACTAACAAACAGCCGGTTGTAACAACTTAGGTTATAGCTCTTTTTAACACTCGAAATTAACACAAATAACTTACAATTAATAAATACTTACACAAATCATTGGAATAATCATTCCCACTCTCCGTTACTTCCATTTCAGACATTTTAATGGTTTTAATACACAATAACTTTGCAAAGTTTGTGTTGAAGATGACAAACAGAAATATTTGACAATCACTTGACAACAGTAACTAAATGTATTGACGTTTGACGGCTTGCATTGTACTTGACGTCCCGTTATATGCAAAATTATTTTAGTACGGACGCTAACAATGTTGTGGTTTGGAGTGTCACTTTTATATTCAGATGATAAAGTTAAGGCCGCCTAAATATATGCTTCTACTAAATTTTTCTATATATACTTTAAATATAGTAAAATTTAAATACTTTTTAACACTAAATAAATAAATAAACACTACAAGTTTAGTTCCTCGCAAGTTGCACATGAGGGTTCTCTAGTTCCCACCCCTGGGTGCTTTGCTCAAAGATCGACCAAGTGTTCTATTTATTCTATGCCAGTCACTATATTTCCAACTTGGACTTGAACTCGTAGACTATGAAAATAAGCGCATAAGCTTGTTAAATATTAGTTCAATCGACTTCGTCCTTCTACAGTACCTTCATAACTTGGGCACATTATAAAAAATACTCGAACAGACAAACACGGCTGTATATGAGTGACTTCACTACGTAATAAATTATAGTAAGAAATAAAATCCAACACATTCATCAATTAGTGATCAGTAGGTATATTTATTTAAAGATTGAGCTAAATACATAACATAGGTTACCAATTACAAAGTAATGGAAATAAAATATTGAAGTTAAAGTATCCATAATAATTATAGTATCTCATAAAAATGAAGCTTTAATAAGACGAAAGCATTATAAAAAAACAATGACACACTATTTTTAAACGTAACACAGCATTCAATCACTAATTTCATATAAAAAAAAACTTATAAAAAACTATAATTATTTAATTAATTAATACTTAAATTTTGAATTCCATAACATTGAATCAACTTATAAAATTTTAGTAAACTATTTGTATAATTTGCTTTCTATTCGGAATGTTTAGCAATCCAATGTTATTTATACTAGAAAACTCACATAATTCGTACCTAAAAATATTCCAACACACATTATCATTTGTATAATATTGTACAATAATCATTGGTCGTACTGTTGCCAGAAAAATACTTTAAAAAAATGCCAACGTAATTTATGGCTGTTCACACATTCATGCTGTGGTGATAATTTTTTTAAATTGTATTCTAGAACTATGATGTAATTGGCAGAGTAATTTGCCGAGGTCGCTCAGAGATCAAGGCCGGCTTCTTCACTGCCGCTTGTTATACTTCGAGTGTGGCGACCTAGACAACATGTGGGAATGCGGAGGCACTGAGTGGACGGACGATATGAATGGTACATTCATTTTCTTGACTTGACCTGACCTGGCAAGGCCCACGTAGGGGACCTTAGCACATTCCTAATAAGGCACAGAATCGCAACCTTCATCCCAAAATTTCTAACGGATTAGCTTAGTTTCCTGTGGTCTGTATAAATTCACACAGTTCTTATACAGAAGGTCCTCAATACCTCCGCATCCAAGCCACACATGTACATGTTTGGGAGCATGTAATATGTCACTTGAACACCAACAATTCTGTACCGTCGCTACTCTATGCCGTGCGCGAAGATCATCACGAGGCCGGGCTCCACCATCATATGTTCGTCGACGTGGGTGTTGTCGCAATGTAACACGAGGACTGCTTGCTTGCCTGGCACTCTTTTACAAACATACTTTTCATATAATCTGTGAGGAAAAGAAATCATTTCATGAAAAGGCCTTTAAATCAAACATACAATGCAAGTGCATTCGCCTGATTATATTATCAGTATAACTAACTAATAGATTAATTAATAAATATATGTATATACATTTTTTTAACTGATATTGACTGACATCATTTTTGTGGTGTCCATTACCTCCTATTGTTTTGTCGGGTTTCGAGTGAGGACAGGCCGGGTGGCCACCGCCGTTCATGACAATTTTCCATAAGGTCATCTATAATGTGAGGTGGGCAGCCAGATTCTGATAAACTTCGTTTGATCATCATCTGAAACAAACAAAGTAATCACATTCATGTTAGGAAGGAAATGAACACGGCATTTTATCCGTCGGACGGACGTCATATGTCTAGCCCAAAATACAGTTATAACATACGGTGCTCAAACCTGTGAGTACGACTGTAAGCCTTGCCAGTTAAATGGTAACCCCATTAAATAATGATGGAATGTTTGTCAATGCTGTGAGCCTGAAAACAAAAACCTTCTAAAGAAGAGTCATATAAATAGGTATAGGTACCTGTAGGACGTCGTCAGGTGTGGAGATCATGCCGCCCCAGCGCGTGACCCTCGCCCGCGCTAGTGAGTTGGCCCAGCGCACCACCTCCTCTCGCTCCATCTGGTCGGCCAGCGCGCGCATCGAGGGGTTCGACAATCGCATCGCTCGCATGAATTCCTAATGAAAACATTACCTAAGTTTAGTATTTTGTTATCAGTAAAAATGAAATTACAATATAACCGCGAAATTAAAAAATTAAATGTCGAGAATGACATAAAATGAATGTTTATATAAATCAAATAAGATTGATAAATACTCGGATAAAATTTACGGTGATTCGCCTTCAGTATGCGCGAGATAGACTAACATTTGACCCAATTAACCTATTTGTTTGGTCTGGCACTAATTCAGTCGAAACATTAGTATTTCCGACACTAATATAAACAAACAACGTACTTTTAATAACGCCAGTTCCCGTTTATGTTCGTTAATGACAAGTCGCTGTTCGGCAAGTTCCTGTTCGTAATCATTTAATTTTCCTTGATGCGTGGCGATGAGCGCCCGCAGCTCTCTGACGCAGTTGTGTTCAGCCAGTTCATCCTTCGGTATCACAAGTCCACATCCCGCTTCACATGGCATTGGCCTTTTGGGGTTGAATTCGCCTGAAATCAAGATATAGAAATAGTTTGAGTCATAGTCACTCATAGACAAATATATATTTGTATGTACAGTTTATCTTATCATAATCATAATTATAATCTGAAACGTTTAATGGATATCTTGTTTAAGATAGGATCATTACACAATAGTGATAAGAAATGTGATAAAAATGCATGTAACTAAAACTTGTTTTGTAATAGAGTACTCAATTAGATGTTACTTTTTACTACAAACTCATTTTGTCCATTAGTAGTAGTATTAGAATAATTTTCCCCGATTTCCTCTCTTGGTAACCATAAGCTGACACTTTCCAAAGGCATTGCTGGTGAATTTGATAAAGGTTAATGTGAATTAAATAACAAACAAATTCATGTGACTATATTTATATAGAAACACTTTTGTTTCCTACTAATTTAAAGCATGAGCTCATAATGTACTTCCCTAAATTATATATGTTTTATTTATCCTTTCCCTGTTAATTTATACATTATTAATTAATTAATTTTAAAGAGGTGAATAACCAGAATCTACAGGCTCTGTTTTCAATGTCTCTTCCTGTATCAAATATTGTGAAATTAGTAAAAAAATATGATTCATATTTGTTTAAATTAAATGTAAATATAAGAAGAGGTGCATTTTGTATAGTTGTAGTTAAGTACAGACATTCATTTTTAATGATTTGATTAGTCTATTAGAATTTTTTGTTTTACCAGAATTCTGAATGTTGAAAACTTAATAAAAAAAAACGAATAAAAAAGTTATCGAGGACCATATTAATTTACAGTGGATTTAGAATTTAATGTACAATGTTTTTGTTGTATTTACTTAACAATCGGCACTACTGATAGAATCAAAGTGAATTAACTATCCATTTATATAGATTATGATAACTGATAATGTTAGTTTTTTATATAACTTATTATGTGTGTAACAGAAAACTAGACTTGTAATAGTTTTGACTCTATTTAGGGACATGAGCAAAGTCAAGCATTTGATTTTGTCAGTATAAAAAAAGTTTATAAACTAGATATCCAAGAGCTAGATGTAGCTGCTTAAATTCATAACAATATACAATGTACTCATGTTTTTAAAATAATCAGATGAAAACTCAACCATTGTCTAAACCAGTGGAGGGTAATTCAACACTAATTAACTTGGTGTACTTCAAGGATGTATAATAGGACCAATTGTAATCAATGAGCTAGATTAGGTGAAAAAAAAATGTATTAGGTATACAAATATTTTATTCTGTAATTATTGTTTTCTTCTACAGGCCATAATCAATCCTTCACCTGTGTGCACACTTTTCACAACTATCTCTTATTGCATTGGTTTTGTAAAAAAAAAATAACATTCATTTTTTTTTAGTTTTTACGTAAAAGCAAAAGATAAGACTGTATGTCCCAAACAATAACAACCTTGACTTTTTGGTAATAACCATAAATATGCAAATCACTTAATTTAAGAAATATATAATAAACTTACATTCAACTAAATGAGACGCCAGTGAATCCAGTTTTAGAACAGTGTTGCACCCATGCAGTGCGTTGTCACAACTTGTACACAGTCTGTAAAGTAAACATAGCATTCATATTATAACATTATGATTGAGACTATTTTATGATAATAACTACCATCATGACTCAAATGTATAAAAACACTATATAATTAATGCAGTATACTTTTTATTGAAAATTCAATAGATTACTCAACAATAATGTTTTGATTCATAGACATAATACTTTCTTTATTCTATATATGATACAATCAATTTCATAGAATCTATTATTGGTGTATTACAACACAATATTTATATACTAACACTATATTTATTATATAAGCCCTTGCAAAACCAATGTGTGACCTACAAACCATGACATGCTTGTGAAATATTCACCTTGATAATAGGTTGCGCAGTATTCTAGGGACAGGCCGCAGCTGGCTCGCGGTGACGGCTTGACGGTCTACTGGACAGGTGGGCTGCCGACTTATCCACTCCGTGATACAAGCACGACAGAACGCGTGCTCGCAGGCAGGAGCCTGAATATATAAACACCACAATTGAACACAATATACACACCCACTCATGAACAGCAACAAGAAAATGAGCACTAACCTGTAGTGGGTCCTCTAGAACCCCTGAACAAATAGGACAAATGAGTTCTTCATCAACGTCACCTTTGAATCTTTTGATATCAAATCCCATGTTTGTTATTTTCACACAGGGTTGACAAACATTAGTCCGGTGTATTCTTGCGTAGAATTCAGACTATTTATCAAACTGCAATTGAAGGAAATCACAATAAACAAATAATAAAGTCAGCACAGTTCGCTTTGCTTTCCTTCCATTCCAAATGATCACCACTTACCACAGACTGATAATCATGTTTATACTTTATAGCTAATAAAACATCATTTAAACGTCAAAAGAATCATAATTTAGTCGATTAACTAAATTATTCGTGTCTTTAATATGATACTCTACTACGAAAAAAAAAAGGAATATTGTCTATACAAGTATTGCCATGTAACTTTTTCTAAAGTCCTTTAAATTTACGTAAAATA
The DNA here is from genome assembly GCA_946251915.1 of Abrostola triplasia. NCBI lineage: Eukaryota > Metazoa > Arthropoda > Insecta > Lepidoptera > Noctuidae > Abrostola > Abrostola triplasia. The sequence continues at coordinate 3,897,019 of OX276425.1, forward strand.
TTGTTGGTTTATGATGATACGATTTTACACGAAATGTATTTTATTATGAATCATAAAGGGCCAAAAAATAGCTGACATTGATTTAAAAACTAATATTTTTATTTGTTTCTAGTTATTTGACTTTCTAATTAGATGATAATAACGTATTCATCTTAATCTATTATATTGGAAATTTAGATTTGTTTCGTTGACAATAACGCTAATACTATCTTGAACTTAATAAATATGAATTTTTGAAAATGTTGACAAATTTCTTCCTAAATTATTGTGAATAACCGTATAAATTGACTTAAACGATAACTTGGCAACATTTTATTGTTCCTGCCATTTGCCAACATATCTGCCTATTCTTTTTTTCTGCCATTATGTGCCATTGTAAAATGGATCTGGTTATAGGGTGCTGATAAAACACAGTTTTCTTCTTAATTTACATAGAAAAATCACAAAATTAGTCTTCATAATGAGCGTCTTCAAATCAGCCATGGGCTATTTTAGCTCAGGAGGCGCTAACGGTGGCAGTGACAATGATTTTGTTGGTCAGTTTGTTGAAATTGGAAATATGAAATTGAGAGTTAAAAAAGTGATTGCAGAAGGTAAGTCAATATCATATCTAAATAATGTTATTGTGCTCTTCCTCTCGATACTAATACAGTTAAACCTAATGTTTACTTTTTTCGTGTGGGTTGGTGCACTCCACGTACTAACGTCATACAAATTGGGGGCGGAAGGGTACATTGTCCGACAAAATGTTTAGGGTCGTTAATCAAAGGCATATCCGTTGCGACCGTTCCATTTAACTTGGTCAGACTGAGACAAAAGTTGGCACTCCATTTCAATGTTTTAAATTCAAAGTTAATGTTACAAGACTGGGTATAAGAACAGACATCATGTTTTTATTAACTAGTTTACTTATTAGATAGAGCTGATAGTAAATAATAAGCCTAGCCCAGAAAAATGGAGATTGATGTTTAAACAGATTGAAACTTAGCACTGGTAGTTGTATACAGATAGGCTGTAGATAATGATGATGATGTTAAATGCAAAGCTACACTTGTATTGCTAATGTTATGATCTCATTGAAATTGTATTGGCTGGAATCAGTTTTGAATCATTAATATATCTTGATTGTATTATCAGTGCCAATCAACATATGGTTTCTGGGAATGGGTGTCCAGTTTTAAGTTTCTATTCATTATATTCTGGTGCAATTAAACATTAAACAATCTATACGAATATAAGATTTGATCAATTATAATAAAACCATATAAATTTTAGTGCTGTGCAGAATTTGTACTAGTAAATTACCAAGTATTATATTATTAATTTATAAAACAGAATTTCCTTATTTTAATAAGCTTCTAAAACTTTACTAGTTATACATACACTTATTTATCATGTTCTTTAAGTTATGTGTAGCAAGATGTTTAACAGGAAATAAATGTAAGCCAAAGGAATTGGTTTGTACAACTTTGCTACTAAGCCCTTTTTATTGCAGGTGGTTTTGCTTTTGTGTTTGTTGCTCAAGATGTTTCCACTGGCACGGAGTATGCCCTGAAAAGGCTTATGGCGGCTGATGAGCAAGCAAACAAAAATATTATACAAGAAATTAGCATACTAAAAAAATTATCAGGTCACCCTAATATAATCAAATATATAGCAGCATCTTTTATTGATAAGGCAAAGACTTCACATGGCATGGGAGAGTATCTCTTGTTGACGGACTTGTGCAGTGGGGGCAGCTTGATGGAGGCCCTCCAGAACCGAGGGCAGGCCTTCCCACTCCCAACTATACTTAGGGTGTTCTACCAAACGTGCCGGGCAGTGCAACATATGCATGCACAAGTGCCCCCTATCGCTCATCGTGATCTCAAACTAGAAAACTTTTTAATATCAAATGAAGGTAAAATTTTTGGTCTTACATAATTGCTGCATGTTTATGTAACTTTTAATTGACTTATATACTCTGGTTTTTAATGGTTTATACATTTATTGTAGGTACAATAAAGTTATGTGATTTTGGTTCAGCTACAACTGATGTGTATTCACCAAATCCATCTTGGAGTGCAAATCAAAGAAATATGTTAGAGGAAACTGTAAGTAGTCTCTAGATATATTCAAATCATTTTCTATACTGCCATGTTTTGTGTTATTTCATGTCACTACAAAAGTTACATAATCAGATTTTCAAACACCTTTCCAGTTGGCCCAATTTACCACCCCTATGTATAGAGCCCCAGAAATGTTAGATACCTGGGACAACCGCAAAATTGATCACAGTGTAGATGTTTGGGCACTTGGATGCATTCTCTACACCCTGTGCTACATGCAACACCCATTTGAAGATTCTGCTAAATTGGCAATTCTAAATGGAAACTACAATTTAAACCCCAATGATCAACGCTATAAATGTTTTCATGAAACAATAAGTAAGTACAATACCTGTTATGAAGTATTGTCATCTTACAATTAGCATCCAGATATTTCATATTGTCGTATTTGTTCCCAGGTGGTTGCCTTACAGTGAACCCCGAAGAGCGCCTGACAATAAGTAGTGTGCTGGAGCGATTGGCGGCCATAGCGGAGTCCAATAATGTCAATCTCAAGCAACCACTCAAATTTGAGCGTAAAAAAGTTGAACAATCTGTGGCCACTAGCTCGCCAGGTAATAAGAAGTCAAGTAAATATTACACTACCATATCCTAAGAGAAATGTCGCGGCGCGGCACGTTCAACATTTTGTGATAAATTCGTAACAGAATCGCCTAAACCGTTTACATTGTGTTGCGAGCGCGCGTATCACTTATTCATGTACCCTACGGACCATCGTTCTGTTCTGTTGCATTAAATACTCGAGCTAAAAATGGTCAAGTATTTTTTGACTTTTTACACTCAAATTTTTTATTTTTTTTCCATATATTTATTTTGAGTTCCTTAGAAAGGTTATTAAACAAAATGTGAGATTTATTTACATTCCAATGTTGATTATCACCAAAAATTGAACATCACCAAAGGTAAGGCAATGTTGAATAAATTGTTCTCTGAATGAAATAAGGTAGTATAGCATTTATTTGACTTGAATCGAAATTGATTATTTATGTTGCTTCAATGCTGAAATGCGTTAACATGACCTTGGTAAAGATAGACATTAATTTGTAACGAGCATTTCTTTATGTGTATTGAAGGGGCTCAAACTGCATTTAAATAGTGCAATATTTGCCATGATGATTCATGAACAGTGAAAGTTAATAAGCTTTAATTTGATATTTAAGTCTGATTATAAAAGGAGACTTGAATGATACCAGTGATAAATAAATAGATGGTCACTAAAATTATTAAAAAATATTAGACAAATTTGAAACTCTTGTCGCAAACTCATCTAACATTCTTCTTGAATAATCTTATTACCAAAAAGTCAGTGTGCATTTATAAAATGCATACCTTTTATATCTAGATAGGATACTTGTCGCTAGTTAGAATCTTTACTATACTTTAGGTGTAATTATTAAACTGTCTATACATTCCTGTAACTTTATTGGGCTATATATATATATAAACAGTTCCACACCAATGTCTAAACCCCTCTTTTACATTAGGTATATTATTTTTCTATATAATATAATAATAAATATCCAGAACTGTAGACAATTTTTACAGTGGTACTTTATCTGGATAGCCTCATATATAAATAACTTATAGTATTCATAATTTGGCTTATATTAACATATTCAAGAGTTATATATAATATATATGTAAACTAACATTGGTTACGGTAGCGACGCCGACGTCTCGTCGCGTACATTAACGGTATTTGGTGGCTTGGTGATGTCGGTCTGCGCGCACTTGTCACGTAGATTTATATTTTGGCTCTTATAATTTAAGTTATTTGTGTGTATATAACTAGTCTATTATTTAGATCGGTGTATTCTATTACACTGCTTGTTATCACATCTTCCAATAATATTAACTTGTGTTGATATGATCAATGATATGGTGAAATCATGGATCAGTCCAAAACTTACCAGACAATATAAGGAAATGATATGTTAAACTGAGGTACAAGTATTGATTTAGAGTAGATTTATATGATATTATAGAATACATGATGTTTAACGTTCATACTTTTGTCATTAGTTGATATAGCAAAAGTTGGTGTTTCTATAAACACTATGTCTTACATTTATGTCATTGAATCATTATTTCTGTTGTGCATATTATTATTTAGTCATGTGGGAGCTTAATATAGTTAAATAAATGAGTATATTCTTCACAGCCGTGGTTTGATTTTTATTTCTAACGCATTATCGAGTGGCACAGATATTGAAAGTGAGTTGTGTCGTAGTGGACACACCGAGATTGGACAAATGTGGGTATATTGTGTATGAAACATGTGCTCTGTGTTACTGATCTAAATATTTACGTTCGCTTATAACTAACATGATGGTACGCACTGTAGATCTACTGGTTGCACATAATTATATTTGTAATGTTATCATTGGTGTAAATAACACAAACTAACAAAATCTTACTGTATTTTTGTATAAACTAATTACTTACTAATATTGTTTATTCATTAAGTCATCACAATTTGCATTGGGTACCTATCTATTAGGGAATGTATAAATCTTGGTTTGCGCAAGGTATGAAATCAGTTAATAGCAGCTAGTCCTAACATATTGTTATGTTTTCTTATTCTACGCTTTATATAGGGTTTATTATTTATATTATTATGATAGGAACTCTTGTATGATAAACAACGATGTACAAACTATACTCGTGGAAAAAAATCTTAATTTTTATTTTATTAAGTCTGTTAAATCACACCGTTTTGAAGACTGATAAAGGCCTTTGCCAAAGCTACATTATTCCATGTTGAGACGTTATATTTTAGATAGCACGCTATTTTTAATACATAAAATGATTTATGATTTTTCGCGCATATAATAAACACTACATTTAAAATTGATATACAGATTGATTCCAAAATATTTATTGGTTCACTCCACCCACGCCGCGCGCAGACGGTCTGCAACATCATTTTGCTTTATTAGGAAAGGTCAAAAGTCTCAATATCATTCTCAAACATAAATTAATGCAAGTCTTTCAACCCATTGATGCTAACTCATGCGCAGGCGCGTTGCGAAGCACTATAATTATATTAAAAACCGACAAACACTTAGTTGTTTATATGATTCCGTGCAGTATTCAACTGAGAAAATGCTCGGTAACAACATTCCATGCATTTTCCATTTTTCTATATAGCTATCACTCGCTATACGGCTACGTGATATGTGAGGCGTAGGAGTGTTATAATTGCGTGGAATTGAATGCGGTTGAGTGTAGTTAAACGTGATTTGCTCGTCTAGTTGAGACGTACGGTGTCGGACCTATATATGCTGGAAGACTAATAACATTCTTGTTATATGGCTTCACATTAGTGTACAGACTTCTTTGCTGGTTTCTGTATTTATTCTAATTATATTAGGTGTTAGGATAATACGTACTTCCTTCATATTTTTGAAGCTTTAATTTTTAGCCATTATTCTTTATTTTTTGTTATTAGTATCCTATAAATTTTCATGTTTCTATTTACACTTATTATTGTACAAAATAACAGGGTAGTAATCGAATAATATAAAATTTAATTATTTTGATTCTAAATATAGAAGTCCAGCTTGTAGTAAAACAGCTTAATGTTTAGGGATTCTTTCTATCAAATAAAATGTGCCATGTGTTTACAACACTACCGCTATCAAATAATAATTGTGTTTATAAGAATATTATACTTAATCTTATCTTAAAGGATTTATATTAAGTATATATTTATTAAAAAAATAGGTAGGCCTTATGGCATGCGATGTATTAAGATTATGTAACTAATAATGTCAAGGAGGCATGATGAAAAATCTTTAAAGTTTTTGTTGTTAAAGTTCGTAATTAATGGAATATCTGCGATGCATGTTAGCCTGTTAAACATGGAATCAGTGCTTATATTTTATTTTCTTTGAATGGTCATAACACATTGCATGTACCTGTTCGTAGATTCAGAAGTCTTACGCCTCTTTTCATACATAAAATACATTATTTTCCTTCTCTCTGTCAACATTACCTGTAATATGTAACCCGATATTATAAGTAGCAGATAACGATATTAAACTAAGTAAACAACTGCTGCTAAGTGTTTACTATCAATTGATCAACATATAAATATAAAACTACTAAGAATTCAACGTTATGGTCATGATATAACATTTACTCGCTAAGGTGACAAAGTTAGCGGTTCCATGTAGTTAATTGTGAGAGGCGTAGGACTTTTGTTTTGTAGTATAATGTTGTATGCAATACATATCACGTTTTCTTTTTCATTTTAGGTGTTTTCAACTTTTTCGGGTGCCCAATAGTTTTCTCGTTTAAATGACCCGCTGCGCTAGCATGAACCCTAGCATCGGACACCAATCACACATTGACGCTTGCTAGAACCATTGGATATGCTCGCAATGATGAGTATTCATTGTTTTTATTTATTAATGTTTAACTATATTTAATAATGTTGTTATCTCCTTTAGAATAATTTATTTTTATAAACCACTCTGCTGGTTGTTTGTTTTTGGCAGCGATGTACTAATTGTTTACAAATTAGTTTTTTTTTAAAGACGCGATTAAAATGTACCTTATTTTGTCAAAATGACTTGTAATTTTTGTGAGTAATTCTCTGTCCGCCAAACTTGTATTTAGTATAGAACTGTTTTGCTGTCGCTACAGTTTTAACGATGACAATAATATTGACATTCCCTTTGTAAACCCCAAGGCTATAGATATAGTAGGTCCGTCCTATGCTTAGACTTAACGATAGTATACTTAATCCGATACAAATACCCATATTATGTATGTAGATACGTCTTAGACTTCTTGTATAAAATATAATCGTATAATGTTGCCTTCATACTCTCGAGTAGGGGCTTAGGAAACTCTTCCAATTATATTTCACATTCCATGAAAAGGTACAAAAGTGAAGTGGTCGGTCGATAGTATTAATTAGTTACCATAATTGTTATGTACTTTAAGAGTTTAAAGTTTCTGTTATATCGCATACTTATGTATAATACTAGTAAATTATGTGGTTCTAATGCATTGCGTACCTACTTGTTTTTAGTAATCCAATTCAGAAAAAAGGTATCAATTCCTTTGTGTAATAACATTCCAATGATATGATGAGAAATTTTATCAGAAGCCACTATTATGAGCTAGCTAGTTAAAATATATTTCTGTTATAAATGTCACAAACTCACGGCAAAAAATATTTAGCATACCAGTATTAGGTATATTTATTATCAGTAACAAATATTGAAGATTGATAGGTATGTACACGGATTTCAAACCAAATCAAACTGCGCTGTGAAAATATAAATATTGAAGATGTAAACGAATGGATACCTAAGCCGTCAATGATTCGGTGTGCTTCAGAAATAATGATTAAATAGAGTACTCAGGCATAATACTTATGCCACCAGCTATTATATAGACAATTTAAAACAATATGTTTTAGAAGGTGCTTTTATTTTATATTCATGTCTACTTACATAGATCTACTAATTTTAAATTAAGCATTTGCCCCATTGTAAGTCTATATTAAATAAAAGTAAGCTACAAAATTACTGTCCGAAGTATAATATTTTTAAATAGTTTTCTATTTTTAAATGCAAGTCCAATATAGTTCCAATATTCACTAGAATATTTTTACAAGTATTACTATTACGGCTCCTTTGAATAACGGGCCACGTTGGCGCTATTTTAATGAATATAAACCAAATTGATGACTGGGGTATAATAATGATACTAATAACGGTGCGAATTTCTAATTGACTGTACATGCGCGCTCGCAAGTTACCATAAATGGCACTGAGGACATAGAATACGACAAAATTATTTTATTCTGTGGGTGTTAACGTTTATTTAGGCCAAATTGATACTTTTAACAAACTGACAATACAGAATAAGTATATTTTTATACATAATATAATACTGACTGAGATAACGTAATAGCACCGTTCCATAAATCCAGAGTGTGTTTAATCCACCCCGGATTAGACAGCTTTATATACACGCTGTTCGTATTTGATTATTATTAATTATCTGATTTATTGGAGGCCCCAGTCATCAGTTGCTTATGTCACTTATCCGGGAATACTGAAAGTGCGACAACGTGACCCACAAACACAGGAGCCCTTAGGAACTTATTACCAATAGGTAAGTAAAATAGTTTATTTTTTTATGTTTTATAAATATGTTCAACAATATTTATGTTTGTTAAAGTATATTGTGATGTTAGACAATTTAATACCTTTTGCTGATTTTGAATCTATATTTTTTAAACTTTGTAATATGAATAATACACTTACCTACATAATGTGATTATTTTTTAACGAAAGTGATTTGATTTATATAATATTCAAATAGTTTTTAGTTAATTTAAAAGAGATAGTGTTTAGACGAGCAATATTTTTGTTACTATTTAGTCATTTAAGTATAAACATGTAAGATATTTAATGTTAGAAATAAATATCGAATAATATATCATGTTGTTTTTGTAATGTGGCCATAACACCTTGTATTGTCTATACACTTGGCGAATGTTTAACACGATTACACACACCATTAATACCGTTTAATGATACATTCGCAAGGTAAAAACTGTTTAAAATTATGTCGAAGAATAGTTCTAAAAACACTAACACACAACTTCATGAATTTGGCAGTTAGTTCCTTCGTTTAAACCATGGTTTTTAGTCTAGTTTCATGTAAAATGTTATTTATTTCTGATTCAATAGAGAAATCTTGCACACAGGACTAAACTAATACTGTGGTTTAAAATGACTGGAATTACCCTACTGAGTCGACTTACAATGAGTTTGAGGAGTATCTGGTGAAAGTGCAAACACGTATCATGAGTTTTCATTTACAAGAAGCCTTTTATGCTCTCGATTGTTACATTTTAACAGATTTTACAATAAGAAGCTGTTATGTATTCGGAGTATATCTTTTTTTTATTGTATGATCTGTGTATTCACGTATATTTTTGATTGTAGCCAACAAAGACCCGGTGGCGGCCAGCCAGGAGGTGCCGAACTCTCGCCCCCCGGAGCCGGCTCGCCCCCCGCCGCCCGCGCGCCCCCCCGCAGCGCCCCACTACCAGCCGCCGCTGCCCCCGCTCCCCGCTAACTCTGGCGGACTGTTCTCGTCCATCAAAGGAGGCGCGGGTAGCTTCCTGAAGAACTTGAAGGATACGTCTTCGAAGGTCATGCAGACTGTGCAACAGTGAGTTTTGTTATTATTAGTTATTTATTAATCACACTTTAAAGAAAATTATTTAGTATTTTAGTGTTCTAAGAAAAAAATATCGTTCTTTTAATTATTCTTTTTCTACATTCACATTTTGATTTTATTTTGCATTTTCCAGTGTAACAAAATTTAAGTTGTATCCAATTCGGTCCGTAATATTAATGACGTTTTCTTTTCAGGTCCATAGCTAGGACAGATTTGGATATTAGCTACATAACTAGTCGTATAATTGTGATGCCTTATCCGTCGGAGGGCTTAGAAAGCGCCTACAAAACTAACCACATTGATGACGTCAGGGTAAGATATTTAAATGTACTAAAGTGCAAAATTCTCATAAGTAATCAATCTAAATTATCTTGACTTTAATTATAAATTCAACTTATACGCTACATATGGTTCCGTAAAATAACAGAACCTATTTTTGTCTATTAGTAGATAATATTTAATTCTATCTTGAAAAATAGTTTACCAGCAACCCTGATTCAGCTGTAACTGCAGCAAGAAACTATCCGATTTCCAAAAGTCTTAATATTTAGAATGGACCTTCAGTTCGGACATAAGCTTACTTAGTCCTGGAAAAGTTTCAGGCAGAAGCTTATATCATTTATCTGACGTGTAAAATTGTTTGTAAAAACACGTTTACAGAAATAAGTAATTATTACTATAATAATGCATATAGGCGTACCTGGAGAGCCGGCACCCGGGCGGCAAGTACAGCATCTACAACGCGTGCCGCAGCGGACGGCTGAGCTTCCCGCGCCACGTGGTCGTGACGGACGCCAGCCGCGCGCTGTGGCCCGCGCCTGCGCACCGCGCGCCGCTGCTGGCCCCGCTGTACGCGCTGCTGCAGCACATGTACCAGTACCTCGGCAAGGACGAGCGCTCGGCCGCCGTCATCACCTGCCCCGTACGTACTGCTGCCGTGTTCTTCACTACTTATCTCCACAGCTGTTACCAATTGGTTCACGAATACTAGATTGGCAAACCGAAATATCAAGTGCCAATTTGTCAGTGGTTCCAATTGGAACTTGATATTTTGATCGATATTCTAGGCTTAAACGTAAACAGTACATTAGGAAAACCATAAACGAGTTCGATTTCAACGCAGGACAAATATATGGTCTGCGGATATTCGTTTTTGTGAACGAACCCTAAGGAACATTGTAGGACGGAAGAAAAAAATATAATAGAAATGTTTTAATTAGAACCTATTATATATCAACACCCTATAATTACAGGATGGCAAACAAATGTCATGCATGTTGGTATGCGGGCTGCTTCTCTACGCGAAGCTAGTGACGGTGCCAGAAGACGCGTTACAAATGTTCGCGGTGAAGCGCACACCCATCAACATGCCGCCCAGTCAACTTAGATACCTCTACTATCTTAGTAATATTGTTAGGTAAGTACTCTACTTTATAGTATGGTAGTTTGGCTGTGTTATTCCTTAACATAATATGTAGAAACAATGTTGTTATGGTGATGTTAGGCGAATTAAATAATGAGCACAATTCATCATTAAACTTTCCATACAACGTAAATTGGTCTAATTTCAAGCCATTCTAGTATGTTACATACATATTTATAGATGTTTGTCAGGATATAATTAATGATGGACGCAGCCCGGTACACATTAGGTCCAAGCATTACAAAATCATGACGTAATAATTGTAAACTTTAATGAAAATTTAATGAGTTTTTTTTTCTGAAAATGTATCTTAATAGCGCTGGGGTTCAAGGTATCTGTGTTGAATGTGGGTACATGCCACAAGTGTAGGCTCAGTAGTTAGTTAGTTGGTAGCCCTTGAATGAGTCAGCTGGATAAGACAGGAGTAGATCTTCACGTGGTGTTGCGTGTGTTATTACAGATAGTTGTTTGCGACTTCATTATCCCTGTATAACATTTTATTATTACTATCGTTTTAATAGTGTATTCGTATGGCAGATGGATAAAATTACTTTTATAATTTCATAATCGAAGGGTATGACCGTATGTGAGGATAATGTAAGGTTATCGACCTCTTTGTTACAGACCAGAACCAATTCTTCCTCATTTCCGGCCAGTGACTCTAGTCTCTCTGACCATCCAGCCGGTGCCACTGTTCACGAAGGCCCGCGACGGTTGCCGGCCATACATAGAGATATACAACGAAGACAGATTGTTGTTGTCCACGCTGCAGGACTACGATAGGCTGCATCTGTATAGCATGGCTGAAGGAAAAGTAAGTGTTAAAGGTAGTGAATAGGTACTATCTCAGCTGTAAAGTTTTAAAGATAAATTTAAATAGAAAATTGGTTGAACCACATAAGCATATTTGTGTGAGCTTTTTAGGAAGATTACTAATTCTAGAACAGATTGGATCATATACCTAGGTACCCTTTTTCCAACTAGTCGGTAGGTCAGCTTCCAGTTTCTGCTCAATACTTGTAGCCTTTAAAATATAGGTACGCTTTTACGTAATTATACATTCGGTTTAGTCTCGTGTGTCATATACAAATTTATGTCATTTTATACTTTTAATCATTGGCAGATTAAAACCAACTGTTAAACATAAAAAATGCATTCTATTATTCCACACAGAGAATTTAAAATATTTCGCGCATATTGGGCAGATTCTGGGTAGTGGTGTATTGGGCAGATATTGGCTAGTCAGATTATAATATATTGGGCAGATTCTAGGTAGTAAAATGTATTGGGCATAATCTGGGTAGTCAGATATTATATTGGGCAGATTCTGGGTAGTGAGATAATGTTTGGGACAGACGCTGGGTAGTCAGATGAAGTATTGGGCGGATTCTGGGTAGTAAGATAGTGATTCCGGCGTGGTCGCGCAGGTGTCGCTGCCGCTGGACACGACGGTGGTGGGGGACGTGGTGCTGAGCGTGCTGCACGCGCGCCAGCAGCTGGGCCGCGTGCACGCCGTGCCCGTCATGTCGCTGCACTTCCACACCGGCTTCCTCGCGCTCGACCAGCACCACATCAAGTTTACCAGGTCATGTGCTACTGCCTCACTTAATCCACGAAACACATCACATACTATTTTAATTTAAAATAAAATAGTCAAATTACTAGATTGAATCTATTTCATAGTTAATCAATAAAAAAATATTTATTACATATTCTGTTGATGTCTAATTATATTACTAAATATACGATTTTATCATCTATAACTCATCTATAAAATCAATGTATGCCTGTTATGTGAAAAAATAATAATAACTTTAACAGAACAACAACAAGACAAATCGTAAAATAGCATTTTGATTCATATAGGAAATAAATAATGCTTTTAATTATGTAGGAAACATAACAAATGTAAGTGCACATTTAAAACTAAAACAATCTTAAAAAAATATATCATAACGTGTGTTAACTTAACTAATAGGTCCGAAATCGACGGCATAGACGACTCCTTGCCAGTCAACGACCACTTTTCCAACAACACGAACGCCGTCATAAGCCTCGTCGTGCAGAACGGGGAGCGGCGGAAGCCTCGCTCGGACCTGTGGGAGGAAGACCACTCCTTCCCCATACGGACGCCCGACGTACTGTTCTCCACCAACTTAGAGAGAGACGAGACTATTGACAACTTTGGTGAGTGCTCCTCTATTTACAGTTTATATTTTTAATGTTCTTGTGCAGAGTAGCAAGTATTCTGGAATTTGTATACAAATTTTGTATGTGATGCTTTAGCTGTCAATGACAGTTATCCTTGACATTAAATCATATAGAATACCTTCTTTAAATATCGACTAAATCGAACTAAACTGAGAACTTTATTGATTAAATATATCAAGATATTAAATAAAACATTATTATATTTATAAATATAATGAATTACTCTACGGATATCATTAACAATTTATTAATCCACTAAGCAATTGATTGTTTATTATCATGTGTAGTGTATAGTATTATCTTATATGTGTATATTTATCGTGTGTATTATTATGCAGCGAATCTCCGCAAGAACCCTGCGCCGGCGCCCACAATAAGTACGTTATAGTGTTGTATGTTTAGCAATCATTCATCCAACTGAGCTGTTTACAGCAATAAATTATTTCAGAGGTTTTTGACATGTCTTAACCCATAGCGTGATTTCTATCACCATTGTTTGATTTTATATTTTATTGATTTCAATCAGTTTTTGTTTTTCATCTGTTAAGATTTTTGGTAATTTAATTCTGCAACCATTCTGTTTAAGCTATATTGCATAACCTTACTATACTACAATCATATACTATTTGACTAATTCTTTCAATTCCTCTCGATTTTTACCTAGAATTATTCATAAAGGCACACTCATACACTTCATACTTTTAGTGCACATTGCACCATGTCATCGCTAGCACTACTACACTAGCACAATAAGGGGTCCTATTTCGTAGTTACTATTGTATATAAAAAGTTTTTATTTATCTTATAATGCATGTGGTTCCATAATATATATACATTTTGTTTTCCATTTGCATGCACAATCAGTAAAAAAGTAGTGTGTACTGTACCTATGTATGTACTGTTGCCTATACCATAAAGGCACTTCAGATTGCTCTAAAGATTCCCAAATTATCGAGCTCGAGCTTGTCTTAGAGCAAACTAACACAAACATTTATTTCAGTGAAGAGGATTTTAAAGCACATTATTTTACGATGGTTCAAGAGCAGGACTCGCCACTTGATATAACTAGTATTATAATAGTATCATCAATCGTTCAGTGACGGCGGAGTACCCGGCGCGCTCCCCGCAGCCGACGCGCCCCCCGCGCCCCTCGCGGCCCGCGCCGCCCTCCCCGCTGCCCGGCGCGCCGCCCGCGCAGGCCCCGCCCGCCGACAATACGGTTGACTTCCTCAACCTCAACGCGGGCGCACCGCCGCAGGAACCACGCACTGAGAAGAAGTTGAAGAATGAAGATTCCTTCGACTTCTTCGGAATGATGGAGAAACAGACTGACGATGGATTTGGAGATTTTCTTACCGGCAAAAATAAAGGGAATGCTCAGGTAGATAAACGTACATATATTGCTTAAGTATATCTTAAATATGTGTGGCGAGAAATTGCACATGGTCGCCTAACATAGAGAGTTTTTGTGTTGTTTTTTCTTAAATGGTTGAAAAATGAAGTTATCGCCTTCGGCAAATTCTTGCTTAAATTAGACTTAGTTTAAAAGTTTTGGTCGTAGGCATTGGCGTCGGAGTCCATATTCGGTGACCTGCCCGCTCCACCCACGGAGCCCGCTGAAGCAAAGGGTAACGTTAACTCGAGCGACCCCCTCAACTTCGACCCGTTTGGCCTCAATGATCCCTTGCCGAAGCAAGAGCCGCTGCTTACACCACAATTGATTCAAGATGAAGGTATAAACTGTTATTATACGCAATAGAAATATAATGGTATTCTTACATTTATAAATTTACGGATATAATACCCAATAGCACATGTTTTGTTTATTTCCAGTCTTGAAATCTCTTCCGTTGTTAAAACAGTAATTTTGATATTATTGATCTACTAACCAAACAGTCTTTGGACCAAAGTTATAAACGATAGACGCCGATCTCGTATTATTAGTCACTAAAGGAAGCTGACCTTACTTCGAAGTTTTATAAAAGTTTAATTGATCCATTATCTTAGCAGGTCGTTCTCAAAGCGTTCCGCTGGAGCGTGCGCAGCCCACTCAGGCGCAGCGCAAGGACCCGTTCGCGGAGCTGGGCGTAGTAGGCGGGGCAGGGGGCGGGGCCGGCGCGGGGGGCGGGCCGGGCGCGGGGGGCGGACCGGGCGCGGGCAGCTCGCTGAGCGCGGGCGCCAGCGCGGGCTCCACCCCGCGCGCCTCCCCCGCGCACACGCCGGCGCACCGCGCGCACGCCGCCGGACAGCCCGACTACAAGTATTATACACGCACTACCTCATTATTTCTGTGCATGCAATATTACTGTTGACTTAAAACACATTAAAAGTCAATGAAAAAAATATATAAATAATGTTGCTGATTACGTTTTGCAGTATAGTACCACTGCTAATACAATTTACACTATATTACGTATCTATATAAATCATTTTATTGTGACGTCATTTCCAGTCGGGCACACTTTGAGCCGGCGAAGACTCCGGCCGATGACAAGCCTAAAAAGCCTATGGACGTATTTGGAGACCTCCTCGGCAGCCAAGGCTACGACTTCGCGTCCAAGAGGGACACTGGCCCCAGGACTATGAACGCCATGAGGAAAGAAGAAATGGTTCGAGATATGGACCCTGAGAAGTTAAAGATAAATGACTGGGTAAGTGATTCAACTGTTACCAATATCTTAGTGCTTTAAAAATACTAAACATTTCTTGCGTGTTTTGGACAGCTGCGGGGTCG
This sequence comes from Abrostola triplasia, assembly GCA_946251915.1. NCBI lineage: Eukaryota > Metazoa > Arthropoda > Insecta > Lepidoptera > Noctuidae > Abrostola > Abrostola triplasia. Next base: position 3,912,707 of record OX276425.1, read on the forward strand.
TATACATCGTTTAAACAGTTGGTGTACCATAAGTTTTTTTTGTATATATAATAATACATTTATTTTTAGCTAAAACTAAACCATAAATATAATTGTTTGTGTCTAGACGGAAGGCAAGAAGGCGAACATCCGCGCCCTCCTCTGCTCCCTACACACCGTCGTTTGGGAAGACTGTCGCTGGACACGCTGCGACATGTCCCAGCTCGTCTCGCCCGCGGATGTCAAGCGTGCCTATAGGAAAGCATGTCTCGCTGTACATCCTGATAAGGTATTTATTACATACTAGCTTTTGCCCCCGGCTTCGCCCGTGTTAAGTAGCCTATGTCCTTTTTCGGGTGATAAATCTTCTACATGCCAAATTTCATTAAAATCCGTCCCGCGGTTTAGTTGTGAAGGCGTCAGAAGACAGACAGAGTTACTTTCACATTTTTTAATATTAGTATGATTGATTGATTATTTAAAGATAAGACACATTCATTTATTTAAATTATACTGTTTAAATTATTTCTTTCTGAATGCCCAACCTTTATTTGCAGCAAATGGGAACACCAAACGAGAACATAGCTAAAATGATCTTCATGGAACTGAATAACGCGTGGAGTGACTTCGAGAACGACGCTAAGCAACAAAACTTGTTCCAGTCCTAGTAAGATAGTGCCGCTATATTCATGCAACACTGAGTAGTTAAGAATAGAGTGTTATTACGACTGCCGTAGCCCCGGACTAACTTTATCTATGTACGATGTCTGTACAATGGTACGTCGTTTTGCCTAATTCAATCATATTCATTGGCAACAGTCATTTTCATCTTGTGTGACTGTTGCGGCCCGCATTCCATTTATTCATTACTCAGTGACAAACACGGGCACACTCATTAAGTTAGTAGCAAATATATGTTTATGTAGATAGACCATTCTTACGGCGTGTATTCAGAAAGCAAGTTGGATATATACAAAGCTAAACGCTTTTATGGTTTTGTCTTACCGCTAGAATTTTATGGAAAATATTTAAATAAGGTATATTAAATTTGAATCGTGATAAATTATTTAATAGTTTACTAAATCAGATGTTAACTATATGCATCTTATAACGGTGTTTGGACATAGCCCCAATATATAAAGGTTAATTGTACACCTTTAAAAGGTTTTGTTTTTATGAAAATGTACCTTTGTGTGAAATTATAAGATTTGAGTACTATGGTATGTATTCAGTCTGTTAATATTTTTATTTAAATATCCCGTGAATAGCGTCATGGTAAATAGAATTTGTATTGCCACAGCTTTTTGTGGTACGTTTGATTGAATGTCAAAAAGTAAAAAAAATGTAGTCACTATTACGAACTGCTTAGTCTTATATATTATTAAGTATACATTATAACTCAATCAAGTAATTTTATAGTTTTACTTCAATATTTAGAAATTCTACGGCAGCAATTAGTATAACAGAATAGTATTTTGGATTTTGGCTTTCGGCTAGTTATAATTTGTAATTACAGTCTTCCGAGGGCATTTTTTCTTTAGTAACTCGTTATTTCTATCAATAGTAACCGGTGCAATAAATATAATAATCTATGGTATTTTGGATCACAAAACCTAAAAACAACGACGGAGAGCTTGTTTCGGTAAAACAGTACGTTACTAACTGATAATTACTAGATCCGTTTCCAGTTGTTAGCCCAATTTAATTGTAAGCCATAATCTGATTTTCAGATGGCAATGGATATAATATAATGGATTATTTGTTAGAATTAATCATCTATGTAATAATAAATATTTTGTGGGCGTTACTTAATAGTGTTAGTGTTGTATTTTAGTACATTCACGTACATAGAACAAAGTGTATTTTAGATATTAAATATCACAAGAGCTGAGGTGTATAAAATGAAAATAAAAGTTACGGTAATTGAATAGGTAAGAAAGTTATTCTTTGACTCGAAGTTATAGACTATTAAATAAATACTAAGCTTTGTTCATCCAATTGTGAGAAGAAAAGTTAATAGTATATAAATAAGCCTTCTAAGATCCGCTTAATGTGTTTACGTTATATTCTGTGTATTGGAAACTAAACAAATAAGCATCCGTTTAAAACGATACGCATTTTAACTGTTAAACTAAATTACTATTACGTTAAAATCGGGTTTAACTATTCATAAGAAAGATAAACAGATTTTTAGGTGTTGTCCAATAAATCCTTATAAATATCAATACATTGTTTTCATGTATATTATTTTTTTCCGATCTGACAAACGCCTCTATGACCCTTAGTCGCATAAATCTAATTCTTATGAAACACCCAATTCACATACGAAAATCGCGCAATTTCAATGCAAACCAAGTCGCTGGTATAGGAACGAATAAAATATAAACAACGCTAAAGTTAAATATAAATGGGGATATTTTAATAATTTAATTGGTTTTCAAGATTTGGTGTTAGATGTTAATTAATTAGTTCTCTGAGAGCTTACAATAACGTTAAGTTTATACATTCCTATTGTAATAAGTGTAGTCGGATGTCCATTATCGTTAAAAATAAACATTGAAATAATTCTTTAAATCTTGATTCCTATGGACTATTTTAAAACAGTATTCGACTTTAATTGAGGCTGTAGATCATCCGACGATAGTTAGAACGTGCAATTGTTCCTTTTGGTAACTTATTTTTTATATAAAATACTTATTATATAGACTACGCCTATAACAACATAAAATTCGTTATGTATTGCAATGTTATATAGAACCAGTGATCTACAAGTCACCGATATTGTATATTTTGCTTAGATGAACCTATGTCTAAATAACAAATCTGTTCGAAAATAAAGTACTTTCAAAAATACATGGTCTTTTTAACTCATCATACTTCAATTACATTATATAATGCAATGGTAAGTGCTTAAGGGGGTTTAAATAAAGAACTAAATTTATTTCAATACCTTATTTATTTACAGAAAACACTGACACAGTGTCAACTTTGTTCAACCTTGATATCCATACATCCATACTTCTCTAGAAGCTCCTGTTTCTTTCTCCTGAGCAGCGCTTCTTCTATATCTTTCTGTGAGGGCACAGCGACGTGTGACGATACGATTTGCTTCATAGGTTCACCCTCTTCGTCTTCAACTCGCTTGTCATCAGGCTGAAAAAATTGTTCGGATTTGAGTATATAAATTTCGTTGATGATCATGATGATGCATGATGATCATAAAAATGGACCCAAATCACAAGTCAATTGGAGAACTTGGGTAGACTACAAGAACGGGTAATGGCTGTACTCCACTTACAGTTGCAACTTGTAAAGTATGCATTATGTACAGACTTAAAAGTTTTGATTAATTGCCATATCAAAATTACATAGTAGACCATACAGAAAATTTACTCACATCTTCTGGGTAAATGTCCTCTTCTTCAGGTAAATCTTGATCTTTATTATGTTCCTTATTGCTTTTCCACTCGGCTACCGCTTGTGCGATGGCTGCAAAAAAATAATGATATTCAATTGAATGTCTAAATGCTTGATGTTGTGCTGATTATAAACTTAAATAATTATTCTCCATCCTTGGAATGTTAAAGCTTTAGATGAAGACTGATTCATATACTTCATATTCAAAGACTTATAAAATCATATTATTCATCACTGTACCTTCTTTCTCAGCATCTTGTTCGAGAGGCATCAAGAGACCGTCGTCATCGTCTCTGTACCCGTAGTAATCAGCGTCTACGTCTCGCATTAGATCAGCGCGCGTTCTGCGAGGCGGTGGCGGAGGTTCCTGCTCAAATAACTCCCGAACACCTAGTGAGAGAAAAAGGTTTTAATTCAGAACCTTATTTATACCCTGAGGATTGTTTAATAGAGACGTAACTATCCGTGAAAGTATTTACGGAAAATTCTGACATCAAAATATATAAATAAGTTTTCGAACCTGGCAGATCTTTCGCAGCTCCAAAATACTTGTACCCTCTGTTCCCAGGGACCTCTTTGCCATCCTGGTCGAGCATCTTGGGCCCAACGCGCGCGTGGTCCGGCCCCCCTAGTGACTTGATCTGGACCTCCCAATGTCGCTTTTCACGCATTAGTTTGTTGATCTCGTCGTTTAAATCTCGTATACGAAACTCGCCAAGACCGGCTGTTAGAAATAAAAATATAGTTAAATAATAAAAAAAATCGTATACGTCGAAAGTAATACAGGGGACTCAAGGGTGTTAGTTTTAATAAAAGAAAAATAATTCAATGTTTAGTTCTTTAATAAAAATCATTTAACTGATTACAATTTCTTTGTAAGAGGATGCGATTACTTCTTCTTTCCTTTTTTGCCCTTCTTTCCTTTACCTCCTTTTCCTTTCTTGTCTTTACCTTTCTTTCCGTCGCCTTTTGCCGATTTAATATCGCTCCCACTGCACTGCAACCCCATATTATTACTTTCTATAGGTTTTTCAGATGGTGCTTTTGGAGTAACTAGTTCTATTTCGAGGTCTGTCTTTTTGTCTTTCGTTTCTAATTTCTTTCCTATTTTGAGAATGAATACATCTTTCTGTGGGTGTAAAACTTTCTCCATATTCACTGGGACAGGACAACTGGAAGGTGTAATGTTTATTGTTTTCTTGTCTTTTTTATCGGGTGGCCTCTCGAGCCCTTTTAATGTGTATTTTAAGTTCGATGTGTACGTTTTCTCGGGATACGTTGGATCTTTTGGCAGATCAAACTGTATTTGTTCTCCAGTATTGTATGCCGTACTCTCACACGAACATAGTTCTTGAATTTTATCATATTTTCCCATTCTTTCAACTCTATTGGTTTTCGGAACCCTTATTGTTAATTCGTTGACATTCATTTTGCTATATATTTCGTCATATTTCGGCGCTCGATCTAAAAATATTATTGTAATTTACTTGAGTGAATGTGATGTATAGGTATCGTATTTATATTTCAATAAATATTAGGACAAAACTCACCATGATGCTCATAACAAGGCGTTTGTTCATAAGATCGCCTGGACAGTGTAGTAGACATTTGTGATTGCGGGCTTTCTGATCTTTTGTGTTGATCTGAGCAGGTCACAGGTTTTTTCGACAAGACTCCTTCATCCAAGAGTATCTTTCCCTGATCATCCATCTCAACCTTATGGCAGGAATACATTGTCATTCCGTGATCCTCTTTCAGTAGAAAAGAAGTACCTTGTGGTTTGGGTGAAGCACAGAATGCAGTAGTTATTTCTTTGCCCAAAAATGACATTCGAATAGTGACTTCTATAACTCCTATTGAGTCTCTATTTTCACCATCGCAACATGATAAATAGTACATGTTCTTGGACAGCGGTGTCGATGTTGTGCACAGTATATTATCCGCTGGCTGTTCTTGCATCCACTTTTTGCAAAGTTCTTCCCGCAATGAGATAAATTCACACGTATAGTCCATGTGAGTTTCAGCTATTCTTGTCACACATGTAGAACATGGTGGTTGCTTCGTCAGTAATAAGACAATTTCAAATTCTTTAATAGCGCAAATTTTGTCATAAGTCATCGCAAACAAAGTGGATTTTCCGACATTCAGTTTATTGAAATTATCTATTTTACCGAAGGACGAATCATATAATATAATAGGTTGCTTCCCTAAAAATACAGCGGAAATTACTAAGTTGTTGTAATCTATGTCGAAACATTCACACTTCATATGGATTTTATTAATTATCATTTCAATAAGAAATAAGTGGTAAGGAAAATTAACATCTTCCTCTTTTCCACAGTAACACAATTCTTGTTTAGTGCGTGCGATGTCTTCAGATAAACATTTTATTGACTGTCGTAAAGCATTAGCTTCATTCGTGAGTGCTTTGCTCATTGTGGCTATTTTATCTATATTGGTAGTTAAATTGTTTGATTGAGAATCTACTATATCACTCGCAAGATTTTTGACTGTATCCTTTATTTCTTCAACTTGCTCGCCGATGTACGTATTATCTGGTTTTAGGTTGCTAATTGCGGCCACGATCTTGCTTCCCATATGACCAGATTTTATGCTTTGTGTTTTCGGACTCCGAGCCGTATCTCGCGAAGTCTGTCCAGGCGACATTGTGTTACGTATTGGAGATTGTAGAGACTGTGGTCCAACCGTGGAGGGGGAAGCACTATGTTTCGGAATCGTGGGCGTTGGTGGTATCGGTGCAGATTGCGTCGATGGGGTTATGCTGCGTCGCGGACTCGGTAAAGTCGGAGGAGGCGTTGGCGATTGCGCAGACGGGGATGCCTGTATTTCTTGTGGAACTTCAACAGGAGTGTTTGAGGATTTTATACTGGGTTCTTTAATAGCACTTTGGGCCGAAACTGTCTCAGCATCGTCCATTTCAAAAGGAATACTATATAAAAATGATGTTTTGTGTAACAAAAATTTTACATTTTATATTATTGATGCCATGTTGAGATAATCATAGCCCTATAGATTTATCGTAAACATTTAAAATAATAACTACTAAAAAATTTTGAATGCCAGTACTTTGGTGTATATTGTGATAAGTAAATGTAGTGAAGGTATGTTGCTGTTACTAGTAGTTTTTATGATAACCAGCGTCATTTTGTCATAAAGTTATTATTCTTACCATTCTGTATCTGAGCAACTTTCTTAGCAATTTCCCTAACAATTTGTAGCCTCCATTTTTCGGCTTGGGGCAGATCTGTGCACTCTGATGCAAGGTATGGTCTTCTTTCGCGTTGTCCACCGGCCTCTTGTACTTGTGCTGCACGCCATCGCGCTAGTGTGGTCCTGCAATAAGTTGTAATAAACATAATGTCAGTGGAATGGTTCCTTACTTAAATTTTATGTATTTTTTTGGGAACTGTGTGGTATGACCACTAGACTGCCAAGTCAAAGGTCAAAACCAATTTCTTTTTAAATTCATGTTTATATTATAAATTAGTTATCAGTTGCAAAAAATAGTGAAGGAAAACATAGTGAGGCAACCAGCACACCGAGAGATTTTACAGAGGTGTGTAAAGCCATGCCAGACAGTGGCTTACAGGCAGTTTAAATTCTGACACCATCACCACCCAGGTTGCACCCATCACAAACCATAAAATAACATATATTTTTTTACATTCATTTTTGTTTTTACTCAATGAACAATAAAGAATAACTAATTAATCAATTATAATATTAATTTAACCAACTGTTTAATATGAACATTATACTTACATAGCCTTCTCTGCATTGCGAGCCTAAAAATATAAAAAATAAATTTAAGTATTCTTCAAAGGTTTTATGAGACAGAGCTATTGTGTGGCATAAATAATGTATTGGAGCTGCATTCGGTTCTCTACAAGTCAACAACCCAACACACTGCTCAGATAACTGGCCAATATTTCAAGTTTAAAAGTTTGACAATCTGATTGGCACCATGGCTAATCAATTAGACTGCTTTGCAGTGCACTAAGGGCTGTGGGTCAGATTCCTGCATGGGACAAAACTTTGTATGATCAGATCTGATACAGATGTTTGTCCCAAGTCGGGATGTGTATGTGATGTTTCATGTTTCTAAAACACACCCACTATACAGGAGGAATGGAGTGGGGAGACCTTTTTATTTTTATGATCAAAATATTATGTTCTCAAACCCATAATATTTTTTTTTTTATTAAAAACGTCGCTCCACACTAGGAATTTCTTGTGTCGTGGGTGCGTATCACAAACATGAAATATTACATACACCAACACCCAGACTTGTTACAAACATCTGTGGATCTCACAAATTCTTGTACCGTGCGAGAATCGAATCCGCAACCGTTAGAGCGGTAGTCCAATCGCTTAACAAATGCGCCAATCAGGTCGTCAGATTTAATATCATTTGTATACTTACTGATTAAGTTAATACTGCCCTAACTAAATAAAAATGGTTTATGAAATTATTTAAAATCCTTAAATACAAGAAATTATCATATAAATACATTCTTCTGTAAAACATTTTTCGGTACACAAAATACGTACTGCAGAGCAATATTACTTACCATTTTTATTAGATATCGTCCTACACAATCTAGTAATTATTCAGCCGGCAACAGTATTTACAAAGTAATATAATTTAACATTTATAAAACTTATTAACTTAGTTGGATGTAAACATAACCTTTAAATGTTAAATGATAGACTGACAATTGACAAAGAGAAGTTATAGATGCTATTGATAATATAACCAAAAACAATATGAATAAAATAATTGATTTATGTCTATGACTTCATGCGCGCCTAAGCTGTATGAATTTCATACTATGAAATTGGATTTATAAGCGCATCTCTATTGAGTGACAATCGAACTGTTGATTCTGTATTCTGGGATTGAGCTTATTTATTTAGAAGAATACTAAATCCTGTGCGTTCACTTTGTAAATGATTATAGTAAATAAAAAAAGCACTTGTTTTACAATTATGTGTGTAGTATTGTGTTGTCTGAATTGATGAATAAATGTCCTTTCACATGAAAAAAGATTTTTGTAAATCAGATCTTAAATGACTATGAGGTATACTGAATACTCAACTGAATGTTAGGTAACAAACAAAATAAACATACAGAATTGAGAACCTCCTCCTTTTTTTGAAGTTGGTTAAAAATTTGATACTTAAGTGTATATTGAATGACCATGGTGGAGCTTTAATAAACTTCTATACTGGAAATATTTTTTGTTTGTACCGAATAAACTCCAAAATTTATGAAAAAGCGGCTAAAATCGATTCAACATTATCAGGAACATAGGAAATATAAAATTTTGAGTTTCGCATCATACTCTAGTTTAGTGAATTTGACACTAGTGACATCGCCTAATTCTTGATAACATCTCTGATACTATATTATTCTTAACTCTATGGATAATATTGATTTATTGGCACTTCGACCGATAAAAGTGTCTCTACAGTGTTTAAAATATTTGTGTTGTTTTAATAACATCAATTCGTAAAGATTGCGCTCTTTTAGTGATTATCATCAGCTGTTTTAATCATCAGCCGGCCATCAAAGGCCTTTTAGTGATAGTTGGGCTACAATTTGAATAGAATTACATATGGTATTTTAAACATATTTTGTGATTTGAAAAAAGGATCGAAGAAAAATATAGCATATTTATTATTTTATTATTATAATGTCGTCCTCAAGCTTATATGCAATGGATGCGGAGCTAGGCTGGAATTTTTGTCCCCCTGAAATATTGTGGGAAGTCTTTAAAAATTTAAGCAGTAAAGAATTGCTAAATTGCATGATAGTTAGCCGGCGGTGGAAAGCTATTGCCGACCATTATACGGAGGTAAAATTCACAATGTTATTAATCCTTTTTTACGATATATTCTGCCCGCAGCTATGATTTTGAAATGAAAAAAATATCTTGCTTATAGCAAGATATTTTTTTAATTCATTAGTCTTTTATGGAAATCTTTTTATTGTTGTGCTTATAAAAATATCATTATGAGTTATGTCATTATCTAATATGATTTAGCAGACATCCTGAATGTAATTAACTACCCGTAGACTCTGTGTGTGATAACAAACTCCTTCCTTAAGACAACCCACTGACCAAACATTCTGATTGGCACAGTGGCTAAGCGATTGGACTGCTGTACTAACGGTTGCTATAAATTGTGTAAACTGCAGATATTGGTCCCAAGTCCGGGTGTTTGTGTATGTGATATTTTATGTCTGTGAAAAAGTGCCCACGACACAGGAGAAATTCCTAGTGTAGGGTGGTGCTTATTAAAAAAATCTCATAGGCACTTAAAATTATGGAGTTTCTTGCCGTCTCTACTTAAAAAAACATTTTTTTTTTTTTTTTGAACCAAGCAACTAGATTTGACGTTTAGTAAGTGCTCTTTTGTTGCCTATACCTATGGAATAAGAATATTATGACTATGACTAATTAATACTAACTGGCTGGTGATGATTTAATTCATTTACTAATACTTAAATGTCATCTTTAGTTAATTTCTGCACTTTACCTGTTGTAATGGAACCCGGCAAATGTTATACCATCTTCACACCTTCCCTAGACTTCCACAAATATTTCATAACCAAAAGTTGCCAAATCAATTCAGCCATTCTGGAGTTTTAGCCAGACAAAGAACAGCAATTCATTTATATACTATATTATATTGATTGCAGTTCACAGTATAGGATATATAAATCACTACATTAACGTTAAACAATTGGAAATACAATAAATGATTCTTAAAATTATGTTGTAATTTATTTTACTTTGTGCAACCCCAACGCTGGAGCTGTGGTGTAGGTAAATTCTGAACGCAAAGGAATTGGGCTCTTGTGAGCGTACTCGTAAGGTGCGATGTCAAATGCACCAGGTGCATTGGAAATTTTGTAGGCTATAATGGCAGCTTTCTTTGAGATCAAAGGAGTGCATCTTCCGTCCGTCAGCACTATTATATATTCTGTGCCGCGGCTGACCGCACACGACTGAGACAGTAGTCAAGTGACACTCGACGTGACTAAGTATTTTTTCCCACCTTGATATTTCTCCTGCCTACAGTCTACACTGTCTACAGCTACCGGTGCGTTCTACAGACATGAATTGTTATGCACAAAACCCAGACAGACAAATATCTGCCGTGCACGCTATATATGCATCCCGTACGGGGATTGAACCAGCTACTTTTTATGGCGCAGACTAAATCATTCGCAAACCCTATACCAGCTACTGCGCCTATCAGGTTATCTTTAATCTCATAATATATTTACATAGGTAGGTAATTTATATGCTCGTATTTTTTAACAGTTTCATGATTTATGGGAGAAGTTGGTTTCCGACGAAATGGACAACCTAGGCTTGTCTTTTCGAAGAAAAACAGTTCTAGGCTGGAAGAATATGTTAATGAACTCCATCCTTTGGGAATCCTGTTCCTCGGCCAAAATGGAACTTATACATACATATAATCTGAACAACATACGACACATCCATATGTATCGCGGTAAATAAGTATAAGTTACATAGCTGTATAGACCATAAGATAATGTTTTTAAAACTGGTTTGGTTAACGGTAAGCTTAGACTACGGCACTATATTCGGTACACTCGTGTATAGGTACAGCGAGTGAACCGTGCACAGTGCCTATGTAAGTAGTCTCAAGTGCAGCATGACGCAACCTCATGCATTTAAGCCGTCCCATACATAACATAACATCACGCCTGTATTCCCGGAAGGGGGAAGGCAGAGGTGCACATATAGTACACCCACATTTCGCCAGTTATGTTTTTAGGTCCCAATGTAATAGGGGGCGAGCCTATTGCCATCAACCAGGCACAAATCCAGACTCCGTGCTGCTACGGAGAATTACCTAATGGAACAACCCAGTAACACTTTGCCCGACCCGGGATTCGAACCCAGGACCTCGTGCTCAGTAGTCGCGCTTAGCGACCACTAGATCAACGAGGCAGTCCCATACATTTTCTCATAATTTGCATGATTGCTGCATACTTCTTATTTCAGATCGTTTTTGTAGTTCAATCGATTTGTTTCCTTAACTAGGATTCAAAATGACACAAACGTTCTCTTCATAACATCGATTTTCTCAAAATTATTACCTACCTTGCTTTTTCAGATCGGCTTATTGTTATAATGAACAGTAATAAAATAAAGATAGAATACTATAATGTTACGAACTTCGAAATGGACAACGTTTTCGAAAGCTCAAGTAAGTAGATTTCTTTATAGGACGTTTATGACATGACTGTGTACTTCAAAAGCTAATTGATCATTTTGAAACGAATAGTAATATAAGAAATTATTGTGGTCACTGGCCAGTATCGGATAAAAAGATACTGCGTTGGGTAGAAATATCTTAATTTGTTACTGTTTAGAAAAAACTCCATTTTGTTCATTCATCCAGTGAATATACTTACCCTAGATACCTTTTCTTTTAGGTAATGCATTAGATTTCATAGAGAACGATAGCATGTTTGTAGCCTTATATCAAAAAGGTGTGTTGCATATGTTCGGCAAAACTGTTCCACCTAATGATGAGACTATCCTAAGTAGAGGGGAAACTGCGCATTCCATGGAGAAAACATGTTTATACAAGTAAGTGCCTAGGAATTGTATAGAATACCTGAATGATACAGATTGCCGGTAACACATACAGACGATTGGTTTCTTTAAAGCTGAGAGAAATATAAACTACAACTTTGAAATTGCGTAGAAAATTTTACGATGTTTTCTGGGTTAACATCACACGACACCTGAATGGTAGACAAAGGTACCTATAATTCGCCAGGAATATTACAGGTCCCAATATTATAGAGCACGAGCCTATTGCCTTAGACCGCACAAGTCTAAACTCCATGCTGCTTTCGTACCTATTACCTAATAGATAAACCCAAAATAACTGCTCGACCCAGGAATATAACCCAGGATCTCACGCTCAGCAGTCGCGCTATAAGATTAGTAAACCAACGCCGTTCTTGTTGATGAGACTTAATTTAAAAAAAAAAAAATATTTTGTATAATGATTATTATTTCAGACTCGAGGACAAGACTTGCTACGTAGTCGATAAAAAGTTCGTAGTATGGGCTTGCACATGGGACAATAACGTATGGGATATTCAACTTGTGGGTCGCTACAATGGTGGCGCAAAAGAAAAAGCATCCGCTATACACGTGTATTACAACAGAGTGTATATAGCCACGACCTATGGGTACATGTTATGTGAATGTCCAATAACGAGGAAGTTTCAGAAGATGTACAACAGCAGTATAGATGACTACAGATTTCCAAGGAGGTGGTCGCTATTTAATTTGTTCAATATCGCTGTGGCATGTAAGTTAAACATTTACTAGTTTCTTATTGGATTTTAGGTACCTATTGTACATTTAAATCAAATGCGCGGTTGTCTTTCGTGTTAAATGTTCCTACTACACGTATTAGGTACGTTATTTGTGAGGTTTGTGACATTACTTCGATATCAATACTGGACTGCTACTGTTTTAAGATTTTGGAGATAGATTTAGCTTGTAGCTGAGCTGTAGCTATCTGTTAGATTAGAACGGATTTGACCGGCAAATGGAGGAATTATGCTGTTACTTATTTTACTTGCATTAATATTTAAATCTCTTTGTGGTTTTTTTTTACTGTGCAGAAAATATATTTTTTATTGTCAAGGGTAAAAAGAGGTAGGTAAGTTTCTATCTACCTAGGCAATCTCCGCAACATTCGATGTTCAAAAAGACACGCGTTACTGGCATAATCGGGAATAAATAAATTGTTCATGAGAGCTGATTAAGTTCCAATGTTCCATTTTCAAAGCGCGCATTAGCCAGTCAACCTCTACTTTTACACCCTTTAACATTGTTTTAGTAACATCTCGCTTGCCCATCGCGTCCTCTGGCAGGACCATTGACAAAGATCACCTTAAGATAGAGTGTACTGGAATGACGTGCGCCACAGAACACGGAGATGTCTTGATTGTTGGATTTAAAGATGGAAAGGTTAGTATTATTGTGGTATGTGGTTGGAATGTGATTTTTGTCTTTTCGGAATTCAATTAACCGGTCCACTGAAGGTCCATTCTGAATATTGTAACAGGATTTTTTTTAAGAATCCCTCATTAGTTTACTTGTGAATGCCCGACTAATTTGGACTCAAACCAAGCCCCTTATTCATGGGCTGGTGACGCTGCGGGCTCGCGAGCCATACAGCCCGGCTCCATGAGAGTCCGAAACTAGTCGCGCATTACCGAATAATCACTTGAGCAAAACCAGAAAACTTTAAAATATTACGGATGGATACCTAAAGATACACAGGAAAGTTAATTATCTAAAGAGAATAGTGAAATCATTAAATATGTTTTAATTTGTTCCAGATTTTGATTTGTATGCCTACCAAAATGAGGAAAACCGGCGTAAAACCGAACAATGAGATGTTTATCCAGGACTACGACTCTAATATTAAGGACCCGCGTATCATCGCGCTGGAGGTGTTCGAGGACAAGCTGTCGCACCACCTGCTGGTCGCCACCAAGGACCACGTGTCGCAGCTGCTCCTGACGTACCCGGACACCATCACCGAGCTATACGAATAAGGTAAGATATAAAAGTAACATTACATCTCGCCAGTTTGCCCCGAAGGGGTACGACGTTTAAGTAGATAGGCGGATTGTGCGGTTGGGGAGTTAGTTGCGCCGTTTTGTTCTTTCCAGCTATAGGTAGTACTAGGAAGCGGCGACGGGCGGGCGTTTTCGGGGCTGTCTTTATGTACCTAATTAACGTTCTACTTTAGTCCAGTTTGAAGTTTTATTTTTTAATCTAAAACTATAATATTTCCCCACTTATGTTATAGGGGATGAGACTACTGCCGCCAATCACAACTCCAGACTCCTTGCAATTACTGAGTTGATTGGTAAATTCAAAAACACTACGGCCTACGCGGGAATTGAGTGACCTCACTTAGCAGTCGCGCTTGACGACTACACCAATGAGGTAGAAGAGGATCTGAAACTTAATATAGCTCACACTATGGATGGTACACTCTTATTAGGTACCTATATGATATTTACCTGTGTACAATGTATGCATATCTAGTCAACTAATATCTAGTCTTGTTATTGATATTGAATGTTCTTAGGATAGTTACAACTTACTCTACGTGTATGAAATGCTTTCGTAGTTGTTATTAGAATATATTTTATATAGGTATATTTATTAACTTGTAGGCTATAAATGTGTAGTTTTATCAAATAATCAAAAACATTTTATTCTTGAAATTTATTATCCAACAAACAATTTACAATCCGAACAAACTATCTTTGGTATTCATTATGTGTATGCAAGGATATAAAATAAGTAATTTATAATCATAATACTAATTCACTGAATAATATTTGTATATCACTAATTCACAATATTACAATGTTCTCCTCACTGTGTATTAATATTTAGTAAAAATTGCATGTTCAATAATTCTACATTGTACTCTAACATTGGTTTCACTCTGCAGCAATATTCAATAAAATAAACTCTGAACGTATAAAATATTTTTATAAATATGTGTAGCCATGTAACACACAAGCTGTAATTGTTTTATTAGAAAAATATTTTTGTTTAAGTGGACGCATGGTTAAATATATATTTAATAAATCGACTTTCTAGACAGGTACTATTGAAACCATGGGCTGCAGCGTGTGTGTTACGGCCCTTATACCTCACACCTATTCCATATAACAATACAATTCGTGTACCAGACACAATAACATACGTTTCAATTGATATGCATTTCAAATGATTTTATATCTATGTAGGTACCGACTCGCATCAACGCTTATTAGGCAGCTCCTTACACTTCACCCATACCTACTCGTAAAAAACAATAGAAGGGGAATTCTGTTCACCCAATTCTAAATTAATATTTTCTACATAGTTATAGTTTTCTTTTATATCTACTAAAACTTGACTGCCAATACTACCGCCCAGCGGGACATACTTACAATCACCAATAATGTCGCCGACGATCACGCATCGAACGTCCCAATACATGTGCGTCGCTGCGCCTCGCCTGCTACATTTGACAAGGAAATTTCAACCAACGCTCTATGTATTAGAGTGCACTTTAGCGATCCGTAGTATTAGGATTGGTGTACGAGAATCCTCTGAACGGTTCTTGGTCCATGGATCGTAGCACGTGAGGTTCCACCGCGGTGAGGCGGGGCCGCTCGCCCGTGAACGCTCGGTCGAAGTATTGTGTGTCCATCGGATGTCTCTGTAAAATCAATCATGTATAAAGACGCTGCACAGATACCAAGCTGAATTATTTTGACTACCCTACAGCAGGTACTTGTTCAAAACTAAAATGTATGTATCGCAAGTAATTTTAAAGGAATCTTATCTTGAAAAGTTGGCTTGGCAACAAATCGTGGATGGAAGATCTATATTTCCAGATTTAAGGTGCATTAAAAGAGACGGGTAAGTGTTCTTACTGCATACTTAGTGCAATAGTTTTTGTTTAATAGGTAGCTAATGTTTACTCGGTGGGCATAACAGATAGCGACTTACCACTCTTGGTCTGAATGGCGCCTCCAGTTCGCGTCTCTCCAGCCTGTCCCAGTGGATGGGATGAAAGAAGTCCTGGTCTCGGATGTCGCCGTGCATGCATTCTGTGCCGCCCAGCCTAGTTCGCGCATCCTTGTCCAATAACTACAACAATTACACGGTTTTAAATAAAGGCAAAGAAAAAATTTAACGAATTGAGCGATATATTTATAATTCTATTTTAGGTAAGGGCATGAGGACCTTTGCCTGCTATACTTAGATACCTTTAATATGCAAAGTTAAATGCCGTGATTTATTAAAATTTTCCAGCTTACCCTGGTTAATATGGTGAGCGCCTCTTGCGAGAGGAAGCGCGGGTAGGACGGCATTTCATTACAAATGGACCAGAACAACTCGTCCTCATCGCAGCCGCTGAACGGGCTCTGGCCAATCAGCATCTCGTATAACAGCACGCCAAATGACCACCAGTCCACGGTCTGGTTGTATTTCAAACCTTTGATGATCTGCAAGGAATTAGAACATCAAAAACATGTTCTAAAATTATAATCAACTAAAAGTACAACTACATTCGCCAGTTATGTTTTAGGTCCCGATATATGGTGCAAGCCTAGTGCCATCAAACGGATACAAATCCAGATTACGTGCTGCTACTGAGAATGATCTAATGGAAAATTCTAGTAACACTGCCCGACCCAGGACCTCGTGCTCAGCAGTCGCGCTTAGCAACCACTAGACCAACGAGGCAGTCGACGAGACGTCTGATGTGGCCAGAATAGCACGACTCCTCTAAATGGTAGGTAATCATTTTAAAATAAAATTATATTTGTATCGTTACCCTACTTCGTTTATAATCGTATATATCTTTATATGGTAGTTAGAAATGAACTTCCTAAGCGCCCTTAACACCAAAGACTAGACATAAGGTAATACGGTCAGTTACACATCTCTAAAATCAGCAATATGACTGCCAATCACATGGTTGGCAGGTGGAACGATGATTCAATTAACTACCATAAATAATGACAAGATTTATACATCGAATAAGATTTACAACCTACGTTGAAATGTTGATTAATCTTATGTAATTTAAAATCGGAATATAAATGTAGCTGCTCTAGGTCTCTAGGCAGTCATGTGGAAAAACTCCATATCGCCACATAATTTGGCCTAGTCTTAAATGACATACTTGGCCGTTTTCAAATCGAGATAAAGTAGTTCACGACGTGAGGGATCAACTGATGATGGCAGGACTAGGCCATATCAAGTGGCGCTGATCTGGCCTAAACCTAAACTGACCTAATATTGTTTATAGACATTTTGGATCAAGAAATAGTTCATACATAAGCATAACGTGTTGTAGATAAATTTTTCGGTGCCAGCATACTTTATCTTTGAGTATGATTTTGTAGATAAATGTTGTATTCCTAAGAGTTGTGTAGGAGTTTACCTCTGGCGCCATGTAGTCTGGGGTGCCGCAGAACGTGTCGGCCGTCTTATCCAAGTATATCTGAAGCTTGCACATGCCGAAGTCGGCAATGCGGACGTGACCTTCGAAGTCTAGCAAAATGTTGTCCAGTTTTAAATCCCTAGAAAAGAGAAATTTATGTTATTAGAGGATTACCCTAATTTCTTAAGTTATTGGCAAAACAAAATTACGGCATCATATTTTATTTGGATCGCTGGAACACTTTACTGGTCACGAGGTCGCAAACGCTACTGACATGCAAAGATTTGACATTGATTTGTAGTCTGAATGTAATTTAGGGGAAAAGATATATCGTCAGAATGATAACCCTCTTTACTGTACCACAGCTGTAATGGCGTACACTCAACTTACCTGTAAACAATGCCCCTCTTGTGTAAGAACTTGAGTCCTGATACAATTTCAGCAGCGTAGAACCGCGCGCGAGCCTCCGGGAACCTTCCACTTTGTTGTATGTGGAACATGAGGTCTCCACCATTCAAGTACTCCATCACGAAGAACAGGTGAGACTAGAATATGAAAATAACACAATATAAGTCTCATTTTAATGTCTTCAGCAACATTATATGTGGCTGGCTGGCACACAGGTATTACATAAAGATTCCGCCGGAAATTATAATGGCCGTCCTAAAGCTATTAGTGCCCACGTTGTGCGCCAATTTTTTATGATGTAGGTATAGTCTAACAACGATCCTACTCAGTAAATTTAATAATAAAGCCATCATAATATTTTTACAATTTATTCGATGTAAATATGGATGCGTAACCCGTAATGAGGTTTGTATAAAATCAAAAGCAATAACGCTATTTCAAATGTCACGATCCATGAAATATTATTATTGATGGGCGGTTTACTTACATCCGTCTGAAAGGTGGCAAATAAATGGCAGAGGTAGGGATGGTTGGTGCCAAGTGCGAGAACTTTCCTCTCAATCAAAGTGCACTCGACATCGTCGTCTTCTAAGACCACGTCTTTTTTCAAACATTTTACGGCGTAGTAGTACTCTGTGTCGCGAAGTTCCGCCAATAACACCTGGAAATAAGAAAAGACATAGATACATTTATTTTTGTTTTTCAGGCCGTCAATGAGGTATTTAAAAGTTGTGTCTCTTTACGAAGCCCTCCTCTTTAATTATCCTTACATTGTCGCTTAGACAGTTACAAATCTAGTTTTCTACATTTGAACATGATACAGCAGCAGACTAATTACCTAAAGACCGGTGTTCTCCAGATTGGTGCGTAAGCATACGCAAATAGACACCAGAACAGAGACAAATAGATATTGATACCGGTTCTATTTAAAGAAGCGCAAATCGTTAGCGAATGCCACAAAACAAACTGAGAAAGATTCGCCTTTGAAAAAAGTCATGCAGATAGTTATAGACTGTATCAACAGTCTATCTTCCAACTTATATTGTTTGTGATTATGTAACAGGACTATAACAAAAGTGTTTTGATGTGATATACTAAGTGAACATCCCCAATGATAAACAGATACAAAGCTAAAATTAAGTGTTGATAAATGTCGCAGGAAACTAACGTGACACCCTTATGACAGAAGTTTTAATTTTACAATTCATATATATCATGCTTTCTCCGTATTCTTGGCCCAATCTCAAAGGCAATTGGGCCAAGCACTGCAAAACCAGGAAGACGTTTCGTTCTGGCTCACGTAACGTGATTAACTCTTGCTAATAAACGTATTTTGTAGGTATACCAGTAAATCAATTTATTCACTCGCTGAAATATTTTGAAGAAAATCTAATGCGTATTAAATAAAATCATTAAAAATGTTGGTCCTTTGTAACGTGTCCAAACACAATGAGCTTGCAGATTGAAGCTCACGTACCTACTTAGGTACATCAGCATTCCTTAAACAGATGCACCTGAACATTTAGAAAGTGTGACCGGTGTGACGCATCCACTTAGAGAATAAAAATACTCCGTAGAAAAACAGCACGCCTTTGTATGCGTCGATGGATGTTTTGGCTATAATACTCATTAGACTATAAATCTAGATATAATAATTGTACGTACAAGACTGTAGACAATTATCTAAGCCACGATAGACAATAGTTAATAGTCAACTGAGCGGCAAGCAGAGGCCGATGACACGTGTTCTCTGACGTTGGAAAGGTGGCCTGTGATGTAGGCACCCAAAATAGAGCGTATAAATGTAATGCTACAATGCGATAGTACGGCAGGTAAACTTCGACGAACCGCGAAGATGCAGGTGGCAAGCTGCCATCACACATCATCGCTGAGGTTACGGTCATATCTGCTTATACTTCAACATTACGAAACATACGACTTTTAAGACATATCCAATCATATTCGTCTCAAGATTAAAATCATTCAATACCGGAATTTCATTTAGGCCACTAACTCATTATAGTATAGTATTATTATGCTAAATCTATACATGTACTCGTACATATAAATAAACAAAATAAATTCTTCAAGAGCGTCAATATAAATTAATATTACATTAGCAATATACGAGCAGAGCTCAAGAGCTGTGGCTGTGGATGATAATACGTCTAGATCGACGAACCATTTTTCTATAAGCCTGTAATATGTCCTACTGCTGGGCAAAGGCCTTTATTTATATAATTACCATTTATACAATTTTATTAAAATGTTTTGTAACCTCAGCGCTTCATATACATATTTTCTCCCACGAAGGTGCTTAAAATCATTATATCTACAGCGAACTTCTCAAAACAAGTGAGTAAATAAACAAATAGTACCTACATGAATATTTATAGTTACAGTTCTGAATAGTATCGATAAATTCTGACATTGTTGTGCTGGATACGTCTGTCAAATATATAGAGCTTTTCCTACAAAGAGATTCACAGAAATGTAGCAATTATTAAAATAATTTATTGCACTAGTCAACAGTGGGACCTGGTTCCACTGTGCTGATTTCTAATTTTAAGCTAGTCTGGCTAACGAAATGACACCTAGGTATTACAAAGGAACATTATGAACAATATTAACTCCCCTCACACATACATCGGGTCAGTAAACTGACACGACCGGAGAGAGGCATCTCGGGCGACCGAAAAAGGGATTTGTAAAAGGTGATCAGCCATTCAAGGACTGACTGTGGCAAGTGTTGCTTATCCTCGTATATCGCCTAACCTGGTAAAAACTCTATCGTTAAGGGACATAGGTTTGTAAATACCTAAATGTGATTTTTGTGAATAAATTGTGTGTTAATTCACGCAGATTGTTGCACAATATTGGATGTAGTTTTGTATTTAGATGAAAGGGCGAATGGTGAAACACTCAGATTTTATAGCAGTTCACTGACAGTTTTATGTGAGGTTTCATTTTATGTCTTCAATAAACATTGATAAAGGTGAAGACAAAACCATCTAAATAAAAATAGCAACGTTATTATTTAGCGCTGAAAGCGTAATAACTGAAATAAGTATCTAGTATAGTACACGTAGCATTAAATATACCAATCTGACTTCAAAAAATGTTAAAAACAAGTGAACTCTGAATGTTTAATGATCGTCGTTTTTAGTTTTGATCAGTTTAGACGATAGCCGCTACATTGATCTTATAATAAGGGGACGTACTAAAACTGTCGCATCTACTTACAGGAAATAATTTGATATTACTGCTTTACAATTTCTGGACAGACATGGCTTTACGAGTTCATTGCCCTCTACAAGAAAAATAAAAAGAATATACTACATCCCAAGTCTTTGAAGATTTGTGCGTCACTTTAAACCGCTATTCACCTCAGTCTTAAATGCGAGAAATTAATAGCGTTACATCGCCACTTGTCAAAATCAACGCAACACCCGCGACACCTAATATTTTAAACGACTTACACTAAATCAATGACGTTTATAATCTACCTGTTAGGAACTGGAGAGCTGGAGACGTCTGGTGACGTCATCAACTGTGTTCATGCGTAACGATTATTGATACAAAAAATATTACGACTCTTTTTCAGGTCCGACTTATAAAATACCTATGTTCCTGCTATCACGATCATTTTCAATTTTAAAATCGACCGTTACGTTTAGATTTTACGTGAACATCAAGTGCTTTTGAGTGACCTACTTAGTTCCATTTCAGTCTATTCTTGAGTTCTCAGGTAGTTAATTCTATTTGTATTAGTTTTCCTCACACTATGACACAGTTTTACTGTGCAATAACTAAGGTGGTGAGACACTGGACAACATCTGTTCAACAGCGAGTCTCGTAGCAGTAAAGCGTAGTCTAAGGATGTTGGACACCTACGTAATATTTATGAAACAAAATATTTTATGTAGAAATTAAGAAAACCTTGTTTATGTTGATTGACATAACGCAAGAGTCGTATTGGAAGTAGGTCATTACGATGTTCTTCGATGACGGAAAATGAAGGACAAAAGGGGAGGGCGACAGTTCATAATGCATTTACTCTTCTTAAGCTTAAACTTTATCTATTTCTACTAAAAAAAGCAATCAAGCTGATAATCCAGGTTTTTCTGATGAACGTCACGACTCACGACGCTAAAAACGAGTACCTAAATAGTCTGATCGGACTATGATTCCAGAATATTGAAAACACAAAATATCTGACATTTGGAGGAAAACTAAGAAAAGAGCGAAAAAATGGCATGAATTATCAAAACTTGCCAAGACACCGTCTTATGTAATAGTGATATAACTATAATCAAAACGAACTTTCCGCATTACGCAAATCTAAATAAAACCATTAATTTTTAGCAATCCGGAAGAAGCGATTGGGAATTGAGTCGTAAAGTAAAGCCGATTGCAAACACTTCTCACGGACTTTACACTTCATTTAATAAAATGCCATTTTGTTTTGTAAATTAATGGTCGTATCGCATTTTTGTTAACAGTGTGTTTGTCATATCTATACGTATATTTATATTAATAGCCTCGTCTTTCAGCAGCTATTCACTGTTGTGCGCTGCAAATCGTTACGTGTGTACATATCAGCTTATCTATGTATGTGAGAGCTGTTTTTTCTCTTGGCAAAATCCCTTGTTTCAGTTTTCGTTTATTTCGGGACGGAGAATTCGTATACACCTTGGATTTTTACAAAATAAATTTACTTTTTCTTAGTAGGAATTAGTAAGTTTTGGGTATTGTGTATGTATCTGCTGTGTGCAAGCAGGGTTATAGACAACGCGTTTTTTAGATTGAGGTTTATTGTAGTGATATTTTATATTATATCAAAAGAACGTTCGAAATATGAGTTTGATAAAATCTCAAAGTTAAATAAGATGATCTCTTTGATTGTTGTGATGTATTGATCCATTTTTAAACCTCGGAACGAAACATCACGTCAGAAGTCTGGCACTTGCCTGCTCTGCGCCAGATTTGGGTCAACGAGAGAAAACAATGATAATTGCAAACACAGACCAGAAACAAACCAATTTATTTTCCCGATGACGATTGAAACGATTTAGATCTTATTTGAAGGGTACATAATCTACAAATACAAAGAGAGGAAGAAGATGAGCTTACCTTTCCAAAGCTGCCCTTGCCCAGCACCTTGATGAACTGGAAGTCTTCTACCGTATACTTCCTGAAGCGTGGAATAGACCGCGCGGGTGGGGTGAACCGACCAGTTTTTTTAAAGATGTCATAGGCAGTAGATTGTTCTGTGAAAAACAAAATCTTGTCTAAAACTTGATCATGAACTTTAAAAACTTAACCAAATTCCGTTGCCAGGTTCATTAAATAAAAGAAAAACATCGGTAGAGCCTCAAGCACTCGCTATTTGTGCGCTGTTACGAAATCGAATGTTCCCGATGTTAAAAGTAGACAGTGTGTTTGAGCTACAATAGTTTTAATGTGAAGAAAGTTTATACCTACCTACTATTCATACGAGAACTATGGACACCACAATATAAAAAACGAAAATAAGACAAACTACAAAGAGAAACGTTCGTGATGATGATCATGATAATAAATGTTCGTAAATTAAAACTCGTAATGCTGATCCTATTTGTACGTAATCACAATAGTATCAGCATTTTATCAAAACATGAGGTTTCTTCCGAATATGAAAATAAAATATAGAAATCGGAAATTACATAGAGTTTAACATAAAATATCAAACATAAAACGATTACGCTTTCTTACTTTTCATTCCATCCAAGTATTTACTATTCATTGTTATCATCAATTACCTAAATAAATTACCTCCTTCCTATTAATCTAATTCCGATCGAAATCTAAAACATAATTGCCCCAATTTTGCACCCAAAAAACCGATTGCCCCTGAAATGAAAGAGATTGTAGGTGTACTTGTCATCTTGCTATGTTAATGCTTTAAATTATTGGCACGGGTGTGTTGGCATTTACCACATCTTGAACGATACACATCTGTAAACATCCTTTGCTGAAACCCCTAAAACCGATCTTATCTTGTGACACTTTTAAGTGCGACACCCGTCACGGTGACTTTGCCTATTTGTTTAAACTGACACTAACTAATAAAAATATGAAATATATTATGTTCTCTGTATATTTTATCTTTGAATTAATAATGCATCTACCTCTTACTTTAATGAAAATTTATTACGAGCCGCATAAATGTGGAAATGTGTTTTTACATCTACATGTATATGCATACGTAAATAAGTAGCTGGGCACCGGCACACTATCGATACCCATTTGCGTCAATCCTATGTAAGTATAGTACCTAGTGTAATATAAAAAAGTGCTTTGCCAGGTGTTGAACTATAATTCTATCTACTTTCTAAATCTTCATCATAAACGTTCCCTAACTGACCGTTTGAGCTCCTCTCTAAAGAATATTATTACGTTTAATTTTTTTATAATTATGACATAATCAAAAGTTATATATAGGAGTATAGGTATATACCTCGCCGCTGTTAGTCTTCTGTTATGTATCATTAACGCCAACTCCTCATTCCTTAGCCTGTATGTTTATACTTCAGCGTGAATGTTCGGGTCGTTGGTTTCGCAACATAATTCAAGTTCATGATTGTTTACGTTGCATAGTAGTATGACATAATTTAAACAGCGTGTACGATGTATTAATTCTCTTTCACCTCGTATGAGATCGTGAGCGACGCTAAAAATATTTGCTGAGACGAAGCAATATCAAGGTCAATCTGTCTAATTCTGAAGCTATCACGGGATCGCCGAGCTTGTTTTTAATATTTTCAACGAAAAAGGAAATAACAGACTGTTTTTGGAATCGTTTTTACAGTTGTTGCTAACTAACAGATTGACCGATAGAGTAACTTGAAAGAGCATCTATTGACTATTGAGATAGGATGTATTTTTTTATTAACATCTGCTAGGGAATAAACATGACGATAGAGAAATCTAATCCCGCGTGAGGTGCGCCAATTTATAAATTTATATACCTATGTACTTTAAACAGATCACGTAGATACCAATTAAAAACTGATTCTTTCTGTGTTTCATAAACGAGCGGTTGGTTCATTACAGGAGTTATGCCCCCTTGCGAAAAGTGAAAACTATTCAATTGGTTTGTTATCCTTTACACAGCAAAGGAGACAAGGATAGACGTGATAGTTTACAGGCCAAAGAGTAACTTTGACTTAATTTACCCAAGAAAATGCTCAGTTCTTATGAGCCGGCTAGGTAACCGAAGCGAGCAAAAGCTGAGGCAAAAGGTAAGTAATCTTTTTACTTATTTTATGTTTTATTAGTTACTTTGCATATAATATTGATTTTAACTACTTGTTTTAGTTTACTTATTTTCGTAACACTATATTCATTTAGAATTATTTGCTTTCGTCGCTAATAGAGTTGAATTTATTAGGAATCAACAGCTGTTTAATGAAAGTTTTATAGTGTATTTAATTGTATGTTTGCCCAGAATGATTAGAAGGACACTGACTACTGCAATAATTTAAATTAACTATTGAACAAAACTTACGGAAAATGTTTTTGTTTTAAAAGCTTCAGGTAACCAGCTGGTCTCAATATTTGAAGCCCAGAGCGTATTTTCTCCCGATCATTTGAAGTTTTTATTTATCCTATTCACTATTTTTGCTCGTATCATTCTCCAGTCATCCACACAATCCATTCGTCGGCGTGTATGAACACATGCTCATATTTATCATTACTCTTTTAGATGGTGAGATAAATAAAGTAAAAGAGACTTGCGGTCATTGTATGGTTGTAAGCAGAAATCTTCATATTATTTTTAGAATACTTATGACTTGTAAAATTAATGTTCCCTTAGAGGTGTGTGAACTTGGCAAGATTTGGTTGATTGGAGATAAATCATTTGTCGATCTTCGCGTTTCTTAGAGCTTCTAATTTTCCTGTTTACTCACTATATTCACAGAATAAGATGTATATTTGAGGTTGCTCTTTCCTAAGAAAAAATAGTGTTTATAGATTTACTTCAAAAGATTTTGTTATTATGTTCGGCTTAAAAATGGTACTGTATATGCTTTGTATTGTTTGGAAGTGGTTACTCCTACACTAGCTATAAAACTCACCTAAACATTTTATTGGGCTCCGTGAGCAATTTATCAACAGGCCACTAATAATGTTACTCTAAATAAGAAATGATATAACTAATTTAGTCTGTATTGCATAATTTATACTGAGTGGCTGGAACGCGGAACCCGTGTCGAAGTAGGGCGTGGGCCTGCACTGTGTTTTCAGCGAAAGTCCTGTCGGCTTTACAGATATTTATAGGCGTGTTCAAAATGCAAGATTTTTTGCCAATTGTGCCAACGTCCGTGTATATTGTCGTGTCTTCCTCAAGATAAAGTTCACTGTATTCGAATGGTGTGATTCCGACTGGTATTGTTGTGACCTATACCAGTGACGAATCTTGATTGGGCGAAACAATAACGTACACAATCACTTATTTACAACTCGAACACTGTGCCAAGAAATTGAATTCTTCTCTCCTTTAGAAGTTTTCGGACATTTATTACTTATGTATACCTAATAGTTTTATGATAATATGACAGTACTAGAGTAACTGTGTTAGTAGCTGCAAGCAATATTTAGTGGGAACTAGGTACACTAAACAACCAAAACATGAGACTACTTTTGACTGCAAATAACATAAAAAACATACAAAACGCTATTCGTATTTTACAATAGTACGTGTCTCACCAAGCTCCTGTTCTGAGATGTCGGTGTTATTGCTGTGCGCAGGCGCGGCGCTCGACGACGCCCCGGAAGCTTCACCACCTGCGCGGAGGAATCACAATCAAATGGCTCCTGGATAACATGGATATGTATGCAATACTTGTTCATTGACGAAATATAAGTCATAATTATAATGTATCAGAACGTTCATAACACATAGATATATCCAGTAATAGCTATATATTTAGAACTTATACTTGATCATAAGTAGTTTCAAATTACACTTAGATACAATATATTAATAATCCGAATGCCACGCATAAAAATATACAAATCAATTATATAGTATCATGTAAAGTTTTTGATACAATATATAATTAAAAAGGCAATAGCTACTTAAAATATAAATGAAATAGAGCTTATTACTTTGTGTAATGGAAAGAAGAAAATAGACACGACACAATGTTGCAGATAAAATAAACAGTGCTTCAACAATACTCACGTGAAACAATTATAATGTGAAATATTATTAGAATATATTTAATTGCCTTTCATTTAATTATGTTCATGCAAAAAACGAAAACCTTTGTTAACACCTTCTTGAACTTTTACCATTTTAAAAGAACAGGAAAAGTTTTTGGTATTTACCATCGCTAGCTTTTGCTTATCATAAAAATCACGACAAAAGGCCATAGGCTGTCGGTTGAAAATAAAAATACATGCAGTGACGTTTGAAGAGTAGCCAAATAATTATTGACGATCGAAGTAACCATTGATCCGATAGTCACGAGAGATACGAGCTGGCATCCATCATCATACACTACGTAGATGATTGATACAATTAATGTCCTTCATTAATACTTCCGTCTATATTGGAATTTCTTCTCGCTCAAGAGATTTTGAAAATGGGCATTTAACTGCTATTCATACGTTTAAACGATATTTTTTAAAGGAATTACTAGGTATTGCTTAAATTCTGATTCTGGACATCAATACCTTAATTGATCATATTATTACGAAGTACGTAATTATGAAGTTAGATAACTAATAAATGAAACAATATAGAACATTAGAAATCTATGTCAAGCCCCTTTTTATGTTAATTGCAGATGCAATTGGTTCCATTAATTTTGTACAGGTGAGCAAATGATTGGCTAGTGTCCAGACAGCCACATCTCTCACCCACGCCACCATGTTCTTCTGAACATAAACAAATACGCACAATACGTTTACCATTTTATAAATATACAATGTCTGGAATTTAATTTTTGGGATAACTTATATTTTTATATTAAAAAATACAATTATCTAAGCCACATCTTTTGATAATCAAATTATATGCATGATTTACACTGCATACATTCTACATTAACAAAATTGGTTCTTTAGTTACTAAAGTTTTAATTTAACTAAACTAAAAACTATTCGTATAGGTACCTACCTAATAATAACTGTAACAGACGTTAGATAGCTAGCCAATAAAATTACTTTATTTTAGGCGAAACGGCTGACGTAGTAATGACGCTCGTATTCGTATGTTCTGTTCTTCTGATAACAAAAACATCGGTGATTTCACCTCAGCCATACACGGTTGTTCCTACTCCGTCAATTTACCCACCTTTTCTAGATGCAGTTCTCGATGCTAAGGCTTCCACCAACAGACGCTGGTTCACGCCGCACAAGTTCGCTGTCAACTTTTCACACTTTCGGTGGCAGTTTACATCGCAGTCTAAAACAAATTACCAATTGTCGCGTGGCTCTAGGCTAGTAAGGTTTTTTTTACATTGTGCATACATGCTGAAAATATCTAATTTGCTGAAAGCCGTGCATAAGCAACCGTGCATAGATTCTTCTGGTATTAGTGGAAAATTAGTTCATGAGGCTACGGACGAATAAGTTATGAACCTTACTTACTAATTATAAATGTGTACTGCCCTAATATTTCTTAGAATAAATTACCTTTTTTGATTTGAGAAAACGTCGCAGGAGATGTAGGAGCTGAAGAATCGAAGCCGGAATCATTAGAGCCGGTAGAAGTTCTGCCGTCTGTATTATTATCACATTCGTAAAATTCTGCTGAATCTTCACTAGCTTCAGATTCATCTTCGTCTTCTTCATCTGAGGATTCTTCTTCTGAAGATGTATCAGATGAATCCGATGAATGTATTACTTGAGGAGCTTTTCTTTGCAGGGGGCGTGGAGTGGCTATCAATGGTCTTACTGCCTTTTCCACTTTTACGGGCTTCTTCGGTATTTTAATTTGGTTTGATGTTTCTGGTTGTTCATCTTTCTGGATAATATTTTCAGCCTTATTGTTCTCTCCTTTCGTCGGTTCTGTTTGTACTGTTGATTCAGGTTTCAATTCAGTTTCTTTTTTTGGAATGTCTTGTGATTGTATCCTCTCTGCCACATCAGCAGTGTGTGTTATTAAATTAACTGGTAAGTTACTATTAATATCATTGGATGGTTGTGATGCGACCGATGATCCATCTGTTAATATATTTGCCGACACAGATGAAGTATTAGCAGTTATGCCAGTTGAAGTCGATGGTTCTCCATTTGATAAAGGCGTTATCGTTGCCTTTAATGCTTTGTCATCAGTCTTTTCAGTTTTACTCACATCGCTTGATTTTTTAACTTGCGCACTGGGTTTTGGCTTTAATTCTGGGGAACTTTTTTGAGGTGTTTTAATATTTTTATTTAACACTTTTGTATTAACTAATTTTTCAACAGCGTTGTTATGCGTTATTGTATTAGTTACATTTTTTGTCTTATTGTCGCCCAGAACTTTGTCGTCAGTCCTTTCAATTTTAGGCGAGCTGGTTTGAGGTATCTCTGTTGATATATCAGACTCAACTTTTGGTTCAATAATTTCCTTTTGAACTTCTGGTTCAACAATTTTTGAAGCATTATTTGGGATCATAGAAGTTGTGTTTTCTTCTAAAACCGATTGATTTGATTTATTTGATTCTAGTCCCACTTCAACTGATTTATTTTCTATTATATTTATTTCTGGAATTGCCGTTTGTGTTGGTTTTGGTTCCTCGTGTTTATTTGGGGGCGACGGTACTTGTGTATCACTTTCATTTTTAACAGAATCAACGACTCGCTCTTTAATAACATTACTTAGTACGTCATTTAATGGACGAACGTTTGGTTCCGGTACATTCTTCTCAGTAATAGCTTCAGGTTTTATAGAAGCTTCGCATTTTTTTACTTCCTTCTGTGCATTATGTTTTGGTAATGGGAACATTGGGGACTTTGATTCCGAGGCTTTGCCCAACTTTAGTGCCTTTTTAGATTTTTCTGATTTGGTTTTCTTCTGACTTTGTTTTTTCGCTTTATTTTCATCTACATTATCCAGTGAAGCACTTTTACCTATTTTCTTACATTCAGGACAAGGTTTTGCTTCTTTAACGTCTTCCTCTTTGATGTTTTTAGTAATCTTTAAATTGTCCGTATTTGTGGTTGGCTCATGTGAAATTGAAATAATTTCAGGAACAGCTACATCGCTACAATTTCTTTCAATATTCATATTCGACTCATTTTTGATAACTGTTTTTTTCTCTTTTATTTCCGTGTCTTGAACCTTTTGTTGTTCACTACATTCTTTTTTGGGTACCAAGATTGATTTATCACTCTTAATTGTAGAAAAGTCACTACTTTGGTTTTGTAGTAATGTTTCTGTTTGTGCATTTATTTCTATTGGTTTGTTTTTATCAATTATATCTATAAGTAGATCAGTATTTTCAGCTGTATTAGGTTTGGAATTGTTAAGGTTAATTGATTCAACCTCTTCAACGTTATCCTTTTCTTCTTCTTCTGGGAACCAAAATAATGCTCTTTTGTGTTTTTCTTTAACTTCATCTAAATTTTGTTTTCTTTTCATCAAGTAAACGGTTTCTCGTTTTCCTATTTTGTTCCAAAAATTGCCATCGTCAGGTTCAGGTGATTCAGGTTCATTTCCAACATCCTTTTTTATATTTTTTTTCTTAACATTATTCATTTCTTTACTTTTATCTGTTATCTTTTGTGGTAACGGAGTACTTGGTGACGGTGTTTCCAATTCACTGCTGTAGGTTATTTCTTTTCTTGGTACTCGTGGTTTTTCTTCGACAGTTATATTTTCGACTCTAAATTTCAGTGGGCTCATTGGCGGAGATACTTCAACTGATGCAGTTATTTTTGTTTTTAATTTTGGTTTAGGTAGTTGTTGCGGGGTATCTTGTTTTGCCAATAATCTGCTTTCTTCAATAGCAGGCAATTCTACGTTTAACGGTTCTTTAGGGAACTCGGTAATTGAATCCAGTCTCCGAATACAACTGCTTGACGAGGATTTTTTTATACTTCGTCTTTTTGAATAATTTCTTGGATCTCTAACGTCTTTATATGAGTTTAGACTATCATGTAATGAATGGTCAGATTTTGTGGTTTTGAGAGGGTTTTGCAAGTTATCTGGGCTTCGTCGTTTAATAGATCCAACTTTCTCCACACTATTTTTACGATCAGTAGCAATGCCAACTTTGCTCAAGTCCAAAGTGGCTGTACTGAGATTTTCGCTTCTAATTAATGAATCTAATAAATTAGCTTGTTCTGCTAGAAGTTCCATTGAACATCTTCGGTCTGAAAGTTTACTCTCAGCCACATTAAGACAAGCTACCGGCGTTGCTGGTAAACTTTGAGAACTTTCAGTTGCTTTTTTCTTAACTTTTGTAGGTATTTCGGTATCGCTTGCATTAAGGTCCTTAACGTGGAATTTTTCTACAAGTTTGGCACCCAAAGTTTTCTTTTCCTTCTTATCTTTGTAAGTCAAATCATCAGACAACTTTTCTCTCCATTTCATATTTTCTACTCCGTCGTTTTTAATTTCCTCATTTACATTTTGATGTTCCTGTTCTTTGTCTTGGGTAGCATCTGATGTTTCTACCTCTTCATTGGGCTTACGAGGAGAATTTCTTTTAATAGTGTATAGTCGCACAACTGTTCTTCCACGTTTTATCGTACCTCTTTCTACACCTGGCGAAGAGTCTATCCCGGTTTCAGGTTTCCCATCAACCCGGGGCATAAACGGACCACTTTCATCTTCAGCATTTGGACTTTCAGTCGGTTTTGTAGGCTCAGGCTTTACAGGCTTAGGAGGAGGCTCAACTTTATGCCTGTATCTATCTCTAGAGACATCGATATCGGCGGTATTAATATTAACTGGACGTGGTGTGTAGGTAGGAGTACCATACGTTCTTGACGAAATTGGTATTCTTCTCGGGCTGTTTATTCTCATAGGGCTTCCAGATCCCCTCTCAGAAATAGTCGTAAGCATGGGCGAGTAATTTCTTCCAGCACTGGTAATCCATCTTGAGGACAAAGGTGCACGAGAGTAGCTACTGAGAGACGAGTGACCGCTGTAACTACTGCCAGGATTAAGATACGAAGCACTGTAAGATGATCCAAGCGGAGAAACGGAACTGCTATAACTATAAGGTAATCCAGTGTAAGGAGACGAAGACCCGTAATACATATTCGCGATGTGTTCGGAAAACAGGGGCATGATGACGCGTTAAATCGCGGGCGTGCGACAGCCGCGGTCGCACGTCGAGACGCGCGCACAGACTGGCGCTGGGACCGCGCGGGGTAAGCAGCGCAGGCGCGTGCTTCAGGTGCTCGCTCCGCCCACCGCCCCGCCCGCCGCACCCGCGCCGCCGCCGCTAGCCAGGTGATTGATTGATGATGGCACGTAGATAATAATAGGCACATGTGACTTTCGTTACAATCTCGGAAGGAAGTTTCATGACTGACTTATAGCTTAGCCACCACAATTTATATATAAATTTCTATTTATTTACCTCACCTGCAACCGTACTTACGAAAGGAATAGATAAACGCAAATACAAATATTATTATGTTACTGTTAACTTTAATAGCTGTGTGCGCGTAATTTATTACAATTCTATTATTACACGATCCAAAAATAAAACATCTTGCGACATGCCTAGTGGTATTAATAGAGTACAAGCATTGTCTACCTACTTACGCTTACTATTCGCAGCTGGACTTGTTTGTAGGCGAGGTAAATGTGTTTTATCACAACGTTAGCATTTCTTATGTAAAGATAGAAAAACAATGTAAAGCCAATCGCTTCCCATGTCGCGGAAGTAGTGAGTCAATTCAGGAAACCGGGTTTTTAGTTGTACTCGGGTGATGCACTACAACTACGAATCATGTCACTGTACTCGTTCGTCTTGTAGATTTAAATAGTACTTAAATTCAATATAATTTATAACTTAAAGCTCTACCATCTTAATCCCGATTCCCGAATCTAAAGAAAATATATAAATACTAGCTTTTACCGGTGGAATCGCCCGCGTTATGTAGCCTATGTCTTTCTCGGGTCTTAAACTTACTACATGCCAAATTTCATCAAAATCCGTCCAGCGGTGTAGTCGTGAAGTAATAGACAAAGTAACTTTCACATTTATAATATTAGTGTGGATAGATATTATATTATATGTATATTATTATCGCAATAGCTAGTTAAAATAAATCCTGCATTTACGCTTCCCCTACTGAAGTGGAAGTTAAAAACTAAGTCAATAGTTTTACTGTACAAAAACATATTTAAAAATTAGATAAAAGGCATTTTTGAGAACGAAACTAATCACTAGCTATTAAAGCAATTTCTGTAAAAAATATTGGAATACTTAACAGAACTACTCTTTTAATATTTTTATTGGTAAAAAAATAGGGGCAAGGGAATAAAGAATAGTTTATAGAGCTAGTTGTCATTTAACTAGATCATCTTTACATTCAAGTGTTGAAATATAAAAAACATGTTTAGTTTAAAAAGTGTTTTGATGATGTAATTTATTGCTGGTCTAATTTCTTGCCTTAAATAACGTATACATAATCTATGATTATTATAATCATTAAAACATCATAACAGTCTATTATTCTTTTTAAGTACAACTGTCAGTTTTTACATGGAACATCTGCGACCTGACCATAAACGAGAGTGGTGCAACGAGCTTAGCGCACACATTTCCCAAAGAGTTATATGACCATGTTGTGTAGCATTTTACTCGAAACTTTCCAGTGAATCTTAAAGAAATCTCACTAATGTAAATCACAGAACGACTAACATGTTTATATCAAGGGGTAAAAAATGGCAGACTACAGAACAAATTGATTGCTCCAGCCAACGAGCAGAGCTCTTAAAATTCTACAAAAATATCAGAGCGGAAAATCGATGCGCTTTCTGCTAACTCTAGATTGAATCTCATCCAGAATGAGTTTCTAAACGGCTATAAAAATATTGTTACTATTGTATAATACTGCAATCAATTGAAAGAACAAATAACTGTACCTACATTATATCCAAGTTTTTATTAAAATCCAAGAAAATGTTTTATGATTTCTCTCCCAGTCGCAATAAATAACAACTGATTTAAACAATGCAATAAGTGCAACATCTGGTTTTCAAGGAATTAGAAAAGACGTCATAATTTGTTATGCTTATAAAATTGAATGATATTTTATAAATATCAGACAATGTTGTATTTACCCGTTGTTTTATGGTTTCCGTCTTAGGATGCCGTTGAAGACTATTGAATAATCCAATCGGCAATATTTGAATCACATACTATAAGAATCTATTTGTGATATTTTCGACCATGATACACGAACTCTAATAAACATAACATAACATCACGCCTGTTTTCCCCGAAGGGGCAGGCAGAGGTGCATATACAGTACACCCACATTTCGCCAGTTATGTTTTTAGGTCCCAATGTAATAGGGGGCGAGCCTATTGTCATCAACCGTGCACAAATCCAGACTCCGTCCTGCTACTAAGAATTACCTAATGGAAAAACCCAGTAACACTTTGCCCGACCCGGGATTCGAACCCAGGACCTCGTGCTCAGCAGTCGCGCTTAGCAACCACTAGACCAACGAGGCAGTCAGACCACTAGACGAACTCTAATAATTTTCTACTTACCTCTATAGGCGAGGCAAGCTCATCCGTGCTTTTTTACAGACACTTACGAACTCACTTCTAAATCCGCGGTTAGATTTGACACTAGCGCATAACACGGTGACTTGCTGGATAACTTTAAAGATGATGTTAGTGTTTCAGAATAGCATAGCTGGAAAGGTGTTGGGCGTGTTTTTTATGGATCAAACTAGTTAACTACTCTACCTCATCACGCCTTAACCTGATTAAAATATTTCCACTGTAAAATAAACTAATTTACTTTTATCCGCACATTTATTACCATCTCATATAAGTAAATCAAAAAAAGTAAATGACTTTAAAAAGTTTTATATAGGTAAGGGACACAACCAAATTCTTGTACTTACGAATTCTTTACATATGGTTTTCTAAAATATATGGCATGACTTGAAAGATCGCAGTATAACGAAACAAAAGCTGCATAAGCAACAGGTTCATGTTGATTAAGACTATTATTTTTATCAGGTACAGTTCGTACACCTTCACAACTGCTACATTTACGTCAGTGGTTCTGTGGTTTGATTAACCACACAACAGCGGCTATAGTCAGTCCAAAAACTTATCCACACAACGATGTTGTAAATTATACGGAATTCACATAAAATTGAAGAAGAAAAAGACATTAACGCTGTCTCCTTTTTCTTCCTTTTCAGCCTCGTTGGTCTAGTGGTTGCTAGCGCGACTGCTGAGCACGGTCCTGGGTTTGAAACCCGGGTCGGGCATAGTGTTACGAGGTTTTTCCATTAGGTAATTCTCATTAGCAGCGCGGAGTCTGGGTTTGTGCCCGGATGATGGCAATAGGCTCTCCCCCTATTACATTTTTTTTTTTTTTTTTTTTTTTTTTAAAAACGTCGCCCCACACTAGGAATTTCTCCTGTATCGTAGGTGCGTTTCACAAACATGAAATATTCACATACACAAACACCCAGACTCGGGACAAACATATGTGGTTCGCACAAAGTTTTGCCCCGTGCGGGAATCGAACCCGCAACCCTTAGCGCAGCAGTCCAATCGCTTAGCCACTGCGCTAATCAGGTCGTCATTGGGACCGAAAAACGTAATGTGGGTGTATAATATGCACCTCTACCTACCCCTTCGGGGATTATAGGCGTGATGTTATGTTATGTCGTAACTTCCTTTACTACTTTCTAATATAGCACTAAGATTAAGACTCCAGATCCGCATTAATAATGTTCTCCTGACCGAATTTCGGTCACGGCGGCCTTTTTCAGCTATGACTAGCCATCTATGCAGCAGATATTATATAGGTAGTACAAAAGTATGCGCGCAAACACAGGTTATAGCAATAGCTATTTTCTCACTCTCATACTCCGATGGGAGGGTAGACCGACACGACCGGAGAGAGTTCAGGCGCAGGACCAATGGTTCAACGTTCCTTTGAAAGAACGGAGGTGTCTCAGCAAGTGAAAACGGTCACCCATCACACGACTATTCGCGGTGAGCACGGCTTAACCTCGCAGGTCGACTGATCTGCGCGGCAGCACGTAGCTATGAGCCCCTTATCTGATCTGCATTTTAAAAGTCTCCAATCTTTAAAAATGAAAACGAAGAGGAGGCATCCAAAACATGGGAAAATCAAGTAGCAGGTGATCCGTGTAAAATGCAGTATAACTGATATTTGTCGAGAAGTGAGTGATCCTCTTAAATCTTCCTTACTATACAAGAATTTGACTAGTAGGTACCTAAATAGTATAGTAATAATGTAGAGGTATACATAATAATAAATCTGTTCTTGGTTATTACTGTAATGACTATTTGCCATAAATACATCAATTTATTTTTTGCGTTATAGATTCAATTGTCTATCGACGTATTCATTTTCATAACAATAAAGTAAGTAATAATTCTGTTGATAGACTCTTATATATACGAGATAATACAAGAGTTACGTATGTACCTAGTACGTTTATATCTTCAAAATCGCCTACTTTATTGTTCCGCGTAGAATATCCGACACTTGATTACAAATTATTAGAAGTTTTGGTAATAAGCTTGCCTTCTCTTTAAAGATTACGAATAACAGAATAAAGACTTTTCATTAGTAGCCCTTATAGTTACTGTGGTAGTGGGGTCCGGTATTACAATAATGAAGAAGGAATATAATAGCCAGTGTATAGCGTAGCAGTCGGCGCGGAGCGGCGGCGTGGGTTCCGATTTTGGAGCAGCTCTACATAAGATCAATTCATTCTCTATTTCTATGCAATATCATGACAAGGAAATGATTGTGCGGCTGTTAACTAGTAAACTCAGATGCCATATGTTTTTATGGTAATAAAGAAGTAAACCAAATGACATAACTCCAATGCAGAATAATGTTTACTTGTACCTTAAGGTTCGGTTTATAACAATAATAATAATAATAATAACACAGTTTCGTTTTTCTTTAAATATACATTATAACAGTACACAGGTCTTCGGTGTATAACATTTCTTTCAACGCATTAAGTTGGACGAACATTACTTGTTACGGCGTAGACCCGTCGTAGCACAACGTAGCACCTTCACGAAGACACCATTTGAGGTTCTTGTAACATTTCATTTTATGAAACTACTTCCATACTGTATAACGATACACAAACTTGCCGTCATCATTCAAATGCAGAAGATGAAACAACAAAATTCTTCACATGTACGTATTGTACGTGTTTGTATAGTAACGCCACCATGTCAATTCGGCTACAGGACGAGAGTACGAAACCAATCCAACTGCAGCGTGGTGTGAGACAGGGAGACGTTATCTCTCCGAAACTGTTCACAAATGCGTTGGAGGACGTTTTCAAGCTCTTGGACTGGAACGAGTTCGGCATCAACATCAATGGCGAATACATCACTCACCTTCGTTTTGCCGATGATATAGTTATTATGGCGGAGTCGCTGGAGGAGCTCAATACTATGCTCAGCGACCTCAGTATCGTCTCCCAACAGGTGGGTCTTAAAATGAACATGGACAAGACAAAGATCATGTCCAATGTCCATGTCGCACCTGTACCGGTTGTCGTTGGGAACGATACCCTCGAAGTTGTCGACCACTACGTCTACTTAGGACAAATTGTTCAGTTAGGCCGGTCCAACTTCGACAAAGAGGTCGCCCGAAGAATCCAACTCGGATGGGCAGCGTTCGGGAAACTACGCGACATCTTCTCGTCCAAAATTCCGCAGTGTCTGAAGACGCAGGTCTATGACCAGTGTGTGTTGCCAGTGATTACGTATGGCTCAGAGACGTGGTCGCTAACGGTTGGCCTTTTGGAGAGGCTCAGAGTCACTCAACGAGCTATGGAGAGAGCTATGCTCGGGGTTTCTTTGCGCGACAGGATCCGGAATACGGAAATTCGCCAAAGAACTAGAGTTACCGACATAGCTCGAAGAATATGCAAGTTGAAGTGGCAATGGGCAGGCCATATCGCTCGAAGAACCGATAACCGCTGGGGAAGAAAGGTTCTCGAGTGGCGACCACGAACCGGAAGACGCAGCGTTGGCAGGCCTCCCGCCAGATGGACCGACGATATCGTCAGAATTGCGGGCAACCGGTGGATGGAATTGGCAAGCTGTCGTTCTTTATGGCGTTCTAAGGGGGAGGCCTTTGTTCAGCAGTGGACGTCTTCCGGCTGATGATGATGATGATGATGATGATGATGACGTATTATAGAAAGCCTTATGGGTGTGCCGAGAGTCATGTCTTCGTTACACATTTATGTACGTAAATATCTTCGTGATTATGATTATAAATTAAAACCGAAGGATTAACTATA
Source organism: Abrostola triplasia (assembly GCA_946251915.1). Classification (NCBI taxonomy): domain Eukaryota; kingdom Metazoa; phylum Arthropoda; class Insecta; order Lepidoptera; family Noctuidae; genus Abrostola; species Abrostola triplasia. The sequence goes on from OX276425.1 coordinate 3,951,077, forward strand.
TTAAATTATAAATGAATATCGTTAAATGCAATTAAAATGGTTGTTTGCACAGTTTGCAGGGAAGCACAATTCGTTTTAGCTTAAACGATTAAATTAAATATTAATTCATTACAGTCATCAGACATACATGCGCTGTATTCAACTGTTTTACATAATCATGCATTTTACAAACAACATGCTCAGTGCTACGCTAGATAAATATAAATCCATGCTTATTTACGTAATTCTATTATCCTACGAGACAACAAATTACATGCAAAAAAACAAATAAACTATTTTTGTTACATTCCATTGTCAATAGAATGTACCAAAAATAGTACATGGGAATAATATTATCTGCCAATGTAAGATGGAAAAATAAAATGATGTATCAGATTTGTATTTAAGTTGCCCTTCTTGCCCACGCAAGTTCTAAGAATCCATCGTGAGTATCAATCGATTCTCGTGTTCGACAGTGATTACAACAATTTATTATTCTTATAGCTAAAATTAGAGCAGCCTTGATCCTCGGTCATGAGCGTTGGCTTAAGTCCTACAAAATTAGCTTAAGATTTCCAAAAATACATTCCGGGTGTACTCGTACTAATGAATATCAATGAGACTTTGTATTACACGCTTTCGTTAAGCATTGCGTGATAGTGATACTAAGCATACGTAGCGTTACTTCTGGCTACAAACAACATTGCTGTACGAGGGTCAAACTGAAAGTTCTTAGAACTGGCCACTTATAAACAATATAATAAAAAAATACTTCTAAAATTTGAAAATAGAACTCTTTGCCAATATTACTGAGTATATATTTCATTAATTTGTCATTTGTTTTACGATTTGGCGGCAAATTGAAAATTGTCTGTGTCACGTCAACATGAATTTAACACGAGAAAATTTTCGTGCAATGATTTTTTATGACTTTCGATGTCATTTAAGTCAACAAGAAAGTTATGATAGACTACGATTGGCCTTTCACGATGAAGCCCCATCTCGTGCGACAGTTTACAACTGGCTTAATGAGTTTAAACGTGGTCGCACTAATCTCACTGATGATTTACGTGGGGGACGGCCTTCTACGGCGACGACTGAAGATAACATCTGTGTTGTGCGGCGTATGATAGAGACTGACAAAAGAGTGACCTATCAGCAGATTCGGACAAGCTTAGGCATCGGTATGAGTCAAGTGCACAAAATCCTCCACGAACATTTAGCAGTCAGGAAGCTTTGCGCCCGGTGGATACCTCATAATTTGACTGAGGCTCAAAAACTCCATCGTGTGGATTGGTGCCGTAAAATGATTGAAAGATTTAACGGAGGTGACTCAAATGCTGTGTTCGACATACTAACAGGTGACGAAAGCTGGATTTACTGTTATGATCCTGAAACCAAAAGACAATCTGCTCAGTGGGTGTTTCCTTTCGAGAGGTTGCCAACTAAAGTGAAGAGAGATCGAAGTGCGGGAAAAAAAATGGTGGCCTCGTTCTTTGGAAGGATAGGTCATTTCGCAACAATTGTGTTAGAGGATCAAAAAACAGTTTCTGCAGAATGGTACACTACCAATTGTTTGCCACTTGTCTTGGAAAAAGTTCGAGAGAAACGACCTCGCAGTAGGATCCTCCTTCACCACGACAACGCCTCGTCGCACACCGCTAAGCGAACGATCGACTATTTGGCGACATCAAACGTTGAATTACTGGGTCACCCGCCGTATAGCCCCGACCTCGCCCCTTGTGATTTTTATTTATTTCCAAAAATTAAAGAAAAACTTAAAGGAAAGCGGTTTATGAATGCTGAAGAAGCGGTGGCTGCGTATCGCGATGCCATTGAAGAGAACCCTAAAGACGAGTGGGTAAAGTGCTTTTCCCAGTGGTTCCATCGCATGCAGCGGTGTATTGACGTGAATGGACAATATTTTGAAAAGATATAATAAAACTAATAACTGGCTAATGTAATCAGTTTTTGATTTTCTAAGAACTTTCAGTTTGACCCTCGTAGTAGAACTAAAATGCGGCTCTTAGCATTATTTCTTCAAGTTTTATGAACAAAAACATGTTGATTAGTTGAAAATAAATACTTCAACATAATATGTATAATAATAGCTCAAAGTATTTGTTTATTTTGGATTATTTTTTACGCAGAGACGGGGCTAAGTGTAGAATTTTGAGGGAGTGTACGCCCACGGTACATTTGTCGCTTGACATCTTGACACATAGCATGAAATGTTTGTCTAGTACTCTTTATATTTACACGGTTTATTATGAGAATAATTGTAATCATTGTTGGATAAACCGGGCTAATGCTTTCAATCCCCGCACGGCAATTTTGCATGTGATATTCAATGTTACGACACACACCTACGACATAGAAGGAACAACTAAGTAGTGTGAATCAACAGATTTCTTAAAGATATGAATACTTATATAGAGAAGAATAGTTTGAATAAATTGTGCGACAAAAGGACCGTATGCGTTCACTTCTTATCATGATATGATCGAACATGTCGAGGCAGCACACCTTCACATTTGAGCTCCTGTTTGAAGAAGCCGTAGAGCATGGCGCCGCAGTGGTCGCAGAAGGTGGGCGACATGAACTGGTGCGGCCGGAACCGGTGCGGCACGTCCACCTTGAACCGCTCCCGAAGGTACTGCAACGCAAGAACATTGATGTTAGATTGGCAAATCATGACTATGAATAAAGGGGCATGGGGCAAACGATCACAGCGATCGATTACCTTAAAATTGCATCACAAACGGCGGCGATCGGTCGCTGCGATCTATCACATTCTTGCTTGGAATGGGACAAAAGTAATTTCGGCGATCCGTATGTTGCGAGGGTCCGCTGCGACCCATCGCCTTATGTATGGCACGCCCTTTATATAATCTATAACTATTTTTTTATTTGTGCTGTATTGCTTTGCTCGGTTCTATCAAATAGAGGGTTGGTACGAAAGCTACCAAAGTAATACTCACCACAGTGGCTTCTGAGTGCGCTGACGAGCCAGTACATTTTCCCAGCAGTTTGTTGTGGCATCGTTTGTGGACAGCTGTCTGGCACACTGAGCACCGGTAGCCCTGCTTCCCGAAGCCCCACAGAAACTCCTTACAGAACGCGCAGAACGTCGGCTGCCGGAAAAACTTTGCCACGAAGCGGTGACCGTTCACTTCGTGGATCCTGAAAAAGGAAAGGTTAGCATTAGAAACTACATTCACTACGCATTGTTCAGATTACCTACTCTATTGGTACACAAATATAGAAAATAATTTGCTATATTCTGTAGTTCTAGAAGGCTGTTTTTGTGTTGACGTAAAGGATACAGCTGGACAGAGGCGATATTTCAACACCAGTAGGTGTACCTGAAGATCTTGGTTTGATGCAGCCAATAAAAGGTTGGCAACTATGAATTATTTCCTTATAAAAATTCAAGTCTTTCAATGAGATGTATAAATTTATTATATTCCAGTGAATGTGATCGTAAATAAAAACGGTCAAAAACACAATTCGAAAAATGTAAACATTCAGATGTACCCTTAGAAGGTTGATAGCGTCTTAAAAATTAGACATAATTAATCAGCCTTTCATAATATACAGACAGGTATAATTATGTCTATGTACCAAAAGCTGCTTACGTAAAGTAATAGTCGCATCCTGGTTCGTTATTAATAATTATTAATTACATGTGCGGCCCATTCAGAACTGACATGTCACGACGGCATCACTTGGCGGTCTAGTCTACCCTATCCCGTAATGCACACATAAATATGAACATACGCGCAATTAACTACCGGCACGTCAGTTCCAGGCGATTTAATGTATAATATAGTATATGATGTATATAGTGCTGCAAGAAACATTAGCATCTCACGTAGGCGGACCAAACGATGGACCGACGACAACACTATTGCGCCAAAAATCTTAAAATCGAACATGTTCAGAATTAGGCTGAAGGGGCGTGATGTATCACCACGGATGTATGCTTCGAGTGCGACCCACCTAATGTTTCCTATGACCGTCTGAGTGACAAAACAAACAAGAATTCTATAAAAACAACAAACGTTTGGAGGAATGTATTATTTTAATTACATAATGTAGTCTAGACATTAGAAACAATTATCGTAGTAATTGGCTTTGGTCATAAGCCACGCCCCCTGCGGAATTTTGTGACACATGTTACATTTCACAATGTGTGGGTAAGTGCTCTATAAATTAAACAGTGAACAAAACGAGTGATTTGCGAATATGTTAGCAATATAGGTACTTACTTGTGATGTTTGATCGCACCGCGTCGCTGCGTGATGCGCTTGCCACGGGAGCGGCGAATGGCACCCTCGCCACCCTCGCCGCAAACCCCGCCCGGCAACCACTGGAATTCACGACAAGTATATTTAAATCACCCTTTTTTCAATTATTTAACATAGGATACCAAAGAGGATGACGAAGCTAAAACGGCAGTGGTCAGTGCTACGTGCTACTGCTACGCGAACACTAACGAAACTTAAAAACAAGCTAAAAGTCGTAGAGAATAATATAATTTATGTTTTAACTTTTGTAGCGGGTTAAACCTTATTAGATTTAACTGGGACATGACAGGAAAGAAGATAACAAACCTAGAAGAAAGATAAGTAATGAAATATGATAAAGACAGGAAAACAATCTCCAGCAGTGATTTTCTTATAAATTATTAATTATCAGCCTAAGGCCGCGTTAACACTAAACGTCAGCAATCGTCTGTTAATGAGTGTTGCGCAGTTTTCAGTGGGTAAATCATTATTTATTTATTTAAAGACTATGGAAGACTTACAGCTAAGTATAATGGTAATAAATAACAGTATGATTATCTGACAGCCAATTACAAGTCTTCACGTATAGAGCTTGTTTGAGTATAAAAGTACTGTGGAACAAAAATGTACACTCTGTCAAAACAATGCCAAAAGAAAAGAAAAGTAAAAGTATGTAGGTAGATCGTCCCCTAAAAGAAATAAAAACTAATGTAATCACTACAGACTTCTAATGAGAACCAAGATGTTAAAAATTCTATTGGAAACAAGATAATAATCTAATCTAATTATACTTCAATGCTTCTCCATGCATATTTAACTTATCGATCACACCGAACTGACAATATGCTGACAATTAAATCACCTACGTCGTTGGATCTAGTGCTACGAGCGGACTTGTTATTACGTTTATTCACAAAAAGTGAATCAAAAGAAATATAGAATTTAAAAGGTGTCAAGTATATAGAATTGACGTTCAGTATACAGTATACGTAAACGATTTTGTATCTTGTCGTTGACTTCCACGCTGTAGACTTAATAGAAAAACTATTGTTCGCGGCTCACCGGCAGGCCGAGTAGCGTCCAATTTTGAAAATAAAATTTTGAAACAGACAAGAATAAAAGTATCGTGTATACTATCATATGCGTTGAGTAAAACCTGTTATTTTGATGTTACAAACTGACACTCCAATTTTATTTATGTGTACTATAGCTACTACATCGCCGCGCTTTGTGGGGCTACGAACGGCCATTGCGTGAAAACATCAGATACAAGTTCCATCTTTGGCGCATAATGCGTTGCATACGTATGTACGTTACACTACGCATCGAGGCGTAGAGCTATGCGGCGTGGCGCTATTTACAATGATGTTTTGTCCAAATATATTTTTGACCAACTATTCGCCAATACTGGCCAGCCAGCTATTGTGACGTTCTACTACGAATTTTGTGCAGTTAACGTTTCTGATTTAAGTCAATTGTCATTTCGGGGCATAAAAGCTTGTTTGCTATTTCAGTTTTTATTGGCTTAACACTTTATTTATTAGCACGTAATTAATAAACAAAAGATATATGTATGTATATATATGTCTATTCATTACATTATTTTGTTGTACGATTTCAGTATGTGATTTTACTTTATCCATTAGGTATGTGAACATCACACACAAAACACATGAATTAAACGCAAAATGTTTTATACATTGTTGTACATGATAAATCCAAGGATGAAATAAAGCATGTTGTAACAGCTGTTCCCTCAAAAGGAACATGCATTTGTGTTCTTAAAGACGACAATTATAACAGATTGTAAACATTTGTGATTCATTAGTAGTTGGTATAAACTGTTTGTTGTTTAGGTGCTCCGAGCATTGTATCACTAAACGCTAATTACGGTGACTTGACTGATTGCCAACAATGTGTAGCCACATTGGCCACGAAACAGCGATGGCCTAACACCATACACGATGAAGCCTAAACACTTATTAAGGAAGTAAACAAAGTACCTACTCAGAATGTCCGACTGCTTTGTGAAATTACTTCTATTCGTATCCCATTCTGGTTACCAAAGACGTAACATATTTATGTCTACAAAAACAGTTGCAAATCATGAATTTATTTTAAGCTCAACAAAAGATTTTAAAGATAGAGCTAGCCCAAACGAACTATTCTGATGTTTTCTCCAGAATAATTTATCTAAATCTGTTCATAGCGCATCAAGATTAAATTAGATACTATAGCAGAAAAATAAACAGCTTTAGCTGGAAAATGGAATTTACATAGAATAAATTTAGTTTCAACGACTTCAATACCCGCGCAAATCGTTTTCTCGGCGTTACTGCTCCGCAAAATAACATTTTTGAGTATAACGCAACATTAAATACTGAAATATGTGGCAATGAAAAATAAAGCCGGGGTATCTACCGATTTGATAATTTTATGGACATTCTTATGTGAATGTGATATAATTAATCAGCATTTGTTAATTTGTTTAGTTAGTGCACAAATACTCCGCTCAGCTTGTCGCTCCGCTCGCTACAAAGCTTCGCGTTTATATACATTACGAGGTTTCTTATTCAGCGATATCAACGAAAAGCTCTTTGAAAGCCAAGAATTTAGGTGCGCGCGAAACGAGAAATTGGACATACCCGAAACCAAGATGACATCGCACGCTACTGAAGTCGCTGTGTGGACACATCGCCAACTCAGACGTCACAGTCACTAGCCGAGATGCACAAAAATGCCATCGCCAATAAACATCGAAATCTGTGATACCAATGTAGCGCCCTTTCAGCCGAAGGGACGCAACTAGTTGCACCGGTATTTGTATAGAAAGCGTCGCTGTTCAAGGTCTGCGAATTCCCTGGCATAGATCCGGGTGGCTACAGTTGAAATACACGGCTAATGTCAAATGGCCAAAATTGAGAATTCGTTTGTCATATGTTGAGATCAGTTGAGATGCAGTGATGTCACGTGACCGAACGCACTACGTGATACATTCGATTCGCAGTCGTATGCATAGGCGCTAACACAACGTGGCATTGAAATATTGTTTCAACACTAGCGGACAGAGTTTGCTCCCAATTGATTTTCCATTCAAACGTTACCTTCTAACATCAAAGGAAATACCATTTGCATATTCGACTTCAATTGTATTTAGAGTTTAGTTTACGCTGACTGGAAATCTACATAAACTAAACTGTAGTGCATAGTCTCAGCTTCTTAAAATAAAACGGCCACCAGAGCCTAAAAAGAACAAACTACGTTACTACTAGTTTCGTAAAGTTATTTCGATATGATATTGTTGATTAACGTACCCTATTGTTCTCACACACACACATTACACATTGATAACATTAGATCCTTTCTCAAACAGCGTGGGTAGGCTGATTGTGGAATTGTGGATGTGGGTAGCAAATTTTACTGATTTTGTGTTTCACTACTGTACAATACAACTTAAACCATACTGAAACTAATTTAATGTTCCAGGTGTCTATGGCTAAAACTTATTTAACTCCAGTCTTCGAACCTGGCGAGATGATTAATACTTTTTAACAACATCATTTTGGTTTATTTTAAGCACTTGAACTGGAGGTGCAAGTAAAGATCCTCCACTACGTCCTCTCTGGACGGTTAACCTCGCTACCATCCTTGTTAACTGACCAAACACTACACCAAATCATGACCTATTCCATGTAGCTATTGGCTCATGCCGATACGAAGAAGAAGAAGAAACATATCATCATCAATCGGAGACGTCCACTGTAGAACAAAGGCCTCCTACCTGGTGTACCGACGATATCGTCAGAGTTACGGGCAAATGGCAAGTTGTCGTTCATTGTGGCGTTCGATGAGAGAAGAAACACTTGAACTTTTGTAAAACTTGAGACAGATGACAATATTTATAAGTAGAGTGCTGAATGGTTTGTTTGTCTACTAGATTGTCGTCGCGTGCCAACATTTATTTTTCACTGTTAGGTACACAAGTAACAAGCTTTATTAGATTGATATTATTAAAAACATACAACATAGGCACATAATATATGAGTATGAGTTATTTGAAAAGTTAGAATCTTTATATGAACATTATGGACCCAAAAAGGACCCTTGTGGTAATCCAATTATATAACAGAAATAAGTAACAAAACAATATTTCTGAGCAAGAACTGTTCTATGTGGAAAATGTGGAAATTAAGTTTAATCATTTGAAGGCAGATTTGCTTGTGTTAATGGACTTTTGTACAAAACTATCGCAATAATAAAACACCTAAAATAAGCCTATAAATAAGTAAACTATACTAAGGCGTTATGAAATAATAACTAAGCTTCGTAGGTATTATCATTATTTATTACTGATAAATGTAACTGTACAAATACCGATGTATAATCTCTTTGATGCAGGTGTTAAACAAATATTTCTGTCATTACTTAGGTACTAAGCTGTAAAAAGAGACTCATCGTGACAGTAAACAAATAAAAATCGTCATGATACATTGAAAAATGATCCTACTTATCACTATTAACGAGATTTGGAAACATGTCACATCATGACTACCTAGGCAAGACTGTACACAATAGCTGCCTATACTAAGTACATACCTACTTAATTGTTCTCTTTCACGTTTCATTTATTCGCACATAAACCACGCAATCGGTTACATGCTCCACGTCAGAATGCGTACTTTAAAAATACTTTTATTTTTCTGCCTTGCTATAATCTTTTATATTGTTTCGTATGAAATCGTTAAACGTCTGTACTCTGGTACGAAGGTTTGCCAATTTAAATACGTTCTAGGTTTAGCACAAGCTTTTTACTGTACTCGTACGTTCAATATACCTATCTCTAATAGTTGAATAATACGCATATTCCGTGCGTTTTCCAAAACAATAAATCTGAATTCAAATGTATCTTGGAGGAATTTCAGGTCAAGGAGTTTGCCTTTACCAAAACATGTTTCTTTGTAACCGTTTTATGAGTAACACAGATAAAAGCATACACTTTAATATATTACCTAAATAAACAAATCGTTTTTAAGCTGAAGCAAAGTTGAACGTGGATCGAAGAGAATCGTGCGAGGAGCATCAAGGTTGAGTGCTTGCTTTGCGCGGTAAATGCATGAGTATAAATAGACGGAACCCAACGGTACGCTCGATGGTACTGTTCAGCCGATGTTATGTTCTGTGCGTCAGCGCTCATTCAGGTATCACTCGTTCACTATCATAACAGAATAACGACATATTAAGTACGTGCAAAAGCGCCCAAGTGACGCAAAGCGCTGATTAGTTTCGACTCAACTACTATTTTGGGGAAACAGATGACGAACTTACACATGGCGACTATCGTGGTATTGTCATTTTGACCAGACTGCTGTGAAGTTCTAAATAAGGACTAAGTACTACGTAGCATCAAACTAATGGAAGACTGTACTGATCGATCAATATGGAGCTTAAAAGTACTTAAATCCCAAACCAAGGTAGGTAATTGATATTCAGATTTCAGTCATAGGTATTGTTCTATTATTATACTTCAGTGAAGATAATGTTTCGTAGTCTATTGTTTGAATATGCAATAAATTATAAATCAAACGTCGCAATAGGTGTGAAAATAAAGGTGGAAACAGTAAACATCGATAAGTGCGTATCAATTTATTCTTGCAAGCTTAAAGTAACTTCGTTTTACAAAGAAACGGATTTTTTTTAAGAAAGACCTTTTTTTTCATGATATCTATGGTACCTATTTTCCTTCATTAAAGAAAAACTTTTTGTTATTGTGTTTTCTATATTTCATTAGATGTATTACTATTTATTGATATTTGATGACCTGATTGGTGCAGTGGCTATGCTATTAGACTGCTGCGCTAAGGGTTGAAGGCTTTGATTCCCGCAGGAGACAAATATTATGTGATAGATGTAGATGTTTGTCCCGAATCTACCCAGACTCGGGACAAACATCTGCATCTATCACGCATTTTTTGATTCAGATGTAGTTCAGGAAAAATCTTAGTGTGGGGCGACGTTTTGCCAAAAAACAAATAACTTATAAAACCTCATTTAAGAACCAAAAACTACTTAAGATCTCGTCGGACTCGGATCGCGGTATCTAGCGCTCCTCTGACATTCAACCCCGATATAAAGCTTCATGCTACATCTATTAAACAATCATGCATGTCAAGCCTTTCGGGGGTTGAATGTCGCCAATGCAATAAGTGATAGCTCTATCGTTCATGAATATGTTTTGATAAATATTGGACAATCATGGCAGTTATAAATTGTTACAGATGCATTGTTACATTTAAGTACATTATTGCTTGAATTAGAAACACGATTGCTTAGAAATCTAGTAGGTACCTAAAAACCATACTTATCTGGAGTGATGCTGACCACAAGACTAAACCTAAGAAATACATCTACGGTCTACGTCTCATTTATTTTTATAAGAAACTGTTGATCTTATGTGGGTATCTAAAAAATGTATTCATTGCAATCAATTTCCTAACGGGAAAATAACATGATCTTGAGCAACCGGGCATATACCTATACGAATTTATTGCTTCCAAAAACATAATGAGCTTTTTCCTCTTCGTGTCTTATTTCGTCTCTTGCGATTGATTATGAACTAGTTTCCTTTAATTCCCTAAATCTTTTATTTACATCGCTTTCATCTTTTCTTCGATCAGGGTTAGTTGTACCACAATAAACGTTCTTCTTCCAACTTTTTTGCCACTAGCGTATCTTATGTTCTTTCCAATTTGCTCACTACTTACCGATATTTTATTGGACTCACACCGTTGATGATCATGCTAATATGTACTTTATTTTTAAATCCATCAATATACAGAATAAATTTTCTGCGTGTGCGTGGATGGTCAAATCTGGAACTAACCATAGCTACGAAGGGTGAATCAACCCTCTGTACCCAAAAAATAAAATTACCATACAATAGATTTTATATCTTGACCTACTTTATACGAGGGTCAAACTGAAAGTTCTTAGAAAATCAAAAACTGATTACATTAGCCAGTTATTAGTTTTATTATATCTTTTCAAAATATTGTCCATTCACGTCAATACACCGCTGCATGCGATGGAACCACTGGGAAAAGCACTTTGCCCACTCGTCTTTAGGGTTCTCTTCAATGGCATCGCGATACGCAGCCACCGCTTCTTCAGCATTCATAAACCGCTTTCCTTTAAGTTTTTCTTTAATTTTTGGAAATAAATAAAAATCACAAGGGGCGAGGTCGGGGCTATACGGCGGGTGACCCAGTAATTCAACGTTTGATGTCGCCAAATAGTCGATCGTTCGCTTAGCGGTGTGCGACGAGGCGTTGTCGTGGTGAAGGAGGATCCTACTGCGAGGTCGTTTCTCTCGAACTTTTTCCAAGACAAGTGGCAAACAATTGGTAGTGTACCATTCTGCAGAGACTGTTTTTTGATCCTCTAACACAATTGTTGCGAAATGACCTATCCTTCCAAAGAACGAGGCCACCATTTTTTTTCCCGCACTTCGATCTCTCTTCACTTTAGTTGGCAACCTCTCGAAAGGAAACACCCACTGAGCAGATTGTCTTTTGGTTTCAGGATCATAACAGTAAATCCAGCTTTCGTCACCTGTTAGTATGTCGAACACAGCATTTGAGTCACCTCCGTTAAATCTTTCAATCATTTTACGGCACCAATCCACACGATGGAGTTTTTGAGCCTCAGTCAAATTATGAGGTATCCACCGGGCGCAAAGCTTCCTGACTGCTAAATGTTCGTGGAGGATTTTGTGCACTTGACTCATACCGATGCCTAAGCTTGTCCGAATCTGCTGATAGGTCACTCTTTTGTCAGTCTCTATCATACGCCGCACAACACAGATGTTATCTTCAGTCGTCGCCGTAGAAGGCCGTCCCTCACGTAAATCATCAGTGAGATTAGTGCGACCACGTTTAAACTCATTAAACCAGTTGTAAACTGTCGCACGAGATGGGGCTTCATCGTGAAAGGCCAATCGTAGTCTATCATAACTTTCTTGTTGACTTAAATGACATCGAAAGTCATAAAAAATCATTGCACGAAAATTTTCTCGTGTTAAATTCATGTTGACGTGACACAGACAATTTTCAATTTGCCGCCAAATCGTAAAACAAATGACAAATTAATGAAATATATACTCAGTAATATTGGCAAAGAGTTCTATTTTCAAATTATAGAATTATTTTTTTATTATATTGTTTATAAGTGGCCAGTTCTAAGAACTTTCAGTTTGACCCTCGTAGCACAATGCTGAAACAAGTTCTTCAATACAAAATCGTATTTCGAAACTACATTATCTCTTGAAACTATATCTAAATCAATGGCAAATCAATGTTCTGGGTTAACGATGATCGGGCAGACAGCCGACTGGCAAACGGTCTCATAATAAATGGTGCACGTACTGAAACGCAACAAAGTTAAATTATATCATGCGTTTTCAGTAAATAGGTTTAGCAAACAAAGGAAAACATAGCATCACGCCTGTATTCCCTGAAGAGGTAGGCAGACATGTACCTATCTACCTATAGTACACCTACATTTCGCCAGTTATGTTATAAGTCCCAATGTAATAGAATGTCGTGTCATGTAGAGTCTATTGCCATTAACCGAGAATACCTATACAAAGAAAGTGTTAATTAGGGTGCTTTAAAAATTGATTTCTAACATAATTTTTAATGATGCTTTTTAAAGCGCCGTAGTTAACTCACTCGAAGTCAAAATGTATACGCATGATTTAATTTTTACTTCAAACAATTAGGTACCTAGCACTTTAAGATGCACACTTGAATAAAAATGCGTTAAACTTGTTTATCAAAATATTCATAGATTATTTTCGTTGCCTAGCTAAATCAGAATACACATAGGTACTATGGTAAAAAAATACATTTAAGTACTCGCAGGTAAGGGTATTTCATTTACCTTTACCTAAGTTATACTTAGCTTCAAAGTTGGTACCTTTTACCAAATATTGGTCCAAAGCCATATTTAAGAAATGGTGTAGCTTATCTTCCGTAAGCTTAAGCAGTTTGAAGTACCTAGTGGCGTTAACACTATCCAATGTTTACAAGACTAATATTGACAGTGCGTATGTCTAATAAGTGGCGTACACCTGTTTGGATGGCTTGTGTACATACTTTTAGTCATTGCTGAACAGTTATGTTAGTTGACGTTTAGTGAGACTCACATAGTCGGCATGGAGTCGCTGGTGCGGGCGGGCGGGGCCACGCACGCGTGGCGCAGGCGAGGTGCGGCGGCGCGCCCCCCCGCCCGTGAATATCATCGGCGCGCGCGCATGCCTGCGGGCCGCGTGCCGCCTGCCGCGTGTGCGCACCGGCCGCAGCCCTGCGCAGCACGCCTCCCTCGACCGACCGTCGTAAACAGAAATCTCCCGCCGCGCCCGCACTCGCGTATTTATAAACGGAATTCCACTCGCGCTATTCGCGGCCGGATACAACTTTTTACACGACTTTCAGCACTTACGTCGTACGGAGCACTGAAGAGGCGGGTTTCGCTGTTTCGGGCTCCCGGATTGTCTGGCGGAGCCCGCGTGAGTCACCCGCACGCACCTTACGACCGAACTTAAAGCGGTTCACTCAAAAATACGGTGCTTAAAATAAATTGTAGGTTGTGAAAACGTTGAGAAAAAATAATAATAGACCCAATATTTATTCATAGTTCTCTCCATTGTTTATTTTATAACATAGACAAAACAAAACAATTTGATCTTTTGTTCGTGTAGCCAAAATACTTTTTCAGTATTTGTTATCCAGAAGCGTTTATTTCAGGCGATATAATTATGCCTATTAAAAATAATACGTAGCTGTGAAGGCACAGTTTATCACACGGTGGTCAGTTTCGATCCAGCTCTGAAATTGTTGTATACGAAAATCACTAACGAAAAAGATCAAAATATAAAACATTGTGTATCTATTTTCAATTGAAAACAATTTACGTGACACTATTGCTAACGTAGGTCTCGACGTTAACGATTTAGAAATGTAAACAGTGTGTACGATGATTTCAGCACCTGTAAAGAGTTATGAAATGTTATTATTTTGAAGGTAAATATCATGCAAAACGAATGAACTGTTATTACCGATATATAGGTCTCTAAAGACATGGGTATGACGTATGCCGTGCGTGGTGCTATTGGTCGGGAACAGCACTGCATCATCACGAGCAATTGTCGACGAAACCGAGGCGACAGGCGCAACCAATCGCAGCAGTATATTGATTGATTCACGAAATCACTCTGAAAACGTACACTAGGTACTATAGAGAGAAAATATATAGGTACGGTTTGTTAAGGCACTGCCAAATACTAATTAATAGCATTTACCACGCCTCGATAACTATTCTCACGATGCTGCTAATGTTATCTATCTAGCAATTAGCAGATTCATTGTAAAGCTGCGTCCATAATGGACGCGCGTAAAACATTTATGTTTCTTTTCGTTACCTCAACTTTGAGTTGTGTTCCGAAATAGCAGTAGATGAATAGCTGGGCCAACATACAAAGCAAATATATTGCTATCGAAACGAACTCCGCGGAGAATATGCTTAGCTGAAAGATAAATAATGTTATTTATTTTAAAATGTTTTATTAGAATGCGAGGAGATCCTATTGATCTACATACCCCAACAATTTTGTACGTAGTCATGCATATTACCCAAGCCATCACAAAAAATTGAACAACCATAGCTTCACCAAATATTGATTCAGTTTCTTTAGCAAACCTGGTGGAAGAATAATATATTAAGTGAATACCTACATAAACATACATTATGAACGAATTTTCCAGTGTAATTCAAATTCATGTCCATAGTGGCGAGCCTGTTGTCCATCTTCGGGCCACTTAAACCGAAAGGTCTAGTCTTAACTGGTACCCCGGACTATTTATTTTTGTTTTTAGTACATCTAAAGTATACAAGTACCTATATAATTAATTAAAGCTACCATACCGTACAATTTGATTGTAATGTATTACACATTTTCTCAATCTTTCCTGAAGTTCCGTTTTTTTGTCTTTGAAAGTGTATTGATGAGATATTTTAATTAGTTTCGTGTTTATTTTCGGTTCGTCGTCAAACTCCACCAATTGTTCTATGTTGTATCGAAGCATTTGTATTTGTATCTTGGCTTGCGCGTAGAACGATACGATCGTGCAGTCCATTGTTACGTTGCCATAAGCTTGGAAAGTTATTAGAATGGTCATGTAGGCTACAGCGATTTCAAATCTAAAAATAAGATAACATTTAAGTATTGTGGGTGTTTTAATTTGATCTGCCTCCTTACCATGAACTCTTAAAGCAGGAAAGTTTACGATGTCGAAGCGATATGTCGAACGTGCATTATAATGCGGCGTCTCGCTTTCACAACGTGAACTGTCCTGATTTAAGAGCTCATGGTAAGGGGGCTGGTCTAAATACTATTCTAATAAATAAATGTCTAATCTAATAGAACAACTGTTCTATAAACCTTATCCAAGCCCTACGATATAGATAATTATAGAAATGCTCTCACTTTGGCGTCGCCATGGTATCGAATGGAAAGTATCCTGTGAACTGCACATCCTCCCCTAGAGCTCTGTTTACGATTGGGAATACGGTCCACATACACGCGCATGTAAATATAGCTCCATGGTACAAGTTCAGGAGACGAGACATTAGTACAGCGTTCTGTTTCAATACTTCGACGTGATATGATTTGGTGGCGGCAAAGGAGGGTCCTAAAAGAAGAATTCATTACAATAAGTAGAAGGTCTGAACACCTATGCTGCGCTATACGATAGATAAATGTAAGTACCGAAATAATCACTTGAGAAATTTAGAAAGTTTTCATTCAACAAATCTTCACCAATTTACTAGAAAAGAATATAAGGCTTTAACTAGAACTTATCGAGCTTGTTTTGCTCCTTCTTAACACGAGAATAGCTGTATTTGGTTTGCAGTTGAACGAATAGAAGAGTACCTACACTCTTCTTTTTGCGGAAGCGTTTATGGATCTACGTTTATTAGAATACTTGATTAAAACTAAACAATTTGGGTGACTAATGATTGTCATCTTACCGTTAATGATGTCTATGACACCGTCTATACGATGACTCCTGCAGTTAAAGGTGACTTGCTTTCCCAAAGTGTTCAGAGTGGTGAGCAGGATGAAAAATGTGTCCACAATCAAATTGGTGCTGTGCCGGACCTACAAAATTGAATTTAGAGAACCTTGGTAAATTCGGTAATTAGGTAATAGAAGGTAATCTAGTGTTGGTGTTTAGTCTACCCCTCAGTTGAGTGTAAGGACGATCTAATTAATGAATAGATACGGTTAATGCCCACTCAAATCTAAAATCCGATTACCTAAATTTTGTGAATATATCGAATCAAAGTTACGAATACATTCTCATGCAGAGGTGGATTGCTAATTAAAAACCGAATATTTAGTATTTTTATATAACTTTAGCGTTATGAAGACAGGAAACTTCGTTGGCCACAACCATATTGATAACGATCCAATTTTTTGGATATTTTCAATTTCAATAGGTTTTAGTTACATATTTGCTTAATTTCTTTATGCAGTCACCCTATCAGTTAACTGGGTCAACTTTATACTTTTATCGGTCACCTACAGGAACAAAATTAATTAACCTTACGACCATACCCATAATAAACATCAGGCCGGTTAACATTCAAAGTGCACCCGTCCCTGCTGCCTCAAAATACTCACCTGTACAACGCGGATAATGTGCTGCAAATTGTACGTCAGTATGAGAACCCATAAAATACATCGATAAAGGTCGTGTAAATACCGTTTAGTAGGGGACAGAGGTTTTAATACTATTTTGAAATAGCCAACCCGCGCTAACGCATCAAAATGGGGTCGGAATCCTGTAAACGTAGAGTACGTGATATTTTCTTCCATTTCGCTAGGTAAATGCACAGAATATTGCTAAACTGAAGTAATTAAACAGAAGTGATGTCAAGCTGTTGGATATTTACCTACTAATGTTAACTAGCTAATCAACCGACACGCCCTGTGAATTTCAAATTGATATTCATAATAAGGAAGGAAACTACAGTATGGTTTGATTTTAAACCGGTTTGTTATTAACTTTGCTGTGCCCAAACAGGGTACATAATGTGTTCATAATTTTAAGCTCATCACCTTTGTATAAAAACATTGTGGAATTGCAATAAATAATAAGAATAACTATCAATCATAATCCGTGGGGCCACCACTGTTTTATAATGGGTTAAATACGTTGGTACCTACCAAACAATATACTAATTTATATCATATCAAGATATGGTCTCTCTGATTTGTAGGTTCGTATACTTTCGTTTAACTGACAACTACCCAAGTCTATTTTTTAATAGAATAGACATTGTATTGTCACAATATGCCTAGTAAACATACCTTAACCATTCATACTGTGCCATGTAGGTACGTATTTATCTATAAATTGGTTCCTACAATAAATGAACACCCCGTATAATCTTGTCGCCCCTACAGACACCAGTGAGGGTGCTAATTTTGCGACACTTCAATTAAGTTAATGATAAGTAAATTATTCAGCAGTTAATTGAGTTGTTTGGCTAATAAGCACTGTAAACATAAACTGATTTTATGGAATTGGACATTTAAAATAATTACAAGGTGATTTGTGTTAATCGGAGTGGCTGAGAAAGGTATATATCCTATAGGATTTAATCATTTGAAACTAATTTTATGTGTAATTACATAATGCCCTCATTATTATACCACGCAGATATAATCTATTTTTACATATTGTTGCATCATTATTCTACTCTTTATTATATCATTATATCCTTACACAGGTGGCTAGTGCCGGCAACGCGATAGGCTGATCCTGTTATTTCAGTCTTCTACAGGTACTATATCTATAGACAGAGTTCTAAAACACGTGCCTATGTTTTATACCTACCTAGACATAGGTATTTCATAATATACTGGTTTAGATAATACGCAGAGCATTCGTTCTGACAGGTAAGATTTACCTATCAGTATGAACTGAAATAAAATTTCTTTGTAATGTACTTTGCATCTTGTATTCGTCGGTATCGATTGTTACTGAGCAGATAATGTAAAAATATTATAGTTTAAGGTTAAGTATACAGTGTATAAAATATTTATAGCAATTTTGTAGATGATAATAATTTTATGAAAGCCTACAAAAGTGTGTCTACTGCGTGCCAAATGTGACATATAATTCTAATAGGACAGTCTGAGTATTAAGAATCGCATTGTGAATATCGTCGGTTGCCTGGAAAGCAACTCATGAGAGGCGATAAGCCCGGTAGGCGGTACAGGCCCATTATAGGCACTAGACTCGAGGCACTAGACCTGCCAACTAATACTACATGGGATTTATAATGAGCAGCGAAATGCGAGTGGGATTAAAGGCGTGATTGTATGTAACACGCGAAAACACAAGGAAGGGGAAGGGTGATGTTTAATAACAATGTATATTCTATTGCGAAATAGTTTATTTAAAAATCTATCAGAAAATAAACCACATCAGTATTATTGTATTTGGTATTCAGCTCTGGCCGAACGTGTTAAACCATTTACGTTTGCAACGATTGGAATGTGATAACAGAAATTTTGAGCCGTTACATAGCATATTCTAATACTGCGGCCACTTTTCTTTGTACTCAAATTATTACTCAAATGCGTGTGCGGTCGCTATAATTATTAGAAATGGAACCTCCATTAGTAATAATCAACAATGTTGTAAATTGCTATATTAATTTAATCATAAATATTTCTACACATTATCTATTAGTTACATTTACATAAGATTTCTATTTGAACCCAGAGCTTTCAGCGGATGTCGAACAAATGAACCATGTCCACATTTACATCACAAAGTTTATACAACGCGTCGTTATGATCATAATATTATGTTATCACTCTATTACTATTTCGGGGCACTGTCTTTTAGGCGACGTGTCGTCGTCTGTCGGTTCTTTTCGCTTCAGTGTCTTGGTTTCCTTTTCGTCTTCCATTCCATCGACATGAGACTCGTGCTCTTCAGTCTTTTGATTTTGTTCAGCTTCTAACCGTTCATTGTGTGTCAATTCATTGTCTGGAACGTCGTCATCGAGCGCGATGACGTCAGAGGCATCATCTGGTTTGTCTTCATAGCTAGCTTCATCCTCAGGCTTTTCGAGATAATCATTCTCATCAGCCGCTGCCTCTAGCCTTTCCGCGGCTTTCTGAGAGGTAGCATTCTGTGAGGCTGCAGTTGAAGTATTTGAAATTGCCGAGCGTTTACTTACCGATATGCGAGCTGTGAGAGCCCTGTACAATTGTACTATATCACCTGGAGCTCCCTGTAATAGACACAGAAGATATAATAAAATATTTGATGATTACTAATGTATCTTCTCATACACAATATAGTTTTTAAAAGTAATGATCACTATTCCCAGTGAACTAACCATGATTAGGAACAGTTTGATCTGCTGTTGCGCGTCAGCGGCGGTGATCCGCAGCGACTTGGTCCCCGCGCGCTCCACGACCATGTCGGGCCACAGCTTGGTGTTGAGCACGACGCGCAGCGAGCCCGACACGCGCGCCACCAGCCGCGCCGCGCCCGCGCATGCGCCGCCCGCCCCGCCCGCGCCTCCCGCGCCGCCCGCAGCCCCGCCCGCCGGGTCGTTCAGCCGCAGCATGCCGCGCCCGCGCTCACGCCAGCTACCCGCCTCCCAAGCGAACAGGCGACATGAAACCTATGGAATTGATATTTACAAGATTAAATCATAAAAGTCATTTTAACACAAATTAAGCATTTAACTAATCCTGTTACCAGTTAAACCCAGCCTACCTTCGCCTGTTGTAGCCAAAAAAATAACCTATCTACTAATGCCAGAGGAACTTAGCAATAAGATGTATGTGTCCAATGGATTAAATTTTTTTTTTTTTTTTTTTTTTTTAAAAAAACGTCGCCCCACACTAGGAATTTCTCCTGTGTCGTGGGTGCGTTTCACAAACATGAAATATCACATACACAACCACCCAGACGCGGGACAAACATCTGTGGTTCGCACTAAGTTTTGCCCCGTGCGGGAATCGAACCCGCGACCCTTAGCGCAGCAGTCCAATCTCTTAGCCACTGCGCTAATCAGGTCGTCAGATCAATTTATGATATAATAGTTTGGGCCATGGTCCTTACCTGCAGAACATTGATCTCGCCCTCTTCACCAGTGATGGTGTAGTTGGTGGTGGGTGGAGGCGGCCTCGCGTGCGAGCGCTCGTACTCAGCCGCGGCTGCAGCCAGGCCCTCGCCCCCGCCTGACGCCTCACCCGTACTGCTGTCCTCCTAATTAAACAAAATCCAAATATGGGCATACAAATTTTTTTTTTTTAAATATTGCTAATTTAATAAGTTCCTACACAGGAATACTCTCCTTGTATTTCTTATTAACCGACTTCATTTCACTATAGAAGTCATAAAAGATTTTCCTTAATTAATAGGACAATATTTATAGCATGCAATACCTTACATTTAATATCACCAGGCAAGTAGTAATCAAATGTAGTTAGAAGTAGTAAAAGTAATATACCTAATCTTATCTACAATATGAAATACAATAATAAAGGTCAATCTGTTTATTTTACATAATCATCCATAAAGGTAAATTTAAAGTCAATAAAAGTTAAACAAAAGTGTTAAATTCAAGGTGAAGTCCACATATTATAAAATGATGTATCAATGCTTCAAGTGTCATAACTGACCTGGTTTTCCTTGACAGAAGCAGCAGCACTCGTGAATAACAGTTCTGAAGTTCCATTTGATGAGTTGTGTTCTGCAGATGATGCTTCACCATTTACAGTTTCTTTTATCACTACCCTTTCACTTAAATTCTGACCAAAGACAAATCCAGAGGAGCCGGGGGCTGGTTGTACTGAAGACGGTACGGGGTTATTGGTCCGTGGAGTAACGTTTGTAGATCCTAACGGTACAAATTTAGGTACTTCAGCTTCCTGCTTAGTTTCTTTAAGCCTGTCTTCATTTTGAACTTCTTCCTTTGCCTTTGATGCATCAGCATTTTCAGTTACTTCAGCAGCTTTTAAAAATGGATTGGTACCAGGCTTTAGTTGAGAAGGCCGAAGAATGGATCCTACAATTAGTAAATAATACATAATATATTAATATTGAAAATAGATAGCAGTGCTCATAACACGTAACAAATGCACACAAAGAAAACAATACAATGCACTTAAAGGTAAATCAATTATGTTATCTCGAATTGGTGTATTATAAGTAATTTAAATATTGTATACATTAGTTCAATTGCTAATATAATCATACATACCAAATGGATTACACCCTTTGTTGGAACTTGATGCAAAACTGGAGGATCCAAATCCGCCAAGTCTTGGCTTGGCCAGAACCACTCGTGACTGGGACGATCCATTGTAGAAATCTTCAATCGGTGATTTACCTAAAATACATAATTAGACAAAGTTAATTACCAAGAAATTTATACAATATTATTTCACTAAATAAATTATACCAGAAACTGCTAATTGCCACAAATGTCAGAATTACAAAGTATTGTTATCTTTGGGAGAATGTACCTACATCCAACAAGTTTCACAACATTAGAAATAAACAATAATTAATCAGATTCATAAGTACTACCCATATCATACAATCATATTTGTTTACAACTGCAATGCTTATGAGGACTGAACTAATAATGTAAATGTTCATAAACAAAAAAGAACTGTACTACACTTTTTTCGAAACGAGCAGTATGGTAAATTGAACAAAGTAGAAATGAATCTACACTTCTTATATACCTCAAAAGTAGAGGTCTATATAAGAATAGTAAGCGCCAGCACATGTAAATAAAGCTCGTACCCTTATATTGTATTTAAGAAACAGTAAAATTGGTGTAAAATAATAAAGAAACTCGTTGATGATGCAGCATGGACAAAGCTATCGGAGCACCTCCTATCCAGCCAAAACGGTACATAACTTATGTAAAATGATAAACTTAATAAAAAAATAACACAATACATGTATATAAATATGACAAAGAAGCTAAATTTAATAAAAATGCTAAATCTTACCTTGCTTTGCGTCTGCCATTGTCGAATTTATAGTTTTTTTTTAACTGGTCATAGAGTGGATGACAAGGAAAGGAATCAAGGACGTGTATAGTGCCATCTGGCGTTGCATAATTTATTAAAAGGTTGAATGAAATTTAATTTAAAGGTATCTACATTTAATAAAACACCCAATTAAATAATAGCATTGATTTATTTGGATGCAAGTCTTATTATTTCATACAATAAGTCCCATAGTGATGTACCCAATACTTCTAAACTATTCAAACTGAAAACTCTTTTGGATTAAAATATATATTAACTAGCACACAAAATCTTTGTCTGCTTCGTTTGGGTTGAGAATTTAACAAAATATGCAATAAACTTATGTATACTTTTAAATAACTTTCTAGTTGACTCTTTGTATTGCGTTACCATTTTCACATAAGACAAAACGTTTCGAAGCTATTATGAAGTACATACACCAATGTTTCAAGCAAAACAAACTATAAATGTATAGGTATAATTTAATATTCCAAGCCATACCAGTTGTGTAAAACATAGTAAAGTTATAATCAAGTATAGACTTGCCTGTGTATATTTTATGTTTTGGCAACCCAATGAAATACATGTGTCATCTCATCTCATGTGTCAATGTCAGTTTAAAGCAAGTGTAAATGAATTTTGTACAGTGAAATGTGAATAAAAATAAGAACTTTAATTATATACGTACTTATTCGTGTTAAAGTTAATAATAATGAGTAAAAAAGAGTACACATTCCAGCAACAATATTATTAATTCAATTGAATAATTTGTAACGTGAATTGTTCTAGTGCCGTAAAACAAGTATTTAACAGAGTTCAATAATTAGTACATAGTTATTATGATTCCAATTTTTTAATATAATAAATAATTCATTAGCCGTGTGCAGTAAAGTCCTTACCAGCAATAAGTGCATAAATTACTAAGGTCACAAAAATACCCATCAAGTAAGTATTAAATGAAACTTAAAACTTTTACAAAGTTGTCTATTCAATAATAGTGGCATATTATCTTGTGGCGATCTACAGGGGAGGTCTTTGTTCAACAGTGGACTTGTTTCGGATGATGATAATGATGATTAAGTTTTGATAATAGGTGTCATAAATGCTTATTGAAACTTAACTTGGTTCTCTACTCCCTTACCTTAATTTTTGTTAATATTATATAAATATACTTAATTGATTACCAATTACATTATTCAGCTGTTATAAAATGATACATAAATTATCATTACTTACTTATCATTGTTTATTGATCTTCAAAATCAGTACAAAGTATGGAACCCATGTTATACCCATGAAATAAGTAGTGGTTCTTTAACTTACCTAAGATTCATAGTTTTATTAATTCAGCGAAGGAATAAAATGCAAGTCACCTAATTGTTCATAAACATTTATAATTAATGCATCTAAGTATAGTGTTATTTATGTTTATACATATATTATATTCATTTAATCATAAAATAGATGGTATTAATAATTAAAATGTTTGATACTAATAAAAATCATGAATTTGTTTTATAAAGTTCTTTAAATTTACTTTTACCATAATGTTATTTGATACAATTAAACAATTAATCATAACAGATTCTAATAATTTCCTAAAATAACTAAAGTTTATTTTAATTAACTTAATCAATCATTCTCTACTACTACTGTTTTTAGGTATATCTCATAGTTCTGTGAACTACTCTTCCATACTTAACATTGCATAAATGATAATGGTACCTATATGATTTTATTTCTACAAATCAGGTTTACAAAACACTTTTACACATCACTTTTTTAAAACTAAATGGCATGGCATGCATGCCTGCTGTGTCTATCTGTCGTGGTTAACTAGGCATTGTTGTATCAGTGTATCAAACAAAAGATATTACAATTGATATTGAAGTAACTAATGGTTGGTTGAAATAATTATTAGCTACTTTTAGTCAATTACATTTATTGTATAAATTAATACATCTTTGAGTTTTTCTTATGTACTGTTGTAAAATATCTCTTTATAGTACACACAAACAAAACTAGAAAACTGTAATTTGTTGCCTGTTCTTTCAGCTTAGTTTTCTGTTGCTCTAAGGAAATGAAACCTCTGTGTCTGTGTATTCTATGACCTTAGTTTAAGCACACAACTCTCATTGAGATAAAATCTCATACCCTGCTTACTCTATGGCCTATCTTTAAGTTTACTGGTAATGATACAACTTTGATGACTGAAATGAGTTGTTGAAGCCTAGAAGACCTTTAAAAACCACAAATCCAGAATACAAACCTCATAGAATATGCCACTTTCGTGTAGCACGCTAGACACAGCCGCGCCGGCGATTGTTTACGCAGAGTACACCAATTGACAGCGATTGACCGAGAGCCGAACAGACACGTGCGGTTGATGTGTGTGTGATAGAGATTTAGTTATCATGCAATTGACAAGAGATCTTCGTAGCAGTTCCATTTACATACTTAAGTCAAATTTCGTAGCAGGGGCTTGTGGGAGTTCCTAAGTAACGGCCGCACAGAACGAGGGATCAAGTTTATCTGGACACTCATTTCGCTTAAAAAATGCAACTGTCTGTAATACCAATGATAGGTACTAGTGCCAATAATCTACTAAAAACCGTAATTAGTTAGTAGCTTTACTGTTCTTGTGCGTCATAACGATAAAAGAGCATTAGATGTGTCTTGAGTTTTGTGTCTATGTAGAAAGTAGAGTACAGTTCCCGCACACCCAAAATAGTGATACCGCAAAGTCCTGGTAGCTTGTATAATGATCTACAAGTTACAACACGGCATAAGCTATTTCGAAGTAATAATTTTGTCTAAATCACCCGCCTACATTCGGCCCTTGCTAACCTGGATGCAATCTGAATACCAATTAAGCACTTTTTAAATATATTTCCGAAATATTTTAGTAATAAACAGTGACACCCATCTAGGAACTATGACTGGTTCAAAAATCATGGCAGGTAATTTTAAAATACGTTTTCAACTATTGCATACTTTACAGGCTGAAGGGATAACCGCTTTTGAAGTTCCTTCCTTTGATAGCACATTGACCGCACTAAAGACTTAGTTTTTAGTAGGAATCCTATTGTGTCGTGGGTTCGCGCTTCAGATACATGAATTTATATTGGGAGAATCAGAATCTATCATTTATCCTCTACGAAGCAAGTAGTCAAATACTAACTTGTACTGCGTAAAAACACTGTCGTGTCTGCCGATTCATTTTGTAGTTACTTGGTCCGTGTAGAACTGTAGAGGTATTTTCATCATCTAGTCTAAGTAGATATTATTTCCATCTCCAGTATATGTAAACAAGCTAACGACAACGCTAAGACAAATTAATTTATCACGTAACGAGATTTTACAACTCACTTTTATCTTTATTCTTGGCCTATGACACATTGTCGGAGTCCTTAGCAACTATTAGTTAACACGATTCGTAGTCACGTACACTCGTCGACAAATCACACTAGTTTAATATTCCCCCGTGCGGAAATTGAACCGGGGACATAAAGCAATTAAAAGAATATTTGTCAACGATGAATATTATGTTACTAAAACAACACTTGTTTAAAACAACCCAGGCAGGCTCACGTTCATTAGATCTACTTAGACTACTTGTTCGATATTTTTTTATATTCTGTTAATTATAATGTACTTACCTAGTAGCAAATCCTAATACTTATATAGCAATATGATGCAAGAACAAAAAATATTAAACAGAGTAATAATGTATTTATTTTGCGAACTAAACAAATATCAATAGCAATATGATGCAAGAACAAAAAATATTAAACAGAGTAATAATGTATTTATTTTGCGAACTAAACAAATATCAATAGAAATGTAATTACAAACGGAAATTTTATTTAACTACAAATTATGATGCAAGAAAGAAAAATATTAAGAAAATTATTCTTTTATTAACTTAGTAATACAATAAGCAAACAATGAAAATACACCTGAAGAAATAGTATATTGTGTGGTGTTTTTGCATCAATGTATTGGTATATATTCGCATTACGAAAGAGCAATTGATAATTTTATAGACATAACTAGACAGTGTACTCTACTTAGATACAGAATCGCAATATCTTATAGTCATTCCTAATTGTAATAATATTGTTAAAAACCCATTGTACTCTTATCGGTAGGTATAATATTATTGTGATAACAGGTAAAGTTAGATACATTTTGTAAACTCTCACAATACCTTTTCATAATCCATAGGAATATTGTAGTATTTCTTATATAATATAAATAAAGGTTAATATTTATGTATGGATCATAAAAGCATAATTGGTACTCAGTTTAACCCGTACCATTTAAAACAAAATGTTATCTTCTCTCAATATTATTTTCTCCCTTTACTTCGTACTTTATTTCTATTTTTAAATGTTTTAATAATAATTTCAAATACTATTTCGTCACAGATGAACCAACTCAACTGTATTTATATACTAACAACTGGCTTTGAATTTATTCGACATTATTCAAATGTTATGGGTTTATGCTGAGTCACCATGACTGTCTGAGCGCCGTCGCCGTGGCTCAGACAGTCAAACTTTTAGTAGTTCAGTTTTTTTGGATCGAGTGGTCCTGTCCAATCGCTAGATATGTTCGCGTCTCCTTTTTGATACTGAACCTTATTTCAGTAACCGTCTTACTTAAAACGTGTTACCTATGTGTTACCTTAGTACATTAAACTTAATAAAATAATTATCGTGGAAACTGTGAAAGTGTGTTTATTATTAAAATTAGTGTAATATTGATCTCGAATAATTGTGATATTAAATAGTTAGTGCTATTGGGATTATTAAAATAGTTTTCTGTAAACAAGTGGTACCTTTTACTGATTTAAAATGAAAATAGAAGCAAACATTGTTGAGTTGCGATGCGGTCAACGTAACCGTGGTAATGGAATATAAATTATTATAATTCAAATATCTGGCTTTTATTACAGAATTTTAGCTTATTCTTATCTAATTTGTTGTTTTTTTTATTCAATATATTATAAAGTTCCTTTAATCTCCAAACTAACACTATGGATGATATAGATTTCTTTATAATTTAATTTAATAAAAAAATATGGTTTTTTATGTAATACATTCTACTGCTTTTATTAATGATCAATGTTCATCTCATGCTGTATTACGTACTCGCTGTAAAAAAGAAAAATAATACTTCTGAAATTATTGTTACACGAGTAACAGACACATTCTATGTCATTCTTGTCTTCTCCCAATTTATGTCATTCCTAAAAAACCAGTTTTAGGAATGCATATGCAACATAAATTGGGTCTTGTATTTCATGTAACTAAAGATTAATAACCTTTTACATTGTTCTGTATAGATATCTCATATTAATATATTAAACAAGGATAAAGGAAGTATTTGCCCCGGTATCCATAATAAAATAACCTACTGCTATATTAATCATGCTAGCTAATATCTGACGATTTTCTGAAGGAAATTCAACCAACAGTTGCCGAAAAAACTCTATAAAAGAATTTCCATTGCCTTTACTATAAACTTGAGTGCTACGCTGTTATCTGCATACAGTTTGTCCGTACCACATGTGGCCTACGCGATCTCTAAAACATAGTTTCCTTTGCTTCAGGTATGGAGACAGATGAAGATGTTTCCCGAGGCAACATGTTGGACGACATGCCACCAATCAGCTGCGACGATGTATCCCTCGAAGGTGAAGTGGGCACCGGCTCTAATGATATCGGCGACATGACTTTCTGTATGGGCAACTATATCAGCGATTTCATGAAGGTAATCCCTATTACTTAATCTGTAAATGTAAACGAGAGAATAAATCTTAAACCTTCACAATTAGTCCACGGCACAAAGTTTCTTCGGTCCGACAAAATAATTTCAATTCATATTTAATCGGCTCTATTTCTCTACATTGTTATTTAAATTATAGGTATACATATTATAGTCAATTCATATCATTCTGTAATTTTTTTTCTTTATTAAAAGTCTATCTTAACAGTGAGATCATTGGTCTAGAAAATTGCAACACTACATCAATGTCCGATCTAATTAAAGAATGCCGAACTATGTAGTTCAGGCATTGACCTGCCAAATATTAACGCTAGGTCACTTGACTATAAAGTAGCGTTGTCGCTTATAGGTTACAAGTTTAATTCGTTAATGACCTAGGCACTTTTCATCGTGATAATTTTTTTACAGAAGTTTGTAGACGTGTTCTATGAATAAGTTTCTTAAATTGCATTTACCATCTGTACTTTAATTAGCCGGATGTTAAGTTAGTCCTACTATGATATTTGTACACAATTTTAATATGACACTATTTACAACCTTACGTTGTTTAATAATTACACCATGCAATCACAAACTTAATAATTGCTAGGCATTAATTATTGGCCAAGTGTTGATAATTTATGAAGCTATTATAACTACATATATTTATTATGACAAACAAACAATGGTATAATTATTTGAATGCTAATATACAAGCCGACTTCGATACGTGCGGGTGATAAATATGTTAACAGAAGACTTCAATAATATTATCTTCTTCTACCTGTGCGAATTATAAACAATTACTACATCTAGATTATATTTTATTTTTAAAATTCAACTATTAAATAACTGACACAGACACACATGTATTACAAAATAAAACCGCGCTGCTTGTTTCCCGTTACCGCTAAACTTTACATTGACAAACAACAGATAAATTGTTTGGTGATAACATACTTATTGGTTCCGATTTTACTATTTTTACAAGCTTTTATTTAACTTGCAATGTTTGTCTTTACATATTATGTATGTGACTTTGTTTAGGTCAAATCTTGCAATCTAAATTAGAACCACTTTTTGACGTCCGATAAAAATGAAATTTTGCATACTTAAATAGGTTTGGTGACAATACAATATTATGGTACTTTTTATTTAAAAGCTTGTGTTAAAAATACATTTTTAATATTAACTTATCTTAGCTACAAAACTCTACATACAATTGTTCTGCCTGAACATATATTTGAATTAGTAGTATGATCAAAATATAACACCTATTCTGCCATAAAATATAAATGCTATCTATATATAAATCTGGATTTAGTGATTTTAATTCTAAATAACGCACTCTAATACCATCGCATAGGTAACAGTACACGTGCACTATGTATTGGTTATCTACCGAACAATACCTAGTACACGTTCGAATGTCACACTTCCGGGTTAAAGTCCGCTCTGGTAATCTCAGTACAATTTACACGTTTACAATAATCATTATTTCATAGGTTATTTTCCCTGTCATAATCCTTATAATACCAAATGGTCCAAATTTGAACTAATTCAGGAAATAGAAACACGTAGGTATTGTATACTTACATTACATACAGAAATCTTCTATACACAAATAAATAATTACATATATTCGTCTTCTATAAGACTTCTACTCTTCAACGTCTGATGCGAGTAAGACAGGAATAGTTATAATGAGAAGTGAATTTGACACAATGACATCACATTAAAATTTACTTAAATTATATACCTAACAACATTTCCATATACATAATTATATATATATACTATGTTAGGTCTACTAAGTACATAATTCAGTTTGTAAACATACATGACAAAAGCTTAGTCAATTAAATGTGTATAAACTACTTTTAAAATCGCTGTATAGTGTGTACAATTACTGTATTTCCCCGCACGCGACCAGCAGTTAAGCTTTGTCACGATGACATTTCACACTCACTGTGGAAACCTTTCCTTACAAATAATGACTATGTAGATTATATCTCCTAGGTCTTTTCCTTCTATTGTGTCTCGCATAACTTATTTCTTGTAGCCGATGTGAATAATTTGTATCGTAATAACAAGGTTTAATAAGTATCCGGAGTGTATCAGACTAATATCAGTGTTCAGTAGGGTCAGTTACGGCGCCTTCTCCATAGACTCGATATTTTGGAGCCGCACAACTCTGACGTTTTGTAGATGCTTCTTTGTAGCCTATTATTATTTTTGTAATTTGACTAAGGTGTCCTACTGCTGGGCAGTGGACTCCCTGCTCTCCTACCTCATATCCGTGTCACGAGTTGCGAATAACCAGTCTTGATTATTATACAAATCAAGTTCGTCCCACCACGCCACCTGCGTCTGGGTCTTCCTCGCAGTTTTCTGCCTTATTGAGGGGTCCAATATGATATAATTATATTATGGTCTTTGTGCCTATGTAAAACAAAACCATTATGGCATTCAGCGAAGTCTGTGCAGCTGCAGCTTGAATATTGACGTTTTATAAGAGCTTACCTATTTAGATATATGAAAACATTTTAATTAGTATTAAAATTTTAAGCCTCTGGTTCGCTGAACTTATGGAAACCTTGCTCTAAGAATACAGTGGCAGTGAGTGATAACAGAGTGGTATGGCCGTTGAACTGCCAAGTCAAAGGTCGCAAGTCCAACCCCGGCACGCACCAACATCTTTTATAATTCATGTGCGTACTATAAATTAGTTATCAGTTGCTAAAAGAGGTGAATGAAAACATCGTGGGAAAATCAACACACAGAGATTTCTTAACGGTGTATAAAGCCATGTCAGAGGCCTACAGGCGATTTAAACTGACACCAGGTTCATCAAACATACGATAAGAAGAAGAATGCTGAAGAACCTTGAGGTTGAAGGATAAATCTTTCCACTTTAGCGACTATTGTTTCACATCATAATGTTGCAATTGCAAGTCTTTTTTTTCATAACGTTGAACTTGGCTTCAAAATGTTAGTTGCCTACTAATGCGGCAATGGCTGATGTGTGTTTTCAAAATGGTGCTTAAAATAGTTTACATAAAGGTTTTAATGCAAACAGAAGCGTTGTTGTCCTTAACAATGAGTCTGATTGAACACTTATTTGGTGCTACCGCAACCGTGAGATAGGTTTTCTGTTGTGGTTGGGTATGTGCGTTGTCATGCTGAGTTATTTTTGTAACAATAATTATTATATTAAGAGAGCGTAATTGTTATTTACCGTAACGCAAAAATAGACAAGAACAAAACAAGAATCAAAATACTTCTAAAAGCTAACCCATTTAATACTAAATTAATGTACCTATATCTTCAGACTATTGCCTATAGCAGTCTATTATGCAGACTAAATAATTAAGCAGATTTTTTAGCTTACTGTAGGTATCCACAATGTCCTATACGTCAAGTATAGGACACACCCTGAAATCTGGCCAGTTACCGACTTACAATGTAATAATTATGTACTTAATACAGAATATTATATAAATAAGTTTTAGACCACGGAATAGTATGTATATGTCCAACTTTTCTTACTGCTGAGACGTTTCACAATCCAAAATATAATGTGTGTGGTCAGTATGTTCGCTTTTTGGATTTTTCATCATCATCTAGATAACTATTGATCCTATTTTTGCCCTCATGGCACTAAGTTTCGACGGTCCCAGAACGTAAAACATGTAGATCGGAGTAGCTACATATAACATATACACCAAAGCCCGATAAATAAACATATTGTTGCTTGCGTAGGTACTTATCGCAGTTTTGCACGACGACGCTATGACAAAGCATATTTTTATCAATGTGCCTACCTATATGTATAATACCATATAAACGTTGCTATATTATGTGTTTAGGTTTACGTAGCTGTGTAAATTATTTAATATGTGTGTATTACGTGTGTTTGAAAGTTATTCTATACTGAGTTTAATGTAAAGCAAGTGCAGTTGCCGATTAAATTAAAGTATTTTTATCTAAGTCACGTCAATAAAAACTGTTCATTGACCCCGCTATCAATGTGTACCTTTCTGCAGAGTGGACAGTATAAAGTTTATATAAATCAGATACATTACCTTTGCCTAATCGACATCGATTATAGGTAGATCAGTAATGTTTCTGATATATATGATGAGCGGCACGTGCCACGCCGAAATACATACCTACGTAGGTATGTATTTCGGCGTGGCTCCTAATTACGAACTGGATTTCTTAAGGCTATACAGGATTTACAACACTCCTGGTTGTATAAGCCAGTATGTCGTAATTCGTAGTCTACACTGTACCTGTGACCATGAATGCTGTAAAGGATTCAAAACGTCGCTCGTCGGGGATTTAAAAATCATAATGATTAAAACCGCGACATAAACCGTTAAAAAGGAAAGAAAAAGGATCATTATTAAAAATTAAACTACAATGATAATATAATATGTATATGTAAATATTAAAGATGTTTCGACTAGTCACTAGTCGGTAAAGCCGAATATCCGGCCGTTATCTTAGTCTGCGACTAGTTGGCAAAGAACGTTGACTGTCCGGCTTCTTACTTTGTATGATTGTATGTGTTTATCAGTAAAATGTATGTAGGCTTAACTTTATGGGCATTATTGTCATTTTTTTCCAAAAACATCCATACACGAGTCTTTCATATTAAAATGATTAAATTTTAATTGAGTTCTTTCACTTTAACATTATTATCTTCACACATACATATATTTTTTTACACAAAAACACCGCTCAGGTAGCCTACAGCTTTCCAATATAATTTTAATTCTAATACATACAATAGAAACATGATTCAGTTTAAATTAAAAAAAAGTTATGTCCATCTTTGATTTCAGTTATGTCCTTTCAATAGGCACATAATATTGAAGTTATTTATTTATTGCACATCAGCCAAATTGGCGCCAGTGATAAGTTTATGAGTCCGAAAATTTACAATCCCTATCCAATTTAGTCGGAATTAAATTGGAGAGTAAGCCCACTGACCCGTACAAAAGAAATAATCAAGAAACAATTCGAAGTAAACATAACAGGTTCCGAACTTCCGACACGCTCGCAGCGCGCAGCGGCGCGGCGGTTGTGAACTTGTGACTCAGCTGTAAACGAAGCGTCACGAAAATCCCCGAAACCGCGATCGGCACATATCTAATAGATAATCATTTAAACATAGTTTTTATATGTAGCTTCGTGATTAAAAACATGTACAACATAACTTCGGATTTATCTAAATGTTTACTTTTCTGCGTGTAGTGGCAAAGATCAGGATAGAAAGTTTAAAGGTTGCCAAAAGAAAGTGTAAGCAGCGAGCATGTGCAGCAATCATTCTGCAATCCTTATTTTTGCAAGACGTTGTGTTTATAGTATTCAATTGACTAAAGAAGTGCCCTTCTCTAATCTCTCTTCGTTGTAATATACTATCATTAAGTGACTAACTCTCTTGAACTAAGCTCTTATAAGGCTTTTTGCTATCAACACGGAGGGCTTAAGTTTGCAATGTACTCAATTAATGACAGTAGGGTCACCCCATCCCCCTATTACGTGGTCATAGATATAATGTGTACTTTGTTTGCCCATATAGGCAAAATGGACTAACATAACTACAAGACAAGTAAACAAACGTCTCGAACTTTATATTTTATCAATGTTAAGGTCCCCTTATATAATGTCTTGGTGACCCAGTGGCCTACGGACCGTACTTACATACACAACGTTGCAGATTTAAATTTTGGCTGCCAATGAGACATAGCTTTGTCACATGTACTATTTTCGCTTGGTGTAGGTAGTTTTTTACCAGGATATGTCTGCTTAAACATAACAGTAGGCACCTTGAAAACAAACTACTTGGGACCAACTCTGTCGGGCAAAGGTGGGTGTGCGCTAACACCCTTACATTGCCTGCATGATAAACACACGACCGTGTACTCGAAATACAGTCGTGATGATGCTAAATATAAAAGTAACCTATTTATAAATGTATTGTTCCCTTTATTAACCAAATCACACTGAGTAAACCAAATCCACATGTGTTATAGTCGTATGTATCAAAGAACGCCACTGAAACAATCGCCATGTCACCTCAGACGGCTCGGATTGTTGTGAATAAATAATTATTGTTACAGAGAATAACATTATGTTTTATTTTCCCAGATGATGTTCACAATGAGGTCACACCATATGCTCACAGACGTGGTGCTGGAGGTGGGGAACGAACTGTTTCATGTCCACAAAGTCGTCCTAGCTGCGGGAAGCCCGTACTTCAAAGTGAGTCATTTATTTACCTTTCTCCTTATGTTTAAACAATGTAGTTACAATTACAAAATGTCTTACTCTTTCGTTTGTCAAATTACTGGTGACATAAGAAGAGAAATCATGTTTTATCAGTCTCCCGCTATACGATGTTTATTCGTAATAAACTGTTTCACTGATAGCTGAACCCTGCCATTAGTATGAATACCAGACTACAGGCTCGAAACAGGGATTACCCAGAGTGGTATGACGTGGTTTCATATCTCTACTCGAGTAGCTCGCTTTATACCCTCAAGGCCCATCGGAGGAACAAATCTGCCGTCGCGTCGTCTAATCAGTTATTGTGTTTATCACACGCCGCTAATGAAAAACATGCAAGTCATCGCAATAAAATAATATTTATGTATTCAATAATAGATGGCTGCTCATAATTATAGTCATTTGAAGGTCAACTAACTTATAGCTTTATGTTTACAGCCATATTCGTGACAAACAGACAAAATGAGAATTTAGTCATTAATTCGCATAATACATAGTATGAATATTTAATGAGGTGAGTGAGCACAACCAGTAAAGCATATTGTAAACAATGACTTATCGTTCAACATTTTCAGTAGGTATGAGAGATAAACATAAATAGATACTTATCAGATAAATCTAGTTCTTTGTGCCTTTCAAATTAACACTCAAATGATCTGATAATTATTGGCCAAATTTGATTCAGTCACAATTAACAGGTCTACGTGACGTTAAATCTACGCGAGATTAAAAATCCGAAGAATAATGAGTCCCTACATGACACGAATAAAGGAGCATACCGCGTGACGCGACCTCATCATCATCATCAGCCGGAAGACGTCCACTGCTGAACAAAGGCCTCCCCCTTAGAACGCCATAAAGAACGACAGCTTGCCAATTCCATCCACCGGTTGCCCGCAATTCTGACGATATCGTCGGTCCATCTGGCGGGAGGCCTGCCAACGCTGCGTCTTCCGGTTCGTGGTCGCCACTCGAGAACCTTTCTTCCCCAGCGGTTATCGGTTCTTCGAGCGATATGGCCTGCCCATTGCCACTTCAACTTGCATATTCTTCGAGCTATGTCGGTAACTCTAGTTCTTTGGCGAATTTCCGTATTCCGGATCCTGTCGCGCAAAGAAACCCCGAGCATAGCTCTCTCCATAGCTCGTTGAGTGACTCTGAGCCTCTCCAAAAGGCCAACCGTTAGCGACCACGTCTTTGAGCCATACGTAATCACTGGCAACACACACTGGTCATAGACCTGCGTCTTCAGACACTGCGGAATTTTGGACGAGAAGATGTCGCGTAGTTTCCCGAACGCTGCCCATCCGAGTTGGATTCTTCGGGCGACCTCTTTGTCGAAGTTGGACCGGCCTAACTGAACAATTTGTCCTAAGTAGACGTAGTGGTCGACAACTTCGAGGGTATCGTTCCCAACGACAACCGGTACAGGTGCGACATGGACATTGGACATGATCTTTGTCTTGTCCATGTTCATTTTAAGACCCACCTGTTGGGAGACGATACTGAGGTCGCTGAGCATAGTATTGAGCTCCTCCAGCGACTCCGCCATGATAACTATATCATCGGCAAAACGAAGGTGAGTGATGTATTCGCCATTGATGTTGATGCCGAACTCGTTCCAGTCCAAGAGCTTGAAAACGTCCTCCAACGCATTTGTGAACAGTTTCGGAGAGATAACGTCTCCCTGTCTCACACCACGCTGCAGTTGGATTGGTTTCGTACTCTCGTCCTGTAGCCGAATTGACATGGTGGCGTTACTATACAAACACTTCAACACCTCGATATACCTATAGTCGATATGACATCGCTGGAGGGACTGCAATACAGCCCAGGTTTCGATAGAATCGAAGGCTTTTTCATAGTCCACAAACGCTAGACACAGTGGCCGATTATACTCCTCGGTCTTCTGTATAATCTGGCGGAGCGTATGGATGTGGTCTATGGTGCTAAAGCCTTTTCGGAAGCCGGCTTGTTCGGGAGGCTGGAAGTCATCAAGCCTGCGTTCGAGACGGTTCGTAATGACTCTCGAAAACAGCTTATACACATGGCTCAGGAGCGAGATGGGTCTATAATTCTTCAATAAGGTGTTGTCACCTTTTTTGAAGAAGAGCACCACCACACTCCTGTGCCATGCTTCTGGCGTAGTACCCTCGAGTATGACGGAATTGAATAGCTTCTGGAGGACTAAAAGTACCGGTTTTCCACCCGCTCTCAGAAGCTCTGTTGTAATTCCGTCATCACCCGGCGCCTTGTTGTTTTTAAGCATTTTCAGAGCCACTCTAATCTCGTACAGGCTGATGTCTGGGATGTCCTCGGTGTAGTGTCGGGTCAGTTTAGCCCTAGAGTCCTGAGCCAAACCGACAACGGGTTTCCGTGTCGAAGTGTACAACTGTCCGTAAAACCTCTCCAGCTCTCTCAATATCTCCGGTTTTGATGAGATGATACTGCCATCGTCGATCTTCAGCTTCGTCATTTGGCTTTTCCCAATAGAGGAATTCCTCGCGAACACTTTGGAGCCTTGGTTCCGCTCTATTGCGTCCTTTATACGGTTAGTATTAAAGGAGCGCAGATCGTGTCGCGTGGAGTTTGAAATCCGCCTATTGAGATGGCCGTATTCCGACATATCAGCTGAAGATTGCAATCTCATCTCATTCCGGGCTTCCATTAGTCTAATGGTTTTATTGGAGAGCTTTTGAGGTTTTCTTCGGCGTGGGGTCTTAAAGAACTGGGACCCCACTGCTTGGACAGCTTCCACAAACCCGTTGTTTATCTCGTCCGCTGTTTCGCATTCGGCTAGGCACTGGAAACGATTACGCAGTTCGAGTTGAAAGGTTTCGGGGTTCTGGATTTGGGCAGGAGCAGGACGGAGCGTGGACTTCATCAGACGAGACCGTTCTAGCTTAACATTGATATTCAGTGTGCCTCTGACAATGCGATGATCGCTACCGGTTTTGACCTTCCCGATCACAGAGACATCACTGAATATACGCTTCTTGGTTGTCATGACGAAGTCGATCTCATTTTTGGTTGAACCATCGGGGCTTATCCACGTCCACTTCCTGGATGGTCGCTTCTGGAAGAAGGAGTTCATCAAATAGAGTTCCTCCTTCTCCATAAAGTCGACCAGCCGCTGGCCCCTCTGGTTCCGCTGCCCATATCCGAACGACCCTACTCTCAACTCATCGCCATTCTTAGTGCCCACCTTAGCGTTGAAGTCTCCCATAACAACGGTGAAGTAGGATTCGGAGGTATGTATGGCTTCAGAGATCTCCTCATACATTGCCTCTACTTCATCGTCAGGGTGTGTCGAGGTCGGCGCATATACCTGGATGACCTTCAACGAATACCGGTCGGTAATTCTGAGTATCAGGTATGCTACTCTGCTTGACACACTATCGACTTTTACCACGTTGTTAATGAGAGACTTACGGACGAGAAACCCAACACCACCCTGGGACTTTCGGTCTCCTTCCCGGAAGAAGAGCATGTTGCCGGAATCAAGGATTATCGTATCCTGCCCCTCTCGTCGGATTTCAGATAATCCTATGATGTCCCAACGTAACCTGCTCAATTCTTCCTCCAGCTCGACAATCTTCTCGTCAGTCCGGAGCGTGCGGACGTTGTGTGTTGCCAGGGCCAAGGTCCGGTGGGGGTGGTAGCGAGAAATCCACCGGGGATTCTTAGCACCCCCTGCTCCTCCGTTACCTGGCCCGCTACCATAGCCAGGGATAGAGGAGCTGCCGGGTACTGGGGGCCGTCGCGCCGTTCTGTCTGTCATTTGGGGGGGGGGGTTGCCATAATCCCCACGCTTGGCGAGCGGCTTGGGGATCGCAGTATTGGTGGTTAAGTTACAGAAGACGCTGCTGCCCATCTACTGGATTTTTTCCCTTAGTCGCCTCTTACGACACCCACGGGAGGAGAGGGGGTGGTCAATTCTAAGCCGGATACCACACGGCAACGCGGTGACGCGACCTAAGTACGCAAAATAGGAATAGACAGCTACGCTGGTCATGTTTTCACGCGTCATAACTGTTGAATTTAGAACATATCTATTATTTATCTAATGGGCACATCGTTTTAACTCTGAAAACTAGGAATTTGAATAGATGTCGGTTTTGTGGAGAAAAGACGGACACGAGACTTCTTGACAATTAAGCACACTGCTGTTTTCTACTTCACGGCTATGTAGAGTATTTGAACTACGTTTTGCTTTACACCTGGACTGTTTTAACTTTCCGCCCATATGAGATGGTTCTCCTCACCTTTACCCTCGATATTCACAGCCTATCTTTGGTTTTTAACGTGTGCCTACAAGAAGTTAGGGTTGCTACATCCAAAAATATTTTATTATATGTTGGTATTGAATGATATTTGACTATTGCCGTTTATTGTTTATCAGGAACAAATCCAAATTACGCTGTAAAAAGTGTCTAAGACAAACACTTTTTAGTCTCGTTGATAGTTACCTGTATTTTAAAACCCACGAAACAGCTTATGGAATTATATAAATCCAGTTCACAATCGTAGTATTTTTATCTATTTAAATGCATTACAAAAGCCTCTACTGGTAACGATACTTAGTTATGCGATGGCGAATCCTCGGTAGTAGTAGTATGCTAAGAACTTGCTTACTGAACTTACTTTTTTTTCTCACCGCTTACTTAGTCTATGGTTGCTAGTATAAGCGCATTTCCTTGGTGTAAGGTCCTGAGTTTCTATTCCTGTATGGAATAAAACAACAAAGTATACCATTGTGTGCCTGATAAATGGCAATGAGAGTGATGGGACCTGTAACATGGCTGGTAAAGATAAAGATAAAAATCATTTATTCAAAATAGACTGAATTTTGAGTACTTTTTGAAGGTCAAATATCATTAAGACAGCCTCAAAAACGCCCGTCTGTCACCGTTTCCTAGTGCTATAGCTGGTTAGAAGAAACGGCGTAACAAATTACCCACCAGCGCAATCTTTCTGTCAAAATTTGGGTATCTGACAAAATATAGGTGTACACATCTACCAAGCTAAGTACTGCAGGAGTGGTGAACCTTTAATAAATTCGTGATTGTTTTACAGGCGATGTTCACAAGCGGTCTGAAGGAGTGCGAGATGTCGCGCGTGCGCCTACAGGGCGTCTGTCCGTCGGCCATCGCGTGGCTGGTGTACTTCCTCTACACTGGCAAGATCCGCATCACTGAGATTACCGTCTGCCAGCTGCTGCCCGCCGCCACCATGTTCCAAGTAAGTTATACAATATATTACGTAACTTATGTATTAGTAAGGATACCAGTGGTTTCTTCTTGGATAACCTAAATTTCTCAGAATTATTATTAAATGTTATGCATCACAGAGTCTGGTCTCTGGCCCTATTAATGGCACTAGACTCGCCCCTTATTTACCTATATCAGGCGAAATTTTGGGGATACCTACTACACAGTTCTGCCTATCCTTCAGGTAATACATGCGTGATATTAAATTGCTTAGTTACTGTTCATTGCTGCAATATCAGATGCAGTCACGTACATAAAAATTGCATTATAAATACATATGGCAGTAAATAAATGATAATACTGTGTGCATAGTGACGGGCCAAACCTTATACACACATAAGTAATCTACACTTGATTGTACAACTCTTTTAATTTAATTATTTTACAATTTATACAAAATGTTGATCTTTCTACAAATATGCATTATGATCGTGTTTATTGACTTTAACAGTGATCACATGAACGCATAACGCTTACCGGTAACTGACGCATGTGTAAGACTACTGCTATAGTCTTTCCTTTTTTTGTTTGATAATAGTGCGTAATATGACAAACAACGATGTTCAATAAAGTACCGACGTACAACACTTACATAATTTACTGCATCCCGTTTTTGGAAAAGAGGTTTGTTACAATAGCTTAATTGATATTATATCTATTCGCAATGATTTTGCTGAATCATCTCCATAAAGATTATAATAAGATTGCTTATCGCATCCGTTAGTGCATTGCAATTAGATACCTTTTTATAACATTTAACCCTCAAAAATAGTTTACATAAAATTGAGTAAACTTTAGCAATCTACACTTATTTTAGCTATGTGCCGACAGATATCGAACGTGATTGACGCGTGCTGCGCCTTCCTGGAGAGACAACTGGACCCCTCTAATGCGATCGGCATCGCCAACTTCGCGGAACAACACAGCTGCATCGACCTCAAGAAGAAAGCTAACCAGTTTATTGAAAGGCATTTCACCCAGGTATGTTACAACTTACAACCTCTTTAGCTAACTTAATCAGCTCTTTTTTTTTCATGATGTTGCCAAAACCTTGAGAGGGGGTTTATTGGGCGTTACTGGACAAAAAGATGAGACTGGTGTAGGTTTAACTTTTGTCCCTATAAAATACCAGTTTTTTATGGAGATGCGTGCGCATCCGATCAGCTTATGAAAGCTGAATCATATCAAATGCGAAAAATAAATTAGGCTGAATGAGTGATGAATCAGTGTCTCCCTATTATAAACACTGATAATACCTGTCTTAACTCAAACCCTTGTTAAGTCCATTGACATTTCTATTCTTTGAAATGCAAACGACAGTGACTGGTAAAATTTCATCCATGATTTAATTTTTTTTTTATGAACAAGAAGGTTAAGGTTAATCATGCGTTTTAC
Organism: Abrostola triplasia; assembly: GCA_946251915.1. Taxonomy (NCBI): domain Eukaryota; kingdom Metazoa; phylum Arthropoda; class Insecta; order Lepidoptera; family Noctuidae; genus Abrostola; species Abrostola triplasia. The sequence continues at coordinate 3,992,221 of OX276425.1, forward strand.
TAATTAAAATTACCATCTAATAGAAACTATGTATGTCTCTACCGCGACTGTTTAAATACCAGGCAGGCTATCAATGGTATGCAAAAATGTTGTTGAAGAAGTCCAGGTACATACACCTTTCCTACACAAAATTTAATTCTGGTATAGTTCATAACTGAACGATTTATCAACATAAAAAGTTATTAGTCACATGTTTATTCTTAAACAATAAAAAATAATCTCTTCCAAGAAAAAGTCGGACATAAAATTCTGATTACTTAACAATAACAAAATTCTGAAAACTACAAACGGACTTAGGACTCATTTATCTTCGAAAGACAACATATTTAGATAAATAAATAATTTAGCAATTTAAGATCATGATAAGAAGTCATGACGGCTTATACCGAAAATATTGAAGTTATTGTGTACAAGTAATGGTAAATACCCACTTCTATTAGCGATATATTTTATTTCTGCCATTGTCAATCACACTGAAACACACAGCCACAGATTAAAGTTGATATTATTGTCTAACAAATGACCCTAAATTAAAACATTTACGTTTTATCAAATTTTGGGTCACGATGTATGTAAAATGCATATTTTAAATACATATATATATGTGTAATTCATTTAATTCTAAAACACCTTTAATTCTATTGACTACGTTATTATATGTATGTATACTTTAGACAGTTGGGTTGACATTTTGGTGCCAAATAATCCTTTCTCTGCCTACTGTACCACATAGATAAGAAACTGAATGTCAATTTATTGAAAGACATATACATCAATTCAAGTTATAGTTACAGTCTCAAATTAGAAAAGTCCAAATCATGATCCTTTTATCTGAAACTATTTAGCTACTTTTGCTGTTGACTGTATTTGCAACTGTTTAGCTGTTAGGCCTGTTTCACGTACTGTTAAAGCGTGAATGAAACAGAACTTAAACGCCTTTAGATAAAAGATATAAAATAAGCAGTGACGTCAACAAACAAAAATTTGTTTCATATACCCGGGAAAATACCGTTATCAATATACAGATAAAAAATCATCCAATTATCGTTGAGATAATGTCAATAACTGATTTACGTTATTTGACTGATAACATAATTATTTATTTATCATAGCTTTTTTTAAGAGAGAGTTCCTTGTTCTTTGTTGAAGGCGATAGTTTAGGTTTTATTTAACTAAATATAGGTGGTTTATTAATACACATTTTTTTTATTACAGGTGTGTCAAGAAGAAGAGTTTCTACAGCTAACGCCACAGGAGTTAATATGTTTAATTCGCAAAGACGAACTCAACGTAAGGGAAGAAAGAGAGGTTTACAATGCGGTTTTAAGTTGGGTAAGTAACTACTATGTTTTCATCATAAAAGTCAATAATAATAATCATTTATTTACTTTGAAAGGTACATAAAAAGTGGTATACATAACATAATGGTTCTACTGCAATCTACCCTAAGTAACTAACTATGAAGTAGTAACAACTTAGCAATCATAAAATGGCTTATTTGTTACTACCTTGTAAAACTTTAGGCTTATAATTCATATCTAAATGCTAATTAAGGATTTACATAATATAATACTTTACAATTACTACAGTAATGGTGACATAACGTTATTTGAGTTGGATATTTTCGTGTTATCCAATCACATATCAGTAGATAAAAATACATAAATTTCCTTTTCATTAATAAATTTTGCCGATGATAATGACATGACATCAAGATTTGTTGTACATTGTCATTAAAAGCGTTAAAATGTAGGTAATGTTGATACCATAAAACAACATACAAAATTTATAAAAATCAAATAGCTAGCAAATCGTTTTAAAGAAAATCTAATAATATCTACCACTTACTTTTTTTATTACCATAGTCAAAAAATGAATATTTTTCGCGACATACTTCTTACAGGTGGGAATTTTGCAAAAGTAACTATCATGCAAATGTTACATCGCCGCGACCAACCAATGAGCTAATAACTTACTCAATGAACACCAACAATAACCCAATTATACTTAATTGTTATTCAACATTTCAATTTAAGTTTAATTTATTGTTATGATTATCATCAGTATGTAGCTCAGTGCTTGGTTAATAACAATCACTTATTATTGTATTACACAGTTTTGATCATTATTTAATAAATAATCAAGGTATGATATTTGTTGAGTTGAATGAGTTTATATATATAGATCAGTAATCAATTAATTGTCTTTTAGTTTTTAAACATATACCTGTATTTCAAGAGATAAGGAAAATCTAGGCTTTTTATTTTTATGTTATGTCACTTCATCATTAAAAAACTTACGAATATACAATTTTTGATGTGGCCTCGTTTACAGTATTACCATAAATAAAAAAATTGAATATTTACATATCAGTAAAAAGCGTATTTATTCGCAGAGCAATGACCGTAAAAATAATACATATTGATAATGTAAAATGATTGTGATGCCATTATCTTATCACGTTATCACTATGTTATTACCTAACTGATACTTAGTGCGCAGCCATGACTCTGGTTTTCATTCATAATAGGTATATGGAATAACAAAGCGTATTATAAAAAAAATATATTTCAAATATTATAAAACAAAGTAATCAATAACTGGTTATTCAGTGGTTAAATTACGGCTGTAATTTGATATGTTATAGTAACACATTATTATAATGTTAATGTTCAAATGGCACCCTCCTTGTATAAACATGAACTATGCCAAAGCAAGACTACTCTGTGCGCGTATGCTTAAAAAATCGTTTATACGTGTATTGATAATGAACTTGCGAAATTTAGGAAGCTAAACCTCAAGATTATTTTTGTAAAGTCATCTCTACTAAGTAAACTTAAGGTGTGGGTTTAAGATTAGTTGTCTGTTATACCCATATACTGTTATCATACACCTGCCTTTGACACGCAATTAAGGTGACTCTGCATGATTCAACCGTGAAGGTTCAGTAGCGCCTAGTAAACTATGTCTTAGTACAAAATAGTAATGGTAACTGCTATGAACACGTTACACATTTCTTTTTGGAACTGTCCTGAAGTAAGAGATTATGCAGGTAAGAGTACCTACCTACATAAACTCTTGAATCAGTACAGTTTCCGATGCGAAAGAGAGACGCCGCCCGCGCCACGCCGCCGCTACGTGCAGTATATGCGTCTCGTTTTCACAATGCTAACCGTCCTACCCTAAGAGTAAGGGGGCTGAATACCGTAAGCCTGACTAAAAAGCTGAAGAAAAGGAATGAAAGGAAATCGTAAACTTCTGTCCAATGTACGGTAGAAATGACTACGTAACCAATTTAAGTTTATATACTTTTATGATACATAATTTATACTATTCTAATCTACCAAATCATCTTTCGTATCTTATTGTATTTTAGTCAAAGTAACCGCTTAAAACATTTTCTATTCCGCTTGTTTAGGTGAAATACGACGAAGACAGAAGGCACCCGCGAATGGAGCACATACTACAGGCCGTCAGGTGTCAGTACCTCACACCCAGCTTCCTCAAGGAGCAGATGAGCACGTGTACCGTGCTGAAGAAAGTCCCCGCCTGTAGAGAGTACCTCGCCAAAATATTTAAGGTGATTATAAAAACTGTTTAGCTTAAACAGGGATTATTTAGTGCGTTATTTTGAATAATATTATCACTTCATTTGAATCGTACTGGAAATTTTGTTGCAAATAGTAATGGCGATGTGCATCGTTGTTGATAGCAAGCTATTATTTTTGCTAAGTCTTTAAAGTTAGACATGTTACGGTGTAAGTAGATTGTCTCCACGAGTGATAGTAATTTTTTTGTTTCCGGGGGAAAGCCTTTATAAGGAACCCGGCCCTTTTAGGGATAGGACCGAGGTCCCGGGACCTTTAAAAAAAACCAATTCCGGAACAAGCACGGCAAGACCTGTTTCCTTAAACATAGCTTATGCCAATACAAAAAAATAAAAAGTCGACAAGTTAAAAGGTGGCCGCTGTAGCCTATAACTATTTAGTTACATCGTAAAACAAGTTAGAGAGGCTTAGCTTGGACAATACAGACTTACTATTCAAGTTCCACCCTCAACTTTCACACAATGTAAGTCCACGAAATGTTTCAGGATCTCACATTACACAAGAAGCCGGTGGTGAAGGAGCGGTGTCCGAACACGCCGCGCATCATCTACGTGGCCGGCGGCTACTTCAGGCACTCCATAGACCTGTTCGAGGCCTTCAACCTGGACGACAACTGCTGGACCACGCTGCCCCGCCTCACCGTGCCGCGCTCTGGACTGGGAGCGGCATTCCTTAAGGTAATGACCAAACAAAATATGAAAAGTACAAAATGGTAGGACTAAAATATGTAGTTACTAGCTGCGCCCCGCGGTGTTACCCGCGACATTTTTTCGGATAAAAAGTAGCCTATATGTTAATCCAGGGTATAATCTATCTACATACCAAATTTCAACCAAATCGGTCCAGCCGTTTATGCGTGAAAGAGTAACAAACATCCACACATCCATACTCACAAACTTTCACATTTATAATATTATAGTAGGATTAGTAGGATAGTAGGATTATAAACGTGTCTGTTATTTTGGAAGGTGTTCTCAAGAAGCAAAGATGTTCTCCTCTAACTGTTATATTATAATAATGTACATTGAAATGTGTATTTATCGGCTTCATATAATTTTCTTGTAATAGCGAGCCTATTGCCAATCATCCAGCCACAAAACTTGTGGACTATTAAAGATAACAAAAATATGATATGTTTTTGATATGAACCATGACACGTACTGTTATTAAGGTGCATCTCTGTACTGCCCCAGGGTCTGTTCTACGCGGTGGGCGGGCGCAACACGTCCCCGGGCTCGTCGTACGACAGCGACTGGGTGGACGTGTACAACCCCGCCACCGAGCACTGGCGGCCCTGCAGCCCCATGTCCACGCCCAGGCACAGGGTACGTACACACTACTCATACGTATACGGCCGAGCAGTTGCCAAATTTTTTTGCTTAGTAGGTATTCTATTACCGCGGCACTGTTCAAGTAATCGATACTTTATCAAAATTAAGTGTACTATAGTTACCAACCGGTTATAAAAAAATAAAGTTGATAATCAATATTTTTGTTGCACAGGTAGGAGTGGCAGTAATGGACGGGCTATTATATGCAGTCGGGGGCTCGGCTGGGTCAGAGTATCACAAATCAGTAGAATGGTGAGCATCACACATGGCTTATCTTGTTTTACCTGATTTCTATAACGATGAAGATTCGATCATAAAACACTTCAAAATGTCATTGGACATGTTTGGGTCTACTTGGTGATCTATCAAAAACCTGTCTGTAGATCTAATAGTTAGTAGCTGTAGATGGTGGATGGATCTTTTCTATGAATAAGTTTATTACGGGAACCTAAACGTCTTTTTACCCTGCCCGGTAAGCCACGTAAGTATTATGCAGACATAATAGGTCTACAATACATATTATGAACTAATAGGTATGACGCATTGTGTCAGTATGAGCGGTGAGTGTTGACCGAGCCCGTGTGTGCAGCTACGACACGGAGCGCGACACGTGGACGTCGGTGGCGCCCATGGGCTGCGCGCGGCTGGGCGTGGGCGTGGTGGTGGTCAACCGCCTGCTGTACGCCGTGGGCGGCTTCGACGGCGCCAGCCGCATCGCCTCCGCCGAGTGCTACCACCCCGAGAACAACTGCTGGCACGAGGTGGCGCCCATGAACATCGCCAGGAGCGGCGCAGGTCACTTACATTCTCATGTTACTTATACGTTGCAGATTTTAACGACGTCGCTCTGATGTCTGATGATTATTAGTTAATCGTTTGCAACATAAGCTTAGCCTTACCTTGTAACCGGATGCAGTTGAGCATGATTATAACTTTATTTGATCCTGCCCAATGATTCTAACTATTCTAATGTTTAAAACTTTAAACATTTATTATTTTCTTAAAGCTTGTTTCTTTCGTGGTCTATGTACCTTAAATAATTTTACATTTAACAAAATAAGATAAAATATCTACACATAAAATAAATAATGACTATTTGTGTGCAGGTGTGGCGGCCATGAACCAGTACATCTACGTGGTGGGCGGCTACGACGGCTCGCAGCAGCTGGCCTCCGTGGAGCGCTACGACACCGAGCGGGACACCTGGGAGCTGGTCGCGCCCGTGCACATCGCGCGCTCGGCGCTGTCGCTCACCGTGCTCGACAACAAGCTGTACGCACTCGGTGAGGAGGCTAACTGAAGCACTTAGATACATGACAGCAATATGTAGTATGTGCATTTTAAATGTATACTGTCAGGACGTATTATAATATGTGTCATGTTCAACAGGCGGCTACGACGGCACGTCGTTCCTGGACATCGTGGAGGTGTACGACCCGGCCACGAACTCGTGGAGCAGTGGCACGCCGCTGACGTCGGTGCGCTCGGGGCACGCGTCGGCCGTGTGCTACCAGCACGTGGCGCCGCCGGGCGAGGCGGTGGACCAGACGCCGGCCGTCATCCGCAAGCTGGGCAAGCGGCCGCCCGGCGCGCCGCAGTCCGGCCCGTCGTCCATGTCCCGCGGCGACGACATCCCCACGGCCAACAACATCATCGGCACGCTGTCCAACCCCAGGGCGCCCAGCGATTACATGTAGTGAGCGTGTCGCGTCCTTGTTACTGGTGATCGTTTGCCCGCGGCTCGCCCCGCGCGTTCAGGTTGTCGGCTGACGCGACGGCACGTACTTTCCGTAATCTCAAAATTATGTGCAGATCAGTTTGTTTATACATCACAACGTAAGGAGCTCTGGGATATATTTTATTTAATTGTACTCCGACTGTGACGATCTTACATCTTATGTAAGTTTATTTATTGAAAATTGGTTAATACTGCTATCATGTGACTCAATTTATATACAGCCTAATTTATGATAGTAATTCACAAAGACAAATAATTTTAAACAATTGTGATAACTAAATGATCTAAGGTGCTGAATAATGAAATTAACTGGTTATTGACTTTACTGTTTATGAAATGTTTCTTAGTTATTAATTTAATATTTCACCAATTCATGAAAGCAATACTAACTTCCGTTCAATGGTGAATTGGTGAGATTGAACTAAGTGATAAAAGTATAATAATGTGCAGCGATTGTTACAATATACCTAACATTCCTACGACAGGGCGAACTGTTTATGTATCGGCCGATCTTACATAAAAATGTATTAAGTAAGCTGTAATGTTTAAATAGCAATTTTTATAAAGACTTCCTGCTTTAGATAAATATACTATTTTAATTTGATATGGAAATTAAATGATTGTATAATTAAATAATAATTTGTACAAATTTATTTAAGTTTAGGTGTAAGCCATTCGTTCCAATGTATCATATATATTGCTAGCTAGATAATAGAACTGTGTAAATACAATTTACTATAATTCATAAGGAAAATAAAGACTGTTATGGGAATAAATCAAGCTTTTATTTACTAAGACATCATAGCTCAGTATATATACACAATACGTATAATGTACAACACATTTATGCATTGATTCATATCTAGTATACATAATTAGATTAATAAATATATTTAAAATCATTAACATGACACTAAATTAAGTGATAACTCAAATACTATGGTAACTGTTACTATACTGCTCTGACGTAACACCAATCGCTTCTACCATATGATGCAGACTTGCATTTACAGTTCCTCGTGTCATGACACTTCTACCAAAGTTAATCCTAAACCTAGGCTCGTATTTCCCCTAAGTCATTGGTGGTCGCTTCACAATTTTGCGGCGCCTTTTGACAAATATTCTTACGTCCGGTGCATCCTGAGGGTCTAAAGTTATTGGATCAGACTGTTTGTTTACTTGCGCTACCGAGTCATTGCTTTTAACCATATTATTAGAATTGCAAATAAAATCTGGTGCCGAGGAATCAGTTCCTATTAACTTTAAAGAAGAAAAGTCCTTTTGCGGTGTTGATGTAGCTAAAGCTTTCATAACAATATCTTGTCTTTTTAAACCTAGAAATGATTGGATCGGATCACAATTAGTCAGAATCTGTTTGTCATTAACTATGACATTGGTAACAGGTTTTTCTACAATAGTTTCTGTGTTATCATCCAACTGTTGTGATCCTTTTGAAATGATAACTGTTTGAACAACACCAGAATCATTAATATCAGGTCCAGGATTTAAATTTTTATAAATCTCACTGAGTAATATTTCTTCATTCTTTATTTTGCTACAGTCTTTTTCTTTAGACTCGATATTTTTTATACATTTGGTGGGTTTCGTAATTTCATTATCGGTTTTACTCTCATTAACACTTGGTTCTGTTTTCTTTAAGTCATTATTGTTTTTTACTAAACTATCGTCACAACTGTCTGTTATCTTTCTTATTGGCATTGGCAAAGCGACAACATCATCAATCTTCATATCTACTGCGTCTTCTTCGTAAATAGGTAGATATGAAGGAATTCCTAAATCCTCTGGAGTCATTAAACTGCTGCTATCTCCAAATAAGTCACTAAACTTATTATTAGTTTCTTTAGTCTTGGATTCCTCAATATTTGTTCGTGTTTTCTTTTCACATACTTGCTTGACTTCTGCACTTTCGACCAAATCCTTAGAAGACCCATCCTTAGATTTCGATTTTCTCTTTTTGCTCTTTAACTTTTTGCTGCCATCAGATTCTTTTGTTTTTTCTTTAACCTCAACAGGTTCAATAGCAACAGTAACCACAGATGTTTGTGTTTTATCAGGTTTAGAACTACACTCTTTAGCTACATTAATTTTTGAATCACCTATAATAGTTTCTTTACACTTTGACTGATCTTTGTAATTCTTCGTAACATTTTCAATAACGAGTCTGTGTGTATCAATATTATCACTATTTTCATCACTAAGCTCTAAATCATCTGCAACAATTGCCATGTCAGAAAGTGACACCTGACTCTTATATTCATTTTTGCCATCGTGTTTTACTTCATTAGTATTCCTAGAGGCAAATTTGTCATGGACAATAGCATTATTACTACTAGAGGCAAATTTGTCATGGACAATAGCATTATTATTATTAGAGACTAAACTGCCATGATCAACAGTTGGTTTCGATTCAGTAGGCAATTTATTTGAACTACCTGGAGATATAATCTTATCGGTTACTTTTCTGCTACTGCGTGTTTCACCTACGTCTATAACAGAAACACTCGTTTTAGGATCAGCGTTTTTATGACTTTGAATTTTGGGTATTTTATACTTCGACACTGCTTTTGTACCACTCTCTGTATTTGTGGCCTGTTTCGAAATTTCTTCCGTAGCATTTTTATTATGATGTACATTAGCAACATGTTTAAGTCCTTTATCTTTGTTGTGTCCTGAATTTTCGCCAGATTCGAAACACAATTCACCAGATTCGATTGATATATTGGTTACTGTATTAATGTCCTTTTCAAGCCCCTTACTGCTTAGCGACGGCCGGCGCACTAACGCATCAGGCATATTGTTAGCTATTTTCCACTCCACCTTATTCACTGGTTGAATGTCAATGTTTCTGCCCAATGCTGTAGATAATATCTCTATGCCATTTTCTTTTTTTATCTGATATCTTTTGCTTGTTACTCGTGGATCTTCCAAAGGTGTTGCAGCAGTGGCCATAATTTCTGCAAAAGTTAAATACTTGTAGGTCTGTATAAAGTGTGTACTGGTAGTGCAGTCTTCATCATTTATAATTTGAGAGATATGTGTCACATGATAACACATATTGGGCATTCCAACAAAGTTTTATAAGGTTTGTAAATTAGTTTTCAGATTATATACTTAGTCAATTAATACAAGAATTAAATGGTTGATCCTTTTTAACTTATGCTTAATAAACGGGGTCTTCAGTTTTTTTACCTTTGATAGGATATGTCAAGGCAGCATCGAAATGTTCATAATCTGGAGACTGACAGGACGCACGCTGAGTTTCATATTCATGTGGCGAGTATTTAGGTAAGGGCTGCTTGTCACTTGAATCATGTTCATTGTAATACTTTCTGCTTTCCTTAAAGTGTGTACTAGGGTTGCTAAATGATTCTGTTTTCTGCCTTTTATGATGGGGCTCATCATAATTACTAGACAATTTATGTTTCACTGCATATTTGTCCTCACTATACCTATGCCTTTCATAGCTATGAGGATGTCTCTCGGAATTTGAGTGAGAATCTTGATTCCTTTGATGATAGCGGCTTACGGGTTCTCGTGGAGGACTCTCCAGTGTTCTATGTCTGCCAAGATCTTGCCTGAGGTAGTCATCTTTGAATTCCCTATGTGGCCTTTTTGTTACTCTATCCGGACTATAATTTTTTCTATATCTTGATGGACCATCATATTTATCGCTGCCTCTGTATGGGTTGTTTTCATATGGCCTACTAGGCCGACCCTTGTAGATGTCTTTAGAAGATTCATGATAGTTTATGTTTCTAGTAGGGTCATGGTAATTTGAGTTTCTATCATCTAAACTAGAAGTTTCAGATTTGGTACTATATCTATCACTAAATCTATTTACATTTCTTCTGTCATATCCTGCACTGGGATGAATGTCAGTTCTAGTATTTTTGGTGGGATAGTTTTGATCATATTCTTCATCTGAACTAAACTTGTTCATTGGCAGGCTGGAATATCACAAATAAACATTAAGTACATAAACAAAGAGAAAAACCATATATTCAATTAATGTATAATTATGTTACCTTGTGGCCGGTGTAGACTTCCTTCTATCTTTAATGCTGCTGGCATGAGGCTTACTAGGATCAATATATTCAGTCTTGTGTTGAGTCGGAAAATCTTTAGCATCACTCTTCCTATAGTATGGCGCTTCTTGTTCTGCACCAGAATTTTCACCCTTATTCATTAGCCTACTTTTATTGGCTGTATTTTCTTTGTTCTTCACCTGGGGACTCATAGTATCACACCTGAAAATAACAAGTATTATCATTGAAAGGTAACCTAAGTTAAATTAGGCATAACATTAACACAATGCTAACTTAGTCATAAAATCTGTGTATAAATCTACTTAATAGCTCTTTTTCTTTCTATTGTAATGTACAATTACTCCAAAACAATACAAACATAATACAATGATCATCTACTAAGCTAGTGGTTTGATTACAACACTTCTTCTTAAAGCGAGTCACTGGCAAAATTAAATTTTAGCAGCCCAAAACTCCGCTGCGCGAACGACGTACTACAACACAGAAAGATGAAACTGCAAGCTGAATCAGCAATAATGATTTATTACTCAAGTGACAATTTTATGTTCGCTTCCAGGAAATATAACCTTAAATTATTATGCAACTACAGTAGGTTTTGCAGCTTGCAGTAAATTTATATACTATTTAATGTAGTTACCCATAACACTAGGGAATTTAATAGTAATGTAGTCATGAAGAAGTACAGAAACTACAATTTAACCTCCTTAATGAGTGTCATGTCTCATTTTCATTGTTATAGATGTATTATTCATTAATTTACTGCCTTGTTCCTAATATATAACCTTCAGTAAACATGGACTAGAACAATCTGTGGCTGGTGGCCTTTAATTAGGTCTCGCCAAAAACCTGGTTAAGCAGTAAGAGCTTCTTCAGAGTTAAATGCGAGAGACAAGTTTAAAAAAAAAGACTAGAACAATATCAAGTACCTTATTATCTTTATCTTTCATAAATATATTCCTTTACTAAGCCATTTTGATTCAAGATGATTGAATTATATTACCTTTCTTTTTTATCAATGGCTTCAATATTCTTCAACTTAACATCTTCCTTAACATTTTTGTTACCTTTTTCTGTAATAGCGTCTTGCATTTTCTTATTTGGATTTTGCACTTTATTGAAATGCCTTTTCATAGGTTTCCCACTCTGTAAAGCATGTAACACCATAATGTCCTTTCTAAAAAGAGAAAAATATATTAAAACTTACTTATAAATAAGTATTTCATCCAGACTGAAGTCAATGCATAGAAAACTAAACAAAAAATAATAAATATTGCTATTACATACTCTGTGTTAAGTTGAGCAATTCTTTGTGTCTTCCTTTCTATTTCCGATCGTGCTGTCTTCAACAATGATGAATAGTTGTTTTCCAGTTTTTTAAACTCAAATGCCAAAGTATCGTAATCCTGCAATATTTGCTATAATATCAATGTGTCATCCATTCATGTCACATAATCTTTGATTGGCAGAGTTATTAATTAATAAAGTGATGATGTTAGTAATGCCAACACCCGTTAACTTAAAAACAAGAGACAAGCCAATTTGTAGGGAATTAAGTAAGTGACTTCTCAAATTGTTTATATTTGAGAAGTCAGGTAGGATCAGTGTACGCATAAATAAGTAAAAAGGTATAAATAACTTTTATAATATGAATATTTTGTCACTATTTGATGTATTAGTTATTGTCATCATACATCATTCTTGTGGTGATTCTATCCGTATTGAAGATTCCTCCGATAAATATTTCTCCTCTATTATATCTGTTTCAAGGGTACCCACACTATTCATTAATTCCACTAAACTTTTACTTACTTTTTGAAGCTTTTCCATGGCAGTCGCATGCTCTTCAAGCTTCACTTTCAGTTCTTGGTTTTCATTCCGCAACTGTAAAATTATTACTATAGATATAACTACATTTATCTAAGAAATACATACAATGTTTTATAATTCAGTCTACATCTACAGAATTACTTATAAATAGTTTTATACAAAATGACAGGCCGTTTTGGCGCTAAATTACTATACCTCCTGAATACAATTTACTTCATTGTAGTTATCCAACTCATCATATATCTCTTCCATATCGAAATAAGTGTTATTAAACTTTATTAATATGTGTAGAACAAATTTAGCACGATTAACTCAATAGATAAAAGGATATAGCTAAAAACCACTCGGTTCAATAGCTTGACTTGAAAACTTGAAGTCAAATTGACAAATTCGGTATCGAACTATCGAATTCGAATTGACGTTGCCTAGAATAGAACTGTCAGATCTATTTCTACTTTCTGCTCTAACCATTGTAACTACAGAGTAGGAATAAAATCTGTCTCCACTGTAATTTCTGTGGTTTTGTATTCAAATCGGCATGCCGCATGATTAACAATTTGAATACAACAATGTTAGTAAGGAAAAATTAAAATATGAATAGATATTTTGTATATGAATGAATAGCGATATTAATATAATATTACTAATTGCGTGTGAAACTACATCAAATATTCTTCATAGAAGACTCTACCATTGGTTTCAGTTTGGATTGGTATTGCAACTATTCGATAAAATAGAAAGTTCTAACAACTTTATAGCAGGTAAGTAGTCGATTTTTATTACGGCTTACCCGTACTCTACTCATGATTTCTTTAATTTATAAAGAAAGCTGTTCATGAGAAAATTGGTCTGAGTAAAACATCGTCATATTATAAATAGATAAATACTGGTAAAAATTAAGAATGATAAATGCACTAACTATTTCATATGTACTATGTTAATATTATATTAAACTCTTATTTTTATTTATATGAAATTTCATCAATATCGGTCGAGTCGTTTGAGCGTAAAGAGGTGACAAACATACAAACACACTTACAAACTTTTCTTCGCCTTTATAAATATAAATATAATAAAGGCAAAATATAAATATTAGTATGAATGTGTGGTTTTTAGCTCATATTATTACATCTAGTATCGTTACTAAATATGTTACGTTTCTCCGGTATACGGTACGATATGTATCAGCCGCAATACGTCCACTGAAAGTTTAATTAGGAGGAATTATTAGTAATACGTGTATAGTGCAAAATTAAATTTTTATTTATTTATTAGGAATATCACGGAAATATATTATTTCATTCTTAACATTATGCATAAGATTGTTAGGAACTTTAAATTAAAATAATTATACACGTTCATGTCTTCTTTTTATGGTTAAAAGTATAACGGCTTTGCTATAAATACAATTTGGTGAATGGGTGACTTTATGTTTAGAGATATTTACAATTTATGAACGAATGTAAAGAGAGCGATGTCGCTCCTTCTGCAGCGGCCCGGCCACGGCCGCCCGACCCTGCCCGACCCACCGTACCCTTCACCCCCTCACGCCTATGTTGGATGAAATGAAATCGTTCGTTCGGTCCGCAGTCGTTCGTTGTTGCGTTTTGCTTCGCCGTCTGGCGCCTTGTTCGCTCGCGGAGGACGTAACGTTACTGTTGTGTTTATAATAAATGGCTTTCATCTGTTTATAATAAATTAAGTTTATTAAGAGTCGTAGTAACTAGTGAAAGTAACTATGTCGGTGTTCATAAACTTGACTTAAACGATTTACATATATAAGTGCAACAGGCGATTGTAAGTCGCAAAGGGTTCGTGTAAACAGAGAACGTTGTAATTACAATATGCCTACAGACTCGGAATGCGAATGCGACCTGGTGTCGAAGGAGTGGTTGTTGGCCAAGTTGCGCTCCGACGAGAGGGATACTGTTCTGATAGACTGTCGCGGTTCGAACGAGTATTCAATAGCTCACATCCGTTCCGCAGTGAATTTCTCAATACCCAGTATAATGCTGCGACGGTTGGCAGCAGGAAAGATCGAGCTCGTGTCTACAGTGCAGTGTAAAGAGCTAAAGGCGAGGATTTCGCACTGCCGTACTCGGGGCATATTCGTGTTGTACGGTGACGGAGTTCCTCGGGACCCGGACTCAGTTCATGGAATCCTGCTGCGAAGGCTAAAGCAAGATGGCGTGCAGGTCGTCTGCCTTGAAGGTAATAGTAACACCATGTATCACTTTAATTACATTAGATTACTATATTTGATAACCACTGCACAAGTGCATACTATAAAGTAAGTGCAGCATCAGCCTTTCCATGCATCAGAATGGAACTGCCAAAACCGTATACTGGCTTGACCTGATAGTATACTCAGATTTGTGCATAAACTGTAGTGTATATTAGACCAGTATGCATGTACTTGTATCTGTTGCATCCATATGTTTTTACCACACCATTTCAGAACTAATCATTAGAATTAGACTCTTGAAGATAGGCCTCACCAGACATGATTCATTTTAAGTAAATATATTAGTCTGGTTTTAAGGTTCAGAATAAGGTTTAAGTCGTGAACTCATGATACTGAAAACATAAATAAGTACTTCGAAGACATAAGTTTAACAAACTGAACACTTATCCCTTTGCCTTTAATAACATTATATGCTTGTTTGCTACTAATTGATTCTAGGTGTCTGCAAAAGTCCTGGGTTATTATATTCAATTGCAATTTCATGATATATGTTCAATACAAGTTAACTGTTAAGGATACTTATCCACTCCATAATATAAAATCTCCTGGCATTTGTCAGAGTAATAAAATGTGTACTTATTTAAATCTATAACTTTGTATAACATTAAACAATAAAACAAATTATTAAACTATAATATGATATACTAAAGTGAACCTAATTCCTAATCAACATAATTTTAAAGACTGGAAACAAATATTTCTACTACAGACTCTAGATTTGTGGCTGGTTGATGGCAATAGACTCCCTCTATTACATTGGGACCCATAACAAAACTGGCAAAATGTGGGTGTACTATACACAAAATACAGGCATGATGTTATGTACCATGACATATATACTAAAACTAATTTTCTAGGAGGTAGTTTATTTTATGTAAACTGTGGAATAAATTTTTTATCTCCACTAGTGCTATTAGTTGCCATATTTACATATTTACCAGATTATTACATACAGACAAAATAGGTTCAATGTGTTATACAATAATAAAATCGAATATAACTTTTAGTTTTATTATTTAAACTATAAATCATATAATTTGACATAAATATGAACATCTTTAAAACTTTGGAACTCATAAGTTATTTATTTGTAAGCAATTGTATCAAATAATGTTTTATTTAGAATTAAAACAGTTTTTCATGCTAATAAGACCACAAACAACACAGTTATGATGATTTAAAGAAGATATATAAAAAACAACATATCTCCGTCACCATGACTCTTAGGACATAGGGTCTACAAAACTAGCACATGATCAAATCATTCCCCAAATAATGTTTTTGTTCATGCACCAAACATCATGTATATATTATGGTGTTGTGTAGAGATTCACTGATCAGTGGTATTTGCCCAGGTTGTGCTGGCAGAGGGCACATAATTAGAGAGACTTTCTACACCCCTTTGCATGTTATAATGGAATTTATACTCTCCAGTTTTGTTTTAACTGTTCTGCAAGTCTTTTAATAGGCTATGGGCATATACACCTACATGTTTTTCAGTCCCATAATAGGTACTTATGCATATTATGGGACTGTAAGTAAAAGATTAAAGAAATTACAGGTTTAAACACTCCTTCATATCTCAACAAGTTTAATCTCTTGCATGTAGGAGGCCATTTTTAACTATTTTTCTGTGTACATTAATTATTAGAAAAAACATACCCATGCATAAAACAATACAAATTCAGTGTACAACATTCATTAATCACTTAGTCAATAGGTCAGTACATATTCTTGATTAATATTTGATAACATAAGTGATGTTTTATCCTCCACCTTTCCATGTCTTATTCATTCTGTTTAACATTACAATATCTCATTTGTGTAATTAAAGTGTCATTAAAAACTGCAATAAGAATAGACGTAGTTCTAACAGTAGTAAAATATCAAATAACTAGTTATGGGTTATTCTCATGACTGTATTCATTCAGTAAATCATTGCCTAACTTAGTGGTACACACGTAATACCGGTTGCCACGCCGAGCAACCGTTTCATAACATTCATTGACAAAAACTTCTTGCTATCTGTCTATATAGTATGTAGTTCGAAAGCGACGTACCGGATTATGAAATGGTCTTCATGGCGCCGAAGATATCAGTTTTTTTATTACCAAATGTAGAGGTTTTTACGCACATTTACTTAACGTGAAGGCTTATGCTAATAAAATTTAACACTAACACAAAAACTTGTTAGTTAACGTAATTTATATTATGTGAACAGAAAAAGAACGACTCTGTTCCGCATAAGTTAAAATTTATTGTATAGACTTGTTCGCAAATGAGGACTAGTTCTGTAAAACCGGTAGTTATTGCTATTGGATTCGACGAAACGTCTTTGAACTGCTTTAGTTTTAATATGTGTGAGGGGCGTAAGAGGCATGCCGGAGGTCGCAAGTCGAGGCATCCGCTACTCCAAACGTGGGAGAGGAAGTCGACTACTTATTGTGCTCCTCAATGCGAGACGATAGATTATAATCGCCGCACAGTCTCAAATGTGCTTGTTTGTATACTCTATGTTATTTTCTGGACTGTTAAATTAATCAATTTAAAGTAAGTAGGTATTGTTTAAGTGTGTAATTTTAAATAGTGTAAGAATCTTTTGTTTACTTTGTTGATATCAAGTGCTTACTCTTTATGAAAAAAGTATGATTTAGTTTTATGTCATATTAGAAGTACTGTAATAATAACAGCATGTGTAATTTTGCAAAGGTGTAGCTGTGAATCTTTTTCGCGTATTACATAAAGCTGGTTGGCAACTTGACGCCAGTATTTTACTTAACGTGGATCACGCGATAAATACAGCTTTTTGTACATCCTCACAGTTATTATGAATTATTCCTAATAGGGTGGCTCGAGATGTTTTGCTTTATCAGCTGGCTGTAATGTACACCGACATTTCACTGAACACCATTCTTTTTTGGGACAAGCCCACTACTCGTGCCCATCACTGTAACTCCTGTAAGCCAGGATCTACAATGATAACCATTGAGAACCATCGAGACATTGAAGCTCAAGGCGTCCCAGAGAAATGACTCTTCTGTCTTGGAACCCGCAACGAAATGACTCATAAAAGAATATATAGGAACTGATCGCCATGTAACATGGCACTAATTGAGAGGCGAGAATGGCCCTTGTTATAGTCATAGGTGAGGTGACGAATCGAAGGTATAGAATAAAAAAATAATTTACAAAATCGGATAAAATAAAGTATAGATCTTAATAAGTAGAAGACCTATCTTTCACACTGATTAGGAAAGTTTTATTAAAAAGAACAAATTTGACATTTATTTGATTAAGCATCTTTATGGGTAGCAAAATTGGTGTAACAGAAAAATGTAATGTTTTTAATATTAAAATACTACATTGTCCTGCAAGTCCACATTAACGAAACTAATACCAATCGATTGTTACAAGCTCTCAGCTAATCTTTGTTTTTTATAATTCTTAATTTATGTAAGAACTCTAAAACTTTAACTGTGAAGTGATTATAATAAATTAACAGATATAAACTAGATGATCAAACGAACCGGATGAGTTGAGCTACTGCTTCGGTCTTCGTCCGACGGAAGAACGCCGCAATTTTATTAATAAGTTCCCGTTTTACTTACGTCCTGCCAATTTCAACTGAATACACATTGTGTACGAAAGAAAATAAGTAAAAAAATGGTTCAACGACGGATCTATTTTATTTTTACCAAATGTCACGTACGCCTTAAGTAAATCTTATTACAACCATTAATACAATATACCTATATCTTATCACCAGGAAGTAAATTAATAATTTAATCAGTATTGTATATAATTATATTCCATTGATCTATATTGGACAGTGAATTGCCCGTTTGAAGTGTCTAAGAACGTATGCTCGACCGTAAAATAAACGGCACGTGTTGCAAACAACAGGATGTTGTGAGCTCTGCTTTGAATGTAAACTCTTTGGGGCTTAACATTATAATCGTAGAGGAAATCGTGTGCATCTGGCCAGAGTGGATGGCCTGCGCGAATATTATATGGCTTATAGAGGAAAACCAAATGGGAAAGGGAAGTGGGTTCTCGTAAAAATGAATCGTGCTGGAATATTAACTTATCCGTATGGGAACAATTACGTTTGCTTTGTGTTGTTTGAGTTTCTCAGGTCGTATTAAATATAGTCTCGTTATAACAAACCTGTTTTGATGTCTTGATAAACGAATGGACACTATATTAATGAATAGGATATCATTGATAAATCTATAGCGTAAAACAGTGAATGGAGCGCAGTGTGTATAAACAAGTACATTGGAAGGCGTGACATTGGCATTGACAGTTTTTATGTGCTGATGTAATGTCCAATCCGTGGATTACTATTTTGTGCTGTATATTGTATTCTGATTTTATTTATGTCTGGTTTCGCTACAGTGACTTTAGATAAAAAAATGTAACTTGTTACGCCATAAAAGCACGTAAAGGTCGCCAATTTGTTTGCATTCGTGTTCATTTAAATACAAATCCAAAGTATATATTATTATATTGGACGTGTAGTCGGGTGCAGTGCATGTAGCTCTGTGATAGGTACCTATATGGTATACTGATACGATTATCAGGAACATTATCTGGCGGCCATCCGACGACGGCGCCACACTCATTATCGGATGGAAATCGAGCCGACAGTCAATTAGCGCAACTTATACCTACTGACAAATTTATAATATTTATTACGTAGGTACATAACTAGATCCACAAGCAGGAAATTAAAATGATCTCATGAATACTTACGGAGTAGTTTACGGTTTTAGTTTTATTTTTGTTAACTTCCTGTCCTATTGACAATTAATTGGGATGTGATCATGCATCACGATTATTTATTTGTTATTAACCTTTCTATTACAAATTCTTAATTGAATTTAGATGGTAGGTGTTATATTACATAATTTCATTTTATAAAATTCCAAATATAGTTCGAACTAAACACGCGTGGGCTTTGTTAGGTTGATTGCCATAGTACAGGATAAATGTTTTATAAGTACAACGAAATAATCTATTTTCGTGATTACGCCTTGAAATCCAAAACTCCCATCCAGACGATTCTAAGAAACTGTATCAAATCGTATGGAGTGACGTCAAACTGCTACATTCCCAGAACCTGCCCGAACGTTATTATTTATTTATTACCATGTTATATCTTCATTGTTTTCTTAACACGAAACTTTTAAATTAACCATTAATAAAGATTGTATGCAGACTATGCAGCGCAGGAAACATAGGTCTTTGTTTGTTTCCTAGGAAGTGCTGCTGCGTTCCTGGGAAACAAATAAATATTATATAGGCCTGTTACCTGCGCTGCAAGCTGTTTATCGTTTAGTTTGAGTACAGAGCCAAAAGGTTAAAATGTTTGAATAATTGATTTAACAAGACTTGATGCCGCGTTCGATGTGAATGGATTTAATTGACCCAACTTGAAAACAGTCAATAGAGGCCGATGTGCAATCATATTTATTGTCGCCCACCAACCTTAGTAAATTGGTTCAAATTGTTCCAACAGGCTTGATTAAAGTCTATTTAAAGATGTCACATATTGTTAACGACGATATACCTACTTTCGCTTTTACAACATGTTTTGGTTTGATGCAAATATAAAGTAAAGGTTATTTCTCATACTGCCCAAGATAAAGAGGAGAAAATAATACCCGCCACCCACACAACCCCACTATAGAGGCTTGCTGACGTAATAACGTTATATTTTATACGATCCTATTATGATTATATTAGATTGTTAACGAATTAAAATTAGAGCTGTTGAAACTTTGAAGTAATAAGACAACGACACGTGTATATTAGTGCTATTATACTTAGTATAACGAAGTGAACAGTCCACAAGTCTGCATAATGATGTATTGGGTGGTTTAAATCGCACAAGGTTGTTGATAAACGTAGCTGGAAGGACGCGGGCCGCGCGCCGGGCCAAGGCCTCCCGGCACCTGCCTCCCACGCCACCGCCTCCCCGCGTGCCGACACCATGCATACTCCTAATAGCCGATGCGTATGTTTTCATACTACTTTATACATCATTATTTGCATGTGTTTTTTTCTTCCTCAAGGTCTCCGGCCTTGTAAAATTGTAATCGGTTCAAATTACGTTGAAATTTCATTTTGTAGTAAAGACTGTTCGGCAAATGGTGGGCGGTCAAGAGTGGGTGCTAAATGTGTGCGAAGCGATCACGTTCGTATTGTGTGGGTGTAGCGGGCTGAAGGATTGGATTTACGCGGTGAGGGGCGAATTTTATGGAGTCCTTGCTACCGAGGACGCGCGTGGAAAGTGGGGGGGGGAGTCAGACGTGGAGGAGGGTACGACGGGTTCATTGAGTGCGGCGGATGAATGGGCCGCTATGAGTCACCGGATCGATGCCGCCGCCGCCGCCTGCCCCACCACCCGCCGCTCCCCGCGCCTGCCTGCCTGCGCGGCTGCGTGATGCCAGCCTGCCTGCTGGGCCTGCAACGAACCTAATAGCCCATTTATCGTGAAACTGTTAAAAAACGGCCACTTCTCATGTCACAACAATTTACAGTGCTAAATTGATTTTCTGTGCTTACAGGAACCAAATCATATTCCAAATAGAAACAATAATATTATGATGTTACCACTTGACATGTTACATTTCGATTAACCATTGACTATTTGATAAAACAGGTTTACTGTTTTATTTAAAATAGTACCTAGTCAATATTTGACCGTAATTATTATATGTAATTAGCTTTCTGCACTTCTTTTTCATATAAACTTCAAATAAATTTCACAATCCCCCGTGTGCGAATAATCTCAAAAAGATATCCGTAATTTTTGCTTCATAATATTATATAGATTACTTATAAAAGTGTCAAGTTGAAGTACCGAACGATGTCGAAGTCAAATAGGCGACGTGAATATTGGATAAAGGTATCTCTTAAAGGAGTGTGACGGACATAATGGGAGCGATATTAGCATCACAATTGTAGTCTGAGTAGCGAATGACAGGAAGCGGCCGAACGCGACGGAAACGCTGCGTTGTCGCCGCTTTGACGCACCTGTCGCTAGATAAGAACACCCTGTAAGAAACTACTACTAGACTGCCTCGTTGGTCTAGTGGTCACTAAGCGCGACTGCTGACCACGAGGTCCAGGGTTCAAATCCCGGGTCGGGCAAAGTGTTACTGAGATTTTCCATTAGGTAATTCTCAGTGGCAGCACGGAGTCTGGATTTGTGCCCGGTTGATGGCAATAGGCTCGCCCCCTATTACATTGGGACCTAAAAACATAACTGGCGAAATGTGGGTGTACTATACGTGCACCTCTGCCTACCCCTTCGGGGAATACAGGCGTGATGTTATGTTATGTTTGTTTTTTTGTTTTTGTAAGAAACTATTAAAAATCATTCATGAGGTTACACCCTAGCACTACCATCACTGCCGCTGTCAAATGAAACGACATTCCCAAAAAAGTTAGTAGTAGTAAGTAAGTACCTACAGAGATATGTGCGAGAAAATATTGTAGATTAGTATAGTATCTGAAAATGATTATTTTTCATTATTCAAAAACTCAAGTCTTATCAGTGGAACAGTAGCTAATGCAGTTCTCCAATCTATCTTCTACACTACACTGTCTTCTTATAAAACCTCATGATGATGTAGGGAACCTCTTGGTCTCCGCCTTCCTCAAAACAAACAAACAAACTATCTCTTTATTATATTATTATTCATTATTTAATTATAGGTATAGAAGTATAGATAGTAAGAAACGACGAGGTAAACAATATTTTATGATTGTGATAATGATTTGTTTAATACTATCACCAACTATTTTAAATTATCTTTAATCTTTTTGATGTCCTTCACAGAGGTTAGTTGTACCTTGTATAATCGACGCCCGTTTACGAGTAGGGAGATGCGAAAAATAGGTGGATCCTAGAGTAGCGCGCTAGCGTAGGTACCTCGATTACATAACTGATACAACCGTCGACTGCATAATGAAAATCGAATTTTGTGCTAAGCTTCATACAAAATTACAGAAGACTAAAATATTTGTGCTCAATATTTTTAATAGGTAGTGTCCACGTGTATTTTATCGTTGTTTCTCGGAATAAAAGAAAGCCCTTTTAGGGTTAAATCAATCTTAATATCAAATCCCATTGCACTCGGTTCAGTGATTTTGTTATTAAGCACACAATGTATCTGAGATTCCGCGATGACATGATTGTATAGAAACGGAAAGTGACCATCGTGCTATTTGTCAACAGGTGACTTTGCGGAATTCCGGCGTGCGTACCCCGAGTGGTGCAGCGAGGCGGGAGCTCAGCACGTGCCACATCTGCCGCTCATGGGACTACGGTCAGTGATAATAATACACCTCGTCTTTGGTGCCATCAAATATGCTAAACATGTATTATGCTGAACTTATTAACGAGACATACTTCGCTTATGTACCTTGTACTTCCATTGTATGTTCAGCTTCGATCATTCGTCGAGCTAATTGGTCATTAATTTCATCTCATGCAATATTGAGCTAGCTTAAAAAATACAATATACTCGTAGACAACACAAGCAAGTCTGATTTCTATTTTCTCGACATCAAGGAGATAACTAAATTGACGCCGATATCACATCACTATGCCTGAGGTGTTTTAAACATGATTTTAGGGTCTTTTTTGCAATACTTAACCTTTATGTAATATTCAATTTCTAGAACGACGTTCAAACTCCATAAATAAATTAATTTTAACTATTTTACAAACGCGGACTCCCAAAGTATCAAAAGAACTTTTTACGGGATTCAAAATGTGGTGGTATGGTGCGTTTTTGCTTTATATTTTTTAATTTGTGCTATGCTAAGTAATGTGAATTTTTTAGTTAAATTGGATACGAAAAAATACACTCACATAAAGCTATCGGCGCGTCAATACATAGTAGATAGCACCTTAATGGACTTTGCATGTTTCGCTCACGTAGAGCGAGAAGTGGAGGGGCTTGTTCTCGGTCTTAAAGTAAGGATGTATCTGAAATTTTTACGTGTTTTGTATTTTCGTCTACCGGGAGTAATCTACTCGAAAACTTTACGAAAACATTTTTGCTTACCGGCTTTTGACTAACGCTATTATAACGTCAAAGAAAGGCTATATCATAATGTCTTTGGGGTTACTAAGATCACAGTTATAACTAACCTCGATTGTGTAATACAAGTATATCGAGGAAACCATTAGAGTTGTACTTCTGTTGAACTGGCCTCCCTCAGCTAATAATTGAGAGAACGAGGAAACGTATGCGTGGGAACACGATTTCATGCGCGTGAGAGGTTTTCCACTTCGACGGAAAAAGTTTGTCCGAACCGATTCCGGCACGACTGGATACGACGGACTTTCTCAATATGATGTTGTTGATGAGCTGATCCCGTGAGAAGTAATTGTACACTCGTTGGTACATGCTCTTTATTACACGTTACAACAGTATTTACTGGCTTCAGAAAGTAAAGTAATCATAATTGAAAGGATGTAGATGTGCAGAAAACTGTTATGCGTTAACTAAGAACAGGTAGCTCACTGAAGTAACATAATGTAGGTATTTCTGTTTTAAATATCATACAATTCAAGTTTGTATCATGCGTGAGTAACATACTTATGGAAGAACATTGAGTGATATAAAATAAAAACCGACTTCTCAGTATCGATGACGATGACGGAGGATGTTAGTCATAAAGTGCAAACACTGGTTCCTTCCTACCGCTCTTTGTTACTCAGCGATACGCTAAAATGTACATTGTACATAAATATAACAATAACATACCTAAGTGACTGATTGACTTATGATCGTGCATGGAACACATCTATGTCAAATATTCCATTCATGTAAATAAGTGATTTATTTACCTAGATGGAAACGTGTCTATTACTACAAGTGTGTTAATCACGTATACGTGTATCACACGCGCCGGCTAAAACCTAATATAATGCTTACTATTGTATGCATAACTGTGTATACTTCTGATTAAATAGCCGCGCTAAAATTAACCTTTATGACATTTACTTTTAAAGTGTTCCTGGGTTATCATCCCTGTGTAAAGTTAAGTTAAAGTTAGGAAGTACCTAACACAAAATCGATTATTTCAACAATTTAATTTACTTAAAGTTCTAGAGCAATACAAGTTGCGCCACACTGCTGCATTACAGACAGTCAAATAAAAACAGTTGGTTTATTAACTCATTCATTATTTCGAATGCTGGCGTCCGCGTCGCAGTCGTCATCGTGTACGCCCCGCGCTACCACCGCCACCGTCACCGTCACTGTAAGTGTGCAGTTACCTAAACACGTAATTGGCGTATTGCATTAGAAGCGGTGAAACCGAGCCTTGCGCTCAATGGAGTGCGCTCCATTCATGCAGCCCCCGCGCAGACGGTAGCGCGCCGTTCACTGCTCAGTTTTTCTTTGCGCAAATCACTTTAGGTAGGTATTCGGTACATAATGTTAATGAACCGCCGTAGTTGAATGGCGGCTGATTGTATGTAACGCGTGACATCACCATACAATCTATACTGTTGTTTTTTTTAGTCAAAAGGATTATGTATTTTATTTTTGCTATTAACAAAATAGAATAATAATATAAATGTATGTATTATTATGAACTAGAGAAGAAGTATTGTAGGTAATTCTAGTTTTTCTTTAAATTGCGTGATGAACGCATGAGGAACGTTAATGATTTTTCCACTATCTCAGCCTATAAATATAAATGCTGTAATAAAAACGACTACCTATATTTAGAGTTACACGAACTGTTTTCCTTTAACAGTGATTTGCAAGCATCCGTTTCTCTTAGCGTGGGTAGTTTGATTGCTGTCTTTCATGATATTACATAGGTACTTACATATAACGAACTATAAATAGTAACATTCAAATTAATAGTTTAAATGTACTGACGCGACGCCCACGCTGGCGCGCCACCACACCACCACCACTGTGCCGCGGTGTCGTGGGCCCTGCCACGCGCCAGTCGCCACCGGCTCGTGAGCACCCTGGATCATGAATACGCGCGTTCAGGGTGGCCCTTGACCCGACTTGCTCATTTCACTTATTATTACAGATATAACTTAAGCATTTTAATAACAATGTTATAATTATAACGTTCTGCCTACGTTTTTCAAAAACATTACGAAATTGATAATAATACAAGTTCGCCTACACATTCTATAAATAGATTTTTAGAAATGCCACGGCTCCTTTCATTTACATCATAATACAATGTTTTATTTTACTAACAAAATACAAGGTGACGTAGACTAGGCATCTGCTTTATCATAATTAAGGGCTGACGTCGATATTCTCATTATTATCAGATCTGCAAACTACGACTGTCCCACTACTGGGCTATATGCCTTTTCTCATATTTATAGAGAAGGAAGAGTTGTTTCATGTTTGTAAAGCTGATTCTGTATTTTGCGGCCTAGGTAAATAATATTATATTCTAGGCTTTTTCTCATTGTGTACCTAAAACGTAAGACGCCAAGCGTGGGAAAAGTAAGTTTTCTATTTGATAACACAATGGTCTATAAAATAGACTGCAATCTTCGATCACCGAGATGCATTGTTCTTGTGCTTGCTCGAATAAATACACATTACATGTTAAGATGTCAATGTATTAGAATGATGAAATCCATAGATCCTGGTTGACGTGACCGCAGCAGGTTATCGCTGACGTGACGTCACCGTTGGCTGACGTCAAGGTAATCCTCGCACCGCGTGAGTTCATTCACGAATTAATTCGTACACGGTCACGGTCGGTGACGGATTCGTTCTTACTTTACAATTGTAATTTTGTTCTTATAATATTTAAATCAATCAACACAGAGAAATCCTACTTTTTATTCTGCTAATATTATAAAAGCGTAATAGTCCATCACGCATAAAATACTGAATGGATTTTGATGAAATTTTACGCTCCGTATATGTATGTATAGCTTAAAAATTAGAATAACATATAGGACATTTTTAATTATTTACATAAGGATACATAAAATTGATTCTGTTGGATGCTGGTGACACCGCAGGCAACAGTTAATTCATTTACAAAGATTAAATATAATTAATTTATTAGTCATAAACAAAAAAAGATCATATTTATATTAAGTATGGTTAGATTACGTCAATAATATGACATTATCAATTTAAATATAGGTATTTAATATTTATGTGTTTATTTGTGAGTGTAAAAAGCGTGGTAGTGTATGGTGTATTTTTTTTCTATTTTTAATGCATAATAAACAAAAATACTAGCTTTCTGCAGTCATGCTCCAGAGTATAAACTTTTACTGTGCCATATTTCGTACTCATCTGTCCGCGTATGTTTCGTAAACATGTACATTGTATATATATGATATATGAATAAAGGACAATGCCAGAATGTGTGAAGTTATAATCTCTGGTCCTCCAATAGCCACGTGTGGGTGTGATACATCGTTGGATAGGTATTTTTGAGATAAACAAAGTTACTAGAGCGCTAGTTATATTCAGTCAAGTTTTAGATAGCAGAAATTACATGCAACACATAAGTTTGTATAATATAAAAGTTGTATTTAATTAACGATGAGAACAAAACCTATTGACATAAGTTCTTGAAATCTTAATAAATTAAAATAGTTAATTACGGCCGTGTGGCCGTACTATAATCTAGTACTTTAAAGGGCAGGCCGACAGAGCCTACGTATATAGAATGTTGTGTTAATTTTACTCGACATCACATGTAGTGCAGTGTAGGTGCTAGAGTGGTCTGCGACCTCGACACACTTGCTAAAATACAATACCAAAGCAACACTCGTCCACAACATGTAGGTACGTACGTATATAAACATACTTTATACAGATTAATAATGCGCAACTTATTTTACACCGTCATAACATAAACGAACGAAGCGACCCGCTCTGTCCGCCGGTACTCGGCTCGTTAAAACTGCTGCCAGGATGGGAACTAGCGAGCCCGCCATTAAAAAACCGTCCCTTACAGGCGGTCATTGGCAGCGGGTGGGTCGAGCCGCATTCCTGTGCGCCAGCGCACCGCACGCACTGCTACGCCCACACGCACCGGCTCGCCAGTGTGCACACAGTTAACCGGCCGACTGACGAAGGCCCCGGACTGTATCTCGTGCCTTCTGTTTTAGTTGTGTGCGTTATTCGGTCGGATCGTGGAGGCACCGGCCGCCATACGTATCGGAGTCGTTCATTAATAACACGGCCGACCGTGTCACGGCTTCCGGCGTCCGCCTCGCACACGCCGCCGCCATTCAAATTCGAATTGTATTCGCATGGAGCCGACACCGCCCGTCACTTACACAATGCACTTCTACAAGTAGCTAGTACGCGCATTTAAATGAGCAGCTCGCCTTCATTGTTTTAGCAGAGTGACATTCTCTGCGACGCGACGTGCGACGTTGCTTTACACCTGTGTGTCAGCTAGAGTTCACAATAAACACTTGCGTAACGGACGGGGCTCCGTTCACCCACATATAGGTAAAATCCGTGTAATAGTATCGTTAACATGATGAGATCGGGCGGAATGGCGTCGGCTGCGTGGGCGAGGCAGCTCCCCTGAATGGACGTGTCGGCTGGTGGTCGCCTACGCGCGGCCCACGCTCGAGCTCCGCACTACCTACTGTGGACCTACTAATGCCTAGTACTAGCTGCCCACTGGCTGCCGGCTGTAGATAATTATCTTGATGACCACTCACGCGACACTGATCTAATTTAGCTCATTCGCCTGTTTGACGCACAGTTTTCATTGAGGATTATTTGTTTTTTTGCTATTTTATGTTATGTACTGACGATGCTAAATTTAATTACTGATACTGTTGAATTAATAAATAATTATTATCTTCATATCACCTTACAAATCAGTACAATTGATAATATAATTTAAGTGCCTAGCAGGTACTCAGGTACCTACTTGTATCAATTTTATCAATGAAGTCTTTGTTGGCTGTTATTCGCGGTAATTTTTTTTGTCAATAAATATTGTTAATTAGTAGCGTTACAAGATAATATTTTCTTCAAAATAAAAATGAATTATTATAGTCAGTTTTTTATTCTGTTGGAGTAATAAATCATATACAGTGTGCCTACTATAATATTTTGTAGTGGCCCTGGCAAGAAAGCCTAGTATAATGTAAACAGCATAGTCATTCATTTTATTCAGAAGCTTATTTTCTAGTTTTAGTTTAAGCTAAACAATATTATAAATAAAATTTAGGTTAATTTGTGACTTTCCGGGATTAAAGTAGCCATGTCTGCCCTGAGAGTCCATTCTAAACATGAATTGAAAAAAACTTTTTAAAATCGCATAAATATTATGTAATGCTATATTATTCGACAAGTATACCAGAGGAACAACATGGTACGTTTAAAAAACTGGCCGCATAGCCCACATTCCACAAACGAGGTCCATCTAAACGTAAAAACGGCATTGTTTTGGCGACAGGATGCCGCACATTCCTTCTGGATAGAACAAAAAATATGCTGATTGGTTTCTTGCTATGGTTACTTTTATATTATACTTACCTAAAAAATAAAAGAAGTTATTTAACCCTAGTAAGATAATCATATAGTACATCTCGATAATATGATTAATGTGCGTAATGCGCATCCATATTTCGACTTTCATTACAGCCGTTTTTAGTCAATGTTGACAAAAAGATAATATTAATACGTATAAAAAATACCAAGATATACCTAATCAGATGAAAAAAATTGATTAAAATTATTGTATTATTATGCATTTAGGTTCCTTTTCAAAAGTAACTTAAAAGATAATGATGCGTCATTTTGACTCATATGGTTGTAATTTTTCGAAATTGGCAAACCGCAGTGTTGTGTTCGCCTCACGGTAGTGACGACCGAGTTATTCAAAACGCATAGCGACGGATTCACACTATTTACAACGAGACCAATATTTCGTATCCTCATTTTAAAAACTCCGTGCTGTGTATATCCTGTGTACTATGAAATCTACATAAATACAATAACCTATATGATCTAGGAAGTATTTAAATATCGTGCACTAAATGTAAAAATTGCGCGGAGTCTCTTATATTATACATATAAGTACCACAATACATTAGATTTGTATTGACCTTCAAACGTGACGAAATGTAGTCTCGCGAAACAGAAATTGAAGGACAAGTATTTCTTTATAAGGCAGTACCGGCGCTGCTCGGAAAATTTGGCTTGGTGGCGTGTAGGTTTGAAGTTATTAAGATCTCGGTGTACGAGGTGACAGCCTGCGTTCGCCTAATTTGATTGCTTTCAAAACAGCAAACTGAATGGCGGCGAGACGATTCAGAAGGCGAATTTGGAAAAGTGTCGCGTGGGTGGAGACGCGTTGGAGCCGAGGGCGCGGGGCGAAGGCGGAGGGGCGGTGAGCGGGGGGAGGGGGTGAGAGTAAGGACGCGGCGCTGCGTGGGCGGCCATTGAGCCGCGGGGGCAGGTGAATGGTGAACCCCGGGAGCCTCCTCCCCCATTGAGCAGGCCCGCGATCGATAGCCCGCCCTGCGCCGCCCGGAGCCCACACATACAGCAGAACACCCGCTCGGATGCGCCACCACCGCGCCGTTCCAACACATAGCTATATGGCAGGCCTGAAGGCCGACACCAGGTACTCTCACCGAAGAGTAATGAAACTAATTAATGCCATTAACACATGGTGTTATAATTTCTTCCATGGTGGTACGGCAGTACAGGGTTATCTTTTACACAAATTAATGTTTGTTTTTTTTTTGTAATCATAATTATTATATTAATTGTCTTTTATTTTATAATTTAATTTTCTGCTCAATATTCTAAATACGTTACGAGAAATACCGGATACGATTTCTGTAGCTTCTAAATTGAATTGTAATTCGGTAGTAAGTAAACTAATACATAAACTGTTCCCGATGTCTGTAGGTCCTTCAGATCCTCACAAGGTTCGTTACAAGCGAAGTTAATTATGTTTTCATGTTTGCTTCTCTCGAACTTTGTCACCCGTCGTGGGGTGGGCCGTGGGTGCTATAGCAGACATGAATCTCAGGCACGCCATCAATGAATATCGGTACTAATGTACTTATCCCGTAACTTTGTTATAACTTATAGGTTTATAGGCTTTAGTTTCGCTAAATACTTTGTTTATTCTTTGTTATTAGCTGTAAGTTTTCCTAATAAAATAAAATAGGTACCTACAACTACATGCTAAGTAAGTCCATTTCGTCGGTAATGTAGAAATTAAGAAACCTCAATATAGAATTGGAGTTAGTCTGTAAGGACTTTAAAAGAGACCTTGACCCCTGAGTTTGTTTCGGTATTTCTTCTCAGAGGTAGTCA
This sequence comes from Abrostola triplasia, assembly GCA_946251915.1. Taxonomy (NCBI): domain Eukaryota; kingdom Metazoa; phylum Arthropoda; class Insecta; order Lepidoptera; family Noctuidae; genus Abrostola; species Abrostola triplasia. The sequence continues at coordinate 4,023,377 of OX276425.1, forward strand.
GTTAGGAAATGCCGATGCCATCTAGTTTTAAAAAAGAAGACGTGTAAAAGTGTTTTTTTAAAACCTATTTGCAGAAATAAAATCATTTATCATTTATTAAGGATATTGTTAGGAATAAATAAATGCTGTGTTGCTCGAGTCTATATTATTTCAAAGTTTCTTAATATAAAAAATCCTAAATAACCATTATTATGCAGAAGTAACTAACTACCATAATTTTGATTGTACAAGTCTGCAAGTGTACAATTGTAAAAATGTTACTGGGTTTTTCCATTAGGTAATTCTTAGTAGCAGCACGGAGTCTGGATTTGTGCCCGGTTGATGGCAATAGGCTCGCCCCGTATTACATTGGGACCTAAAAACATAACTGGCGAAATGTGGGTTCACTGTATGTGCACCTCTGCCTACCCCTTTGGGGAATACAGGCGTGATGTTATGTTATGTTATGTACAAGTCTGCATAATTATATAGGTATCAACACTTAACAAATCTCTTTTTCATATTAAATTCAGTAAAAAATCATGATTTAAAACACACTTGAGATTGATGTAACTCCAACTGTTTCAGGTCTCTCCGTATCTCCGGTTCGGGTTGCGAGGAGGCGTTGTCTTCGGGGTCGTCGTCGGAGTGCGAGGATGCGCACGCGCACGTTCCCCAGGAGTTCCCCATCGAGATCCTGCCTAACCTGTATCTCGGAAACTCGACCAATAGCGAGGACTGCGACGCGCTCGCCAGGCACAATATTAAAGTAATTAAACAATTACCTATGTAATTAATTACTATAATTTAATTAGTCCAACTTTGACTTAACTGTGTTTGAGTGACCAATAGGTATACAGTTTTTTTCTGTTACTGTTACCTACATACGTTTTCTTTCCGACTTTATGATATCTATTTTCATATATATGGGAATCTGCCTATTGTTCGTTGAGGTAGGTAAGTTTGATCGTGATATTAAGATCCTTTAGCAGTAGATGTTTACAGACGGATATTATGATAACTAGGGTAATGTTGTCACTACGCGGAGTAAGAAAAGGTAAAGGTAAGTTGGACAGGTGACGCTATGTCATGTGTAGTACGCCGACTTTGTAGTTTCAATTTTATGTGATTTTTAATGTGATCCTAATCAGAATATCAAGTAATAATGTGAATTGTTTGGGTTTCAGTATGTGCTGAACGTGACTCCAGACCTGCCTAATACTTTTGAAGCGGAGGGTTGCGGCATCAACTACCTGAAGATACCTATCGCCGACCACTGGAGTCAGAACCTCGCCGTACACTTTCCACAGGCTATAAGATTTATCGGTAACAGCACTCAATAATATCATCAGTCTCGACGATACGGCTATGACTGCCTCGTTGGTCTAGTGGTTGCTAAGGGCGACTGCTGAGCACGAGGTCCTGGGTTCGATTCCCGGGTCGGGCAAAGTGTTACTGGGATTTTCCATTAGGTAATTTGTAGTAGCAGCACGGAGTTCGGATTTGTGCCCGGTTGGTTGCAATAGGCTCGCCCCCTATTACATTAGGACCTAATAACAACTGGCGAAATGTGGTTGTACCATATGTGCTGCCTACCCCTTCGGGTAATACAGACGTGATGTTAAGTAATGTCGACGATAAGTCCATAGTGGACGGCTCGTGTCGTGGTGGTAGGAGTTAACCAGTTGGTGTCCACAGAGGAGGCCATGTCGGCGCGCTGCGGCGTGCTGGTGCACTGCGTGGCGGGCGTGTCGCGCTCCGTGACGGTGACGCTGGCCTACCTCATGCAGCGGCACCGCCTGTGCCTGCGCGACGCCTTCGAGCTGGTGCGCTCGCGCAAGACCGACATCGCGCCCAACTTCCACTTCATGCGGCAGCTGCACTCGTTCGAGCGCGACCTGGGCCTGCACGAGCACAGCGCCAGCCTGAGTAAGGTCCGCAGCGTCCCGAGCGCGCGCGTCCGCGGGGCGCGGGCGCGCGCTACAGCCTCGTGTTGCAGGTGCTGGAGCAGCTGGGCGTGCGTGAGGCGGCGCCGGACTCGGGCGTGCCGGGCGCCGGCGCGGCGCGCGAGGCGGGCGCGCGCGCGGTTGCCGCTCCGTGCGGCTGCGCGCCGCCGGCCGGCGTGTCGCCCGACTCCGGCATCGAGTTCGACCGCTGGAGCGCGGCGCGCGATACGCCCCAATGACAGTTCTTCACGCCGGCGCAGCAGCGGCAGCCGCCCACGTGAGCCCCGCGAGCCCCGTGAACCCCGCGGGCCTCGTCCGCGTCCTACCTTGTTTGATAGCACGTTTCGTAAACATGTATAACCGTTCGAGCACGCTGCGAACTCTCTCCCCGTCGTTAGCGACAGACGTAGGTACGTTAGAGGAGCGGCCGGCGCTCTGCCGGGTGTGGTTTCATTTTTTAGGTGTAAGTGAGTCGGATTATTGTATAAAATATACTTTATACATATTTGTTAAGTCAATTTTATAAGTTCGACATATACCTATATGGATGTACGACTTGAGATGCATTCCCGAGTAATCTTCCGTTAAGTTGTGCGTTTTATGTCTGGGAAGACTAGTTAGTGCGCGCAGTATAATGTATTACCTACTTTAATTGGTTCTAAAAATGAATCGTTACATACGTTGTGTTGTCCACAAATGTTTTAACTTTTAACCTCTGTGAGGGTTATGGTGCGGCTGCGCCTGCGACTGCGCGTCTTCGTCGCCGCCGCATTCAATCCAAAATAATACTTAATACAGTAACATTGTATTATTTGCTAAGATTGGATTTTAATTGTTCCATTCATATTTTTACATTAAATTAAGTCCATTTCTTTTTTAGAAAATTGTAATAACACTTGGGCTTCTGATAATTCTTCCATTGTTGTTGATATATGTATATTGTATTTGTATGAGAGTGAGTGCGCGAACGTGCGTGTGATATTATTGTATAGTCGTAACTATTGGTCGTATAAATACTATATTTTCATTATTGAACGCCACTGACCACTGCTGGCCCGGTCTACTGGGGCTGTGCGGCTCGGGAACACGAGTGTCGCTCATGTTTTACGCAATTGTATGTTGAAATAAATATTTTATACGATAGTAATAGAGAATTAATGAACAATTTCAATTTATTTTTGTATTGGTTTACTACAATCTGTCTAGACTCGAATAGCAGCAGAACAAGGCAGTAACAATATTCTATGTTAATGGTCAGTAGTAACAGTATGTGTGGTAACTATTTATGTAAATTCACACCTACTACGTAACTGTTTGATTGGTACGCTCTTGATATGACTATTTTTATATGGATTATAATAAACAGTGCATGTACTCTAACTAGATAGATGCATATCGAATATATTTATTATTATTACAATATTTGATGCAGTTAAAACTGAACTAGCTGCAAACACTGGTAATAAATTATGATGACTTCCTGGATTATGAATAAAAACCCATCTGGCTGGAGGCCTTTTATTAGGTCTCGCCAAACGACCGGTTAAGCAGTAAGAGCTCCTTCAGAGCTAACTGAGAGATAAGTTCGAAAAAAAAAATTGGTGTAATACGTGGTAGGTCAACAGTCGCTGAAATGTAACACATAGGTTGCCAGTACATAGGTGCCACGATCAGTACATTGTACACTGCTATTTCGTAGTTCCCTCACTAGTGTGGGTCGTGAATCGACTCTCTTTCAGTTGTATTGAAAACTAGAAGATTAACAACGGGGAGAACGTCTTTACATAAAACTGAAAGAACTTATGTGAAGACGTCCTTTATCATTAGCAGGTATACATATACCAGTGTACCGAATTTGTTTAAAGCGGATTTGCTGTAAAAAGTCAGAAACAAAGTTCTATTTGTGAGGATAAACTGTGCCAAGCTCTATCACCATTATAGGTGCTATAATACGTATGATAATTTATAAACATTGGATGAAAGGTATATTGTGTGAATAAAATACGGGCAAACTTTCGTTTACAGGTGATAAAGTTGAGACTATTCACGTAAACCATAATACAAATTAATAGTATAACATAAAAAGGGAAACCATCACTTCATGATACCACGATTGATGCTTTGTCAAACCATTCCACTTTAACAAGCTCAATTTGCGTCAGTATCGCCCTGTTTTGAAATCAGACGATTTGGTTGTCCAAAAACGTGTCAATGTAAAATTGTTTGACAAATTCTGATTGGCGGATGTGGTGCGCTTAAACTTTGATTGGAGATATGCAAGAAGCTTATGTTTGTTAGTTGTTTCATTGCTTATTGAGTACTAGCATAAATCCGCGATTTGATACTGAAGTACTTATCTATATAATTTAAAAATTGGTAATTAGAATTTATTTTAAACGGTAACCACGAAATTAATACGTGCAGAAGGTTGCCTCTCTGTATCAGTATATATCGATATTGGGTGTGCTTATACACGCATAGACTCGTACACACGGATAAAGGCCTACTTCAGCGCTACGCCTGACACGATTAACTTTTTTTTGGTATTGTAGGTAACTACCTACAATACCAAAATTTTGTATGTGACTGTGGGACGTGGACTTTATAATCAATGAAACCAGCAAAAGCGTGCGTCCTGTACCTATTTAGTTAGTGTAAACAATGCTCTTATATTGAAAACATAATTATTATTATCTCTTTGTGTAGTAGTCTAATGGCTTGTTACATTTTTAAATCGTTGCACATATTTCGTATGCTGACCATAATATGGACATGTAAAGAAAAAAAAGGATTTACTTACGCTAGATATTAGGTCATAAATGTAATGTGAAGTAAACCAGTGTTTGTGAGCAAGTTCGCGCTTTAGCTGCAGTATACTGATCCTCCGCCTTGTAGTTGGGCAAACAGTCAACACGTGATATTTTAATTTGACTAAATCGATGTTTCCATTGGCATTTATTATATTATTAATTTACTGACTTGAACCTTAATTATATATTATTCTATATGTTACGTAGTTTCATGAGTTTTAATATTTAGTATGTAAATAAAAGGCAAGCTTTAATATTAAGTATATGTTAATTATGATTATGAGAATGTAGAAAAATTGTTACAATGTAAATTTGTTATAGATTAAGACTTAATTGAGATTCTGCTTCCTTAACATTGAATGCCAATTTATTAAGTAGGTTTGGATGCAAACCAAACTATTAGCGAACACATTAGTTACATAATTTTGTAACTTGGATGTTGAAATATATTATTTTTAGACTCTAAATCTTCCACATTGTAATAACTTTATAGTTATGTACCGACACTACAAAGTTTTAGCGAAGTTGTAATTTTAAGTCACATTCTAAATTAGTAACGTGGAAGATTATGCCAAAGTTCAACGTCATTTAAAATTATGTCACAGGAATATTAATATCCACCGTTACTAACAAAAACTTCGTTATTTAAGTTAACAAGTATAAGTTTAATCGTTTGGTACAAACCGCCTTTACATTCTGAATGTTTCTAATTGCACTATATATTGTAAAGTTTTATATTTCTAGGTATAACGTAATATTATATTTGTAGTGCACAAACTAATGTCTGGTCCATGTCGACGATGCCTAGGGTGGATCGATCTAGATGGAATCATAACCATAATTATGTATATAATATTGAAACACTTCTGTTATGATATGAAACTCATGTTAACTGATGATGTTGATAATGTTTTAGAAATCTTTTAGTGCTTTTTCCTAAAGGTACCTAAAGCCACAAGGCACACGTAATATTAACCTCAAAACAAATATAAACACTGTTAATCTATTAAAACTTTTATTTTATTTATTTTGCCTCCGTAGCGAAACGAAAACCCAGACAAAGTTGTATATACTTTATCACGGTTTCAATGTCGCTATATTTGTAATATATTACATAGGTACATTAAAGCTTCATTTGAACACGAGACATTTAGGGGCCCTTATTTACAGTCTGTTCAACGGATGATGATTTTAATACATTAGCAGCTGTAAACAGTTGATTGGCTAGTAATTCTATATAATACTTATTTACACTAACATTTTCTCAAAAATTCAAATTCTTTTCGAACTATCTTTCGTATTTTTGTTTTCTTAGTTCTTTTTGAAAAAATTATAAATGTTTTGTTAGACTTATTCAACTTTAATATAAAAAAAGACGTGTAGCCTGACTGGGGTACAAGACTACATCTATTTTCGACCGCTTTTCTCTAAAGCTGTTCTGTAGCTAATGCCGAGTTGCTGATAATTGTACCCTCCTAGATTTTTAATGGTAATTTAATTTTTGATATAGTCGATTACCATAAGTGATTTCGGAGATCCGTTTATGTACGGAATTAAATATGGTTCTTCTCACTTAATGATTTATTTTAAATGTTACGATTGTAAAGTAACCATATCATTCTGGTAGCTGCAGAATTTAAGTACTAAAAAGTACAGGTTTCCTAGAAAATAGGGTGGAATAGTGGTGGGAGAGTACCTGACATAAAAAGTGAGTGAATTTAAGGGAACTGCAATCGTGCATATTTAAGGCGTATTAAACGTTTATAAATGTTTCGTCAAAATAAAAATAAAACAAGAGACGTTGTTACTTTATTTATTTTCAAAAGAAGGAAGTACAGTAGCTACCATTTATAACAAGTTTCATTAGTTTCATAATAATTATTATTCGAAATATGTTACTTAAATATTCATAATGATATCTATGTTGACGTTTCAAGCGTAATTATATACAGAATAGCATTTAAAACTCCTTTCTAAAATTAATCTCAATCTTTTTCTAATTGACTATCGTTGGGTGAATACTGGGAATCTACATAACTTAATTCCCAGGAACTAATCTAACTCTACCCTTCCAAGTAGGCCTCCCGTCGTGTGGACACGTCATCAAACAGTTGGTACCGTTTTATCGTCGAATAAACATTTACATATACAAACAGGTGTACAAAAACCTTAATATAATCACAAGGAGTTTACTACCTACATTATATACAGTAAAATGGTGCTATGAAATGTTAACCTCAATATGTAACGAATTACCTAGAGTTCTGAGACTGAACATGATGTAAAACCTTTTTAGTGATAAAAACTAATTGTTTATGCTGACTAATTGTGTTGTGACCAAGTTATAGGTATTTGCTATCTATCGGTCAGAGGTCTAAATATTAGTATTTGAGATGTTACTAATACTGATGGCTCATATTTATTTTATACTGTTTCCTGTTACACGATAAGGTCAGAAAACTTAACTTGACAAATCAATCAATCATAGCTAAGCTCATTTCAGATTAATATATTTGTTTTGGGAAACAAAATACATAACAAGTTTAAAGGTACCTAGTCAAGTACCAAAGTAGAATTGGCTGCCACTATAAAATTAAACCGTCATTTTACATGGTTTGCCACTAAAGCGCTTTTGGCACAGACACGTGCTTAATTTATTATTAGTATAATTATACTTCATAAATTGTATTTACAACAAAGCCTTCACATTATCTTATTGCTTTTAGTTAAAATTTAAATTGTAATAACAGGTCAAGTTTTGAAATATATATTAAAATAACAACCGCTATAGCGGTACACACATAATACATCCATGCTTGATAGGAATGCTTTATAACATACATAATATAATATAGAATAAAGAAGCTAATGTTCTTTGGAATGTAACGAAGATTCAAAGTTTTCTTTAATGATCCCTAATGAACATGAACTTAGCGGAGTAACAATACGACGGATATGTAAAAATTACTTTAAAGGTACACATAAAGGCACCCACCGATGTCGATTTCTATATTGGTCCTCCCTGATAATAAACTTTTATCATAATTAATCCGGCAGTAATCCATTATATAATACAATGGCACAATATTTTCGACTTTATTCGTACATTGGATGTGCCGCTGTTAATACTACAAATACCGAAATATTAATAAAATACATAATTCTTTTTGAACATTATAAACCAATTAATCCCTACATATAGATATGGTCTGATCGTAATGTAAAACTATATTAATATCATTGCACTAGCTGCTAAAGCGACACCTTGTAAACATCATTTAATAAAAATATACTAATTTATTGAAAAGAAAGCTCACTTAGATTCTATGTTTGACAATATTGAAATATAAAATTGGTGCTACGTTTCGTCGCAAGGCAATTCATGGACCTCGGTAGTCAGGCACGACATTATAAACAAGTCTCTCCCGGTGTAATCGAAATACATAACTTTGTATACATTTTCTACATCTATATAACGTGTGCAAGCGAAAATACTGTAGATATAATTCGTTGATCGTTAATATAATATCCAGTTTGTGTAGATAACACTTTTATTTTATGTAAATAAGCTGCCAAAAAGCTGAAAATATATGCTGTAATAATAAAAATCCGTTATTTTCGCTTACACAGTCAATATAATGAAATTTAAAATATGTTAATATACTTAATACTGTAATACAAAATGTAACGTATCGTTACAGATTTCTGATATATTATTATAAAATCTTTCTAAGGAGTTTTTCTGATTCTCTATCAGTACAAATATGTACACGCGAAATATACGTTTAGGTATAATGTATTACAAGTATAGTCATTATGCAGATTAATGTACCGCATCGATGTCTCGCTGCGCGCGCGATATTTTGACCTGCAAATAACATTTACTAATTTATTCAGGGTATGTGTTTGAACCCGAGCAAGTTTAAATAAATGTATAATTTCTAATTCAAATAAGAGTAAGGGCACATTCAAAGTAGTCGCTCGAAGCTGCGTTTAATTTGAAGGTGCCCTAAGACTATACGGATGAGGTACACTATGCAGTCGAAGTAGTACTAATTAATAATGTTAGTTTCTGACAAGCGACACTGGCCGGCATGTAGGCAGCGGGCGTCAGGGTCGCGCGGTTACCTTGTCCTTGGGCGTGGAGGCCTCGCCGGACTCGAGCGCGAACATCTTCATCTTCTCCTTGAAGGACAGCTGCTCGGGCACGGGCGCGCTCGGCGCTCGCGCCTGCTGCTCCGCCAGGCGGCGCGCGCGCGGGTCTCTGCCGTGCACAACAAACATGCTCGGTATCGGACTCCACTTTACATTCACAAGTCATGTGAGGGGGTGGGGCTTACCTGTACACCTCCTGCGCGCCTATGACGCCAGGTGTGTGGGCGGGGGCGGGCGCGCCGGTAGAAGACCGCGGGCTCGCCAACATGTTTTCTGCCTCTTCTAAGAAACGCTGTAACAACATTAGAATAGAATATTGTGGAGATTACAATTATCAAAAAAAAGTATATATATATGTTTACAATCATAACAGCCAGTAGTCACGAGTTCATTAGCTAATTATCCTAATGACATTCGCTAATAATAATCATCGAAAATGAGAATATAATTATAATAATAATTAATCATGCGAACTTTAAATATTTATGAGTGAGTACATACGTCAGGGTCTTCTCTAGCCGGTGGTGGGTCATGCTGGGGTTCACGTGGAGGTTCGCGTGGCCCCTCTCGCGGGGGTTCGCGCAGCTCGCGCGGGGGGTCACGCAGCTCACGAGGAGGGTCGCGCTGATCACGCGGTGGGTCGCGCTGATCACGCAGGGCTTCGCGCAGTTCACGCGGGGGTTCGTGCAGCGGCGGCGGAGAGCTGGCAGGCGCGGGCGGCGCGGCGCGTTCGTGGAACGACACGCGTTTGTCGCGCATACCACCCACAGGAGACCTGATCCAAATTGTATCCATGCACATTTTTCCTTATGCATCTGTTACGGCTATCCAGCCAATAAGTAAGATAGTAATGAACGTACTGCGGCGCCGGCTGCGCGTGGTGGTGCGCGGCGAGCGCGGGCGGCGCGTCGGGCGGCGCGCGCGGCGGGGACAGCGTGCGCGCGCGCTCGGCCATCACGGCGAACGACGAGCCGCGCGCGGGGGGCGGGGGGGCGCCGCCCGCACCGCCCGCACCGCCCGCTGCTCCGGGGACACTCATGCTGAGCGCACTCACGCCGGCACTCATTTCCGCCACCCTACTTTCTTCGTATGAAACCTGTCATTGTAAGTTTATTATTATGTCTTTGCAGTACAGTAAATATAGTTCACGTAAGATTTAATAGGTACTTTTAGAAATGTTATGAATGAACGAATTATTTATATATTTCAATTGAAGTAAAATCTCACCTGTTCCGTTGCGTAGCCGTTAGTGATCTCAGTGCGGGTGTTGGTTTTGAGGATAGACTTGGGTGGGTGCGGGGCGGGTGCGGGCGAGGCGGGCGGCGCCTCACTAGGAAGCTCTTCCGCCTCTTCAGAACCCTCCGCAGCGTTTCCTTCCTCCTGTTATTACAAGTCAAAAGTAAATATTTGTAAGTGCAGAAAGCTATTCTTGATTTTAAGGAAGTAAAATAATTTAAAAATATCTTCAATGATGTAGTGTAGTTGAGAAAATGGATCGTACCTGGTCGTGCTGTGTAGCTCTAAGTTCGAAGTCTCGCTCAAGCTGCAAGGCACGGAGCTGTTGATTTTGTACAGGTGTTCTCGCCGTTCCTAGTGATACCAACTGTGCAATAGTTGCATCTCTGTGAAAGTTATAATTCAGTTTTAACACTTCGGTTACTATAGAAAACTGTACCTTAATGAATACTTTTACAATAATTGAATTTTATCGTGCATTTGGTTTTATTTGCTCTATTGTTTATTATTATTTCCGCCATGGTCGTCCATTTCATTCATCCCGGTTCGAGCTACAGTAGTTCATGTGTCTTTATTTCAAGCTCGTCCCGCCATCTTCTTCCGAACCTACCACGACGCCTTTTGATATTGTGTGGCATCCACACCGAGGTGGATTTTGTCGACATATCATCTGACATGCGGGCGATGTGACCAAGATATGTCCTACATCAACGATTTATGTTTCGGAGCGCTCCATACGCTGTCAGTTAGCCTGACTAGAATGCTGCGCTCCATGACTCTGAGATTATGTTTTTTTAAAGTGTGTCCAGTAAAAGGCAGTGTATATGTAGTGTGTGCGTGTCGTACCGCCTGCCGCGGGCGGCCGCGCGGCGCGCCTCGTGCTGCCGCTCGCGCTCCTCGCGCTGCCACGGGTTGTGCGGCGGCAGCGCGCGCCCCCCGCCCCCCGCACCGACCCCCGACGGGTACACCGACACGGCCGGCGGCTCCAGCGCGCTAGCCACATATCGCTCTGAAACAAAACCACAATATGTTTTAATGATATAACGCAGTAGATTGCCGAGTATTTACCAGTCCTAAATCGAGCGTTGAAAATAAATACCATTAATGAATACTTAATAATATCTAATAGCCTTGTTTAACATTTATGTCGTCGAATCTTAATAAATCATAAATAATCATGTATCTTACCGTCTTCAGGCTGTACAGAGTTGAGTTGCGGCTGCGGATGTGAGTGCTGCAATTCTTCCAGGTCATTGTCTGTTCGCCTCGCACCCTATTATCATTTTAAAATTGTTTATCAGTAATGACGGGAAATAGAATTTTCGTTACTCTTGCGGATTTTTTATTTTTAAATTACCTGAGGTTTAGGAGCGACCGGTGGCTGAGACCTCTGTGGTGAAGGAGGGCCGGGTGGCATCCACTCGTACCTGCAATTGTATTAACTACTAAATGAAAAAAATTAATACAGATTACCTGTCCATATTTCAGCTAGAAACAACCCAAAGGTACTGAAGAAAGATTCTGCTGCTGGACTAGATTGCTGATAAATGTGACGATGGTAAATAATAATAATAATAATAACCCCTCTGGGCACATCGTTACCTCAACATGAGAATAACGTAACACCGGAGGGGACAGTAGTATAGCTTTACCAACCCTCGTGATAGAAATAAAAAATATATTACAAGGACTTGTACTAAAAGCACACAAACCGCAGGGCAGCTTGTGGCGAGCTGTTTGTGAGTGGCGACACAACGTGCCTGATACCCCAGAGAGTCGGTCAGGGACTCATCCCCGGTTTGCCCGATATGGGTAGCTGGAGTGGAAACCGAAGAGCGCCCGCAGGACTCTCAGCTCTTTCTTGCCTTAGTTGGCTGGTCAGAGAGGGGTCGCCAGAGCTATATGCTCGGGGGTGGAAGTGTCTAATGGCGTAATAGCGGGGAAACCCGCTCCGAGTCTTCGAGACGCGCGATGGTGAAACCGGGGCCGCACCGCTCTACACCCCTAGCCACTCGCATCGGTGTTGCTCCCTGTTGCCTATAGTGGTGACTGTTTAGGGGGCCCATCTAGTGAGTGGCGAGTCACCGTCTGCTAATATTCTGCATATTGTATGATAAAAGGCAGACGCCGTTTTTATTCAGTATAAAATAATAGTAACCATTACACGAAACATCCCAACACAATAGACCAAATCATTTTAGTATCCATCTTTCTCAATAGTCCCGCACCTCCTGGGGACTTTTCATGGCTGTTCTTTTATAGAACAGTTGTGTGGTGTCCCTAGCTGGTGTCCCATTCCCTTTTAGATTAAAGTTCTCAACGGGCCTCTGCGTGTTGGACCTGTGTCCCCACGTAAGCCTTTTAAAAGTCCGGGTATCTTCCGCATGGTTGATAGCCCGAGTAAATAAGATGAGATACAAATAATAATAATAAAACCCCTCTGGGCACATCGTTACCTCAACATGAGAATAACGTAACACCGGAGGGGACAGTAGTATAGCTTTACCAACCCTCGTGATAGAAATAAAAAATATATCACAAGGACTTGTACTAAAAGCACACAAACCGCAGGGCAGCTTGTGGCGAGCTGTTTGTGAGTGGCGACACAACGTGCCTGATACCCCAGAGAGTCGGTCAGGGACTCATCCCCGGTTTGCCCGATATGGGTAGCTGGAGTGGAAACCGAAGAGCGCCCGCAGGACTCTCAGCTCTTTCTTGCCTTAGTTGGCTGGTCAGAGAGGGGTCGCCAGAGCTATATGCTCGGGGGTGGAAGTGTCTAATGGCGTAATAGCGGGGAAACCCGCTCCGAGTCTTCGAGACGCGCGATGGTGAAACCGGGGCCGCACCGCTCTACACCCCTAGCCACTCGCATCGGTGTTGCTCCCTGTTGCCTATAGTGGCGACTGTTTAGGGGGCCCATCTAGTGAGTGGCGAGTCACCGTCTGCTAATATACTGCATATTATATGGTTAAAGGCAGACGCCGTTGTTATTCAGAATAAACTAAAAATAACCATTCCACGAAACATCCCAACACAATAGACCAAATCATTTTAGTATCCATTTTTCTCAATAGTCCTGCACCTTTTGGGGACTTTTCATGGCTGTTCTGTTATAGAGCAGTTGTGTGGTGTCCCTAGCTGGTGTCCCATCCCCTTTTAGATTAAAGTTCTCAACGGGCCTCTGCGTGTTGGACCTGTGTCCCCACGTAAGCCTTTTAAAAGTCCGGGTATCTTCCGCATGGTTGATAGCCCGAGTAAATAAAATGAGATACAAATAATAATAATAATGATTTATTTCTCTCAAAAAGGGTACAGACTTTGGTTCATGTCACATTAAGTCAAATCAGATTAGTAACCTTTGTGAGAGCTGGAGTCTATAGTGGGTTCAGGACCTGTATGACAGATCTCCAGGCTCTCACCCTCTTATACAATACTATTAAGTACTAATTTGAACACATTTAAGGCTTTCACGTACAGAGAGGAATATTTAAAAACTAAAACAGGTAAACTCTAAAACTAAACCATACAAAATTAGAGCAACTGCGAGTGTGTAGAGAATGGTATGTCTGTGAGTGAGTAATGTATGGTGTATGTGTTGTGTGTGTGTGTGTGTGTGTGTGTGTGTGTGTGAAAGTATATTTGTGAGAGTGAGTGTAGGTATGTGTAATGAATTCAGGTCTACTAATTTATTTTAAAACAGCTAAAACATTTTCCGTCTCAGAATAATCCAAATCGAGAAGCCAATTTATTATTTTTGCCTTACATTTGGTTTTGCACAAGGGGTATATGTTTAGGATTTTGTTAGTGTTATTGTACACGTGGCTGCTAAGGAAGCGGAAGGAGCGTTGTGCTAAAGCACAATTTGTACGAATAGAGGGACAGACCGTATGCTTACGTCGTTGGGAGATCAAAGAAGGATCGTAGGGAGTGTGGCCGTGAGTTGTCATTAAAAGATTAAATATATATAATAGATAAGTAATAAGTCAGAACCTTACAGGTTTTGTAAAGGTCTGTGGTAGGAAAGTGATAGGGTAACTGCCAACCAACTTTCAACACTGCCCTTTGGGCGCGTTCTACTTTCAACATGTAGGACTTTCCTGAACCACCCCAAGAGACTATACAATATTGGATGAGGGATTGGCAGAGAGCCATATACACTAGTTTAATCACCTTGGTGTCTGCAACGTAACGGAGGTTCTTAAAAACATAAATTAACCTGCGCAACCGTGTAGTAAGTGTATCAATGTGCGTACTAAATGTTAGACAGTCGTCTATCTGCACTCCTAGATATTTTATGCAATTTACCCTATTTAGGTGGGGACAATTGCAGGCTATATTGTAAGTTGAGTCACATGAGTGCGCGATTAAAGCTAGGGAAGAGGAAGGAGGCTTTCCAGCGGCTGAGAGCGAGAAGGTGAGGTAATTCGTTTTATCAACGTTTAGGGTTAGCAAGTTCTGTGCCAACCAGCTGGTGACAAAGGCGAGTCCAGACTGTGCGTATTGAAATACCTGATTCCACGTATCCCCCGAGAAAATTAATGCAGTATCATCGGCATAGGTAAAGATGGAAGCATTAGGAAGCTTTAGTTGGCAAAGGTCATTTATATAAATGAGAAAAAGTGTGGGACCGATAATACTGCCCTGGGGAACTCCATACGTTATTGGAAGTTCATCGCTGGTCCAATCTCCTATCCTGAGACATTGCCGTCTGCCTGTGAGGTAACTACTGAAAAGAGACAGTTGAGTGCCTCTTATACCAATTTTCTCAAGCTTCACAATAAGGGTGGGGACAGAGATAGTATCAAAGGCTTTCGCTAAATCTAGGAAAACTCCTATGACTTTCTGTTTTTCATCAAGTTTGGTGACGATAGTATTTGTTAAGTCTAATACCGCATTGTTAGTGGAAATACCGGAGCGAAAACCATATTGAGAAGAGGAGAGTATGTGATTTTGATTTAAATATTTGACTAATCTGTTGTTCATTAGCCTCTCCAGTAATTTTGATAGTGTAGGTAAAATTGAGATAGGTCTGTAATTGTTCAAACGATCTCTGTCCCCTCCCTTATGAATTGGGTGCACTACAGCCAGCTTGAACGCATTTGGAAAAGTACCTGAACTAAAAGCAAGGTTATATATGTAAGTTAAGTGAGGAAGGAGTAGATTTTTTAATTTTTTAAGAAAAACGCCAGATATATCATCGGACCCAACCGCACAATCGCTCCTTAGATTCGTGATTAAACGATCCAGTTCAGCTTCATCTGTCTCTAGAAGGACAAGGGAATTGAGGCCCGCTTCGAAAATATCGGATTTTGGAGATATGGTTGCAACAGCAGGTATGTTTTCGGCTAAGGTACGTCCAATATTAGCAAAATAAGAGTTCGCTTCATTTACGGAGCTCCCTGGATCGGAGGATGACAGAAGATCGTCAGCGTGTGTCTTGACTTTTGCAGTGTGAGTAACTGATTTTATAGCCTCCCAGAGTTTTTTATTGTTATTTTGTGCATTACTTATTTGAGCTTTATAATAGTTAGATTTACTAGTTTTAAGTATCATTGAACAGTAGTTTCTGTACCTTTTAAAAGTGATTCGTAATATTTCGTTATTGGGATTTTTTTTAGATTTCGCATGCAAATTGTCGCGGTTCCGTAAGCATCTAAGAAGCCCAGTGGTCATCCAGGGTTTGCTCAGTCTTTTACGGTTGGAAACCACTTTAAGTGTAGAATTTTGAAGTACGATTAGTTTAAGAGTAGAGAGAAAGAATTCGGTGGCTTCATTAACATCTGGGGAGGTATATAAGGGGCTAAAATCTGCCTCGAGAAGGTCCAATTTAATTTTTTCGTAGTCCAATACCCGAGTAGTTCTAGTTTTTTGCCGAGAATAATTGGATGTGGTATTGTTCTCCAGAAACAACAGAACTGTGTCATGATCGGTAATTGAGGTATTAGCAATGAAACAAAAAGCAGGATGCCGTGTTTTTAGGATTAGGTGGTCCAGACAAGAGTTATGATGTCGTGTAGGAAGGGTGTGTGCTGGAAGCATACCATGGTAAGCTAAAACAGTCAGATACTCAGTAGCCCGGGAATCATCGCTGGTTTCGTGTATATTAATATTTATGTCGCCGGTTAAAATAATATTTTTATAGTTGGAGACAGATTTCAGGAGCTCATTTAGTGAATCTAAGAACGCGGTAACATTCCGAACAGCAGGCGGGCGGTAAATTGTAATTACAACGGTATCATTATTTAGTTTTAGCAATAAGCAGTTAGCGTCCTGGATCAAGGGCTCAGAGACAGAAGCCTGAAGGTGGGAACGGAAAAATATCACTACTCCCTCATTTTGCGACCTATGCTGGTTAGTGGCAGCGGAAGTATACTCATTCATTGAGGGAAGAGGGGGGGAATTGTATAGCCAACATTCGGTGAGTATAATTAAATCCCAGCATGTTCTGCTTCTTTCGAGGAGTGTTGTGAGGCTGTCAAAGTTCTTATTTATACTTCGTATGTTTTGACAGAGCAGGGAAATAGATTTTTTATGTAAGCTAGCAATATGCTCACATTCCTCAATCATACAGGTGGCAGAGTGAGCAACTGAAATATTATCCAGATCAATTTGAATAGCTTCTAAATTATCGAATGATATAATAAAGGTTAAGTAACGTTAGGCAGAAAGGGCAACAATACAGAATGACGTCAGTAAGGTGAGGCTTGATTAAGGAGTTTCCTTGTGCATCATGTATGGATGGGACAAAAAATATCATATTAAGAAATGTTTGAAAATAGTAAATGTTAAGTGAGTGTGACCAATATCTGTGAGAAGGAATAATGATATGAAAGCGTATTTTCAATATAATTATTCGGTAATATATCTTGATGAAGTAACTGTAAACATAAATACTAGCTTGAGTGAAATTGTGTATGTGTGTGAGATGCGTTTGTTGTGTTTTTAGTGTAAGTGTTACGTACATTGACAAATAATTACAATAATTAAAAATATAGAAAAACAGATAGATAAGATACCATTCAAAAAATGCATAAATGCAAATAGCATTAAGAAAAATTAAAAATAGTCATTGTTCAACTCGTACTGGGGCTGGTACTGGCACTGGTATTGCTAACATGGTAAGGCATTTCTCAGATTTAATTTCAACGGGTTTGTCTGCTGGGTCTTTCTTCAGAAGAATTCTTCCGTTGGAATACCAGCTAGTGTAGTTCCTTGCCTTGGCAAACTGGCGGGCGTCATACAACAGTTTTTTGGTTGCGGGAGGTAAATGTTCGTCGATGTAAACTGGTTTCTTTTCTCCGGCAATTCCGATTAATTGTGTGTTCAGCTTGTCATTGACGGAGCGTTCTTTATTAAACTGTCTCACCTTAGCGAGGAATTCATTTCTCTTATTGACAGAGCTAAATTCAGCAACAATTGGTCTGCATAAACCTATTTTTCCGGGTATACGATAAACATCCCGGAAAGCAGATTGTTGATTGAACCTCCATATTAACAGCCTTCCCTACACTTGAAACGGCAGAAATGAGATCTGCAGGCGTTTCTTTTTCTTTAGCGGGGATATTGCGCAGCTCGATAGTAGCTTGTCGAGACACGAAGTTCAGATCTTGTACCTGCTTGTTTAGGCGGTTTATATGGTCTGCGTTGTCAATTCTCGCCTTTTCCAGTATCGAAACTTTAGAATTCAGGCATTCAAATTTTTCGTTTATGAAACACATGCTGTTGTCGATATCGGCGTTGGATTTCTCAATTGAGAGACATTTTTGTTTGAGTTCGGCAACTTCCCTGACCAGATTGGATAAAGTGATAGCTTGTTCGTCTTTCCATGACGTGAGCAGCTTTTCTTGTTCGGATTTCCAAGTAGTTAACATGTCCAACAATTCCAATTTAAAAACGGAGAATGCTCCGGATCCTTCGGTATATTCTACGTTAATTGGGGAGTCGGCAAGGCGCTGTCGTTTGTTCCGTACGGTGATGTTAACAGCGTCTGCTTTTTCGGCTGTAGCAGTCGGGATGTCGGGCTCGGAGAGGGATTGTCCCTGACTCAAACCAGTTTTAGGCGGAGTTCTTTGCATTGTGTTGCAGTTTTTAGTTAAAAATAACGGGGGAAAATAATAAAATATTTGAAATAATAATTTAAAATAAAATTTAGAAACGCAAAAAGATTTGCAGATTGCCGGTTTCGATCTTGCGACCACTTGGTTCACTCGTAGATTGTACCCAAGAGTTGGCCAACTGCACTATCGGTGCTATTGCATTGATGGTTGAAATACACGTATGCTTTGCTGTATGTTGTTTTAGTGGTCAGAATAGGTGTACGTGACCTCTTTTGTGTATCTAATGAGTTCAAAGTCCAAAAAGCGAACACGTTTAAAATTTTTTAAGTTCGTTGTGATTTTAAAACTGTTCACACACCGAGTTAGAGACGTAACTTCACTGTAATTTTGCACTAAATTTGTAACTCATTTACTGAAGGATAAAACTATATAGTTTTGTGGCTGATTTATGCACTTTTTACTTAGTTTTTGAATTTAAAAACGGACGTAATTACAAGTACGTGCGTACGCGGCGGCGTCACAGAGGGGAGGGGAAAATGTGGTAATAGTACAAAATAAGGGTTGTGTTATAAAGAAAAACTACCACGTTATTAGCAGTCAAAAATCGGTAGGCAGATAATTGCCGCACGATTAAAACACTATCCCTTTGACTTATTAACGATAATAAAACGTCTTTTAATTTCTATCTTATGAGTCTATTGGCTGCTCTACTATCTTTGACATGCAAATGACAGTGACAGGCATATTAAATTTGTTGATTAAGAATTGTAAATGTTTATATTATTTACAAGGAAGGTGGTATATCGGTCTACTAGTCTAGATAAAAGACCATAGATTAAGGGACTGAGCCGAGATAGTTGTTTGAGAGACGTTTGTAATAGAATAGAATATGTAGCAGCGGCTGACCTCTGCGGCGGGTGGTGCTGGTTGTGGTATATCTGGTGCGGGCTCTGCGGGTGGTGCACGTGCAGCATGGGCTGCGACTGGTGCAGCGCGCCCGGCTGCGGGGACTGCTGCCCGTACTGCGGCTGGCCTGCTGACGGAACCACGACCAACCAACAATATTACAGAC
This sequence comes from Abrostola triplasia, assembly GCA_946251915.1. NCBI lineage: Eukaryota > Metazoa > Arthropoda > Insecta > Lepidoptera > Noctuidae > Abrostola > Abrostola triplasia. The sequence continues at coordinate 4,042,632 of OX276425.1, forward strand.
CTGAACTGGGCTTAGTGAACATTTGGTGTATATAGTGGCTTTTAGTAATAAGTCTGCCATTGTACCCTTTAAATTTAAGATTATGTTGCCTTAGTTGTATAACAATTTTGATGTTAAAGCATATTCTATCAATCTATCTATGGTTCTGAAATTTTACATGAAAAATAAGTCACGTACTAAATTGAGTATGTAATAACAAAGCATACCCATGCCGTGATGGTGTTGATGCGGCGCGGCGTGCTGCAGCGTGTGGTAGGCCTGCTGGCGCCGCGCTACCTCCTCGGACATCTCGGCCAGCTTGGCCGCGCGGGCACTCATCGCGTTCGACTGCTAGACAGTGAAATAAATCTTAATTATGTTTCAACAGGCAACATTTTTAGCAAAAATAAGACTAATAAGTGGGCTGAGAAAGATAATATTTGTATTTCTGAACAAATTGGAGTAACCAGAAATAAATATATTATTTAGTTTTGGTCTGATATTTCTAAATCTAACCTGATGGTGTAACGGTGACTCAGGCGCTTCGACTTGCCCACCAGCTGAGAAATGTGCCGATTGTGGTCGATTGCTGCCTGTTGAACTGCGTAGAGATGACCATCTGGCACAAAAATTATAATAATACGATTAATAATTATGTTGATAAAATTATGTAAGGAATCATTAATTTAGGTCTAAAGGGGGAGGGGGTCATACAAATCACGACAAGAGGGGAGAATGTAGTGAGGATATCACGTGTATTTTATTTTTATTGAACGCACGATTATTAATCCTAAAACCATCTAAGTCTCATACTCCCGCATGATTATCTTTTACTTCTGTATCTATACGACGATCTTGAATGAATACTACTTATGATTATGTAATCAATACCTGTCTTGTAAGGCGTGTTGTTGGGACTGCACCGTGGACAGGTTCTGATAGAAGCCGTCATGCTGCGAGGGAGCGGACAGGTTGTGGCTGCTTCGGGACTTGCTGGGCCAAGCGCTCGGAGAGCCACTCACTACCGGCGGACTCACGGGCACACTGTCAGTAGAAAACAAATGATTGTGACGCGAGTGACCTCTTTAGAGGTAAAGACCGGGACTCGTTATAGACCCGTTCACATCGCAACGTTTAATATTCACAAAGAGTAGTATAGAGTGTATAACTAACGTGACGGGCGGGTGGTGAAGCGGCGGCGGAGGCGAGGCCACGTGGTGCAGCGCGGGCGTGCTCTTGCTGGGCTTGACGCCCGCCTCGGCCGCCAGCCGCGCCGGCAGGTCGCGCTCCGACGCGCGCCGCGCTGAGCCCGCGCCGGCCGCGCCCGGACCTACAACCACGATGGACTGATACAATAACTTCATTCAGATTCCACATCGAGTCTACTTAGGGAGTAAATACATCTACATAATATATTTCTACAGAAAAAAATTATACAAAAATAAGCTATTTAAAAAACAACATGAACCAGTGCGAGTGGTAAAAGTACTAAAACATAACCACTAATAACTTGACGACAAAATAAAAAACGTAACAGTATCCATGCATTTGCTCTAAATTACATACCATACATTTTTACCAGACTTCCTACTAGACAGCTATAAGCAACATAAATAGGAACTCGCACCCAGTTCTGTTGCAAAACGAGCTCCAGTCGACTGCGAGAAGTCAGTATAGTATGTAATACGTGTATTTTCGAAACAAAACAGTGGATTAACAAAGGATTAGGTGCGTCCAGCTATAACACACCTATCGTCATGCGTGTGTGGGAGCCTTACACGTGGTGTGTGCGGCGCTGATGTCGGGGCAGCTGGCCGCCAGCGCCGCGCCGGCGAGCTCCGCGTACAACGAACCCGAGTTACTTTGGGGAATCATTGCCACGATCCTCGGCAAGCCATCCTCTGACAGTTTTTCCGAACCCTCACATAGAGCGAGTGACTCCTTACTTAGTTTCGCCTGATCCGAGTTCATACTTGACTGGTTTGACTTCAGTTTTATGTTGTCGAGAGTGATCCGTCTTGGCTTTTTATCGACTATTTCGTTAAACACAAACCCGTTGGAAGCATTTTCGGTGTGCTCCTCGGAGGGTAAGTTAGGTATTTCGAATTCATTTCCATGAGCTAATGTGTCTTCACTGCCGCGCGAGCCATACTTTGACCAGTCCTCCAATTGAATCAGAATACTTTTGACCTCATCATCAGATAATTTCACACCATTAGTATCGCTCGTTTCAGTTTTATTACATTCATACGGTATGTCAGCAAGACTCGCGCTAACAGGAAGATTTTCAATCACCTTCGTAGTTTTATCGTGACGCACACTCAAGTTTGGACTTGATTGACAATTGCGTTTATAAATTTTGACACAGTACTTGAGATTAATTTCGTTAAAGTGTTTCGTCAATGCCTTGACTTTTCCAAAGGCGGGTCTATACTCATCAGGAGACTTCCATGACTTCCTGTCAACACTATCTAATATTTGTTTTGCGCCAGGTTCAATGGGAGTCTGTGCTTTAGCCGTGCCGTGATCATGTTTGTCATTCGTCGTCTCCTCAAAAGAATCGGACGTTGAATAAGTGGACGGAATTTCTGTATCTTCTGATTTACCCGAAAATGATGTCGACATGCTAAAAATTGCCCTTTTAAGTCTGCATTGTATGTTGTCCATTTTTTCGTAATCCTTTTTTATATCCAAATTGAGCTCATGTTTTCTGTTGGGCGTCGAAATAGGGCCTTTTACTTCTGGATCCATAGGTGATAAGGGTGTCTGACAAAATGCATCGGCGGTTTCAGGTTTCCGGTCTGAATCAGTCTGATCGAGAGACAAAGAAGGTAATATCCGCCGTATTTTCGGTGTCGCAACTTTATCAGGTGGACCTTCGTTTTCGAAAATAACCGGTTCTGAATTAGGTTCATCGATGTAGGGGATTTGCTGTGTCTCAGGCTGGGGAGTGCGACAACACTCACATGCACTTACGCACTCATCGATATCGGTCGATCTGCGTCGATAAACTTCGTTCTCTCTAGTTCGTGCATTGAATAAATCTAGGGTAAGTTTAGTATCTATAGGCTTCATCTGCGGTGGTAAGCAGATGGATTCTCCGTTATCACTTGATTGGTCGTAGTGATATGGAGGATCAGGTACTGGTGGCGGCTCTTCTGCGGGAGTATCGTAAACAGTGGTGCGGAGTGGCGACTCGTCGGCTTGAGAGGAATAGTTGCCACTGGGCTGTTGTTCGTCAAAGTCTTCACACGTAAATGTAAAAACGGGAATAGGGCGCGGCGGCGGCGCGTCGCACTTGAGCTCGATAGGACAGCCTGGCGTGTCCGGGGACAAATCCTCCTGTAATTGATTATTCTCCCTGTCTAAGGTCACTATCAACCTAGGGATTGAACCATGATAATGAGGCTGCCATTCCTCACTTTCATCCGTACTCGATTCTGTAGACTCGTCTCTCAGAAAATGACATCGATTGTAACACGGGCGTCGACCATATCCTGCAATAAATACTAACATAAACTTCAATTTGATACGAAATATAATTTTGTAAACGAAAAGCGAAATAAAAATGCAGTACTACAAAACTGAATAAACCTGGAAGAACGAACAACGAAACAACGTAGTCGTATCGTTTTTTGAATAATAAACGAAAAACAATACCTGGCAACGCAAAAGAGAAAGCTAAACAGAATAAAAGTCGAATGACAACAGCTGTATCGTAATAAAGTATAAGAAGCGGCACAGTAATCCAGACGTGTTACCGAGCGAGGGTGTCGGGGTAAAAAGGCGCATGTTTAGACGAGGTGCGGTAAGAGAGCCAAGTCATTGCCTGCGGTGGCGAGCTCGCTGCGGGGCGAGGCGGGCCGCAGCAGCGCCGGGTGCGGGTTGGTGAACGTGCCCGAGTTGCGGCGCAGCCGGTCCTCGTACTGCACTGCCTCCGCCTCCGCTGCGCGACCAAGCGCCGGGACAACACATGACTCACGGGCTCCACGATATACAGTCAACCTACTCATTTACCTACTTCTTGTAGCTCAAGTTCATCAATATTGCAATTCGTTTGACATATTTTATAATGATCAAATAATTTTCCAAATTAATATAAGTCTGAACGGCAGTTAATATCTAAATGGCTCTAGGAGTCCTAGCTCCACTTCACCGAGAGTGCAACACCTAAATTATATATATCTTGCTGTCACGTAATATGTAGCATTATATTATTTTTGAAGATTTCGAATTGTCGATGCTGGAAGACTTGATTTATACCTAATATTAGTATTATTACTTTGGTCACAGGACAATGTAACAAATTAGCACACACTTTTCATAAATATGCTGCAAGTAACTTACCTTGGCGTTGGTTGTACGCAGGTTGGTGGAGGAGCGTCGCTAGACCGTGCAGCATGGCACCTTGCTTCGCTACTTCTAGGGTCACCGTGGGTCCAGTACGTACTAAATACTCAGCCGCCTGTCAATATCATATTATTATTAAAATATGTAATATAGAAACATTCTACTTGAAGATTGTATTCTAGGTGCTAGTGAGACTGAATGTCACGTGACCCAGACACAGTAACGTTAATCAACACGCACCTTTTCCTGCGTAATGCCGACGAGCGACTGTCCGTCCACGGAGAGCAGCTGGTCGCCCGCAGCGAGCCGGCCGTCAGCGGCCGCCGCTCCCCCCGGCACCACTGACTTGATGTATATGCCTAGTTTCGTCTGCCCCGCACCCTAAGCATCAGTAAACAAAAACAGTTTTATCACCAGGGAGTGACTTTGGCGCTGGCGTTAACTGAAAACCCAATTTTAAAACAATGATGAATAAATAAGTCGTAAGAGTGACCTTGGCGGCGACGATACTGAGCCCCATGCCGTTGGAGTTCTTGTGCAGCTGGATGATGTGCAGGCGCGGGTCGGGCTTGCGCGGCGCGGGCGCGGCGTGGCCGGCCAGGTACACGCTCCACACGCCGGGCGCGTGCGCCTGGTGGGCCAGGCGGCACAGCCCGCCGCGCTGCAGCGGCGCCACGAACTCCGCCAGGCCGGGCGGCACGCCGCACACCACCTCGGCGCTGAAGCCGTCGCTGGGGATGAGCAGGCCCGCGCCCAGCCACGCGCCCTCCTCCAGGCGGATGTCGCGGCCGTCGGCGCGGTACAGCTCGTCCGTGTGCGCGCGCACGTAGGCCACGCCCGCCTCCAGCACGTCGGGCGGCGCCAGCGGCTGCAGTAAAGCGCGCGCCTGCACGGAGTTCAGCTTGAAGCACGCCTTCAGCGCCGCCACCACGTCCTCGGCCGTGCGGTATTCGCCCTGGATGAGGCGAGCTGGGGACGGGAATTGTGATGACGTCATCATTGCGAAGATAAATAATATAAAACAATATTATTCATCCGCTCCATAAAACTTAACAACATTTATTTACGCTGCAATGAATAATTGGATATTTATAAACTACCTCAAATAAATGATACAACAAAATTTTGTTAATATCTTATTGCACTTACCAGCCTGGTTCATGCGTGCGAAGTGACATTCGGCAGCCAACTCTAGCCCTTGCCGCTCAGCCCACGCGGCTAGCACCTTCAGCCGCGCCGATAGTGCGGCGCCCCACCGTGCGTTCACCATACCTGGCTCAGTCACCAACTAAGAAAAGAAGATCTTTAATTATAATGGACATGATGGATAGGATGGGGCGTCCACTAGATTTTAGGAACCACGTATGGACAATAGAAATATAGACTATAATACCAGAAATGACGGTAACCTTGTTAAAGCACACAGCGTTGATGTAGTGGAAGAGGTGCGAGAACAGCTGTATGGTGAGCGCGGCGTTGACGCGGCACCTGCGCAGCAGCACGATGGCGGCGGCCAGCGCCTGCAGCGTGGGCGCCGTGGCCTCGTTGGCGTCGCCCCCCGCGCCCGCCGCGCCCCCCGCCCCGCCCGGCCCGCTCGCGCTCGTCAGCCGCGCCAGCCCGCGGGACAGCTCCTCTTGGAAACACGACACCAGGTTGCTGCGGACATATTCACAAATGTTTATACATCATTCCATTACTGAAGTTAGCGATTAGGAAGTAATAAATAATATCTGAATTTTCTCATAAGGTAAGCTAAGAAGGTAGCCATAAGAAATTAAAAATGTCTGACATTACATAATTACAACAGAAAGTATATATCGAAAAAAATTCAAACTTTACCTGAATGCATTTTGCACCGTCAACGAAAGTATCTCTTGCGCTTGCGTGGAAAATGATGATATGTGTCGATCGTACTTCAGGAAATGTAAGAGCTCACTAGCGTTTGTCATCCAGAAAGCTTGGGCTGCTGAATCGCTGCAACGTTCCTGTTCATGCAAAAAATGATATAGATATCTACTCATCACACACACACACACACACACACAACAATCAAAATCAGTATCTATGCGTTTTATACGAATATTTTATTGTTATAATGTTGATATAATGATCTGATAATAACATTGTTATCAAACTTTTATTGAACTGCAAAACTGAGCAGTCAATTACTACAAGTATATTCAAAACAAATCATTTACTCGCAAAATATGGGTGCATTGATGGTATAACAATAGCATGTAAGTATCCACATATATCATGATAATTACCTGTACGGTGGCATGTATGAGTGTTGCCACATGGTGAAGGAAGGCCGTCAGTTTGTGGGCTCGTTCGGTCGGCGTTAACTCCGGGCGGTAATGAGTAGACGCTCGGTATCTGGCACACATGAAATTATGCTTATTTATTTTTCATATTATATAGATATGTACTTATTATGTATACGGTACACACGCGATGGGCTAACTTATAATCTTATTGTATTAACAGATTAGATTAATACCGACATCTGCATCGATAAATTAACTAATGTCGGCAGGATGATCATCGAAACTCTTTTTCGTTTTTACCATATTTATAAAATAAAATAAAAATCTTTATATTTTATTTAATTTCAAAGCAAATCAAAATATAATTTTACAGTTCAAAATGTATAGGGATTTAGGGCTAAACTATAATAAAGCATTTTTTTAAAGGAGTAGTGCCTTGTAATTATTGGTTAATGTGACTATTATATAATAATGTTGGTCACAATCTCACCTCGCACACAAGTATAGTGTATACACGGGTGCTAGTTTGAAGGCGGGTGCATGCGGGTCGAGACGAGTGATGACGGCAGCTAAGAACTGCGCCTGACCCGCCTCTGGAAACTCCAGCACGGCAGGCAGGATCGCTTCCTGGCATGGTCGACCGCTGCCCATTCCCGCACTCATCCTAGATTATAAAAACTCATACATATTGCATACTAAATTGACGTTATTAATAAGAATATAATTTTGATTTAATCTTACTGTTTGATTTAATAAAAAATACCATCAAAAAATTTATTGAAAGATCATCTATATTCAATATATATAATATATTTAATATTCAATAAATTAAGCAAGTCTATAAGCACATAACATAAATAAGCATGAAGCAGACTTTATTACGAGACAGTTAACGCTGTACACAAAGTTCGCAGTTTCGGAAACTTCTGTAAGGAACGAAATTCTTAAATAATTTATATTTTACATCAAAGGAGACGTACATAAAGATGGGGGTCGTAACAAGTTCGTACATAATTTATAAACTGAAATATGAAGTCAGTGTCATAGCATTCCCTACAGTGGGGTGGGTATATAAATTTAGCTAAATACCTGTTGTCGTGTCCAGAGCCACCGCTCTTGGCGCTGCAGATACTTTTTGTTTCTACGTTGCCGTCTAAATCGAACGTAGTTTCATAATTGTCCTTATACTGTTGTACAGAGTTCGACGTGCGATTCACATGTGAGCTTTGATCTTGATCGTTGTACACGGAACTCGAGTGATCATCTTTGACATAGTCGTCCTTTGTGTCATTTAGGTGTTGTGACATTATAAGCGACTCATTATCGAGTTTTAATGTGTTGTTATTGTACGGAGGAATTGTGTCGTTGGCGTCTCTGTAGTACGTGTCGTGCGAGACTGGACTCATCGTTCTCTGATACTCCGTGTCGTTGGTAGAGTTCGCGTTAGAGTCGAGTGGGTCGGGCTGATGTGATGCCATGGACGTCGGCGACATCGCGCCGCTATTCTCGCCGGGTGAGGTCGGTGATCTAACGTAAGGGTAACGTACACAAGCGGATATTCGTGAGCCAGTGACAGAAACATGCAAAAGAAAACAAACAATGACAGATGAAAACAACATAAAATACACAGCTCCAAAAGTGATTAGGTAAGCGACGGGACTGATCGTGTTTAGGTACTTACACTGACATAATTAGTTCAAATTAAAAGTAATAACAAAATGTTGCACTGTGCGATGAGAATTTGATATAAGTAACTATTCGACAATTTGAATGTTTGGGTCAATCTAAGTTAACTATAGGTCGTAACTAATCACAACATATAGAAACGAGCGGATGTATATTGGCAATGTACTCACCTGTCGTATATTGAGCCGGAGCCGAAGTGTTGTGATTGCGCGAGGTTTCTGTTAATGAGGTTCTCCTGAGCCGGGTCTACGAAGCGGAAGGTCGATACCCGACCGAATTTAAGTAGACAACCGTGCTATGAGACAAACAGTTTCAATTAATTTACGGACGTCTATTTAATCATTGTATGCAATATGGATTACGGCATAATTTTTACTAAGTTTTCTTAAATATTTTTGGAAGCGCAACGAATTTTCATTTCTTTAAAGATTTTATAATTCAATGGTTCACAGAATATTATCTATGTAAAACACGGAAATAAACTGATCGACGTGCTTACTCGGTCCTGATATACAGAAGAGTGCTCATTCGTGATTTGGGATTGGAGATATCTCTGTTAAATCATACACGTAGGCGTTGTGTATTTCCCATAAGTTCCACAGTAACCTATTTAAAAAGCGGGGGCGAGTGACTGACCTTGATCTACAAGTTCAAAACGTTTCTGGAATATGTTACCAATGACGTAATTAGGTTACGATAACAAACAGTTTATCGATTATATTCTATCTTCGAGGAAAACATATTTTATTGATGATTTTTTCTGCTTGGCAGGTAAAAGATGTGTGCACGTACGAGTATATAGATAAAAGTGTAATTATATGTGTGTATTATTGTCATGTAATCACGACCTGATTTCCGAAGAAGGAAGAATTGTACAGACTATAAACTTTATCAAATATGGAACTAAATCTCATAAAGAAAATTTAAACACTGGACTGCAACTTAGGATGTATAAAAATACAAGTAAGAAGTTTAGTCAGATTCGTCATTCGAAACCGAGATCGCATATTCGAAGGCAAATAAACAAAGGCAAAACTAAGTGAAAGAGATGAGTGTGTGAGCCAACGTATTATTATTCATGTCTGTTTTCAAGGATTTAATTATTCATTTCATCATTATTATCATATGATAGTAGTATTAATATAAACGTATGTATTTGTTTGAATTGTTAAAGAGCAATAAATTTTATAAAAATATGTGAACATATAAGTACAGAAGCGGTGGTTCATTAAGCTACGCAAACAACGAGCAATATGAATTGGTAACGTTGCTGTAGAAAATATTATATTCAAAACTGTGAAAGGGGCTCGTCTATAAGTACGGACCGGTACGTTGGCGAGTCCGCCCGCACTCGTGTCAGACTTCCTGCTACGGAAATGGCCGTCTATGTTAAGAGCAAATAAAAATTAAATAACAAAGTCCGTGAAAACATAAATGCTTTTAGAATAAAAAGATTCATTTCCTCTACATTTAGAGATAACGGATTTATTTACTTATAAAAAGATTTTCTTTCGAGGAATTTCATCCAGAGTACGTTTTACTGCCACTGGTAGTTATTATACAATATCTACGAAACACTTGGGACACGCAGACCGTTTACTGTTTATAAGATAAGATCCGATAGTTGCATCGGTAAGTATCTTAGGGACACTAAAAACAATTGTCATAATGCAGATATAAAGATACGAGTATAAGGCACAAATGTGAAGAGCGCCGCGCCGCCGGTATATGTAATAGTTAACTTACTTGCAGGCGCTGGGAGTGCATGATCCTGCGTCCATTGACGTAGACGTGCGCGTCGGTGTGGAGCGGAGTAACGGAGTAGCCGCCTCCCTCCGCGGGTGCGACCACACAGTGTCGCGGCTGGATCGACGGACCGTACAGCTGTAGGCTCGTGCCGTTGCCTGAACCCACCTGTCAATGACATAAAAACACGAACATACATAAGAATAGAACATGACATTTAGAATAGAAAACAAATAAAATGTACATTAAGTCATTTTTAAGAAGAAGTAGTTTATTTATACAATTATTCGTAACCGTCTTTTAAGAGTGTCTGTAATCGACTTTAACAGGCCAATTCCGAACAATTATCAAGAATCACGTGGAGTGCCCTACAAATATTTTCCAACACCGAAAGTAATACTCTACAGTATAATATCAAATCTGTTAGTTTAGTTTCGTACACAGTTACCTATGTGATTAGGACCCTGTCTTTTCGTCCGAATTTATTTTCGTTTCATATAGAATCGGTCAAAATGCGTCTCTTATTGCAACCATTAGAAAAATGTTAAAATGTGACTATAAGAACTTATAATTTATTTTGTCCATCTAAAAGGAATCGCCATGTGCGATAAGACAGTATATTGTTCAGTTTATTTTGGAGAAAACTTTCACATGACCTATATTTTTTAGATTCATATATATATTTAGGTGTGTTGTTAAATATCTATCCTGCAAGATGTCAATACTACGTGATTACGTAAGTACTATACACCACACCTGGATAAATAACTAGTAGAAAGACACCAGGTATTGTTGATTTAATGAGCTCTTAATACATTATTTATGCAAATACGTAGTTAATGCGCAACATTCAAAACTTTCAGTAATTGATTTTAATGGTTGGCCTAATTTCAATACGACCCGAATTGTACGAAAAGTTTTGCCGTAAAGTAATTCAGGACAAATTGACTTTGACGAGAAAGCGGTGTTCATTAAATATATAAAGCGTGAAACCAGAATGGCGCTAATAACATAATTTAATTGACCATATACAAAAATCTGTGCCTTTAATACTTAATAAGGCACTGTTACAATTACGTATCGTTATTCGATAGGCATTTTTGTTAAAACGTTTCATTTCATGCTAGAAAATATGTTCTAGCTGAAAATATGAAACAAAAAAATGTGTTATGTCAAAATCACTTAATAGCCCCAATTTGTATTCAAAAGGTATTATTAGTAATTTGTATCTTATATTAGGGTTTTGTCTATGAGCGTCATAGAGACCTTTAAAATACGTGATGTTCAAAATGAAAGCTCGTAAATATCGGTGTTCCGACCGTGCGACGTTGAAATCATTCATCGATTGTCAGTACAGCACCTGTGGTTTTCGCTTGCAAATCATCAATGACACTAAAACTGTTTCAAATAGTTTAAGTTATGTCTTTGGGACTTTGGAGTAAATCAATTTTGTCTTCCATTTCCGTTTTTATATTATAAAAAACACTAAGTTTATATTCAAAGATACCTCAAAATAATATTAATCTATAGATATTCCTATAAATATTTTGAAATGTCCTAACTTAATACAATACTTTTAATGAATTTAAATAATAATTTCATCTCACGGATCCTATAATCCTCAACTCCGGTTATTATCTTCTTATATATAAAAATGGATTGCTGTTCGTTAGTCTCGCTAAAACTCAAGAACGGCTGGACCGATTTGGCTAAATTTGGTCTTGAAATATTCGTGGAAGTCCAGGGAAAGTTTAAACTGTGAGAAGGCGGTACGAAGTTTGCGGGATCAGCTAGTACTACATATATAAGCTTAGCTGTTACGATTAGTTGCACAATTCTTATAAACATGCGTTGGAATTGTAAACGTTCATCAGTTGCATTTCCAATATTCTCTTTGAAATTCACAATTCAGGCGTAATTTAAATACATTTTTTCGTTGTTATTCGGTTGCATTAAGCATTCTAAAAATACTTAAGTTTTAGTTTAACTCGGTTATTTATCTAGACCACTAGAAATGCTTCAATTCCGACAGGCCGACGTCTATCCCGTTGTCTATTACACCCCTCCTCCTGCTAAATAAACAAAAGGCAATATCCCAACGGCCTGTTATCTAGCCATCGCCCTGGATGAGCTGCGCTACAAAGCGGTGTTACAGCTACTTAGGCATGTAGTAGCTAGATGCAAGGTGGTCAATTTGCATAACCTCAGTGTAGACTTGGGGCAGTAAAAACTGAGTCCTAATGTTTAGCCTTGTGGATGTCAAATCCGAAATACTTACACTTTAGATAGTACTAGAATTATGGTAATTTGCGTACCTCAACCACATCTGTGATTCTGAGTCGCCTTCCGTTCTCTAGGGGCGAAGCATCGGGCGCCATTTCCACCAGCATGGGTTCGTTCCCCGGCCGGCCGCCGGCGGCTCCCGTGCCCGCGCCAACCTTCTTCTTGCGCCGCCGCGGCTGCACATCCGCAGGCCGCCGCCGCACATGGAACATGATGGAGCCTACGACAATAACAAAAAAATTGGTAAACAGATATTACAGTAAAAAGAACAATGACCAGGCGTAACCTGTAAAGGTTAAATATATTGCTTTAGGCATGGGTATTGGATATGGTATGCCTAATAGCAACTTACTTGGTAATTATTCTAAACTAAGTGTTTTAAGCCATTTTACAACAAAGTCGACGTAAGAATGATGTATTTTGAAACAGTACATAAAGACCAATTAATTATCAAAGTCCGCGATGACAGTAGTGATCGACGTAATCTACCGTATGTCTCTCTGTATCTTTGTTTTTCGTTGGTGCGTCTCACAAACATTATATATTACATATACCAACACCCAAACCCGAGACAAACACCTGCGAATCGCACAAATGTATGTCTTTTGTGAGAATCAAACCCTTAGCGCAGCAATTTAATTTCGTAGCCACTACGCCAATCAGGTCGCCAAAATTCAGGATTTAAATTTTGCCTCCCCACAGTACCGTGTGGCAAGTTAATTTGGAAAACAAAAAAGAAACAACGGTCGTTTGTGTAAGCATAAAGCGGGGTAGGCCAGGATTATTAGCTAAATCCAAATTTTCTGTTTGCTACAATCCTGCTTCATATTTCAAGATCAACTGATTGACTCTCAAAGCATATCTCAAAACTAAACATTTAAATGTGATTGCGTTATTGCAGCTATAAAATTTTGAATTTCCATAAATTTAGCACCCAATGTAAATCTCAAGTTTTTTATAGGCGGACCCTCAACCGACCGTCCTTTGTACCGAAATTGGCTTTTTCACCACATTTATTGGTTTAGAAGGGGTTTCGATTTGAATTAGCAATATTGAAAATTATGTTTGGCGGTCAGCAGGTCGTCACGTAATCAACTAATTGTTTTATGTCAAATAATATTATCAGCATAACGATAATTGTCGAAATTAAAATAATTGTGTAATTAATTACAAGTTCGTTACTTAAAAGTTTACAAATATTCACCGTCTACCTAGTCATACATGCACAACTAGCCAAAAATCGCCTTGGGGCACACACCTACCTACTACATAAGCTAATAATGGCTGGCGAACATCTTTACTCATGTACACTTTCCTCGGCGGAACTAGTAGATGTAATAGAGACAAAAAACAGCGTAACACATAATCAATAGTTACTAGCCCAGGACGTAACGTATAATTATATTCTTGGTTGTTTTACATCGATTTACTCTTACTTTAAGTAAAGAATTGTGTATAGTCAATCATCGACGAAATGTATGGGGCACTAAAGAGTAATAAAATACATTGTGACATAGAAATCCGAAAATGATGTATTTGTAACTGAAAATACGTTACTTGTTTTTCCATACACGTACTTGCTAACTATGAACTACTAGGAAGTTTGAATTAGTAATTTCGTTTCCAGCGTTTCCAATGATCTCAATCAATGAAACCTGCATATGTAAAGATCTTGGGAATATAAACCTGTTAAATTAACTACTATAGAGTTTAATTGAGAGTAAAATTGTGGTAAAAAGCCAGCGTATTTACAAAAGTGAATGCTTGATGAAGCATGATGCAACATTCTTGTCCTGGTGATTTAGACAATTTTAATAGGTTGTCTGCATTTGGTGACCAAGACTTGCCATGCCTTACTGTAATGTTCCAGCAAACCTTCCACCATTGTCATAGCACCACATCCTCTAAAAAGTTACTTCTTACCACTAATGTATGCGTGTACAAAATGTAATTAGGTATAGTAACAAAAAGGGTTATTACCACAATGGATCCTTAGGGACATTACAGTCGTGGCAACGGTTCACACAGTAGGTTTAGTGATCTCATAGTGTAGTATAGTTATTTGAACCTATGTATGTAGATGTTGTAGTCGGCAGGCAAAAGTTCAGTGACAACTTGGTATAAATACCAATGCAGCTATATAAATCTACTTTTCAGTAATTTGTGTTTTTAAATAGTTATTCTTACGTCGAGACTAAACACGTATCAAAGAATACGATGCAGTTATTTTCACTTAAGCAATACATTTTCATACGCGCATATAACGTACATACATTGCTTAACATTAATGGTATTGCCCAGGAAAATGCCTTTTTCGTAGTATATTTTCAATTAAGTACGGTAAACAGAAAACTTTCCTATTGAGTAAACGAACAAAGAAATAATTAGCTCAAGTTAAATAGAGACCCATTACGTCTAGTCGGGCTTTTTACTACGAAGAGAAAACTTGGATTGTGAGAAGCAGTAACAAATATTTGTAGATATTATGTATAAGTGGTAATTGCATTTTTATATATATAATATCACTTAGTAAACAGGCGATAAAATGGCTTAACACAATTTGAAGGTATTTCACCGCTACATTTAGTGGCATCGTGTTAAGGTAAGTGCACTCGAAGGCGTGTAACGTTGTGCGCCGGGAAGAGGGCGAGGGAAGAGGAACGTGGGGGAACACCAGCTACGAGTGAGACAAGCCCGCCTCTAGTGTCAACATCATTAGTGTCTACATTGTCCCGTCGCTCTACTGGGGCTACGAGAACTGCTACGACTACAACTTTCGTAGGCCAATGTATTAAATCCTAGATTAGCTTACCTTGATGAAGCCCGACTAAGTGCAACAGTAAATAATATATAATAAAATACTAATAGGCACAAACATGATACTTTAAACCTTAAGTTTAAGGAAACGATTACAACAGTAATCCATACGAAAAATGAGTAAGGTATCTACATACGAAGTAAAACATGTACTAACAACATTTCACCTTGAGGACTTCGTTACCATTACTCATTTGCACCTCATGTATTAAACAGTATCAATCATGCGGTAGACGCTTATGAGGCTATGATCGATGAAAACACAAAGAAAACAATTCGTGATTAATGAAAATGTCCGACCTCTGCTAATACTGGAAGCGAATGTCATGAACACAGTCAATTTACTTACCGAGTTGTGTATGTTAAGAAGTGAATGTAATAATTTTAATTCCTGTCTCTTATTAATACACATTAAATATCCACACAAAACACACAACTTTAACGTACTTGGTTTATTTACATGGATATCTGAATTGGAAACCGGGTCAACAGTCACAAAATTGGCGAAGTAAGCGTTGTTGGAGCTCAAATATACAATGGAAATGTAGTTTATGAGGCCGTTTGGTGGAATATAATACACATACATAAACAATGCACTTGGGCCCAACAGCATGGCAAAATCAATATACTGAGCGAGCCATAGAATATACTATTGACGCGCTGATCCATTTTTAACGAAGGGGCTCAGTAGTTTAGGTTAATAACAACAAGACATCAATGCCCGCATTTTCATCTCATATAGATGTCCGCAGGGAACATGCCTATCCTTAGTAGCTGTAAGCAAATTTGTAATAAACGTAATCCTCATGATAGAACTTCCCATCTACATTTATTTTAAATGAAGATCCATAGCTAGCGCCGTATTTGGCTCAGTGATCATGTGCATTTCATATATTCCTTTACACCTTTGTATGACATTGACATTGGTTTACAATTGAATACTTTTAGTAGTACCTACGTAAAACACTGAACACAAATACATAAAACTTTGTAATAAGCACGAACAAGGTATAACCTGAAATGCGATTACCTAGCACGACTTCCTTTCTATCATTCCGTAAACGTGAACTAAAGGATCTGCTGAATAGCATTTCTGTAAGAGGGATAAAGATTTTCCTTAGCCATTGCCCGGTCGAATTGTATTAAAAGCGTACCGCGTAGTAAGTTCAAACCGACCGGCGGTCTAATTGTAACTGGACTGAGTGCTACACCACCACTACGTCATACATAACGTACCACCGCCGGTGCTAGTCGGCCGCCACTCAAGCCATAATGCAATACAGGTTAAGGCCTACTTTATTGGTTTTACCCATTTATACGTGAACACAAAACGATTACATGTCACTCCATAAGCGTGGTGTGTAACATGTACAGGAGTTTTTACAAACTTGTATTGTCGACACAAAAGCTCACTACGAATGTAAATAGACCGGTACGTACACGCCACGACGATATATGCTTGATTAATTTTAGCCAGACTTTTTAAAAGTTGTGAATATGTAGTGAACTGTGATAAATACTAAGTGGCACAAAGATTGATAACATATTAAAATTAATTGAAATACTTAAGCTTTTATGTTATGTCAACGCTACGGAGAATTCGTAAAGCCCTTACCAACGCGAACATCGACCAATATAGATATGTAGGTAAGACGTACACGAATCCTTTTGGATGTTTTGATTTTGATACTAATTGAAACAGTATTGATTTTTCCAAATGACGGAAATATAGAGGCATCACTCTTTGTTCTTAAACTAATTACAATTAAATATTACATTACAACAAAGGTGTTAGAAACGGCGGAACATGGCAGCTGGATTGGGTGCGGCTGACTGTTAGATCTTCGTCATTATTGCGTCGCGTGCCTGCGTGACCCAGAGAATTAGAATAATTGCTTCACCTGTTGCAGGTTCTCAAGTAATAATGGTCAACTAATCGACACAACATGTCGGATTAACATTTAAATTGTTTGTAGTTTCGGTTCGTCATCGAATGTGTATTAAGATTACCTTCTCCTTCGTTCGTTTTAGGTATTAAACTAACTGGATTGGTTCTGGACCAGCTACAATGGCTTTACAGTTCACGTTTTGTGCCGGCTTCTAAATATACATTTGACAGAGCCGTAACAATAGGCATTTCCGTTAGAAGGTATAGGTATAATACCGAGCGTATACTGAGAGCCGAGTTTAAAGCACTTCGAACTCAACTGTAGTATAGCAGTCCGATAGCGATCGCTCCGACGAAACGCCACTCTACATTACACACTAAATGATATGGGACGGGCGGGTTCATATAGGAGAAAACCTCATTTTCTAAAAGGTATAAGGTCTACATGTGTATGGAATAATCCATTACACACCTTTCCCTTTCATTGGCGTAAATGGACCTGAAATTACACTTTATTTTGAATTATATTTGCAATTATGTACCTAGAGTTATTGACCATGTTAATAAACTGTCGTCTTCAAGTTATGATTTATGACAAATGTCAGACGGAATGAACGGGAAGTATTTGGCTCCGAATTAGGCGATAATGCGACATTTTCACGCTACTAACGGCAACGTTGGTAGAGCACTTGAAAATGTCGCATGTCATTCCGAAGCCAAGTCAATTTAGTATACAGGCACAATATTTCGTAGTAGACGGACACAAGCTAAGAGAATTGTAGTACGTAGTAACATATTGGAAGGTTTATGTTACATTTTTTACCTGCATGATTTATGCATGTAAAAATTACGTAACTTCAGTCAGAACAAGTGAGTATAAATACTGAGATAAAATCAACGACGGAAAGTGGGTGCAGCAATATATATGACATACTGGCGACGAATGATGTCGCCCGCACGCTATGTCGCCGCGGCGACGACGGACCTTGCGTAAACATAACAAATAACAATGAACGTATGGGCTGGGCGGGCGGCGCGGCGGTCACATGCTTGAATATGTAGTGTGCGCCGACAATGTGGGACCTACATTACGTTTTAAAAGTGAATTATATTCAAATATACACATCAACTGTTCGAACTTTAGGTAGATGACAATAATTTACCCTAGATTCATAGATGAGGTGAAACCAAGTTTGTGTACAGCCATATTGTGCTCTTAACGCTTAGGTCAGTTTTATCTTTATGTACCTAATATAACGCGATATCTACATAACCTTTCCGCCGCTGGTTTATATAATAAAGCCTATATTTCGTAGAGGTGTGCTGTTGCATACAGTATTCCATTTTGTCAGGCTCTTTTAAAACCATGAAGTAGTTAGCGATCCTAATTGAATTAATTGGGGACAAGGTATTATAGAGATATTATTGACTCTTGATAAAGGAGTATTTTTTGCGTACCCTCCTGGAATAACAATAGTGTAGTAATAATTAAGCCAAATTAAATGTAACTTAAATAAAGAAACATACAATATAGATAAGTAATCTTAACTAGTCACTAAGCATAGTACCTAAGTGAAAGCTTAGGTACGTAAAAATATCTGTAAATTGAATTGTTCCAAGATAAGAATGTATCATTCAAAAATGTGCCGTGTCCTAGTTTTAAAGCAGAGCAAAACAAAAGATTTATTCAGTGTAAGTTGAAAATCACAACTCTTTGTATAATTAGCACTCGTTTTAATACAGTCTGTAAGGCTCTGTTCTCACTAAGTTACCGAGCCAACCCTTTTGATCTGCGCATAGTTCACCCGACGTTCGTGCAAAACAGAAACATTATTATGTTTTCACAGTCACCTTATCCCATATAAGGAGGATTAATTCTGACCAGTTCGTTGATACAAGGCAACTTTTATATCTATATGTTTGTTGTGCAGCTGCAGTCCCCGATTAGTCCAGACTAGGTAAAATTCTACTGCAAGGCATTTATAAGCTCCTCTACCTACATGTTTCGTAGAATTCGAAAAGCTGATGCAGATCAAACGCTTGGATCAAATGCTCGCTCGCAGGCGATGCCGCTTTCACTTCGTTTTCATCTTTGAATAAACATGTTCGTTTACTGTCTTTATTTACTTCTTAAATCTCGCTCTGAACTTTACAGAAGTAAATGAAAAGTGCAAAGCGCTTATTACATGTTGGCCAGCAGCCAACAAATATTATTTTTTTATAAAACTCTTCATTGAACAACAGTGAATATAATTAATAAGTACGACACCTACTATAAATTGCTTTTACTTATTTTATTGATGGACCTGGCGCGAAAAAAATTAAGCGTAGCAAATGCCAATGCAGAAATATGATAAGATTGTAAAGGAAAATGGTATTTCAAAATCTACACATTGTAGCAAATGGAAATCACAGGTTTCATTCAGCCTATCCCGCTGGGAAACAGTGACTTTATGAAGTGATAAATCGTAAAATACGGATGATAGATAAATTCCCTCTTTACCTATAAGCTATGAAAGAAAGTGGTACGTATATTATTATATGTATTACGATGTGGCTCTACTTTTTACACTAAACATTATCATATATTTGAATTGCAATGTAGCCCTTTGATTTAACTGATCATAAAAGAATGATATTTTTTCTTTGTTGAAAAAGGTATACCTAAATTTACAATCTCTATTCGAGCTAGATGTGGTAGCTGGTACTTTTTATAGATAACTAGCCAACTGCCGCATTGCTGCTCTTGAAACATGAGAGACCGTTTTTACTAGGTTTGCTATGGCGAAAAAAATCCAATTAATTAGTAATTTATCTCCAATTTTAATTGAATTATTTATTGACATTCAATTAATGATGATGATGAAATAATCATCTTTTATTTGAGATTCAATTAAATGATGATTCAAAAAGTAATGGATATAACAATACTTGATTATCAAGTACGACGTAGACATCGGTGTGACAGTGGTGATCGAATTAAAGTATTGATTGGGGCACGTGCGGCGGTCGACACGATATTATAATTTAGATATAGGTATATGAGTTATTAATCATAATGAGAGCCATAACAATGTAGCATAAAACTCAGAGTTAGGTATTATTAACTCTTAAGATTATTTCGTGCTCGTTTCCAAATTGTTATCATTGTATTAATACTAACATTAGGCATTGCGCGTAATTTCTGCCGTATTCTACAATTACTTCTTCCTGCAACCGGATAAAAGTATAATTTATTCTAATCAAATCAAAATAGAAAAAGCCAATTAATAAGGCGCGATAAAACAAATGTTGACATTTCTTTGTTTAGTAGGATGCTAATATACAAGTATATCGTTATTATACACATGTACTTGTATGTCAAGTCGTTTAATGTCGACTTAGGTAATAATTGTGTAAAACTATAAAAACAACATAATATCTGAGAACTAGCTATCTATCTATCAGCTGTGTAGCATTTCCGTCGAACAGACGTTTGTGACAGTTAAACATTACACAGGCGCACAGCAAAAACTATATTTAAAGATGATCATCTATTTATGGAGAGGCTTGTTTATATCCTAAGGGACTAAATGCCGATAGGTAACTGTCGCTGTAATTCACCTCTTTCCGATCCTCGAGGGAGCTTAAATACGTGATGGGTTTCTTTATAGTCGCAAGTGACACAGAATTACTACGGACTATTAATACAGTTAACTTTGGATTATGAAATGAACACTCCAGTTAAGACATGAACATGTCTTCGTTGATTTAATACTGACATGCTAAATCTGTTACTTCACTTGCCATTGTTTAAATTTTGTTCAAGAGAGTGTCATCATTTTCAACCCGTCCAAGGTAAATGGCAATATAATTAGGAGACGCTCTCAAATTAAATTTATTCTCTTGAATTTCGTACGATATACCTATTTGATCACGGTTGTTTGGATTTTATTACTGAAATACATACCCATTTCGAGATATCATTTACTAATGAATAAGATCGTACAGTCTGTAAGCAAGCTTTCTTGGCTTTATATTATGCATGTTACATACATTTATCGTGAAGAACCTTCAGTCAGTCTGATAGCCTGTTTTATTACAATGTGCAATTAAATCAACGTTTTACTAAGTATGTTGCAATACAGTCGTCTTATGTAAGCTTGTGCTTAAGTCCGTAAGGAAGGTGTTTTACCGTTGCATATCCATTGTAGGATAACCATTGTATTATCACCTTTATGGAATGTCTACAAAAAATGTACCGAAAATATGATACCATCTTGGTGTCTTTATCTGTATCCTTGTAGATAGGACGAAAAAGCATATTTATTGAAGAACAAACATAATTGCAATAAACTGTAAATCTAAAGTAAAGATTTTTGGCTGTGGGGTTAAACACTATTCTTTACACAGTATGGGGGTCACTTATTGTAACGCGTTTAACTATTTCTATGCATCACTTTTTATCGTTTAAGTCTCTGAACTGTTTGGAAATTGCTGGCTTTAATAACTATGTGTAACTCAACACTGAACCGAACACTAAAGCATTTAATATAACCTGCCTGTAGTGTATTGATCTCACGACCAAACTTTATCTACTTAACCTACTGCTACAATTTTGAGTAGGTAGCTATACACTGTTTTAAGTTTCAAACTTTATTTGCTCTGTATTATGCTTGGCTGACTTAAGTAAATCCTTTGGGAAAGGTATACCCGACGTAAGAAGGGTAAAACGGACAAAAAGCTACGGTTAGTAAGTACTCACTAATGTTTTTGACCTTTGAGACACTTTGAGAGCGAGAAAACCTTTGCTCTATATCTTTGTATGTTACAGGCGAAGTTACGTAAGTTTTTTTTTGGAACCAGCATAGTACTTGATATCACGAAGGTCCATAAATAAATATGTTTAATTGAAAATTTGAAATGTACTTTGAAGCATGAATTTTGCTAGTTTAACTTGCAGTTTACAGCCTATTTGCAAGTGGTATGTAAACCACCCGATACACGGAAAAGTTCCTGAATAGACTTGGCTTAAAATACGGCATCCTAATTAGTTTCGGTTGCGGGTATTAGAAGCTAGTTTCCCGTCACGTCAATCAACGCTCTCGCAGACCTAAACTTCAGTTATTCTAAAAATACTTTCTGGTCTTCCCTATTTAAGTTTTAACGCTGATACATTGACCTGCGTTAAAGCTTTAGAATGAATGTTTGTGCTTTAATATTATTTTTTATGTCGCTCTGCTAAAGTTGTCGAAGGAGATGTAAATGTTTAATTAATAGATCCAAATTAAACTGTCAATTCAAGACTGAAAGTTATTATAAAATAACTTCTCTTGATGAAGTAAATGATTTTGGGCGTCAAAAAAATATAAACATTACATTTGTGCTAGTATAAATGACCAAAAAGAATCATAATAAATATACAGTCAGCTGTGCTCCGTATAATATTAAGTTCTACTTAGAAGCAAAGCGAACATGCTACTTCACGCTAGGATATCCACACATTAGTATGCTTGTTACTTGTACTATGCTATATACACGTTGTATACGTACGTACAGGCGCGGAAGCAGAGGGTCAACATTCATTATCCGCAAGACTATTCCCAAGTTAAATACGCAATTTGCTTTCAACGCAGTTTCTATTGGGTTAATAGAGCAGGTGTACAATAGTGGCTTCTACCTTCACATTAACTGTTTACTGCAAATAAAGTAAGAAACTTACACACCCAGACATAGTCTCATACATTAATTTATATAGTTGTTTATGTTCATTACGAAAATATCGGATATTTTTATTTGTGACCTATTTATCGAGATACGCCAAAGGTAGTGAAAACACCTAATGCGCTTTGTATTCTATTCCATCGAGCAGAAAACATGGTTCTAAATTATACGTGTAGCACGATATCGTAGGGCACTATGTAGTTTGATAATAAGTGTGAACATCGTTAGTGACTATTTTTAATATTAACTTTATTGCATTTTTATACATTTTAGCCTAAGTCTTTTTTCATTTCCTGACTGGTGGTTAGGGTATCGCAAAAATATCGAAAATTCTGGTATTTGGATAATGTTTTTTCGATATTCGAGACCACAATTTCCGACCCCTGCTGGTGGTATTCGCAATAAGCGATCGAAGTCTTACTTAAAATTTGAAAATAATGGATCAACATCCATTATTTTCAAATTTTAAGTAAGTCTGTTATATTGCACTGTTATATTGCTGCTTCTGTCGTAATTTATTATTTCATACATCTACGTAGAAGCCCCCCGAGACCATAACTCGGCCATTTCTCTCGGCACGTACACGCAATCGTTTATCGTCACTAACAAGTCGCCTTAGGGATTGCTCTCAATAATAGATAATGGTAAAGGTCAAATTACTCGTAGTAAGAAAGACGCCACTTTATGGCCAGACTATAAAAACTGCTCTTTATCGCGACATTCTCGGCGAAATAAAACTGGTTTACTTCGAGACAAAAGAAACACTACTAAGCTTTTATCGGCGGCGACACAAAATTATTTAGAAAGTTTGGAACTTCCGCACCACATGAAAACGTTCGGCGTACTACAAGATAGTAACAAAACAAGTTTGCAACTTACAGTCGAGCAGCGGAATATGTGTAAGACATCGATTGTTGTGTTCTTGAGAAACTATAAACTCTATTTAACTCTTGAAGAAGTTGAGACTTTCAAGGACGATATTATGCATATCGATTCCACGAATGAACGGACATCGAACCGCGAAACGAGTTAAAAATACCGGCACCGGCAGCCGGCCGACCGGCATCTGTGGGCACACCGGTCGGACTACTCCGTCGGGCCACATGCGTTTGTTTACTATCTGCTTCGATCGCGACTGCGGCGCCGCGGCCGCTGTGGCCGCTATAGACCTAGCCGGCGGTCACATTGCAAAATTTGAACATAAAGTTTTTTCGTGCGAACTTACGGCGGAGGCCCCAATCCATGTCGAGGCGCGCGGTAAGTGAGGCGCGTGGCGCGGCGTCTGCGAGGCGACTGCCGCGTCCTGCGCCCGCACGCTCCTCTCATGTATTCCCATTGTGAACCGCGTCGTGCATTGTCCGACCAAAGGGGAACCTTCTCGCGGTAATAGTACTCTCCAACACAGTGCAACCAACAACTAATGACACAACCTTAACGCTTAATTGACCGTTCAGTTGACTATACTTACTAAAAACTACAATGCTAGTTTATGTGTGAATTTTGTGCTAACTATGGTTTCTTTATAGATAATTATATTGCTTTAAAGCAAATTACATTATACACAGGAGGTATCAAGTACCTATATCTTATGTGTTTACTCTATATTTCTGTCGATTGGAGGAGCCATTTCTTTCATGTTTCCCGGAAGTGAGTGCCGGGATAGCTTCCGAAATAATTTCCGTCTTAAATCACTGGAAGTAATCAAATAAGTGAAACATTTTAGTCGAGCAAAGAGCTTTCACAGGAAAATAATTAATTAACTAATTATAATTGAAAATGTGACCTCTATAATTGAATTAGGTACCGTAAGAACTGTTCGAACCCTATAAAATAAAGCGAACCCCTACCTATACTAAAGATATATCTACACCTATTATTTCACATAAGACGAAAGAATTTTTAGGTCGCCTTTATTAATTCAATACAGTTATCGGGCATTGCTCTACTCTCTACATTTTCACATCAAATTAGAAACTATCCATTTAAAGCTCATTGTTGTTCACAAAGTTATGATTTAACTCAAAAAACAAAAGTGCCATTTTAAAATCTTATGAAAAATCTTTAATTTGCGGTTTACCTAGGGTCCATTTTTATGTAATAGGTACGGTACAATATACGTATACATATTTGTTTTGGGTGTTAGTGTATAAGATACGGATAAAGGTATTATATAATGCACCCACAATGGAGAAGTTACCTCATAGAGCAGTTCGTTTAAAAAGTTTCAATAAATATGTATGAACCAAATACTCAACTCGCTCTATGAAGAGCCACAGTAAACGGAACCATTTTCTTTCTGCTTTTATTTTTATTTAACATAGCTACTAGAAATGTTTATTATTCAATTATGCAGAAACAACTTAACGAAGACGCCAAGATTTGAATGAAAATATTGTTATTTGAATAAGAATATATTCGAGATCAGCATAGAGGATTTGACATGAAAACTCATAAAGAATTCGCTTCCAATATGCGCGCCGGGTACATCTAACATAGACGAATAAAACTTCGGGTGTTTGTTAAAACCTTAACGGCTTAACTAACTTAGAGCAGGTCATTAGACTGGAGCTCGTAAATGCCAAGCTTGACGTCAAAGTTCGAAATCCTTCGTTATTGAGTTTTCTATTAGGAAACTAAGTAGTCGGAGGTTTATAAATGCCCTTTCATCGCCTTTTTGGGGGGGTGAGTTTACTAGGTCCCTCTGTTATCCAACCCTTTGCCGATACAAAAGTGATAATGAAGATGCTAAAATTGAATAAAAGCCATTCCTTTTATTGGCAAAAGGGGCAGAGGTAAACATGAGTTGTATAGTAGTCAATCCTACTTACAACTCCTCGAGTCGAGTACAAAAGGCGTACAAG
This sequence comes from Abrostola triplasia, assembly GCA_946251915.1. NCBI lineage: Eukaryota > Metazoa > Arthropoda > Insecta > Lepidoptera > Noctuidae > Abrostola > Abrostola triplasia. Next base: position 4,068,212 of record OX276425.1, read on the forward strand.
AGTAACGATGCCAATCAACAGAATATGTTAGGTAACAACATCTAAAAATTGAACATCGGCCGAGATTTAATATTTGCTGTAAGTTTTGACACACCACACCAGGCATCTTCAATAAGTAATGAACAAACTTTTACTCTCTCAATATCAGTTAGAGTGGATAGAATGTGTTTACTTTGTTTCTTATATTCGTTGTATCTACAAAACGAAAGGGTATGTAAATATCATATTTATACATTTCAATGAACATACAATGCAAGAACCGTAAAAGCTTTTTAATCATTGTGAATTTAAATCATATCGTTTTATTTGTTGTACTGTACTGACACGTTCATAATACGTCATAGCCGATAGCATCTCCGCAGTGCAGCAATTTACTGCAAAGCAATTACTTTTGTCATATAATAAAAAATACATGTCTTCCCGTGTCTGTTTTATTTCTACGATCTGAGGTTTAACCATTTTATTGTCACGGACATGTACGTCAGCGATCGAAAGTCGTTGGCGCCAGCGGTGAGATTGGATGTCACAAACTCAATTGGTTTTTATATTAATAAAAAAGAAATGCTCACGTCTAGGTTTGGGAGAGATCTTACATACCATCATAATATAGTGATTTTGATTTTAAATTGCAATCCAAAACTTGTTAATTGTAACATATATATATATATTGTTTTAAATTATAAACAGTATTATATTAATCCCAAACGGATTTTAGGGTTTTCAATGTATATTGGATCCTGGTTGAAAGTTGGAAATCTACTCACGTTTCACTTAGTGTTATCGACACCCAAATAAGGTCAACCCTTACTATTTACAACTACTCCTACCTATACTATAGTAAGTTTTCGTATATTTTATCAAAAGCTTTAATCGTTAGGTGCATGCTGACTTCCGATGAGTTTTTGTGGGAGTTCTTGGTAAAGTTTAATAAAGATCTGTAGTAGTAGTTGTAGGCTAGGCAATGCTGAAGGAAATAAGATAAAATGCAAAAGCAGGATAATTACGCGATTTAAATTTCAAAGACATCCATCCATTTAACAGAGGGTAAGAGCTTCGAGCGCTTGCCCTTCACGACTTAATAACTTGAAGTTACCCGTGTTCCAGAATATTTCACCAGTCAAGAATATGGATAATGGTCCTAGTCGTCGCAATTCACTGTGCCCTAACAACTCATACAAATGTATAATTTACTTTGAATACGAGTGTAAAATTGTCGACTACAATTCATTTAAAATTTAATGGTGAACTCTGTCCTTTGGCTTGAGTCTACGTCCACCATAAAGAATAGCAAAAAGATGCTATTTAAAAAAATGTTACATATTTCATACTTTAAAATAATTTCTAAGAAAATCCTGAATTATTTATGTCGTCGTTATGCTATCTTGTGACGGAAAGTAGCACAGATTGCACGCTTGAGGAGACTCGGATATTAACTCGGCTCACTACGAACGACAGGCGAAAATTTGTGGGCGTTTAATTAAAGAGGTTCGTCCTAAATTGAGTTAATGTACTTTAGTTTCAGGATTGCGGTCACGTAAGATATAGGTACATATTTTTGCATAGAACTTTACTTGCGTAAAATTGATGAATTAATATTTAGTTAATCTGCTTTTTTCGTCAGGTACCGAAAAGGTTTTAATCATGAAGCTCTGTATCCTTAAGTATTATAAATAATTGCTTAAAAACAACCAACCCGACATGAAATATCAAAAGCTGAGCTTAATATAAATGTGCAGACCAAATTAATTTCTCCCTAGCGGAGATTGTAGCCACTTCCCTTCGTGCAGCAGTAGCAAGGCTTAACTTTCAACTAATCGCTAGAGTAACCGATGATCATGAATTAATGTAATACGGGTAACTACAACGCGTTAATTAACAAAAATGATATTTCAAAAAAGTACAGATTTATGTGATTGGTTCAAAATGTATCCCAATTTGGACATTTTACACGTTTGACATGCGCACACAAGAGTCAGACACCAATTATTCTTTGAAACACTATGTCAAGTTATATAATTGTTTGTTTGCAAGTCGGTAAACTTTTCTTGTTAGCATTTATGACGTATCTTTACTTTCACATACATTATTATAAATAGCATTCGTTAGTCTTCATAATTGAGTAACAATTATTATCTACAGTCACTAAACTATGTATCACTACTTAACGAACGTGCGTTGACGTTACTACAAACGAAACCAGATGCGAATAAGTGCTACCAGTGGGAAACTGAGGATGCTTGAGATTTTTGCAAGAAATGTGGCTCAAAGTTTCTATCACATTCCTCTCAGACTTTGGACTGGCAGAAACTTGCAGACTTGCCACGATACAATAAATTTGTTTTTAATAAAAGAAAACCTATTTTAAAGTTGCCTTATCGATTGTACTCCATTTTCAACAAATTTATAGGTTTGAAGTTATTTTGATACCACCTAATATAAATATTATTTTGGGCATAGATAAAATTCAGTCTCGTCAAACATGAAAATAGAAGAGATACTTCACAAGTGATTGGTTCGACATATTACATTAATATCTTGGTTCACACTTGCGAGACATTCTTCTCTTACACGTTTACATTGTATTTTTACGGAATACTGTCGTGCTAACTCCAATGTCACACATATGGGTCAAGAGTCTCTGCATGCGGTGTCATCTCATTTTCATTTGAGAATGCTTAGGTAACAACACTGTCCTGTCTAAACTACACCTAAACTTAGCTGCAAATAAGTGTTGCTTACGTAGAACAAATATTAAACCTTACTTGGTATGCAAAACGAAGATATGACGGACAAAACCTTTCGTATAATACAGGAGCTTTTCTTTCGTTCAGGGATTTCAATTTTCTACTACACCATGATACAATACCAGCACAAAAAATACGACTTACGTACAGGAAATTATTTCGCTATCGGGGGCGTCGCCAACTAACTAAAACGATATTTATTCATTTGAAAGTGTACTGACCCGCCTATTTCTTATGCGCCCGAATTAGACGCTTACTACAAGCGATTTTGTTTTTCAGTTAACAAAAGAGGCAATTGAACCTAATCAGTAGGCCAAGCTGCCATCATTCATAAGCACAATACAATCAAGCACGCGACGTCGATGCGGTCCGCAGACAACGGAATGACACATTTTATATATTGAAAAATATAATGTCTCACAGCTGGTCATATGAACTTCACGAAATTGTCTTATAATAATTATACGTGTTTCTCATATTGGGAAATAGATGAATATAACTAATGAACTTTAACTTTAAATATGTTATAATATTGCTTGTTGAATGTTTATGAAAAACCTTTCAACAAGCAATATGTGTCATGATGTACTGCGGTTGATGTATAGATGTTAACACAAATTGATAAATTAATATCAATTACCATATCATTTTCTTCAAATTGTGATACCTGCAATATTATCGTATCTAAATTGTAAAAAAACATGCGCTACTTACTTCTTGTCATATTCATCAGCGCAAGCGGGCATTCGTCGTCTTCCAAAATGTATTCAGAGTTGTCAGTTTTGTCCTCCTAAAGAGAGTAAATATGTTTTAATTAACTATTATGTCCATTTCTAGTGTTTTATATTGAAATATTGTTGTTGAGTTCAATGTAGGAAAATAACTTCCAGGATGCATTACCATATAGTTTGAAACTGTAAACAAATTTTAGAACAAAAATTTTTAAGGACCTTTCTACAATACAAATTCAAATTATTGTTTGGGATACGACAAATTTCTTGAATTATCGTATTCCTATCCCATCTTTCATGGACTATGATTCTATTCCAAATAATAATCGTTTATTTCTCACTACAAACCAAAAGTAACATCAGAACATTAGGGACACTTAGCTAAGAGAACAAAATAAAATAAAATAAAAAACTTCGACCTTAAGAGATCAGCAGTCCCGTTTGTGACCACGTGACCTTCAATAAGCTATAATAATATTATTGATATAAGTATTTATTTACCTGCACAATGCAGAACTGCAGTGGGTCTTGGTATGACATGCCGTATTTGTCGAGTGTCTCTCTAAGGACGGTTGCAGCACTGTCGTTCACAGAAAGCAGCAATGTGACGTACGACACGTCTGGACGGAGTATCGAGCCGTAAACTCTGAGGGTTCCACCTAAAACAACACATATTATGATTATACAAATAAGGATACGTATGCAATTGATGAAATAGTGGATGTAAGTTTAAAACAGCCTAAGTTCCTTAACAATTTTGCAGATGCTATGGTCTTATGACCGTTGTTTAAATCTGCTTACTGCTGCTATGTATAGGGTTCAATCGAAATCCACGGTGACGAAATCGCAAGCATAAACTAGTTGTTATATCTAAAAAGATATATTTATATCCCTACTAATATTATAAACGCGAAAGTTTGTAAGTATGGATGGATGTTTATAACTCTTTCACGTAACTGCTGAATGGATTTTAATGAAATTTCATATGGAGGTAGCTGACACCCTGGATTAACACATAGGCTTTTTATCCTGGAAAAATGTAGAGGGTAACACTGCGCGGCGCAGCTAGTATTTTATATTAAAACCTTATCAGAAATGCACCAGTATACAATTATTACAAAAAAATATCCATTTAACACTTTGTTATTAATAATTTTGCAATTAAATAAGAACTATTACAGGAAATGAGGGTAGGCAAGCAATTAACATGCAACCCAAGAGAGTTATATGTATTATAAATATAGAAGCAGTCTTTTAAAGTAGCGACGGGCAATTCCTATTGAGCTTATCATGTTATTATTTCCCGTGAAATTAATTTGAACTGATCTTGATAAAAAGAGTTTGTAAAGTGATAAATTTACAAACCTTTTTTGTCATTTTCAAATAATCTTGATGGAAGATAAAACATACATATAAACATTATACAGGCTGTTTAGCTTATGTGTATAACAAGATAATACAGGAGAATTCAATGCTTTAGTTTGGTTTTATTAATCCCACCAAAAATGTGAAGAGTCAAGCCCCTAAACCCTACCTTGACAAACTTTATAATATTTTGGTCAAAAATGATGGCTGGGCTGTTTTATAAGAGTTATTTGGGTTTATGGACTTTCCAGTATTATCCAGGCCGAAGCTGTAAGGGTTTGAAAATAGAACGAAATGCTTCGAAACATTGTATGTGTGAAAAGTTGATCTGTTATTTATTTCAAGTCTTGGCAGATATTGTTTATGTATCTCCAGATTTATAATGATTTTTATGAATTGTTAAGACCTCAAAGGACAAGGGCCAGGCTTTGCCAGGGCAAAGACATCCCGCTCCTTTTACCATTCCTGCAGATTGCCAACCAGTGTGCATGTATTACAATTTTCCATTATTATGTACATTAAACTATTCCTTTATATTTCTTAAGACTAACCTTCGCTGTAAAATATGTAGCCGTACAAGAAACATTAGTCATAATTTATTATACACGCATGTACGTGAGCTGTCTAGTGCTCGCGTGTTCGTGTTGATGACTCACAAATCATCAACAAATTGTTTCTATTAATTGTGAAGCAGATGTTTAGAAACAGACCACGGGTTTAAATGTCAAGTTCACGGCGACAACTATTATATGTAGTACTAAACAGTTCTCAAGTACGATGACAGGTTTGTGGTAAGTGTACTAGACAGTTGTATACTGTTTATTATATTGTGTATACCCACATTTTGCCAGTTAACGTTTGGGGGTAAGTTAAGGTGGAGGTTTGCCTGCCCTTGCGGAGAATACCGGCATCACGCCGCATCATCATGTTATCTCACAATATACCTAAACTTATGATAATATTATTATCTATCTATATCGGTAAACAACTGCACACAATGGGTATAAATAAAAGCACAAAGAACAGTAGTACACAGGTACACACCACATTAATTATTTAGCCAATAGATATGTATTTACCAGTGTCAGGCCCCCCATCTTTGGACTTGAACTGCTGCAACTTGCGGCCGAGCTTCTGCTGTCTGCGTCGGCGCATCACGGCCTCGGGGTTGCTTATGCTGCGCATGAACGACGTCTCCGGCAGTTCTGTATAATTAACGTAATTGAATAAGTTAAATAAGCCGCAAAATATTTTTTTAATGTTTACTTTAAGTGCAGCCTAAATGTATGTTGTGATCCGTTGATTAGAAAATCCAGTAATTGTCTCATTGCAAGGCGAAGGCCTGTTAGAAGACTAACAGTAAAATAAAATCTAGTTGTTAAGATATATATAATTATAATAACCTATCTTCATCAGTAAAGTTAATTTGATTTAATAACAGTAAATTAAAAACAAAAATCCTTCTGAGGTATCAACAACCAATTCTGAAGTTATTATCCAAGACTCCCTGAAAACATATCAGGACAGTATTTGTCTACAAATACATGTGTGAATGTGTCATCCAAAAATGTTGAAATAGCGAATTAAATATCACACAAGTAAGTACTTAAGCTCTTTATTATTCAGCCGAGCATAAAAGACATTGTGTCACGAGTTTATTGTCCTAGCGGGACAAAGGAAACCAGTTGCTTTCCAACATGCATCATAAGCAAGTGAATCACACTAAATTAATTTAGTTAACTAGTAGAAGCTAGTAAACACATCTGGAACTATTCAGACGTTCTGGAACCTTAAAATTTATTTATTTAGCAGCGGGTCTATATATATTTTTTTTTCAATTGCAGTGTAACTTAAACCACACATCCTATAGTAGTAGATTAGATTAGATACATGAAATACAATACCTAATAATAAACTATTCGGACTTAGTCTATTAATTCTTTTCTTACTTACACCAATAGGTAGTAGTCAGATAAATCTATAATTTGACTAAGTACGTCCTATTTTACCTGTGTAAAGTTTTTCGGCAACGGGTCTATTTTCATCGTTAGTGTCGGATTTCAGTCTCGATAGTTTTTCTTTTTTCTTCAGTTCTTTTTTCTCTCGTTTTGATAATTTTCGTTTAAAGTTTTGGTCTCCTTTGTCGTTTGCAGCTGACAACGGAACCTGGGTGCAAAAGTGAACAGTATTAGTAAGTCACTTGTTCACATACAGATAAAAACAGAATGATAGATAAATACGTGACAGCACAGAATGTATAGGCGTGAAACTTTTTATCCCCCTGTATCTCTGAGGTTTAAGTTTGTACACAATAAATTGCTATGTAGACTAACTAATTGCATTTACTACATGGGACGGCGATATGCGGAATAACAACAGTGCATTATATCATGCCAAATTATTTTTTTATATACATTAATGAAGCAGCGTTATCTGTCAAATTATCTCCAACAAGGTCACTTAAAGTTGAGGTATTATTTAAAAAAGTGGGGCGTCAATCGGGCGTCGACCCCTTAAGGAATTTGTTGTGTATCGTGATTCGTGGGTGAGTAGTAGCAGAACTTTATAAGCCTTCTATAGCTTAGGCTCGAATACAAAACCAGGCATTTACGTCAAACAAATTTTTTGTCTCCCTTTTAAACCTCGCGGCCAACTTAGGTTCAGTTAAGTTCTGATAAGTCATAAAGCTTTGCTTAAATAATATGTTGCATGAGCTACCTCGTTGTTACTAAGGCACTTGAGTAGGAACCGCCCCTCCCGGTCGTCGGCGTGCCAGTTGAGCTGCACCAGCAGAGGCTTCTCGTGCGGCTCCAGCTTGCGCTCGTCGTCCGGCCCGTGCGTCTCCCACAGCGAGTACGAGCCGAGGGACAGCATGCGCATGTCTGGACGGAACTTCTCGATTAACGTTTCTGCCAACAAATAACAGTCGATATTAAGATAACTTATTACAAATTAATTGTGATCTACTAACTAACTTTTATTGTAAACTAAGAACAATAATGTTGCTAAAGGAGAAAGCGGTAATGTAATGTGCTGTGTAATATAAAGTCGTTGTTCGTTCTTGGTTTGAGCTTGGTATACCTATAGCTACAGATCTTAAATTACTTATATTTTTTGTTTAGATAAAATGTATGATTCGCAAAAGGATTCATCTTGTAGGTTAATATGAAAGCTACATAGCGATCTTATCAGGAATACCTTTAAATACAAAGTTACTGCTTTTTAATGTTGATATTCGAGAAATTATACTACATAATGCCATATACCTACATAAGTTTAAGTAGGCAATTTAAACTATCTGCAGCAAGTTGATATAGCGGATGAAGTCTATAGATGTGTATATTATCTACACAATAATGTTAGCTCTTAAAATGTAGGTTAGTAATATACTTGCAAGTTGTTTATATTCTGTAATATCAAGCCCGTTATCCGGTTGTACAGACTCGACGTACATGATACTAATTATATTACGAAGTATGTCGCTAAGGAGGCGACTAGGTGGCTGCACACCACTCCGTCATTACAACTTCGATGTCGCAATTATGGCAAACCACCTATTATTTCTACATTCCTTAAGTCTAACTTATGGTATCTATAAGTATGTAAACTAAACGCCTAAATAAATACATTAGGCTCGGAACACGGATCGGACAGTAAATTGAAGGAAACTATAAAAAAATTGTGTCACTTCAAATTGACAAGCCAACTGAACAGAAGTATTTTTATCAGTATCAGTCATTCTTAGCCACAGAATTGTTAATCTACTTGTCTATCCATGCAAACGCATTTAAAAAGGTATGATAGCTAATTAAAGTAACTTGTAAAATGAACTTCGCTATAATATTCGCAATGACAACAATATTCTTCAAAAAAATAACTAAACGTTCATGTCCACGTCTTTAAGTGTGTATACATCTCTTTAAAGAAAGTCGCGTCGACTACGGTCTTGTGAAAGCTTCCTTACGCAGTAAAGTCGCATTACTGCGCAAATTGACAGTCATAAACTCGTAAAGTCTCACCTATGACATCGCTCACTGTGGCATCGGAGGCGACACGAATACATTTTGTTGCTATCTTCTGACCTGAATCTTGGAAATAGAACCGCATCACACCGTGGAACTCCAAGTTCTGAAAGAAAGAAATTACCGTAAATTAGATAAAGTACATTTAAAAAGTTTGTAAGTTCTCCAAACAACCTTATCTCAGTCGGTTATTTTAACGACAAAGCATACCGGTACTTGGCACAATACGTTTTCAATCTGTACTTGGTAAATTATTTATTTTATGAAAGATATTTGCATGCCCCAGTTCTTTAAATATAATTATGAACAGTTTGCATTGTTTTGTATTGTTATTTAATTAGCTAGAAGCAGTGCATGTAAAGGATTACATCCGTTTGCAGGTGACTGCTTATGTTCACACAAGTGTACACTAATTAGATTATACTGCAAAACCTAGCTTAAGCTGAAGTTTACAGAAATATCATGATTACTAAATGATGGGCTCTGTGGGTAGAAACGTATTGATAATGTTTATGTTGTTAACAGTTACGCTTTCTACCTGGATTAGCAAAAATTAATCTTAAGTTAGTCATCATCCACTTGAATGCCGTCAGAGAAGTTAAACGCTTTCTTCTAAAATTAGTGAAGCTTAATTAGGCGTGATTGAGTCATATTGAACGACGTCATAACCCAGCAACTTATGATAAACAAAACAGGTACTTAGCCACCTACTCGTATTGCTTCTGATCATAGTTATCACCCAGATCATTCTAGACACTAAGTACACGTGTTTAGAGGCTTTACTATACGCGTAGTAGACGTAGATGTTTTACTATTACGTGTTTATTGATCGTAGTATTTAGTATCTAACATTGTCCTCAATTCTCATTCTACTGAATTGAATAATAAAAATTACATAAATAACGCGTTACGTATTTAACGCCTTAAACATAGGCGTATATAGTGACGTGTATACACCATCCAGTTGCTTTTTTATATTTGCTCAGTCAAGCTGATAAAAGCACAATCATATTGTTTTGTACTCATTAATTCGTTTATGTTATAATATATAATTTATCAAGGTGTTATAATAGCATAATTAATTAATTACTAATAAAATATTTAAATTACGTCATAATATGTCTTTACACTTTTATTATAATGTAGTAAGGCCAAATGTAAAAAAATCGATGTAATGAGTCTTATAGTAAGAGGCACAAGTTTCATAATATAATGGTACCTCATTGGGTTCACTGAGCGCGAACAGATCAAGGCGATTGGCGTTCCACTGCTGGATCATGTTGCGGAGCGCCTCTCGCTCCAGCATTCGCTTGTCCGCCGCGTCCATTGTGTCACCGCATCAGTCAGCCTGGAACATTATACATGGATGTTAACATAACTACATTAGAACAATGCCTAAGGCTACCATAGTCGACATTCTCACAATGTTAATGTACCTATCCGACAACTTTGTGTACACTGAATGAAATCCAATGTGTACACAACATATTGTCAATGATGCAGTGTTACTCGAAGACGGTTAAGTTCATTGTTATGTAACGTCTTAAATATCCACCATAGGTACCTACTATTTAAAATCAAACTAAAACGTTATAACTGTAAGATATTTAGCTACATTCCAGTCCACGAACGAACTACCTACCAATCTGCATCTAAGTTAAAAAAATCCTAATAATTATTATTTTGATATTATAAAATATAGCATGAGTAAATTAAGTACCAATAGGATGCAAAAATTCAGTAAGATGCTATTTTTAAAACTCTCATTATTCGACTTGATAATCTTAAATTAGGTACCCAAAAAATATTACGATGACACATGACCCCGGTTGACCCAATTAGATAAAATTAAAAGTAAGTATCCTAACACAATAAACAGTAAAAAGTCTATGTCTATCTACTAATATAAAATATACCTAAATATTAATGTGTGCTTAATTACAAGAATACATCGTTTCTATGAAAAATCTAGTTTATTTGTTTATATTGAAGCAAAACGGAATGTCAGCAATTAGCCGCACCTAAACAAGTCCTTATCAATGTTTAACAACGATAAACCTCTGTTGATATACCTTTAGATATAGAACACTCGTATATAACAAAACAGCGAAAAATATATCAAACAGTTATACGCTTTCTGAAAAGCACAATGATTCGGGTAATAGCGCAGTTCCGATCAGCCGTCATACTCTTTCCGCTGTTTTGATTGATGTAACAATCTTACGAACACAATGCTCGCCTAGTGGTCCGATAACGTATTTCGCTATAGGTATGTAGTAAACATTAGTATTGAATCAAACAAACAGTGACTATGGTTACCACTCAATGGTGATCACGAATCTAGGTCATGCGGCTAAGGTTGTCAGGTAACTTTCTATTATAAAAAGATTTCGAATTAATTGGCGATAACTGTTGATTGCATCTGAGTATTGCCAAAATGTTATAATGCATTTATTTGCTGTTCCAACAAAAAGTAAAAAGTCGTTGTGGGCGGTTTCTGGCATCCATCATATGCCAGTACACATACACACGCCCGCTTTACTGTAGGTATTTATATCGTAAACATATGGCCCGACAGTCATGGAACGACCGACCACCAATACCCGTAAATTTTCTCTCTCCTAAAAAGGTAAGCAAACGTGTGATTTTAAACAAACAGTCCATGGGTATAGTTTATAAACGATACATTTTTAATAATTAATTGTTTTTCTATAACCTTGATATTATTTAATCAAGACAATAGATTCATTACTTATGTAAACCACTGCACTGCTTGGAAATTTGGAACTACTAACACAGACCGACGCCGTCGCCGATGGTTAAATTAAATTGGAGACACAAAGCTGTTGTGTTTGTGACTTTGCTTTTTTACATATCATCTCGCCTATACTCTCTGAAGGGGTAAACAGTGGCGTAAATGTTCATCCACATTTCGCTAGTTATGTTAGATATCGATCTTAATGTAATAGGGGGGCGAGCCTTTGCATTGACTTTAACCGCCACATATCCAAACCTGCTGCTTATCACTTTGCCGACCAGGGATTCGAACTCAGAACCTCATGCTCAGCAGTCGCACTTAGCAACCACTGCACCAACGAGGCAGTCACGTTTGTTTTTTTACATGGTTTATTTTCCATAATTATTATGTGTAGCGACATAGGTACGTCAGTATAGAAAACGTAGATCTGTTACAATGGCTTTACATCTTTAACTACCCGTTAGGGGTGTCAAGTGTCAGTAAGCTACTTTGTATTTGTACCTACATAGGGATATAAATAAAACAGCATCTAGCTTCGGCCCGTGACTTCTATCGCCTCTTTTTCCAGAGCCACACTCCAAGGGTTCAAGCAACCCCCATATTGGTTTTAACAACGTTTGTTTTATTCTTAAGTAATGGAATAACAAACAGACAAATATAAGTTATGTACCTAAATACGATGCAGCAAAGTAAGGAGCAATATACATAACACATATAGGTACTATAATAGGTCTACTAATATAACAAGTACCCACAGCCGTTTATATAAATAAAGAAAGATTTTATCACTGTAAGGACTTGAGTCCTTCAAGTGGCAACCCTAGTTCAGTACTTACAACCTTACCGGTGTTACGCTTAAGTTTAAAATTACACAGACACATGTTCCTATTTCATTTCAGTTTTCATCTGAAACCAGTTTATTAGTGTTAACTGTCAGAAACCGAAACAGCCGTCAGCGTTGTTATGGTTTGACTCGCTTCCGCTGTGGCTGACTGCAGCTTACGAGGTACTACACTTGGCCAGAGCGAGGAACCGCGAGCCATTCAAAACACAGATCGTTGACTCGAAAAATAAACACGCATCAATAAGCAATACGTCGGCAACTAATTTATTTTTTTAACTATTACATAATGATCGTTGCCTAGGTTACGTATCTAAATATATCAGCTTTAATATCATAGTACGGCGGCACCAGAATGTATATGACGCAATATTTTACCTCAGACGTTGCCTACTATGTCATGAGTATGATATTTCGGTGACATTAACCATACAAAGTCGTCTATGAAGCCGGACGTACGGTCCTTCACGCTTGGATGCCAACCTTCCTCTCTTCAACCTCTTCCTGTGCCTCACCAGGATGATCTACCTCTATAAAACTGTCATACAACAGGAGACTAAGAGCTAATTATAATTATCGGCGTTGATAATAACTGAATAATGATTGAATACGATTACAATTTAAAATATGCAGGATTACAGTTTAAAATGTGCAGAGGGTGTACGTGTATCAAAATCACCACACATTAATCATATTTGAGTTATTAACAGCATTATAACAGGAAGCTCATAACACCGAACAATGCGGTATGTGAATCTGCAAGAAAGCAGTGCACTAGCGTAATTTATGAGTAAACATAAACATTCTAGTTTTCATTGAACAGGTTAATTCTGTTTAAGTGCAGCGTGGGAACTTGTGTGGAGTTAAATAATAAAGCGGGTGCAAAAACCATGCGACCCCCGCGGCAAGTGCATAGGGGCGGAACAAGTGGACCTATCGGTGCGGAGGCGACGCGATATTACGTATTTGTTAGACACCGTTACAATATTATAGTTGGCGTACCAATTGGTTAAACAATTTGGAATGTTAACCTTTATACGACACGCTTATACATATAAGATATGAAAAAGCTCTTCGAACTTATTAGAATAAGTTAGAGGTGCTTTTTCGTATCTTTTATAAGCGTATCAACAAAACTATAGCAATATCGTACAAAGCTTTTTTAGTTAATTAATGCTAGCGGTCGCTTGTACAACTTTAATAGTGAAAAAAGCACCGGTGCGAGAATCTCGAACTAAATCTAGCACAAAACATTGTTTAATTGCATACCCCAGCGGTAAACGGTAAATAATACAGCATTTGACAAAATGAGGATGCGCTATCGGTGTAATTGCGTGCACATAGACTTAGACTACATAAAACTTGGGAGTTCGCGACTCGTCAGATAATCGCAAAGATGTGCGAGGCAAAAGGCCTGAGAACTTGGCCCCATATGTGAATGCTCCCATGTCTGTTATGTAATGCGACAGTACTGTTAGTTTGTCACGCAGACACGCAACAATACTAATTGGCGTCGATGTAAGTTCATCTTCACAGAATTGTAGCTCGTTTCAGTTCGCCCAGACATCACTCGTCGTTCCTTATCTTCAACGCGGTTAAACATTTAAAACCGGCTTTTGTATCATCGTTACTTACTAACCTCTTAAACAAATGGACAAGTTTTTAGATCAGCGAGGATTGACCGATGTCGAACTGCTTATTCATTTTGCAAAGTATTATTTACAAACTTAAATTGTAATATGGGAATTTCTTTATAGACTCATGCATTACATTCGAAACAGTTTAGATGATTTTTGTATTTTTATTAGTCGTTGTTTTTATGATTCTAAGCTTTACACATTTGGAAGTATTTTTTAAGGATTTCTTTCTAAACAGTTTGCAGCTGTAAACAGATCGAATACTAAATAATTATGTTTAACGGCAATGCATTAATCGAATTGTAGCGAATACCTTGTAAAACTTTTACTTAACAAACAAAATAATAATGACTATACGCTGTTGTGTGTATTTATTATACGGAATGCGAAAGCACCAAGCTAAGGCATTAATATGACTCACATAGAAGGCACGCGAGACTCGCCAAGTACCGCCAACTAGTCGCTAAGCTCTACCCTGACAACCTTTTAACGAAGGGTTATAATCCAACTTCAAACTCGAGCCCACAATAACCACTTAGGTAGGTACTGTTAAAGAAATAATAAAACCATAGAAATCATGAACGTGAGAATAATAATAAAATGTAGTAAAGAGCATTTTAACTGAATGAGATAAGCGCCGTTGGGCAATAACATTGCTGTATAGGTACTGGTCGTCGAGTGTTCGTATTCGTACACCTGCTCCGTACATGCACATTCCTTATTAAAACGACGTGACGTAATACGAGAGTCGAATTGCGACTATTTGTGCTATCGAATAAGATAAAATGTTTACTTTCGATTAAGTTGTAAGAAGTCCGGAAGCAATATCATCTAATGGAGCTGATGATATTGTGTAAAATATCTTTCAAAATTTTAGCTAAACAGCATACGTGCGAGACGAATTAACTAAGTTATGCAGAAAATAGGAAATACTTCAATATGACGTTCTGATAAGGGTATGATAGAATATTAGGTTCCTATTTAATACTACAGAATTTGTTTATAAGCTAAAAAATATATTCATTTTGCCCGAAAGTAAAAGCTTCGTCATAACATGAAATTTTTGCTTGAAATGTCCAGAAATAAACTAAAACTCTGGCATTGACAAGGAAGTATTAAGTAACATCGGAATTGACTTTGTTCATTGCCGAAGTGATAGTAGGGCAATAGTATAGAGAGTGCGACAGAGAGGACGGCTCGGTAGCGTTGGCATGCAGGCGACCGGCCGGTGTCGAATGCCACGTCCAACGCCAGGTATCGACTATCGACGAGGAGAAAAGTGTGACGCCACAGACTTCATCGACATTCGCGCTTCAACAAATGACCGTGACCGGACGACGCGTTCACTCTCAACGAAAACGGGACCACAAAGCAGGCGATTGTATCGCATCGCTGATTGATGTTTAGTAAAACGTCACCGTAGATAGCTATAGAGAACCAGGAAAATGTCTGTTCCGGTACACGAGTTGACATACAGCTATATCGACCACCGGCACGTACATAGTGCCGGTGGAGCCTGGCACCGAATGTCCCATGCACAGGGAACCGATTCACCTCACGCAGGCTCCTCAATGGCAGACATAGCACGAAAAATGTCATGTCGATCCAATTTCCTTACCCACGCATCAAAGTACAGATACAAATATACCTAGTATAAAGATATAATTACACGGATAGTCAATTAGATTCTTATTTTGCTACTTTTAGCAGTTAAAACTAATTTAAATTTTAAACTCGCACGTAGGCTGTTCAGCTAGGATTTTGGAAGATATCTCAGAATTGAATTATTCCTTTTCTGCCTCAGTAATTTGAATTTCATAACAGACGAAAAGGTAAACCTACCGGATTTAAAAGATAATCTCAAACAATACCACAGTTGCGCCATTGATGTTCGGACAAAGCGAGATGCCATTACAAGCTATTGTTTACTGAATCAGTTTTGCAAGTCAATAGTACCTATTCAGTCCTACCTACATATATTTTGGGAATAATTATAAAGTACCTAAATAACGAAATCTCTTCACGTTCAGGAACCCTTTACAATAGAATATAGATAGTCATGTAAGTTCACAGATAATAATCTAATTAGTATCAATTATTTTTGTAAATACGAGGATCGATACCGTTGATAATATCTGACGTGACGTGAATGACTAGCATTAAGTTGCATTAATGAAAGAAATCTCAATTAGTCTGCAGGTACTGAATGAGGGGAATCTGCACTAAGTACGAAGTACGATCTTCTAAATATTGTTCTTGCAATTTCTAAGAATAATTCTTACAGGACAAAAATATTTATTAGATATGTTAGCAGAACAGTGGCAGTATAACGCGGTCAGGCTACTTGCGCCAGGCGCGTTCTACTTGCAGCCTAATTTAATTAGAAGCAATCGGCTCTGCTGCTGACGCGGAGCTGCGCCAATCCTAGTGCGGTGCCGCCCCCCTTGTTCGAGCGCCCTAAGGTCATTGTTCCTCCCACACGAGGCACCAATATGTAATTAACTAACGTGCAAGATCATCAGGCGCATATCTTTAACGTGCATCATGCATTAGCTCTATTTCGGACGCTTTATAGTAAACTCTACACTGCACTTTACTTCTTTATTTATGAGTCCAGTTTGTTACGAGTAAGATGTCGCAAAATGTTACAGCTGACAGGTTCAAGCCGCACAAACATCCGCAATAAGCAGGCCGTTGTCGTCTGCCACTTTCCGGCGGCAGTCAGAGCGTAACCACGCAGCTCTGCAGCAATGCAACATGATCCGCAGGAACAAACCTAAGCCTCTATGCCGCACGTCGAAAAAACTGGTTCTAAGTAGTTAAATGGCATTTATGGCGAGAGGTAGTCGAGAAAGTTTAAACCGAGCTTAGAAAACTGACCAACATTAAAATCTTCTTAGATAGTTGCAATGAAGATATAATCTGATAATATAGATGCTAAGATTAATCGGGACCCCGTAATAATTAAATCCAAAATTCACAGGTACGACCATTTGCGGAGGGACTTTACTATCAATAGTTCCATTATTCGGATATAGGTACATATTATTATAATAATATGCTTCCTATTCCATATAATAATATCCTATTCCTAATAATAGTTATGACGTTTTATAACGTTTTTTGGCATATTGATTAACTACAAATGATATTTTCTCTTTCAAAAAACAAGGATATAAATTGTTAATTGGCCCCGGATGCTCCGGAGGTTATGAAAGTCGTAAACAAACTCGACGCCAAAATTCTGGAGCAAACAAACGTACATGCATAAATATACTCACGTAGGTAAAGTTATGACGAGTCTATTAATCAATGTGAAAATTAACGGAAGTTCGTAAATTTAGAGAAGAACTATGAGAAAATATTCTAACGCAAAAGCACTTCCTTTAGCACCCAGCTTTAGTCTTTGCGTAGAAGTTCGATCAAAACGCTTAACGCTAGAACAACGCCAGGTTAAATCCTTAAAGCAAGACCTCGAGGCTTCGGAGGCATATAAAGCGTTGATTCAGCAGCCTCTTGTCGTAAAAACTGCCAGGAAAACGTAAAAAGACGCAATCAGCGAGTGAAAAGAGCAGACAAACTGACGCTGAGGCGTAGGGAGCGCCTTAATGGAATACTTAAAAATTCAGGACGTAGACCATAGATGTGACCTACTGACGAACGCGATGGTATTTAACATAAGTGGTAAAAGCTTTCTTTCGTGCCAGGTGCAATATAAACATTACAAGGTAGCTTAGAAATTGAATATTCGGTTTATTCGCATTTTTATCTAAGTATTCTATAATTATTGTGTTCACGAAAGAGAATTGTAAAATGAATTTACGCATGTTTTGGAACTAAACGAAACTTATACCACGAGAAATAATACAAGTGCAACGAGGCCATCCATCAGCCTAGTTACGTTATCAATTGCCACAATTGTGAAGCGAAACCAAAATAATAGCGTGACACTCATAATAATATATTAGAGAGCAACATGACGACAATTCATAATTTTCAACTATTGTGTATATAAAAACAAGTACCTGTGGATTGGATGGATTCGTTTCTATGGTAAAGATAAACAACCTTGTTTGTCGTTGGCCAGGGAATGCTTCTTTTTCTTTTAATAAATCAATATGTAATGTTTGCCAATGCATGGTTGCTTCGTTTATGCAGGGGTCGCAACTGGGGCTGATGAATATTAATCATCGGCCAAATATGTACGTGTAAAACAAAAGTCCTTTGGGATAAAGAGCTGTGATTCAATCAAATACCTAATTGGCTTAATAATAAAGCTTTATACGTTACATCGAAGTTACTGTTACGTTACTTTTATTTTGGTTTCCATATTTGACATAAAAAAATATATTATGTATGAGGCAAATTAAAAGATCTCTGAGCGAATTGCTTAAGTAGGTATCATCATCATCTCTCAGCCTATCGCGGTCCACTGCTGGACATTTAGTAGATAAATCTAGTGTTCATTCCAGTGTTGTGTTTTTACGGTTACGATCCTAATTATGCACGAGACCTACAAATAAAAAGTAATGCGTTGCAGTAGTTCTTTGAATAATCAAAAGAACAAAAAATTTGCCATTTAACTCTTTATTATTTATTTGAGTTCATTGGCATATTTTCGTTTTAACAAAACGAAATTCAATCTTACCTGAAGTCGTTCGAAATGATTGTAATAAGACGGTGCTACTCGCCGCGTGCATCAGTGACTCATTGAGGCAACGACCGGGTGGTAAAGAATAGTTCTTCCTTTACAATCTTAAAAGATAGATAAGACTTCATTCAAGCACCGTCATAGTTTTTAGATAATTATTTAGGTTTACGTATTATGACTTCATTGGTTCATCAACATTATGCCCTTAAATACTACAAAGAAAAACGTAGTGTACTTCGTACCTTTAACTGTAATGTTCACCGTAAAGATTTTTAGACGTTTTATTTAATAACTATTTCTCAATTTCATTCATTGATTTAATGTAAGAAGTGGGAAACTGATGAATAACGTGAATGTATTCGATATAATAATATGAAGGTTGTAATATGTACATTACGCACCTAACGCATAAACCCATACAAAGCTAATTAGAATGGAAGTCTCGCATGCAATGTATTATAGTCAATAGGTAGATACACCTCGACACTGAACACTCCCGTCAGCGTATGGTAAATGTATGCGTACAATTACGGCACGTGTCACGATTGTCAGACCAGAAATCGTCAGTGTCGGGAGTCATGATGGAGAATGGTAAATTACCTCATAGTAGTACCTTTAGATTCTCGAAAATATTCTTAAGCCATGCTTATTTAGTTATTGTTTCTTTATTTGAAGATATCGCAGTTTCGATTACGCGGTAAAAGTGCGAACACGTTAAAGAAAGTTGTCTTCAAGGTAAACATTATCATCGCGTGCTTTACAAGAACGCAATGCTTGCGCATAGCTCATTAAATGTTAAGACAGAACGAAGCAGTAGTATTATATTTAGTGTCTATGAAAAAATGACTATTTTCAACTGCCTTACTACATATATTTTGTAGACAAATAAATTATATGGCAAACAGATAGAAGACTGATATTTTCTCAATTATCAGTGTGTCAAAAATTCAATTTCAACTGTGAGTGTGACACAAAGAAACTGAACAAGGACACATGAATCAACAATGAGTCATGGAGTTTGCATAAAATAATGATCAAATTAATGTTATAAAGATTTTTGACCATTGATGAGATAAAAATAAAATAGCCTTCCTATAGGTATTTATGCAGATGCTTTACATAATACAGATACCTATTTACATTAATTAAACACAACATAAAAACTAATATCTGGGAGTCCACGTGAAAACCACAGTGTAGGAGTTATTAGGCTACGTACTGAAATGGTTGCAGTACTCAATAAAATAATAAAATCACCTTTATCAGGCAGACACCAAATAATTAAATTACTCTGTCAAATCCAGCCAAAGAACTATTATACTATACTTATTTTTTTTCCCTTTGTACAATACACTATGGAAAATCATTGTTCCAATTTAATTGTTGTATTAGGCTGTGATGCTGTATTATAAGTTTTTGGCACTGCAAATTGAAATACAGGTTATCACCTAGTCTGTCTGCAGATACTATGCTACTGGTCTTGAAAATCTAATCAGAATACTTTTGTGCTAATTTAAACTTAGATTTGAGTCAATCAATTATTACCCATTATTAAAAATATCTATTTTACACATATATCTATTAGTTGTGAGATGATGTAGAGAATTGCTCAAACAACCAGTGCAAACTTTATTAAACAGAAATAGACAATAAAAGTATATATTAATATTAATAAAATGGGACACTTCCTCAAGAAGTGTAAGTGTAAGGAAAGTAAGATATGAGCATGCATAAAAAATTATAACTAGTAACATTAAGGTGCAATTGTTTAGCTACAGCATTGTATACAGCAGGATTTACAGACCAACACTGTACAATACAAATTGGTTATGGGTCTAGCAGATAGCGCATAGACATTTTACAAAACTTTTTAACAATATAAAATGTAGTAAATACCTATAACATTATGATTTATCTGAAAATTTGGGATCTCACAAAAGGACTGCCTTTACCCAACAGTGGAACATCCAATTTAAAAAAAAATAACTGCACTATTTAAAATTAAATAATGTATTTATTTGATTTACTAAGTTAATATGGGGTCAATCCTGCGATGATGTGGCCTATAAACATACTCTTCAAACTAAAAATAAATCAATGGTATCTTAGCATCATTGCACATAACTTTAGTATGAGAATTTTAATTTTATGAATAAGTAAGAAATAAAGTAATTATGTCTAAAATAAATATTTTGTTTTAATAATTACGTATCCGATTAAGAAAAACAAACTGCCAAGTTTATTTACATAACAAAAGAAAGTTCGAAACATGAATTATTACTACCAAGTTGTGTTTAAGCTATTTAAAATTATAATGTATTATTTTACAATATAGTCACATTTAAATTAAGGGCTATAGCTGTTATATATGTGTGAGTGTGTGTAATGTAATCACACAGATAACGTTACGTGATTAGCCTACCTGTGTCATGGAATTCCGCACGGACAATATTCAGAGCATACTAACAGTACTAACCTTTTATAAAGTTTTTGATTCCACTTCGACAACAATCACACATAACATTTAAAACGATGATCATCTAAAGTACCACGAAAACAATCACTCCTTGAAACTTTAAAATTAGTCAACAACTTTTCAATGTAATGCGCGACACTGAGAATTTAACACACTTTAAAAGTTCACCAAAGTTGTAATTAAGTGCCTAAAACACAAATTTACATCAAATTGTGATATTCAATAAATGTTTAAAGCCATATAACTTTGTCGAAAATACATTTAAAGTAATCCTAATTTTCTTTCCAACGCACGTAAGTTCTCCATTCAAGAGAATGACGCTGACAGCCAGCAACCGTCTCCACAACATGAATGTTGCTTTTTTTTTACACCGAAGGGAAGCACAGATCATAATGTTATTTTATGAAAATTATGTTACTGGAAAATGACTTTTTCGTTTTGTGTGAAAACGTAACCTGATTTCTAAGTGTTATTATTACTAGGTATTCAATACATACAATTAGTAAAGATGTGGTTGCCTGTGTTTTCATTTAGTCGATTATTTTTGTTTTTTCTGTCAGTGTCACTAGTAAACTTGAGTTAGTAAAATTTTGTCGTAAATAGTTAGACATGGATAGGTAAAAGTAAAATATTAATTTCCCTACTTATAAGCATTAAAACTATACATGTAATAACATTATGTTTATATGTTTAGTTCCAAATCCTTAAAAACATACATAATTGTTGTAGCTATGATTTACTATTATTATTTATTCTAGATGGCCAACAATTTAGCTAATATATGTACATATTTTAGTTTTTTAATAGAGGGTTTATCAATTTTAGTAATAGGTATCACTTTATTGCACTAATTCTTCTTTCTGTTCCTCTCCAATTACTGGACGTCGGACATCAGCTTCGAATATTTCTTTGTCCCTGGCGAGGTGAAACTAATTACTAGCTAATTGCAGCAAATAGAACACACGATGGATTTAATAAATTTATTTATATTTTGTTCTAAACTTGTACATTCACGCACATACACACAATAAATGTCATTAAAAATCAAGTTCAGTCTGCCCAAATATAAAAGAAAAGTTGATACAAAATGGCACTACCCATACTGCTACATGATTCTATTTAGTGAAACAGCAAAGGTATCGAAATTTGATTTGTCAATGATTAAGAACACATACGGCTATCAAGTAACACTGTCCACAAAATGTCACCAGTGAATCTAAATATTTAATACATTAAAGGGAAAAATAAGATTATATTGAAAAGTGAACATAATATTTATTATTATATAAAATAATACTTGACTTTAAAGTCAAATGAATAAATCTACAAAATTGTATGAATTATAAATCAGGAGATTACAAAATACCTATTTGAATAACTCTACAAAAAAAGACCTTACAAATTAAATCTTAAAAGTTGTACGTTTCTAGGGAGAGCTAAGTCATCCCAAATTTATTCAAGTGAGATTATATCTTTAATTTACTAAATACTTCGAGTAAATGCATTTTAATCACACATAAGATATTATCTTAAGCAACTATTACATTTGAAATAATTTCTCACATGATAAAAATTTGGGTAGACAATCTCAGATGAGAATTTTGTACTGTCAAGATAACCCCCTGTGCAATATTATTCAAAAAGGTTTTTACCAATAAATGCAATAATGTAAAGATCTACAACAAAATGAGTGTATTGCAGTAACACACACGACAAGAGTTATCATGACAAACAAATTACACTAAAAGTGAGAGTGCACTGTCAGAAAACAGAACACTTTACTGCTCCTCAGACCCTTCGTCATCATCATCTTCATCCTGTTCCTCTTCAGTGGAGGCAGCATCTTTTTTAGGTGGTGGTTCCTTGCGTGGTCGTCCACGTCCCCTTCCCTCAACTGGAGCACTCTAGAAATCAATTGATAAATTTTTAAATGAAGCAAAGTAACATGTAAGAGTATTATCTAAGATATAATTATTAGTACATACCTTTCCTTTCGCAGCAGCCTTTTTCTTAGACCCTTTAGGCCTGCCTCGACCCCGCTTGGCTACCGGAGCCTGCTCATCATCCGATGATTTCGTTGATTCCTTGGTCCTGGTAGCTGCCGGTGGTCTCACTCGCTTCTTGGTATCGCCTTTAGCCTCCTGATTACAATAGAATCATACGTAAAATTTATAAATAAATTAAGTACATAACAAAAAAAGTTGGATATACTTACAGATTGTGTTCCATTGGATTTTGATCTACCGCGTCCTTTCTTCTCAACGGTCGTCGCTCCGTCGTCAGACATTTCCAGCTACTTTAGTCCAGCTAATGAGATAATATCTGAAAAAGAAATATATCAACAAAATTATTTTGAACTGCATAGCGAAAATAATGCTATCTCCATTATTATGTCGAAAGTGACGCCACTGCGTGTTACTGGCTTCAAAGGATATTTACACAAGCACAACAGGCTGATGTACCGATATAAAATGAGAAAATGTTGCACACATTGTCTGAAAGCTGGTCAAAACTAATGAAAATCACGAAAATGACGTACATAAAGATCACTTGATACACATAATTAATGGCAATTTAATAGATTATTTAATTAACGAAAGCAAAATAGACAGTAATTTAACAATATCTGATTGGAAGATCACTTACTTCTGACTAGAATGTAGAACTACAAATTCTAAATGAAACGTAAATCCAGAGAAATAGTTAAACAAAACAACTGAAGTAATCTTATGAACGCCAAGCCACTATAATAATGGAGTCTGCTTACATTAACTAAATAAGAAAGAATTTCAGGATATTCTCCCATACAATACGATACATAGACATATGAATTTAGTAGCAGATAAATTCTGCTATTCAATAGATGATATAAAACCAAATTTTTATTCAAAAAATTAATAAAAATACTCACTTAATTGTTTACAGCAAACGATAACGCAGTGGGCCAAAGAGAATTTATGGCGGGCGGGCAGCGAACCGGAGTTTGTCTGGCGTCTGTACAGAGGGCGCTGATGTCTTTGATTTGATATTAAAAACAAAAAACCAAACGAAGCATGCAATGGCGCTGCATTGATCATAATAAAATGATTAAAAAAGAATAAACTATAAATAATTATCTACATTTACGGTAGTAAATAAATATGTATTAATCTGAATCATTTCTGTTCACTTAAAATTCCCGCCTAAAAGAAACTATCAATAAATAAACACAAGAATTTAATGTGGTTCTAATAATGAGGGCTTTCAGGCTTAGTGCCTGTTATGATAGATACGCACTGTTTTCACGTACGCAACGATTTATAATGTCTGGACGCTTAAGTTTGAATGAAAATCTATGCATTGAAGACATTAATTTGTCGTATACAACGTTACTTTTGGCCATTGGTAATGGTAATCGATTGAATGGTAGTCGACTTGTATTTGTATCTAAACATAGCTTGATTCAGTTATTTCCCATCAGCTGGAAGCAGTTAGCTATAATTATACAGGTATCTATAATATACAAAGATTTTGGATGGCCTATAGCGAAGTCTAATTTTCACTTCTGAACTCTTACTTCTTTATTTATGTTGGTTGGTACTATCAGCATAGATTCATCATCATAATCAGCTGGAAGACGTACAGTATTCAACAAAGGCCTCCCACTCAATGGGGATACTATCAATTAAAACAGATGTGTCAAGTCAGTCATTCCTTTCCCAAATATGTTGGTGAAAGTTAATAATACAATAATAAGTATTTCACCTTCGGCGGCTTATTCACTTGAATTCTAAAGCCTAAGGCCTCATCACCATTTGTATATTTATTTGTTTTAACTAAGGTAATTTATAATAATATAATATATATATTAAAAAGCAAGATACACAGTTAAGTGTCAGAAAAAAAATAAATTAAGTTAAAATAATGTTATTATTATTTTAGATCGTTAAAAATAAAACAGACTTCGTAGTAAGAACTACTTGGTATTTTAAGTTAATGGGCAGGGTTGGAGTTCGTAGTTTTTTTAACCTAAAGTATGAGGCATTTTGGTTTTGCCTCACGAGAGTGATTGTGTAAGAGTAGTCAGCAAAGTGAAGTTGGCGAAAACAAAAATACGGAATAATCTAGTTACTTGCTCCAATGATTTTCTGATACTTTTATGTAAATGCATTGCGGTAAAAAATAATAGAATTGCCAATTGAAAATCCAATAATATAATTGCATATCTTGCTAATAAAGATTTTTAATTTCTATTTCATAGAACTTATGCCGCCCGATCGCAGGTAACGTCGTGTGTGATAAAGACGAAGTTCTATTGGGCAAATTGGCTGTAATTAATTTGTGAAGTTACCTATCGCGCTGTTCTGTCAATCTGCGAGGTTAAGCCGTGCTAGCCGCGGTCAGTCTTGTGAAGGGTGACCGTTTTCACATGTCAGTGGGGAACTCGACATGTGAAAACGTCTACGGTCCCCGCGAACTATGAGAGTGAGGGAAGTGCACGAGGGAGTGAACCTGTGTTTTTAATATCTCTTGAGTTGGCTAGTCTTAGCTGAGCCACGCCTCTGTGACTGAAATTCAGATAGAAGAGAACATTTCCAAACAAAATCAAAGAATAGCAAAGAAATAGTACAATTTTTGATATGTAGTTTATTTTTAATTTCCATAAACAATCATTTAGAGATGGTCTAAATGCAGCCCTGTCATAATTATCCTGGCTTCATGCTTAACTTCAACTCTGTCAATGTCACTGTTAATGTCAATTGTCAAAACGTGATTAATTTTGAAATGTTGAAACCTGAACGTGAAAGTCGAATCTTAGTTTTTGACCTTTGATTATACCTATAGTTTTATAATAATTTATGTAGTTTATAATTTTTATTTTATACATATGTTTTTAGTAGAGACATGTTTTAATAGTATATTAGTGCCTACTGATAGGTGAAAAACAATATTTATAATAAGTCTGTGTTTTTATTGTTTAAACACTTGACTTTTATTATAATGTACAATCAAGATCGAGTGATTAATTGTAACCTTAACATGTTATAATGTGAAATAATGATCACTGGTTTCGTTAAATTCTAAGCGAATGATGAGAAAATATAAAAACTAGTAAAGTCATGAAGATGGTAGTGCCAAAAGTTAATACCTAATCTTTCAGTTATTAAATAAATACGTTTAAGGATTAAAAATTGTTTGTTCGTTTCTGGCATTTTAATTGAATCCTAAACACTATAACTGTGATTGGGTGTACAAAAAATACAATGTATTACAACTAGTAGCCTGTATTTAATCGCAAAATAATGGAAAAACCTTTGGAACCAACCACTGATGATTGTTGTAATAGTGGATGCAATCCTTGCATATTTGACATATATGAGAAGCAGCTGAAATTATACAACAAATATTTGGAATCTGGAGAAAATGTTAATTTGAAATCTCAAGTCAATGGCTTATCACAACTAAAATATACAAGTTTTATTGTTGTTGAAAATATGGCACTCTGCAATTTGCACAGACTTATCACTTTTAAAAGAGAAACACCTAATGAAACTGTGTGGTGGAAACCTGGTGATCATTTTCTATTTAAATATTCTGGAACTAAAACAACATGTACTCGAGCATACACACCTGTTAAAATTTATTATAAACAAAGTGAAGGCTATGATTTCTCCATTGTTGTTAAGAAGTATGATAATGGCTTTGTTTCAACTTATTTGTGTAGTTTGAATAAAGGGGATCTAACTTCTTGGAGGGGGCCATATGGACATTACAATTTGGAACCTAATATGTATGATAAAATAACTATGATTGCACAAGGAACAGGCATTGCCACATTTATTACTATTATTGACAATATTTTGAAAAATGAAGATGATAACACGAAAATTTTCTTGTTATACTGTTGTAAATGTGATGACACTATACTTTTTAGGGAAGAACTTTATGCTTTTAAATCATATTGGAATTTTAAATATGAAGTCTTTGTAAGCAGCGTTTCAGATAACTTCAAGTCAAAATATCAGGAACCAATAAATAAACATAAGTTTAGTATTGAATATTTATCTAATTTAAAACCTGTTTTGGGCAAACAACAATTTCTTCTGTGTGGGTCTCCAGAATTCAATACAACATACAATAATTATTTAAGAAGCATGGTTACAGAAATAGAAAGTAATTATATAGTCGTACTGTGAAAAGTTTTGTTTTATTTAAAAAATGAGCCTGGCTCACATATCATCTATCTAATTAATATATCCAGACGCGAACCCTAATATTAGTTGGCCATCATACTTAGTGTGTAACCCTGGATGGAATGTACTTATGAAAATTAGGGGTGCACAAAATCCTAGGGTTACACGAGAATTGAATCTACACCTTTAAATCCTGCTCTGACTGCCTCGTTGGTCTAGTGGTTGCTAAGCGCGACTGCTGAGCACGAGGTCCTGGGTTCGAATCCCGGGTCGGGCAAAGTGTTACTGGGTTTGCATTGGGACCGAAAAACATAACTGGCGAAATGTAGGTGTACTATAATATGTGCACCTCTGCCTACCCCTTCGGGGAATACAGGCGTGATGTTATGAAAAAAAACCTTTAAATCCTAATCTTTCTAGATTATTTGTTTTTCCGTTTAATTCCAATCACCAGACCAGTTACGTAAAATTACGTCTTATTTTTAACACGAATAAATACCTACCTAGTCGTAGAATGTGGTGACCGTACTAAAACTTTTTTAGTTTGTATTGTGCTACATATATTTATACTATTTGTCATCTAAAATGTTTAATTACGTAGCGTAGACGATATTTAAATAATTTAAAACATTAAGTCTATTAAGGCATTTTATTTATTATCTTTATATAGGCAATAATGCTGTCTTTTATTTGTACTGGTAACACTGAAGCTCGTTTGGTCGGTATGGATTTTTTCGCGCCGGCGCGAAACGTGTTTGCTTCCAACTTGCTTGTGTTTTTTACGTTTATATTTTTCAAGTAACATGTTTGTACGTCGAATTTACCGTGATCTTTGAGCAAATTTAACGTTTTGTTTGTTTTTTCATTCAATATTAATATGTCTAACACACAAATATAGAAGGAAGAAATTAGAATATATTTTAAGAATGTTCGTGATCTAAATCAGTGCTGAAATTTGCTGTAGTGCGTTTGACAAAAATGGGTTCAATCGTGTTAAAAAGTTTATCTATCTTATTAGGGGTGTTTTTTGTATTTGTGGGAATTACAAAGTTAACCCCATTTATTTCGAAGGAATTGCACAAAGATTTGGTAAGTAATTTTTTATTTATCATTTTCCCAGATAACGGAGAATATAAGGTCGCTAGGTGCATTTAGATTTTTGTGGCAGAGCGATGTGGCTTGCTATTTTGGTATTTGGCCTGCCGCCTAATACCATCACGGAGTCGTCTTGCGTTGCGACAGCGTGACTCGATCGCGGATGCCCCCTGTTTTGATTCTTAATCATTGGTAATTTATTATATTTGGCGCATGATGATTGACATGTTTCAGTCGCTTCGACCATATATTATTTAATAATAGGTTTTGATAATTTAACGTGACTTGTTCCTTCGCTTCCTCGCGTTGTATTCCTCATTATTGAGGGTCGTGATCCCATGAAAATGGAATAATCTTCTTCATGACTTCGTTGCGCCACCTGTTCTAGTGTTTGGCTTCGTGGAGCGCATTATGAAAGTTTATTCCATTGGTTCTTGGTTTTGGTATATTTACCTATTATGAGCACTTAATACCTAATAATAACAGCCTTTAAATGTCCCACTGCAGGGCAAAGGCCTCTTCTCGTACAGAGAAGGTTTGAGCATTGACCACCACGCTAGCTCACTGCGGGTTGCCGATTTCCGTTTGAGCACTTGCCTTAATTTTAACTATTTCTCTCGAAATAATGTAGGTACCTAGGTACTAGACTAGGTAATTACTGACGTTGTGCTATTGCCAAATGTTCACTGAGTGCCGAATTGTAAACATCAATAGAATTTAAATTAGTTAAACTGTCTAAGGTTATACCTCTTGCCTGAACCTACCTGGGAGTATCTATGTGATACATGTCTACAGTAAAACTACGTAATCAATCACATAAGCTATAAATATATCAATAAAATGCCTAAGGCACTTACTTGTAGGTATTTGTTTATATTAAAAATATTCATTCTTTCAGCTATTATAATCGTCATAACCCGCCGCACTCAAATAATATCTGTTCGCTATTTGTTATATCGGGCATATCTATAAGTAATAATGACTCTACCTTGAAATAGTTTTCGCTTTGGTGAATGGTGATCATGTAAACAGTAAATTCCAAAAGACGACTGATTAAAATATTGGTATTATTCACAATATACTGCTTTTTCGGTCGCTAAGCGCGACTGCGAGTTCCTAAGTTCGGATCCTGGGTTTCAGTAGCAGCACGGAATCTGGATTTGTGTCCGGTTGGTGGCAATAGGTTCACCTCCTATTACCTACCTATAACATATCTGACGAAATTTGGGTGTATACTCTAGGTACCTACATCTCTGCCTACCCCTTCGGGGAATAAATTATACAGGCGTGATGTTATGTTATACAATATAGGGAAAATTGAAATAACAATCGTAAAATTATTTGTCGTAAGATTTCAAGAGTCATTCAGGTAAAGCTCACAACAAGAGCTTAGATTGAAACATTAGTTAGAACACACACAGTTTGTTTCGGTATTTCTTCTCAGAGGTAGTCAGTTAGGAAATGCCGATGCCATCTAGTTTTTAAAAAATGACGTGTAAAAGTGTTTTTTTTAAACCTATTTACAGAAATAAAATCATTTATCATTTATCACACAGAACACATTTGTTTTTTCTCAGAATGTACGTCATTTGTTACTTTAAAATTGTTCAGTGCAAAAAATGTTCTTCCAAACATAACCGGACAATTAAATTCCTCTTTAAACGTTTTTTTTACTCGGTTCGATACTGATAGCACGGTCTACGATATTTTTAATAATTCACATAATAATGTACAGCTTGGTTCTCTACCGTGTCAGATATTAGCAGTAAGTATTTACGTTTACAAGAAATAATAAACAAATCTATCAAGTCCAATGCCTTTACATTTAATAGGAAAACTGTTCATTTAAAACAGGAGGACTAAAGAAATTGTAGTAGATTTAACTGCCAGTCATAAAATAATATTTAACTTGTTTCTTAGTTGTGTTTTTTGACAGAAGACTTTTCACAATCTCGAATACATATACTCTTAGGCTTAAATATCTATGAGTTTGGTACGTAGTTTAGGTCAGATAACTAGAGCAACGATAGGTGTCTGTGGATGAAATTTAAGCGAAGTTGATTAATCGTAGTAGTCGGTAAATGTAAGGTAAAGGCATCTTAAATATGCTTTCTATCACTAGTTCCCGGGCCAATATTAAAACAGCTGACGCAATTTTTTGTGTGGTCATTTTAATTCATAATAAAAATCAGATAGGTAGATATAATATATTACTTTATAACTAAACAATTTATTGTTCGTTTCAGAGAAAAGAATATGTGAGATATGCTAAAGTATTCCCGTTGACTGAAACATTGGATTTCAAACTGCCTTCGAAATGGTACAGAAGGGCTATAGGTGGACTCGAAATATTATTTGGGTTGGCACTGGCACTGGTACCAAGTCGTAAGTATTGCTTTAAAATAATAATATATTATTGCATAATGCAGGAGAGGATAAACCTATTCGGAGAAACATGAACTACGGAATGCAATATTTATTACCTACACCACTCTGACCGACAATGATATATTATTATTATCTTCGGAGATTGCCGATTACATATACTGACAATAAACATACACATAGAGTCTAATTTATAACCAATTTAATATCCGTTGTGATAGATTATTATTTTTACAAAATATATTGTATACTCTGACTGCCTCGTTGGTCTAATGGCTGCTAAGCGCGACTGCTGAGCACGAGGTCCTGGGTTCGAATCCCGGGTCGGGCAAAGTGTTACTGGGTTTTTCCATTAGGTAATTCTCAGTAACAGCACGGAGTCTGGATTTGTGCCCGGTTGATGGCAATAGGCTCGCCCCCTATTACATTGGGACCTAAAACATAACTGGCGAAATGTGGGTGTACTATATGTGCACCTCTGCCTACCCCTTCGGGGAATTCAGGCGTGATGTTATGTTATGTTTTATGTTATGTTATATTGTATAAAACCTCTTAAGAGTCATAACATACGCCATTGATATCGACTGTACCTGTAATAACTTGTTAATGTTATACCTTTAAAATGACAGAGAAAAATCCTAGTGGTTCCCGGTAAGTCCGGTAAACCCTCCAAGTCGCAAGTCAATTACGATTTGCAGCAAGCCAAAAAAAATTTTCCACTTATTTGACTGTACGACCGGGATTGTTATTTATTTGTATTGACGATGGAATTCTTTAAATAATAACTATATTTTTTAATTTTCAGATAAAGTTAAAAATACGGCGAATATAGGTCTTGTATTGTTGATGATACTAGCGGCCTATTCGCACGTCATGGTAGGCGATCCCTTCGACCGCTGTGCACCAGCGCTAGTTTTCTTCTTCATGCTCAGTGGAAGACTTGTTGTCTGGTAATATAAACAATTTACTCTCTTTTTTTTACCCTACTAGATAATATAACAACTACTTCGTAGGCTTTACTAGTCACCAGTCTAGTGGTGACTAACGCGACTATTGAGCACTATGTTCTGGGTTCGAACCCCGGGCCGGTCAGTGTTATTGTGTTTTTGCATTAGGTAATTGTCAGTAGCAACACGGAGTCGAGATTTGTGTCCGGTAGATGGCAAAGGCTCGCCCTCTATTAAATTGGGGCTTAGAACATAATTGGCGAAATGTGGCTACCACAGCTATAGGTAGATAGGTAAACCTCTGCCTAAGCCTTCGGGGAATACAGGCGTGATATGTTATATAAATAAAATTTTAATTACCTGGCATCTAGACTTACAAGTTTTGATCCAAATTAATTTTAACGTAAATTCATTAATTCACGTTGAATAAATAACGTGTAACAATAACATCTAATCCAAATAATACAAAATCTTAATAATTTGGCTGCAAGCAATGCCCGTGGGTAGTAATTACTGACGTCAGTCCTGGTCGAATTTAGCCGAAAATTCTTCGTATTCATGTCATTGATATAAAACATTCATATAAATATTAAACAACGTTAAAAACTGAAAGATAATGAGCTAAACCCGACTCGGTAATAAAAAAAGAAATAAAACGCCAGAAAGTGTTTTATTGACCTCATCTACCATAAGTTCGTATGTTGAGGACCAATACAAATTGTAGGTTAAATTGTAGGCAGGTAACCTGCAGTCTTATTTGTGGTCAAAATATACTTCGTCCAAATATTGAGGGATATGCACCTTGACCAATTTTTATACGATAATACAACAGTTACGAAATAAAATTAGTGCTATCGCACACGAGCATTGCTTTGGCAATCGGCCAGAGAATCCGCGATGACGAACCACTGTGTCGCGCAAATAATACTTCAGTTCCAGTCGATTGAAATATTGAAATTTACCAAATCGTAACGGACGCTTACCTTAAAGTGGTAAATGAAATAATAGCTGTAACGTGTTGCTTCTAAATCGTAATGACACTTACTTGCAATTTTATATGAAGAACATTTAAATGAAACCATAGCCGTGAAAGCTATCTATTATTAGATATCTCGCTGGGCAAGGGCCTCGCTCTCTAAGCTTGTCACGGTCAGTTGTTAATAGAACTTGATTTTAACACGTTAATTTTAAAGGAAACATATTTAAATATACTTAATCTATTATTAACTTTGATTCAGGTATCAAATAAGTCGCCGAGAAGAATTTGAGAGGGCCACTGCCACACAAAACGGGAATGGGCTCAAGAGAGAATAAGATGGTCATAGAATAATGTTTGTTATATTCTGCACAAGTGCGACGATTTTATAATATGCGTCGATACTGAAGAAGTTTCTTAGTTCTCTCTGAATGGCACAGTGGAGAAGACATTCATAAGTTATATAGGTATCTTGATAAAAACATTGCTCTTTATATAATTAATTAATCACTCTGTGATCCTACTAGTCAAAAGTTGCAACAATAAGTTAATTTGATACATTACTCGGCTTTTTTAGTTTTACCCTGATAGTGAATAGTTATAGGCAAATATCTGGTTACGAAAAATAGAACAAGGATACATTTTAGTTTGTCTCTATTTCTCTAGGTAAATGCACCTCAGGAGAATGTGTTATTTGTACCTAAAAGTGATATTAATTTAAGCGATACATGCTAGGTTCATTATGTGTATGTGAGTGATGTGTATGTGTGTCATGTTTGTAGATCCATATTAATAACTGCCACTGCATATTGATAGGTTTAGAATATATTTACTGCACTTGTAAAACACGATAAATTAACAGGGCACCCTAATTAAATGTATATTATTATTTTGCTCAATCATAGTAATAATAAATAATTCCAAAGCTTTTTATTAGATTTTTTTATTACTGTTATATGTAATGTATAGAGTAGGTACGTATATTTGATAAACCGACTTATTTAATTATATTTCATACATGTCTTCAAGCTTAATATATTATAATTCAAATAATAATTTACAAAAAGGCTTTATTTTTGTGTTAATATTGTTCTTAAAATCATTTTATAGTATAAGTGGTGTGTGATGTGAGTGGAATACTGGTCATGAATAAATGAAAATATTTAAAAGTGGTTTTTATTAGTAAAATAGTGACCTATTATAGCACTAAATACATTATCAATACTTACAATATTATCTGCTATATTATAAGTGGTAATAATGAAAAAATGGATGAGCTTATTATAAATAAGGACTCCTTTTATGTTTATCGTATGCTAATGCATTGCGATGAGGACCCTATTAAAAAAACTATTTGAAATTCTGAACATACCTTAACCTGGCTAACACCACCTACCTAATTGCTCGTGTTTGGTTTATGAGTAAAAGTAATGTCACTTGATGATGCTGTTGTTGGTCAGTTATAATATTACATTGTAGATGAATCATTCTTGGTCATGTGGTCGCTAAGCGCGACTGCTTAGTCCTGGGTTCCAATCACGGGTCGGGCAGTCTTTCTGGGTTTTTTTCATAAGGCTATTTTCCTATAACATAACTAGCGAAATGTGGATGTACTATAGGCGTGATGATATGTTATGGCAAATATCAATGAATGGTGTCAGGGTTTCATACAAAACACTAGTTTTTAAGCTGCCTTATAATCAGGTATTATTGTGTGCAAGCCTACAAAGTATATAATATATGTTTGTTTAATTGATACTATTACATAATATATTACAAAAAAAGAAATTCAATGTTTACATTTACTGTAAATATCAC
Source organism: Abrostola triplasia (assembly GCA_946251915.1). NCBI lineage: Eukaryota > Metazoa > Arthropoda > Insecta > Lepidoptera > Noctuidae > Abrostola > Abrostola triplasia. The sequence goes on from OX276425.1 coordinate 4,102,831, forward strand.
AATTTTCCAATATTCAAGCAGGATCACGACCAGTTTGAAGTAATTCCAAAGCATTTTTTAGATTTCCAATGGCTGTTTTTATGTCGTCATAGTTAAGAGCACTACTTGCCCATTTACAATACTTCTGAGCTTTAGCTATTTGATCTGGAGACAGCTGTGCAACAACAGTAGATGAATTATCACCATATAAAGAAGTCGGCGGTAGTGATTGTGGTGGTTGCTGAGATGGATCATATGGTACAAAACCACCAGGGTTTAGTTCTGGAGTGTATGGTACCGGAGGAAGTTGGGAGGCAGCTCTCAATGCAGCATTGGGATCTGGCAATACATTGTTGAAGCTTGATGGTACAATAGGTGGCGTTGCTGGAGTCACTGTGGTAAAACCAGGAACTTGAGGCATGTCTGCAGGGCCTGCGGCTGGCTGACCATCATTTCCAGAACTTTCAACATTTTCATCACCATCCTCTGATTGCATTGGCCCTGGAATATTTTGTTGGGTAAATATGAAAAAAGGACTAGTAATGTATGTGTATATTGATGACACTATTGGAGCAGTAGTTAAGATTGAACATGCAGTGCTAGCTGCATGTTTCTTCATAAAATGTGGTCAATTCTCATAATACAGGAGTTAAGCTTAGTATGACAATATTTATTAATACAAAAAGCTATGAGTCATTTGCCTAGAATATAAGAATTTTATAGGACAATTTTTCATAGCATAAGTAAAGAGATCTACATTTTAAAGTCATATATGGCTACATACCTGGAACTGGTGTCTCTCCACTTTTGAGGCAGTTGTGTATATATGCTGCCTTCCACTTGGCATACTTTCTGTTTTGGGCTGCTTCATCTGTCAGCTCACCAAATGTTGTGAGAACATCATATATCATGCCTGCTGTATAAAAGGCTTTGACAATATTTCTGAAACAAATTTAATGTTTGTTTATAATATGCTGTTAAAAAAGTCAATTGAAGTGTTACAATTTATTTCATAAAATACTCCATGGCACTTGTATAAAATAAATAGAAACAACACATTAAAACTTTTCAATATACTATAATACAAGTAGTAATATAAATATGGAATGCCAAGTAAGAAAAGCTTTTGTTGCACAAAATTAACCTCACTTTCAATTCACAATAAAATGAAACTATAATTTGATAAGGAAAACAATAACTAATTGTTAGATTAACAAGGAATTAAGGATATTTATAATAAATATGCAATGTTGTCCTTACTTGCCATAATTTTGTTCTCTATCCTGTTTGTCAGCATATAAAAATAGTTTCAGAGCATAATTTTCAAGATGTGCTTGAGCTGCCACCTCATTTGTGACTGCATCATTATCTTTGTTAATTTTCTTGGATTCTTCCAACCAGTCCATTAAAGCTATAATAATTTGTACACATTTATTATTTGATCAATGCCACCACTTTAACTATTAAGTAAATAATTAAAACTTGATGTGTTATTTACTGCTCAGGAAGTACATCTATACAATACATTAATGCAATATTGTAGTTTAAGAGGGTTTCTAGTTAACTCTGCATCTTACCCATCAAGAGCTTCGTTTCTTCGGGAGTCTTCTTATTAGTAATTTTAAGTCCACCTTGCAATGCATGAAGTCTACACCAATAGGCCACCACGGGATCTCGATTGTCATGTTCCGCAGCAGTCTTCAAATAATGCTGAATAGACTTCAAACTTGGGGGGCATTCGGGAATATTTATAGACATTTTAAATTCTGTGGAAGATAAGCAAAAAACAAATTATATCCGAATAACACAACAACATAGTTTTACAAAATATGACAAATTAGTAATTATACTTTCAATTCAACATATGTTTTATATTGCTCAACTAACCCTCATTTACCACACGATGTATTATAATAATATTATGCTTATTTTAAAAAGAGTACGCCCTATTTGTAAAATCACAGAAATTAATCACTGCACTTACGAATTTCTGACAAACAAATCTGTCATAGACAAGCAGACGAGACAAAGTTTTATTTAAGTCAGACAATATTAAAAATAGCAATGACATGGACTTAGCAGCACAGAGTATAATACTCAGAGTAATTACTCATTACTCTGAGGTATAGTATTTCCACATTGAGATATAGAATGTTTTTTGAATGGTCTGACAGCTTCGGCCTAACAGCCTTGGTTCATCATCAGCCGGAAGGTGTCCACGGCTGAACAAAGGCCTCTCCCCCTTAGAACCACAATAACACAAGGTATTACAGACATGGGAATTTTAGACATCTATTTACCTCACAGCCGTATTAAGTAAGTAAATAATGTATCTGTCTACTTTATTTACTTAAGTACAAAAGGTAAGTTCCAAATATTTAATTAAAATAGACTACATATTTAAAAAAGTAACTCCTGATCTTCATTAATATAACAGCCTCCAAACATGGCGTTTTGGAGGCCTTCAGGTTTACTTACCGCTGAAGGTGTCAAAGACGCCCCGCGTGTCGACCAAGCATAAAAAGGAGAGGCGCGAGTTAGTGGCGCGTATTTGCGCGTAGAAAAGACGTGGTATCAGATAACAGTACTAGAGATTTCTCTCTCTTCTGAGAAATTACAACAGCGACTGATGAAAATGTACGTTGCATACGTGAAATAAGAGTAATATTAGAGACATACTGGGCCCACATAAGGCGACGTTTCGCAACGTAACGCTTTCTGGATGCTTGATTCCGTATTTAAATCTATGCAATCGAGTTGCACATTTCCCCAATGCAGCACTATGCTACGCTTCCGATGCGACGTTAACCTGCGATGATAACTTGTCGTTTTATACTCTTTACCTGCTAGGTAGGTAGAGAAGTAGGACGCCAGGAGTTTTCTAGTCAATATGGATTTTTAACAGCTGATCGATCTAGAAATGCGATGTCAATGTTAATTGAAATTGACTCGTTTTGTTATTATCATGTTGACAGCCTTGTTGATAAAGTGGTCGCTAACCGCGACTGCTGTGCATCAGGTCCTGGATTCGTATCCGTGTGTGCAGTATTTCTGTGTTTTTCTATTAGGCAATTTTCAGTAGCAACAAGGAGTCTGGATGTGTGTCCGGTTGATGGCAATAGCCTCGCACCCTATTACATTGGCACCTATAGGTCCCAATCCTACAATACCTACACTTACATAAGTACTATAATATATGTGCAACTCTATCTGTTTTTTTGGGGAATACAGGTGTGATGTTTTGTTATTAGCAATGAGCTCTTGAGCTTTTACAAAAGAGATTAGTAACGTCATCGGATTATGAAAATATAACGAAAGTCTCCCACGTTGCATCATATACGTTGCGTGCCTGGGATGGGCCCAGTTTGTCTCTACTGGAAATGAGGCGTAACAACATGTTCGTAGCAGGTTTGTAGTTAGTAAGTTTTCAAAACACATTAATCGTCTAAAGGACAACGACGGAAATAAATAGACTGAATTAATATTAACTTATCTCAATTACATATTACTCAATTGTACTAAATGGATTTTATTTAAAACTATTTTTGATGCTTTTTTACGTTTCAGTGATACGACGGAACTTGTGGTTTCAAGGGTTAATTCAAATGTCATCTACGACGTTTGTCAAACAAGCGAAAAGTCCTGAAGAATTATGAATTTGATTGAATTTGTATTTTTACTAAATACAGCTTAAGTGCGACTATACAGAAAGATTCAGTGTTTGTACCATTATTTTCCAAGATGCCATCAAAGCAAAGAAAGATTGCTATGATGGGATACCGTTCCGTGGGTAATGTTATCGTTTCAAAGACTTGTGCGTCTTATTTTCCGTGAGTGACATTATAATAATATAAAAACATTTTCAGGTAAATCATCTTTAATTATACAGTTCGTAGAAGGACAGTTCGTGGACTCTTATGATCCAACTATTGAAAACAGTAAGTGTTATTACATCTCATGTTTAAGGTAACATGTTATTGTCACGCTACGAGCGTACTACGATACGGTACCCCACATGTTCGCTAAAAGTATTTCCCTTTACGTTATCTACGTAAGTAGAGGTCTAAAATTATTTTTGGTAATAATGTAAGCATTGTTTTTCTGTTGTTCTTCAAAAACAACCATAATAATGTACCAATATAAAATATAAATTCTAATTAATATCATTTTCTGAAAATAAATAAGAAAACGATTTTTATTTAAAATAAATTATTATTTAAATTTTAGCATTTACCAAGTTCATACGCCTGAATTCAACTGAATATGAAGTCAAGCTAGTAGACACAGCTGGTCAAGATGAATATAGCATATTTCCACTCCAATACAGTATGGATTTCCATGGTTATGTACTAGTCTATTCCATAACATCCAGTAAAAGTTTTCAAATAGTACAAATTATTTATGATAAACTATTGGACATGGTTGGTAAAATACAGTGAGTATATTAAAATCAATTCAGCAGAAAAAAAGTAAGATTTTAAATAATTAATCAAATATTCTTAATTGAATATTGTTTTTCAGCGTACCGATAGTATTAGTTGGTAATAAAACAGATCTTCACTTAGAAAGAAAAATTAGTACAGAAGAAGGCAAAAGGCTTGCAGAGAAATGGAAGGCTGCATTTGTTGAAACCAGTGCTAAACGCAATGAGGTTAGTTTCAATCTATTATTTTGATTTAAATCAGTAATATTGTAATTTCATATAGTATTAATTAAATAATATCTGCAACTATAAGGTTAAAATTAATGTTTTTTTTATAATTTCAGTCTGTAACTGACATGTTCCATGCTATACTATCAGAGATAGAGAGATCAGATGGACATATACCAGACAAGAATGGGTGTGTTGTTTCTTAATGAAAGTTTGTGTTTGATAAACAAAGTGCTTTTTACTTAAGCTAAAGTGATTTAAATGTAGTGTTTGTATGTGCACAGCAAGCTAACTGTTGTGACCATTGCGATTTTGATATGTAATTAATTATGTTTATATACCTTTGGCAGCTTGGAATATGTAACCTGCTTAGGACAATGTTATGGTTTTGTTTCTTAATTTTATTATTTACTGTAATTCAATGGCTATGATTGTTTAGGTATTGCCATTATAAAAAAACACTACATAAAGCATCTTAAAATGTTTGCAAAACTGCACATAAACAAATGATCATACTGAAATCATGGCCTCCTAAGACTCTTAGGTAACAATATTATTTTACTTCATAACTGAAATTTATTTACAACAATGGTAAAACAGTACAAAGCAAAATTATCTTATTAATACCATGGTAGAATATAATTTTATTACTCTTATTTATTTATTTCATATTGTATTTAAATTATTAACAGTGCCCATAAAAATGGTTTCATATAAAGAGCTAATTTTATAAATACACTGTAGTAAAATCTTACGGACTATATAAATATGTAGGTATAAATATTTTGTTATTATAATATTATAAGATGATGAAGTTTGTCAAGTACATTTATATATGTTTATTCATTATAATTTTGCATATTATGTTGATATTTATAGAGCTATATATTCCCTGTAACATAATAACCTTAGTCAAATTAATTGTAATCACAATTGTAACAATATCTCTACGGTATGTAAAGTACCAATACATACAAGCAAGTCTATCTGTGTTTGGTTGTTATTGATTAGATTGCGTTAGTAGTTAGTTGCGAGGTATAAAAAATACAAAGATGATTATGAACCTTAATTATGTCAAACCATTTTGTAATTGTAAAAATGTATAAACAGTGTAAATTGTAATTTTTCTCTGTGGTTATAAATAGTTATAATATGTTGTGTGAAATTGCATTTAGAACTATATCACTTGTTATTTTAGAGGCTCGAGATAAAAGTGGTATATTTATTCATTAAAATACATAAATTTAATTTTGTGTCATGCCTGTTGGTTATTGTCTTAAAGCTGAATTAGTTGTCTTGTTTGTATGTGACCGGTACACGCCTTGTTCGGACTCAGTGCAAACAGTAGAAGTTCGCTCGTCCTCTTCACGCCTCACCGCACTACGTTGCGGTCGCTTGATACAGTCGAAACTGAGGCGCAAGTGTTTGTGACTTCGGTGTGGCGATCCGATAAACTGGGGATCTAGTCCCGGCGTGACCAAGTTATGGTTTTAACAACTATATATTATGTAAATATAAGTTATCGATAATTATATATGTATAATGGGATGGTAATAGGTTGTAGAGTTTCTATTTAGTTACAAGTACGTTCAATACTATAAGTATGTTAAATCAAAATATTTACAGAAATATGCAGGTACCTAATTCATTGAATCCTTGCAAAGTTTTTGCATACCTACCATTTATTTGCTTCATATAATTGAATCCCTGCTTTTGGTGAATGATGTCTATTTTAGATACCCACTTTTTTGCATTTCGCCATACCTAAATATACTCAGGGTAACTCATAACTGCCTACTAGTACCTACTCAGAAATTTGGTTCTAATAACTCAATACTTCTCTTCTACGGAAGCCTTTGCCCTACAGTGAGACAGTTAATGGCTGTTAATATTATTATTATACATTTGTAATTGTATTATATAGAATTTCTATTGAATATAATACTTAAAATATTCAAAGCGATAAAATGCTATAAAAATATATATTATTTTATAATGATAAATATATATATTATATTAGTATGCGTTATACCCAATTAAATTAACTACCAGAACTACTACTATACCAGAAGAATGCGTTTTTTTTCTCGTACATGCTTGTTGTTCTTTCTAATATTGAAATGTTTTCTGAAACACAGACCTCTTTATAATTATAATCACCTTCATATTATTATTGTAAGATGCGCCAACGCATAGCTGGTAGAAACGTTTGCACATCATGTTATTTAAATTATGCTTTCTATAGCATTCTATTATTATTGATCATTTTGTTAAAGTTCTACTAGGTATGACAAGCTTGATGATTTAATTGTTTGTTAATATTTTTTTATTCAAGCCTTGTCCTATCTGTGATCCCTGTATATTATTTTTAGATAAGTGTATAGTACCTAGTTAGTTTTATATGATTATTACGAGGTACTTGTTTATTTTTCACCAATTGATTGGGAAATATTTAGATATACAAGAGATTGGGTTGTTTTTTTAATATTTAAAATTGCTTCTGACTGGGATTGTATCGTATCTTGATTTAGTTTTATAGATACTAATTGCGTCTCTAGGTGAACGTAGAGTTGCACACAGCTCACCAATTGCAGGAGTGAACAGCTTACCATGATTAGAACATATAAATGATATAGTTACGGAAATTTAATTAATGTAGTTAAAAAACTTGAAGCAAATTTTACTAGAATCCCACGAGTGTAAGCTATTAAATCAGTAGAAGATAACAGCTACATTCATTAATCGTGCACAATACCGAAAGATCACAGAAAACTTATAAAGAATAAGTATGTAACTGATAAATTAAAACTGTTCTTTGAGCTATGTACAGAAGTATCAAATGTAAATATGTAAGAGAGTTACTAACGTTTTTTTTAGAGTTTTTCGGGCTCATTGCAATCTAAAACTAATGATTGATTGAATTTTTGGCATGAATAAATTAAACACTTAGTTCAAGCGATATGTACACCTTTTAGGTGCCAGTGTTGTATGGAGGACAAGCGTTTTCGTGTCCTCGACGCCACAATTTTATTAGAAGACTATATAATCGTAACGTTTATTACGATTATTGTTTGTTATTACATTACACAAATTTTACGATTTGATATATTCTCCTGATAGAGTTATGGCGTGAAGGGGGAGAGGCGTCGTCTTCTATACAAGACTGGCGTTCAAAGGGCTAAATTAAAAATATTGTAACTCGTATTATACAATTAGCATGGTTGGTTACTAAAAGGCATTGGAATTAGGCCTATTTTACAATGTAAAAATGTACGGAATTCGTAGGACTTAGGTACTTAAACTACCGAGCAATTTAATTGGAACATACCTACTTGAAGATAGTAAAATAGGCCCATAATTATATTTGTGTATTTAGTTCCAGCACATATCTTTTATAAGTATATTTACTGATATTCAAAGTGACATTCACTAATGAATTGCCTATGTGATTTTTACTATTATAGTAATAATATTTAGCTATTGCTATCCCCTTTAATCTACGTCAAAAACTTTATATAAATAGTATCATACATGTGCATAATTTTAATTTTTTAACAAGTGTAAGTGGGATTCCCTCTTTGCATTTTTGTTAGCCTCATTAGGTCATTTCGCATAAGTTGTGTAAATGATTGCAAGTATATTTGCGTTAGTCATGGAAAAGAGAACTGTAACCACCTGTATCTTTGGATAATTACTACGAATTCGTTGCAAAAGCTGTAAGACCATTTACGACGTAAACATTGTAAGCTAATATTCAATTCACTGCTTGTATATATTTTATAGGGTTAGCAGTTTTTTCTACTTACGCAATATTCATTGCATGGCGTAGCTATGTAGTGTAATTATAGTAAAGTGAATAAAGCTTAGTGATTTATCATAGCTACTCGAAATTGTGCGTAAAATAAATCTGTGGCACAACGTTGTAGGTAACCACTTATTTGTAAATAATTACAATTTAAAATAAACTACTGCCACTGCTGCGAATGTTTATTATTACCTCATACTTCTACCTACGAAATAACTAAAAGAAATACACCATAAAAAGCGATTTTATGGTATATATATATAATAATAATTTAGTCGTTGAATCCCATTGACTATCAGATATTTGACCCGCAACCTGTGGCACCTCTACCAGGAATCACGATGACAAATATTTTTGATAAGACAAAAATCAGCGGTAGGTTCGTTTTTATTATAAATAACCGACGAGCATGCGTTAAGTATCTGATGAGAATGAATGAGGCGAAAGAGAGTACATACACTACAGGTAGGTTGCAAATGAATACCCGTGATTTCTGCCTACCCATAAACTCGGGAAAAGAGACATGACATGAGAAAGTTTCCTGCTTCACTGTTGATAAGAAAAAAGATCCCACAAAAGTGCAAATTTAGAGTCGATTAATAATTAGGTAAGTAATACGATTGTGATTAAATACATTGGATTCATATTGAACCGTAAAGGTCATAGCACTTATATGAACCCGGATCGTCACCGTATCAACTCGAGCCGTGCTGTATTTTTTATATGAAATTCCGTACTGGAACGCACACTAATCGTTACCTAATCACCTCGCTTCAGGACAAACTCACGAACTGCAGTACAATGCTTAGTAAACTTGCAGTTTTCTCCTTTACGGCAAGTTGCAGCCAGCTGGTTGGGGATACGTAAGCGCGGCGTAGCCTAACCGTGGCCGAGTCGACGTATCGAAGCAGCTGATCCGCATTGTTTACGTGCTTATATTAGGTTGACGCCTGTTGGACAGTTAGACGATACGGTGACGATCCCTTTGCGGGAAGATGTGTGCTATGACCTTAAATCTCAAATGACAGAGATTGAGTGCTTGTCTGGCTCTGGACACTGTTTATCGTTCATGTCTTTTTACTATTATCATCATCATCATCAGCCCATCTCAGTCTACTGCTGGACATAGGCCTCTTCTATAGAACGCTACGGAGGTCGAAGCTATTTATTATTTTACAAGTATGTAATGGAGTCATTGATTAAGCAGGTGTGTTTACTTACTATAAATAATAAAAAAGAGATGAACTTTATATAAATCTATTGATTGTATACTGTAAGAATCGACATTTTATTTGTCCGAGATTCCTGAACGATTGGCTTGGGGATGTGTCAAATTGACAGTAAATTGTCAACAAATTATTGTGAAAATGGCGACTACCGGAGTAGGCTTTCGATGGTTAGATATATTAGAAAAAGAATTCGACAAAGCATGTGTCGAATTAGACACGTCTCTAAGTAAGTCATATTTGTTTAAGTATTTTTTTTACAATTTACAACAGTAGTAGCCTTTTTAGTAGTAGTTAACCGTGTTAGACTAATGCTGGCATTGCTCTATTTAGTTTTCTATTAATTTTAGTATGTTTATAATTATTTTCGGTATTGTAGTGTATGATTTGTGTCGAGCATCGTCTAAATAAAATAATTTAAAAGAATAGCTGCGAAATATTTCATCCTCGGCGTGACTAGGCTTATGTATTAGAGTCATACTTACAATGACATTGTTTGAGATCATATTTTGGTAGAAAAGAGCTTATTGTATTCTAGATATTATATTAACATTACTTCACTAACCATTCTGTCAAATAATGAGTAGCTATATAAAAATTATCTTCAATAAATCTGATAATGTAACAAAGCAGGTGTAGTTGAATTCAACTATAAAACATTACTAATTAAAATGTTTTGTAATGGGGCTTCATAACTAGCTTCCATAACTCATACATAACGTATTTAACATGGTCAATTATACTTTGGTATTCTTACAAGATTGTAGAATAACTTTACATACATTTATTTACTAATTTTATACCAGTTCCACTTCCTCCTTTTTAATTTCAACACCAAATATGGCCAAATGCAATTTCTTAAACAGAGGGCTTTGTGTTTACAATAAGTTATAAACAAAATTTTCATTATGTTATCAATGTGTAATAATACAATAATTTGGTTGTAAATTCCAGCAGAGTTGGAGACTGAAGAGCCGGAGATGGTGTTTGGTGCTCGACAGAAAATCGCCACACTCAGCTCATGTTTTGCACAACTTACGCACAAGGCTCTCACTATATTTCAGAACAGTGCTAAAATAGAGGTATGTGTAATGATAAAACAATGTTAACTTGTATGTTATTACTAAGCCAATCATAACATAGTTTGTAATTGGCTAGGTTGATGATTATATTTATTCTTTCTTAACCCAATAAGAATGTTTATGGTATCAGGTATGTTCTTTTGTTTTCCAATAATTTTGCAGTTTATAGCAGAGAGAATAAAAATAAAACACATTCAAAACCTGTTTAGAATTGAGGACACTTGATATGATACTAGAAGAACAAAGTTAATTAATTAAATGTAGGAGGAATATCAAACAATAGATTTAAAAGCAGTTATTAAAGCAAGATTAGCGGAAAAGACTTTACAACTGTTTAGGGTGGCTGCATTTTATCCTATCGGCATATAAATAAATTGCATCTTTAACTGGCTAACATTGTATTTCAAACTCTTTTAAGTTAAAATTACCATGGTGTTATGGCTTTCCACTTGTGACCAGAAGGCTGATTACCAGATCATATGGACCAGACCATCCTTTTGATGATGGCTTTGGTAGTAGGTTAAGCCCCTCACCCAACATGTAAGACAGCACAAAGTATTTTTAATCTACTCACATAATAATGAACTAATAATGGAGGAACTGAACTAATGTGACTCATATTATATTCAACAAAATATTGTTTGTTGCAGTTGCATTTGTTATTGTAAACAAATAGGAGGATTTGTTTAATTAATGAAACATAAACAAGTTAAAAATGCCACTGTCAGTGTCATACTGAGTAAAAGATCAAAAGAAAAAAAGGGAAAATTATAGTAAGACCCAGATATTTGTAATCCAATTTATATTTGGTATTACAGTTATAGTTCTAGTGACTGCCTCATTGGTCTAGAGTTCTAGACTCTAGTGGTTGCTAAGCGCAACTGCTGAGCAAGAGGTCCTGGGTTCGAATCGCGTATTGGGCAAAGTGTTAATGGGTTTTTCCATTAGCTAATTCTGAGTAGTAGCACGGAGTCTGTATTTGTGCCTGGTTTATGGCAATAGGCTTGCCCTCTATTACATTGGGACCTAAAACCATATAACTGGCAAAATGTAGGTGTACCTGTGCCTACCCCTTCAGGGAATACAGGCGTGATGATTTTTTTTATTAGAGTTATAATAAAAGACTAATTGGCTTTCATGAAATTTATATTAAAACCCTAAATTATGATTATGAGGGGTTGTTGTCGTTTGGACCGCGGTCGTAGGGGTGTTTGTGCAGATGTCGCCGGTGCGTCGAGCGCACGGTCGTGGTCTTCGTCTTGCGCGCCGAGCTTCTGCTCAGGATATCCTTGTCTTCACCCATAATGTCACCTCCCCCGTCGTCGTCAAAATATCCAGCCTCATCGTCTTCCCAGTCGATTTCTTCATCAGATTCTTCGCTACTGTAACATTTAAAATGTGCGCATATTGGTAATTTTTTTTTTATAATTGTTACGTTTACAATTGTTATCCGTTACAACATTTTTTTAAAGGAGTTTTCATAAAATAATCACCTTAGGTGCAAACACAGTATACTCCGTCGTGATCATTTTTTTACCATCTCAAACACTTACTTGATCCCTTCCAGTTTCTGCAGTAGTCGGTCAGCAGCAGCAGTGACATCAGACGCTGGTACCGGTTCCTCGGGGTCGTCTTTTAACTGCGCTTCTAAGCGCTGCAAAGCGGCGTCGGCTCGGTCGGTCAAGGAAACAAACTTTTCTGTCAGTTGGCGTAATTCATTCTCTTTTAAGATTGTGTGGGATGTGTTGCGGAAAGCGCCTTCTAAGCGTCGACACGTGACATCAGCCTAAAATTATGTAAAGTGTTGAATGGAGATATTCACAATTTCACAAAAAAGGGATATCTAGAGATGTAAGAGTTGCAACTGGCAGATTCTGTTATTATACATATATCGCTGGTTAAAACAGTGTACCGGAATTTAATAACTTGTTAATACCACATGAATTGATGAATCCCATATACCTACTTTATAAATAATGAATTTTATAGTTCTTAAAGTTATATTTGAGAATCCTTCGTTTTTGTTAAGCTGCATTATATCATAATTATATAAGTTATCAGATAAAACAAGAAAGCAGTTTATATTACCTGTGGTACTCTCGTCGCATTGAGGATTTTAATAACTCTATTATCATATCTACTTATGTCGTCTTGAATCTTTTTAAGTTCGTGGAATGTTGAAGATGTTCTGAAAACATTTACAAAAATTTAAATGGAGATACAGGCTTCGTTTGCGCTTCACACTTGTTACAGTGTTGCCATGCATTTAATACTAGACCAAAATGTTTGATCTAACGGTATCTATTAAATTAGCAAAAATTAATAATTGTGATAGAATTATAGAAATTATACGAGTAACTAGACGGAATGTGGTTTATTCAGTATTTACTGAATCCATGGTATATGGAGTCCGTATATACCATGGTTACCATAAATAACTATTGGTTAAGAATAATTCATGATGTACGTACAGTGTAATTAGCGACTCGATTAGTTTGTCTAATACATCCGTCACATGCTTGGGATCGTCTTGCTGTACTTGCTGGCATGAATCCACAAAACTTTTTTGTGCCTCCAAAAGTTCTTGCATCTGAAAAAGGACCATTTAGTTGTGTATACAGAACAAATCACTCACTTCTGTTAATTTGGTTTATTCTACCTGCAGTGAATTCATAATATTAACTTATTATTATTATCAGCCTATGTTGGCCCATTGCAGGGCAGGTGCAATAGTGGACTTGTCATTCCTGTAAGTGAACAGCTGTCGCCACTTTCGTCTGAGTTTCGCGATGCCGTTGTTTGTTTCTCGGGACCCAGTCGGAACAAATTATAGACCATACGTGGCTGGACATACTGCCATCATACCCAGTCTAGTCCCTAGTAATTAAATTTATGGAATAAAATACCTTGAGGTCAATCTTATATGAGTTGTCGCTCAGTCTCTTTGCGAATATTGCTTCTAAGTCAGCGGAGTTCATTCTCGCATCTCTCTGGCGCCTGGCTAGAGCTCTGAGCCCGTCTGCAAGCTCTCGTCTCGTGACGTTTACCAGAGACAGGCCGTCTCTCAACAAAGACTCTAACACCAAGCTTCGTCGCCACGTATCTGCATAGGCACCGTTAACCTATAACATTTTATTTCAACTTTAAATATAATCATTGTATACTTACGGAACTTTCTCAAATAACGCGGCAAAATATTTAATCTAGCGACGCTTCCAATTGGCCGTAAGGATTTCCTGGTCGTGTTAACCTAATATAAAATAATCAATGGACTATTCATACATAAACTACGTGATTGGCCGTTAAATATTTACAATTACCTTTTCCAATAAATGCTTGTGGGTTATAATATGGCTCGTTAGATTTTGAACTAGATCTGCTATTTTCATTTGACTACGTTCTACCTTCTCGCTGCTATCTTTGATGGATACCTGAAAGAAATAAAATCCATCAATAGGTGCTGTTGTTCTCACACGACACAAGTAGATAATGTAACTATTTCTAAAGAATGTATAATTAAAACCCACCTGTACATTAGTTTGTAGCATATGTAACCTATGCTCAAGCCTTTCTGCTGTTAATTGAGCTCTTTCTAATTTTAAAGTCAATGTATTTTCAACGCGATCTGAAAGCAAATACATGAGTATTAGCGGTATCCTATTCAGCGTGCGTACAACGGCCATTTGCTAATTTATTCATACCACTGCAGCCCTAAGCGGTTCCTTTAACAGTTAATTGTATGTTGCTCTTGTTCGCTCAATTGCGAGTGACGTTCGCGAGCACACCAGCTGATATTGCGAAAGTTGTGACCCATGGCGTATCGTAAAATAGGATATGACACAATAAGACTGCCGTACGTGACTCATTAGTTTCCCGGAACAAAATATCTACGTGATGCGTATTATTTTGACATGAAGTCATCCTAGTTCTTACTGTAATTACAATTTTGTTAGATAAGATATTTGTAATTCACTTAAGTCTTTGATCTCTTGTTCCAATTGTACTGCATATTTTATGTGGTGGCCGGTCTTGAAGAAGCTAATCGTTTATTTACACATTATTGCTGATTTTATTCTGTACTTAGTGGATTAATAAACAGCACAGTAATTAATACCTATAAAGCACCCAATATCATTGTCAAGAAGCGCTTGTAATTAAACAACTTTCAAAACATTAATAAAAATACCAACCGAGTTTATCTTGAATAATGTCAAGGCGTCGCGCTTGTTTTGCTTGTACGGCACTGACGGTGTCTAAAACCCGAAGTCTTTCTTCTATATTTGCCAATATACTTGTAATGTCCTGTAAACAATAAGTCCATAAACATTATTTATTTTTCTTTAGCCTAATTGGTGTCCCACTGCTGAGCAAAATCCTCTTCTCTGAGCTTCCAAAACATTCCTTATTACACATGCACAAAAGCACCTAGCTAAAATACATATACTCGAATACAAAACTATTTATAAACCTATCGAAAGTAATGTACGAGATCATTGTGATATTTCCGGTAGTCTTCATTGGACGTATATCTATTTATGGGGATCTATAATTATTATGCTACCGATAACATGTATCTACCATAACAGGATCCTTACAGTTAAGGGTTTTCGTTTTGTTGTCCATCCAAATAGTTTAAAACAATGTTAATTTGAACTCTTTCTCTTTGACAGCCATCAATCAGATTCTATTTTAAACTAGCACAACATGCTGTCGCATCATTGTTCTGGCCTGCCAGAGTATCTCCTTACTTTTATTTTGAATGTTCGGATTTCAATTGTTTTCTTTGTTGTAACCTACTGTTTAATAATGTACCTTTCGTCTGTGGTACTTGTACATTTACATTCTTTTGAACTCAATGTTTGGGTGTCAGCTAGTAAACGCACACACCTATAGAAAACTAAATATTGCTTAAGTTCTAACAAGTTTTAAATTCATTCAAATCAATGGTGAGAAAACTACTATTTATTGACAGTAGTAATTTATTTGAAACTCCCACTCGAAATCCGGGTTACTACAGACGTTTAATTTGTCAGCATATAATTTAAGAAGGTACCTTTGCTGTTTTTGTTCTAATAACTTAAGAGTTATGACCTAATGCAATGCGCGAGATAACGTAGTACGAAAAGAGATAAGTGCAGAAGATCTCTTTCATACTTATTCATTAAAAGTAAAATATAGGCAATAATAATAACTCAATGCTCTTGATAATAGCTTACGCCGAGCGTATAAAGTAGTGCTTGCAGGACTTGCTTTATTTTTGCAAGCTTTATCATACGGTATCGCAATCGTGCGTCTTTACAAGTAACACAACGCTTGTACTCATTTCAAGCGCTTTATGATGGAGAGTACATAGTGATTCCAATTTAGTCTGGCGCCATACTTCATTAAAGAATACTAATTCATAAATGCTGACGAACGAAGAGAGTGCACTAAACTAGTAATAATTTTATCGATAGATAGATATAGCTTCCTAGATTCTAAGACTTTTTATGCTAAAAGTAATCGAGGTTATAGTTTGAAGTGTAGCTTCTGTGGTGTTCCTCGTTGACAGTACAGTAGTATTTACAGGGTTGTATTTACCTTGGGGTTCTGTGTGCTTAGCCCATACACTCGCAAGCTGTTCTCGGGCGAAGCGCGCGCCACGCAGAGGCACGCCAGCGCCACCAATGCCGCTCCTAACATCGCCCCGTCTGTAAAACACAATTATATTGGTTGACTCGGTAAATATTTAGGGAACGTGAGGACCTAGTTACCGGTTATGATAAATATAGGTGTTCATTCGATCATTTAGGTTTAAAAAGTATAATATATATTTTTTGATGCAACTGCAACACATAAAAAAAATTTATGACTGTAATTGACTGTATCATAAAAGTGTAGGTGTAATGTACCATATAAACGCAACATTATATAAGTATTAAATAGATTTTGATTGTAGTTGTGTTTACGATTTGACAACACCTGCCTTTCTCAACGTTTTGTAAAGCCATGTGAAGAGGCCTAGAGGTGGTTTAAACTCTGACACCAGGTTGTTCATCAACCATACGATAAGAAGAGGAAGAAGTACCTGCCTGAACGTTTTCATATATTTCTCGCCTACATAATTGTTACTCTTCTAACAAATAAATATTTTTACTCAGTTACTCTATTGAAATCGTTATCCATATCTTAGCTCAACTAATTCCCTCTGCTCATTATTTCTAAGCTCGGGCCTAAAATAAAACATTTCTCATTTACGACGCAACACCTGCTTAACTTGTCTCATTATGATACCTGTGTCGTTTATAGTCGGCTTTTCGTGAAAGCTCGCTATGAAAATGTTCTGTAATGCTAAACAAATACTACAGCACGCGCGTGGCGGGGTCATTGATATCAGCAAAGCGGTTCTTTATAAGCATACAACTTCGCTAAAGTAATTTCTTAAGGTACGTTTATTTGCCTTATAACTGCACTCAAATCGATTAAAGCCGGTGATTGCTTTGAAACCTTTATCTCAATACTGATGGATGTCAATTATCCTTTAATTACACTACGCTATAAGTTGAGAAGTAATTACCTTAATATTATCTAGAATTTCGTTATTCCAATAAAATATAAAATGCATTAATATTTGTTAATTCGATATTTTATTGTCATGTGGTGGTCATATAATAACATTTCGAAAACCGTAATTAATATCTGTATATTAACATGAACGGAAAGTTTGCGAACATTTTTACGAAAAATACGCAGGTGGAAGAGTATGAAATTCGGTACGGTTAAAGTTTACAAGGAGATGGAGTGCAGAAAGTTAAAATCTGTATCATAATTAGGTACGGACAAATTTAGGCCGCCACGGGTTTAATTGATAGAAATTTGTTGCCGTCACTGGTATCATGCATTCGGGACGCCCAGTAGATTGTTTACGTATTTATAGATGTACCTATATACATATTATACCAACTTCTATCGAAGTGTATTGCCAGGTTATGGCCTCTGTTATAGTGCGCCGCTTCCTGTACACCACCTCATGGATCAATTTTCCGCTATATTAATCGGTGATAAAGTTTAACTGCGAGGTTCATTCAATTATTAACATCACATATAACTAATTTTAATTAAAGTTTATAATCACGTAATTCTTGCAAATATCGTCAAACGGCAAGAAAATAATATTCAACCTTGGTAATTAATTAATAAGCTGGAAAAACGCTTGCTTTTCAAAATGTTGTATTCTTTGATGGGGTTCAAACATCTGATATCTTCCTTAAGATAATCATTCAGTTTGTTGACAGCAGAATTAGCGCCATTGTTCTGAGTTTCTGACTTAAGGCATAGGTTTTTCTGAATGCTTGGTTTACTTAACTGTTACTACTTGCACATCTTTACATACACAGACAATGGCAATAATAGTACTTCTTGAAGTCTTGACGCTGCATGGTGTTGTATTAAACATAGGCAAGTGCTGAATGCTGTAGTATAATGTTAGATCCGTGCTGCCGTAGGTCGCGGCATGACGTGCATTGTTTATTTGTCTGATCAACGACAGGTGTACCGGCTCGTCCTGTTCACGTGCATCTATTTATTTGCATTCCGGTATGGTTCGTGGACCCCGGTCCGTCGGATTATCATTGTCTAGCTACGCCCACACGACTAAGGTCAACCTTTCATCAGCCCTCCCATATTCTCCAAATGGTTACGTAATTTTAATACGTCCGCTATTATAACGTCAGTCTAAGTGAGTTCTCAAAGATTGTATCTTTTTAATATGCAGCTTCAAAAGGATGTTCTGCTCATTTGAACAAGTCTTGTTTGAATTATTTACGAGATTTTAAAATACTTATTAATTATTTTTTATCTAATAGGACATTGATCTTGTTGCCATCTGCTGGCGTTAAAGGAATCGTCCCACAACAGATTAGGTAATTGTCATGGTCTCATAATAAACAAAAGATTTAATCTGTAATATTTTATTAATTGATATCAGATCAGATGTCGAAGCCATCACATTAGAGGCCTTCTTGATGTACGTACGCATTAGTTATTTTCAAAGTGATCAATGACAGCTAAATCATGATGGAGTGAATGACGACACACCAATTTCTCTTAATGAAGCTTTATGAAAGGGCGTCCCGCATGATTAAAAATCGATAAAGAAAGTATACGCATCCGAAGTGAACACAATGCTTGTTGAACATGTCACGACATGGAGAGAAATATTGTTGTATGAGATCAATTGACGAGGCCACGTCATTATATTTTTGTTTCTGTTACATACCTGGAGGCAATCAAAATTCAGAAAGGGAAAAGGAATGCACGTACTTGGAGTGCGTCGACCTCGCAGTACTTGAAAACATGCGACCCGGGAATGCAGAAACGCAACCAAAAGTATTTCACCTAATTATGATGTAAGGCGCGTTACTGATATTCTGTTGACGAAAATATTTTGTCTTTACGATAATATTTCCTGAAATGATTTTCACTTCGGTTCGTTCAATTTGCATTGCGTACCTACACGAGTGCGGCACGGCAGACGGATGTGTTACAGCAATTTACCGCCGCGGCTAGTTGTCAAAGTTCAGTAGAACTGGAGGCGAGCCAACGCGGCTACAGCACGCACTTCCAGGTGCTACTTGCTTTCATTGCTTTTATTGGTACACGTTTGATTTTAATGAATTAATGCTGATGCCATAAATAATATCTTAGCTATTTATAGTCATAAATGTATTATGTAAATACTTGTTAGACGGTGGTTAGACATTATATTTGCAGTGACACACACACAGTCGCTGGCTTTTCTATCCTCTTATATTCCTTTTGTAGTATCGCGACTTCCTGGTGAAATCACATCCATTCCGTGACGTGCATCACATTCTACCCCTTTTGTCTACACGCTTTAATCGCTCCAATGTTTTGAAACAATTTATTTAAACGCTTCTGACGCGTCAGACGGGACAACGGTGAAATTAATCTGAATCTTTTCTTGTCGAGTCACGCTGCTTCCGTTGTTAAATTAAAATGTAGGGAAAAGGGATGTCCTATTACTTTTTATCTCGAAAGTCGAGATACGTGCGCTGTTGTACATCATATAATGAAAGCGGGGACCACCCGAGACTGCTGGCTGACTGTCAATTTTATTTTGATTGTTGCTGTTTTGTGGTATGTTGTTATTAGGCCCTTCAATTTGTGACGGTAACGTAAATGTATCTACCATATCGGTATTATATATAGATGGCAGTTTTAAAATTCTACTTTATCGTGTCGTATCTATATTTACATAATTTATAAAACTTTCCAAAACCTGATTTTTTGATATGAGTAAGTTATTGATTGGTTTAAGTAAAAGGTTATTGGTTACCCTTGCAAAAATAGCGCAACGTATAATTTGAAAACTGGGTTATTAGTTGTAGTAAATGCTCTATTAATAACATGATTACATCATATGCGTAAATGTTCACACAAATACTCTCGCCGCCATCATTTTAACCTCATAAATGCCGGTAAACTGAATCATGATAAATGTCAAGTTGTCGCGAGAAATCCTTTAAATTTGTTATTAACATAGTAAACAAATTTCTTACTAGCTGTAAGCAAATAAACAAAATAAACGATATTATAAGATGTCGAGTTTAAATAGGAAATGGGCGTGCCGATTAAGTAGCTATGAAGTGTCAATAAATCATATTTTTTCGTGCCAGTTGGTGTAGAACGTAGATATTATAATCTACATAAATCACGTGGACTCGTTAGCATTCAAATGTAATAAATATGCAGTTAAATGACTTTATCAATAATATAATATTATGAAAGTAACTGTGCTTACTCTGGTACTTGCTACCGCATCGTGATCATATTGTTAGGCGCGGAGTCAAGTTAAGCAAAGTTTACCTGTCTGCGACAACCTGGCCTTCGTGGAATGTCGTCGGGTAGCTCATTATAAATTTGCCTTTATGTTGCAATTTTATATGAGTCACCATTTAAAATAAATAACCTCTGTTCTCAATTTGTAAAAAATAAAGAATTAAAAATGCCTCAATGAAAGCCGTCTTGGCTCTAAACTTCCTTCGTCATTCAATTTATTAACAAGATAATTACTACTTTAGACGTATAAAATTATCTTTGTTCCAATTATGTAGTTTGAATTAATTTACTAGACAGTTTAGTTTGTGGTACAAAGCATAGTACTTTTTAGACGAAAGAAAGAAGCCTAATGTCATAACGACTTTGGGCTTTTGTCTTAAGTTTATATTGTTTAGTAATTTATTTAATTATACTAATAACTGCATGATTATTTACCAACACATGTAGCCGTCCCGCATGTAGGCGGCTATTCCCAGTCGTCCACAGGATTTGTTCTCTTCTAATACAACTGCGAGCTGTGTTGTTGTACCTACAGATAGCCACGAGTGCTCCTAGACCGCGTTATCAGCCTGCGTTAGGTCACTTCGCTGTCCTCGTTACAAGAATATTTGTCGATACATGAATCACACTTGGATCGTCTTCATGACTAACTAACAACATGTAACGTGCATGCAGTTTAATGGACACAAAGAGTAGGAAGACCAACACGAAGAAAGTTGGAAAGTTGAGGATGTAGGTGTTTGTTTGTTGAGCACATTAAGCCAAGTCCTTAGAGTTTATACTGTGGAGTGTCATCTGCTTCTCTTGTTCGTAAGTAGGTTACCGACGCTGCAGACGCGTAGACGGCGCGGCACCACTCGCGCAAACCGGCTGCCAATTAATTGGTGGCAGAGACAAAGTTTAAAGAGTAGGCTAATCCAAATTTTCGGTGTAATTTATCTTTAATATTCCACTCTTATCTGTTTTATTTCTAACCGATACGTTTAGAAGTGGCGGCGCCGATGGTAGATAATTTCATAATTATTTAAATTTTACCCGATGGTAAATTGAAAAGCGATGTTGTTGCGTGACTGCTACCGTTTATTTATTTGTGTTTTTATGTGGTTGTAAACGGTATTATCATTTGATGTCGAAATTGGTTACTGGAATATCATAATAAAAAGAATCAGTCAAATTAATGTTACTCGAGAAGGGTTTTTTTACGTAAAAGATAATAATGTAGGTACACAATATATACATATATCATTAAGTCTGTATCCCTTTAAAAGGTAATCGGAATTTGTCAGTGTCATGTATGTGATTTGGTGCAGCGAGCCTTACCTTACTATTTTTGTGCGGCTAAAATAATAATATACTATTAATTGCCCACATTTGAATTCTAAACCTTATACAAGTAACAAGTTTTAGTATGTACTCTCAAAATAAATAAGAAGAAGATTAAATGTGTCTGCGCTTGCTTTTGTTATAAAAATAAAATGATTATAACAAATGCAGGCGCAGACACATTTTATCTTCTTAACAAATAGTTTAATGCTACTAAATGTCCCGGGAGAGCGGCTTATAAATGCATTGTGCAACATTGGGCTGCATATTTAAGCCGCTGTGCCTGGGCGCAAGACGGCGCAGCTCTACCAGCCGCGCACGGTGAGTGGCGGCGCGCGCGTGCCGCTCCTAGCACAGATTCTAATCAAACGTATCTGTCCAAGACAATACACATTACCTAATAAGAACGTGACACTAGAAACTATTGATGTGATATCTTGTTCAATCTGGTCAAACAGGTCTTCATTATCGATAGCATATAAATAATTTATTTTATTGCCACATCAAGCTATGATTCAATATTTAATACATCGAGTATATTAACAATGGCATCGATACAAGTAGAATTTATCGTCTTATTAAGTGTTTCTGAACTGGCTCTGATATCATCGCGCATCAATAACATATTGCTGAAGGCACACGCGCTCTGTTTAGAAAGGTTGGATCCTAGCTTTGTTGTGGCGAGTATGTGTCAGCGGTGTCAACAGGGTCAACACACAGACAGGTTCAATGTCTTTAAGGTAATGCTTTGTGGTGTAGACAACTTTTAACAATGTCCCATAAACTTACAAAAATAAAAAACAAAACTGATAATGTGTCCTAAATGTAAGTGCTTCTATTGAAGTAGCTTTATGATTAATAATAGGTGTTGGTATGCATTATATTAAGGAGTTTTTAAATGCATATTGTCCTTAACGTAAAACTTCTTTGGTATTTTTCAATTTTCCTAAGCTAAATATAAAATTGGAACTTGCTTATTGTAGAGACAGTTTAAGAACATTCGGTTATGTACCGTATACCGATTAACATCCGTGTTATATTTTATAATATATTAGTATTTTAGTAACGGAAAATATTCTTGCAAAATCAAAATTATGTGTTCAATAACAAATCGACGTGTTTCATAGAGCTTAGCGTCTGCGTTAAAGGCGCGTTTTCAAACCGGCTTTATCGCGATACTATCTTAATTACACCATTAGCATGGTGATGATTCGCTTTGAATACACATTAGGCGGAGTCGCGGCGACATTTTGCGCTCCACATGCAAATAAATGATGGCAGAGCTTCGGGCCGCGGGACCTCCCTCCGTCTACTCGACCGGTATTGATGATCATCTCATTCTTGACAATAAAATTTATACACAATTTAAAGTGAACATCGTGGGTGCTATAATACACATATCATTGATGTTATAGTAACAAGCCTGTCTTCTGAACGATCATTTGATATTCATTCACAATAATATGTTTAACTATTAAGTCTTATGTAATCCACGTGCACTCACGTAATATAATATTATGTATCGCGCCTAAATTGCGTTAGCATTTTTATTGATAGCTGTATTGATATCTTTTATGGATATTTATGCTGTTGTTTAAGAAAACAACACTTAGTTTTCGATTTTCTTACTTGTTTCTAAAGCAGAAGTTACGAAATGTATGCTGGTACTTTCTCTCTCGTCTCGCAACTGATACACGCGGGAAGTGTAGATGGAGGTTAAGAAAACAAAGTTTCGTCTTCACATAGATATAGGCTGCGAAACCGTACCCATAACATGTCATCATTTATCCTACTATTAACGTATAATAATTCAAGTCTGTTGCGACGTCTTAAACTTTATTTGTTATGAGGCAGGTTCGTTTTGCAACCTTTTATTATTCGAACGATTGTTAATTGTGTTAAATGTCAGTATTTTATGTTAAACAGTGTGAGTTACAAGTAGGCGTTTGTCCTTGTTTTGTGTTATTATCTATCCCACACTCGACGGGGACGTGCCGGGAGGTTTATTTGTGTAGAACAAATACAAGGTGCTCGTGGTACCGGGAGCACTGTCGACTTCATGTTTGCTTACGTTGATATGCATACCTCCCGATTTAATTGTACCCTGTACGAGCGCGGTCTGTTGCATTCATTAACAATAATAGCTGCCCCTGCGTATTAACGAACAGCTTATAACGTGCGATGGGATAGGCTACGTAATAACTGTCATCATTGCTGAGTAAATAGTACAAATGTCACGCTTCCACATAAATGCTTAATATAAACTCCTCTAATTGTTAAAACAGATTGCTATTCACGCATTTTTTGCATAATGATTAAGCAATAACTTTGTTTGCATGATTAAGAAGACATTTTTATTTCATGAAAATTAAGCGCTTTTAAATGTCTAGCCAAATTTTTGAAGTTCATCGTTCGTCCGTAAATATGGAGGTAAAAAAAAATTAGAACTACTTCATAGTTAGTTGAATTGTAAATTATCTGAGCCTAGACTTACCTAACACAAACTGTGTTGCACAATTATGAAATGATGGTGTAACTATAGTTATGGGTTTTTCAAAATTATTAATTAAATTAAGGATTTTTAGCTTCTATTCATTTATTTTAGTTCTTCTAGTTATTTTAGTTTTCCTGAAGTCCATAATGATCAAGGTAAAGCTATTGTAGGAACAGGATGTGGTGTTTTAATCTGATAATTTAACCTTAGTTATTAGTATTATAAAGTCAATTTAAAACGACAAATAAAGGTACGTACGCTTCGACCTAAATACCGATTATAATTATTACCTTTTAATGCACTTGTATACCTACAGTGAAAGGAAAACCCTAATAAATTCAGCATCTTTATTAAATGTTTTACATATTTACAAGCGAAAGTCCATTGAGCTCTCATGTCCCAGAGAATGAGTATGTTTCGCGTATGAACATAATAATTTATAGCCTTTAATTATATTCGGGCACCGAGCGTACTGAAGTTGCTTATACATGTTATACAAACTGATCATTAATTTCAACCTTTTGACAGGTTGCGCCAAAATGGGCATATAAATATGTTGGCGATTGAATAAATATCTGTTTATTAATGCATAACGATACTATGCGATATTGATATGAAGGACATTCTATAGTGTAGCAGTATTATTAAACTTTAACATAAGACGATTCTAAAAAAAAATATTTGATTGTCTTTTAGCTACTTTTTCACTTTATGTTCTATCCCCGCCGTTTCCCGCCTTAAGATAGGTTGTCTCGTGTCTAGTTTTGGAGTAAAAGTATAGAGACATTATAAAAAATGTTATACATGAAGTCAAATTAAAGTATTAACTATTTACTACAGCGAAGTATCGAGTTACAAACTTTCAAGCTCATTATAATGAACTTGCAACCAAAATACAGCCCATCAATATGCATTCGAATGCTTTCGTAGATGCGGTTATTTGATCGAGTAGTTTTAAATAGTCTTGTGATTATGCAAATCGGAATAATGAACAGATGAGAGTCTTACGTGCACGCTCCCTCGGAAGAGCTTACCTAACATGCGCTCAAGGCAAGCCCTTGATGATCGCTTAATTGCCTACAGGTACTTACTGATTCGACATTAAATAACAAATCGATAAGTATTAAAACATAAAAGTTAAGGCTAACGTGCGTTAGTTGAAACGATATTCTTATTTCAGTTGGATACAAATGTCTCTATGTATAATATTGGGGCACGGTCGCAGGTCGACTTACAAAATAAATGATTTCTACATGTTCTCTACCAAATTTATATTCTAACTGCACACATTTATGCGTTGTTATTTTGTATATTGACCTAAAAGCCATAAGTAACACGTTTTATGGTTTACATTAAGTAAAAAGCAAATGATTTTCTTCAACATGAATATAACCGTATCATACTCGTCACAAATAGTTCAATTCCATTATTTGTTTATTACCATTTGAACTGAAGTGTAAAAAAAGATAAGTTTTTTATTCAAAGACTAAATATGTAGGTATTAGATAAGGTACCCAAAACTAATGTTCAGTACATAATACGACGGGAGATAGTGACAAGAAAGTTGTCCATTTTTGTCCCGTGGCAATCATTATATTATGCATACTAGTTTCCGAACGTTTCATTCGCGAACTTGTCTGCGTGGAAAATATTACTGCGTTTTTCTGTTAAAATTATTAATCCATGTCCTTCCCTAAGGATGAAGCTGTACCTATACCTACATAAAACTTCAGTTTAAGTCGTCATGAAGTAGCAAACAGACGGACAGAGTAACTTTCGTATTTATACCTAGTAGGTATAATACAGATTAAAAGGATAAACCAGATAATATCATCACACCATATTCAAATTATTTCAATTCTGGCCTGTAGAGGTATTTATGTGCATACATTCAGTCCAAACTGGTGTTCGAACAT
Source organism: Abrostola triplasia (assembly GCA_946251915.1). Classification (NCBI taxonomy): domain Eukaryota; kingdom Metazoa; phylum Arthropoda; class Insecta; order Lepidoptera; family Noctuidae; genus Abrostola; species Abrostola triplasia. The sequence continues at coordinate 4,129,147 of OX276425.1, forward strand.
CTTAACAGATTAAAGGATATCTAAATAATTTTAAAATCTACAAGCCATGAAACCGGCATCAGCTAATCTGAACCATTTAATTAATACCTTGTATGGCGTCAGAATTCTTTATGAGAACTTTATCAAGCTTGCAGTGATGTCTTAATCTTAATCTAAATTGCTTATTAATGTTTATTCAAATAGATTTATTATTATGTAACTTTCCGCGATTTATTTAAAAAGATGCATATAATAATTTCGAGGCCCTTGCGGTTTTCCTTTACGTATCCTTGACCGGTATGAAATCATCAGTGCAGCTAACGAGTGTTTACTCTTATATTGGCCTTGACTTGATCACTTCCCACGTCGTTATGCAAGAAAGCCGCAGGCCCTCGAGTAGCTTTTAGGAGCCACTAGCAACGAGTCCTAGTAATTAAAGTTAGTTTATGTCTGGCCAGCGATTATGATATTCCAGTACACTGCTTGCTAGTTAACCAATGTCGGGCCCGTAATTCCATGATTTATGCTACCTTTCCTGGACTCCTAGAGGTTCGTTCACTTCGCCGCACAAGGGAATAAAACCACTATATAATCGCTTCTGGTCCTGAGAGGTCCTTTAAATGCTAATGTCACTTAATAAGCTAATCGGTTTACGTGATCAATCCTAACGATATAGAAGCGTGAAGACATTTTAAACGCACTCGTTTTGCATTAAATAGCTATTAATGAAAACTGTTGCTTCTTTGAATTTAATTCAACGGTTCAATAAAGTATTCCTACGTTCACTTTTATGAACCCCTAATGTAGGTCGATGTTTCGAGTTGAAATCATATTAAATGGACGAAATGCGATCAGAGCGATGTTCGCAAACGGCATAGCAGCGCGTAGCGGTCGTCGGAACCAGTCCCCGATGCCCATATTGTTGATAACACACGTAATGTTACTGCTGCGACGAGGTTCGGCAGGCCTTCTGTTAATGCTAACCTTGTTGTCTTGGTTGCTTGTCTTTTGGAAGGTTTCTTTTTGTAAACAACTTGGTAGTGATCGTTAAAATGTACCTACAAAGATCCGTCACTAATTATTTATTTTTTGCAGTATAGTGCATAATTTTGGAATCGGAGACATTTAATTAGTGATTTTACATTTACATGAATCAAACAGATAAAATCATAAATATGAAAACTGAAATAATATAAAAACTGATCTGCGTAGAAACACTAGAAAACCAGTCGTCATATTTTTAGTTTTTTTTACTGGTTTACCGACATTAATTTTGGCACTTTATATTTAAATAGATACAGAATCTATTATTTTTGGATAAAAATATAACAATTCCAATTTAAAGGCGTGCGTTGCAGTAAAATATCAAAAGTTTTATACCATCACGATATTATCCATTATTTTTAGGTTCTTAGTACTCAGATACAATCATTAATACAGTTAATCTATATGTTTTTACTATTTATCTAAAAGCAAAAGTCTTTAAAACAGGTAACATTCCATTAGGCAGATGTGTAGTTATAATTAAAAGGATGTAAAAACTAAAGCGTACGAGGCTAAAATATTCGCACAGCGGATATTGCGTGTGCAATCAAAACATGCGATAATATGATAAGAAAGATAAAACGTAGCGCTACCGACCTAGGGTTGATCCAGATAATAGATGCGTCCGCTACGGCCTTTCTGTGGACACTCTCACTGAACTGTCACTGATAGTCATGTCACTGGGAATCAATTGCAAATAGTTGAGTAGACGTAACTTGTTAAGAACGCGCGTCGCGTGCGGTTTGTATGTTATGTCGCGGTGGTCGTGCTACAGGTGCGCTTGCCGCAGCTTCCGCAGCGGCTCTGGCGGCCGGCAGCCACACCGAGCCGCGCCTCGTGCGTACGCGCACCTCCCCGCCCGCCCTCACACTGAAGCCTTCCTGTATTGTAGTTTTCAGGGTCTTTACTTGTATTTATGTATAAAATTACTAGTTTTATTTATTATAAATAATGTTCTATAGCAAATAGTAGTTTTACAGCTTCTAAAATTTACCTATATCTTACATAGTTACAAGTACATGCATTGCTATAATAATGATATGGTCATTAAACAACTGGTAGCCAATGTAGCAACACTGGTTATAAATGGGTGTACAGCAAGATGGAACAACCTACAAACATACATTTTACATACATAGAAAAGAGCTTTCTAAGAATTAAGATGAAATGATTAGCTGCCATAAAATAAGGTGCGCTGAATCTGGTCAGCAAAATGCGTGAGAAAGTCCGTCTTACACCGCTCGTAAATCGTGTATTGGATTCTTATAAATGAATCCCTTGATTAGACGTTAATTAATAGAAGAAGACGTTCTTTATGACCAGAGCTTTACAGTAAAATTATGTCGCATGTTGTAAGTACGACCGCGGGTACTTGTGTGTTTTAAACACTTGTCTGTATTGCGTCACGTCGGAGACTTGAAGAATCCAAATCTTCATCGATCATCTTAATCAATATTGGTTCTATTGCTACGTTTAGTTACATAAATTGACTTTCCCTTCAATGAGTGTTGAGTCGATTAATGTTTGTTATAAACATGAGGCCGTGATAGTAAAGACTGGATGCAGGCAGGTGGCTTCATCTTAATTGCGCAAAATATAATTGCGTGTGATAAAGTTCATGAAAGCGTAGCTGCTTAAGTAGTTTTTTAACCGTCTGTCGATGACGCTTATAGAAACCTGTTCTCAATTGTTACTTACTACCTATGTATCAATATAATTGGACCCTTAATAACTGTTGAATATTAAAAAAGGCTTGTAGTGATCCCTGTAGTGCAACGAATACAACGAAGTAAATAACGGTTATGTTGATCTATACAAAGAGTTTTTTTGCTGGTGTCGACCAGTCTTGCGTCGGTAGCGTTTGAATAGGTAGCACAAACATGGTATGTAACTACCAAATTTTGTGTCAACGCGTCATTTTCCTAAGAATGTCTATTGTTGAATATAGGCATATGAATATACCGACGGTAATCAGTCCGTAAAAAATATGTACTACTTTAATCATTATCATGGCCTACTAATTGATTGATTTCTGCTTGCTATTAACCTTAACTTCTGTACCTATGATTATTTTGAAAAGAGAAAATTAATCAATTCTTTGTCGGAAGATATTTACGAAGTATATTATTCGTGTGTCGAACATAGTGAATAGTTAGTTTGGAGTGGCATAGTGGTCAAGTTCTTGCCAGTATGTTTGATTAATTTAAATTACTTACTATGCAACAGTTAACTAATTATACGGAAGCAAAAAGGCAAAATTTGGTGCTTTATAAGTTTAATTGTTTTTACACGTTAAGCTTGTTCTTTGCGTTTTACGTTGTGTACAGCCTTAAAATTGTGAGGCATACATATTTTACGTGTTTAAAGATCGTTATGCTTCGCTAGAAATGTCTCATTTAAAAAAAATATCGCCCCACACCAGGCATTTTTTATGTATCGTTGTGCGTTTTACAAACAAAATATCACATACCCCAAGAAATCGAACCCACATGTCACAACCCTTAGCACAGTAGTTCAATATCTTTTCCACTGCGCCTATCAGGTGGCCATGGCCTACTCTGGAATTTAATCAGTTAGTTCCTCCCAATGGATACAAATTAAATAATTTGGGGCTAGTGTTACGTTTAAGAGTACGAAACTATACAATTACCATGCAGTTTGGTCGGAATTATATTCAAGAGTAAGCCTACAGGTCGTCGAATCAGGAGGTCTGTATCATGAGTGCGTTTTACACACTTGGAATATATTCATAAACGCCAAGACAGGACAAAGTATTGTGAAGATCAATGCGACATACTGTATTTATGTATGTAGGACTGTAAATATGTAAATAAGGTTTTTTGTGGTCATCTTCTACGAACAAAAATATGAATGTCATGATTGTTTATTCTGTGCAAAAATTAATGTCAGTCAATGCCGAGCAAAGTATTTAGTTAGTCAATACGACTTTAGATAAAGATTTTGCTTTAAAAACTATTTTGGCTCCAGTTTTTATTTTTAGAAGACTGCAAATAATAGCTTGAAATTGGATTTAAAGTTTCACAAGATTTCCAAAGAATCACAATGAGTGTTTTTAATTTCATAATAAGAATTTACATCGATAATCAAACTTAATTTTAAACTAAATCATTATAAAATATATTTTAAACTGCAATCTTGTAGGAAGCTTTGACTTTGTTTTGGATTATCTAGTCATAAGCTAGCGGCACAACCTAACAATATTTTCTATTGAAATTAGCATACTCATGAATACCAATAGTCTCACAAAGCATCCTGGTAGGAAGCGGTCACTTGTAAAGAAATGTGGCTTTTCATATTCATTTCGGACTCACTATGTACTATTCATTCTTATATAGCAACTTAGGTATAGGTACAAAATGTGTGTTCGTATCGGTGTATAATGTACCTACTATGTACTCGCTGAACGTTTAATTTGCGTCATCGCACTGTTACCTGGAGCACCTTACACGATGACACTTATCGCGCGCCGGAGATCTCTACATTTGTTTGCTTTTATAAAAGGCTGATAAGCAGTTTGCCATTCTTATATCATTTACATTGGGTTTTAAATATCGCCTCACTGGCGACATATAATTGCGAATACATCAGAAATACCTCGTAAGTCGTAACAGAACACCCGTGATTCCATATAAAGCCATTACCTACATTGGATTATTTTATTAAATCAATATGCGATCCAAACGGGTTGTCTCAATAAATGATAACAAGCGGCGCCGGAGTATGAGTGGCGTGATTGTGCTCATACAGTAATTAAGCATTAATAATTTTCGATTACCGCAAAGCGTGTCCATCCACTGCTGACCACAGCCGGCTTGTGACAGGTTATGTGGGTTTTGAGGCGTCTGCTCCGGGGAGGGGAGATGCAACACGGGTGGTCAACTGTCCTTTATAGGCGATTGTAGGCATATCTTTATTCATCACTCATCATTATTTCAGATAGTAGAGACACTTTGGCCACGCCTTAATTTGCTTTAATAACAATCTGTTTGTTGTATATTAAATACTTACTGTAAGCTTACAACTTTTTTACACCCTTTTCAAAGTTAAACATCGTGAAGTACGAGTTTCGTAATTCGTAACTAAGTGACTCATAAAGTTGTTCTGCGCATTTTATTATTAGCGTGTTGTTCTTATTTCTCATGCTAGATACTTGATGCTGATAGTAATGTTCATTCATGTGTTCAATTAGAAGATTTGTGCAATCCTAAATTGCTACACTGACGCATAGGCGTGAAATAACAACCCGGCTTAACGAGCCAATTAAACTCTGTTTTCCTTGAAAATAAGTGTATTCTATTTTATTATATGAATATAAATTTGTCATATACTTTATTAGTATTTAATTTTATGTTTGGATAGCTAACGAACAAGAATGCATCGACAATATTTGATTGAATTGAATCACTCGTTCTTAAGTACATAGAACTGCGGTCATCGCCACACCACTTATTCCTGATTGGCGAAATGTATTGACGTTTGCTACATAGCCCGCACTGATTCTGTTTTGTAGATTTACAAGTCACGCTCTGGAAAGCTCGTGCTTTGCTTTACTACCCCGGTCGGTAACGTTTAACATGCGTAAATTATTGCTTGATCAGACTCGAGCTCCTTTTTTGTACGAGCTTATAAATCTTTTTGCTGGTAACTTGTAATAGGGTCACATTAAATGTAAACAAGGTTCTCGTATAATATATTGTACAGTCGTAAACAGACTACACGAGTTAACTATTCGAAAATGGCACTAGGACTTATTGACTGCAAATAGATCGACTTTAATGCTCCATAGTTAGCTGGCCATTTGTTTCAATCAGTGCTGATTTATCTTTTGTATCTCTACGTTAGTTGTGTGATTTTACAAGATAATGCGTGTAAGTTATTATAAATTGAATAAGTTAGTACAATTATTTTCATAAATGGGCAATGTTTTGCAATGTCTCAGATTAAGGCCACGTTGTGCTCTTGTTTAATTATTTAATTGTACTTATTATTTAAATAAATGCTATACTTTATCACGTTAAGTTATGACTCTACATTTGATTAAATTAGTTTTGCATTAATGATCATTGCATTTGCATTGCAGCATGTTAATTAATTTTCCTTGTGAGATTTACTTGTGGTAATTACCATTCTAAACAGGTTTATTTTTTGAATAAAAGTGCGTTTATTTTAGGGCCTTTAACCCCGAATCTTTTATATCGGAATGTAAACATTTAAAAGCTTGTGCAAAATTTTCATTATTTTCTATAATATTATATTTACGTCATAATAACTATTTTAGTAATAAAACACTCATGGTTTTATCACCCTCATAAAATGATACGAGTTTTCCTGATTGATACCGCACTTCGGTTTATTAGTTCACGATATACTTACAATGTTTAACATTACTTTCTAACAAACGTTATCCTTTAGTGTATACGAGGAAGCAACTGACATCTTATGGGGTGTTGATGTGAAGCTCTGCGTGTTCAAAGAAACCATCATGAACACGAATGGCTTAGCGGTCTTATCACTTTGTCTGTAATGTCTCGCGCCCTTTCAAGTTTATTTCAGGTATCAAATCTACCTGGAATACGATATGTCAATTAGTTGCTATATATGGTTTTACATTTGAAAAATAAACATAGCTATTTGCTTACATTGAAGCGTTGACATCGAAGATGAATTAAGCTGGCCAAGGTCCGACATCACATAAAACATCACTTGAACGCGTCGCACTGGCGCACGTTTGCAGAAATGGGTACTCCGTCACGCCTGTACACGATTTACCTTTAATATGATAATGCGACAGGTCTGCCTTTCTGAGGTTCGTGGGAATCGCTCGCCGCAGGCAGGAGAATAAACTATAACCAACGTTTAATTAGGTTCGAATGCCTACTTACCTACACACGTGCACGTTGACGAGTTCTAGTAACTCGCGGTAATAATTCTCGATCGAGTAATAACTATCGACGTTAAACTTAAATGCAAAATTTAACGACACCGAGCAATTACTAGTCCTACTCTCACAAATCGCCACATTTACCAAGGTTTGCGTAGTTGGCAATCTTGCTTCTCCAAGATGGGGCATCCGGCTGTAAAAAGAAAATCTCAAAGCTTTCCTGTTGTTACTGCTTTAATACACCGTCTGCCTCTATGCGACTATCTCTTTAAATGACGTGGTTGTTCTACTTATATTAAATACAAGATAAAATGTTTATTGCTTTTAAGTATAAGTATCTAATTAGCTTGATGATTTATAGCTTGATATAAAGCTACAATATAAGGTATAAGTACATTTTAAATAACATGTATTGATATTTGTTACTGTGCAATGTGTCATATCTTGCAGAGTATGTACTTAAAGTTAAGTAAGGTCTAAATTAATATTGTATGCGCTTGGCAAGTAGCACACGTAAACACTGGGCGGGCTGCGCGCATATGTCGGCAAGTGTGCGCGCTTCCTCTGCATCACTTTACATTAGAGATGCGTGCTAGACGTGGAATGTAGGGAGCTAGAACATTCCAGTCTGGTCTGGAATGAACAATACCCCTTAAGCTAGACTAACATCAGAAAAATATGTTTCCATAACATTTTGTGCGGGCAGAGAACAGAATAAACAAATACTCTTTCATAGACCAGGATGGGACATACTGAGATATTATGATCCGTATCCTAGTTGTATACCATCAGTACATACATATTATAGTATAGTTGGTTTTGTACACTGTTATTAATGAAGTTCCTTCCTTGGCAGTCGGGTAAAAACTTTTAAAATATGATGTCATCTTAATCTATCAGCTCGCATAGGTGAGAACTGTATTGATGTTACATTCATTGCAATATTTTCTATTGACTGTTATGTATTACCTATTATTATCACAGTTCTACATTGCAGGATACACTAATCACGTAGAATTTCGTGTGCTGAACTTTTCGTTACTCCAACTCGGATATTTTGGGTAGAAACAGTAGCACTTTATCCAAATTACTTTAGTATTATGCGTAATACCAAAGTTATTTGGATAAAGGCAAGTCTACACGCTCAGATACAAACCAGATTCTCGAATTGTTATGTTATTGCACTTAATAGTGTATCTACACGTACTACGACCACGATATATTTATGGCATGTTGTTGTATATCTACACCTATAAAGTAAGGAAATTTAATTAAGATTAGATTTTATATGGAACCACCAACTGCTAATTATAAGTAAATGTATTATTTCTTTAGTTTATTATACGATGTATTCAATCAACCTAAACTCTCTATCTTATGATATTTTTAATGAGTGATTATTTGCGTCCATGTGAAATATAACGCAATTAGCTCAGAAGACATAAATGAGTAATGACTTCGCACACTGCGTCCCACACAGGTCAATGGCAATCACTATTATTTTCACAATTACCTCACTCAGAGAAATGGCTGTTTGATTAGCGTGAAGCCATATTTCGTTTGCCAGTAAATGAACTTTAAATAATTTGTGTTCATACGTTAGTATAATAAATGTGTAACATTGTACACACGCATGTTCCATTGAAAACACAACACGTTTAACGAATAGCAATACTTGAAGCAATAAAATAAATAATACGATAGAAAAACGATTCATAGTCTAAAGATAGGTTCATTTGAATAAATGTCGTGACGGGGGCAGTAATTTATTTGTGTGTTAGCTTAAGTATATACGTAACGAATCGCATACGATTTGCATTTTTGTCTCGAAGAAAAGTTGTTTATTGTTATAATACTTATTTTGTAATCCGTTGTCGCACCGAGCCTCACCGTATAAAGCAGAATTTTAATTATACTCGTTGCATTCGCGTATGGGTGCGGTGTATACTGCTGTGCGAGGTCGCTCTGTGTAACATATTGCTAGTTTTCGCAAATCCAAAGGGTCGGCCATAATTTTGTGTAACGTACGTGACTATTCAATAGGCGAAGATTCATCTATCGGCGTAAGCGCACTCGGCAGCTTTGTTCCCTTCGCTTATCTCGAAAGCGTCGCGTCATTCATGAATGCTATTGTGTTTCCCCTATTCAGGTCGTTACTTGATACGATGCACAACTTATGTGTGCCTTTACGATTCCATGTTTTGAGGTTTTGTGGGTGGTGCGGGCGGGCACGCCGATGATGGTGGCGGGTTGTTTCCCTGCGGTCCACTTTGTGGTCCGCTCGAGCGTGCCACCATCTTCGACGGACGTCGTGACCGCAAACACCACGCCAGACTAGCAAACCTGTTCCTTAGCCTCCAATAGAATCATTGAACATTACTCTAGTCGCTCTTGATGTGGTCGACGATTGCTCTAGAGATTGCTTGTGATGGGAAACCATTCAAAAGTAATAATACATAAAGGAATTCAGCTCGAATTGCAATAAATGCTAATAGACTATACATAAATAGACTAGCATACTAGATTCCGGTGCATTCTTCGAAGCAAGGCGACGCATGATTCATTCCTTTTAGTTACACCCTTCGACGATGACTTGATGCCAATTTTACTGCTCAGTGGAACACTCATAAACCACTACATACGTTTATAGCTTAAAATCGCTTTTATTGTTTGTTGTTTTTATGAGTCTGGGAGCATTGTTTATTAACATAATAAATTTTGTTAACAATCTACTGTTTACTTGTCGCCTGTGACAATATCATAACCATTTAATATATTGATATTATGTTCGAGAAAACGAATCACATTACTTTCTTTAATAAAATATTAGATTATTAGAATTGTAAGGTTTTATGTTGAACGTAAATGTTACTCAACAAAATGTATATTTCAATGTATCTTTAAACAAGAATTTTCTTATTTTATTCAGAAGTTAGTTTTGAGTACTTAGGTACAATTTTTGGATTATCTATGATATGTAGATCTTAAGCCCTTGGCAGACCTTCAGCCAGGTGGACTGACGATGTTGTTGCTGTACAGGAAAAGATCTGGATGCAAAAGGCCTAAGACGGGCAATAGATGCGTTTAAAAGAGGCTTGTGACCAGCAGTGGGTCACATAAAAGCTGATGATATTTTTTTTTGTAGGTACTACTTTATAATATAATTCGTTATATAGGTAATATATATTTTACACAAGACATTCTACAGCTAAGGGTATAGTGTGTTTTCCTGCTGTATGTAGGTGTGTTTGATTTGCTACTGTAATGAGAGTAAAGGCTGGCCAGGTTATCGACACAAGTTTACCCCACCTCTCTACTACAATCTATGTGTAACAAATACCAAGCGTTGCTATATTTTTTATACAATAGGTTAGGAGTATTTTATAAAATTGTGCATACAGAATACACAATTTAATTACATATCCTAATCTTCGGTGGGATACCTCTAGTTTGGTATTAGTTGATTCTTTATAGTCTTATCTTTATTCTATAGGTAGTTAAGTACTTTTATGAGAACGTAGCAATAGAGCTACGCTTTTTGACTGAACGTAATGGTTTGAAAAAAATCTGCTGTCGCAAAACGCGCAACGATGGTACAAAGATGGTTTTTGCCTACCCTTAAAGAAAACAGGCGTCTTTATTTATGTATTACAAGGATGTTGAACGTTTCTGTTTATTGTTTCTATCTAGTTAGTATTTCAATGATTAAACAGCCATAAATTATGAATACCACTTATTAACACTGGGCACACAGTGTCTGCTTTTAGGTGTCTGAGCTTATGAAATAGTAACAAGATATGAATTTATGTTTGCGCCGCCGCGCCGCTTATTGAGTGTTATATTACTTAACAAATTGCGCTACAGAGCTAAGATAATATAATACTTAAATAAATACTGCTAATAATGTGTCATCGTAATTACCCCGTAAATCATATTATTTTGTAAACACTCGTCTTAATTACTTGAATATTAAAATAAGTAATAACTGTTGTTTTGGGTATTAATGCATGTGTATTAGCATGAATAAATAAATAGAAGTGCTTAGGCAAAAACCCGTTTTTGTAAGGTATACATTTCATGTGGGTACATTAGACATGGTTATGAACACACATATATTATATGAAATGCAGTTATATCACCTGTTAATCAATCACAGCGGTAAGAGATTGTTAAATTAATATGATTAATAATGTTGATTATTATTTTATGTATGGAGATTCTAAGTACGAAGAAGCAGACTGTCCGTGAGACTATGCTATAACAAAGGTAATTGTACACCGGACATTATAAGAACATTGAGATTAGCATAGGCTCATTGGAAGTGCAGTGCATGTCTGCATTGATTCACTTCTGAGAAGCGTGTGTCGCAAAATTGTCGTAGACAACACGACGCGGCTGGCGCGCGGGAAATGAATACGCTTGCCCTGCGCTTACTCTGCAGCCGGCCAGGTGCGATCATGATTAAATCACACGAATAAGCTTGCGTATATTAAACCGAACGTTCTCTTCGATTTAGTTTTATCTCACTGTTTAACCTACCAAGAACTCATGTTAACATAATGAAGTACGAGGATTACCTTAACATTGTGTAAATTTTAATAGATTTCTGATCGTTATTAGTTTACTGATTATTTACAACACAAGTCATTAGTTCTAAATTTAAATTGTGCATGTACAAAATGAGAAAATTTCTAGAAGATGAATTTCTAACCATGTTTAAGTTTGTTTTTCTAACCATGTTTAAGTTTGTTTTTCTGGCAAATAAATCAAATGTATTGCGCACTTGGCACATAAGTGACTAGAGCATGACATGCAAACTTCAAAGTTCGCTAAGAAATTGTTGGCGAACTTCTTCCCAGTTTCTAAGCGATATAAGATGAGCTTACATTAAAGCTCTATTGTATCTAATCTCAGCGGTCGGCGAGTGCGCGACGTCTCCAAACAACAGCCTTGTGTAGCCAACAGGGTGAATAGCACTTATATTATGTGGCTTTGGATGGCGACTCACCAAGGCATATTCTACTATGCTACTAATGTTAAAAATGCGAAATTGATGGTGCTTCTTTATTTTATGCCGTTTGGGCAAATCGGATAGACGTAGGCTTTTTTATTAAAGTTTATTTTTATTAAAGCCAACGTGATGGCCAAAAACTATTTTCGTGTATCTAAAAGGAAAGATGAGGGCTAGTTCGTAACTTCCTATAAATTAAAAAAAAAAACATTATGTGTACCTACGACTTCGTTGATGCAATTTAAATACAACAATAAACAAATACAAACTTGGTTAATTGTATACAATAAATTCATTGTAAAAATTATAATGTGAAACAAGATTAAATGTTTTGGACAGGCACCAATAAGCGAGGCCAACACTTGTCACTGGGATTACACCGAGGATCATTTGTTAAACGCTACGAACTGTTACTACACTGTCTCCATTGTAATTACACGTGCGTTGATTTGTGTCTCATCATGCCTCCGTATTACCAACATGCACATGTTGTAAGACGCTAGTACTATTTGCCAAACTTTATTTATATTTTAAAGTAGAATTCTGTCGACAGTTATTAATTTTATACATCCTTTGAGGTATCTAGTTCCATTGTGAATCCTCTATCGATCTCTTTTTGTCGTTGAATAGTGGACACTTGCGTTAGGACAAAGTGAAAAGCGGTAATAACTCTTTGCTGTAGATAGAGCAAATGGGTCGATGCGAGCACCCCGCCGCGCTCTCATCCACTACTCATGCTGCCTGCCCGATAACATCCATTTCCTGGGTGGCGATCCATCACCTTTGCACCTCGTAGGTACTCTCACCATTGTTTCGACGCGAGTACGTTCGGTTGATCTCGAATCATTCATAAAACGTCCTAATCGATCGGTGCAAGCGATCGGTTTAAAATAAATTTTATGGTAATGCACCCGTTGCAGCATTACGGATGTAGATTCTAATGTAAGTTTGGAGATCAGTTGCACAAGCGTCAAGTATCGTTGCAGCGTGGGTGTGCATACCGCTATCTGCTGATCTTGTACGCTGCGAAGCCTATGAACTATGTTTTACATTTGAAATGAAAAATCTATATAACATCAGCCTACCTATAGTGTGTCATCGGTTTTTGTTCTCGAAGAATTCCACCCTATATAAGAACAATCGAACGGTAGCAAAATAATATGCATATTGACTGGCAACGAGTGAAAACCGCCGTTTGATTTGATTTGAACCTAGAGGACAGTTGTGTCTCCGGCGTGATGCGACTGCAAGCACGACCGGGACGCATGTAAATGAAGAGTTGCACACGGTGCAAGTATTTGTCAGAGGCATAAACAATGCATGTAGGGCGCTCAACACCGACGAAACAATGACCTCGTGTACACGTACAGGAAAGAGCTACAGTACAGTTCAAACGAGCTTAATATGGTCCACATGTATTTTCGTACCAAAAGGGGTTTGTCGCCGAAATAAATACAACTTATCCTAAAAATATTTGATGAGTAATGTCGACATAAATTATAATATATTAATTATTAATCAATATTTAGATTTGCCACTTAAACTTAAACTCATTAAGTTTAATAGTCTTTCTAAAATCAATACCCTCAAATATTATACTTACCTATTGAATAGATTTAGTTAGAACCTATACTTATTTATATTTAAATTGAAGTGTCTGTTCGTAATATCAAAATAACAGCTTTTTTTCTCAGTGCATAATATGACTATGCAATTATATTTTTTGTCTGTCTGTCTGTTTGTTCCGGCTATTCTCCGAAACGAAGGAACTTTCACTGGCAGATAGTTGATGGTCCAGGGTTTAATATAGGCTACCCTGAATTTCCAAAATATTTAGGGTACCGGTAAAAATTACAAAAATGCAGATAATTTGCGGGTTAAAGCTTTTCCGCAACGACGGTTGGACGGTTATACAATATACATACTGTATCTACAAACTGAGAAGTAGTCGCTACGAAAGTGAATGATAAAATGTAAAAACTAGAGACTGTTACTAGAGAACATAAGAGACATCTCCGTAACTAAAGTCATAAATAAAGCTGTAACCAATCGTATTTTGTTACGATTCTTATTTACCTATTTCGTAGTACATTAATTGAATCTATATCATGTTGTTACCAATTCTTTCAGTTAATTAATATGTGTAGTAATTATCACGTATCAGGATATTAGGGTTTTTGATTACAGTAATCAGATTGCATGTTCTGTTATTAACTTTTTCAAATCTGCATTGGTTCAGGCTGCGCAACTTCTATTGAGCATTGTTAAACTCATCTAGTATTGGTTCCAGTAAGCAATTGATCTAATTCTTTGATGATTGAATTGAGTATCTGCCCATATAAAATCAACCGAAGCAAGACGCGATCGCATTGCGAGTATAATTCAATTATGGTTGTAAATCAACTGGTGTGGTCCCCTAAACATGTCAGGCAGAGCTCGAGAGCTTTCATGTGAACTCTTACTACTAAAATGCGATGGCATGTGCTGTTATTCATGAGAGTCAGATTTCATCTCAGAAGACGTGTAAAAGTGTCGACACACAGATTGGTAGATTTATTATTGTTGCTTTGCATGAACTGCCTGTTCTGTGTGGCTTGCGAGCGCCGGCGGGTGGCGCGTGCGCCGTACGCTCAAATCTTTCATGTATCTGAGATGCGTGCAATGATATCAAACAGCGGTGAATCAATCTTCCGTTTGTTAGCTGGTCGTTATCTGTGATCGGCGCCCACACCGCGCAGAGCAGAGGGTTGTGGTCAAACACAGCTTAAATCGCTTTACTTGTTAATGTATCTTAACAACAGTTCGTATCGTACTTGACCGCTAAAGCAGCTTTATTGCCAACACCCAGACATATCGCAATAACTTGCAACTTAATTAGGGAAGAGATGAAAGTTACTGGGCACGTTGTCGTCGAAGTTGGTATTTAAATTGCCGAGGGCCATCCGTTCTAAGATACTCGCGTTTTATTGCGGCCCTAATGAATCGTATTCATTGTCTCGCAATACAACTTAACTGTTCATTTATTAGAATGGTTTTTATACAACATTATAATATTGTGATGTGTTCAAGACGTTAGAATTCTCTTCGTTGTTATAATATTCACGATCACTTTTAACAACAACAAACATCCACGCGATGTTCAGGCGATAATGATCTTGGAATCAGCGTAGGTCGTGTTTATTGGTGTGTACTACAGTACCACGGGACAGACTCATCCCAAACAATGTTAGTTAAATATGGAGACGGCCAGCCTGCACGTTTGTTGTAAATGTACCTACTCAGCCCGTTCATTCACATAATATTTCAATACATAAGATGTTTATGGGTTTTGCATATTCTTACTAAGAAACTTTATCTTTGTATGCCAAGGATAATTGAAAGGGTGTAGTGCTGAAAGTCTCGATGAGAAACTACCGATAGGACACGTAAAAGTACGAAGACACGTAGTACTCGTATACGCGAAGAAACGTTGTGCCAAACGTGTTTTGCAATAATAGTTCTGCGAAGGCTGGCTCTCTAGTTTATAGTTGTAATTAAATCTGCGTATGCAGGATACATTCACTATCGATTCCTTTTGTTCAGTGAATAAAGACAGTCTCATCAACATTTTATTGCTAAATTATGTTTTATTGGCGCCAAATCACTACCTAATATACTTAACGTATAGATTAATATATAATTTGATGGAAGCATTTCGAACAACTCTCTGTAATAGTAGATACCTACAATTAAGAATTTTCTCTCGTTTCTCATTTATAAAATGTTTATGAGAGGTAATTAATATTAATTAAATCCGACGATATGTGTGTCAAATTACAATGACTATAATTAACTTACCTGTCATAAAATGTGTGAATCCTATTATAACGTTTTGTTGTTGATTATCTTCATCTAATGACCATTAGTGCTATTATTATTTTACAGGTGGGCCACTTTGATTCCCGTTCTTGTAATAGTACCCTTTCGATAATGACTTGATAATAAATCAAGGTCCAGGGTTTACTATTGACGTGATTCAAATTAGCCATTACCGTCAAAGCTGTTCAATTACAAACTTGCAATTTATTCAACGTAGATAAACTTTTCAGTAATTAGTGTAATTACATGAGAAAAGCTTCTAATTTATCGCAACAGACGCTTTTAAGATTTAGTAGCCTTTTCTGTGCAATGAATTCAGTAAAAAGATATACTAAAAATGTTAATCAGTATTTAAGTTTATTCTAAAGTACGTTCTGATAACTATAATTATGTTTTCAATGTGGAAAAAGTGATTCCTTTGATTGTTGAAAACCACTTGCATCTGCTAAAATAGAGTTTACTTATGTCAAATTCATGGATGTAAACCAGGTGGACACGTTACAGAGGAAAATCATTAAGAGAGAGGCAATGGTTAAAAACATAATTTTCTATTTGCCGTAGGTGTAACCGAAGTATGCGCACGTACCGTTCCATCGTAACATCCACTCGAGGTCATAGTCCTATCCTCCAGAATCCAAATAACAATCATAACTTCACCCACTTCCGGCTGCACGTATTGTTTCTAATTATAGTAGAAAGAATGGCTGTAATGGCAGATGTCAATCTGTATGAAAATTTACTGTTCTTACATTTCATTAATGAGTATTTTGTATGTATATTTTGTTTAAAAGGTTATTTGGATTAACATTTCTTTACAACCAGCGTTTAACCGCATTCCAGAAATAAATTATTCTAGAATTAACTTGATTTTTATGATTACAATTGAATAGGCTCACTTACATTATGTGATGTAGTTAGATAGGTTTTTCCTTGTAAGGGCCTTGTTAAACACCAGGCGGGTCTAATCAAGTCCCATTTATAGTCCCAGTCCCACGTGTAGAACTGTAGAGTGCTTAGAGCACATTGTTACCACGGTGCATTTCTCTTTTGTTTACAAGTAGCAATACAAGAGTGACGATAGGTTGTGACAATTAATTAATCAAGAAATTGTAGAGTATTCTTCGAAATACGAATGAGATCATAACTGCGCCACGACCTAAATACTTAAACGTTATGTTCAACTGAAGTAATAAAATAAATCATGATGGAATTGGCGGGGAGATGACATGTAAAATGTGGATGAGGGTAGGCTGTGGGTGCGGCACGCGCACGCCCCGGCCAGAGTGCTCAACGAGGGTGCAGAAGTCAAACGATTTATGTGCCCGTGTCGGGGACATACGCGACCGCTACGTCGTCCTATTAATTCGGATTTACGCCGCTATTGATTTGGAGCCGAGATTAAATGCTATTGTGCCGAGTTACTTTAGTTACATTCGACACTACTTATTGTTGATATACGATACCATCTCCATTTGTTCGGGTGGTTTAACCGAGGGATCAAGGACTTTTTTTGCTTTGTTTGCAGGCTGAGCTCGTGGATATGAGGGCAGAACTGGTGCAAGCCCGAGCAGCGTCAGCGGGTAGGTGTTTATAGTTTTTGTGCTACAGAAATATAATAGTAGATACCTATCTTCTCTTACAACACTTGCGAGAGATTGCATCTGAAATATCCAGTTACGATAGTTATGTATTTGTATTGAATATCATAAATACCTAATACTTAAGTTCAGAACAAAATTTATTTTAAAAAGAGTACCTAACCTTAGAGTTTCTCTACCTTGACGTTCTTCGACCAGAAACACCAACCAGACTTTTAGAGCTTTGGCTAAGTAAGTATTCGTAAATGTAAATTAGATTAAGTTTACATCAATACAACTCATTGTTTTAATAAGTTCACTCTCCAATGAGGTGTCATAAAAGTTAGTTAATTGGTTATACATTTTTTATGTCTAGGCGGATGTCAGGAAGGTGGCGACGCGGCTGGGAACGTGACAGACGCGGCGCGGGCGCGTTCTGAGGCCGCACAGCTCGCGCGGGAGAATGCGGCGCTCCGCGAAACTGTGCTAGCGTTACACTCTGAACTGTTTGGAGCTAGGTGAGCACAACTCATGTTTATACGATCTTACTATCACTTTACCCAGCGCTATAAAATTTGGTTTTATTTTATTTGGATTTTAACTTCTATTCTGTAGGCATTAGGACGCAAAAATTAAAGCACAATAATATATACAATACCAACTGCTTCTTCCAGCTATCCTTAATAGCGTAGTTGACACCATTAACCAATAAACCAAGACACTAGATACTTAAAAAAAGCGCTTCATTTTAGCCCTAAAACCCTACACATTTTTTATTAACTATTAAATTCGATTTATACTTGCATTGATATCAATAAATTGTAAGATAATTGAGTTGGCAAATTAGTGACATCACCTATGTTGACAAATTAGTACCTTTTTCCATACAATATCGTTTTGACAGCCCATAAAAAGTATATTATGTCAATTGATTAGTGGTGTCAAATATCCAATGTGATAGAAATCAAAACGGGCTGTAAATAAAGGGCTTCTCATCGTCGATTGTTATTCTACTCGTGTCACCTATTATAGGTACCTAGGTGACGAGCCTATTGCCATTAAAAGGGCCCGTGTATGTTAACAATTAATATCAAGGACAAATTGAATACTTAACTGATTTTGTATTAATAATATTTGCGTCGCGTTACTATACAAATCAAATATTATTGTTTAATTAACAATTTCTTTATTATTGCCCCTGATTATTGCCTTTGCCGACAGGTATTGTATAATGTACAGCTCTTAGGTACATGATAAGATAATGTTTAGTCAATATTGTATCAGTTTTAAGTTATTTACAATCAGTCTGTTTTTCTCTTTACAAACAATTGCAAAATGGTTTTTTTCTCATAACTTAAAACTTTTTTTCAAAACCGTGTTTTTCAGTCTTTTTTCTGTTAATGGCATTGTCATAGTTTAGATTTAAGATTTATTAAGGTACGAATGGTACATGCATATTGCATAAATACATAAAACTCGTTTCTCAATTTTCAGGCTGGCCACAAAGTACCTGGATAAAGAGCTAGCAGGCAGGATACAACAGTTGCAGCTACTCGGCAGGGACATGCGCGCTGAAATACGGGATTCACTATGGGCCCAGGTATATTTAACATCTGACAATAAATTTTTTTTTTCTATCCATGACATTCCGCTAGTATTAAATTCACGAAAATGAAACCAGACTTTCTTTTTAATCTTCTTATTTCCGTATAACAACATTATCATATGCTTTCTAAGGCGATGAAATATGTTCGCCATTCGTGCTAAGAATATAACATTTATATAAAATATTAATTTATATGCTAAAACACATGCGTGATTACGTTTTTCATTGTACTGACAATATAAACCCGAAGTTTCTCTTATATTTCATATTCAAATTAAACACGCTTACTTGCTTCTCGGTTTTGAACAATGTGCGTAGTGCGTGCTAGAATTATTGACTTCTATTTGGTATAAGTTGTGTCTTTAAGTGTGTGTCTGAGACTCAACTGTAAGTATGATGCAGGTGGAGGCAGAGATCTTGGTGCAGCGCCACAAGACGCTGGTGCGCGTGTGTCGCGGCGCAGGTGGGCCCCGCGCATGCGCGCGCCCGCCGCCGCACGCCGTGCACCCCGCGCATGCGCAGCACACGCACCCCGCGCGCGCGCTCGCCCGGACCGTGCGCGTGCGCCGCTCGCCACATCTCGGGCTCGGTATCTCTGTCACTGTAAGTATTGCATCCTTATTGTTGTTCAATGCAAATCGACGAATCAAGATCAAAAATACAATCTTTGTGACTTAACATACGTTTAAAGAAACTGTCTTGTAAAAATGTGAAAAGTTACACATCATTTGCCAATTTGTGAGCTCAAAGCTCGTAACTAAAGCTAGTAGTACATCTTAGTATCAAAAGTAAAAAATAAGTCAACGGTAAATGTAATATTAAAAATGTCTCCTAGTTTATAGTGGACAAGTGATGTTTCCATTGAGTATCGTAAGGCTATCCCGTCCCCAGGGCGGGCGCGAGCACGGCGTGCCCATCCTGATCTCGGAGCTGGAGGCGGGCGGGCCGGCCGCGCTCACGGGGGAGCTGTACGTGGGGGACGCCATCCTCGCCATCAACGACGTCGACCTCACGCAGGTACTGCTCACCTACTGCCGGGGAGCTTAACTACACTGTCGAAGTAGAAACATTGTACTACTGATTCAGCCGGAAGACGTCCACTGTTGAACAAAGGCCCCCTTAGAACGCCATAATAACCGACAGCTTGCCATTTGTATCCACCGGTTGCCTGCAATTCTGACGATATCGTCGGCCCACCTGGTGGGAGGCCTGCCAACGCTGCGTAGTACTTATTATATAATTATTATGTTAAAAAAAACAACAACACATCTAGAAGGGGTAGTTTACTTATCATAACCTTGCTATGGTGTATAGGTAAATCTTTTTGGGCCCGAGCACCGTATGTTTTCGGTACATACTCCATAGATGGCAGCTTAAAGATAAAGGCATAGGCACTACGAGTACGACTGAGCGTAACAGGACATGTTCCGCTCAATTGACGGGTCAAACAAATGGTTTTCCTTGTAACCCATTTTCTCTAACAACAAAACTGAATTCTCTTTTACTTCTCGTCACGTAAAAATAACAATAAAACAAATACACTTATAAACCAATAGCCTAGTACCATAGTACCCTGAAATCCAATACACTATATCTGCAGTTACAGTGTTTCGAATTAACAACATCCATTCGATTTCTCTTTGCCTGTTACATAGTTCTGCATTAATATATTTTGGTCCTTATTAATGAAAAACTGAGATATTGTAATCCAGAGTACACTGTATGTAACTAAAACTGAAGGTTAAAGTATATAGTTTATCATTTAAAACTGTTCAAATAAACATTGAGGTGACTTAAGACCAGCCCCTTTACCTTCTACTCTTAAAGCAAAACAGTTTACGTCCTGAAAGCGAGACACCGCATTACACTGCACGTAGTAGCGTCTCGCTTCCACATCGAAAACTGTCCTGTTTTAAGAGTTCATGGTAAGGCGGTAGATTGGAACATTATTTGGAAAGGTTTTCAATTACGCGATTTGACCTAAATAGAAAGTCATTTGAAATATTGATGACGAGTTTATCTATGATGCTGAATGAGGACATTATTTCAGGCTTGTCACAAAGAGGCGGTACAAGCGCTGCAGAGTGTAAAGGGAGACTGCGCGCTCTGCGTGCAATTTATAGCGACCGACGATGATGATAGACTATCAGAAGACAATTACAGGTAGGAACTAAGTTAACTGTCAATTGTACTGTGTTCCTATTCCTTGATGAGGAATTCTATCTAAGGTATTAAGCTGCCTGTAAGGCGCATCTTGGGCAGTCAACTGCCCAAATGTTAGCCAACATTATCTGTGTATTAAATAAATATTCATAAATTATTCTTCTAAAAGAGCGAAACAATTATTGGGTAGCTCATGAACAACCAGCAAGATTTTTTTACCTATGTTGTCTTTCGCAGATAAAGCTAAGAACAGTTATTATTGTTACCATTTGACTACTGCACTACTTACTCAATCGGATAATTTATGAAACCGCAACAAAAAGCCTCGAACAAGGCGTGATGTATGTGTATTGTGTAATGTGTGTGTGGGCAGGTTCCCGCTGTACCCGGAGGACGGCGAGGTGTTCGGTGGGGAGGCGGACGGGGAGGGGGCCACGCCCACCGCGCCCAGGACGCCCGACTACAACAGGTGCGCAGCGGCCGCATTGTCTATACTACTCTATCTATATCTATACTATTGTAAATTGGCGAATTTTGTTTGTATGTAGGGGATAATCTTCGAAACTCCTTATCTGATATTCAACAATAATAAAACAAAACAGGGTGGTCATAGGCTACTCAAAAAAAAATACCATACAAGCAAAGTCGCGGGCAGACGATCGTTTGAGTCTAAGTAGATAAGCCAAAAGAGGCCCGCAAGGATTGTAGTCAACATGAATCCTCTGCCTCTGAGAAACAGACCTGACTTTATGTATGATATTTTTAAAAACTCGTAGATATGAGGCTACCACATAACCACACAGATCAGTCGTTTTGCGAGGTTAAGCTGTGTTTGCTGCAGTCAGTCTTGCGATGGGTGACCGTTTTCACATGTCGAGAATTCCGTGCTTCGGATGACACGGTAAGCCGTTGGCTTGCGCCTGATCTCTCACCAGTCGTGTCGGTTTACCGTCCCATCGGACTATGAAAGTGAGGGAATAGGCAGTGCATAGTGCAAAAAAACTCCCTCCCGCTCGAGACTTTGTCCACGTTAAAACTACTGCGTCTCCCACTGAAGAAATAAAAGATTTATTTACAATACAGGCTTTCAACCAAACGCAGAAGAGGTTGTTACATAATATTAATATAGGATGCCTATGTCCTTCCCTAATGTTCAAGCTACATTTATAACAATTTTGATTACGTTCGGTGCAGCAGGTAACAAACAGATGAATTATAGTCGCGTTTACAATAGCAAGGATGACTCGAATAAATTCCTTGTGGATTTCCAAATGTTAGTGTAATTTACCTTCAAAGCTTGTATATGGATAAACCAAAGCTAATACTAGCAACACCAAGTGTAAAACAATGGTACATTTACAATAGAACTGTGTCGTTATTCAAATAATTTTAAGTAGTGGTCCGCACTGTAACGCATGGTCTACTCAGGCACTTAAAGTCAATGTGAAGCAGGCCGCAAAACAATATTAACTATATTTACGAAAAATGAACGGGTTTGAAATAATATGTCATCGATAACACAGTCGAAACATTATATCGTCCCCATATATTTATTATTCTATTACGAATTCCACTCGTGTCTATTATTTTTCAAATTTACGTAAATCATTTGTATGTAGTAACTAGATTTCTAAAATGAGTATGTATATCAATCATAAAATACTATACCTAAACGATAACAGCTATAAATGCAAAAAAGGAAAAGCTTTCGACGGGTTTGAATTAAAATAATGTTGTATCTAATGTAATTTGTTAAGGAAGGAAAATAATCGTTAAATTACATGTCTTTCTTGAACACAACATAATTATGTTAGGATTGGGTATTTGACACCACCAATCAATTGACATAGTGGTTATAAGGTGTCGTGAAATGCTATTTGTTCATAAATTTTGAAGCCTAGATCATTAAGACTTTTTTTCCTAACTCAATTAACTAACTAATCATGTAAGTCAAAGCAACTAAAAATCTAATTTCACAGTTAACTGGAAATCATTCAGGTTTTATGTGCTAACCAACCATCTTAATAGAAGTAGTGTTTTAGATGT
Organism: Abrostola triplasia; assembly: GCA_946251915.1. Lineage (NCBI taxonomy): Eukaryota > Metazoa > Arthropoda > Insecta > Lepidoptera > Noctuidae > Abrostola > Abrostola triplasia. Next base: position 4,152,333 of record OX276425.1, read on the forward strand.
GTCAAACCCAATTGTGAAATTTCGTCTCCTAAAATTAGACATACATACTGCGTTCAGCCTTTTTTTATGTCGTAAGCGTCTGTATTGTGCATAGAAAAAACCCATTGATCGCTTTTGTTTTGTAATTCATTTGTATTCTGCTCATTAAACCATTGTACAGCGCGTTCCCGTCGGTATCTGGTAAACAATCCAAGCACCGTTTATTTATACGCTTGCCAGTTGTCACTTTTTATTTTGGGCGCTGTAACGACTCTACTTCGAGTCTCGATAAAAAGATTCAAACGCGTGTCACCGCTACGTATCGCCATTCGCAACTGAGCGTAGCGACAATATTATTACACTTTAAAATATCGTGGTGACATTTTTAATTATCTGAACTACACTGCAATCGTTGCAATTTCGTTAAACAACACACATCATTTAGGATACTTAGTTCTATAAGTAGTATTAAAAGTCCGTGCTTAGGAAGGCACGTTAAGCCAATGGTCCTACGCCTGATCTCTTTCCAGTCGTGTTGGTCTTCTTATGTTATTTTTAAGTCAGGCATAGCGACCGACCTAGCAAAGGTTTTTATTAAAGATGTAGCATGCTCTAGAGTCTAGAACATACCATTTTATCCACAAAAAAGAAAATACACCAACACTTTTATTAAAGGTTGTATTTACAAACAGTGATCGATCTTATCGCAGTCAGCCACTTCAGCTAGTCATTAATCAAGTTTTTACCGAACAAGTTTCACAACAATCGCCCTACAATTTATGGAATCTTGAAATTAAATATAAATTGCACAACATTAAATATTCAGGTAATTTCTCTCTTTGTCTCTTTGTTTTGACATAATATAGTCAATATAGACACCACAAAAGGTAAAAAAATCTGTTATGTCGCTGTTCGTGTGGTAAGCGTATGTTTGTGCGCAGGCGCACATCGGAAGCGGGCTCAGGCAGCGAGTGCGAGTCGGATCTGTATCGCGTGGCGCCGCCGCCGCCCGCCAACTACCCCGACTACAACAACATCAACAACAACCTCAACATACTCGACATGGACGACGACTCCATCAAGATAGAGGCCAGGCTAGAGGTAATGTTGTCATGTCCAATAATCTTTGCACTCATATTGGTTTTATACATTAGGTGGTGTTCAATTTGAGCACAACAAAAAGGGCAATCCTAAATTAAAATGAGCAGAAAATGAGAGAATTAGAAAGAGAATACCGGATTATGAAAATCTTTTTTGCCTATGTAAAAATTATCAAAAACTAGCAACAAATGATACTAATCGATGAATTGAGTCACGAACGTCACAGGTATACTTCTACTCAATCTATAGATTCAGTCAGTTGACTGTACTGTGCCTATAGTGTTACATCTGTATCTCCCAGTATGTAGTAGTATGTGTGTGTCGCAGTGGTCGAGCAGCGCGCTGCCGCCGTCCCCGCAGCTGGGCGGGCAGGCGGGGCGCGGCGGGCGGGGGGCGCGCGGGGCGCGGGACGTGTCGTCGGGGGAGTCGGCCGCCTCCACCCCCGTGCACGCCCGCCCGCAGGCGCTCAAGAAGAAGCGCAAGCCGCAGGTACGACAACTACCACGCGCACCTTACGTCACACCCGACCGGACATGTTATTTATCTATATACTTACCATGACTCGAACGAGTAGGGATGACACGTATAATATACCCATATTTCGCCAGTTATGTTATTTATCCATGTAGTAGAAGATTCATCATCATCATCATCAGCCGGAAGACGTCCACTGTTGAACAAAGGCCTCCCCCTTAGAACGCCACAATTAAGTGTAGTATTATAGAATAGTAGAAGATTAACTTATTCTAATTAACGGGGCACGAATCCAAGCTGCTGCTAAGGATGATCTAGTTAAATCCGATGACACTTTTCCTAACCTGGAATCGAATCCGATCATGCACAGCTATACCAACGAGTTATCATGGTCTTTGTTAGCAACAATTATATTATCATGTCTGTAGAATATAAAAAACGCGTCCGCGCTTTGCAATACGGCAGTAAAATTCCATGTTATATAGGATAACCCTGTTATTATTTACGTACGATGAAAATACACAAAACCAATGCACAAGTAGAGTTTTACTCACATGTGGTTTCTTCTAGCCAGACTGCTGTGTAGAAAACATGAACGCCGTGGTATGTACCGAGTTCTTAGCTTAGTTGGTTAGTAACAAACAATGTTTCCCCCTGGTACACGGGAGACCTTGGCTAGTGTATTAGTCAGTAGACTCTGGAGCGTAGCCAGTGATTCACTTTAGAGATTGCGCCGTACTGCATTCTTGTGTCATTTCAATTATTTGTTTTCATTAGTAATAATAATTGTATTATTAATACTTTCGGTCAACTAGAATGGACTGGCGTATTTACATAATTAGGTTTGGCTATTTTCGTGTTGACCGACTGACTAAGTTGCTACTTAATGGTCACTGTCATTATCGGCCAGTGTCTCGTCATTAATGTAAACAACCCTTATTGTTATATACATACAGTTTAGCTTTGAATGTTATATTTGTTGTAGGACTGGCGCACTAAGGGCGCGTACCGACCTGTGGAGCTAGAGGCTCCTTCCTCTGATGAACCTCAAACAGAAGCTCCCTGCGATAACCTACCCGTCTCTGATGGAGGTAAATATATGCATGAATTATGTACTTGTAAAACTGTAGAAGATTTTCCAATTCAATATAAAAAAATCTTTGGTTGCTTATATCATTTCATATATAAGTGACATATTACAATAATTTCTTCGATACTTTTCACCTGAAACTAACCGTAGCTGTCCTTTACAGTGCCAGAATCGCCACTAGCACCGGTACCCCCACCGCCCGTGGAGATTGTTCAGCCGCCCCTTATCGATATCGAGCCCAAAGAGACTAAGCCCAGCAAGCCGAATGGAGACATCAAGCCCCTTAGAAGAGAATCTAAAGGATTCAGGTAAGCTTTAATTACCGTTTAATTAAAATGTTCTAAAACCAAATTCACGTTTAATTAGACGACGATCAATATATTGGTTGTTTAGAAACAAATGCGGTGACGTCATGCACTGATCGAGTACTGATGAAGTTTGAATATTTGCATCTCAGGATAGGGTCAGCACGGCGGGTGACGGAGAGCGCGTGCGTGGCCCTGACGAACGGGGAGCTGGAGCGCGCGAAGTTCCCGCCGCGCCTGCTGGCTGGGGACGGGGACCCCGACTTCGGCACCCCCGTGTGAGCCGCGCGGGGGACACGCCCTACTGACTCATTGCCTGTTCACAAGCTCGAGCGATCGACCTACTTAGTACTATTCGATCTCACTGCGTGCGTGTATCGGCCTACCGAACTTAGATTATTAAATTAAATTAGATATTAATCAAAAATGGAAAAACAATCTGTTGGATAGTGGAAGAGCGTTATATGGAATATAAGCAAGGGTAATTAAAGTAAGATTCACATACTTAAAGGGTACTCTGGTGAGTACCGGAGGATGAACTGCAGGTCATTGTGCCCTGACCCACTGAGGGTCTCTCCAGAACAGACGCCCATAGTTGCTACATATACTCCAGCCGTTGTCCAGTTATTACTCTTATTAAAATTATTTACAAAATCGGGATTAATTGCCAAGAAACTCAATTATTGTTGCAAGTATAACTTTTCTTCAATGCTCTGTCAAAAACATCCTTTTTGTCTGTGGAAGCCATTTTTTGATGTTGCGAAACTGGCGATTTTCCCCTGCCGATTGGGATGAAGAGATGGCACCATCCACGGTTCTAATAACACTTGTGGGTATCTTATAATTTTAGAAACTCTTTAAAAGCGTTACCTCGATTTTGCTGATACTGCGGAAGCTTCTATTACGGTCATTTAAATATATTATATATTTAAATTACAGTAGCCAGCTTGCCCTTTCCTTAATCCGGCTGTAAATCCACTTTAAAGTACAGGATTAATATAATACCTAAAAAGGGCATTGGTAAGATAAGAGAAGCTAGAGGCATAGTGATGGAGAATCGAGTAGGTAGTCTTGTCTGGAATGCAGTACCATGTTCTGATACTATCAGTATTTCTTGTTTTACGCCGATGTGATATCAGATTTTGAGTGCTTATTGTTTTTCGTGTACGATACAATAAAAGTAGTTTATGCATAGAGTTACGCTCAGTCGCTTTTGTGTGTCAATAATGATAGTGATCTTGAGATCTGTCGATTAGTCGACTGTTTGGATCTCCGAATGCGAGCTTTCATACGATGTTAGTAGGAATGCCATTTTACGAAGCTAAAAGTTCATCTTTTTATTGATGATATTGTGTTTATTAATTTAAATTAATTTGACTTTTTTAGGCTTTAAAATCGAACTTATTTAGGTTACGTCTAGAAAATTTGGCTACGTCCAACAAAAATATGATTTATGTATAATGCACAAAACTGTGATTGCCAACTAAATATTGATGGACAATGTGATTAACACCTAGTATGTAAACGCTCATTATTTAGTGACACAAATTAAATAAAAACTAATCGGACATTAAATATTGTCAAGTTGCCAACTAGTGTTGTGTTACTAGACGCAAATCGGGTTCAACGTGATTGATGACGACGAACAGAATGCGCCGAGTGATACTACCTATTTAATGTTTGATCAGTGCTCAGTGCGAGCTCCCAACAGCCCAATTATATTGATAATATCTCTTCCATCATCATCCAGTTAACCGTCTCTTTATACTGTTTCGAATTGAGCAGTATACTGGTAGAAGTATATTTAGTTAGATAAATAAAAAATCTCGTGTCGGGTGCTTCTTATCCTGATTTATAACATTGTTTTTCGTTGTTTTTTTTTTATTTACTTTTTAAATATTTTATGTGTACATATAGTTTTAGATCTCGTTTTTATATTTAGATTTTATTTTAAAAAGGCTCTATTAATATATTATTCGATCAAGTGTATGTACTTCAAATCATTATGATGACTGATAATTAAAATAGTTAATGGTAACAATTTTGTACATTCCTGTTTAGCCTCTACGTGTGTATGTTAATTGACTAGCGAGGATAACTAGTGAGATATGGAATAATAACAAAGTTAATGAGATACGTCACATACTAAGTTGATATATTCAAATAATCAAGTATATAAAATATTTGTTTTTAATGAACATTTTATGTGGATATAAAATCGTCTACGACATTTATGCGCCGGACGGTACATGGTTACTATAATTATAATACATATCAGCACGGCTCGCTGAGCATAAAGACTAACTGACAACTGTCTAGTGATCTGGACACCCGCCAATAATATTTCCGCACAATATTCTCATATATAACCGTGTGCGTACATTCACACGACCACACAAACAATTAAAATTAGAATATCATTTAAAAATAATGTTACAGTTATTTAATTAGGTACTTGACACGTACGGTCGTTAATCATTTAAAAACTCAATGAAATTACTGATTGGCTTTTGGCTATAATTACCTATTATTATATATATGTTACATTGGAAATGTGAAACAGAGAATACATTTTGCTGTGCAGTCATATATATTTTAGATAGTCCCACGTGCCCACGTAATTGTACGCGTCGTGTCAACGTCTCGTAATGTTTTACAATAGTCTTATGTAATGGCTCATAGATTTGATACTGTCTCGCTAGACTGCAGTCAAGTCAATGACATGCACGTGATCTTTGAAATTAATAGGTAGATAGGTTCGATTGCAGCTGCATTTCACTCGCTGCTGAGTGTCGCGCCACTTTGTTCTTAATATAAAATATACAATTACGAACAAATACGCATTTTAACAAGTTTTTTACTGGCATGTCGTATACATAGATGAGTCTTATCGATTATGTTCGTCTTCGTATAGTATTATAATGACTTATATTTTATTTGTATCTATTTATAATATGTCTAACGTTTTACTGTGTATGAACATTCCACGCCTACTCTTGTCGCGTTTTCATAATTTGCTGCGATTTTGTACTATATTTTTGTTTTATTTACATCTACATGACAATATGCCTATGTATTATAAATAAACGTATTAAATTTTTAACTAAAATATTATTTGTGTTTCATTGAAGAAGCAATCGATTGATGCTGGGTGGCGGCATGGAAGATAAATTAAACTAAGCCATAAGTAAATATTATCTGAAGATTATATGTATATTTACTATAATGACTTTCGTGAGTATTATCCATATTATTATCTTTTATACATCCCGGTTATACTCACGTCGATATTCGGGAATGCCCGACTAGTTTCGGACTCTAACGGAGCCCTTAGTCGGGCATTCCCGAATATCGACGTGAGTATAACCGGAATATATAGTAGATAATATATATATTTGTATAACTACGCCTTCTGGTTTAATGTTAAATAACAGAAACACGGGTGAAAAAAATGAAGGTAACAACTACAAAGGTAGATAGATATACCTACCTATATTGCTTGTGTTTATATACGCATTAGCGCAGGTAAACAAACTAGGCATCAGCATCATCGTTATACCTAAAAGCTTAAGAAGACTCCCGAACAACGTTGTTTCTCCATCTCTTAACGCTTCCTTGTAGGAAATCATATGGTAGATAGATACAATTTCCCTCGTGCACTGATTACTGAATAAGACGTGAAAATATATTTTACTAACTTAATCGAGGCAGTGCTCAATAAACCCTACCCAGAGTAATAAATCTGCGCTCAATACTAATTATTTATTTCCTGAGTAAAGCATCGTGAATATCTATAAAAATCTTTAATGCATATCAAAATAAAATATAAAACGTACAGAGAAACTTTAAAACTAATGGGCGGTGTTATCGTTAAGGCGATCTTTTACAGACGATCTTAGGATGGAGGTTTATTTAAGAGAACTATTTACTAAAACATTTCAATACTCTACAATGACATTAAAATTTGCACACGCCGCACAGCGTGGGATTTTGGATTCAAATACCGATCGGATAGTATGAGTAAAATAAATGATCATCGAAGTAGTTACGTTCGAGTGGATAAAAGATCTCAACCGCCCGAAGTTTAGAAAAGTTTAAATGGACAATTTAATGAAATGGGATGTACCTTCCTGACACTACTTTCGATAATACAAGCGTGATGTTATGTACGATAAATATTTTTCTATTTCGTTATTGTCATAATTTCATATACCTACAACATCGTAGAACGAAACGCATATTAGTGTTGCCTTTAAAAAAATAAAATAGTAGAAAGTAATTATTTTTGTAAATTTTTAATTAACATTTTTAGTATACCTTATTTTGAAACATTTATAAGTCAAGTTGATTGAACTATACGATACTAATTTTAATGAACTTCAAGATGTCACTATGAAAAGTATAATCAAACATAAGTAGTTACAAGTTACAACTTATGACAATCATCATCATCTCATAGTAAGTTAGAAGTGCACTGTGTCTCTAGGTTTTACAAAGTTAATTTTATTTATTTATTAAAAAATCTGATTAATTAATTTATTCGAATTTCACACGAATAATGAATATAGGGTACTGACAGTATGAATTCGGTAGAATTGTAGTATATGATTGGTCACACATTAACTGTCACATAGCCTGTAATTATTATTATTAAAACAGATTGTCTGATGGCCAAGCCTATTTTTCTCGTCTATTAATTTTTACCGAGTGTTATTTACCTTTGTTATTGTTCGAAACGAAAGTTTTTCAATATGGTTGTCAAAGTATATATCAGTGGTATTTCTGGAAACAAGGAGGTATGTTTAATATTAGAAAATTCCTGGGATGGCCGGGCTCTTTTCTCGACTTTTTACCAAAGCTGATTCATGTAATGATTGTTTTTGATTACGTGAATTGTTATACTTTTAGGTGAAAAAGAGACAACAGCGTGTCTTGATGATACTTGATTCGAAAAGCATTAAATATGATGTCATTGACATAACGGAACCAGGAAAGGAATCTGATAAAGACTTTATGCAAAGCAACTCGAAGTCAAACGGCGGCACCGTGAGCGACCCCAACCCACGGTCCCCGTTACCGCCGCAGGTCTTCAACGATGACGAGTACTGTGGGGTAACTATTCTTTCTCCAATTCTGTTGAATAGACAACATTTATATTGTTCACAAACATAAAGCTGCACAAATGACGAGGTAGTTTTGGTATGTTGCCATCTGTTTGTATTTTGTTTCTTTGGAATAGTATTGTTCATTGTTTATGATGTTGTTTTGGATGTAAAGTGCTTATTTTCTGAATGTCTGTATAAATTAATTATATTTTATAAAACATGTAGGCTGTACACAGTGAGATTTTACAAGCAATAGTTTCAGTAGCATCCTGTTACCCTTTCAGGATTATGATCAGTTTGACCTTGCTAATGAAGTGGACACTTTGGAACAGTTTTTGAAAATGGAGGCACCCCCTGAAGAACCACCACAAGCTGAAATTGAACAGGTATGTCATGATTACAAATGCAGGAATACTTGCTCAGTAGCTGTTGACAACGAGAAAGGCAATTACAATCAAGTAAATTCGTATTTTCCTTGTCATAATGTCAATGACCTCATCATAATTATTGTGACTACATTGTTCTATTTTTGGCTTCTGCTAACCATTGTTTACTATACACAATTCCAAATAAGGTTTGTTTGTTTTAGGAAAAGGCTATTAATGGTGATGTTGAAACTGACAATAAGGAATCAGAATCTAACAAAGCTGAAGAGGTGGAATCAATTGAAACTGGCGATGACAAAGAAAAATCCCCTGAGAAAGAAGAAAGTCCGTCTAAAGAGGCTTCACCTTCAAGAGAGGCAGATGTCACAGCATCTAAGGAAGGCACACCTGCCAAGGATGAAAATGAGGAAGCCCAAGGAGACTCGAAAGAAAAGTCTCCAGAAAAAGAAACTGAAGAAAGACAGAAATCTGTAGAAAAAGAAGACACAAATGAGGAAAAAGCTCAGTCCCCAGAAAAAGAAACATTAGCAGAAGCCAAACAAGCTTCAAAAGAAAACTCACCTGCTAAGGAAGTTAATGAAAATGGAACGGTCAGTTCTCGTGAACACTCTCAAGAAAAAGATGTACCCTCAGAAGAACAAACAGAGACTGTAGAGCTTAAAAAGGACAACCCTTCTGAGGCTCTGATCCAGAGTGAGCAGGTTGCTGCAGCTGAATAATGGACTGAACATTTACTTGCTTTTCAGCTCAAATCAATCCCTTTTAGCACTAAGCAAGCACTATTCATTAAGCTCTGTTATTTATAATGCATCATCATCATCACTTCTTTGATATAGTCATTGTATATAATGCAAAGAAGTATTTGTTGAGTATCATGTTATGTGGCGATGTAAAGTTACGTTTTCTAATACAAAGTGGCCTATTATCGTAAATCATTAGAGTTATATTATAATGAAATTAATCAAATTTTCTATGAAGTTCCAGAGTAAGAATTCTATTTAACAATTTTATCCTCCATTAAGGCTTGTATTATTATTTAAAGTATTAATGTTTTTATTTACAATTTGCTAATAAATTGATATTTGATTTTTTGTACACATTTACTATGTGATTTATTATAAAAATAATTTTGTTAATTTTTATAAGTAAAAGTAAGTCATTTAGGGGAATGATCTTTTTCGCTTTTACTTTTGTCTTGTTCGATGCAATATCAGAATGCAATCACTTCGACTAGACTGCCATGAAATATAGTATTATTTATTTAAATTCATTATTTACACTGTTTTAGCTTAAATGATCATTCTCTAAGTAAGTGCACCGCTTTTGGTTGTAATCAAATCATGTTTCATTCAATCTTATTCATCATTTATTAATTTTAATTAAAGACAGTTTTTTTAACAATTTTCATACGAATTATATAAAATACAAACAACCAAACTTTTTTAATTTGTTTCTTAATTTTTAGATATTTGTTATCTAGAAAAACGAAAGTAATTGTTCACGCTGTACTAACATTTAGGCTACGTTACGTAAAGTGGACTACTTAGGTTAGAAGTTCAGGCGTTTGGTATTCGAGGTCGCAGATCATTTTGAAATTCCACCGTTTAGAAATAACGGTAAAATACCTTATTAATATTATGTTCTTCATACAGTAAATTTCCGTCGTTGACCGTTAACCTTCAGCGACCTAATTAGCTTAGCCGTTGTGTTTAATTCATTGCTAAATAGGTCGAAGGTTTTATTACCGCATTGATGTTCGAATTTATGTTCGGCAAAACACGCCGCGGTCACGGCACGTGATATTATAATGTGGGGCAACCGTTTATTAAAAAAGTATATCGTTTTGAGGGGACCTACGTGATGTAGAGAACAACATCCTCCACAGTGTGTCAGCCATCGCTTGTAACTCGCAAGTTTAACAACTGCATTCATTACGGTGTTTATTTGTTATTTCGAGCGTATTGATTCTGCGACTTCATGCAATTAATTGCATTTTTAATGACCGTCACGCCTATACGTAACTTGTAACAATATCAATTACCTTATCATATAATACCAAATACTTAGTTGCAAATTCAGAATTGATTATGTTACGATTGTAACTACTAAATATCTTTTTTGGTTGGATCAAGATTATTTTGGTATCTACCTACCTTCTTAAACCCTACTGACTAACTGACGGAAAACATCTAATTAATTAGAAATGAAATTGACTGTACTAACGTAGGGATCTAATTAGTGGGGTATTTTATTAACGATTGTCTTACTTAACATTTTTATTGTTATGCCTATATTCCCCGAAGGGGTAGGCAGACAATTCGCAAGTTTTGTCATAGTGTCCCGACATAATAAAGTGCCAGCCTATTTCCATCAACCGGGCACAAGTTCAAACTTGATAAATGAGAATTACCTAAAGGGAAAACCCAGTAACATATTACCCGAACCGGGATTCGAACCCAGGTTCGTATGCTTGCGACCCCTAGACCGCCGACGCAGTCAAACAGGAACCCTACGGAAATGCCAATATAACAACAGTGCAACTACCTCGCTATGAACGTAATTAGCGTGGGATACTGAGTTCTTAGTGGGTGCCGATGTACGATGGCTGCATTTGCTGAATACAAGCATTTTGATGTTGTATTTAATCTCAATACGTGACGGACGAAGTTAAGTAGTAGGGTATTGACCGAGTGACACTTGCTGATGAACATCCATGGCGGAGACAAGTGCGGCAGACCGCATAGCTGACAGTAGTCTAATTCATATATAGGTTTAGTAAGAAAATCTTAAATTTCTATATCGATGCGTATTCCTAGACATGAAGTAGAAACTTTCCTACTATGACGAAATTTTTGAGGTTCCCACTAATACTCTTTATGTGCGGGAATTGAACCCACAACCCATAGCTCTAAAAACCAAAGACTATTCGAAAATAATGAAATACTTACGTCGGAGCCGCAATATTTAAAAACATTATTTTCAGATGTATTTGGTACTTCTTTTCCTATGTAAAAGTAACTGTTTCTCAGACGGAGATATTATCTTCGGAAAAGAGGAAGTATATTATATGGTAGCTTTTTAAGGCGGCTGTACTTCTTATGCTCAAAGTATCATCTTGTACCAGTCGAGCCTAGAAGATACAAGGTGTCACGTAGGAAGGGGTCTTTTTTTACCACAAACAAATAAATAAAAGCGAAAATGTTATTTATTCAAGATTAGTACTTTGAGCAAATAAATTTTCTTAATAATTTATTCTACGTTTAACTTATCTTAGAAAAATAAATATGGAATAACATGATATAAAATCTATAATGGAAATGTAAACATTCAGGTATCTAATTGATTTCATTGTAAAAATAAAGCTACAATGAAATATGTATTTCTAAACAGCCTCTATAATAGAACTTGTAGTTTGTTCATATACTTTTTTTCATAACTGGGGAGGGTGGATTACTGAAATCCTTGAGGAGTGATTCTCCGGGGAAGTCTGCTATATTTCTATGGCGTAGTTCTACGTCGGGTCGTTCATCGAGCAGACAGGCTTGAATGTTCTTGTCGAGGGTGACGAGTGTTTGGCGGGCGGCGGTGGTCTTGTACTCCTCGACCATGCTGAGGTTGCGCTTGATGCCGTCCACGAGCTTGACGACGGAGTACTCGCCCATGGCGGCGCCCTCCTGCAGCTTGCTGCCCGCTATCTTGGCCACGGACGACTCCTTGACGTCGGTGATCAGCTGCACAGACCACTCTCTGATGTTGTTTAGTATCGCGAAGGGACCCTCGTACTCGTTCGGTACGATGCCGTCCACTTCGGACTCGAAGAACGACAGCAGTGGGAACCATATTCTGGTTCTGAAAAGTAAAATAATACTTAATATAAGATATGTATTTTAAAAACTACATATTAATGTGTGTGTGCGTTTTTGTTAATTTTAGTTGCAAACCGACTTATTTAGGTTATTGAAGTCAAACTTAACAACACTTGAACTATATTTTACTATTTACTAGCCAAAATTAAAGAGGACGCGTAGCTACTCTACAGAGAGGTATGTATATGTTATTACTAGCTGTTGCCCGCGACTTCGTCCGCGTGAATTTCAGGTAAAAACACTGAATAAAATAGATGTTGGCCGATTCTCAGACCTACTCAATACGCTCACAAAATTTCATGAGAATCGGTCTAGCCGTTTCGGAGGAGTATGGGAACGAAAACTGTGACACGAAAATTTTATATATATAGATAATGAGGTGGTTAATTCCCAAACAGATAATTTCCATTGAAAAGTCATAGCTTATAATTATTTCACCATTTTGATTGGCATGATCACCCCAAATCTGGGCAAAAGCCTACTATTACTCCTTATTTAGAGCTATTTGTACACTGCCATAAGGCTATGCTCGTTCCAACACCTTATTCTAGGTCCAGATTATATTAATACCAGCTGTTAATTTTACCGCTGCTGGTTATGCATTCATGATTTACCCAACAGTAAAAATATTATCAGTAAAATTAGCCGCACGTCTGTCAGGGGCATTATTATATCCTTTGAGTCTAGTATATGTGGACAATATATACATACACAAAGTCACGCATTTTTCGCAAAGAGGTAGGCTTAGACCACGGATTTCCATTTGCTACGATCTTAGCATACTTCTTTCGCCTCATTCACTCACATCTTATTATTGAACTACTACTATATGTTATACTAGCTTTTGACCGCGGCTTCGCTCGCGTTAAGTAGCCTATGTCTTTTCTCGGGTCTTAAACTTTCTACATGCCAAATTACATCAAAATCCGTCGAGCCGTTTAGTCGTGAAGGCGTAACAGACATACAGACAGGAGGATAGGATAGATGTAATCAGATTATTACTACTTTACCTCGAAGAGTCGTTCTGCATGAGCGCCTGGTTGTTCGACAGAGTGTGGTAGTACAGGAACAAGCGCGACGTGATGTAGAAGGCGATGAACACGTCGATGGAGTAGTGCTCGTGCGCCGCCAGGATGAAGAAGATGCCGAACATGTTCATCACCCACGTCAGGATGTGCAGCAGGTACAGGTTGCGCGAGGTGTCTGGAAGTTAACAAGGTTTAATTACTTTAGTTCGTTATTATGGATGCGAATGTCTGGTAGTTGCGTGGTGTCCTCCTTTTATGTAGCAAGGGACTAATAGAAGGAGTATTTTAGCTTACATACCGCTTATTGGCCAGCCCTTTTACTATAAACTCTTAAAGCAGGACAGTTTACCTTCCTACACGGCACGTAGCAGCGTCACACAGTTTACGTTGTGGAAACGGGACGCTGCTACGTGCCGTGTTATTCGGCGTCTCGTTTCTACATCGAAAATGACCTTCAATACTGCTTCACAGTAGAGTTCCTATAAGAAAGTGAGATAGAATGTGGGAATTCGGAGTGCTATACATGTCTACCTATCCCTTAGGGGAATATGGACAGGATGTTATGTTACACATTGCACGAGTTCGACGCAAAAAATAACATTGATTAGCTATCACTACCTAACCCAGTTTGTTATGCGCAGTTAGGAACAGTAGGCAAACAACAACATGGCGCCCTCAGTTGTTATTATATTCTTCGTTTGATAAATATATCTAGTATAGTCATTGATATGGAGTATACGCATAGTTATCAGTACGGTTAACTTTGGGTATTTCGCTTTAGTTAATTTGAATATTTTTTGCTCAAAGATATCTGTCATACATCTCTCTATTACTTAAAGGTTTGCCGGTAAAGAACTTTACCAGTAAGTACGTCTATATTAAATTTCATGAAGTACATAATGAGCCGTGATACCGTAAAACGGGTTGAATAGAGACAACACTTTGAACTGATTTTAAAGCAAACAAAAGAGTATAGACTGTTACCATTAAGCCCCTATACTTTAAATTGTATTACAAACAACAATCTGGAGTCCTTTTTTTACAACTAACTGTACTAATTTAATGTTAAAATCAGTTTCAAAGTTTTCCCTATTCACCCCGTTTTACTGTACTGTGTTTTGTGCACAATAAGTCAATATGGAATCACATAAGTAATCATGAATCACCCAGATTATTTACAATGTAAAGAGTTCGTCGGTTTCAGAATTGCTGTAGGTCACGGCCTTATTTTATTATTCACATGGTTCTCAAAGATTTGACATCTAAACTTCCTAATATGTAACCGTTACCGGATTTTGTTATCATTTCTAAATACTTTACGGTAAAAGATATCGTAGTCTGCGCGCCTATTTAACAAACTCATAGCGAGCGAATATATCGTAGTTTGCGAGCTAGTGTAACAAACAACATAAATAACTTTAACTTATTAGTTTATTATTATAATAGCTTAGGTACTGAGTCTATGACGCAAGCACTATTGTTCTCTAGTCGTCGAGTCGAAACTTATCTTAAAGTCATCATAGAAAATAAAGAAATAGTTTGGTCATTAATCTGTACGTACGTAAGTGGCTACTTAATAGTGCATTGTTTGTTATCATAATATATAAGCTAGTCTCATGCTAATGGAATAAAATATAATGTAATGTTATAACAATATTCGAGAAAAACAGGTCCCCAGTTACCTATCAAATGATCATAAATACCAACATTCTACGACTAATGCAAATCGACGTCAAGTCTAATTTCCTGTTTCATTTCTGCAAGATACTAAGTAACTGCGTAGAGTGCGTGGTAAACATATTTTTGTTTTGCTGCAGGAATATGTAAATGATGTTTATATCATTTAAATTATAATGGAGATGTGGTCAAAGGCTATATTTATTTACTTATTTAAACTTTATGTAACAGTACGCGTTGATCATCATCAGCCAGAAGACGTCCACTGTTGAACAAAGGCCTCCCTCTTAGAATGCCACAATGAACGACAACTTGCCATTTGCATCCACCGCTTGCCTACAACTCTGATGATATCGTCGGTCCACCTGGTCAGTCCTATTAAAGATACGCAGACTTAATGCCTAAGGCATTTCTACAAGGTGTTTATTATAATTTACCTATATCATCATCAGCACTTTATTTATCTATAGCTGAGCATAAACCTGTCGTTTATAGTTCTGTTCTAATACCTACAGCAAGTCCTAGGAGATAACAAACCGATTCCAAGATTGTTAGCTTTAAAAGACATTTGATATGTTTCTGGGATTTATGTGTAAATGCGTTTAACCCTGGACAGAAATAATCATTGGTGTTGGCGAACGGCTCCGGCTGCTGCTTCCGCAACACGCTTCGCTTCGCACTTGGCGGGCGATCATAGGCTGACCTAGCCGAACCCAAAGCACGGAATAATATGCAATAAGCAGTAGGAGTTTGTAAAGGAACAAAGGAGGACTTAGTAAATATATAATGTAATACTTAGTTGTTCTTAATTATTTATAAATTATCAGATTAAACAATTTAAATAGTGAAAGACAACCCACATATTTGTTTTGTAATTTACTGTGGATTATCCAAGGATTTGCCGTTGATTAGTCTTTCTTTTTAAGATATAGCTTTATCGTTATAAGAAAAACAAAGACGATAACAACGTTATCACAACAAATTCATTTGAACTGATATAAACCGCGAGTGAAATACGTCAGCCTGTTTTCTTTATTTACTTCCTCCATACGTCATTCAGTTTATGCCTACTGATTAGGTTATCTGTTATGTAAAGAATCGAGTACATTGGCAGCTGATATCTGTTTTCTATTAACACATATTTAGCATTAAGTAGGTCAAAATACAGCGGCATTTAAATCACTATTAAACTTCAAATGAACGAAAACTCACGCGACTGGAATTTTTATCAGACCCGTTATAAATAGACGATTTGTTTACACCTCAGTGTGGTGGCAGCGCCATAAAGCCAATGCCATGCGCTGTCAAAACGTTGTTTGTTACCCACTCTTGTGACGACACATGCACATTATACATAACACGTTCTTCTATTTAAGTAACAGTTACCCCTTTGCTCATAGTGCATGTCGTTGATTATTTATTTTGTAACCATTAAGTTTTTAGGCCCGAACTTAAAAAAGCTGTAACTTAATTGTGTCCTTGCACCGGTCACGCTGCCTAGCTCAGGCCTTCGGATTCGGATGACTACACATTGTTGGAGCAAACAGACTGCGACGGTACTCACATTCAGTTATGAAGAAGTTGAGAAGCGTCAAGGCGACCGTGTGTCCGGAGAACATGTAGTCGCCGCAGGTGCGGACGCCGCGCACGGACATGCCGGCGCCGCTCCAGATGTCGTAGGCCTGCCGCAGCCGCCGGCCCCACACCGTGAGGTCGTCGGCCGGCGGGTACGAGCGCGGCTCGCACTTCAGGTGGGAGCCGGGCACCGACAGCGAGGTGATCAGCATCGTGAAGCATCGCAGCAGGAACACGGTGCCTGCCAGCGCGAAGAACCTTCGCAGTATTATAAACCTAAAAGAAAATATATCGTGTTATTCAAAGTTTAAGACGAAACCTGTTAGATGTAAGGGGAAGTAAGTCCAGTTTAGAAAAAAAGAAGAGACAGCAGTGTACGACATCTAATTTATGTCAAGTAAAGTCTGATCTAAACCACAGCGATTAGACAATCTAAGACATCTAACGGTTCTTATGTAATTTTTTCTGACATAACAAACAAGTTCTATAGATAAAATTGTGTTAGGTAGATCTTGGTGTCTGAATACACTCAGATAGGTGCTGATAAATTAGGAACCTAGGTATTTTAACTCCGTTTGGGAAGAACGGGTAGCCAGAGCTTTATCAGGAGTCTATACCTACACGTCCAATGTACATTTCGCTTTACTGACAGAAGTAAAATGGTAATTCGTACGTCCCTCAGACATTTATAGCATAAAAAGACGTTGGTACAATGTATTCGAATGACCAGCTAATTCAGAATTCATTCAGCATAACACTACGCAGGCATGGCAATAAAACAAAAATATTTCACTCGTTTATTGATAAGAACGAATGTATTGTGTCGTCATCTTCAAATCCTACAATGGTTCCCTGTAGCCTCTGCCTCGCGGACAATAGACAGCGCAGTGGGAATCCTAACTGCGCATGACGCATGCGTTGTTAGCAACAATATAGTTATTTATGTTGATAATGAAGCAAATGATTCACGAACTAATCAAGTGAAATTATACAGCACCCGAATGTTAGCGGTAGATAAATAGCTACATTACTAATGACCTTACGAACGCGTAGCTGATGTATCTACTGCTAATTGAGTTGTTCGGGTTGTAGGTACCTATTCGAAAGTGCCAAGGTGGATGTACGATAGATTAGAAGACTATTTGGTAACAATTGATTGCGTATTAATCAAGGTCAGCTGTGATGCCGTTTAAAAAAAAGGCCTTTAATTATCGAACGCTAAGAACAAAAGATTTAAATGTGTATTAATATGACGTTGGCGACCGTCTTGTTGATAGTAGGTAAGTAATACACATACAAAGGTCTTTGTGTGTCTTCTTGAACATATTTGTCGCTCAATATGTACTTTAAACAATGAGTTATACGATAAAAATGATTGATCAAGTAAAGGACTTTGACAGCACGTTTTTAATTTTCAAGTTACTGTGTATCATATCAATGTTGAGTAATAAATTCACTACAATAAAATATTACGACAAAATGACGTATAGTTCTTTAAGTGCTTTATGCTTGATATTAATAATGTCATCCTGTGATGGATAAATTGCAGCACAACGGAATCATACAGAGAACTGCAGTCTGCACTCTCACTGCGATGATTCTAGACTATCACGATCAGATATTTATTAGATGCTAATTTTATTAAGTTTGTTTAAGTATAGACAAAATAACAAAATACTCTTTTGTTGTTCTTTTGTTTATCTGTAATTTTATTAACAGAAGAATTAAGTCTACCCCGGTTGTTATAAACAAAGCTAGGTATGTCTACTATCTATTAACAGAATGAATTTTTAAATGAGCGTGGACGAAATTTAATCTGTTGCGGTTTCTCATAGTTTCGGATTTGTCTACGTGCACTTATACAATTTACCTTTTGTAGAAGCTCATATTTCAGATTGCATAGGTACTTTGTTGAAATTATAATTACATATACAATACATGTAATTTGCATTACACATTAATAGAATAAAAGGAATAGTCACGTTGGTACCTAATTCCGTGGTATTGTAATCACAAATAAAATTAGTGTGAATAATGAATGTTTACATTACAATACCTAGTTTAAAGTTTATAATTAACTTACACATAACACTGACCTACATATTTTAGAGGAAAGACTTCTAGCTTAATCTTAACTAATAATACAAATGGATATGCAAACAAAGTGTGCAACTGCCAAGCTTATTAAATAAGTAGACCAGTTGACCTGCTCTAATGTTTGTTTTAACCGCATGAGCGGCGATGCAACAAAAAGTTATCCTACTAATGATATAAAAACGAAAGTGAATAATTTAATGTTTGTAACGCCGCGCGTACTGCAGTTTCAGATGTCAAACAATGCAAAATAAATAGATTATGACAAGGGAACTGGATAAGTCCAGTTTTTTTATCGAAATCATTAATTACTAGTTAGTAGAATGATTAATGGGGTTATTCTTTTAATAATTCTATGATTAGAATAGAACCTGAACCCTTAACATGAACTACTAAACGACTCCACAATACACGGCACGTAGTGACGGCCGGCGTCTTCCGGATGGACAACGGCAACGGAAAGTGTTGTGCTTTATGAGTTCATGGTAAGGGCCCTCGTCATCATCATCAGCTGGAAAACGTCCACTGTTGAACAAAGGCCTCCCCCTTAGAACGCCAAAACGAACGACCACTTGCCAGGGCCCTAATTGTCAGAAATTGTGACCCATGTCTTCGGGTACGGGTTCTAAAACCCAATACTTTTTTTTAGTATTGTCTCTGTTTTAAGGATCTTTGTAACAAACATTCACAAAGGCTGAGATGCGAATCACACTAACATTTCTTACTATGTCGGGTCGTCAAGTTCAATAGGTGAACATGAGATATACGACTTACGACGGCTAAAATTGGTGCCAAAGTATAAAAAGATTGATAGCTCAATAGCCGGGCATATCTATTTCCATAAGCAGACATAGCCAACTTGACGAAATATTTAATATACAGTCTGACTATTGTTCTAGGACCTACATGTTTGACATTAGTACTCAGCAGACTATGAAGCGATCTAGGCACAAAGCACCACATTATGTGCTAATCTTTCTACACGTTCCTAAAATGTTGGGAAATTGTACTGTTGTAAGCAATGCATCAATTTCATGGAAAACGACTTAACTTATGTGTTAGAGCTATAAAAATTGTAGGTGAGCAATAAAACCAGCTAAAACTTCTATACAATACACTACATGTATGTAAGTACGCGAGTATACCCACACCCGTAAACATACCATCATCTAGGTAGCTACGTAATTCACTTTCATTCTCACTGTGTCATTAACATTTCTTTTCTAAATGAATCTGTGTACTTATAAGCAATTTATTTACGCAATTGACTTTAATGAGAGGAATCTGTTTCCGCAATCGATGGTTGCGGTTAAACCGTATCAATGACTTGCTGTGGGCCCGGAAATAGGACATAACTAAAGTATCGACGACCCAAACCCTAATTGACGCGGGCATAGAGGTTTTCTATGATCTGGTGGGGAACCTCACAGACTTCCTCCACCCTGGGGAAGACGGAAGGGAGTGCCAAGGCACTCTTACGTTGGTAATAAAAACCAAGGTGTTTCTCTCGCTAATATCCCTCCCGTCCCTAGTAATACAGCCAGCCCGAGGCCGAGCTCTAGCTTATAAAAATCATGTCCCTAAATAATGATATGTTCGATCTAGCAATCCCTTTGTTATTGTTTTGAATGTTAGACAGCGACGCACCGAGTCGAGGTTCGAGTCCCCTAGGGGGCGCCCTCGGTAGCGTCGTTTAGTCTTTAAAGTAGTTAGTCTGGCTGGAGGGTCTTGCAGACTCGCCTTTGTCCGGTTACGTTCAATAAGACCCGCCTTAGGGTCGTCGACACAAAGAATTACGAAAAAAAATATCGCTACTAGAGCGTAAGGTCGCCTTTGACGCGATGGATACGGATTTAGTCTTGTTACAAGTCAGCCTGATCATTCAATAAATACTGTCAGTATGTACTAATATTACAAAATGTTGCTTTCACACAACATAAAATAAGCAGTGTACACATAGTAGCAGTTTTGTGTATCTGCTCAATAGCTGTATAGTGTTCGTTGTTGATATAACATTTCATACAACAATCAGTAGGTACCTAATACTTATACAGCACTGTTCAGTGTCTTTGTCCAGTCATAAACAAAGATGAGCGTGGGATTTACACATTTTTGATGCAATGTGTACCATTCCTAGCAAAACATATTATTGGGCATGTTGACAAAACTATCCTTGAGGCATACTCTTATTACAAAAACAATTGGACTCATTTTAAAAACAAATGCCTTCATTTGCATATAATAAGTTTCTCAATTTGTTGAATAAACATTATGTGTGCATACTTGGTCAATAAAATGCATAAGTTACTTGGGAATTATACATTAATAGTTGATACTATTGTTATTTACATGACATAGTAACAATTTAATTACAACTTTAACAGATTTTCATTGATTTGATTATTTTTGTATGATTGCAATATGTAAGTTAGTACTATTACCAATATTATAATAAATCATAAGAGGTGTACCTTGTAAAATATACTTTTTAAATGGTATATACTTAAATTATTACATGTATTAATTGGCTAAACGGATATGCTTAAACCATAGCTATTAGAAATCTGTCTCTGTCTACCCTACTTCTTTTAGCATCAGTCATGACTTTGAGTTTGTGGAATATGTAGGTCATAAACCAAAACAATATTAGATATTTAGTAAATACATACCTATGCTTATGGAAGAAGAGTACAACAAGCCATATGGCCATTAGGAAGGATCCTGTGATCTCGCACATGTCAAAAGCCCAGGGGATGTGTGGCACATTGTCTAAGAACAGGTCTGGCAGTGGAGGGTATTTCTTCATGTCTGGCACCTTATCGTGTACAATCACCATCACTACGGCAGTCACCCACGTCACCAAGAAGACATAGCCTGGGCAGAAATATTACTCATCAACATCCAGACCACTTTTGTTCTTAACATAAGATGTACATTGTTTTTCCCGTTTTGAAATTTAGCTAATTTCCTGTTCCTGCTGACTGTCAAATTCTAAACAAGTGTACACATTTGTTTTATTTTACCTCTAAAACTCACCCCATCCCAATACTTATTATAACATAGGTACTTATTACTGTAGGATATCAAATATTTGCCAGAAAATGTATTTATGTATCACAAAACCAAAATACCTATTTCCATCTAATTATGATGTTAAAATAGTTGTGTGCACATGTTTTGCAACTATGTTTTGGTGATGCAATATAGTAAGTAGCACTTGTTTGTCACTCATGAATTTCTTGGACTGAATCCCAAACATCTAAGTAGGGTACCAAACTAACTGTAAATATGATGCTCATTTCATGATTCACTTTAAATAATTAACAATTACTTACCTAGAGCTATTGCAGTCTTCCAAATTTCAGGTTTCAATCTTGAAGCTTTCACGTCTGGTGTAAAAGTCGACATACATTCTGAATTTCTCACGTAAATCTC
Organism: Abrostola triplasia; assembly: GCA_946251915.1. Lineage (NCBI taxonomy): Eukaryota > Metazoa > Arthropoda > Insecta > Lepidoptera > Noctuidae > Abrostola > Abrostola triplasia. The sequence continues at coordinate 4,174,448 of OX276425.1, forward strand.
ACTTGGCAGTTTGTTGTGAAGATTATAACTCAAATGCGACAGATTGGTTCCCAGAAAATTTATATTTGTGGAAGGATTACTGAGGGCATCATCACAAAGACCGAGCTCGAACATCGCAGAACGATTGTGTTTTTGTAGTTTCTTCACAAGCAATATGAATCTCTTACGTTCACCTAATTTTAACTGATCGAACGGAAAATCGTAGAAATCTCTGTCTACGAAGGAAAGGAGACACTGTCCGTCAATATCATGGGATTTACAAATGTCTGTTATGATACAAGATATTTTCTCTTTATGTAATAAATCTAAAACTTCTTTGTTACTCCAATTGATAATATCAGATTCCATTTTCACCAGTTACTCTTATTTTAGAACAAATTAAATGTATGTCAAATATATCTTGAATAATTTGTACGAGTGTAAATGTATATAAACAAGATAACACTGAGTAGACGATCACAAAACTGTATTTATTTAAAATTTATAAATCCATCGCGGAATGAAGTGACAATGACAAGTAAAGTGACGTGCCATTGAAAAACACTACTAAAATACGTCAACTGTCAGTGTGTGGTCCAATCGATTGTGGATGAATTAATAAGACATTTTTAGTCGATTTCAAATGCAAAAACAAAATTAAATCGATTATTATTGTATATTTGCGCCTCGATTGCAAGACTTACATTTATAACTAGAGCTCCCTGTTAGCTTATTACCACATTTATGTATATAACACATAAACATAATATGGGCTAGGCGCAAGACCACGTGTAATACACCGACATTTCCGCAGTAATATTATAGGTCCTAATCAGTGATATGTCCCAATGAAATAGAAGGCGAGCGTATTGCCACCAACCGAGCGCAAATCCAGGCTCCCGAGTTCCTACTGAGAATTGCCTAATGGAAAAACCCAGTAACACTGCCCGGATTACCCTGGATTCAAAACCAGGAGGAGAGGTATTCTTTCCAAAAATATGAGTCCAAGGGTCAAGTCAAAGATAATGGTTAAAAGGCGTTCTCAGGGTACTCAATAAAACTCAATTACTTAATCAAACATGTCTAATTAAATGATTGTGATCCATACAGAAATTAGTATTCAAATAACACAAAACGACACTTCGGACAATCAAAATTAACATTCAAGAATCAATATTGTATAAAAATATTATATAATATTCATCACACACATATAAGGTAGATTCAGCTGCAAACCTCTAAACATTCTTACCTTACAATTAGGCAATATTTTAGAAGCCGCTATAAGGCTTTCCTATAAACTAGGTAACAATTAATCACAATTTTCCAAAATAAAAAGAGGGTTTCATTAAAAATATTAAACAAATCAAAATGCTCATAATATACCTCTGTCATAGTTCCTGCGATTAAGTTCACATCTTTAATCAGAAGGCCATTCCTCCAACATTAAAAAAATAGATTTTGTGGAATAGGAATAATGTCTTAGGTACTAATCACAACGAGATTAAAATAAAACTGACGTTCAAACTATTATGTGACCCACTGAAAATTGACAGAGCATAAGCTAAGTACATAGAATAAGGTTTACATAATTATAAAAATAGATCAGATTACAATGGAAAGTAAAAGTAAAATGACGGTTACTATAACTAATACTTGTGCTTGAACTTCAGCTGTAACAAATACTTCACATTGACTTGAGCGACGTCGTATACGATGAATCTGAAATTGTGCTAAGGAAAAGCATTGTTTGTAATGTGACACCATAAAACAATAATTGATTCCGAAGGCACACAATATACCTTTCATCACAACACACAGTAGGAAATTGATGCCATGAAAGGATAAGTAGCGGTATGTTGAACATCAATATTACATAAGACAGCTTCCCAAATTGCCGACTTGACCGTTCTGTATTTAATAAAGGATACTCGTTGTACAGCAGAGAGGTGTTAACCTTGCTAGCGATGGGTTTCCCGAGCGGCACGATGGTTCCGTCTTCCAGCGTGCGCGCCTGCGCAGGGTCGGGCTGAGTGCTGCCCACGCCCCACGCCGAGTGTGTGTTCGGCGGCAGCTTCACGTCCTCAGCTCGGTGGCATTCTTTCCTATAATAATATATCGACGTTAAATAAAATACGAGGTTTTTATTATTTTATCTTATACCACAACAAAACAAAGGCGTCCATTCATCCATATTCTTCCATTTATTGCCAACCAAAGTTCATGTGACTTTTTTTACTGTCTCAATATATTGACATATTTTTAATTATGTAATTTGATTAATTGGCAGTAATAATTGCTAAGGGCAGGCATTCATTGACTAGATATAAAGTAATACATACATGTTTCCGAGCGCGACTTCACAGAGCAACATGAGACCGGTGGGGTTCCTGATGTTGGTGCAGCAGTAGTTGGCGGACTTGGAAACCATGTCTGCGAAGTACACACCCTTGCCGAACATGTAGCCGGTCACTGGGGCTTCGGGCGGCGCTATGCGAAGACCTAGAAAACAAAATATAATATGGGTAATTTACTGTAGGTTACAACCTTTTCCTTCGTTTACTTCGCACTGTAAGACTTTGAAACATAAGCCTGACCAATTAATTATATAAAAAAAAGATCAAACATTGCCTTTAATTAAGGGTCATCTAAAGTCTGAATTTTAAGTAGTTAGTGCAAGTATAATATTTCAATACTTTATTTATGATACTTCAAATGGAACTGACCTTGAGAAATAATTCCAGCGAAGTTGGTGACGCGGGAGCCGTGCCACAGCAGTCGCCTGTTGTGAAGCTTTCTGAACGGCTTGAACCTCTTGTCCTCGCCCTCACGAACCACTTTGAATACCTGAAGGCAAAAGATTCATGACAATGCTAAACTATACAATAAATTTATCTTGTTGTACAAACTGATGGAAGGAAATTGCAGGAGTAATTGATAAATAAATTTACAAATTTAAATAAAATGATGTCAAGGAATATAGTGCCTAACCTAGTACATCATCTTGTATGGTTCAGTATAAATCTGAATTTTAATAATTATATTTTATTAGCAACACTAAACTTTGGTACCTAAAATATATCGTCAAATGTAGTTCGTATGGGAAACTGTAATTTTAATAGCCAGTTAGAATTTTTATACGGAGGCGGGTCTGTGCGCACTCAGGTCCTTGGCCTAAGCACAAAATAAAACTGTAAGATTATTACAATAAGGTTCAAAATAGCATGGTTGTTAAAACAAATTAGCTTGAACTGGTAAAAAAACCTCTTTATAACTTGTGTACTGACCTCTTCAATTTCCAACGTGTAACTGGAATGTGTGGCGGCGTGCGTGTTGCGCACATACTCTTGGATCATCTCGAACTCGGGCGAAGACGTGGGCAACGGGGCGATGCTCGCCTTCAGCTTCAAGTAATGCGCCGATATAGGGCTCGCCTCATCAGAATCTAACAGACGAAACATATCACCATATAATTATCGTATTCTTATACCCGATCAGAAAACAATACTATAAAAATAAAGTTATAATTGACAAACACTGAAATACACGTAGTTTTTTTACAGAATAGAATATAATATGGTAAAATCACTTCAACACACAGAACTCTTTACTCAAAATTGTATAATGTACATAGCAACCTGTCATTGTATTTTCCTAAAAGCGAGACAGTGATAGAGGCACGATTAAAGTCACTGTAACCGACCAGTTACAAGATCAGCTACTCTACTATTTTTAATAAATATGATGTATATTATAAAGTTACTATTACAAATAACAATTTTTGCTTGTATATTATACAGTGTCAATTTGTCAAATACCAGTTCTGTAGCAATGTTACTTCGATTTAATTATACAATTACTTAGTGTTCTACTTTCCTTTATATGAACTTAGTGATAACTCACTTTGAATTATCAACTATTTATTTAAAGGTGCAAACAGACTTAGTTAATTGTGGAGACGTTTAAGTCGCGTTTCGATAATTTGGGAGCACGTAACAATAATTTATACGGTAAATATTTTGAGAAAAGCGTAGCACGGGTTAAATCATGTACTTAATGGGCACTATTTAGTCCTCGCAAAAACGTTACTATAGAAATGAGCTCAAAGATAAAGCGATAGGTACTCGAGCCCGCGCTTAATAGGTACAGCACTCGTTACATTGTCTGTCAACAGCTTAATAAGTAATAACAATACTTATTAAATACATACAATATACATTAGTAATAAAACTGGGATAAAGGATGTCATTGTTACTATATGCAGCATACTCCCTCACGCGACCGACATTACTTTTTGCATACTATACAATAACGTACCTGACTTCAACAAGCTGTAGGCTATTTCTATCTCCAGTAAATTATCCAACATGGCTGTTTTGGTTTTGATGAGCTCCACATTGTCCAGCAACGGAGCGTTGTTGACGCCAAAATCGTGAGGAATCAACGTGAAAAACCTGTAAAATTGTGCATAATTATGTTTTACAATAAAAAACCTGACAGGATACTGAATGTGCCTCCTGTAGCATGTTTGTTAAGACAGGCTACATTATTAATCTTTGCATCAAACTGTTGGCGAAAATATTATAGAAATCATTTATAGGCTAGTGTTTCCTTAGAATAATGTCACTAGGATAGGGGATAAGTAAATTCTCTAGATTTATTTATCCCTTATCCTAGTGACAACAGTATAGAGGATTTATTTATAAGAAGAAGTGTAAGTAAGCCTTTTCCTTAACATAATTCGTATCGATGTAGATCTCCATAGAGCATTAGGATACTAGGACTAAAGGCAATGGTCGGACCGCGGACGGCAGCTCTCTAGCATTGCTAAAGGTCACCTCGCTTTACAGATATAATAATAATTTGTTTATAACATACTATTTTTAAAATTTGAATACCTGTTAGTAGCATCTATTATTTTGTTCTGGCTAGTAGCTCCCTTATCAATCAATTTTAATAATTCAGACAAGATTTTGTATCCTGACTTGATCTGTTTCTTTGACAATTTTCCCAATGGCATTTTGTCAGTATCAAGCTGAAAAATACAAAAGCTTTACAACTCAGTAAATTACTAAGAATAAATATATTTAGAACAATGCTTAATTCTTTGAAGAAGTAGTAAACTGCTTTTATGACCAATTTTTCTGCAAAATAATGTAATTAAAAAATATTATTACCTCGAATTCCAGAAGCGTTTTCTTCATGACATTAACATCAAATATTTTGATGATTAGTTTTTGTACTGGCTCAGGAAGGTCACATGCTTTATCCACTGCGAGATTAGCAGATGGCACGTCATCCGTACCGTAGTCCATGTCCAGAGGGAAATATCGCCCTGGCACCTAGTATTTAAACAGTGTTATTTGTAAAAAAAGATTATGAAGAAATTAATTTTTTGGTTAATTTTTTTATTTTTTTTTTTACTAGCCTGGAATGTCCCACTGCTGGGCAAAGGCCTCCCTACTCTCTTTCCAAATCTCTCTGTTACATGGTTAATTAAAATGCGAAAAATATAAACATAGGCAAATTTGTTACACGTTATTATGTTTACTTCTAACTATTCTGGTGCATATTTTTAGGTATATAAAAAAGTTAGTTATTGTGTTATCACATCATAATAAGTAACGAGTATTTCTAGTCAACCTCTAACATCTGTTTACCTTCATAAAATGATCTCTGTACTCCCAAACGTTCTCAGTTTTCTCCATGTACAAGTCTTCAAACTTTAGGACTGCATCATCCACTGATTTGCAATTCTCTACCTTAGAACCGCCGATAGTTGTTCCTATGCGACCCCAGGACCGGAATAGCCAGTATCTGATATAAAGGACGGTATTGGTAATAATGGTGGCACTACACTTGGCGTATTTGTACACATATTAACAATATTTACGAGTACAGAAATGAACCTTATTGTATTCATCTTACGGTGTATTTTGCATTACTAAGATGCAACGAATATTAGGGCAAATACGCCAAATGAAGTGCCAGCATAATATGCCATGATTAGTGTAACAGAACTCGTTATCAGGGCTAACAATCCCTAAGACCAGTGCAACATGGCCAGGCTTCCCTAAGCTTTGCTACTAATTTGATAGTAGTTAGCACTTCGTTAATACGCTACTACACAATAGTCAAACAAACAAGGCCGTGTAGTACAGTCGGCTAAGAAAATGGTCTACCAGTTTTGACAAAAGTTTCTGTGAGAACTAATTATCGAGAACAATCAAAATCACTTTGAAACCCATAGTAACTTTCGCCGTTTTCGAATTGGTCAATACAATTGAAATAATGCATAGACAATAAGATGAGTTGTTGTTAGCTGTGACAATTTATACTTGACAAATAACATGACAATATTATTGCAAGGGAAAATCAACCTTATTGTTTCATGTCGTTCAAATGTACCTTAACCGTAGGGTGGCAGACCATACTTTTGGCCGACTGTACACTGAACTAAAAAAGAGTTAAACTATAGTATTCTAGAACATGAACAATACTTACTTCTTCCTACTATCACTCTCTAGCACTTGCATCTTGTAGTAGGAGTTCTTCTGCGCCACGACATCAGTCTGCGACAGTACTACGGTGTACTTCGTTCCTTCGTCGTCTGTGTACACGTGTGCTTCGTCTTGCAGCTTGGAGGCAGGGTCCACTGCTGTTCCACCTAGTTTAAAATTAAACTATTACAATACCTTAAAATCCTGCAGCCTGTTTAGACACAATATTATATTAAAAAATGCAATAGATAAAATAAAAAACAGTAAAAAAAAATACCTTGAATTTTTAACGTAATTGCGGATTTAGATGATTTAACATACATGCTACCAGACTTGGGAATGGATTTTCCATCTAAAACATCTTGTGGCACTCTTGTTGCCGGCTGTGAAAAAAAAGGAAAAATAAGCAGTGCCAAACAGACTTAAGTATGAGCTAAGCTAGGCCAGGTAGCCAGGTTTACCACCAATTAGTCCAGACTATTGGCATAATATATTTTTTTTATTTTTTAAATTAAATAATTTAAATTTTGATAATGTAAATGTATTGACTCTTGGTAAAAGAGAACACTCCTTACCCATACACGCATAACAGGCATGTATGTATTGTATGAAACAAGTAACTATTGAATGGATACTTACATCAGATCCCCAGTCAGCGATATTGTTTTCTTTGATAAGCTCTAATGACCTGTTGATTGTACCATCTTGTTTAATTAAATCAGGGAATGACTCCTCGACTACCTGTAAGAAATATGCAACACATACATTTTTATATCTTAAACAGTGCTGCCTACTGCTGGACCAAGGCCTCTCCTCTGATTTTCCAATACTTAAATATAATAGAATATAGAAGTTTTTTTTACACGAAAGTGAACTTTGTTCTCTTGGCATGCATACCAACAAATAGTCTAGTATAAAGTTGATAAATATATTTCTAAAATAAACTGTACCTCTATATCCTTAGATTTAATTTCACTCATCTTGTCAGACATCTTCTCTATATCTTTCTTAGTGGACACGACGGCGACCGTGGTATCTGTCAGCTTGTTGACTACGAGCCCGCCTAGCTTTAAGATACGTTTCTTGGTTTCCTCCTTATCCTTTAACTTGCCGTAAAGGAAAAACTGGAGATTCTTCAATGGTGGGATGGGCATTTCTTTTTTGACACTGGATACAAGTATTTTATGTCCTTATATTATTGATTGATTGATGGAAGTCAAATAATTTGTTTTATATTATTACAATCTTACATTCAAAAGTCTAGTTTTCTGAAAAATATTGTTTTTAGCGATGAGACAACTGAATTCAGTAAGTTTTCTTAAACAAACATGAATTCAGTTGTCTTATCGCCAAAAAGTACTATAGATTCCCGTTCAGGAGAAGGTCGAAGGGGTAAGCAGAGGTGTTACGTTTATTTTATGTTATGTAATAAAGTATATTCTATAAAATTGTTTTAGTAAAGTTTGGAATGCACCGTACTAGATGTACCATAACCACAATATTAATGTTACCTTATTGCGTCTTCATTTTTGACGACAACGAGCCGAGGTCGCAGAGGCGTCTCAAACAGCCGCACATCGGTTTTCGGCTTATATCTCTTGAAGACACTGCCCCCGACGTAGGCTGCAGGAACTGTCATTGGCAATCTCTTAGGATCCTGGGTGACGAACGAGCATTTCGTCCATTCGGTTATGTTACCTGATGAAAATATTAAATACATCTTATTTTACTATAATAACTTTCGTGAGTCAGAGAACATCTTATTTGTTTAAATAAGTAATTATTTTAAATGTAACGTATAAAAACTAATTACACGAAGTTAGGTTTAAAGTAACTATAATTATGATAATAAGAAATGAATTTCAATACCTGTGCATTTGTAACCAAAGGTATCTAACACCAGCTGTCCCTGCTTACACTCCTTACAGGGCTCAAGAATTCCAAATGCCATGCAATCCGCAAGTCGGTCCAGACACTACAATATAAATCCATTTGAGTTATTATGACAAATACTAAGTGCATACTGTCTTGTCCATCCTACAGCCTAAGGCAAAGATGAAGACTTATTTATTTATTTGAGTGGTTTACATAACTAATTACACTACTCAACAAGTTTGGTATAACAAGAACTGACACAAAAGTAGACATTCAAATTTTAACATTATAAATTACAATCTATAAGATTGGAGTGTCTGTTTGTGACATCAAAATAACAGCTTTTTATTGAATGAAACTCCATTATGTATTATGTATTTGCCTGAACCCAATTGTACACTGCATTTGTATCTGCATTGGATACAATTTCTGAGAATATTTTTAAATCCTTAGCACACAAAAGACATATAGACTGCTTAAGAACGGGAGAAGAGGAAGAAAGTGGTTTATCATTAATAATAATCGCAGGGGCCCCAAAATCCATCCCTAATTTACATGGAACATGTGTTTTATTTATTCATTTAAGTTTTATGGTTTAGATTCATTAGGTTTTTTTATGGTTTTGATTATTCAGTAACTTTGGGAGAAAAACCGATATTGCTAAGATTCAAAAGTAATATTTTATTATTGACTCTGTCAAACTCCTTTTTATGTTCAAAGTTTAAAATGCGAACCTTGACAACGACAATCAATTCAAGAGCTTGAACTTAAAATATTATATTACACTTCAAAAATTTGAAAATTAGGCTGTTTAGTACCCTGTATGTGAGGTGCAAAAAATGGACAAGCAGAATATTTTGTTATTATACTTACTTCATCTCGTCCAGAAGGAATTTCCTGTGAGTTTACTTCCAGTAATTCCTCTAAGTCCGACTTTGTCAAATCACTCAAAGCATTCCTATATTTATGGAACAGTTTGTTTTGTTTTTCAATTTTCTTTTCCTTATCCTTTTCTTCTTTCAGTTCTTGCTCATTCTTAGGTTCTTCTTTTAATTTCTTTACAGGCACATCATCTGCCTTGAATGGTCTAAACAACGATTATTACATATTTACATATTTAGTATAAAATTGTTATTACTAAAAGAAAATACAATAAAAATGAAGTCATTTAATGAAGGCTTACTTAATCTCTTTTTTGACTATACTCTGGTCCTCTTTGCTAAGAGTTTTGAAGCCAGGCAAGCTCTCTCCTCCAGCAAAGAATAGAAACTCACTCCTTTTCTCTGCAAAGCATTTCACATGGTGCCATAAAGGCTGGCCACCATACTTGCTACCAACTTCAGTATCATACACAGTTTTGGAAATCCGAACTTCATCCTTAAAATAAAAATGTATAAAGTGAAACAAATTATGTAAGGCCTTAACACATGATGGATATCAGCCTATAATAGGGGAGCCCAAGTGGGGATTTTGGGGTCTACTGAGTGGGTTTACTGACTGGGTTATTTTATTTTTAATTTGAATTTGTCAAATATCATTTGACGATAAGAGATGAAGTGTTTGCTACTGCCACTTAATCCATTTCCTGTCCAGTAAACTGTATACTTTTGTAATAGCTTCAGAAACAGTCCAGTGTAGACTGAGTTGGGAGGAAAAACTTTGTAACTATACTAAATTAATGTATCTTACCTTACAGATTTTAATGTCACAGTATTTACAAGTAGCCCTGCTGCTCTTAGAGTACTCCACAAGGTAGTCTTTAAGTGCAAATGCATTTGATTCTGCATTAGAATCATCAGCTACCCTCTTTTTGCCTTTACCTTTTCCTTTGGGCTTTTCAGCTGGCATTACTATACCGGTTGAATTTTCTAAAGCAAAAAAAGGCAAATAATTAAAAATCTAACTTATATCTATACCTATATTTTGTGGAGTAAGTAAAGATTTTCTTTCTTACCCATAGTTGTTTTGATTTTTTTCTGATCAGCACTCTTGAGTTTATTAAAGTTAGCAATTTCACTGACTGCTTTTGGACGCTGCTTTTTGAAGAAACAATCCTCATGGTGCCAATTAGGCTGCTTGCCATCAAAGAATGCTGACTGTAACCCCAGGACAACAATAATGGTTGTTAAGCTAAACTTACTGTCAAAACATCCTTGATACTTAAATTTCAGTCTCACTTACCACACTACAGAGTACCCTGAAGTGTGACAAGTGTAAACTAGTCTTCTTCTTATATTTATATAACTTCTGCAGTAACTAAGTTGGTATTACTGTCCCATACAAGCATAGAACGGTGATCAAAGCATGTGTGCTAAACATGTCTTGTTTTTTCTTCTTGAATTTATGGAGTAAAGGACTTGAATATCATTACTAAACTACAAACAATGTATTAACACTTTAATTTGTATACACATTACTTATTTTGCGCAAGCCAGAAAATACGATAACTACGTCTTGTAGCAGGTTTGGTCGCAATAACATTTTAACAATGAATTTTTATATTTACTTTGCAACATATTACTATTTATATTTATATTATAATCTAAACGATTGAAGTACACGTTGTAATCCAAAAGTAATTGTTTATAATCAAATCTTCTTTATTACTAACCTGTACCATAATGGCTATACGTAGGGATCCTTGATCAATTTTTTGTTTACATCCTTTACATGCGGCTCGCCCACTTTTAGCGTACTCCGCTTGATACGGTAATTCACTCATGATAATTTGCTGCCGAAAACACCTTCAGGATTTGAGTAATTAAGCATAAATTGACTAGGATTTATATTTCGCTTTGTAAAACTCAATTTGTAACCGTCGCCGGCGACTGGTAAAAACTTGTTTGGCTCTGCAATCTGTCAAGCTAGTGTTGAGTTCTTGACTCTAGAATCACGAACGAATGACTATTATAGAAGTTCTAATGAATTAGTCGATTTATTTTAGGAGGGATTAGAAAACTTAAATAATTATGAATTTGAGATAAGCGCTTCAATGATTTTACTCACTTCGGTACACTCATAGTTGAGATAAATTATTTATGAATGGCTTACAAGCGCAGCTAATTATTTCGTTGAATAAATTAATTAGGCCAAAATCGAATGTTAAATTAAAGATTTTTCATTTCAAGAGAGAGAGAGAGAGATAACTATATCGTATATTCTAACGTTATTGTCAAGTGTCATAACATGAAGTCGATCGAATGTCAAACTAAACAAAGTGAAATGTCAGGCGAGATAATTCGTGTTGGATGTTTTACTTTGTGAAAAGGGAAATTATAATATGGGCGTACATTTAATAGATATAAGCACATACTTCTAAATAGTAAATTTCAAGATGAGTAATAGAAAAGAGAATTTGAAGAAGTCGTTGGGGATTACGGAGTACCCCTGGAGCTCAGGTACGACGATGTATAGATCAATATGAAACAATTTGCTTGATTACCACATAGGTACAGAAAATAAATCAGAGACCTTCAATTGTGTATAAATAAAAAAAATGTTGCAGCTGTTGTGAAAATGAATATTAATCTTAATTTCTTACGTTAAAAAAAATCGGTTCTTGTTTATATCGTAATGTCTTTGTTATTGCGTTTTATCACCTAGGTACTAGGTAGATACTCTAAACAACCTTGTTTATGTATCTCGATGTTGATATAACATTACAGTTTTTCCATTTTGATTATGTGGGTGTGGGTAGAATATTTTACTTGTCTGATTGATAATAATGTAAAATTTTTCATTTTATCAAAAATATAGATGATGAAGAAAGTACCAATTCTCAACCAGTGCAAGATGTCCACCTATTGCGGCGACAATCAGGGGAACCACGACCCAGTGTAGCTGATATACCTGGAACTAGTGGTATGTATTGCTTACCCACCTGAAATATATAATTTAAATAACATTTAGCATTAAATATCTAATCATTTTGATTAAAATAAACCAAATGGTATAGTATTTGAAAACAAATCACACTTGACTATAACCCTCAATCAAATATTAATTTGCAATAAAAATAACTATCTGAGACTAGCAAGTAGAATAGAAGTGTGTGGGGTACTTACCATTGTTCTTAAGTAAATTTCCTTAAACTCTTGTCTGTTGGGGCTGCCACCATAATTGTTGTGTTTTATACATAGAAAGGTGAAGCTGCCTTGTTGCTATGTAGGTACAAACCACTCACAATAATAATAACAAATACTATAATTTAATCTTTTACCGCAAACTGTTATGAATAATTATTACTCATAATTTACATAACCAATGGTATTTAATATGTAAATTGCAAGTTGTCATTTATTGTAGCGTTCTAAGGGAGAGGCCTTTGTTCAACAGTGGACATCTTCCACCTGATGATGATCATTGAATGTTTTAATAATTTTTCTTTGAAATTATACTAGCACTTAGCCTCTGACTGTATCATCATAGATTTCGGATTTCCTTATACAAACACTTTTTAGTTTTGCTTTGTTTGAACTTCAGACTTCTCATACAAATAGCATCACATCTGACTGTTACCGGATGATTTCATTTTATAATCTAGGAGCCATAAAGCCATGCATGGATTCAAATACCTTAAAAGTAATGCAATTTCTCCAGTTATATTTCACTTCCTGATCCTAGCTTACGAAATACCAGACTTCCCAAACAAACCTGTATACCCTGGAAAAGTAAAAATATTCGAGATATAAGTATAGCCTAATTATTTGACATTTGTTTATACATCCCAAACAATCATAACAGTCATAATGTTACCCTCATAATTAATACATTGTTTCATCTCTACTTTATTACTCATTATTAATATTACATACATACATAAAGTCACGCCTGTTTCCCTAAGGGGTAGGCAGAGACCACGGATTTCCATTTGCTACGATCCTAGCATACTTCTTTTGCTTTATTCACACGCATCACATTCCTCATACACGCTCTTCGGTTGAGCATACTCCTCCCTTGCCCTGTTTGCATCTCCGATTTGGTCTAGGTATGTTTGCCTAGGTCTTCCCCTTTCCGATACTCCAATAACACTCACCTCATATATTAGGTGTTACCTGCACACTAGGTGTTACCTGCGACTTTCAGATTAGCACTAGCTCAAATTAGTATAATTATAAGCGTGTATTGTCCCACTTCAGGGCAAAGGTCTCCCTTCCCTTCTTCCACTTGTCTTTGTCTGCCGCCACTCGACGCCAGTTTAGGTAGGAGTGTAGTTCTTCACGCCATCTTTTTCTCGGCCTGCCACGAAGTCGTTTGCTGCTGTTTGGGGCCCACTGTGGTCATTTAGTGTGACTCCTAAAATACTATGTTCCATTGTCCGCTGGGAAACCCCAAGAGCGGTCTTTTCACGCTTTGTTAATGACCATGTCTGCACTTCATAGGTGAGGCTGGGAGAACACACATGTCCATGATCTTCCTATTTAACAAGCCCAAATTATATTGAATTAATTAACTGATGTTTCTTGTACCTTTAGGTGTGCAACAAACACCTAGTTCCCAGGCAGCTGTGCGCAAGCAACAGGCCAAAATGGACAGAACTCTGTTTTGGTCTATCATCAATAACACTTCAAGACCAAGCAATGTTGGTGTTAATCGGTAAGAACCTCTCTTTACCAGAAACTTGGTAGATTAATTACTACATAGGTTTAGGAATTTCTAATTAATGTTCCTGCTCATTGTAGGTTTGGCAAAGAACGCAATGTTTATTTAGTTCCAGGTTATGCGACGTGCCGTTGACATACGTGTCGCGGCCCGTGATGCAAGCGCGGTCCTCCGAGATGCGCGATTCCCGGCGCGGCGAGCGGCCGCCCACCTCCGCAGACATACAACGCCTTCTCGCGTTTAAGAAGTTGACTCGCAATCTCCACAACCTCACACAGAATAAACCGGGCTCGAACTTATACTCAACTTCTTCACGCCGTAAGTTAACATTGAAATAGTTGTTTTTGTCGTTAAATATGGTAAGTATATTAAAAGTAGTGTTTGCGATTAACTGGTTAAAAGTACATAAGCGGAATTATGTACTTTCAACCAGTTAGCTCAGCATGTCCCATTTTTGCTTTTATTTCGCGTTTTTTAAGTATATTTTTCTGAAGGTTTTACTGGAGCTGGTTCTTCAAGAAGTCCATTATTCACGCCCTCAACGGATGGGGTGTCTAACGCTAGATCCAGGGCTCACGGCAACTTCTCTCGGTCGCAACCGACCCGCAGCTCTTTGCCCGGATACTCCAGAAACAGTAAGTCAAAAATAAGAAACTTAAAATAAGTTTTTAATAATTAATAATAAGAAATTTGTCCTTCCAGTCTTGAACACTGACGTAACTATGTCTGTAATAATTATAAGAAAATAGTTAACTTATTTATAATTTAATTTTAAACGGGGGAGCGGGCTTTGTGGCGCTCCGTGGGGGAGGCCTACGTCCAACAGTAGACTGCAATAGGCTGCTGTGATGTAATATTACATGTTCTTGCAGCGAGTGTTCCCGACCTCAATGACATCCTCACAGTAGAGGACCCTCAGCCGTCCTCCAGCGGTGTCCACTACCGCCCGCTGCCGTCTCGTCCCAACACCTCCTCAGATCTGGAGACCAGTCAACCGCTGCCGGAGCACTACGTCAATGTTGACCAATCCGACGATGGTACATTCATATTATCAATAATTTATTATTATTGAAAAAGTAAATAATTCTGTTCATAATGCCAAGTGCTCAATGTCTACAGAAATCGAAACGGTACCGCAATCGGCTCCCGTTGACTCTCATGAACAGAGAGATGAAAATAACGCAGACGAAGAGAATGCCGAAGGTACTGTGAATTCTATTTAATGCGGTCGCACAGTGATGGCGCTGTGCAAACACTTTTGTGTCTTGTGTCGAATACAAGCTACCAATCAATATTTGATTTCTATCTAACAAGTATGAAAGCACTCCATGCGCAGACGTAAACATTTTTTTTGTTTAGTTGCTTCCACTTGGCACACTCTCGTTGCTGATCAAAATGCTGTGTCGGTAACAAAAAGTGTCTACGTTTGCGCAACAGTACTCAAAATTTCGTTATTTTTGGTCGGATATTACGTTATCGACTGCCTCGTTGGTCTAGTGGTTGCTAAGCGCGACTGCTGAGCACGAGGTCCTGGGTTCGAATCCCGGGTCGGGCAAAGTGTTACTGGGTTTTTCCATTAGGTAATTCTCAGTAGCAGCACGAAGTCTGGATTTGTGCCCGGTTGATGGCAATAGGCTCGCCCCCTATTACATTGGGACCTAAAACATAACTGGCGAAATGTGGGTGTACTATATGTGCACCTCTGCCTACCCCTTCGGGGAATACAGGCGTGATGTTATGTTGTTGTTGTTATTACGTTATATAGTAACATTCCAGGTAACGAAATTTTGAGTAACACTTTAAGTCCTTGCTTCATAGCTATATTCTTCAAGGTTCCACCCACAACACATCGGCTGGTGGTATATCTCTGGAAGAGGAAATAGTAGAGGTGGACGCTCCCGATGAGACGGACAATGTTCCCCAGGCGGACGGAGAGGCCGAGGCTGAGGCCAACACCAACGACTCCAACGCCGTAAGTATTGAAGATCATTTGAACTCTATTAACCTATTAAATGCGGTTTAAATTCGTTTATACGATAATAATACTTTATTTGCTGACCTTGAAGTCCATAGTGTTAGTATTAATTTGAAACATACTTAATTAAACTATTGTTGTAAAACATACACTAATAAATAGACATGATATAATTATACATATAATAGAAATAAAATATATTGGATGCTCGTATGATTACTTAGCGCCGACGTTTGTGTTAAAAGTCACCCATCGGCCAAGCACCTATACTTTTGCATCGCAGGTTGCAATAGTCACTCAATGCCCTTAAAGTAACATTAAAAGAGTAGGGACTCTTTTGACAATTTCTGATAGTAGATTTATATTGAAAAACATGTATTAACACTCTCCACTAGTAACTTGATCGTCCGACGCACCTTAGAAAAAACTTGATGTTAATTAACTGAACTCCATTCACGACTTGTACATTCTTAATTGTTTTTTAGGCGGCGGTTAATTCTGATGAGAATAACGAGACCCCACGCCAACAGTCTCCTTACCATGGCGTTAAGAGGAAACGGGATAGTAAGTTGATATAATGTTTTACCTGTGCCCCGCAGTTGGATAATAAGTATCATAATCCTGATTATGATCACCTGTGTTACATTTAAAAACTCGTGATGATAAAACTATAATTTTATAACATTATTTATTTCTTTTATGATGTATACAATAATGTCAGAATCAACACAAAAAATCTTTGATTTTAGCTAATGAAGAAAATGCCGAGCCTTATTCGGTACAAGAATTCAATCAAGTAAGTTACTTTTTACATAATTACTGGTTAATTGACTTGCATATTGCCAGCGACTTCATCAGCATGGATTGGACTTTCATAATAAAACATTCACATTCACTTTTTGTACTTCTTCACCTCGTATTTTTACTCTCTGTAGACTTAAAAAATAATTGATTTCACGATAGACCTTTTTTTACCTACCAGGTTTCTTATTCAGAAATGTATCTGGTATTTTACGAAATTATTTCATGTTCGAATTTTAAAATAATCATATTTTAATTAACCTGTATTACCATTTTCAGCACATATTTTACTCTTTTTGAGGTTGAATTGCAGCTTGAAAATAATATTTCATGTTCTTATTTTTAAAAGACGAACCTCCTTTTTTGTTGATCCCTTATTAGTTATCGGTTACATTTTTAAATACCTTTCCTTATTCCTTGTATCTATGCCGTAAAGAAGACTTCTATGCAAACTTTTAGTTTTATTAGCTTTCTAGATCCAAGCCTTGGAGTTTATGCGAGACAGTAAGTAAAGGGTCTATTCTTCTAATATTTATTTAGTATTTGTATGTAGTATTTATTAATAAATACTATTGATTACTTCTTAGGAGTAACTAGTTTATTGATACAACTTACCTATTTAAAGAAAGTAGGGAACAGAAAATAAATTATATTATTATTATAACTTGTCTAACGAATATAGTGCACTAACTAGCAGCAACTAAGTAATGTGAATCCATGATGAATGGTGTCAGAGCCTGCTGCGCTTGCTGGAGTGCCCGGTGTGCCTGGAGTGGATGGAGCCGCCCATCTCGCAGTGCCGGCGCGGCCACCTGGTGTGCAGCCGCTGCCGCACGCGCCTCGCCTCCTGCCCCGTCTGCCGCACCACGTTCTCCTCCGTGCGCAACAGAGCTATGGAAGGGGTAAGTACTCCTCTTGTAGCTCTTTTTAGATTAAGAGCTTAGAGCAGAAGCCAGAAATCCGCTGACCAATTTGAAATGCCAATTTTAGGGTACCTTATTGTATAATTATTTTTTAACTAGAATCATTCGTGTAGAACCATTAGCGAACAGGGTGTCAACCTTAGATCCGAGAACAACAGTGTATCGAGCGATGCGCTCGGTAGCTCGGGCTGAGAAGCACATCAGTAGCAGTTTATGTGTTCGCAGGTGGCGGAGATGCTGCGCTACCCGTGCCGGCACGGCTGCGGGCGCGAGGTGCGGCTGCGGCGGCGCGCCCCGCACGAGGCCAGCTGCGGCGCGCGCCGCTACCACTGCCCCGCGCCGCCCTGCGCGCGCCACCCGCCGCTGCCGCACCACGAGCTCGCGCATCACTTCCAGGTGAGCACGCGTCTCACGGCTGCTGCTCTATACTGACTGCTGGACGACACCGTCACATAAAACCACTTTCTAACTATCGAGTCTCTTGACGAAGTATACAAAACACAGTTATTGTTTTTATTCAGTTTAAATGTGCAGTCAATTAAGATTGCCCGAGTTAAGTTATCCAGTCCAGTGGGTTGTTAGAGAATCTGCTAAACTAATTTAATATTTCCATGGCAATGACGGTCGTCAACATTGGTTTCAGTGTAAGCATCTCCCAATATTAAAGATCGGCAGGAAGCACAAGTTTTCCATGAAGGTGAACTCTGAGCAGCACGACACCTGGCTCATCATGGCACTAGATGAGTTCTTCCATCTCCGTGTAGATGTGGACATTCGCACTTGGGGTGTTATAGTCTACGTCGCCTACATCGGGCCCAAGCGCAAGGCTAAACATTATACTTATGAGGTATTTTAACGAGTTCTACCAACAGGTATTTAAAATTGATTATTTACAGTGTTCATTTGGTGTTGTCCTTGTATAAATGTATTTTGGTCTGCAGCGCGCAGAGCACACTCACCAAAAATCCCTCCAAACATTAAGGTTTTTACTTCAGACTTTCGATTCCAACTGCGTTTTAATCATATGTTCTATTTAGGTCATCGTGGAAGGACACCACAACTCCCGAAGCCTGAAGTATGCTAGAGCGACTCACAGTGACCTCGAGAGCTCGTCCCTGAACGTGAGTCGTCAGGACTGCTTCCACCTGACCCTCGACCAGGCGCTGAACTTCCTCCGCTTCAAGAACAGGCACTGCGAGCCCGATAAGTTCCTGGACTTCGACGTCGAGATAAGCAAGTGTCAAAGTGGCAACTTTCCGGAATCCAAAGACGATTCCGACTCTTAAAAACTGTGATTCTGTATTTCGTGGAAAATATATTATGTACCTTTACCATGTAGGGCGAATATGTTAGATAATCTCATTGTATTGGAATAACTTTTAGGTATTCTGGGGTGTTTATAAAAAAGGTTTGGTTGGCGTTGCCTGGGGAGCTTAAGTGCAATGCTGAAAGTACTGAGAGATGAGACTGTAGGGCAACTTTTGTAATGGGGCTATTAAATGGTCTATTATTTGAACAGGTTGAATGGTGTATCACGATATCATCAAACCTTAAGGTAAATTTCTTTTTCAGGCAAATTGTAATTATGGGTTTTGAAATTGCGCTCTATAAAAAGATATAATCTCACTTATTGTTATATATAACTTGTTGACTTAACAATCTGGGATAATATGGGTGTAAAGTGTGTTTAACAACACAAGGTGTTTGTGCACCCACATCTCGAGTCCTTGGGAAGAAACAATCACGAAAAAACAAATTATGATTATATATATATATGTAATATAATTTAGAAAAGAAGTTCTGTACCGTTACAGGTTTATAAATGTTGTACGGACGACAGGGAACATAGGCCAACCGATCTCTCGATTGGATGTGCTGTAACTTAAAAGTAGTGATTTTAATCTTCATGTCATTACTAATATTATTATATTTTAGTTATAGATAACTCACTGTCGGCATAATTATGCAGCTTATAAATATTATGCTAAATCGGTTGCCAGATGCTCAGCTTTAGCCGGCTTTATTTTGCCTTTTATAGCTACAATAAGTGTCTATCAGGTTATCTGTATGACCTACAGTTATGTTGTATGTAGTTATTAGGTCTACACATCATGTGTTTTACTAGCTACTACTACCGCTCGCGACTTAGATGGGGAGATTCAAGCCTAGGACATCCTCAGTTTACCTTCATACTTTCTCACTTCATAGATATTATAATAAACTAAACAACTGTCTAATCATGCAAAGTTCCCCACATGTGGATGACATATCAATACATCCTTTATTAGTATTAGTACCACCCCTTAGCATACCCTAGGACTATCTCATCCAAATTATATTTCTCTAGGCCCACTGTGTTGTCTCTCAGTCGAGTCACGTTTTATAGGTATAATATGAATCACAACCACGCATGTTTGAGTATAATAAATAGATTTCTTAAGATGCCCGGCTAAAGTATCAGTCCGCCTTTTCTATTCGATTTATAATTTGGCAACCATAGTTATGTAAGAGTAGAATAGCACTAACTACTGCAACTAGGTTCTACGATAGTAAATATTGCTAAATCATTGTTATAAAGCATTTCTATAGTATATTTTGAACTGTAAATATCATACACTTACGAGTGGCTTGCACAATGATTCTAAGTTAGTGCCGGACATATTCAAAACATCATTGTGTGTATCAACTCCATTACGAGGACAGCTGTTATGCTATGGTGTTTCTAATTCAAGTTACTGTGCAAGCCTCTTCATTATTATATGATTACATTTAAATTATTTATAAAGTATTGAAATAAGGTTGAATATTATCTAGTGTTCTTCATGTGTATTAAAATAAAAACAAAAATATATTTCGTAGTTTTATTTTAGATCTCTATAACGACATCATTGCAGGTATATACATTATTGATATCACGTTTCCATTCGTTATTTACAATTCTATGATTACAGTATTCTATAATACTTTCTAATGTCAAGATTTCAACGTCAATAGTAGATTCCGTTAATATCTAAGGGAAGAAAATACACCTAAGTTATTTTGAGCGTAACTATATTACACGTCTACTAGGTAAGTCCTAATAGAATGGGCGAGGTCGTGAGAGCGTTACATAATTAGTGAGAGCTATGTACAAGTGCGCATGCGCCGCGCGGACCTCACGCCACCAGCTGCTTGGACGCCAGCGTCTGCCGCGCGTACTCCGTGTCCACCAGCCCGCGGCACACCAGCGAGAACTCCTGCACCGTCTCCAGGAGCCGGCGCTTGCTGCTCTTCTCTCTAACAAATAAGATAATAATCAGAACCAACTGAAATATACTTAATAATTTGTTATACTTTATCTGTGCTACAATTGAAGATTATCTAATAGAAAAAATCTTAGATAATTGCCCGATCCAATTGAACACAGCCACAATCGAACTTAAGACTATGTTTGTACTTGGATATAGTCGCATCCTCTGGTCCTAGGCTATTGTGGTTTATAATAAGTGTAGGTAATAATCGTTTTAATGTACTATAATGACAGGTACTTTCTTAGTATGGACTGGAATTAAAAAAATGAAGCGTTAGGGTTATTAAGACGTGGCAGGAAGTATAAGCTTGTACTTGATGACGGCGGCGATGAACTTGTGCTTGTGCGGGTCGGTGGCGTGCGGCGTGGGGAAGCCGGGCGCGGCCAGCGCGGCGCGCAGCCAGGCGGCCAGCTCGGCGTCGCGCCACGCCGCGCGGTTCAGCGCCAGCAGCAGCTCCGCCAGCGGCTCGATCTGGTTGCGGGGCGTCGCGCCGCCTACACATACAAGGAAAGAAATCTTTATTATTTGTCAGAATATACTACAATTTAGGTGTATATCATTTGTATAGTTTCATATTATTATATATATATTACGTAGTATGTAATATAGCCTCTTTGATGGAGGAAGGTAACTGCCCTCAGGCTGCTAACTAGTGTATTTTTATTGTATAGGTACTATCTTATGCCCGAGATTTTCTCCCTTTGGATTTCGATTAAAATACCTGTACCAAACGGAGATTCCTCCCTTTGATAAATAGAGTACTTATGTTAGAACACACAGTCGAGTCATTACAGCTATGATACAAATATTTTTGTTATGTGCAAGTTCTGAAAACACAAGGCGAGTTTACTAGAAAAATACGGTGTACCGACCGGTGTAACGATTTTATATTTTTATTTTATATGCCATAATTTAAAATAAAAGTATTACCGATGCATGCGAGCGCGGCGACGGTGAGGGCAGGCGCGCGAGCCTGCAGCGCGAGCGGTCGCTGCGCCGCCAGCGCGCTCAGCCAGCCGCAAGCTGCGCGCGCGCCGCCCACCTCCCACATGCGCACGCAGCCGCACGCTGCACACAACACAATCACATATTTAGAGCCGAAAACACTAATAAAATATTTATTGAAAGGAATTTACCGAGTAAGAAGACAAACCAACAACATTCATGAGCTATTTATACTATCAACACATACCTAGATCGACGAGGTCAGGCAGCATGTCGTCGAGCCAGTCGATGTAGTGCGGCTTCTTCTTGGTGAGCGCCTGCAGCAGCGTGAACAGCCCCTCGGTGAGGTCGGGGCGCGCCGCGGGCTCGGCCCCCAGCGCGCGCACGCTGGCCCCCACGCAGGCCGCCAGCAGCGCGCGGGCCCCCGCCCACTCCCCGCCCAGGGCCAGCACCACCTGCCGGGGGACACTACTGTACCACTCACTACGTTTACATTGCTACTCAAAGTTAATTGTGCAAATGCGAACAATTTGATGCTCGTAGATATTACTATCATTTGTTTTAAACAAACACATTCACGTCTTTCACAACAAAAAATATAAACGCGAGGCAAAACATTCAATAATGTGTTTTGCATCAATTGCAAAATCAATGACGAATGGTAGAGTTGAGGAGAGTTATATTAAGAAAGCGATGTAGGTAATTAATATAATATCAGCTATCGAATAAGAAAACGCACGAGAAATTTTAAAATACAGCATACTTTACTGTTATATAGTTAATTTTATAAGCACAGAGTGAGTCAAGAATGCCGAGTAAGAATAACAGTCATCAGTTACCAGTTTGACGACGTCCAACCCCGACGCGCACGGGTACGTGTTGAAGCCGGCCACGATCAACTGGCCGATGTCTGACACCAGCGGCATGCAGTCGTCAATCAGAGACGACACCGTCTGTTTCACTATGTGGAACATCGGCTGTCGAGACAAATCAATGTAAGGAGACTTTTATTAAGAATGCTATACAATAATTTTTCAGATATTAAATCAAACCATGTAACTGTCATTTTTAATGGTTAAATTGACATGGAATTTTGCGAGTTCTTTCTAGGACATGAGAATGTGCAAAAAGATCAAACGGATTTTTTTGTTGCTTATTTGATTTATAAACTTTATGACTAAGGTGTCGATTATTAGCATAAGCATTAGAAATAAAGTAAATGGTGGTAAGTAACCTCGACGAGCGCGGGGTCTGCGGCGTAGGGCGGCAGCGCGGGCGCGAGCGTGCGGAACAGCGCGGCGGCCAGCGGCGCGCGCGGGGCCAGCGCGCCCAGCAGCGCGGCCGAGCACGCCGCCGCCCCCACCGCGCCCGCCGCGCCCCCCGCGCCCGGCCCGCGACGCTCGCTCGACGCCTGCACATATTTTATTTGATTTACAATTATTTTGTTTATTATTAATTTATTTATTAAAATTATAATATAAGTTTAAAGTTTTTACGGCCAAAACACTTTGTATGATGAATGAGTATTTATCATTATCTGCATAACCTTATCCGATATGTTACGATCGACATCTAGATATTCATATTTTAACTTAACAGTTTTAGATGATGGAGCACTGATAGCCGAGTGGTATGAGCGTTAGACTGCTAAGTCAAAGGTCGCAAATTCAAGCCCTGGCACGCGACAAACCGGCACACCTGAGAGCTCTTTCATCGGTGTGTAAAGCCATGTCAGAGGCCTACATGCAGTTAAACTATGACACGAGGTTCATCAACCATTCTATAAGATAAAGAAGACAGTTTTAGATAAAAGATCTCATTTCTTCAGTCACGTCCAATAAGACCGCTCTCGGTGTCGTTGGCGTTAAAATATATCGAAAAGGTAAATTTGTATATAAATGGAATTGAAATTTTATGTAGGTATGATCGACACAGTGACGTCACAGATCAGTGACAAATGACAACAAGAAAAGTATCCATCGCACACACCAATCTCACATCTTTTTTTGAGAATGTACCTGTGCGATGAGCTCGTCCCGCAGCGTGTCGGCCAGCGACTGCAGCAGCGGCGCCGCGGCGTCCAGCTCAGCAGCCGCCAGCGCCGCGCCCGCCGCCGCCACCAGCTGCCGCCGCACCCACGCGTCCGAGCGGCCCGCACTGCTCTGTGGGCACACTTACACCCTCAATGTGCGTTGTTTGCAATATTAAGTAGGTACGCCCATTAAAGAAGAAAACTTGTACCCGATTCTTCCATGACAGGTGTGATTGGAAAGGAAGAAGGGTTGCTGAAATTCGATGAATTGTGATTTCGGTTTTATTTTGAAGAAACCTAAGGAAATACAAAGTGGGACAAAGATATGAAATACCTATGAAACGCAGGTAATTTAAGATAAAAACGACGTAAAATATATTTACGCTTAGGAAAGTAAATTCGATTGTCTCTTTAGGTACATAACCTTACAATTCGTCTAGTACAATTTGAGTGTATGTTACCTGAGCAGCTTGCACGATGTCGGGGGCGAGTGCAGCAGCAGGCGCGCTGCAGTCCGCGGCCAGCTTGCGCAGGGCCAGCGCGGCCGCGGGCGGGCAGCGCGGGAGGGCCGCGCCGGCTGCGCGCACGCAATCCCGGCCTAGCTCACGGCCCTCACTCACTGAGTTTACCCACGACGCGTAGCCTCCTGGATTGTAAATGAATAACGGATCATTTATTTACTGAATGCTTGCGATATATCATGTAGTAACATAATAATAGACATGTATATTTGAATATATTAAATACATGACGAAAATAATATACTTTTAAATCGACTGTATTTTAACATTTTTAAACAACCAGACTGTCGGTGTTAAAGACTCTATTTTAATGTTCTATAGTAATCAGAGTGCATACCGAGACAGTCAAGCGCGGTGTTGAGCATGCGCTTGTTGGTGGAGGTGTGCGCCACGGAGAGCGCGTGCTGCAGCAGCGCCAGCAGCGCGGGCGGCTCGCGCTGCGCAGGCGCGGCGTCGGCCAGCGCGGCGAACACGTGCAGCGCCGCCTCCCGCCCGCACTCGCCCGGCGCCGCCACCAGCGCCGCCTCCACCGTGGCCCAGCACCACTCGCCCAGGATGCCGTAGCAGTACATCTACAACATCATTATGTTAGTAGAAGAAAATACACATTTTCATTCGTTAAAATACGAAATTTTAACGAATTAAAATTACTTTTTTTTTTTTTTAGTTAGCCTGATTAGTGTCCCACTGCTGGGCAAAGGCCTCTCCATTATTTCTCCACAAAACCCTGTCCGATGCCATTTCAGGCCACGTCTTTCTCGCAAAAATGTCCAGATCATCTCGCCATCGCCTTCTCGGTCGACCTGGTCTTCGGCGTCCGGCGGTGGGGATCCATTTAATTACTTGCCTAATTTAAATTGTTTTTATTTTTATTTCAGATAAACCAGTTACAGGCGCTTATGAAACGTTAGAATAGAATAGAATATTTATTTTTCAATAATATTTATTTTCGTAAGGATGCTAGTTGAGTTTGTTTAGTTGTTATGATAGTGTCATGTGAGCAATACACGATTAAAAGTGTGGATATTTCGACAAATATCGCACTACACTAATGTTAATAAACAGACCACAGTATCGGCGATGTCCTGCCGGTAGCAGCGCAGCAGCTCCATGTCGTCCCGGGACAGCGCCAGCTCGGCGGGCGCCTCGGACTTCGTGACCAGCGCCGTGAGCAGCCGCGAGAACACCTGCCGCCACACCGGGTGGATGTCGTGGGTGCGGTCCATCACGTTCAGGACCTCGTCCTAGCGAAATTCACTTGGGTTCATTATATGCAAACTTCTTGTTATAATAAGCTTTAAGGACTGGGGAAAACTAAAGAGTTTTGTTAGGGTAATTGTTCTACATATATTTTTTTTTGGTTCATAGGATATAGGGTATATAATACGGATATTCTAGTAGGTTAGAGCCTAAATATTTACTTGTAACTTCGAGTATGACAAAATTCATCATTTAGGATGTTTTATGCAATACAATATCTTGGACACAGCATTCAAGATCGATAAGCTGAAGTCTTACAAATTAATGTAGTGGCTAAGGCAATGATAAATGCTTGAAAGCGCATTTCTATCGAATTTCATTAATGTCACAATTTAGCATTATCCTTACATATCGAAACAACATAGTATGAAGTCACCTGCAGCGTGTACCAGAAGCCGAAGGCGAGGTTGGAGCGCGTCTCGTGCAGCGGGTAGTGTCCGGGCGCGGCCTGCGCGGCCAGCAGCAGCTCCAGCAGCTGGCGCGCGCCGCCCGCCGCCGGCGAGCCGTCCGCGCCCTCGGCCGCCTGCACCAGCGTGTGCGCGTGGCACTCGCCCAGCGCCACGCAGCACGTGATCAGCGCCGACAGCAGCTCCTGGCGACACGTGCTAGCTTGTAATCATGCATATCGGCCACTCTACATAAGTAGCTTGTAGTTTTACATAATAATTGAGGTCCAAGTTTATCAATGAATAGGTACTTAGTAAATTATTTGATTGTATTATTTCAACTATGGCCTTCCTGGAGGGTATTTCAAGGTCTTCCGATTTTGGTTCCTATCAACTGTGCTGCTAGCTACTATTGTAGATATAGATTTGTAAATTTGTGTTACTTTTAAGAATTCTAAACTGGATAAATGAAGCTGATCTGAACGGAATTTGAAATATGAGTAGCTTTTATTTTTATATGTATAGTGTATTTATAGTTTTATGTCAGGCCCTAAGTGAAAATTATTTCGCTGATTTGGGGACCTTTTCTTGTCTCGTACTCTGTAACTTTATTTTTTTTGCTGATTATTTTATTATATTGTATTTCGAGACAAAAATAAATAATTTTCTTTCTGTATTTTCATAATCTTTTGCTATTAAACATAATTGCTACGAAAATGTTCAATAACTTTATACGATATATAAAATATGTACTGCAGTATTTTAAGTCGTCATAGTCCACAGGTAAAATAGTAGCCTCCATACCTCATTGATGGAGTTGGGCACGTTGTCCCGGGCCATGAGCGGCGCGGCGAGCGCGGCCAGGTCGGCCAGCAGCTGCAGCGCGGCGCCCGGGTGGCGCGCCGCCGCCGCCGTGCCGCCCGCAGCGCGCAGCGCCGACAGGCACGCCTCGCACGCGTCCAGCGGGCTGTCGCTCACCGCGGGGTTCCAGCTGCGGCCGGGGAACGTATGCTACGGCTGGGTACACTACTATCGTACTAAATATACTTCCCATATCAGTTATGTCAAAATATGACATTAAGATTAAATCAAAACTAAACTTGAAACTATTTAAAACGAGAATTGTCTATTCCATAAGAGGTCTGTGTCTTCGCAGTCGACTATTCAATTCACTCGTGCCAAACTACACTTCTTCGCTCACAGCATTGGTTATATATTGTATTTAATTATAACTTTAATGATGTAGCGCATCCTCACGTGTACAAGAGCTGTACGACGGCCAGCAGCGCGCGGCACAGCGGCATGCGGTCGGGCAGCGAGCCGGCGGCATGCTCGGCCGCGTCCTCCCCGCCCAGCGTGAGCCAGCTGCAGGCGCACGTGGCCGCCGTCACCCAGGACTGCACCACCTGCTCCGATGGTGGCTCCTTGGTGTATTCCGTACTATGAACAATAACATTACACTGCAAATGTATTTGGCTATATTTTTTGCTCTCTCTTATAACTAACTTTATAGAAGACCTAATATAAAGGCATGGGTAGGAACTTTCTGCCGTTAATTACTCTGTACAATGCATATGAAATAATATGTGGAACAGAAATACTACAAGAGAAATATAAGACTTTGTAACAGCCTCTCCTAGTTTGTGGAGTAAATAAAGTCCTAAATTTGGAAGGAAGCCACTTACTTGTACACTGTTTGCAAGCATCGAAGCATGTCATCCAATACTGCTGGGCATGCTTGTTGGAGAGCTATGCGGTTCTTAATTCGTAGAGCTGATCCCATTGTCATGCTGTTGTACTGGATAAACAATAATTATTTTAATACAGAAGAACAAACATGATAGTATTATTTCTATATTTGCAGCAACACATTATTATCCTAATCTATTTATATGCTAATGAATACAAAAAAAAGATGTATTTCCAGTTAACAAACAATATTCATGTTAGCATATAAAATAGTGATATCTGCAAGTTTTATGTACCTTCGGAAATATGTACTTACTTCTTCAGGGATCACAGTAAGTACTTCCAACAATAGTGTTGTGTTTTCTACAGAAGACAATGGTCTTAATATAGTTGCCAAGTCCACTGTGCCTTGTTGTAGGATGAATGCTGCAAGCTAAAATATTAGATAATAATTATATATTACTATAAAAAAACATCTGCATAATCAGAAAAATATATTGAAAAGAATTTATTTACATTCTGGGTGAACTCAAATCTGGTATTTTATTACAAAAATCCAGAAAATTCTTATTTTATTCCAGATGTTACTTGCTAAGTATGAGATTAATTTTTGTAATTATAATTGCATAACATTATATATATTTTTTTAATATAATGAATGTGATAATCTCTATGTCTAGTAGTCAATACTTACACTGATACATAATCTGTTAGTAACAATCTTAGGGCCTTTAGAATAAGTAAACACAGCCTGAAGTATCTTGTCTTTTAGTTCATCATAGTTCTCTGGTGGCACCTCATTCCAGCAGCGGAGTATCTTTGTGTGCAGTGTTGTTGCAGCATAAAACTGAACTTCTGTGCCCTGAAACAAATTTTATTTGATTATAATATGTTTAGTGGTAGACTGCAATAGGCTAAGGTAATATGATGATGATAGGATATTAAACATACATTATTATTATCAGCTAGAAGATGTCTAACAATGAACAAATCGGCATTCCCCTCAGAATGCCACAGTGAACGACAACTAGCCATGTGAAAATGTACAGTTATTATTTTTTCTTCAGTGGAGTGACTCATGTGAGTGAATAATTATGAGATGGCTGTCCAATACGATTATTTTGTAAGTATATACATATTACATTGTTTATATAACAGTATGTTAGTCAAAATAATAGTCAAGAGTATGTAAGTATGCATAATACAAATATGTTTTATTTTTATTAGTTGCACCTAATAAAGCAAATTACATATGCTCTGAAAGTTTAGATACCCTTTCGCTTGTTATATTTGCAGACACATAAGTAAAACAATGGCCAGGACAAGCTTTAGAAAGTTACAAAAGGTCCAGAACAACATAATAAATACTATAATTATAATGGACAAGATGTGTAAATAAAGTTATAAAGAGAAAGCATTTTATTAAAATGTTACGAAAAATACCATGTTCCAAAAGAGTTTATTGTTTATTATAATGACCCGAGGCGATTTGTTGCAGGTAGACAGAACTAAATGCTACTGCCACAAGAGAACATTTAACATAATTATTTTGTTAGCAACAAAATTATGTGTAATACCTTGCTTGGTTGAAGTAATTCCCAAACAAAATTCCAAGCTTCGGGAACCCGTTGCGCTGCAGTCAGCCACGCGTGGGCTTTCGCCCTTTCATTTTGTTCTCCGTTATAGAACACAGACACCGCATATGCTAAATTCTGTTCCGTATACTCCATTTGAGCTTCTTGTAGTTTACACACCAAGTAAAACTTTATTTAAACCTACTTCTTACCACATGATTTCATATGTAACATCAATTTATTTACAGAATCAGTACTGAATATACATTCTAGTCAATTATGTTTATAAACACTAAAAATTGATAGAATACCTATTCCTGTGCAAGAATAATATTTTCTAACATTTAATGGCTGACAAGTGACAGCAGTCAAAGATAGCTAACAGTCACAGCTGTAGAAATTTTACGTTTCAATTCATGCATTTTTTCCTGCGACGACGTTGTTTTTTAAGACGCTATTTTCCTGTCTTTTAACAATTATTCGCAAATAAAATCACTTCACATAGGATTAATATCAGTGCTAATCCTTGATATTATTTTTACAATGGGATATAACAAGGTAATTTACTCCATGCACCACTTATTTCTTAGTGATATTTGCTCAAATGCCAATTATCTAAGCTATATAAATCGTAAAATCAATTAAAGCTTAAAAAAGATATATAGGCAAAGACAACTGTCTGTTGCTTAGGGTCGGCTAGTTTGTTTTTGTGGTGGTGCTGAACACAGCGCGAGCGATTCATATTTTAACTAAAGTTACAAGTAGTTTTACAAAATGAAGATCGAGGAAGTAAAAAGTACAGCAAAAACCCAAAGAATATCTGCACATAGCCACATAAAAGGCTTGGGCTTGGATGAAAATGGAGTTCCCATTCAAATGGCAGCCGGTCTCGTGGGCCAGGAATCTGCAAGAGAGGTCGGTTTTACAGTAATACCTAGAATATTCTTGTTTTGTTTTTAGCATATACATTTTGGTTCAAATTATGGTACGTATTGGGGTCTTACTCTCATATCGATCTAACTTTGAGGTTATGTTTTCTGGTTACCATGGAGTGTTACTTCAATAGAAATAATTATATCAATATGAAATGGATCTATAAGCGATTTTCGTAAAAGCTTGAATTTTGCTATGGAAACATGCACCATGGTTTGACCCTCTCACAAACGTTTTCACATTTCAAAACATGAAGGATAGTTGAACAAGGAATCTGGCTTTACGCCTAGTATATCTGCATGAATATTATTGCTTCTGTATTCCCCAAAAATGAAGCCAGATGTAATATGCTGTTGCATATGTAGGTATATTTCATTATATGGTCTCTTGTAATAGAGGACGAGCATTTTGCCAATGTTTGCTTAGTCATAAAATAACTTAAACTTAAATGTTATACTGCAAGTCACATTGGTGTTTGTATTTGTTGTAATCCACTAGTATGTATAAATGGATTTGGTCCACATCCACAACATTTTCAAGAGGCAGAGGTAATAGCAGTAATTGAATAAATGATATATGTATCATTGTGAATCTAAACATTTTCAGGCTGCAGGATTGGTGGTTGACATGATAAGAAGCAAAAAAATGGCTGGACGAGCTTTACTATTGGCTGGTCCACCGGGCACTGGGAAAACAGCTATTGCCTTAGCAATAGCACAGGAACTAGGCACCAAAGTAAGTGTTTATAAATAAGATGATAATTAGTAACAAATCACTTACTGTTTAATATAGTAGACCCTCTGATTCTTATATTTGAACGCGTTGTTTTAACACAAGATATTATTTATTTTTATTAGGTGCCTTTTTGCCCAATGGTTGGCAGCGAAGTATACAGCACTGAAATAAAAAAAACTGAAGTATTGATGGAGAATTTCCGACGTGCCATAGGTCTTCGTATTCGTGAGACCAAGGAAGTATACGAAGGAGAAGTCACTGAGCTTACACCTGTTGAAACTGAAAACCCTGCTGGAGGTTTGTTTATAATTGAAACCTTGTTTAACATACCTAGATACTTTTTTAGTTTCATTCTGTAATGTTACTCTAATTAAATTTCCTCAACAGGATATGGCAAAACAGTGTCCCATGTGATCATTGGGCTGAAGACAGCTAAGGGCACAAAACAACTTAAGCTAGACCCTACCATTTATGAGTCTCTTCAGAAGGAGAAGGTGGAAGTTGGTGATGTTATTTACATTGAAGCCAATTCTGGTGCAGTAAAGAGGCAGGGGAGAAGTGATACTTTTGCAACGGAATTTGATCTTGAGGTAAATACTATAATTATGGTAGTTATATTTTAGAGTAGAAAATTCTACAGATAATCAAAATTATCAGGTGGGACAATTAATTATTATTACACTAAAAAGTCAAATACAAGTAGAACATGCTGTTACCCATATTTTTTACTTTGTATGTACACTGTTGGGTTTATTGTCAAATTTATTCTAACCTCTATAAGGGTCAATATTACAAAGCGTTTTTATTTACCAGGCTGAGGAATATGTGCCTCTACCCAAAGGTGATGTTCACAAAAAGAAGGAAGTGGTTCAGGATGTGACACTGCATGACCTTGACTGTGCCAATGCCAAGCCCCAGGGGGGACATGACATCATGTCCATGATGGGACAGCTCATGAAACCAAAGAAGACTGAGATAACTGGTAAGCATATTACCTGACTGAAGAAATTTATTGTTAATATATAAATTCAGATGTAAACATGACATACATATAATATTTCTTTGCAGATAAACTGAGGAAAGAAATAAATAAAGTAGTAAACAAATATATAGACCAAGGTATAGCAGAATTGGTGCCGGGAGTGCTTTTTATTGATGAGGTAATTTGCATTAATTTTACATACTCCTAATGGTTCTATATACAAATAAATATGCTCATCTTCTAATAAACATAACCTAACTTCACGCCTGTATTCCCCGAAGGGGTGGGCAGAGGTGCACATATAATACACCCACATTTCGCCAGTTATGTTTTAGGTCCCAATGTAATAGGGGCGAGCCTATTGCCATCAACCAGGCACAAATCCAGACTCCGTGCGGCAACTGAGAATTAGCTAATTTAATAAACCCAGTAACACTTTGCCCAACCCAGGATTCGAACCCAGGATCTCCTGCTCAGCAGTCGCACTTAGCAACCACTAGACTAGTTCTAATAGACTATAATTACATACATTTGTAACATCGTTTTCTTAATATGTAACATTTAATGATATCATTATTTTGTCGTATTTTTAAATTGTATGTCTTTGTAGGTTCACATGCTGGATATCGAAACATTCACATATCTGCATCGTGCTTTAGAATCTGCAATTGCTCCAATAGTTATATTTGCTACCAACAGAGGCAAATGTCAAATAAGGTAATTTTCTTTCCATTTTATCTGACCTATGACTAGAGAGAGATATTTAGATACTTCATTTGGTACTTGCTAGTATTTAAATTCACAGTGCAAAAGTACTTATATTCGTTGTAATTCCTTTTGTTATCTCAAAGATAGTATTAGAATAGTATTGATGTTTGCATTTCATCTTTCAGAGGTACTGAAGACATCATTTCTCCGCACGGCATCCCATTGGATCTTCTAGACAGGCTGCTGATTATCCGCACCTTGCCATACAACAAAGCAGAGCTTTTACAGGTATGGTACAAATTATTATGATCATTGAATGCTGTAATTACTGCCTACCCCTCTGGGAAATAGGCGTGACTTTATGTATATATGTATATTATATTTCTGATTTATGCATCAAACAATTTCTTGTGGCATTCTTAATTCTTTTTCGGAACCTTAGTTAAAACGGCTTTGAATTTTATCACCATTTGTAGGTATGTATGTTATTTATTAAATGTATTATTTATTCAATGATTTCAGATTTTGAAGTTACGAGCCGCAACAGAGGGAATATCTATTGAAGAGGAGGCCCTTGCAGCTCTTTCAGAAGTTGGCGCAAACAGTACTCTCAGGTAATTATAAAAAGTTTCAATATCACGCAGCACATATTATAAAGCAATGCTGTATCATAACCTAATACTAGGAGCTTATGTATTTGTTCTAGAATATTTTGAGGTCTTAATATTTTATATTCATGTGTTGCCCAGGTACGCTGCGCAGCTGCTGTCCCCGGCGTGGCTGACGGCGCGCGCAGGCGGCGCAGCTCGCATCGCGCCTGCGCACGTGACGGCCGTACACACTCTGTTCCTCGACGCCAAGTCCTCCGCGCGCATCCTAACGCAGTTCTCCGACAAGTACATGAAGTAAACTCGAGCTTACATCTCGCTCTAACCTTATACACCTACAAGTTACATTATGCACCTATAAATGAACTACATGGAAGAAACGGCAAAAGTCGTTCGAGGACGAAATAAGACAAAGATATTGGTAAATAATTTAGCAGCTATTTTAATATGCTGTCGTAGAATAATTATAGTATTTCAGTAAGGAATTTATTCACATTACTTATAATTAGAGATATCGGTACTTGTAACGCGTTTCATGCAGTTTGCTTATGGGTCTTCACGCATCGTTGATGCGAGGTATCGACAGTATTTCACTTTTACTTCATAAAAATAAGACATTCTGAATCCTCATGTTTCCATTAATTTTAGTTGACACTATTCATGTGATATTTTTTTTATTTTTTAACATTAGGATATTTTGAATCAAATACAACAACTTTTTTTTCTGACGGTTTGTTAAACTAGAAGGATGCGTAATTTTGTTCTGTATTCAGGAAGTGCACTTTAAGTTCGTTATAATATTCCACCGAATGTTACATAGTAGAGTTCAAGAAACTGTGGAATTGTATAATAAATAAGTTTTTATTTTATAAAATGTCTCTTATTCTATGTTAGACCTACATTTATGTACAAAACAATAAATCATTCAGGCTCTCTCAAATATTTAACAACAGGGCAAAACAACAAGGTTTTCTTACTGAGGATGTTTAAATAATTCGTTTCGCTTTTTAAAATATAAAAACAAAAAAGTATGTACAAAAATACTTATCTCTCGTATGTCTTGCTATTTACAAACTATAAAGTAGGTACCATATATTATACAGTCTCAAAAAAGAATTATCTACGTTGGTTTAGAGTCAGATTGTCTATCTTCGCCCGGCGGGACGTAACCCATTGGAATGTAGCGGGCGTCTGCTTTAGCCTGCGCCGTGGTACTGGGAGGCTGCGTGGACGTGGGCGGGGCGAACGTGGGCAGGTCCACCCGCACGTCAGTAGGCGCCCCGGTGTGACGGTACAGGGCCTCAAACTGTAACTCTTCGGGGTACGAATGTGACCGAATTTTTCTCTCATCCCTGCCGTTACTAGGGTACACTATGACTATTTTTTCACCTTCACTTCTTAAAGCTACGGGTGGTAGTGCTGTGCTGGAGCCAGCAGTGGGACCAGCCACTATCTTAAGCATCTCAGTGGGTGACGCCCGAATTTTCTCCGTCGTTGTTGTCGTAGTGGGTGGTGTAGTCGTTGTCGTCGTAGTAATGGTTGTCACAGGTATTTCTGGGTCTTCAGGTGATTCTATCTCACGTTTCGTCCCAGGTGGACCCACTGTCCTGAGCGTCTCAATCTTCATCTCTAGTGTAGGAGTAGGTACTGGTACAGAACTGGTGATATTCTGCTCCTCGGTAGGAATGAATCTAGCGGTAGGTTTTGGTACTTCTCGTGTACCGAATATTGGCAAGCGCGGTGCATAGGCTGATACTAGAGGTAGAAGAGTATCTCTAGCATATCGCTCTGCCCTCGTGATGAAAGATGCCAGTCTAGATGGCAGGAATTGAACAACGAAACCCGGTTCTTCTTTTTCTGCTCTTTCTCCCCATGTGACGGTTTCGTAAGTGGGGGTGGTGGAGATGTCATAGTTTTTGGCTTTTCGGTTAGGTGGTAGTGTGGTAGTTCTTGGCGGGCGTGTGGCTCTAAGTAAGGGTTCAGATATCTCCTGGTCGTCGGGGGTGTCGGCCCGCTGGCGAGGCGTCTTCCTCAGCCGCGGCCGCAGCACCGGCTCGGCTATCTCTATGGCCCCGCTGGGAGCAGTCTTGGTGTTTGTCATGCCGAAGGCCCGACCGGTGTTTTCCCCGCCGGTCCACTCGTACGTGTCGACCAGAGCGAACGGTCTTTGAGGGCTGTCCTCGGGAAGCTCGTTGTCTACAGGATCGATTAGGCTGCCTTCTTCTTTGGTGTTATTATTGATGAATCCGTTATTGCTGCTAGTTGCATTCAGTAGTTCATCGTCCTGTACAAAATGATATTGTTAGAATATCTGTTAAAGTTTATAAATAAATAATAATCATTTTATAAAAAATAAGTAAGTACCTGTTGTATTTCGCAGTCGCCAGGATAAAGAGGCATTTCGATTGATTCTTCAGACATCAGCTGAATTCCTTTCTTACAGAATGAAGACCTGTAAAATAAAATTACTTTATATGTTATTGTTAAAAAAATACTAAAGTCACATTTTCCATGCCTCAATGGTGTATCGTAGCATAATCTTGACCGTCAGGACAGGATTAGCATGAAGACCTAATGAGGCAGGCAGAAGGAAGAATCTCGCGCGATTGCAGCCCCTAATTGTGCCCTATAAACACCACATAAAATGCGATTTAATAATAATGTAAGTGTACATAATAAAATGCGTGTGTAGTAAATAGCCCGTACATCAGATCATATCCGTTCTATAACTTGTTTTCATTAATTGAAAACAAAACGTTTATTATAGGACAAGAACAATAGCTTACGTCTTAGCAAAGCTGTCGGTGATGAGCAGCTTGTGTATGTGAATGTGCTTGGAGCTCGCGCTGAGCCAGCCGGAGTAGGCGGCGTAGTGCACGCTGGCCCGCAGCGGCACGCCCAGCGCCGGGTGCGGGACCAGCACGCGAGTGAAGCGGGTGCTGCCGTTTGTTATGTCCTCACGCCTGTGGACAAAACATCATTTAAATATTAACCCTTCGACTGTCCAGTGCATTGTGTCAATTGTTTAACTATTCATTCTACCTTGCGGACACGCAACGTGTTAATACGTGAAACAGAAACATTGGATCTCTTTTTAAGAATATTGCGCGTTCGGATAGTGTTAGATTTATCATAAGTTAATATGGAGAAGAATTGCAGAAAGCTAAGAAATCATAATTACGGTCAAATTTTTACCTCAATTACGTCAGAGCGACCGGGCTACCGATCTATAATTTTCATTTATAAAACCTTTGTCTTAGTTAAATTGGTCAATAGCAATGTAGTGGTATGCGTGATGAATATACATAAATAGTATTGATAGCTAAGTCTAGGACTTCAGACGACTGATGTTCCACCGTTTACGCATATATCTTTATTTATTTATTTTTATTAACAATACACCTTCATATCAAATGTTTTTCTATACCCACTTGGTCATTGGGAAGGACTCGTTGAGTCCAGAGTCTCCATGCAGCGTCAGCGTCAGCCGGCCGAAGTTGGGCTTCTCTCCGGTCGCGCTACCGGCCCACACCGACACGTGGTACTGATGCGCTATCAATGTAACAATCAACGTTTAAGACGTTTCTCATATTCCAAAGGATAGGATTGAAATGGAATGAGGTAGATTCTACCTTAAAGTTTGATCAGCCTTCACCAATGTTTAAATCATTGGACTCTAATTAGGTAAATTCCCGGAAAATTTGTGAGTTTGTAAGATTTACCATAGAATCAGAACCCTCATTACCTCAGTCAGCCCCCTTACCACCTCCCTTTACAACCTTTATGACGCTACTTCCAGTGTACCACTTCGCTCTTGCTTGCATAACGTAAACTGTGCATTAAGAGTTCATGGTAAGGGGGCAGAAATTATTAATCAAGTATACCTAGGTGTACTTATAGGGCTCATATTACGCCGAGCACACGTCCATTTCTAATCTAGTTCTGTAAATACATTCTAATATAGACAGTAGTGTTATATTGTTATACCACAAAACGGTTCCTCCTCTCTGGTGAGTAAATACAGCTGTCCGCGTCCCAAGGAGCGATCCGCGTAGTAACCCATGTTGCCGCATCTCCGTTGGCCGTCACACGGGAAACATCGTCCCTGAAACAGATAGTCATTTGTTACTAGAACGGGGTTTCATGGGTACGAAAAACTATAATTTAATTATTTGACTCATCATCATCAGCTGGAAGACGCCACTGTAGAACAAAGATCTCCCCCTTAAAGGGGGGAGATTCCCGTAATCCCCACGATTGGCAAGCGGCTTGGGAATCTCCTCTTACGACAGCCACGGAAGGACCACGGTGGTGGTCAATTCTAGGCCGTATACCATTCGGAAATTATTTGACTAATCAAGTTATATCTAAACCTTTTTTAGTTAGAAAAGTTATAAGTATATTACAACTTTATAAATATGTTTCAATATTTCATCATACAGTTACTTTGAATGCTTTAGGTGCTATTCTTATAAGATTAAAATCAAATGAAACACATTGTTGTGCTTTTTGTTGACGTTTGCGGTTAACCACTAGTGTCTACTAAAAACAAATTGGGTTATTGTTCCGCACTCATAAAGTACCTAACAAGGCAATTTTAGACAAGATTATATCACAACCGCAATATACTTAGTTCCTCCATAAAGTGGAATGAGACTTCCTAAGAAAGTACTTACCTATCTATAATTTTATAGGTGCTGTATTCATGACTTTTATATTGTTATGATAAATGGATAGAATATGCTTTACTCTGTTCAACATAATTGCTAGGCAACTTATTTATTATCATCGTTATTAACCAAACGGTACCAAGGCGGTCTTTTCATAAAGAGTGATATCTATCAAACTACCTTTGCCTGTCAAAATTTCCCAAATATTAAAGTACCATTAGACTTACCTCTAAAAAGGTGTCGTAGTCTGCGCAAGGGAAAGCTGGGAAGTGACATTTGGGTGAGACGGAGTCCGTGAAGAACTTGTAGGCTCGTCTGTGGTTGCAGAGAGAGCGGCCTTCAGGCGACGCCGCTGCCCACGGTAGAACGAAGTCAGATACTGCTCCAACAAATCTAGAAGAGAAACATGAGATCATGCCATTATCATTTGTCGGACTATTCATTTCATTATGATGGGATTGTATTCCAGTCTTACCTACCGGATGCAAGTGATAGCATATTTTAAGGCACGCAAAGTGATTTTTTTGGTAAGTAACTCTTTCAATAATATCGTATCATAATCTAAGCAGTTGTTTGGAATTATTTAGGTTACTGACGCAGGTAAAATAAATTTCTTTCCTTTTTCTAAGTCTGGTAGGTATTGCGTTTTAAAACTTCGTCAATAACTTTATATGACTTAAGGATTGTACGTGCGTCTGAGTAATTATTTCTTACTTTCATAACATTGTTTAACTTACAAGTTAGAGCAGCCATGTTGCACCCTCCCTCCGTTGGGGTAGAAGTCGACGTGTCCAAGTGGTTGCGCGGCCCCAAGTCCGCCGAGTATGAGTGTCTCGCCGTTGGAATGGATGACATCCACGAACTTAGCGTCGGCGCGGTCCAACCGGGCGCGAGGGTCCTGGAACTCGAAGAGTGGACCCGCTGGATCTAATCCTGTAAATCCATTGAGCATGGTGAGTACCGAATAAAGCCATAAATATACATATTTAAAGAAGTATCAAGATGTCTATATGTACATATAAATAATACGTAGATAAAAGCTATAGGTAATCACTTAATCATAAAAAAATACAATTTTAAACCATAGATTAAATTAAACCCGTCATTGTCGTTCAAAGACGAGTTTAAGTTAATACAACTATTATCCTCGTGTATGAACAAGAGGGATATAGGTTGTTATAGTACCTGTTATTCGACTAATATTGCGCAACTCAGAACCCGCGAAACCGGCGACATGCGCGCCCAAACTGAAGCCGATGAGGTGAACATCTTCAAACCGCAAATCAATATGCTTGGCGAAACCTGAAAATATTGCAAAATACTGTCTAAACTTTCACTTTTCACGTTCACCACGTTTCTAGTCTGTTAAATGTAGATATTCGGCACTTAATTTAAATTTCAGCGATATGAGACGTCTTCAAGGATAATAGCCGCTATTCTACTAGCATATCGTTATTTCTTATTAGGTCCTTTGACCAACATTACCTTGCAACAGCATTGCCAGCTGCTTGCCAACAAGCCTTGTGTTCGCAGCTGCTCTGAGATAGTTTGGCATCGTAGCACCTCCCTCCCAATCTACGCAGACGACATTGCATTCTTCCTGTAAACGAAATACAAGTAACATTTAATAATATATCTTCACGCAGTCTGACTGCTAGTTTTAATTTTAGTTACTTTATAAGCTTACTTGGAGGGCCTTTATAAGACCTTGCAAAAAGTACGGGTAAGCAGGCAGAGCTCCCACAGCTACTTGTCAAACCAAGCCCAGAAAAAAGGGTTGGAATTGAAAATTTGAGTACTTACAACGGCCATCAACGCGGACCTCATTTCATAGACCCACACGTTGTCACAGTTAGAGCCAAACCCGTGGACGATGACCCTCGTGGGCCTGTTGGGTTCAAAGGCGCGCGCCGCCCAGCCCCATGCCGCAGACATGTTGCTCGCTGACACAGCCAGTAGCGGCTGGTCGCCTCTGGAATTACATGGAGGTTGCGACAAGTTTAAGACCAGGTTACAAATGGTACGGAGCTTATGCAAACCTTTCAAACAGTAAAAATTCAATTGAACTAGTGTTCTATAGCTTTATTCTAATAGTCTATAGGTTATATTACCTATATACATAATTTCTCTTTGTGTTTTAATATTACTAAACTAGACCATCTAATAACGTAAAAGCTCTCGATTTCAATATATTACGGGAATTATGCTAGTTTTTCAATTAGCTTACCTGCTGACAGTAGAGTAGAGGAGGAAGTGTGTGCCGACCTCTTGCGGCGGACTGGGCAGCGTCTCCAAGTACGCGAAAGGACCCGTGTCCTCGAAACATCCGAACTCCCCATAGCACACGCTGCCTTGAGATCTTTTACTCCTGTGAACGAATTATAGGAGAGTTTAGACAACAAATATGTCACTGTTACTTCATTAATAAATAATTAACTTTGGCATCATTTACCATAGAAAATGGTAACGTATTTTTTTACACATTAATATAGGATATTTCTTGCGTTTTAGCCTACCCACCGATTATATTATCTTATTATTTTTACGTAATTTCTCACTTTAAAAACAACGTTTTCATGTTCATAATTTGTGATACCGCCGTTAGGCAGAAATTAGTATAGGTATAACAATAGGTATCCGTACGACATGTATGTTTATGTTAATAGTCAAGGTAATAATATTTACATATGTTTAGGATTATGGCTGTGCGTAAAACCTAGTAAATGCTTGAGAATTATGTTCACTTGACCGACGAAGTTAAAATATGTATATTCTGTAGATTATTTATAATTTAACATGAATATTATCGTTTTGTTCCTGACTAGCTGCGCCCCGCGGTGTTACCCGCTACATTTTTTCGGGATAAAAGTAAAAGGTAGCTGATGTGTTAATCCAGGGTGTCAACTACATTCAGTGGTTTTAGCGTGAAAGGGAAATAAACATCCATACATAATTACAAACTTTCGCGTTTATAATATTAGTAGGGATTTTAATAGCAATGTATGTTTATTTGTAACACTGTCATCACATTCTTTTACCATATGTTGTAGCAACTGATAGTACCGCAACTTAGGTCCCCAAGATACACCGTCTAGTTCTGGGACCGATGACCAATTCAACATGTTGTTAGGCTTGATTACAATTTTGTTTTAATTGAAATAGTCTGCCTTCACCGATGTGAAGGGATGCAGATTTGATAATGGTCTACAGAAACTTTCTAGTGTGCGTTTAAGCCAAAATATTTTATTCTTATTTTATGATTAAATTAAATCAAACTGTCTTTGGAATCCACGCATCTCACTCTGTAATAAATTTGCACGATAGAAACTTCATTACAATGTAGCCAAAGGAGAAAGTTTTACTTTGCCTAGCACCATTACTACTAATTTTCAATGTCATTTATTTCTACTACATTTCAAATATTAGATTCAGTGCAAGTTCTATTAAAACTAATAACGTGACTGCTCTTTATTTTTGTTTCTGTTTTCTATTTCTCATTGTCGCTTATTGTATTGTACGATGCAATTTCGTAAACAACGAAAATGTATAAGAAATTGCGATGATAACAAAAGAAAATTTTACGGATGTATTGTAAGCATTACACGGGTGAACTTACGTAACCTTTAAAATGTTTCACACAGTTAAAACAAAGCTTTTAGATGTGAAAAGGAAGACAAAGAAAGAAGAATCATAATAATGCACTGTGTCGCACGTCACGTGGTGGCTTACATTATTTGGTAATTACTCACTCCTGGCTTCTATTGGTTACGTATCTACACTGAAAGCTTTGCTTATGTAATTTTTTTTAAGCCAGGTGCGAATTGCGCTCGGCAGACTTAACTTATACAATGCTGGTGTAATACAAATTTTATACATATTTATAATCTCTTTTCGGCCCTTTTCTCTCAGGCTAAGCCAAGAAGTGTAAAAGAAGGTTTAAAATCATGGTGGGTGTGAGATTGGATTTTCTGCTATTTTCAGCACAAAGTGGACTTCTTATAGCTCCATTGTCGATAAAAGATCATGTTACAAAAATAATTGGATCTTACCTGGTGCGCGCTCTCTTCTTCTCCCATTCCTTCATGGACTCCTTGACTGCCTCGAGTAGTTCTACATCTCGTTTCTCGTCCTCGGCCTCCTGCGCCTCCGTGGCCGGCCTCCCTGCTCCCCGCCATGACTCTAACTCAGCATCTGTGTAAATATAGTCGGTCACTACAGAACCAAACAGTAACTAACTTACGATTAAGATTGTTTTGTTACAACTTTTTACAGATTAAAGTTTCGACCCTATTGTCTTTCTTTAATTTAGGACTTTAAAAGCTATTGTTCTATTTCTCTAACCAATAAGTCGGCCCACCATGTAGAATGTCAAATAAAGCCTAGATAATGGATTAAATGTTAACTTTCAGATCAACTGTTGCAACTGACTGACAACGGCCGGGATTACAAAATCTGACCGCGGATGTAGTTATGTGTGTTTTATTAACCGTAGCGTGCACTCTGATATTTCTACGTAAAGAAACGAAGTTTTTTCATATTATGAGGCTAATACGATGTAAAAGTTGTTGCAATTTAGCTTCCCTCGAAGAACGTTTACGTAAACGGATATATGTATACAGTTTCAATAGGTTACGACTTATACACTTACCTTGTATCTACACTTACTTACCAATGCCAATAACTAAATATTAGTTAACAATAAGCCTTACGTCCCTAATTGAATGTTTAGTATTTAAATTATGTTTATCAACGTACTTGTCTCTTGTCAAAACTTAAATGTTTTGCAGTGCATTTTAACAAGGAGCGAAAGGCACTGCGCCAGTAGGTAACCTGAATGCAGTTAGTTGTCTCCGGGTGAACGACTGTCACCACTTTTTGCTGTTCAATGTGGCCTTGATCTGTCGACCGTTGTAGGGCAGTATGTAGCTCGAATGCGAGACCTACTATGGACGAAAGTAGGCCACTCCCAGCGGCGAGAATCATGGGAAATCCAACAGTCTACTTAGTTCAATGGTAATGTCATTCCTTGTACAGGTCACAACGCTTATTGTACACAGTAGACCTGCATGTAACGTGAGAGTCTCTACATGCACCGAACTCGGTCAACGTCAAGGATTAATCATCGAACAATTGAACATACTAACGGTGTGTCATTTCAAAACTGACAATAATTGAGTATTTGACAAAAATAATTGCTGTTGTGCACACTGCACAGTGGAGTATAAAATGTTTTCAATTATTCTACTTAATACGGTGTCATGCTCGGGTCGATGCCATTATTTGTACGTAGCAGACCATGAATAAAACGAAAAACGTAATTTTATTGTCAATCTAGAATTACGTAAATTGTGAGCATTTGGTTTATATTTTTACGTTATTATATTACAAAGTCCGTCTTCCATTACAATACAAAGAAGACTTATGAAATACCTAAATTTTGAATCTAATTCGTAAGTTGCCAAAATGTTGCTACAGAATTTCTTAAGATGTTACATTATTTTAAGACAAAACTTTAGTTGTTCGAATGATAACTGCATCAAATTAATTTTCAGTGATACGTAGGTATATGTATGTAAGCTAAAAACAGTTACTAACTGAAAGGGAATTATAATCATTCCATGGAATCGGGCCTGTGCCGTACTTATGTAAGATTTGCGTACCAATAAAGAAAAAACATAATAAAATAATAAAAAAATCTATAAGATTCCACTATAGACTAACAACTACTATTAGAACATAATTTGTTTTACTTACATTTGGCAATAACTAGCGTGAGGACTGTGAGCAGAACTGCGAGCGAGCGGCAGGCGTGCGCCGCCATCCATGCGGCCCGGCATTCACGACCGCCTGCGAACAAAACACGATCGCCTTGTCAATCAACTTTACAACACTGATGGCTGCAATCACCTGCAATACACACTGTTTCATTCTGGATGAAACCGCTTGCAAGTACTCTGAATAAGGCTTTGAAGAATAAATACTGCAGACGTATAAAAAATTGCACCTCTTCTTTACGTTAGTAAATATAGGTACATTAAAATCGACTATTCAAAATAATACTGTCTGATCGTCATACACAAGACAAGAAAACCGCCAAAACGCCCTTCTCCACTTCCTA
Organism: Abrostola triplasia; assembly: GCA_946251915.1. Lineage (NCBI taxonomy): Eukaryota > Metazoa > Arthropoda > Insecta > Lepidoptera > Noctuidae > Abrostola > Abrostola triplasia. The sequence continues at coordinate 4,218,553 of OX276425.1, forward strand.
TTGCTATAGTAGTATAGTGCTGGGAAGAAAAAACTGCGCCACACGGTCCCCAGCAGCACAATCTGTCTGTCGGTAAACATACTTATATCAAATTTGCAACAATAGGAATGTGGTAACTGTGTGTTTGACCACCCAGTTAGGTAATACGTGTGGCGCCCAGTATGTCCATTATTTATTTCCGGAGTTCCGTTTTGCTGGGTCATCATAAGTAGGATCTTACGCAACGAAGTATCGAAGGTTTTTTTCCTGTTATGATACCGGTTAGATAATCTCGACAGAGAAACACTCGATGCTTACAATAGTTACCTCATGCCTGTATTTACAAGTTTGTTTAACTATCCCCAATCATTCTTAGTGAATGGAAGGTGGAATTTATACAACAACAAATGTAGGAATTTGAAGAACAATGAAATAATTTAATCGTCTGTACAACAGGAAAGTTATAAAATGATAACGATTTAATCACTTTACATCGATTTCCATTACAAGGGTTAACCTTCGTTTACCACACCGGTGTCGCCGTAATTGCTTCGTATAAATACATAAAGTAGCAGGATTTTATCATACGTACACAACAGTTCCAAGACTTTTAAAGGTGTTAACAACCGCATTACAATAGTACCGCACTCAACAATAAGGCGTCAAAGAGCTCGCGACTGCTAATTATATCATTAACGACAGTTTCCTAGTTCGTGGTTCCCATGAGTTGTTCTCGTACAATACGAGTACATTACCAAACATTGCTTTGTTTTTATGTTTCTATGAATGATGAAACGGGTTGTGATTTTCGTGAACCGCATTATAATGATTAAAGAGAATCACATGTCATGATTTATTTGATCAAGGTTCTTCGTTTAGTGATTTATGAGAGCAATTTTAGTTGAACGTGATAAGGAACGTCAATGATAATAATTGTTTTTGATCACGCTTATCAGATAAAAGAATACAGAAAATAATGCAATTATTATTATTGTGTGTCCGGTCGATAAAAGAACGCTCCTGATTAAAGCTTGATTTAAATTTTATGACGTCTGTATGGATATTAACGGCGTCGTAGACCGAGACGGCAGTCCTGGCACGAACTATATAAATCTTTGATGCAATAAGCAGTAGGAAGTAACTAGAAGTAGTGAAAACGTGTTTAGAATTTAAGATAGGACAAAGTAGGATAGAAATCTGTGTATTGCTAAAGAGATATAATACTAGGCGTATTAAATCTGGAACAGAACATTATTAAGACGACTTCCTCTATAACTAGGTACCTAAAAAGACGTATTCATTGAACTCCTAAGTTTTTACTATCTTTTGCTCTGTGAAATGTAAATTTCCTTTGAAGTAAATACCCTGCGATACACACAAAGGTATATCACACATCTAGGTTTACTAAGACCGTGACACATAAAGCTCATTTCGTGAAACCACGTCCACTGTTTTATGTTTATAGAAACGTACTTCGATTGAGGCCGACCCACCTGTAGGAACCGGTATGACAGTAAAACACCATTAAATATAATAAAAAAATATCTCGACTGCCTTGTTGTTAATGTAAGCAAGGCAGGTAAGGCACACCTTATGGAAAATCAAACAAGAATGTTGGTCCATTGTTTCCATTAAGGAGACAATTATTAAGTCTACTTTAAAGTTCAAGTAGTCCAAGGTAAGAGAAAAGCTGATAATGGACTTTAAAATGTTAGTCTTAAGATCCAACTTTAAATTGGCATCTTTTTGGTATGCAGGTGGCTAATGGCTTGAACTTTATGAATAAGACGCATCTAACTTCCTAGCCATGAAAATAAATTAACAAAGACAAAGTCACGGCACAAATGCTTGTATCTCTTATGTTGATAATTAAACAAAAGTTAAAGCATTAATATTGATGTGGTTACTACTATACATAAATGAAATTTATTATTTTTTGAGTCTATCATAATATAGTTTTCGCTCTAAATACCAATTCAAAGGCCACATTATTTATTAACCGTTTAAATTGAACTTTCAAATCTTCCATATAAGTGAAATTGACGTATAATCGAATGTTGGCCATTCAATGACCCACGGGTTATGTTGGTCGAAGCTATTGACCTAAAACTGTGGTTCAGCAATCACGTCCTGATTTCACAGTCGGCTGCACCAAACCCACGACAAACTGGAATTATAACGAAGTAACTGCATTCGTGTAATTTGAAGCAAATAGATCGAATTGCTTACTTTGTTTTATTACCAGACATTTAGTAGTTAAATATACGTTTGCGGCGTTCTTACAATACACTGAGGATTTGATTACAGGACAGAAATTCAGCCCAATATCAGTTTACACCATCTAAAAGCGTTTTTTTATCGTTTGCTTCTGTTGTACGCCCCTCAAGTATAATTACTATATATTCCCTACAATCTCATAAGAAAATGAATTACTTTAATACTTCTGTCCGCTATAAATTGCTTTACATCAGAAACCAACCTCGTAAGCCTATGTGGTGGTAACTGAACTGTGGCAACCAGCAACAGCTGTCACGTTTCCGTCAATAAACTCTACCTTTCGTTATCGACTGCTGGACAGAGTGAGGGGGTAACGAACTCTTTCTGTGCGTTTGGCAAGCAGTTCAGTGACCGCCACCCCTCTCCCCGGGTGCCCGTCTCTCAGTAACCTGGACCGCTGCACGCTGGTGCCGGAGTGGTGAGACGGTTTGATTAGTGTGTGGAATTTAAATAGGCCGGACTAAAATTACTTACCAGGGGCGTTATCGTGTTATTTAATCAGGTTTTTATTTTCGTTAAAATTTCTCAATAATATTACCAATTAATTCAATCAGCATGTTGTAGTTCATTTTGGTGTTCTAAGGGTCTAAGGTCCTTTGTTTAACAGTGGACGTCTTTCGGCTTATGATCATTATATACCTATTTAATTAACAGAAACAATATGCTAACTTGCTACCAATTGTTCACCACTTCGAACACCTTGGATAACCAACTTCAGTCCTGCTAACTTAAGCTACGCGTACTACTAACTCTTGATGATCTGGCCACCTTCGTGTAGTATTATATAGTATACTTGCAGTCAAAATTCTATCACGCATGCGTAGAATTTAACCAAAGACAAGTATTAATGAACTGATTAAAATCTAATGCTACTCCTAATCATGCAAGTCATGCAACTTTTATATGTATTTAAGTAGTTAGTTGAGTACTGTCAATATTTTCGTCTGCAATTTTTTTAACAATATTTATGGATATTAACTAGCTGCGCCCCCCGGTATTACCTGCTACATTTTTTTTGGGATAAAAAGGGTGTCAGCTAACCCCATAAGAAATTTTATCAAAATCGTTCCAGCAATTTGAGCGTGAAGAGATAACAAACATACAAACACACTCACAAACTGTCGCCTTTATAATATTAGTGATGTTTCAAGATTGTTTAGTAAGATAATACAATGCGTTCGATCAATGATTTTAGGCTCACCTACACGAGATAAAAATTTAATTAGCATCTTAATTTTCATAAGAACCGATGTTAGATAAATTTGCTTTTTACCTGTGGGCAAGCCTGCACAGATGGTAGAAGAAAACCTAGCTATCTCTCAGAAATAGAGAGCGGTGCCATACTGGGACAAGCTCTACATTCAGGACAACGTTCATGCCAACACTAAGACAAAAACTATAGAATCTGTGCGCGATAAGTTATGCACGGCTGCATCGATAATTACTGTCTTTATCTGCGATTCGTGTGAACACGCGTTTCATTTAATACCATATAAATTAGTTGGTAAAACTCTAATTTATAGGCTTTTATCTACCGTGCACCGCTAGCTAAGCACGTCTGTACCATCTGAAGGAATTTCCAAATTGCTTGTAAAAACATATTGCTAGCATTCAAAGAACAAAATCTAATGATAATGAGAAACACTAGCTACCTATATTACATCTCAAAATGTTGTCAGTAATTTCAATCAAATGAACCCATTTTTTTGTCAGGATGAAGCCAAATTAGTGTCAGTTTGTGGTTTGTTCAGAATGACCAAGCGCCTATTATTATCTAGTCATTGCCATTGTAACCATCCGAAAAGACCAATACTGCTACTTAATGTGAAATCACATTTGTTTCCAATTAAGAACAAATGTTTTGTTGATGTGAAATCAAAAGTCAAAACACAACGACATAGGAACGAAACCAGTGAAATTGAAAAAGAAAGAGGCTATCGCTTTTTAAAGTCACTCAAATGCCATTGAAAAATGGATTGTAATTTGAAACGAGCGATTGTGTTCCACATTTCCTTTGTGCTGGGCCAAAAAAGGAAATAGGCTTGATCTACATCTATACAATACACTTAGTTTAGAAAAAGTACTTTGACCAATTTAGAAAAAGGTAGACGATTTTTTATACGGTCCGTGAAAACTAATTATACAATTAATTCCTGCTAAGTACTCGTTCATTGGTTTTATTAATGCGGTGAGTGAAAGGAATTCGAGTCTAACATAAATATTCTTATTTAAACAACTTTGTTGGTACTTTATAATTTTAGACCAAGGATAAATGTATAGTCATAAAATTAGTGTTATATTAATAACATAAGTTCTTATATAAATGTGGCCATCACAACATTCACCTTTAGATTTTTTTGCCTTAGGATCACGTAAGGCCAGTCACAACCTTTTGAATGTTCAATGGTCATTCTACCATTATACAATTGTTGAAGCAAGTACATCCGACATGTAGACCCGCACGCTATTGGATGCCTGTCCCTTCCGCGTGCTAGCTAATAAGCGTCAATTCGACATAATGCGCCTTTGCTTCATTCCCAATGCGCAACGACATAATCACAGGTGAAGTGTTGTCATCCGTTAACTAGGATATTACCAAACATAAGTGAATTAGACGATGTGTTGCTACAGAAGCTGTCTTTACCAAAACGATTGTTAAAGCTGAAATTATAAAGACAATAAAGTATTTTCAAGCAAGGTTGCGGGCGTACAAGACTTATTTAAAAAGCCATTTTAATTTAGCTTGGAGTCGGAAGGTTAGTCAACATGTTTCTCAATGTTAGCAAAGTAGTAAAGACAATGTCATGACGTATTTTTAAGCAGTAAATATAATTTGATGACGTTATGAATCTACGATTAATACAACAATGTTATTCACCGATACGGAAAAGTTTTGTCGCTTAACAGCAATAGCCATTCTCCAATCTCGAAGTAGGTACTAAAGTACCTATTGTTGTAATGAAATAACTTTTTTTAGGAACGCTCAATGCTCTCTTTTCCTTATACTTTTAAGTGTATAATGAGAGGCGGCGTGTTTAGCATCTGAATGCAGTTTCAAGGCGTAAAATATCGACGGTCGGTTATGTAAATCGAACACAGCTGAGACTTTCTTCTGTTTGTCAGCGAGCAATTAGCGCGGGGCGTCGTATCGGAAACGGTTAGAGCATCGATGTGAAAACTGTCTGCCTTTGTGGACTTTATAAGGCTGGTTTACTTGCGATTGTTTACTTGAATGTCTGACGGACAAAATAAGTTCTTTTCACTCTCCGTAGAAACGTCTGCTTTGTAATAGAAGTTACACTTGATCGACTTTATTTTTAACAAAAGGTGTCTGTCTGGTTCTAACGTAGGTTATACGTCTTAGTTTCCTAAGAAGAGTTATACTTCCGATAAATTATGTTAAACTGTAGCTACAGTATGAATAGGTACCACATATTTTTATATTCGGGCATTAATCTTTAGGCAACCCTAACTTGCACGGATACCAAAGTTACGATTTATGTAATTTCTTGTTTATTGTTTAACAGTTTTGCCCCCTTACCATGAACTCTTAAAACAGGACAGTTAACGTCGTGGCAGCGTGTCGCCGCATAGCACTGCACCGGCTTCTCGCTTCCACATCGTAAACTATCCTGCTTATAAAGTTCATGGTAAGGGGGCTGTAGCCACTAAATATTAAAAAGCCAGTTTAAACATTTAGGTTTAATCACTAGAATTGAATGCAAATAAAGACGTGGTTTGTTTTGCTAAATTAATATGCACCTGTGCAAAGATGTGAGAAATATCTTGCCTAATAAAACACACGTAACCTAGTTTTTGAAAGTAAATCTGATTTCTACTGTTGACGTGATCATAAAAAGGCGATCATTCACTTGATTTCACAAAGACTGCGTTAGTTTGACTAGCAAGGAGTAAAACAGTAAATATATTATGATGGTCAGGTTTATGTTAATTAAAACTGGAACTCAATAAGGAAGTTGATGTCGAAAATGCATAGCTTACAATAGATCAGTTTGCATACACTGACCGATATAATTTGCATATTTTAGCACTCATATTAATAAAACACAATTTAGCCACATCTTTGATGCTATTTTTATCTTATTTAGGAACGATCAGAGATAAATTCGGATTTTAAAAGCCTTGGTTCTATTTACAAACGTTTGTAAACGTTCATATGTGTTACTACACACTTGGATTCAGTTCGGATACAGTATCTTCCGGCAAGGATCTATAGAGAGGTAGAGCCCACGCTTTTACAAAGGTTTACCGCGACCCAACCTGCAGCCGTAGAGGTCTAACCCTGACCGACTCTCCAGGTCACTTTGATCATTCTCGCCATAATTTCTGTTGCGGTTTGACCCTGGTGGTTTAACCAATGCTTTTTAGTCAGAAGTCAAAATTAAAAACAAAATCTTTCTTTTTTATGTCCGACACTAAAATAATGTATTTTTTTCGTTTAAATGTAGTTTGATCTGAACATTTATATTCTCATTGATCATTATCAGTTCACAGGTATTAAACATTCAACTATGAAGGTAACAATTTAGCGAGCAGAATTGTTATTACAGTAAAAACTGCAGATAAAAAGTAACGTTTCTATTTGCAAAGTTAATGACAGAATTTTGTCACACGATCCACTCTGAAACACTTGATTAACGCTGATCAACCTATAGCTTGAAATTAAAAGGTTACGCATAAGCGGTCATGTTGAACAAAACGAATGAATATCGAGACTTGAGATAGTGACCGGCGGCGCGGGCGTTATCACGACTTTCACTCAAACACATCTCGGCACGACCTCGAGCACGTTTGGGCCACCACCACCATTATCAAAACATTTAGATATCATCACAAGGATCACAATCCAACGCTGTGTTAGTGAGCGAGCGGCCTATCATTAACTAACCGAGGTGGTTATGGTCTTTGCACGACTGGATTTAATCGCATGATTTAAGCTTACCGGGCCGTGGGTACGCCCACCTTAGTTTCAATTAGTGAAAGTCGAAAAGACACTGATGCATACGACATTGACACAATAAATGTGTGTGCACTGCACTTTGACGTCACAACATTCATTATTAGTGACTGTTCAAGCATATCAAAATTAAAGCACGCATTTAAATTATAGCATACTTATACTATATTCATTTATTTACACCAAGATTTAATTAGAAAGAAATCGGCAGATGTAATGCCGTACAATCCAAATAGAAAAAGTCTGTAAAAAAAATTGAGTTGCGAAAGCAGAAATTGATGGAAATATTTGCACTACAAATATTATATGATGTAAATAACAACACACGAGATAACATTCATACTTATCTACTAAAATAATGATTAAGGAGTATTACTATAGTATATGTTTAAGCTGCAGTATTCTATTAAGCGAAATTATTAATAAAAAAATACAGATAGTCGGAAGTAATTCCATTCCACTGCCATTTATTTCCAACACGCATTGACGGTATTGTATCCAATTAAATGATTATCAATTGTGATACTAATAATGTCAAGGTTTTAATTATACTTAACAAAATCAGTGCCCGGAACGCACGTCAAATGTCTGCTAATATTATAGGTCATACGCGATCTATGGTGTTTTGTTCTAATACAAAATACCAAAACAAACACATCACACTACATAGTTGTACTGTACTAGACTCACATTTCGCCATTATTTATAAGTCCCTAGTAATAGGAGAATAGCCTATTGCCATCAACTGGGCAGAGATCCACACTGCGTTCGGTAACTGATAATTACCCGATAAAAACAACCCAATAACACCTTGCCCGACCCGGGATTCAATCATAGTTCCTCCATGCTCAAAGGTCGTGCTTAGCGACTTTTACACCAACGCAACGCGTTGGTGGTTGCAACGAGGCAGTCGCTTATTTATTTCGGTATCATCATCATCAGCCTATCTCGACACTGTTGGACATAGGCCTCTCCTATGGCACGCGACTATAGTCGATTTAAAATAATAGACTTCAATATATAAAGTAGCATTTATCTTTCTTTATATTTAAGTTACTTCAATCTTTGATTGCCATCGCTATGATAAAGTAACAAACAGACTTTCGCCTTTATAACAGTAAAAAGATAAGGATTATTGTGTTCTGCTAGATTCTTTTTACAAAGGAAAGTGTAAAATAATTACAGTGCTTGAATAGCTTCCCGTAAGAAAAGAGAAAATGCTGATATTCTCTTTACTTCATAAAAACAGAAACAACATCCTCTTTGGAGCATTAATTATTGTAATAATAGTGCTGCTATATATACAGGTGGTGTGTGATTATGTATTGTGTATACTCTTTGTCTCTGCGATTTCCTTCAACCGATAGTTCTATTACAAAGAAATACTTACGTAGGTACTGTGAATCGGGTATTACTTAATTATTTATCAACAGCATTGAATATATTATGATTATATCAAATCCTTAGCAATTTGTTAGTATTATGTGACAATACAGAACTGGTTGGTAAGTGTAAATATTCACATATTATGTAAAATACTGTAAAAAAACAAGCCTCAATAGGTTGATAATTATTGTCGCCAAATGTTACTTAATCAATGTTGGGAAATTCCACATTTGATGAATACAACAACACTTTAAACAGTTTTTTGGGCAGACTGACAACTATTGTACCTTTTTATTTTTTTATTAAGCAAAGGCTTAATTTAACTTAAAGAAGTTAGGAAACCGGTACACCTGAGAGATATTTGAACGGTGTGTGAAGCCATGTCAAAGGCCTACTGGCGGTTTATACTCTGACACCAGGTTGTTCATCAACTATACGATAAGAAGGAGTAGTGCCTTAGTTACCTTATCGTCTACTTGGAGTTGGAGGCTTTAGACCCACAGTGGTCGTTAACCCATGATATAATGACGGCAAGTAACGGTTGCGCCACTGACCCAACCAACAAATCTCTTTTAAAAAGTAAACTGGAACTATAGAATTGTTAACATTCGAATATAAAATCGGAGATATTTGCCAAGTCACCAAGCACCGCGCATGCGCACTGCACAGTCATTTACCCGTTTTACTTTAATGACTTTGAGAATTGGTTTTATATTAACCATGAAATTTTACCAATTATTGTATTTTTAGTAAAATTAAATTTAAAGTGAATTTTACAAATTAAAGAGTAATTAACATTTCCCGTTACGTATAATAACAAGTCTTAAGAATAACATAGAAATGTAATTGTAATATAAATAAATAGGTGATGAAAATTACTTTTTTTTAAAACGTCGCTCGCCCCACACTAGGTATTTTCTCCTGTGTCGTGGGTGCGTTTTACACAAACACCCAGACTCGGGACTAACATCTGCGGTTAGCACAATTTTTTGTCCCGTGCGGGAATCGAACCCTTAACGCAGTAGTCCAATCGCTCAGCCACAAAACCAATCAGGAAAGTAAAATTGAATGGTAAATAAAATTTAGAAAATTATTTTGTCACATTGGGCACAAAAACATGTAACTTTTATGTATCTATGTATATTTTATATACCTACGTCAAAAGACATTGACGACAGCAAAAAACGTAAGTTACTTTATTGAACATTAATTCTATGCTGGTATGTTAAGGATATTTGAAAACCAGTTATACGACTCCATTAATTTATACCTAGCAACATTATTTCACCATGTTGTTATAAAGGGCTACGAACGTAGACCAGTGCTATGTTTTATGTGTGTATAATTATATAAAGCATGATCATATCCTGTTCCAAAATATACACCTAAATTATATTTTGAACGGTCGGTAACTAGTGCCTAACGGAAATGGAAAGGACACAAATTAATTTAATTGTTTATAATAATACTAATGTAGGTACAAAAGACTTCAACGCGCCGCACCTTTCAGGCGCTAAAAAATAAAATAATAATTATAGCCTTTTTGAACGTCATTATGAACTATTTCGTTGGTTTCTAGTCTAGAACTTGGAAACGGGCTCAGGGTTACTGGATATAAAAGAAAATTGTATAAACGGTAATAGATGAACTATACATGCGAGATAAGCATGCCATCATTTTGTCGAAATTAGTTAGTTATGATGACCTGATTAGTGCAGTGGCTAAGCGATTGGACTGCTGCGCTAAGGGTTGCGGGTTCGATTCCCGCACGGGGCAAAACTTTGTGCGAACCACAGATGTTTGTCCCGAGTCTGGGTGTTTGTGTTTGTGATATTTCATGTTTGTGAAACGCACCCACGATACAGGAGAAATTCCTAGTGTGGGGAGACGTTTTTAAAAAAAAAAAACGTTTGACATAACAAACCGCGGCTTCATATTTGTTTCTGATCACACACAATCGTCGTATTGTAATTACACATCAGCACAATGCAATACATATATCATAAAGGAATCATTTTATTGCGAACCAACATTCGCTGTAGAAAGTGTGGTTTTAAACTAACTTCGTGGAAAGCGGTGTCGTAATATTTTGACTGGTGACTGGTGATTCAGAAAACATTTTTGGTAATTCAGTAAACATACAATGACGTCTTCAATAAATATTTACTAGCTGCAAATATAACATAACATCACGCTTGTTTTCCCTGAAGGGGTAGGCAGAGGTGCACGTCCACATTTCTCCAGTTTTATTATAGGTGGGACCTATAATAAAACGTAATAGGAGGCATGGGTATAGCTATTAACTGAGCACAAATCCAGACACCGTGTTGCTACTTAAAATTATCTAAGTAACACTTTGCCCGGCCTGGGATTCCAACCCAGGACCTCATCCTCAGCAGTCGCACTTAACAACCACTAACCAACGAGGAAGTCAACTGTAAAAATTCTCTGTAAAAATGCTGTTGACTGATAAAAACAAACAGGAAACCTCGACTGGAAGCATGAATACAATTCCATTCAGCTCGCCGAGAAAGCGTGTCGTGCAAAGACAACGAACCTAAGACTATCTCAAAAGAGGGAAGTTTGTCACGTGACCCGAGTCGACTTCTTTCAGAATACAAACGAAACGTTATACATATATAACAGCATATAATTAGTGCCTACACTTAGTGTTACCAGTTAATTATTAAACGAGTAAGTAATAATATGTCATTAGACAGTCACAGTAACGGTTAAACATGTATGTTGTTAACAGCTGACAATTTACTTAACTATTATTATAGTTAAGTTGTCAGCTGTTAAGTTAGTAACAGAATAGTAAGGTCAACTAAAAAATATTTAAAACCTTGAAACGCCGTTATATTCATAACAAAACATAACATTACGCCTGTATTCCCCGAAGGGGTAGGCAGAGGTGCACACTGCACATATAGTCCACCCACATTTCGCCAGTTATGTTTTAGGTCCCAATGTAATAGGGGGCGAGCCTATTGCCATCAACCGGGCACAAATCCAGACTCCGTGCTGCTACTGCGAATTACCTAATGGAAAAACCCAGTAACACTTTGCCTGACCCGGGATTCGAACCCAGGACCTCGTGCTTAGCAGTCGCACTTAGCAAGCACTAGACTAACGAGGCAGTCTCCTTTATAGTCCTTACTATTTTATATGTACAGCCCCCTTACCATGAACTTTTAAAGCAGAGCAGTTTACATTGTGGAAGCGAGGAGCCGCATAACACTGCACGTAGCGGTGTCTTGATTCCACATCGTAAACTGTGTTGTTTTAAGAGTTCATGGTAAGGAGGCAGTACATGAATTTCAACGTGTGGTGTCCCTGGTTTAAAAAGTAATTATTTAACATTATTGTTTCATTAGATATATTTATTTTTAATTCTTTTTCTGCTAACTGGATTGGATTCAGTTTTAAAATTAAGAGGGACAAACATATCCAAAATGATCACCCTGACTTCCAAAATGATTCATGTCGATTCGAATAAAAGAGGAACAAATGGTCTACAATATAAACTCCATATCGTAATACCTCTACATCATTAGTAAGTTCATAGAACATTAGCATTAAAGGTCGTATTAAAATCCTGTAAACTGATAAAAATCAGGCTTCGTACATCTAGCTGAAGGAAGTAGAGCCACCACCACTGTCGGTGACCTCTGGTTAATGACAATATCGACCCGATAGTATCATTACAATTTAATGTCACAAAAGCATTTTCTAACAAAAAGCAACAGCAACAGTAATTACAAGAATACTCGTGTCGCTGCGGTTATAGGATCATCTGTAGGTCAATTCTCATAACTAAAACGTTCTCGATAAGTGCAATTGCGATGTGTTTTCGATAAAAATCAACGATTTTATATTGAGAATCGTTGGTGTTTATCGAAAGTATATCGCTATTGCACTGCTTGAGAACGTCTTAGGTTAGGAGAATTGGCTTACTGTAATAGACTATACGAGTAATATCAGCCGTGCTTAGATCATTAACTGACAGCAAACGTGTGATCAGTCAGCCATTGATCTGATTATTATTTACGTAAATAACCGAGTCTTTAATAGTATATAGGTGAAGGTTATTATTACATGTTTATAAATACATCGCAGTCGCGTCTATTATCAGTTCAGTCTTTGTTACATTCATTATGATTTTGAATGAAGAAGCCCTTGTAAAATATTGTTTTTAGAATATACAGACAGCCTTACTAAAACTACGAAATACTTAGAAAAAGACAATAGGTATACACAATACAATAGTATACACTTACAGTCAACGTCGTGATCATCATAATTATATCATCAGCTGGGCATCACAACGTGTACCATAATGCATGCTAAATACTTATAATTAATTGAATAGAGGCTAATTTACATTACTCTGTTACTATTACTCAGTAGTACACTTTCGGACCGATATTAATTACCATTAGTTAGGTTTTGCGCGTTAATCCATATTCATACTATGAAATCTTTGACGCACGCTTTACGCAGATGAGAACATGGCCATAGATTGTCAATCAAGTAAGTACATAATTATTAGCGTCACACATTACTTATTATCAGAAACCTGAGAAATTGTAACTTATATTCTTGCAAATACATATTTCTATTCTATTCTAAAGAGAACCAGTTCAACTTTAATAGTTTTCAACGTTATATGAATTGAAATTTGATATTGAACATTACCGGAAAAATAATTATAGAATCTTGTACTTCAAAGCGAAATTACGCTAATGAAATCGAATAGTTAATTGGCTTATTATGCCTGATTGTGACTACCGCGGTGGGTAATAAATATCGTATGTGTGGAAAAAGTCATAAATGAGGCTACCATACTCCGTTACCTAACCTCGATTAAATTAACCCTTACCTACCTATATTTGAATCAGAAATAGGTAACTATTGAATCTGCACAATATTTTCGTTATAAATTAATTCGAATGGTGATGGGACATAATAAAGGATAAATGGATTATAATTTTGCATTTGAATGATTGTCGAAATCCTCGTCAATAAAAAAAGATGTTTGCTGAAACACACATGATTTTTAATAATGACTTAAATCACGCTCGCGACTATAATTTTTCAACATTTCAGTTATATTTGAGAATTCATCATCATCATCAGCCAGAAAACGTCCACTATTGAACAAAGGCCTCCCCCTTAGAACGCCATTTGAGAATTTCTGTAACTTAAATAACTTATTTTGTGAACCTAGAAAGATTAGTAGAATTTAGTTCTAGAGTTTTATAAACCTTAATATAGCTTGATCGATTGATAATATACCTTTTACCGGCTAGAATTGTTTCGTCAAGTATAACTCATCAACTACAAGTAAATATAATGTTTTCTTATTAAATCTTTAGAAGTAAGTAGTATTTTCAGATCTGTTTCACGAGGCCAATATCGCGGCTAGTATTTAAGTCAGGCGGTCAGTTTTCGGATGTAATTGAATTCCTCTTACAGCCATTACAAACCCACGCTAATGTTGGACACAGTTCACCATTCCTTGACGCATTTCTAGCTACATTTAGTGACTTCGTCTACATGAACTGAGCAATGGACATTAAAGTGTCATCAACTCCGGCTATTACGCGCAGGATCCATTACTTGACGGGACAATTTGGACAATGTTATATAAATGCTTAGACGACCTTGCACCTACATAAGCAGCGCGGTGCAGTTAATATGATATTATCTAAAGGAAGTTGTAACATTGATCAGAACCTTCGGGCGTCGAACGTTTAATATAATATTAATATGATTAACAGCAGTTGAAGTACAATACTAGGATGTATCACGCATACAAATCCCGAATTAGTAATAAGTTTATCTATTTTTAATAGGAGGAGAAGATTTATTTTGATGGTGCGTAGGCATGCGGTTTGTTTCGCTAAGATTAGATTATAATAGGTGCTTGAGTTTCAAATGGGCCGGACAGTCACTGGGACATTCAGAAAATAGTGTTTACAAGTCAAGGTTACATTAAACGTTGACGGTCTAATTGTGTTCTTGGATCCGTAATGATGACAGTTAACATTAATAGCTAATATTATGTACAGTTAACATTAATAGCAAGTATTACAGCGGAAGTAAATAACAGCGAAGGTTAGTGGGACAATTTGTGAGTCTAGCACATTATAACCGACACGAATCTATGATTACGATACTTAGTACTCACTTGAACGCCTGAAAACAGCAGATATCTTTTTGTTATCTATGATTGGTCCACTGTAAGTCACTTATCATAAGTACAGTTGCACAGAGTAAACATTATTTAATACACACCTATATTAAGTGTCGCGCTCCGTCAACCGTTACCTCGGCGGTGCTGCGCCAGACTTTCGTAAATCTACAGCCTGATTGATAAATATATCACGTATAGTCGGTTTCATCATATTGGCATTCGGTGAACGGCAACACCAATTGTTTTACGCTGTGCATTCGAATGTGTAACCCTTTTTTTGGTTGTATTGAATTGTACTGGCAAGAAACGTATCAATCGGCCTTCTATGCGTTTGTTACACACAAAATAAATTATGTGTGACTTATGTCAACTTAAGATGGAGATAAATATTGCTGTTCCACATTGTTTATGTCACATAAGCAAAGGGCTTACATAAGTCGTGAGTGAGTAATGTTCTCTAGTGTTACATTGTGTGAGATATTACCGCAATTCGTGAAAACTCATTGTTGTCAGACAATTTAAGTAATGTCCAATTTAAAACAAATATTTATTAACACTACTTTAGAAACATGTACAAAGCTTAATGTCTTAGGCATATTCTAGACGACCTTAGGGTGGTGCAGAAACACGATTGTGCATTTAAAGAAACAATAGCAAGAGTTAAAACAAAAATGATAATAGTTCTAAACAGTCACGTAGATAACACATACAAGACACGGCACTATCAAATATATTTATAATAATATTGTGAATGTATTAATAATCACCTAGGATAGTCTTTTGTTATTTATCTAGAGAAGAGTAAGTACCACATGTTACCTTCCATGCACCAATGCCCCTTTCTAACCTAAATACATACAAATGGCGTTGAGTAAATGCTTGGCACTCAAAGTATCCACTTGGTGTCGAATGAACAAGCCAAATGGCACAAGTACATGTACAGTTTCCTCACATCGTTTTAATAAGTAGGAGCAAGGCTTGTGAAATATGGAATTCAAAGGACATTTTGATTCGTAGTAATTTGTAGAGTAGCTCTACATTTTCTTGTTTGTATTATATGTAAATCTTAAAGCAATGAAACATTCATACGAATTTGCTTTTATTAGATAGAAGTTGCTACAAAATCTAAGCTAATGTAATAATAATTGTATGCTTTTTACATTTTCCCCATCCGTTCCAATACATCGCGTACTGCACACTGCAGCGAGCATAATGGGTACTTTCCTCTTCCTCAAATTGCTCAAACTTATGCTCTTTGAAAGTGTTATACACGTTTAAAACACCATTGTATGTATTTGTTACCCATTAAAATATTGATGCCTAGTATTATAGATAATTACGGTGTAGAGTGTGGAGAACCCGAAAAAACCAGTCGGTAAGCAGAATCGGTGCCGTGGGAGCCGTAGCGATTGTTCTTCCTACAATTGTCACGAAAGAAATGGAGGACATTACGTTGAAGTACTTGTATTTAAGTAGAATTAATTATTGTGTTCACACGATTTAATTTGTAACTGTCGCATACGCAGCTTTTTCAGAATCTTTTATGATAATAAGAAAAAATAAAACTTAGTACATTCTTATTGTTAAGATGTTATCATATTTAACAAGCTCTTTCAGTAATTAAATAATTACATACTTAGAGTATACGGTACCTGAATATCAAGACCGCTTGATTTGCGGAACATTTAATAAAATTTAAAAGAAAGCGCTCGCGGAAATACCGTGCACGAATCGAATTGGTGTCAATAAAATATTTACTTAATACTTTGACACCGATATGGATTTAATACATTTTGGAGCAATATTAATATTGTTGACCTCTACATATAAAAAGGCGTAATATTAACTTTACTAGTTTAACTTGTACCTGTAATTTTATCGATTGATTAATTAATTGACTAGAAAATGGGGAAAGGATGTCACATTATTATAGAAGGCACTGCAAGTTAGTTTTATGATATCCATCTGCCTTAAAATAAATCTTATAGCAGGAGCAAACACAGGACTTCTGTTTCTCCTCATTATTGTCTCCTTTACAAAAGGTATTATTGTACAAACTCAAATTTTAAACAAAAGCATATGTTTTAAAGATTATTAACAATTATGATTGTTAATATAATATAATCAATTTATTTTCAGATAATACAATCCATATAGTTAGTAAAAACATACACAACTTACAAACTAGTATTAGTAAATAAGAGTATCTATAAATTAATTCATTTATTATTTTAGGCAAATCTATTAGTTATTATTAATAACAGTAATTTAATAATAGTTGAAACAATAAAGATAACAAACCTTACAGTTAGTCCACCGGCTGTGGTGCACCACTTGTGATGTATATACGGTGATATACGTTTGTTCACCCAGGCAACAAGTTAACCAACTTTCTATCGACCTATCAATTACACAAACACAATGCTCGCTTCTATAACTGGGGTTTTCACACAAATGTCTTAATGTAATCCTATAATTTCGCTCATAAGTTAGTTGAGCGTGAAGTAAGGTTTACGTGAAGAGGTATGGTAAAGACGCGCGTGTTTTTCCGCGGCGGAGGTTCGACTGCGCGCGCGCCGCCGGAGAAACTCGAGAGAAAAGTATCGTCCCCCTGCGCAGGCGCAACAGCTGTTACATCAATGCTCTTGTTGCTGATATTATTTGCTGCCACGGTTTTTGCTAACTAATAAATGAGAGGCATTAAGTTGAACGTCAGTGGCGTCACTACCGCTCACTGCTCATCAACGTAACTGGCAGACGTAAACTGAGACATAACTGGCATTTGTTTTTATGAAGCTAACGGACTGTGGTTTCCATTGTTGTTTATTTACATAATTACAATCCAAGCGCGATCAAAGTAGACTTTAAAAGTACCTTAATATACCACTTTGGGTTGTAAGAAAAAGTTTTACTTTTCGTAATTCAAAAATCTTAATTCTCTCTGACGCTCTTTATGACGTGTAGATGTGTGATGAATAATCGAAAGTTAAAATATATAAGCATCTGTTTATATATTTTAATTTGCGTTCAACAGTATACAGTTAGATACCATATCATTACAAATAATTAATATATTGATATGAAAAATATCGTTTCAGTGTATTATATCAATTGATTTATATCAAAATGTTCTCTAATAATTTGAGAAAATCTATCTAAAGCTACTCAATTTTAGTGTAAACTCTTATTCCGTGCGAAGTAGGAGTTAAAAGAGTAGGTATATAACTTCGGGGTCTACATTTGTGCCTATTTACTGTCCTGGTGAAAACTGAGCGCAGTATGCATACGGCAACATACTAAATGCTCCATTTAAAAAAGTTTGCTCTACTATCGAACATCATGCTCCTTACCACATACATAAATATATTTAACTGGCGAAATGTGGGTGTACTATATGTGCACCTCTGCCTACCCCTTCGGGGAATACAGGCGTGATGTTATGTTATGTATGTGTAAATATATTTAACATACATTTCTTAAAAGGTCGAAATTGTAATAATAGTTTATTTTAAGAAGATAAGATTGTTGTTATACAACTGTTTTGTATTCAAAATATCTTGTATTTAAATGAAACATTAATTAGTCATAGCATTTTAACGTTCCACGAGACTAAGTGAAGGCCTTCGTTACGCGATCGAGGCAAACGAGATGCTTTTTCTTTCCCTTTAATGTACTACTCTAGGCATTATATTAGTAAACAATTTATATGCCTCCAAGGTAGCATATTAATGTTCATAATATATGATGCCGATGAGACAAAGCTATCATACAATAGGTCATATATTCCGCAGCTTCATAATTCAATATTGAACAATGAATTAAGCACATAGTTTCGGTTAATTAGCATATCGTTATGTGTTGCTTTTATAAACAATTGCTCTTTAAACCGTAGATTTGATAAACCGGCTATATAAATAGGTAGAGCTTATATCTAAAGAAAGATTTCTTATAAGCTGCTGCGTGGTTGGCGCTTAGAAGAAGATTCGTAAGAAACCGTATTATTTTCCTGTTGGCACCTCTACAGATTCAATTAATAAATAATTCTATCTATATTTAAATTTAAAGACAAGTATTCTATCACAGATAAATGTATAGACAAGAAAAATGCTGGCCAGTCGCTCCTAAATCCTACTTAGATTTATTGAGTCTGATTAATAAAATGTAGAGCTACGAATCCATTATATTAAGACTAGATTAAGCAGGAAAAACACAGCTTCGATTACAATGTAGTACAATCTAACCGTAACTACATACGTACCAATAATGAGTATTAATATTATGTGCCTTTTACCTAAGCGGGTTCGAGTTGCAGCAGCAGCGCGCAGGCGCAGTCGCGCTGCATCATTACGTAACCACTTTCACCGTCCCTCCGAGCGCTAACTACACGCAAACAAGTCGCCGTGCACACGTCGCGTCGTGACGCACACGTTACGTTATACACTTATTAGCTACTAGCTGTCGCCCCATGGGTTTGTCTGGCCGCATTTTATGGCAAGGAGGTCAAACTAAATCCGTGCCTTGTTTCGTATTTAGGTATTGTAAAACTGAATTAGGCTCAAAAGTAGGTTTAATTAATAGAGAACAATAATTTTATTTTGGTAGAGCTTGATTACCTGTTCAATGACTTGAGGTTCTTTCACTAGCAGCTTCTCTGTAAGAAGTTATAACCGAAGGCTCGAACGTTATCTCTGTCTCTACAACTTCTAAACTTATTGCTAACATGATTCTAACAAGCCGTTATGTTACAACAGCCAATTCTTCCCTCCTGAGAGTTATCTATATAATAAAATATAGTATTACCTCGTCGGTCTAGTGGTCACTAAGAGCAACTGCTGAGCATGTGGTCCTGAGTTCCAATGCCGGGACGGGCAAAGTGAAATTCTCAGTAGCAGCACGGAGTCTGGATTTGTGCTCGATTGATGGTAATAGGTTCGCCCCCAATTACATTGGGACCTATAACATAACGGGTAAAATATCGTGGTTGTACTGTAGGAACACCTCTACCTAAGCCTTCGGGAAATACTGGCATTATGTTATGTTAAAAACATAGATCAATGATAAAAAATCCTGGACTGTTTTACAGATTGTATTTGTATGTATTGATTGAGCACCGATTGTGTGAGCGTCTGGAACGGGGAAGAAAGTTTGGGTTACGATGCACGATAATAATAACCGATGAACGAACTTGTAACACTGTTACAGTCATACGTTTTTGTACTCATTCTAGTTTGGTAACTAATAATTAGTATATGAGTATATAGTACAGTATGTGAGTTTGCGTCACGCCTCTATCGAAAGGGATGTTTGTATAAAGGGGTAGGCTAGTTATAATATAGCTAGAGAAGACAGTTTTAGTCGCATGCAGTAGAGGGAAAGATTATTAAAATTTTTTAGGCAGTATTTTTCAGCAGGTTTTAAGTTGTTATCTGAATTAATCTCTGTACGAGTCAACCACCAAGAAATGCATGGATTTTGTTAAAAAGGAAAGGGAAACGTGTTTAATCATCTAAACATAATTATAATAATAAAAATCCGAGTCTTCGCTGAATTATATTTTTGCTAAATATTACTTAATGCCAGTTTATGTATAACGTGTAACGGACGGTCTACTCCACTTGTAGTAGTAGCGGAAGGAAGGCAAGAATAAAGGAAGTCAAGATTAACTTAATATGTCACGAACTAGCGGAACGCGTCCACTCCGAAATTGGAAAGGCTTTTGAACATGCTTAATGACCACAACATACTTAGAAACAGGATAAACATGAAGTTCATTACACAGTTTTCACTAACATATCTGACTTCTTTAACCTGTGTATAGGTACCTACTTATTTATAAATATTATTGAGTATACAAATCTTAACCGATAACGTAATCTCAACTGCTGAGCGCACGTTTCTGAATTTGAGTCAACTGACTGAAACTAAAGGATCGTTCTAATCGTTACTGATATTTTCATTTAAAATAATGGTTATCCTTATTCCAAAGTAGGTGAACAGTGTTCACTAAGGTATACATAACACTGTTGAACTAAAAAGTAAGAGGATGTGTCTGACAACATGACGTCACCCGGATTTCGGTCGCATAACGTAACGAGACACAATTTTACAATCTCCGCCTCCGAGTCAACGCTGGGATAGCCAAAAGTGAAGTGATATTGTTTAGTATTGGCATGTATGCATTCCTTTGTGTAGGTATAGGACAAAAAAGGATCGGTTTGGAAAGTTTTTGAACTTAACCGTCACACACAATCATGTCCGATCTTTCTGTCTGCCCTCGCCTCAACCATGTAAGTATTTATAGTTTCAGATTACATTAATAAATAATAAAAAAAAAATTAACAAAAAAAAACCGACTTCAAAACAAAACTATTTCACAACAAATTAAAAAGCACTAAAAAGTAAAAAAACCGCAGAAATCGGAGAACAATCATAGAAAAATGTAGTAGAGAACGTGAAAAAAAGTACTGATCGGATCTTAATCAAATTGCAATGGGACCAAACGGGAGGCACCAGCTTTCAAATAAATAAAAAATCACCAAAATCGGTTCACCCAATCGAAAGTTATGAGGTAACAAACATAAAAAAAAAATACAGTCGAATTGAGAACCTCCTCCTTTTTTTGAAGTCGGTTAAAAAATACTGAAATGTTTCGTTTTAAAACATTTAATTAAGTTTAACTCAAGAGAACTACGTGTTGCTTACTACTAAAACAAAAAAAATATATTGTTAAAGGTTACCTTTTGCCATTTGGGTTACATAATTCCTTTCGGAGACTTAGTAACTTACCTTAGTAGGTATCGTAATCCTATATTTACAAAGCAGTTATGATAACAAAAAGATAACTTTAAGTTGTTTTTGTAATAATCCCCTAAAGAAAAAAAATGACATATTTATTTATGCTGAATTACAAATTCAACGTCTTTTACAATCTGAAGAATAATTATCGATACTTACATTGGTTTACCTTATTTTCTAAGTCCTTACCTAAGTACCAAATAATGTACTCATGCAATACATTAAGACGATATCTAGCCGCTCTCCATTGGTGGAGATAGAATATCGTTCACTTTGTAGGGAAAACGAGCGTGAACAATCTGTGCTTTGTTGATCCGAAACGCTGTATTAGAAAGGGTACAAGAAAGTGCAATGGTGCACGTTGGACACTTATCTTAAGCCCCTTAAAACATCAAATATATTGAGCAAGAGCTACACTTTAATGGGATTATAGCAATATTAATTACACATATTTAATTTTTCATTCACATGGAGAGTTCCAATGAAAGCATCCATGATGCACTGGCAGTCAGGCACATGTATTGATACATTTCTGTGATCATGTATGCTGCTCTACACCTTCTGGATACTTCATTAATAATTTTTTGCCATGGAGAGCGGTTACCAGGTGTGGGGAAAAATAGACTTATTTATAGAGCATGATTAGCCATTACTCTTGCTCCGACTAATCCCATCCGAGCGCCGAAAGTGCATACCGTCCCGTGTCCCATCGGGCTATTTACGAGGTATAGAGCATGGTATAATATAAAGTGCACACAAGTGCGCTATAATAATAATATTTCCAGCGTTATGCAAAGAGGATTGACCTGGTCATAATGGACCTGGTATTACCTAAATAATAAAGTTGGCTGATGAGTGATGACAAACACAGGACGATTCACATACTGCCATCTGTCGTTCAGGTTTCAAACTGCTGTCAAATACATATTGAGCAAAAACTCGTTTCAACGCCATCTAGCATCAAATAGCACATCTGTTTAGTTTTGAGAAGATGTCGTTAGTAGTTTTGTTAAAAAAGTTTCTTTGTATTTTCTAAAAATAACACCAGAGTTCGTTCCAAGCGCTATATTTAGTTTTTAGACATTTGACAAAAAAGATGGCAGCGATTGCCGATTGCTGTCCTTCGGGTTTATTGCGAAAATGGCGCATTATGTGATATTTTCACATAAAAATATAATTTTAAGTGAAAATTTGTGTAGTGCTGCATTGTGATGGTGTGTTATTTTTCATGAATGACAGTGTACTCGTGTGTAAATAGGACTGCGACTTTCTTCTGGATATTGGATTACACATAAAATAAAGGTATTTATGCCTCCTACGCTTAATTGTTTGATTTCCATGTGTTGTTCTACTAATATTTGGATTAAACTATTAGAATCTAGGTAGAAATATGTCCAAACTGGAAATATTACATAAGAATATGAACTTTAAATGGTACTTGGTGATTTCTTCATGTGGTAGGAGCATTCCTTTCTTGTAGCACTGTAGCATATGTTATTTTAAATAAGTCGTTGTCAGGCCGTAGCCGGGTAGAGGGACTTGGTTGCTTCGGTTATTGGGTGCTTGCATGACATCAGCAGGCATTACCCATTGCTGTAAACTTTAGCAGCATGATTCATCTGACCATTTCACAGTCTTTAATGCGAACGTGTTAAGGTTCAATATTATTGGAATTCTATTCTAAAAACATTGTTTTAGAAATAGGTCAGTGAATGTGAAGATAAATTATAAACAGAGATACATAAGTCTCATACATAATTGTAAGATTCCTAGTTCTATTCTTGGTTTGGTTTTCTGTGTTCATTTTAAATTCAGCAGGACCTAGCAAAAATGTGCCACCATATTATTTATGTTTACTACAAATATCAACCAAATTATTTTCAACCTAACCCTGAGTACTAGAGCTATCACGTAAAATTTATTAAGAGTAATATAATTAAAATACTCTGTGATATAGAACAGAACATGATTGAGTCACAGCAATAAATTTATCCTGGAACCCTGAGTATTATAGTTATATTTATTTAGATGAATATTCTTCATTATTTATTAAAGTCCACTTATAATATTATAAGTTTCCTTGTTTGATTATTAAATAACATGTTCCTATGGATTCATAAATAATTTCCTCATTGTTGAGTACATTATAAGATACAATATGTAAAGTTATAACAATAAGTCAGTAACATAAAACACAAATTTCAGTTCTTTTTTTATTCATAAAATAAAACAACTCTTAAATTTTTCATTACACTATTGTAGTCCAGTTTCTTAATTCTAATTTTAAAAACAAAACTAGGTCTGTAGTCTTTTGTTGTAAGCAATTTACTGAATGTATGTGACACACATATGACTGGTAGAGGAGTTAAAAACTGCTTTTAAGTTAAGCAATACTTCTTAGTCAAATATGAACACCATGTATATGTCTGTTACCATAATGGTATTTAAAGATAATATTGACCGTAAAGAGTGTGATACTACATACATAATTCATAACTTAATAATGAAATCAAGTTAGCACAATTAATTTTAAAATAGGTACCATCTTAAAATTAATTCGGACACATTGCCGGAACACGATCACAAATTAATTTATAGCAATATGAATTGTCATCAATTTAGGTACACCTATATCATAATATAATAATTTATCAATGGTGAAAATCATGAATAATGCCTATTTTATATGTATGTAAGACTTGAGTAATAAAGTCTATTTAATATTATTATACTTAGGTACATATAAAATTATAAAAATGCAATGAACTGCCATGCTTAAACCTCATACATTATGACGAACATTTGGCATTGTAAAAAATCAAAAACTACATTAATATCAGAGTTTTAACAAGAAATTGCATGGAAGTTTAAAATTACTTAGGTAATCTGTATAATATTAAGTAGGTTTTATGAGTTTCATTTACTAATGGTGGTTTTACTCACGTTAATATTTGGGAATGTTCAAGTTATTTCAGACTCAAACTAAACCCCTACTTGGGGTATATAATTATGATACCTAAATATTCAAGTGAGTAAAACAAATTATATTGTAAATGATGTGGATAACACTCATGAAATCTATTATGAGGTAAGTTAGCGTGCATATCACTTACAATGTAATTCAAATATCTATCCAATGAATCACAGTTCACTTGCCTATCACCATTTAAACTGTTTCGATAAAGTATGTTATTATTTACATTGTTATCTCACATGTTTATTTTATGTTCAAGTGTTTATTTATTTACAACAATTGATAAGACCATTTCAATGCTACACTGAAGTGCATGATTACTACTGCGATAATATATTGTAAATAGATAAACTGGTAGCGCATTGCTAGGTAGTTTGCTTATCTAATATCATAGGTTGTGATAAGCTGTTCAATTCCAGGTCCCGTCTTGGCATGTAAATCTTTATCTATTTTGACATGGAGTCATAGTTTCAGATTAGTTTAGGTACATACTTTATATTTGGGGATTGGGAACCAGGGGACCTTAACTGTAGTGTAGGAAAAATTACTTATTTAAAGTACACACACAGAGAAATTAAAAACATCTGTAAGAAAATGAGTTTGAAAAGTTGTTGTAGTATGAAGATGTGATTTTAAACATATTAATTTCATTTACCCTTGTACCTACTAGTAAGTACTTAAGTATAAAAATTAAATAGCTGCACCAACTATAAGTCCAATCAAATATTTTTGAAATGTGTATAGTATTCCCTCATGCTGTTTATCCATTTATTTGGCTTACTTCCAAACTAAAGTGTTCTGTCCAAGAATTGACACTACATTTATTTGTTGTGATTTGGTACATATGATAGGGTGCATAGCTTTACATAATTAATTACTGAGAATTAATCTGTTTGATCCTTAAATACCAGTCTTATTTGGTGACAATACAATGTATAATGTGACAAACAGGGCTGTAAACAACTAATGTAGGCTATTGCTTACTGATGTAATATATCATACAGAATGTAGTACATTATAATTAGGTATATAAATAATTAAGAATTACAATGTCTGGATGATAAAGGCTGAACAGTGAAGAATTACTGTGCAGTGGCAATGAACTAGGGGGCCATTTGTCAGACAGACTGACAATCTACTGTGAGATAACTGCAAGATTAAAACCCAAACGGAAAACAATTTATATAACAAAACATGTTGTATAATTTTTAAGAGTTTATACCCAACACTCAGGTAATAGTTATTCATTTTGAGCAATCGTCAATTGTGAGATAGGAATCAAGCTGTACAACCATCATAATCTTCAAACTTATTAATTATTTTATTAATATTAATACTTTTCCCATGTACCCACATATTGCTTCTGTTAAATTGACATAAATATCAGGCCCATTTCGGGTTGGTCGCCTGCTAAGACGGGCCTTCCCGGAAACGTTAGAAGATTGTATTCTAAACCTGTCCCACCACGGTCTAACAGCTTTCGTTTCGAGGATAAGACCTAAAAATATATACAACTAAAACTATTGTTCGATGTTTTTAAATGTTTAACTTACGTTCCTTATCCAGAAATAAATAGATAAAGGTCACCTTCTAAAGGTAGATTTAAGAGCAATGAAGCTTGTGGCTTACTCATTGAAGGCAAAATAAATAATCGACGCGTGACGCAAGCCTTAAGCATCGTTGCTCGACGATCTACTTTTAGGTCTACCCACTGAAGTCTTCTAAGTAGTTTTAATTGTAAAACAGCGTAAAATAATCAACTAGTCAATTAGCAAAATATATTTATTACAGTAAACAGTGTTATACACAATATTTTTATCGACAACGTCGGACAGACGAGACAGATCCATGTGTCTAACCCGTCACTATCATTGGTTGTGAACATCACATCTATCTACTGTAATAGTATCTGCGTTTTTATTGTTAACTTGTCTCAGATACTTCCGTTACAAACTGAGTTGAGATTTGATCATTGGCCTCCATTCAAGCAAGTAAAATACATAAAAAAGCGAAAAACTATAAACTACTGAAGTACAAAGCGGCAAACACTCAAGCATGAACTACCTATTGCTATATTATTTTTCGTTCCAGCTCTCGAACTTATGTACCAATTTTATTATAAGAAATATATAGATATGAAGCAATAAATGTAATATTATGTCCAGAAGTAAGTGGTAAAGGCTTTTACGTTAGCGTGGCACAGCGGCGACCGGATTGTCCGAAATTAGGTTAAGCAAGCTAATAAGTCTTGGCTAAAGAAAAATGATGGCGTAGAGACATGGCTGTCGGCAATCGCTCTACATAATTATAGCGATAGCTTTACATGTTTGTACGGTTTATCCCTTACTTATACCGCATGGATTTGACATTACGAAACATCCTGTTGTTATTTCCAGATATATAAAGTAAATTTCAACATCAAAATTCATTGGAGAGGTGTTCATATTAAATTACAATTTATACCACTACGTGCTCTTTGACCTTAATTGGCTAAAATATAGAGCATCGCAATAAAATTGTATTAGTCTCCTGATATTATTGTAGTACCTAGAACACCTCTGCCAGTGCCTACTGCTTTGGGGATTAAAAGTGAAAACACAGTCACAATAGTCATTTCGCCTTACCGCTCTACCTACAATGTTTTTTAAATTCTATAGTTCGTTTAGAATATTCAAATAACCAAGTCATGGTTAAATTCGCTTCTGCAATTATACCTGCCTGGTGACTATGGTTTTCGGGGTCTTCATAAAGACAATCTCGTAAGCTTTAGTATCCGTTAGCTTTAGTAGAAGGCATTAATTTTACATGATTGTTTATGATTATAGACAAAACCCAACGTTGAGTCAGTCGTATGGAATTATGTTCTATTTGTGATACATTCATTGGTACCAAGTTCTAGACTCTTTGCCAAATTATAAAGTTACGACAAAAATATGTACGCATTACTGCGTCATATTGCTGCCTAGTTTCGTGTCAATAAACTGCCACATAAGGTTAAAAATACGCAACATTTATTGAAACCAAATCTTTTC
Source organism: Abrostola triplasia (assembly GCA_946251915.1). NCBI lineage: Eukaryota > Metazoa > Arthropoda > Insecta > Lepidoptera > Noctuidae > Abrostola > Abrostola triplasia. The sequence continues at coordinate 4,246,173 of OX276425.1, forward strand.
GCGGACCACGTGTCATATCCATGTGAAGGCTTGATCATATAATCTGCAACAACCACTACCAATAGTTGTCAATTGTTATAGTCTCTCAATTGTGTTGTTCTTACGCATGTAAATATCAATAATTGTGACATTGAGCGTAAGCATAACCGCTTCATATAAACGAGTAATACACTTAGTAGTGTCATATCACACATTACTGAATTCAGTGTGCTAGCATCAAGAATGCATGGAGTGATTACTAGCATAGGAACATTTAGAGACAGGTTTTTAGATAGATTTAAAGTTTACTGACGTATGAACTCTGCCATTCAACGTTGGTATTACATCGACTTTTATGATTCCTGAACTTGTGATGGAATAGTCATAACTAGAGCCATGTGGCCGAAATTATATAGCTTGCGTCACTGAGATACCGCTTATCTAGTGGGACGTTTATTTTGTAAAAATCGGTTTTGACGGCTTGGGGGAACAGTGTATAATTTAACATAGGTAGGTACATAATAGAGCTAAGTAGTCATAAACCATCCTTTATTTGTTCGCAGTAGTCGGGTAATAAATTTGTCGCGAAGTACCTATTCAATGGGATATATGGATGTAATTGTATAGGCGGGTGCTACTATAAATTTGGCCAAGCTTGTTTTAAATTAGCATTTAAATAGTGCATCTGTATGTTATTTGTCTTAAGAATTTAGATAGTTTTAAATAAGAAATTTTAATTTTGCAAATCGGCAATGGGACGAAGTCCTGATAGCCGAGTGGTATGAACAACAAATAAACAAGTTAAAACCCCGACTGCCCCAATTTTCGATTTCATGTACGTATTATATTAGTTATCACTAAAAAACGGCGAAGGAAAACATCCTTGTGAGGAAACCTGAGAGATTTCTCAAAAGGCTTACGTGGTGACACAGGTCCGACAAGTAGAGGCCCGTTAAGAACTTTAATCTTAAAGTGACTGGGGACACCACACATCTGCTCTATAAAAATGCAGCCATGAAAAGCCCCCAGGATGTGCAAGACTATTGTAAAATATGGATAATATAATATAATAATTATAAATTTCTTTTCTACAAAAAACTTTAACAAACTATCGTAACTTCGTTTTTATGCATTATCTACACTAGTGATATTACATACATAACATCACGCCTGTATTCCCCGAAGGGGTAGGCAGAGGTGCACATACAGTACACCCACATTTCGCCTGTTATGTTTTTCAACCGGGCACAAATCCAGACTCCGTGCTGCCACTGAGAATTACCTAATAGAAAAACCCAGTGACACTTTTCCCTGCCCGGGATTCGAACCCAGGACCCCGTGCTCAGCAGTCGCGCTTGGCAACCACTAGAACAACGAGGCAGTCCTAGTGATATTAAAATTTTCTTATTTGAGAATCCATAAAAAAAACATTACACAATGCAATGAGTTTCGGAAGAATGAAATCATTTGAATCGTACCATTAAAGTGTCTGTCTTTATTCAGAATTAATAATGCTATATTTCCCAATAATTATAAATCTCTCAGAAACTGCGAAATTTAACTTTAAACTAAGTACTTAATTGCCGGGTTTCGTAAAAGAAGTTAACAAACTAAGTAATTAAGGTATTCTGAAAAATATAATTGGCTCTTATCTGGCCTTCATCGATTTCGAAACAACCCATAATTTCGTCAACTGACCCATGTAACTGACATTTAATTCCTCATCGCCGACATTTTTAATTAAAATACCTAAGCGAGTTCGTTAAAATACTTAGCTGAAATTTTCATAACATCGTTTATTGAGCTTTCTATGTATTTAAGGTCAGCGCCGAACAATATGTTACCTTTTATAAGGTTGAAAATATATATTGTGGTTATCGTGTTACTTCGCTGTAGCCTACGTAAATTTTTTGAATAAAAATGTCATTTTATTTCCAATAATAGGTATTATATCATCACCAATCTCATCCAGGTACGCCCTTCGATCCTTACGTTATCTTCGACCCATTTCGCCGCTGCTTAAAACCATGCTTCGCTTGGTCATTCTTGGCCACCATCCGGTCAACATCTTACACACTGAGATCCGCGGACGAATTTATGTTTTGATACATGAGTAAAGGAACATCGATAAGGATACATATAATTAAGGATGAGTGGCGTTTAGGCATTTTACTAGTGGATTTAAGCGCGAGGCAAATTGTAGTAGGTATTGTTCAGGGTGGTGCTTCAAATTCACAATTACAATTTGCTTTAGGTTTAGCCGAATTAAGTACTCAAGTAGACCGTTTCGCCTAAACTGCGATAAATCATTAGTTAATTGATTTGTGATAAATGCCGTTGAAAAAATAATGCGGCTATGACCGTAGTAGAGTCGTATGCCCATTGCACAGCCCAATTTTTGATAATAACTGCATTTAGATGAGTGATGATCGGTGTTTTAGTCGGATTCGTAGGCAAGTGCGAATAGCTGATTGGAGGTTATTCAACTGTTGGGTGGACAGAAATAGCGCGATCAGTGCGTCCGCGCTTGTCGTTCTGTGTCCGCTCGAGGCACGCCTGATGACGCTGCTCGCAACGCGGCTACCCAGGCCTACGAACTATACTTCCGGGATAAAAACACTAATTTGGCCCACTGATCCATCGACTAAATCGAAAAGTGTTTGTCAGCTTTGATGTCGGTCGTCTTTTAATAATAGGTTAGAGATTTTTTATGAAGCTCAGGTATAGACATTTATTAATGACATTCTGTTTTTCCTCGGAAATGTATTCATGTGTTTTTTAATGATTGTTAAAATGTTCTGCGAAACCCAGATTTTTGTAATAAAAACAACGTGAATCCTCGCATCAGCACGATGTGACGTCAAGATTGTGATATGTAGATTTATGTTGTCTTCATGTGATTGCGGTCCACGGTGCCGGTCGGAGACGGCGGCGCGGCTGCGGCGGCCGCTCGACGTTCGGTCCGCGGGGAGGGCGCGGATTCGGATCGCGATATTTATAGAGGCGCCGAGACGCCGGCCCCACACTATCCCACATGTTAATTGGCTACTTGCGCCACATTTTTCTGGACGTCACCGCCACGCTCTTACAACGCCAATGCCATACGACGGCCGCGGAGTTTCCGACCGACAAACATTGACACCTATGTAACTGGCCTAGATACGACAACAGTTTAACGCAAGGATGACGTTGTTTGACGTGAAAATAAACACCGATGATAGTTCAAGACCTTTCCATCTGACCTTCGAAATATGGATGCCTATCACAAGTGTACATATTTTTTTTTTATTTAGTAGCCCGAGTAGGTATAATAATCAAAATGTCGAATTTTTAACATTGATGTACTAAGTATATTATGTATAACGAAATCATCATTAGTAAAATAAGTTTAATAAATAACCAATCAATGATGAAAGGAGAAGTGGACTATTAAAAATGAGACTAATATTATTAAGAATTGTCAAGGTGGACCGAAATAGAAAAATGTCCGAGATGTAAACGATGAGTCAATGTCACATAGTTTTAGAATTGAATTGTTTCACTCGGCCGAAATACACTATCGAAGAATTTCATAGTTACTTGTAACAAAAATAATCTTTCGCGTTATAATTTGTTACTGTACGTCAGCTCAGTTAGGAGAGGCGAATTCGTAGGATCCTAATAAAAATAAGCACGCGCTAGGGTTACTAGGGTACATCACTCTGGCAGACACTGTAAACAAGAGTGTAAATGTACTTAACCCACCCTATTTATTTTGTTGGAATGTTTCACAAAATGTCCAGATATACTTACCTGATGACACGTACCTATACCTACTTATGTCCGTAGTAAATAGTAATACATGTTTATTTGAACACCATCACGACCCCTTCACTGAGGCTTTAAGAATATCTGTAAGCTTTACGATTTATAATTTGTTACAGCTGTCGTTTATTACAGCAATTACTGGTTTAAATATCGTGGTAACACAAATAGTGACAGTGTCCTAACCCAATACTTAGTTTATGGTAACCCAGATCCAAGTAAACATGCCGAACGTTCGGAATTACGGAATACCTGGATTCAAAAGTATAATCCAAGAAGTTAATGAAATAGTTTTCCTTATGTCGTTGGATATCGATCCAATACATTACAGCAGTATGGTTTCTATCGGAATTGGAGACTCGGTTTGATACCGCTTAGCGTTGTATTACGGCACAATACAAGGTTGTTGTTGGTTCAAACTTCCCTCATCGATTAAAGTTTATTGATTTATATACAGAAAATTTTATTTGTTATGAATACATGGCATTTGAGTTATTTTCTTTTCAATAATGCATCACCTCAAATATGCGTGTAAAGGAAAATCTCTTTAGATATTCATGTATTCCAAGATCTGTAAGTCATTCACCTACTTACTTCAGTACGTAAGCAAATAACATTCGAATCGTATTGCTCGTTGTTACCTAGATATTTAAGAACCTCTAGCATCGTTAACACATTTTGCACATAAAATTGAATATAATTAGAACTACAATTAAAATAAAGAAGATCATGCCACTGTGATTGCATGTTTTATAATCTTTTACCCCCTTTGAACTTTAAGAACTCAAGGTAAGCCTTGTTTGCTATGAGAATAATGCATTTTGCATGTTAGGTACCTAGTATAGCAAGAACTGGATAACTACATCAAAATTAATCTGATCAGAACGGTGGCGGCAGGACCCGGAATTCGAATTTCAAATAACCGGACATAGATCCCAATCGTCTGTGATTTAGAATGTCTACCTTTTAAAAACCCCTCAGGGAAACAGGCGTGACGTTATGTATGTATGTATGTACCTTTTAAAAATGTTCTATTAGAAAAGCCCTACATTTCTCATCCTAGGAACAGAACCTAATGTTACGCAAATCGGCAAATTAGAACAATATCTGTATCACTGCTTCATCCTGCCTGTTTATAGGTATTGCATGTGGTTGTTCCAAGAAACAAGCTGCAATCATTTCCTCGGAATAAAATATTTCGTCACCGGTAGGTGCAGGACTACACAGTAGGTATTTGACGGAATATTTTTATCCAAACTCAATACGTGGGTGGCTGTACAACATGCATAAACGTGATTTGTATCAATAACTAAGCATATTTACAACACATTATTTTTTATTAATCGGCAGCTGCTTCGTTCTAGAGACGAGATGCTCAAAGACACCAATCTACTCGTCTTCGTAAATTTATGACAGTCGGCTTACGGCTTACTCATACTTCTAAATTTATATATATATCGTGATTATATTATGTCGGAGAAATGCGTAATCTGACGAAAAAAATTTATAAATTAGCCGGCGATTCTAAAGCAAAAGGAACTACTTTTCAATATACATAGGAATCATAATAGTTTTAGTTCAGTAACTTGAGTAGTCACTAATCATACAATTAAAGGTAATATACTCGGTTTTTAACGATTGCAATGTGCGATACTTTCTCATTTGGTCCAGTAGAAAGCTGAGCCATAGTCGCACGTGCATAAAATATACAAACAACTTGTGACGTGAATCACGTTCTATAGAACAATGATCGCAGTGGGGAACGGGACGTTACGCCTGCTAGCAGTGTCTTAACAGCGTATTAGCATTCACCGATTGCCAGTATGAATAAATCACTAGGTCCCTGCTGACGGGAAAACGACTCTCTTTGCCAGCTTATAAACAAGCGTAGCAGATACACGATGACACCTACGGTCCGCTGACGACTCGCCAAACGGCTAATTGGCCGAAGCTTTCTTCCGAATTCCGAAATGACTGTGTGGTGTTTCCCCAAATTATATCGAAGAATGCCCTGTGGTCTGTCAGTCAATAGCTAGAAGTAACGCCCAAACCTTTTTAATTTTGCTATAGCTTAATTTTAGTTTGGTTTCTTCCAGATAATATGTAGGTTGGACTCGTATTCGAATAAGAATATTACTAAGGAAAGAAAAGTAGCGTTGTTTGTCATTTATTTATTTGAATAACAGTACTTGTTTTATAGTGGGTTATTTGATTGTTGCAGTCACGATGGTTGTGGGCGAGAGCAAGCGCACCGCCAACATCATGGACGGCATTGAGAACACCGGTGACGTACGCATGCACGATCACCGGTTGCGGCTCAAACAAAGGTAAGCGTAATCCTTAATTTACTAATTACGAAATTAACAACTACACCTACAGTTGATTATAATGACTAGTCATAAAAACAGTCTTATTTATTTCATTCTAAAGAAATGCACTGCTTTTTGTTTGTCGATTGTGTACAGACAATCAGTTAGGCAAACATTCGGTCAGACTATAAACCTGTTTTTTAAAACAAAACATGTAATTACGTTTTGTACAGGGATGATGTATTCTTAACGTCGTGTTTGTCTGATAACTAACAACTAAAAGTTCACGCGCCGTGCTTCCTTACGTCAATGCATGCTTACACTGGTATTATTTTAGTAACGTAACGCATTCAACATGGAACATTTGTAGACGCGCCGTTGAGTGTAGCGTCAGCAACCAATGACCGGGCTTAGGGTGTCAGACTGTTCACCTACACGCCGTATGTCGGAAGTTTGTAGGCGTAAAGGTCGATTGTTACATCATTCCATACATATACAGCATTAATCAATATTATTGTAAAATAAGCTTTTGGTCATTTACCTAAATCATTTTCCCGAGAGAAAACCGGTCAGAAACGGCTGCTATATTTATTGTGAATCCAAGAAACTGAAATTCTGAGCAATGGGTTTGAGATGTAGGTAACATAACATGTTGTATCAATGACACTTCTCATAAAGTTCCCTTCTCAAAAACTTGAGTGACTCATTCTTCCTAGTATTTTTAGTTTGGTTCATCAGTATGTACTGTATATTATACGTAATATTATACGTCAAAAGCCCCACTTCCTCAATAACGTATAAAGTATCTACATAATGCTAACGGGTGAATGTCTTCGACGACGCGAGGCCAATTCATTTGAATGTTTTTGCATTACTATACTTACTAATACTACACAAACATGTATTGCGTGCATTGTGCGGCGCGTGGGCAGCGATCGATGCCTTTGTAATGGTTTAAGTCAAAAGAGTTAAGTTTGATTTCTGTACATCTAAGAAGTACAAGACGTTTTAGCTAATCATTTTATTATTTAGGGAGGAATGCACATCCGTGTGATGTGACACATATAAAGTTCAGTTGGAAACAAGCGCACAACCCACTGATGTGTTTGTCTGGGCTTGACCCTATTTGTATCAGTCGTGATCGTGACTAACGAGTAGACTTTATTTTGTTAGAATAACTAGGATTTGTTTCAATATCTTCTCCAATCCCGTACTGCACATGTTGTGTCATAGTATAGCTACACAGTATTTTCCTCATACAAGAAATAAGTCTATTTTAATCTTACGTGTGAACTTCCTGCGACGTAAACGTTCTTCCGTTTCACGACGGAGAAGCGTTTAAGAAACTAAAAATAAGTTTCGTCCACTTGTTTAAACAAACATTTAGTACCTACATACTTTTTATATAGGCGAGTGGAATAGACTTTTCTTAAAAATAGTTATATTACGCATAGTTTTTTCTATAGGCATTCTATTATAAGACTTAGTAATATTAAATCTAGGACAATTAAAATTAACCTCTTTAAAAAGAAAACGCTTACGCTTATAAATGTTTACAGTATGGTGAATGCAGTTCCGTGACGCATCGATTTGCTTTATCGTTTTAAACCTCTTACACTAATCATTCAAGTAAATTGAACCATTTTCAGCTGCAGATACAAATTCCTGCAAAATTTCAAAATATGCAATGTATAACTAGTCAAAAATTACACAAAGTACGTTTCGGAATATTTAAACTTAACAATCAAAGCTATTGTTACCCCTTCGTATTGTTTATTTAGGTACATATAATGCCTCTTTCTCCCTTTAGTATGCTATTAGTTTTTGATTAACGAAAATGTAAAATGTTTACAGATTTGACATAGTAAGAAAACTAGGTCAAGGAACGTACGGCAAGGTGCAGTTAGGTATCAACAAGAAGACAGGCCAGGAGGTGGCCATCAAAACCATAAAAAAGTGCAAGATCGAATCGGAGGCTGATCTCATACGTATTCGACGCGAAGTCCAGATTATGTCTTCCGTTAGACATCCAAATATTGTACATATTTATGAAGGTATGCTATTCAAATATTGTGCATAGTATATTTAGAAACCAATGAAGATAACATAAGAATATTACCTCTAATAAAAAGAATAAGTACACACACTGGTCTCTCGTCTATTTATGAGAGACTTATTTACACATTTTGTTTTCTTTTTATCCAAAGGTATCTTATATATATATCTTCACTGGTAATTTGATCCAAATTGCACCATTAGAAAGAAAGTAATACGACAAAATAACAACTAGTACTTATTATAAATTCGATGCTTCATCATCCGATTACCGATCTAACAATTCAAAGACAACGTTAAGTACAATATCAAACGGTGCCAAATCATCTCGTATTGGCCCTTTTGTCGTTACATTTTATAGACTGCCATTCGTCTGTGAAACAAAACAAGATAGCATGCGAAACTATAATATCGTAGCTGTTGGGAACTCCAGACTGATGATAATATCATTTTCATTGCAAAACATGCTCTTCGTAAAATACTCGAAACATTTTCTAAAATGTATTTTATGTCTTTCAGTATTTGAAAACAGTGAAAAGATGATTCTAGTTATGGAGTATTGCTCTGGTGGAGAGTTGTACGATTATCTAAGTCAGAAAAAAGTATTACAAGAGGACGAAGCTAGACGGTCAGTTATCGTATAAAAATATACATAAAAATAATAATATTCGTAATTCATTATGTCGTTGCAATATGATGTGTGGTTTCAGGTTATTCCGACAGATTGCAACCGCTGTGTATTATTGCCATATACATAAAATCTGCCATAGAGATTTAAAATTGGAAAATGTTTTATTAGATGATACTGGTAGTGCTAAGGTTGGTAATGACCCCTTTTTCATTATTCTTAATTAGGCTACATTAAAAAAACTAAAGAATCTACTTATATTCTAATTTGGGCCGTATGCTTGTTCTTAATCTTATTTTATTATACATAATATATTTTCTATTCTTATATTTAAGTTTTTCCTAATGATTTCAGATTGCTGACTTCGGTCTTTCAAACGTTTTCAAAGAGACGTCTCTTTTGTCCACGTTTTGCGGTTCACCCTTATATGCCTCCCCTGAAATTGTAAAAGGAACGCCATACATTGGACCAGAGGTACGTACATATTGACGGGATAATAAATCATGGTTTAAATTAAAGCTAACTAACGTCCTGTCGTCTCCGTTGTTTTCGCGCCGCGGTTAGATTCGTGCAGCGAAGAACATGTAGCGAATCCATTATAGTAATTGTTGTCGCTGCTTTTATTATAAGTATTATTTAGTGTATTAGCCACAAGTAGGTAGTAGAGTTTGATAATCTTTTAATTGTCAAAGAGTGGATTACTTAACGTGTTCTGCATACATTGAGGATTCCATAAAAATATAGTTTTTTAATTTATAATTTCAGGTGGATTGTTGGTCGTTGGGTGTGCTTCTTTATACTCTAGTCTACGGAGCCATGCCATTTGATGGCTCCAACTTCAAACGTCTAGTCCGACAAATCAGTAATGGCGATTATTATGAACCTAGAAACCCATCCAGTAAGTATTTAAACAGTTACTTTGATTGTATTTTATTGAAGAAACGTATTATAAACCTATGTTGTTATATTATTGTAACATGTAGCACCTCATTGTAGTCCTTGTTTAACAAACATATGTTTTATTGACATTTTAATTGTATTCGTTAACGTAAACTTTTGATAATATACGTGCGTATTGCTTAGAATTATCAAACTGCAGCCGTAAAGTCGTTCATGTTAGGTAAGAACTGATTGTATCAAGGGGCATTTCCTCTCTCTTCCGCTAGTTATTTAAAGACCAATTGGTCCTAACTCGTAACACAGAGCAGTCATAAGCAAGAAACCTATAGACCGCAACTTAAATGACTACCTTATGTATTATATTATGTGTTATATGTAAAGTAAATCTGCTAGTTTATTACTTCTTGACGACTAAACCATTGAAGCGATCGCATAGAAATTGGATACGGAAATACCGTTTTTATCTAATCGACGGAATGACTTGCGATTCTATTCCCTAAGGGTGGGAAATAGAAAGGGTGGGTTACACCCGTACGTGGTAAAGTCCGTACGTCGACGTTAAGTTAGTTCGAAATTCTCATACAAGCGGCCATATTTAACGTTAAACAATATATCAAAGCAGTTGGTGCAACCCACACTGAGAATACCACCATGTCGTTAATGCCGGCGGTGGAAGAGTCCGTAAGGATTTTTCCTATAATAAAAGGTAGTTTATAGCTACTAGTACATTATGTACTTGTTTGTTACAGGTGCATCGCCCCTTATACGCGACATGCTCACAGTGGACCCTCTGAAACGTGCCGACATCGCTTATATTTGTGATAATCCGTGAGTCCAAGCACTTATCTTAACCGTTATATCTAATAGTCCATTCAAATTACCATAACGAACAGCAGGTAAACGATCAGACATCAAATATAAATGAGAAACTATGCTTGCTATTGTAATTCAGAATTTATTTGGAATAACCTGGTTACAGTCTAGCAGTTCATTTAGTTCAGTTGTATTGCGCATTGCAATAAGGAGAGTCTTACTACTACTGTGCTATGAAAGACCAATGGAAAGAAGAAGTTTCTTGTGTAATCAAAAGAGGGTCTAATGTTGTAACGATGGTGACGTATGTAATTTATTATTATACCAAGTTTAGCATTTTTGCATAACATAGTAAAGAATGGAAATAAAACAAGCATTCTGGAAATTTCGATTTTCATAATGTGCGAGACGATGAGTGTTGTAAAAAAAATCTCGTAACTGTATGGAGGTCATACAATTACGGGTAGATTTTTGCGTTTAGTAATAAAGAAAAGACTGAATGTTTGTCTCTAAATGATTCTGATGAATATTTCGAATAATCTAGAACGTATGACCATCAGATGGGTGAACACAGGCTGCGAGACGTCGTGTCTGGAGGAGGCGGAGGCTTTGGCCGCCCAGACCCCGGTGCGGTTAGACCTGCTGCTGTCTCTAGCACCTGCGGCACCATCTAACTCTAACTCCGTGATGGTGCCTTCTGAGGTATGTAAAACACACGAAGGTATTTCAGATTATAAATTAGTATGTCCCGTTCAGATATTACTTCGGCACTCAGACTTCGTAATATTGACCTATAAGTCATCATGTGAGGCTAAGCACCAGGCTAAGCAGATGAAAACTTGCAAAAAAAAAACATCAGTTTTCATTTTCTGTATTCCTTTTTCAACTTTGTTTCATAGGGTGCAATAGTTAAGACATTTATATTATAGTAAGTTATTTTGTTAACAGGCTGAACTAGGCCCAGAGGAGAGTGGTACTGATCTTACAAGTTCCGCATCGATGGCTCACATTGAGCCCAGCAACTCTGCGGAAAAGAGAATTCTGGAGTTAGTTGCAGGTAAAAATACTTTCTTATCAAATATGTATCTAGAACTAACAAACAATTTATGAAAATTACTTACTATTATTTCCATTGTCGCTTCTATTTCGTTGCCAGAAGATTACATTGTTTTTTTTAATCAAATATACATTGTAATTTCTGCATCTTTATGTAACTTGTAGAACTTATATCAAGAAAACTTATAATATTCTCAGAGGGTGGCGAGGACGCAATAAAGCCGTCGCCGACGCGCACGATCGTGTCCGCGACAGACAACAAGCGTAAGATGGAGCTCGCCATGTCGGCCAGCGGCCTGCAGAGAAAGAAGGAACGGGTCGCCAGGTCTGTACACTACACTTTACTAATGGTCCTTTGTACTAGCTCTAGTACAACTTAAATACACTTTTATTGTTACTTATATATAATGTGTGGCTGTGGCTAATTGGTTTCAGTTGTGCGAGCATTGCGCCTCAAGCGCCTGTATTGCCTGAAGAGAGTTCTCCTGAAATACTACCCAATGATGAACAGCCTGTCGATTCAGACTCGGTAAATATTTCCACCTAAAAAAAAAACTCAATAAACGTTGTCTTATATCTAAATATTTTACAGCTAAAAACAAAACCTGCTTAATATAATGACACAATCCAATCGTTTAGACGATACAGCCCAACCTGAAGTCGTCAGCGACGATCACGATCCAGCCGGCACCCGCGCAGCTGGCCCGGGATTTGACGCAGGACGTGGTCCGAGAGCCGCCTCAGCTGGACGAGCCTGCTGAGCCTCCCAAGCCGCGCGGACCGGCAAAGAAAAAGGCTTCCCCCACCACCACCATGGATGAGAAACCCGCTGAGAAAGAGAAGGCTAAGGTCTATCTATATGTATATTTAATACTTGAAGCGAATACTTCGTATCCCTTTTTAACAAAATCACCAACAGCTAAGTAGATACAATAGTTAAACAATCGCTATGTACCATATGTGGTATGCTGGACAGTAAAAGGATTAAGATTATTGCGCGCATTTAGGATAGAGAAACTCGGAAAAGTTATATTTTATACTAGCTGCGCCCCGCGGTGTTACCCGCGACATTTTTTCGGGATAAAAAGTAGCCTATATGTTAATCCAGGGTATAACCTATCTACATACCAAATTTCAACCAAATCGGTCCAGCCGTTTATGCGTGAAAGAGTAACAAACATCCACACATCCATACTCACAAACTTCCACATTTATAATATTAGTAGGATAGTAGGATTAGTAGGATAGTAGGATATCAACTAGAAAAGTAAAGAAAGAAAAATAAGACGTTATATGTATTACATTATAATATGCATAGTCTTTCATCATCTATAGGTATTTTTTATTCAAAAAATCTTTAATTATATTCCAAACAAATTGTGACTTATGGGAATGATATTTAACTGTCATACTTACAGCCGCAGGAGGACACAAAGCAGAACGCCGTTGCTGCGGCTGCGGACAAGCTGACGTCACTGTCTATAGCGCAACCATCTCCCGCACAGGCGCTGCCCGTACCCAAGAAACTCTCCATCCCAGGTAATATTTCGGAGATATTGAGTTGATTCCTTTAGAACTGATAGACGTAGTTAATTGCGTTTAAACTGTGAATATTGGCTACATATTATCCAACAATATTATATTTATTTATCTATGTGTTATTTGTATGTGTTTTTTGTATTTCAAGTTGTTTAAATAACTTTATTCTTTATCAGGTGGTAATGTTGGTAACTTCAAAGACCAGTTCGAGAGGAGAGCTTCCCTTACCTCGCCACCCACTGATATCAAACGCAACATATCAAAACCAGGTGCGTATTATGATGATTATAATACAATAGTAATAGTAAATACAGATACTATCATTCGCAATTAGTCGCGTTGACTCATAGTATTAATGTAGTGTGTAACGATGCCACGTCACGTGCGGTCATATCAATAGCATACTAAAACTATATTTAAATCATATTTGACATAAGTACTGAAGTTTAAATAGATGTTAGCATAATTATGTAGTACATTTTTTTAAAGATACCTACTCACAAGTACCTGTCAGGTTTTACTAAAATTAACTTCTGGAAGGTCAAAGCTAGCTGGTTGGGTCTTTCAACATCTGCGAGGTTAGTGTAAGCTAGCACCGCAGGTCATTATACGCTATGAAAGCAAAACGCAGCACTACACTGCATGTAGCGACGTTTGCCCAGCGGAAAATGACCTGCAATGCAAGCTCATACTAACCCCGGTGTACGTTTCAGTAAACAGGCCAACATTAGGCGTTATATCATAGCATCTTTTATACCGAATGTTTTCTTTTACAGTTGTATCAAAGATAGCCAAGCCCAAGGCACAGAGTGAAGACCGTGACTTGGCTTCGAAGACGCCTGACAATGGAACCGTTAGACTGCAACAAATCGGCATCGAGCCTTCTCAGGTAAACCTTCTGATATACACTGCTGTAGATTTAAGATACATAATGCTAAAAGGAACTATTTCATTGCTAAACACAATTATAGAGAGAGATATATAATAATACTGCTATACAAAATTTTTATTCACATGACAGTTCAGTTTCGAGTGCCGAGTCCAAGCTCGCTCCTTTTTGACCATAAAAGCTTGCACAGACGTCGAACAACACTCTGCTGACATTATTATTTTGGATTGTTAAGACATCTAAAGAAGTTTTTTATATTTTTATTCATGGTCGTGAAACAGAAAATGTCTAGACATTAGTTTCGTGATTCCCTGTATGTTTCTTAGTGTATACGTGTCATAATGACCTCCTACGGAAACTCAGTAGTTTATTTTTACCCGACTATTTATATTTCGAAATACTTGGCCAATAATAAACCCATTTAATCTTCAATTAATAATAATAATAATTCTTTATTGCACACAATAAAATTCATACAGACATTTTAGATGACATGTAATGTACACAGGCGAGCTTAACTCAAAAATTGAGTTCTCTAACAGCAAACCTTTGCAAGAAAGAGATTTTATTGGTGAGGACAGAAGAGTGCACAACAAAAATATCTATAAAAAAAAAAAACTAAAAAATTTACAATATTTATAACAAAAGTTACACAATTTAACATAAATAAAATAAAAATACATACATATATAAATACATACTATATATCAAGCTGAAAGGAAATGCTCTTTGATTTTCTTCTTAAAAACAACCAACGAACGGCTATCACGCGCGGAGTGTGGGTTCAAAATGGTAATTTGATTATTCACAAGTATAATTGGCACATTGACTGTTTGTTAAGATGATAATAGATATGATTCACTTATTGTGGGGTTGATCATCACGAATCCCATTCATTATTCGACTATTCAAATTGTTACAAGAATATAGAAATCAAATATTTTAATGACGAATAAAACGACAATAACATGACTAATCTATTGATTAATTAATTGAACGTAGGAAGTTGTTATTAGTGAATTACACAATGAATTGTTTTGATTAAAATATATTTTAAAGGTTTCTTATGTTCTTAAACACACCAACCTTTAAAGCATAATTATGTACTTTGAAATACATATTTTTATCCAAGAACATTAAGAGAGGGAGAAGAGCCCTATCACCTTAAGATTCACCGCAAACATAACAGAGTATGATCATGCAGTTGTGACGTCAGCAACAAAATGTGGAGCGTGGTGTTACACCCACATGCAACACGCATGTTATATAGACTTCGGTGCATCGTGAGTCGCATTCGATTACGACCAGTCCGCGAACATAGCCGCTACTGGAATATTGTGCATTTAGTAGAAATAAAAAATACGACCAAGTCCTATGATTAGTAAACATTTTGGTAAGTAAATATAGTGTAAAAAGTTTCCCGTGTGGCTACAATTAACTGTTGTAAATTGTATTGTAAATTATTCCGCAGGTATACTCCTAGCCCCACTTACTATCCAACAGTACACCGAAATATATTTCCAAAATCGATGTACCTTTTTGTATTAAAAAAATTACACTCTATTACATTCTGTACGTAAAGTCAATACATAAGCTAAAATAACATGCAACCGGTGTATAATATTTGTAACAGTAGCTACATTTGCTTGGTCGCAGAGTTCACCCGAGTCAGAGAGAGAGTCTAACCTCCGCGGCGGCGTGAAGAAGACTGAGAGCGAACCGTCACACAGCTCCACGTCTGTCGATCCTGCTGTGTTGCTACAGGACGCAAGGAGGTCAGTTTATTACATCAAACTTTTAGGATTCCGTACCTCAAAGGCAACAGAACCCTTATAGGATCATTTCGTTGTCATCTTAATCTTTGATTCTCAATGAGTATAAGGTTTTTTGCGCGCCATTCAGTGGCTGGTAAGATTCTTTTCATTATTTAAACTGGAAAACATTTGACGCGTTGTTTTCCTTTCCTTTTAATGCAAAATGGACTTAATGTTGAAAACTTGTCCTCATTAAACATACAGTATCATCAGCAGCATACACTGCACATGTACTTAAGCCCTTACGTAGCCGTGTGACAATGACGAATGTTATTTTCTTACACATTCTGATTAATGCAGCTGCGATGTTGATGCCAACTGTTACTATTTATTTTAATATGACTAATGTCGCTATAATCCGTAGGAGTCTGCAAAATTCTATGGCGAAGTTGGTCGAGGAGAAAGTCGCCGGCGAGGAAAGTCGTCGCCGCGCCGCCCGCGACATCATATCATCTGCCATCCGTACGGGTAAAATATACTTAATGTAGTGAATTAACATCCTTACACTGTTTATCGTTTATGTCATATTATTTCGGTACTCAGTAGATGTGTAGTCTAGCGCCAATTTGTATTTTAGTGTTGAATTTGATGTATAACGCTTTACGACTAATTTATAGGTGTTGACTGTTTTCTTTATGCCTATTTGTAAAATATATTACGCTTATTGTAGATCTACTAAATTCTAAAGTACAAAGTCAGTGATGAGTTTTGAATATTACGTTGCTTACTTACACAAGGACGCTTTGAAAATATAACTTTATATACCTAGTTTAGTCCTGCTTTAACTCCCGTATTAAGTGTGAATAGTGTAATATAGTTCAGTGCGCCTCCCTCAGGCAAGCCCCCCATGCCGTACGGGCGCTCGTCGTCGGCGGGCGTGGCGGCGCTGGCCCCGGCCGGCTCGCCCCCCGCCACGCCCCCCGCGCACGCGCCGCCCGCCGCGCCGCGCGTCTTCCGCACGGAGGCGCAGCACCGCGTCGAGGACCATCGCAACAGGTTACAACTTTCATTTTATATTGGTTACATTATCATAGTCAAAATATGAGTATAGAATATGCCAACACACAGACAAAAAAAGAACCTTTTTTTGAGTCGGTTAAAAAGGTCATAAAGCTTTGATTTTTCCGATGCATGGTGATATTGGCGCGTTTAAGTCTTACAAGTCTAGATATAGTTACAAAGAGTCTAGAAACACCTATTCGTGTCATCAGGGGCGTGTCAGTGGAGCGCATCATCCCCATCACGGTGGCAGGCGAGGAGCCCCCGGCCGCCAAGCCTGCGCCTGCGCCGGTCACGCCCGTACAGCCGCCGCAACCCGCACACAGGGTCACTCCGCTCAGGTCAGAGTTACTGATTAAATAATTTTATATTTTTTGTTTTGTATTTTTATTAATGTGATGAAGGTTTAACAAAATATCTAACTTACAGAAGTTCACTTCTATAAATATTTAATTATCATATACATATTCTAGACGACTGGCATCAACGGAGTCGGGTAGCGCAAGCGAAGCATGCAGCAGCCCCGGCGAGCCCATCAAGAAGTCAGCCCGAGAGTTCATCATCCCCATCGCGGTGGAGGGCAAAGGCTACGTCACGCCGCGCCAGCGCAGCCTCGAGCCGGAGGCCTCGCAGGCGCACGTGCCCACCGTGCGACACCGCACCTCCAAGCCTAGGCGCATCAGGTACTACCGTACTGCAAGATATAGTTATGCATTCTTAGTTTGACGAAGTAGAGTATGCATTCAATGAACAAAGAGTAAAATTAATAAAGCATATTTCCCCGAGTATTAAAGTTCACCTACTTAATTATATAATCATATATGTACTGTAAAAACATGTAACACGTCAACTTCTTACTTCACTACATGGTACTAACGTGCGGCCCCTACCAGCAGCCTCGTGAGCGGCGGGGAGTCGGAGGAGGAGGAGGACGCGCACATGCACCGCCTGCGGCCCAGCCGCGCCGCGCGCGCTGAGTCCGTCAGCTCCGGGGAGGAGGACGAGGAGGACGAGGGCTTCCACCTGCTCACCGCTGAGAACCTCTTCTCGACGCTGCTACACAGGGTACGTGTATAAACCAACCTTAAGAGCTCGTACACACTGCCCGACTGGCCTTCACTCGGCCCGCAGCTCCTAGCAACCGGAGAGATCTGCGGGTCTACGGGCAACCAGCAGCCGCACAGTGCACATACAAATGAATATTACGTGCATAATTATGCTTGCGGGTAGCCCTCAGACGAAGTATATGATAGACCGGTTCTCATGTAAATAAGGCGAGACCAAAAATGAAATGAGTGCGTGTTTGACATATAGTGCTGTGACACGCACTCTCATATTATCATACGTCGATAAAAATCACAATCATGAAAACAACCAAGTTAAACGAAATTATCTAAAATCAATATAGTAAAACAAAAGAATCCATAAATCATCGTCGTTTATTAAATCTTAACAAAAACATAAACCTTTTAAAGTTAACAAATAGTCAAAAACATGTAATAAAATAAAAGTCAGCATTGGTTTCTAACGTCATTAATGCAGTAAGCCCAGTGATCAGTGATCACACTGTTAATAAAGATTTTAACTTCATATCGACCCTACCGTGGATTCCCTAAGACAATTAATATGTTACCAAATAAATAGTCTACTATTTATTTTCTATTTAAATCCATATAAATAGAAGCTGCGGCGAGCCGTGCACTTACTTATTCTGTTGAATAAGTTATTACTATTATATAAAGACTATATACACACTAATTTTTATTACCATTAAAAAGTACATAATTATTAAATACTTATAGTCGTATTGTCTAGTTTATTAAGTAGTTCTGTGGTAAAAGGTAAATTCATAAAATAACATACCGGCATGAACAATGTAGGTATAGATCCAAATCGTAATCTGATGTATTTAGGGCATTTTCTAAAACAAATTTGTTCAAAGTGCTTACTGCAAACTGATGAATATTTTTTGGGAATCCAGTTACCTCTATTTAACATTTTTAGCCATTTTTGGCGAAACTCTTCATTTACAGGAAATCTTCAAAATATTTTTTTACATTATTCTAAAGAATTATAATGTTTCTAAATAATTATTTTGAACATTGCTTGATTATATTAATATAATATATGTATAAATTTATTTTTACAATAATAATATTATGTACGTATACTAATTAATCAACTTCTCAAAATAAAACGTCAAGTAGAATATCGAACAATATCTATAAAGTCTCTGTCAAGGTGGTCAATCTCTATTCTATGATATTTGGGTAAAAAATACACAAAATTTACGTATGTGATATTTCTTTTTATTAAGATCTACAACATTAAGGGTCACTATGTGATTAAACGCTATACATTGGCGTACCGATTGATATACGCAACGTTAGTAAAGGCATTTGTAAATGTATTGTAAATAGCAAAATAACCAATTGTACTTACAAGTGAAAACTGTAATTATTTATATTATTTCTATGATTAGTGTCACATCCGGGTACTACACACGAAGGCATGACGAAGACAAATAAATAAATATAATTTACACACCAAGCATATATTTTTTCAAATTAAATAACACAATTTATTTTTGACTAATTTGAATATGTGTCATTTGGTGTAAAGTTCAGTCAGTAACACGTCCAACTACCTTTCTCGCTCTAACCTACATTGTACTCAGGTCTTTCTGTTTCAATCACCCCATCTATAGTAGGAACTACTTGGATCCTATATCTATGGGGTAGCCGGACAGTGCGTATGAGAACTAAAGCAACATTGTTGCGACCAGAACAAACCTCTGTGCTTTCGGACGTTTTTGCAATACCTATTATTGGAATATAAATGACTGCTAGGACAGTTTTGGAACTTTTGTACCCGTCATGCTTGGCGACTGGGCTTATCTCAGTTGTGGATCGCTTATTATGCTTTTGGCATATTAGTTAAATATCTCCCGCTTGCTATGGAGAAAAGTGGGAATTCAATTAGTATTCCTGCTCCTCTATCTTGTCAAGTAATTAATTTCGTTGTAAGACAGTCGATTCATTTCTCTGGGATGCCTCGAATTTTATTGCCTCGACGGTTCTTAATGGTTATCATTGAATCCTGGCTTACAGGAGTTGCAATGATGGGCACGAGTGGTGGGCTTGTTTCGAAAAAAAAAAGGAACCTTACAGTGTACCAAGGAAACAATTTGTGGCTTAGACACTGCTGAACGTTTGTAACGTTAGACGATAGAGTCACTATTTAAGTGACATGGCAATGTAGACCTTAGTGGTATTACTTGAATACAGTTACGGCACTGGATATAATTATGTGTAATATTTTCGCATGTCTTCAGGATTCTTAATAATAAAGTATTAAATTATACATTATTATGTCTTCAGTAGCTTTTTGATAAGTTAAATAAAAAAAAAATCCTTAGTTTAACTATAACTGTCCATCGTTGCAGGTTCGCGCGCTGACAAACCGTCTAAACGGTGAGGAGGGTCCCGGCTTCAGTCAGCACTCACTCTTCAACAACCTACAGTCGCCGTTCTTCAACAGGTCAGTTCTAAATCTACACACATGTATGGCTTAGCTATACACAATATACAAAGAAAATACTTTAACAAATAAATAAAATTGCAGGAAAATCCTGATGCAACTGGATTATATTAAATTAAATAAACTTAAATGTTGTTTTTTAATACTATTAAAAATTATTACATTTTAATTTGGATTCCTTATTGATTAGAAACTTTCTGAAAAGCTGCTGATTTAGTAACAATTTTTTCATTATGTAAGATCTTCTATCAGCATATGAAACTAATTACCCAAAATTGAAGACTGAATCATCGTAATTATTGTTAACATTAATATTCATGAAGTTTGGCTATTTGGTTTTCTATTTAATATATTAACAATCATGCTTACTGGCCCATTCGCAAATAATCAATATTTTCATGAATACGAGTGTATCAAGACTAGCATGTTCTTTTATCGTAATATCCGACTAAAATAATGTTAATTTTATGCATGCAGCCCTCACTTACCAAGGAGAAATTTATTGTGAGTATACTTTTTCTTCAATTAAACCACACGACACTGTACACAAACTTATTAAAATTGTACACATTTCTTATTAACTTATTTTGATTATTTTTTATAACAATGTTCACTTTTTTAATGAATATCATCGACGCAGATATGTTTAATCACTCCTGTAACACATTTTATTATAATTACATGCAGCACTCATAGATATGTGGAAAGTAAAAGAAGTGTTTCTGAAACGTAAGTTGAAATAGGTACCTATACACTTGTATGCATGTGTTTAAACTATTTCAATAAGCAACAAATATCATCATATTGATTTCAATTAGTACAATAATTTAACATCCCCTTTATTCATAAAAAAATGACAATTGTAAACCATTGGTTAAATTATACCTGTCACTGTTATTGCATGTCTCTCAATAGATTTAAGACAAGTTTAAGTTAATACACGTATTATCCTCGTTTATGAATAAAGGTATATGAGTTTACGTTTGAATATTTATTCAAGAATTATAGACTATATTATGATTAATTGAAAATGAATGAGTTCACTTCCATGTTTAATACGCGACGTAAGTTAACCTCCCGTTTGTGCGGCAGCAGGCGCGAGGGCTGGGGCTCGCGCGACATGCACGCGGACTTCGAGTCGATGTTCAAGCCGCGCCAGCAGCTGCCGCGAGGTGAGCCACCCGCTTTGCACCCGCTTGCACCCGCGCGAGGGGAAAACGTTGCCACGATCTACACGCTCACGCCTGAGGCATGCACGCGCAGTACACAACACATTTGATTGATTCACTGGTGTATTTCATCACGTACATTGATTACTACAAATATTCCTCTCACATTGTTAAAGTAAAATATTTTTGTATAAAATGCACATTTGTGTACACTATTTTTTATTATAGATATTTTGAAAATCTTTTTATATTTATTAATAGGTACAAATTTTATAAATAAAATGTATAATATTAATCTAGCTTATTAAAATATTATTTTTATCTATTATTAATACTCGACACTATTCAAATAACATTATTGGTTTAGTATATAATACAGTATAAATAAACTTAAAAAAATCTGTTGTAAAATTTATATTACATGTTGTGTAAATGTATGTTTGAATTATTCCAAATTTCTTGTAAAATAATCACGAATTTTCTAGTTAATGTTTCATTTAGCAGCATGCACGGAGTTCATCAGATACTAGGTACATATATTGAAGCGAGATGGACCCTGGACTTATTAACATATTATATTTTTTTAATTAAGTAAAAATAAATATAATATGTAATAATGTGCCTACGGGTCAATACGACCTTGACACACTTATCAGCATCAATCAACAACGTTTACGAATCAAAATTATTTGAATCACAATGAAACTTTTAGGTTACGTAGTGTCTATGATTAGAACAAAGGAGAGAGTCGTCCTACGTTATTTCGTTTAGTGTCATCCACGCATTTGCATTACATTATTGTTACTCGACTAAACTGAGCGTTGTTTAAAAAAAAAACCAAAACAACTATTAAATGTCGAAGGATTTATTCCACATATTTGTTTTGTAAGAGTCAACAGTTGGTACTCGTACATGCTGATAAATGTGTCAGGTTTCTTGGAATGCTTCTTTATAAGGACCTGGTGTCACCGTTGCACTGCAACTCGCAAGTAGTTAGTGCTGCCTCGCACGGTCTACGACACTCACCAGAAAGCTAGCTTCCACTAAAACAAATAAATTAACTCTCAAACCATTCCATGAAGTGCCCCGTTGAATACGCCCCAAACGAAGTACAACCATTGCCTCTGATCTCGCGACGTTTTCCACCGTCGACATCGTTTTCACTTAACATCAGTGTAATATATGATAGACTATATTTTGTAGACAACAGCCAATGAGCTGTCTTACATAGTCTATTATATATGGTGTGTTTTAGATTTCATTAACATTGTTTTTTATTAATAAAGTTAACATTTTTTTGCATTGTAGTGTATTATTGTATTCAAATTGCATTCTTTGTGCAGGTGTTGACTTTCTCCTACCCGCTAACACTAGCAGGAAAATGTTGCGTTGCTCTCGATTATCATAAATTCAGTAAGCCAATAGCGTTGCATGTAATGTACAGAAAAGACAATTCACATGTCGCATCTCCTGTGCAAATGCAGTATCTATACATATACAATTATTATGTATAAAGTAGATTAATATAATTTTGTTTCATTTTGAATTGTCGCCAATTTTCAGTGAAAAGTAAAATTTGAGCAGTATAAGTAATTGACCGACTGACAGTTAATTAATTTGTTTGTAAAGTGATCATGGCATAAATGTGTAGCTTAGTGGATGTGGTAGCACTCGATGTTGGACGCGTGTACACTATAGAGATCATGTCACGAGTTCATACGCTACCCACACGCGGAGCTGCGACAACTTACCTGCAGCCAGACTAGGACAAGGGCTCGGGGTGTAGAGCCGTAGAGGTCAGGCCGGGAGGCTGCCGTGAAGCGGTAGTGAGCTTGTGTTGGTGTGGTTGCAGTTGGGTTGCGCGTTACACTGCATGCTCCGACCAAATCTTCACTTCACAGCGGCACCAGCGCCAACCACAAATCTGCCACAAACGCCACACAAGAATAGGTACTAAACTATATTTATTTGTCCATATATGTGTTTTTGTGTTCCGCACCGTGCGCCGCGGCTGTTTATGAGATAGAGATGCCTCTACTATGTGAAATATATCGCTAAAGCCATAATTTAGTATACGCATTTGACAAATTACTCTCTACAGAAGCAACATTTTAATGCATTCTTTTTGTGATTTGTTTTCGCATAATTAAAGCTTAACGTTTGACCTAATTCAACTAGTCCGTATTTAGTATTTGTAGATATGTATTAACTTTTAACAGTTCGTATCGATGTATGCATAAACCGTAAACTTACGTAAGGCACCAAAGAGCCTGTTTTTTAATTCGACTATATTTAAAGATAAAACTAAGGAGGGTCCGCTTGTCGTTCCCCTTCGATATGGATCAATAAGCGGACGCAGAAACAGATTTTTAAATCGGCATTGTAAATACTTCATGAGAGCGAGCGTTCTGCATGATCGAAACGTGTGTTTTTCGATTAAATTTCAGGTAGTAGTAAGAAAACTGGTAAGCACCGTACCGGCCAACAAAACTCGGAATCGAACGTCGAAAGCGGATTAGACCTCTCGGACTTGGACTTAAGCTCGATAGAGTTTTCGGAGCGCGAGATGCGCGCGCTGTCGGGGCTCACGCCGGCGCTGTCGCGGCGGCTGCAGAGACAGCTGCTCGCGCACCTGCCGCCCGCCGCCGCGCGCTCGCTGCGCCGCACGCTCTCGCTGCACGCCGCCGAGCCGCGCGCGCCCAAGCCCGCGCGCTCGCACTCCGCCGACCACGAGCTGGACCAGCCCGCCGCGCCCGCCGCCTCCGCCCCGCCCACCGCTGAGCCGACTCCCGGCGATGAGTCTACGCCGGCGGTTGACGATGCCCACCGAACCCCGCGAGCTGTCTCCGAGACTTTGAAAGAAGAAAGTCCAATAGAAGCGACGACGCCCCAATACTCCACCCTTCCGCGACCGCGTCGGCGATCTACTTCGCGTGAAATTACGCCGACGCTAGCCGCCGTCGACGTGGAGTGCGCGTCGCCGAGCTCGCTTATCCGTGAACCGCTTGTACCTCGTCCGCGGGATCGCCCGCTGCTTAGCAAGTACTTAACTCCGGAACGGGCGCTCTCGGTGGACGAGTCGTACGGGTCGGACGGCGGCGGCGCGGCGGAGGCTCACGGTGGGGCGGGCAGCGCGGTTCGGCGACACTCGCTTCGAGCGGGAAGTGGCGACCAGCCGCGTCGCCGCGTTTCGAGGTTTCTTCGTTCGGACTTTTTTGACTCTCCGCCAGATGAAAATCTTTATGAACGTCATCGAAAGGAAAGGGAGTTGGAAACACAGAAAATTTTACGAGAAATTAGGGAAAAGAGAAATAAATCGCATGAAACCGTCTTGAAAAGCCCCACAGACGTTGCAGACGCACCGCCGATCTATACGGATGACATAACCGGTGCTAAAAAATGCCTTTCTCCTATCAGCCTGCTTGCGAGCAAGGACCGCAGTAGATCCACAACTCCGTTTTTCCCTATCCTAGACAAAATCAAAGAAAGCGCCGTGGATACGTCCGCGACGACTTCAAACTTTAAGCGCTACCCTAATATAGAAACCCCAAGACAAAAATCCTTTTTTGATGACAACTCATCCAATAGAGATTCCAAATTAGTCCGACCTAAGAGTTATCCTGTTAAGACCTTAGATGCGATAGATGAACCCATTGAAAGTGCGCTGGCAGAAAGTTCATTCAGTAGAGACTTTGATAGTAAAGAACGGTCCTTACCAAGGGAGTCAAAGTTAATTCGACCGAAAAGCTATCCTACGAGCAGTCCATCTCCAGAAAAAGTCTACATTAGTCGTAACGTTAAAGTAGAGGATTCTAAAGACCCTGTACCAAAAGAAGAGGTCAGTAATCCCGAGGTCAAATCTGATGTAGAAGTAAGTTTCAGTATTACCTTGCCTAAGAAAAAACCTGACAGATTAATAAAATCCGATTCACTGAAAAACAACACAACATTGGATTGTGCGGATGTAAAATCGGAAATAGATAAAAAATCTAATGATAGTAGTTTATCTTTGAAAAAGTATCAAGTAATCAAAAACAAAGAAGACGACAAGTTTGAAACAACTAAAACCAAGGCAGAAAATAATACGGCTATTCCAAATGGTGGAACACCAAATGAAGTTGAGAAAGTTACCTCTAATGGAGATACTAAACACAAAGTTTCGGAACAGTCGTCAAAGAAAGATGAAATTATTTCAAAAACTGAAAATACAGATCAAACTGAAAAGAAAGGCACAGTAAAGAAAAAGATAATTAGAAAAGTTTCATCCAAATCTAAGGCTGACTTAACGAACAACCAAGAAGCGGGTGAAACTAAATCAACTGAAAAGAAGAAAGTCACAAAAAAGGTAAAGGAAAAAACTGCCGATGACGATAGTACGAAATCTACCACAGTCACAAAAAAGAAATCAGTTTTACAATCGATAGGTCATAAATTAGAAAAGTTCGCTTCGACAAAATCAAGCTCCCCAGAAAAAGGAGCTGAAAATAGTGTAAGGAACGAAATAAAGAAAGAAAGTTCTAAGTTAAGCAGACTTCAAAGAGAGCAGTCAGTGCCTGTTAACGTAGAACCTACAACCGAATCGAATCTCATTAAAAGAGCTGTCACATTAACAGATGTAGCTGCTCTAGATACGCAAAACGCACCACAAAACAAAACTACTGTTTCAAAAGTATTAGGTCTGTTTAAGAAATTCGAACCAAAAGAAAGATCAAAGCCCATAGTCGAAAAGTCGCAAACTGATATTATTGAACAGAATACGGAGACCAATCATAAAACAGAATGTAATTCTGAACCCGTTGTGGACAGCGTCGACAAAGACAAGCCACGTAGACCAACATCTTTGCTTTTAAATGGTCTCAGTCGCAAGAGCAAGTACGGTAAATCCTCTAGCGATAGTGTATCGGCAATGTCATTAGATAACGAAGACCTACCTGCGTCTAAGAAGGAAAACGAGTTAAAGAACATACGAAACAGTTTAAAATTAGATTTTTCTAGATTGCCAAGAGTTAAGAAAATAGTTCCTACTAATCCTGTGATAGAACCTCAAATTATAAATATTTCCTCTGTTGACAGTGAGACTGAAAAGAAAGATATTCCAGAAAAGAATGCCGCACTTCTTGATAATAGCATAAATATTGATAATGCTGATGCACACAGTCGAAGTCGTTCGAGAAGTAGGTCAACTATTTCAAACTCCGAGATTAAGTCTGACATTAGTGCTGAAGCTAAAAATTCAGATAGAAATCCCCTATCGCCTTCTGATAACACAAATCTACACCTGCGAAGTCATGATTCTACCACACCTGAAAAAGAAGATATTGTCGATAGAATTAGAAGAAAAAGCTTTTACTCTAGATTCAACGAAAAGAAACAACGACGAAAAAGTAGTTTAGTGGGCCCTGGAGCAGCCGAATATGACCCGGTAGCTAGAATTCATTCTCAGACTACTGAGTCTAAATATGATGTGTCGCCATCGACTTCTCCTTTGACGTACGACCTGTCTCCGTTATCCCCAGGGCTCTCGGTCTCGTCTGACCTATCGCCGTCCACGGAACGCTATAGATCTCTTTTAACTGATCTGCCTGGTAACACTAGGAGTAACTTAAGGTTTGAAAATTATGGACTGAATGATAAAATTGATACTTATAGATCTCTCGATCGGAACGACTTTAAAAAGTATCCAGGGAGTAGGAGTTATTTAGATTATGAGCAGCCGTCCTCTTACGGAACGCACAGATATTCCAGAACTAAATCCCTGTTGGACAGCTCCGATGGAACTGAAGATAATAGCTTAGTAAATTCGTTGAGAGATCCGCACAAGTACAACAGAACCATATCCATGTATTCTCCTGGTAACTATGCTACTTATAGACCAAAACGAACAACTCGCAACTCCGCCATTATATTAAAAGAGAGTGAAAAAGAACCTAGTCCCGAAAATATATTGGAAAAAATAAGGCAAAGGAAAAAGATATCGATTAGCGTAACCAGGAAACCCGACGCTGAAAAGGAACCACTGCCAAGGTGTGTATACTTTTGTACTTACATGTCACGTAAATAATGAAAAATAACTTTCCCAAAGTGAAAGATAATACGATTTTATTCTGTGCACGCTTCACGCTTTCGAATTAAATTTTATAGCACTAATGCTTTTAAAAAGTTTTACATCCTATAGATAAGCAAACGAAGTAAAATATTTTGTGAAATATGTAAAATATTAGTATGCTCTAAATGTAGATAGTAGATCTAATATCACATTTAATGAGTCCACAATGATTTTGCTCGTAGAGAACTCGAAAACAGAATCACAAACAGCTACCAACATCATTTTAACGTTTCGAATCATACGACAGTAGAATTAATTTGAATATTAATAATATGCACTACGATCATAATAACGACACCTGCAAGGAATAACATCGTAACTCAGTTCTAGGCAATTTTGAGTTACAATCATATTCTTGCTGTACAAAAAACGTAGATTTTTTCTGCACTCACACCTGCGCCTAAATTCCTTTATGTAAAGATTTTTATAGTGTAAAAACATTGTAAGTGCGAGTCAACTGTAGTTAATAAAAGGGTATATTTAGTTACACATCATCATCATCATTGTTTATGCTCACCATTATTAATATTACATTGTAATACAAGATACACTCTTGTTCTTGAAAATTATAATTTTCAAGAACAAGACTATTATCGTACTATATGCGATTGTATGTCTGAGTTACAATGTCATTTTATACAGTATATGTTGTGGATTCTCATTGTAACTCACAAAAATACTTAACACATACCTATATATAATAATAAAATCATACGCAAGTGTAGCTATTCCCTCATTGACGTACAATTTCAAAGTTGGTTGGCAATAAGACTAAAATGAAAGCAGTGAGAATTTTTTAAATCTTTGACGCGCTCTACTCTAAAGTTGCTAAATCTTAGTTACAATGTTACTCCTTGCAGGTGTCGATAATGACACAACACAGAGCAATACAAGCAGTACAAAATGAAGTCCACGAAGTGTACTTGTAAGCCACATGTCCTAACTCTAATGTTTCAGATCCAATATCTCACCGAAAGGCGACCGCGAAGGCGACAGTGCAGAATGCTCTGAGAAAGTTGACTGAAAGGAATTATTGATTGCGCAGGATATTATTTGATTTTGTGATTTATATAAGCATTTTTGATAATTAACATTGCGACCATATATTTCGAGGACACAGTAGGTGTAGGTTTTGACGGAACTTGATGCTTTCATTGTTTTTGTTATAACTTGTTTACGATGTCTCATTTAAGTCTGTTACTAGTGTTGATCTGATCGAGGCTGTATCAATTATCTTGCCAAACGTAGTATATAATATTATACTCACTTTTTTTTAGATTTCATGTAAAATTAATGAATCTCATCTCTGGCAGAATTTTAAGACTGTCTTTAGTGGCAAATTTAGGTCATACATAATATTGCAACAAATCACTGGATTAGATATCACTATATTAGTCATAAAAAAACTAGAATTTAAAGTTACTAGAACATTTCCGAAGTATAGGGGCTCGGATCTTAAAATTATATTACTAATAGGGCTAGTGGCACACAGGTTATTAATTTAAAAACAACAGATACAATTGTTTTAAAAACTTTGTTGACTTTCTCATAAGTGCGGTGACCACTTGCAGCATATTTTGATACACCTGTCTCCGCCGAACACATTTAGTTAATGGGATATAATTATACGATTGACTACTGAAGTGAAATAATATATTTTGCAAAGAGTGAACTTTTTCTTAAGTGTTTATTGTAAATTGATTCTTATGTGCCTTTATAAAACATAAGTGACTGGATTTGATATAGTCCATTTTATTGAAAGATATAAAATGACACAATTTTAGTGTGTGTTTGCACAAATACGTTTTACTCAACATTATTAACTATAATTTTTCTTAGTTACTATCAATTTACATTTTTTTTATGTGACCGTAAGTCAATATTAAGTTAAAGTATTTATCATAATCATTATAGTATTCAATGCTAAGTCACGAATAACCGTAATCGAATAGAATGGTGCTTAGACGATTTCATTAGGGATAACTATTTATAGACCGGTCGTGTAATAGAATCACACAAAACGTGTATATTTTTAGCAATAGCGTTTCAGTTATAATTATATTGTTGTAAGCTGCTGCTGCTGTTTCGTTTATGCAACTTGTATTGTATACGACGTTGTTACTGTAGCGTTACTTGTTTGTCTTAATTGTTTTGCCGTACAAGTCAGGTAGCGGCTAGTTCGATTACAGTGGTGATTTCAAAGCAATAACTTTACGCAAATACGTTCATCTTCGTAATTTCGAGTCTATTTATTAATTTTTATTAGAATTGAAAATTATTTATTGGTGTGTGGTGATTTATAATATTTCTCTTTTAGTCATAGCGCGGTGACATGGAGCTGTGATTGTCACGATTGATATTAAAATTGCTATCACACACGTTTTGTATTGAATGTGAATAAATTATATAGTTGAAAATGTTGGTTTTTCTTTATACCCTAAAAGTCACTTATTTATGTATGATATATGATAATATTTTTTATTTGACGCCAAGATTTTTGTTTAATTTCTTTTATATTTTGAAATAGATGTTGCTATTTCAAAATTTCGTAATTGAATGGTTAAATCGTCATGTTAAATTAATAATGCTACAAAATCGTTATAAATAAAATTCAGTATACATTATGATAGTTTATTATGACATTAAGTTGATATTTTTAAGTTAGTACCAGTACAAGTGATATTATAGTAGTAAATATTATAATTTATACAAGTATTTATGCGTTGACAATAGGTTTGAGGTCCATGAAGTACATGCTGTCCCGCTCAGCCAGCTGCTCGAGAATCTCATCTATGTCGGTGTTGGGGAAGCGCTCCACCCAGGACGCGATCATGCCCTCCGCGGTAGCTGGGTAACGCTTCAGGTCTATCTCCTCGCCTGAAATGATAAATGAATTTCGTTTATTATACAGTAAAAACGGCATTGAAATCTTTCTTATTCAAAGTAATCGAACACTTGTAAAACATTATTTGTCCCTTTTTACAATAACTAAGCAATTACTGGCAACAAGACCTAACTTCCACCAGGGATTTGGAACTATTTTCACGCCCCGATGGGCTAAGCGGCTATTTATTAGACTGCTCCAAACAGGTTGCCTTACCTTTGTTACTGTTCATGAGGATAGTGTTGGGCTGCACGAAGATGTTGCGCGGCTGCTTGTGCATCATGACGATATCGCGCCAACGGTTCCATGGCTCATCGAGTCGACTGTACTTGTCGAACAGTTTCTCACCAGAGGCGAAGTCACCTGTTGCCTTTATAGTCTGCAGCTGCACCAGGAAGTCGCCTAAATAATAATAATAATAAACATTTATTTCAGATTAAATCCATAAAGTAAAAATAAAAATTGTCAGCACCCACACAGTAAAAGAATATAAAATAAAAATGAAAAATTAGAAAATTAACAATAAAATGATACAATTAATTAAAATACAAAAAATAAATAAGAAACAAAAACAAAAAAAGAAGTTGAACAAGTAAAATGTATAACGTTTTAGGACACGATTATTAAAATAATTTAAAGGTAATTCAAGTAACTATATTGCAGTCCTTTTCTTACACAATCTTATACATTTTGAAAATATTTGTCTTTGATATTTAAAATGACGATTATCAAAGACGAATGTAATCCGAGTGAATGAAGCGAATAGGCATAGAAAAAGCTATATAGTAGACAGTCATACCAATGATCTTCTTGCCGCGTGTGGCAAGGTGCTCTTTCTGCAGAGTGAGACACAAGTTCTTGCCAGGCTCGGACTCGGTGATGGTCAGCATGCCTTCACCTTCCAGCTCCAACAGACGCATCAGGACGAAGCGAGCACGAGCGTGAGCCTATAAGTAAAAACAAAATATAATTATTATCTTGTGATAACCCTGACTAGTTCAGTTGATCAGAAAAGCAACAGAATGGTTGCTAACTTCTAGATCGTTATTCTATTTCCA
The DNA here is from genome assembly GCA_946251915.1 of Abrostola triplasia. Lineage (NCBI taxonomy): Eukaryota > Metazoa > Arthropoda > Insecta > Lepidoptera > Noctuidae > Abrostola > Abrostola triplasia. The sequence continues at coordinate 4,277,715 of OX276425.1, forward strand.
CGTGCTATATGCTTTGAATATAAAACATAATGACCTGCAACCAAGTCTTAGTGGATGGCTGGTACATCTCAGTGGCCTTGGCAGCTCCGTTCCACAGCAGACTCAGCCAGTTCACGTATGTTACATCCTGAGCTACCTGACCCTCGTAACCGAAGATCCTGAAAAGGAAGTAAACATAAAATATCTTGGGAGCCAAAATTCAGGTACCTAACATTGTATTTGTATCGTATGACGACAAAGAAGCAATACGATACGAAAGTTCTGAAACATTTATCGAAAGTCAAAGTTATATCAAACATTTAGCATAAATAATATTTTTGAGACAATGAGACGGAGTGACTAGAGACTAGCTCAAAAGGTCACCTAGTGGTATACATGCATAAAGTAGACCAGTTTCGGGGAGGAGTACGCCACGTACTAAAATTGTAGCAAATTTCCATTTGGTCATTTATTCGAGTCACAAACTTCGAGACACTTCTAAGGGTACCTACTACCTATATATATTTACTTACTTCAGTATATCGGGTATCAGGGACAGGTAGAGCCCAACAGCCTCGGCGCGGCACTCCTCGAACGCGGAGCCGAGCGTGGTGAACTTGCTGTCATACGTCTCCCCCGGGCTGTACCACGACTCGATCTCTTTGCCTACAGAACGAGTAAGTTAATGAGATTTTTATCTAACTAGCGTGAACCTTCCATTTAGGTTATACGAAGTCCGATTACCGACAAATCTCTATTCAATAATCTCTCCTATACCTACTGTTTGTATAATTAGTTCTACTATGTATATTCATATTGTTTTGTTTATATTTTTTCCCTTGGAGAGTAAAAAATGATAAATATCGCGTAGTAGCGCGTAAGTTGACGGTGTATATTATAACGCATAAGCTATGCTATCAAAGGGGCGATGTATTGGCGGGAATAATTCTTGAATTAAATGTGCCCCTGCAACCAATTGGGTTGGACCAACTTTGATCTTATTTAGAAATAAGAACCACATACTTAAAAAAAATGTAAATATTGGAACTTTGATTAAATTATACCCGTCACAGGTCACAGTCGTTTCTATGACAAAAATAGAGATAGCCGTAGACTTAAGGACGGTTTTAATCCGTTTGTAAGAGGTATAGTAAACAATCTTACCAGTGAGAGGGTTCTTGACGTTATCCTTATCGAAGTTGAACGTGCCGTCAGCGTTTTGTTTGAGCAGCTTACCACTGCCATGGCCCAGCAGCTCGTGCAAACCTACTTGCACCTGTTGTAAACATCAACTGATTAACACCCTTCCGAAACCATACTCCCCCTTACTTAGGGGACAAAATCCTAATTTATACTAACAACACCACGCCTGCATTTCCCGAAGGGGTAGGCAGAGGTGCACATATAGCACACCCATATTTCACCAGCAATGTTATAAAACCCAATGTTATATAGGGGCCTATTGCTATCATCCGGGCAAATCCAGACTGCTTTTACTGAGAATTACATAATGGAGAAAAACCCAATGAGACCTTGCCCGACCCGAGATTCGAACCCATGACCTCGTGCTCAGCAGTCGCGCTAAGCGACCATTAGACAAATGAGGCAGTCAGTAAGACAGTTACTAACATATCACCAATATCCTTATGTTAATAAACTCAATCTATGTATGCGTAACAATTTTAGTTGGGACGGTATTCTAACCTCAAACGCAGCCACCCTGTATTTCTCCAACAACTCTTTATCAGCATCCGAGAGGAATGGAATGATAGTCTCTTTGTAAGCGGCCGGAATTACGTTCCCCAGGGAAACATTTTTAAAGCCTTCGTTTTGACGAATTTCATCATCTGAAATAATTATGATTTATATTTAAAAATAACACCAAATGGATTGAATTTATGATTTTTGAAATTGACATTCATATATGACGCGATTTTCATAAAACTTACATACAATAAATAAGAATATTTGAATTGTCAGTCAGTCAGCTGTAAGTATGCCAGTTATTAACTGCAACTAATACATACAATTAGGAATGTTAATTCCAGCTGGAATGCCACTTCCGGAGAAAGTAAGAACATCCAGGCTAGTGAAGTCAGGTCGGAGGAACGCGTCCTTCTCCAGGTCCTTGCCCCACGGCAGCAGCTTGATGAACCGCTCGGCGCCGTCCACCAGGTAGCCAAACTTCTTGGACATCTCCTTGTTCACCATAGCTACGAACCCTTCGAATTCTCCACGCTGCCCGCTTGGGTCGCGGTAGGTTTCGATAAATCCTTGGTATCTGTGGATATTGCAAGAATTGTAGGTGCTTTGAAATATGTACAATGGTTAGTAAAATTGGAAATTGTAATAATCTGATTTATATTTTAAATAAAAGCGCCGTAGTATAGTAGCTGTCAAAAAAACACTATTAATTTTAGTACTAAATAAATAACTTACGTTTCAATTATTGGTCCCTTATCCTTGATCCAGTGACGGCTACCCTCCTTATGTTCGCTCAAGTCTCCTTCTTTGAAGCTCTTGATGTAATGTTCAAGCATATTTTTCTCGTTATCATTCGCAGCATATTCTCTGGCCATCTTCAGGTTGTCATTGACTCTTTTGAGGAGTGGCGAGTAGTCACCGCGGGTGACTTGGAAATAGGCTCCCTTGTACTTCTCCATTTCCATGGTGAGCGGTGGTTTTGGGGAAGTCTCCACACTTGCTAGGTGAATGGTGTATAATGGGGCTGTAAACAAGTATGGTTGGGGAAATAAGGCAGAGTATAAGGCAGTTGCAGCTGGGGCAAAGAGTAGCATTTTCTCCTATAGGATAAGTGAAATTCTGTAAGGTAGTCTATGTACAGAAGTGACTTATACAGCCTACAGATTGTGAATAAATTGGGTTAGTTTAGTGAACATTACACTGGCATGGTTTATAACTCATCGCAAATCATTTGTGATCGCAATAATTCAGTCGACTCCAGGTATGAAAATCGACGATAATACCTAGACGAGTCGAAAATGAAAAAGTTTAAAGAGGGAAAGCTTCAAGCAAAAGCTTCTTTTAGGGACAAATAAACTTGATGTAATTTATTAGCATTTTTGCAGCCTTACATGTGTAAATGTACGTCATTGCTAGGCTATTGTTCTATGTAATACTTATAATTATCCAAAGAGACTTAGATAACGCTTGCCATTAATAAACGCATAAAGTCAGTGTGATTAGATTTCACAATTAGTATTTTAATGACTCTCAGATTAAATTGTGATGATTTCATTTCATGTAACATATACTTACAGCTATCTTCTGCCGCAGTCTTGAAAGTACGACAAATGTAAGCTTCTATACGCTTCGTCTTCATCCAATCATTCACCAAGTTGGAATCATCTTCAGTGCAGTTACTAGAGAAATATGTGGTTATACCCTTAAATTGGAAATGATGTTTAGTTTTATAATATAGGAGATTTTTACACAAATGTAATAATTTTTTTATAATTTTTTTTTCATTAATAAGAGATATATGCTTCATCCCCATCAACCCATTGCAGTCTACTGCTGGACATAGGCCTCTCTGAATAGGTGCCACAAAGCCCGACCTGCTTAATCGATCTACTTCGCAAGCAGTACTGCTTTACTTTCCAACAGTTTCCACAATTATCATCATCATCCACAGCCTTCAATATCCCACTGGGTACAAGCCTCCCTTAAACAATGCCATCCGCCGCGTTCCTGTGCCAATCTTAGCCAGTTTACATAATATCACGAAAATACATGATAACATTTGTATTACCTACATTCTAAGCAAATAAAATATTCTATTCTAAAGTATGGGTGACTCCACTCTACAATGGTACATACCTATACTTTACTTTACTATGTTATTATGCTACTAGCTATTTTTAAATGCTGTAATGATGAAGTTGCATTTACTTTTGAACAAATAAATAATGCAAATACATAAATGCGTGTGTGTGTGTAAAGACCTTGTTTACTGACCTTATCAGCTAGGCCGAGACTGGTGAGTCTTGGAACAGTACTATAAATAAATTTCTCTGATTGTTGCCAAAGCTTCATCATGTGTTGAGTGTCATCTTCAAATGCTTTGGACCCTTTTACAATAAGCTCGAAGGAGTCTTTAGGTAAATTCGGAATAAATTTGGTATCACCAAAACCTTTGTAGTTACCACTGTTGGCAAAAATACCACCAGCATACACTAAAAATGCCTGGAAACCACGAAATAATAGTGTCACTGGATAGGAAGTTATTACCACAAAATAGTCAATAGATAATGTTATTTATTATTTGCAGGATGTGGTTAAATTATCATTAGAAGGAAAATTTATGAAACAGTAAGGTTTACGACGATTTTAGCATTAATTCATACACTAATGAATATCAAAGTATATTTAATGAAGTGATTAACCATAGTCTATACTTAATAAAATAAAAAAGTATAGACAAAGCGATTCACATAAACTCATTAATTAGACAAAAATACTAACTGATGTGGAATTTGCTCAATCAATTTTATATTTTATTTTGTAAATGATAAGGACTATAATAATAGCAACTGTTTATTGCAGCTTCCATTAACCATAGTATCATACTTATGGATATAAAATGGGGGATTAATATAATATTTAATTATAAGTGTGTAAAATTCAACTTTAGGTAGTTCAAAGACAATATATTTTCTGCAGTGCAAAAAATATAGCTTAGTGTATGATGCCTTATCAAATACATTATATATTATAAATTTCATAAAAAAATTCAAATTTCAAATAGCCTTAAATGCTTGTATTGGACAATTGCATTGCAGTACAAAAGATGTATTCAATTAAACACATACCTGAAAATCATCATTACTAACACCCTGCTCACTAACAGCTTGTCTGAGGGACTGCATTGATTCTCCGACAAAAATCCTGTGCAACATGGAGAAGATCTTCGGAGACTCCGGACTTGTCTGCACAAGGACTATGAGCCCTCCATTCCATGCAGCCTACATACAATATAACAATTTTACCATGGTGAATCTACAAACTTCATTGTTTTTTTAATGGTGTAAATAAGTGTAAATAACCTTCTAATTGAAAAATATAACAATTGAAAGTATTTTAATTAACTTAAAAAAGACAAATAAAAGTAAAACCGGTAGTTAAAAGATTACATGCAATAATGGATGTTATAGCATCAGTAATTAAGGTTATAATTGTATGAAAGATGCTTTTATAAACCTATGTTACAGTATATAATAAACCTGTTACATTCAAAAGCATTTCTGTAGAGATTTTATTCACAGAGTTATTAAGAGCTGTGGCTAGAAATTAGTCATGTGACATACACTATAATGAGAAAACTTGGTTTAGGTTTTTTTTATAAATATAAAGTCAGTTATTAACATTGTTCATGAAATGATGTTGATTAGAAAAAATACATTATCAGTCATCATAATTTTTACATACAACAAAGGAATATGATCATTTATATTTGGGTGGATTAATATAGAACTTGCACCGGTTTCTTTGTCTAATGTTACAAAACATCCCTTTGATATAAAATGTGTTTTAACAATATCCCATTGTGTAGAATACTTTTTTACTAACCTGACTCAAATAATGAGCATAAAGCTTTTCCTTGTCGGTCAATTTATTAAATGCTTGAGAACTATCTAGTTCGACAAATTTTTGGTTGTTTGGCAACAAAAAGCTTGATTTGTCTTCAGCCATTGCTAAAAGTGTAAAATAATGTTAAATGGATAGCAAGGATAGTGCATAAAATCTACCTCACTAATATTAATGCAATATAATAAAATACATATAATTACACTTTATACATAGTTACTGACCCTTAACTATTTTTGTTGCTTGTGCAGTTACAGACACTTTTAGAGTCGACGTACTTCTACAATGTTTACTAATAAATGAATCAGCAGTAATAAGTCGCCGGCATTTTATAAGGTTAATAGTCAGAGTCCGCAACATTGAATATAAACTTATAGGAACTGAAAAATAGTAATATATATTTATTTCTAACGAAACGGTGATTTACTTACTGAGATTTATCTATTTAAACTTTAAAAATACTCAAAAACTGTGGGGAAAATTTTAATTGAGATCAATGTTTCCAATAGTCACGTTTTAAGGATAGCTATAGCTTAAATCTTTAATTTCCTGTTAATTTCATTTTGCTTTTAGTTCTTTTGTTTAGTAAACGTTCTTAAATTTCATTTAATAAAAATAATTTTGGTAATATGTCTACAGAAATTGGATAATATAAGCATATATTAGTCACTACGGAAATAATCTTATTATTTATTGGAAATCATTATTGTTTCGATTCCGGAATAACTATTTTACTAACTCTGTAAACGCTCCTTCCTTGTTGTCATATATTTTTACGTATGGATGTTGTCATCAAATAAAGCCAGGAACATTTTACTGCGCTAGTAATTTTTTTTGAGATCTACTATTTTAGAATTATTACGAAAAAGTATGGTGAATATTATGTTGGCCAAATAATTGAACAAGAAGCTGATTTTCAAAATAATAATATAGCTAGCTTAAGGCATTATACACTGGCTATCGGTATCCGCGATGTTACCATTAAATAAAACCATAGAACTCATTATAACAAACTTAAACTTGTTTTATCATTATTTATAAATAAAGTATTGCTTTAGCTTCAATAAAATAGATATTTTATTTTTCAATTTTATAATTAAACTTAACCATGAATGAGAAAAACGCATTATTTGACGTTTGTTGCTCTAGTATGAACGCACCTATCAATGAAGTAAACATTCAACATGGATGGTTTCCGATTATTCTCATCCGTATTTTAGGTCAAATAATTGTTTAGGATGTGTAAGTGAAGTTTAGGAAAGTTGTTGTTATTTAGTGAAAATGTCTTCAGAAAGGTAAAAAGTTACTTTCAAGTTTATATAAATTGTTGACAAATTGCTTCCGATATCCGTAGTTGAAAGTTGCAAAATCAATAAAGTACGCGGAAATCGCTAATGTCACGCCCTGAATTCGCAGTCAAATTGTTGCTGTGTGGTAGAATAGTGGTAGTAACGTTGAGTCGTTGGTGATGTTTTATTCTAGGGTGGAATGGGTGGAGATTATCGAGCCGAAGACAAAGGAGCATATGTATGCTAACCTAACAACAGGAGAATGCGTCTGGGATCCACCTGAGGTATACTGCGGCCGAAATTACACTTACTTCCCCACATATCCGCCGGTTACTTTTATCTGTTTTCTCTGACTAATTAATTTGGGTGTAATTATGTTTTACCACTGGTTACAGTTGGTACAAAGATATATTTACTCTCACTGATGATTTTATATTTAATTTGAAAGTCCTGGGGGTATTCCAGACTTCATGACTCACTTTCATACTGTACTTTTTTATGGTGATAATAGAGGTCTATTCTACTTCTTAGAGACATGGGTAGATATCACTGTAATATAAATGTATTACTTTTGTAGTTGTAAGAATTCTATAAAGATAAACTAGAAAAAAATCCTTATTCCAGTTGGTTTTTGGTGTCAAATAAAGATTAAATTATTAAATTTGTACACAGTAAATGCACCTATATACCTTTTAGTGTTACTGCTCAAAAAAGTGTAAAAAAAAAACTTTATGATTTGTAAACTTATTTTTTTTTTATAAAATAATAGTATGTTATGAAAATCTTTTCAAGGATAATTTAAAAAGCTATGTAATGGATGGAGGTTGTGGGCATCTGAAATGTTATTAAAACCAATTGTATTAATATTTGTATTTTCTTGTTATAGGGAGTAAAAGTTAAACGCACAGACTCATCACAATGGTGGGAACTTTTTGATATCAACACACATAGGTTTTACTATTACAATGCCTCAACACAGGTAATTACTATGACATAAGTATGAACAAAAATCATGACATACTTTTGGGTTACATAGGTACAATAAGTTAATTGCATAATCTTTGTTTTAGACAACTGTATGGCACAGGCCCACCGACTGTGACATCATACCATTAGCTAAATTACAGACATTAAAACAAAACACAGACCCTCAAAAAAGGAGGGAGACTTCCACACAGACTAATCAAGCAGCCCCACAGGTGAGTTATGTGTTTATGAATAATAGAGCTAGTTAAAGTTATGCTGCCTGTCTCATTGGAGTAGTAGTTGCTTAGCGTGACTTCTAAGCACAAGGCCCTGGGCTTGAATCCCAAGTCAGGCAGAGTATTGGGTTTATACATTAGATAATTCTCCATAGTCTTATTACATTGGGACTTAAAATAAAACTGATGAAATGTGGGTATATACTATACATCTCTGCCTACCCCTATGGTAAGTCGGGTGTGGTGTTATGTTTAATGTAAAAGTTTTGTACATTTAAATTTCACATAATTCATGAAAGTCATCAGTCTTTTTCCCTAACAAATACACAGGGTCTAAGTCTAAGTCATGATGATTTATAGCAAAATAACTCATATATTTGATGGACATAAAATAATAAAACATCTATTGATATTGCTGCCTTTGTATTCACTGTAGCAATAACAACATTGTCTTAACATTGAAAATGTATGTGTAGACTTAATGATATGGTAACAGATATGCACTCTAAGCACATTGTGATAATGATTTATTTAAATGAACTATTTCTATCACTGAAATAGAATATCTGCATATACACTTTAGACTTTAGTTTCGATATTAGATAATTATGCCAATAAATACATGAAAAGTAAGTAATAATATTAGATGACAAATTAATTTACACATACAGTTCATAGTATATTGTGGTCTGTATCTGATTCTAGAATATAAAGTTTTTATCTGCTTTGACACAAACCTATCTAAAAAGTAGTGGTTTCGACAATGGTAATGTTATATTGCACAAGGAACAGTCATTGACATTAAAAAAGGTTATTTAAAATGATAATTAATTATTTGTTCATGTCAAAGGGAGATAATGAAATAATTAGGCATTCTTTTCATGCTTATTCATATAAATATAAACAAAAGAATTAGTCTTAACAATGAAGATCTTATCTGAAGGGTTTAGAGAGTAAAATAAAACGATTGTGAGATTACAGAATAAGCTATTGAGACATTTAATATTTCAGGTTCCATTAATAGACCCAGTAAGTAGCAATGGCAATAGTACTGTCGCCAGTATCAGCAAGCTATCGCCTGGTAATGCAAAAACTGTCACTCTCACGCAAACCAGTCCCGTGAGAACGAGAAGGTCACACTATCATCACAGGTGAGAAGGCAATTTCACTATTGTGTCATAAATCGTGTGAATATTCATGTCGAATGAATGAGGCGTTACTTCACGCTGTAATGCGATACGAATCCATTGCAAATTTTTATGAATGCCTGCATTGTTTTTGATGATATCTCCACTGTGGATAGGGCTTACAAATGAAAGAACAATGGCTTGTTTTTTTTATAATGTGTGTGTTTTAGTTACATTTAGAATTAGGTATATGTGTTTCATTTAAATTATTACGATAAAAACCAAAATAGCTGTACGAAATCAATATTTATTTAATATGATATTTTATAAAAATATAGTAGTCTTAAATGATGGATGTTATCGAGATATACTTAGTTTCTGTAGGTCATAATTGTACATTTGGGCAAAACCATTTGGTTTCTTCTAGATTTGGTTTCTGTTTTAATCTTATAGGAAACTAATATAATTATTTATATTGTAGGAACAGCGGTGAAAGTAGGCGGGGTAGGTTAAGCGAAGATGGCACCACGCAGCTATGTCGGCACACGGACTCCGGCCGGTCTTCGGACAGCAGCATTAGTAGCGCTCAGCAGAGGCGGAAACAGGTACCTATTCAACTGAATCTTCTTTAAAATTAAACAACACGAGTAAACACCCAGACTAACATCTGCGGATCGAACAAATTTCAGTCTCGTGCGAGAAGAACCCGCAACAAATAGCGCGGCAATCCAATCGCTTAGCCACTGCGCCAATTGGGTCATCAAATATGTATTTAACTGTATATTTTATTGTTACAGGAACTTAGTGCAGCTGTATGCAATCCCCCTGTTTGTACACCTCAACTTAGAAAAAGAAGCAGTGCAGCTCAAGGTCATGACAGTGAGAAGTGGTCTCCGCATGCAGGTAAATGAAATTAATCATACCTCTCTGACACCATACCACATTGTACTTAGCCTGCTACTTTGCCTTTGCGAGAATACGATCGTGACTTTATAAATACATTTTAAAACTCAGTGTAATACACATTGCTGTATTAGAATCCATGGCATATTTGTTTATCTATACCTTTATACTAATATTATAAAGCTGAAGAGTTTGTATAATTGGTTGAACGCGTTAATCTCTGCAACTACTGGTTCGAATTGGTTTTTTTTTGTGTTGGATAGTCCTTTTATCGAGGAAGTGCTATAAAACAGACGAAGTCGCGGGCTAATGCTATAATAAAATAAATGCGCGCCTATTGCTTTAGTCCCAGTCTTCAGACTCCTATCGGTCGGTCAAAATAACTCAGTGCTAATAATTCAATTTACAGCCCTCAATCGTAGCGGCAGCTTCATATCACCTAGAAAAGATGCGTCTGATGATTCCATGCACGAAAAGTATTTTAAATCTGTTGAGAGTACTCCGTTGACCAGAAGGAAGGTAATATAATATTATGTTTTAACACATTATTTAAATGTTAGCAAGCTTGTAAGTTAACAAAATTGTTTATCTTGTCACGTTGCTGGTTGCCATGGTGATGTAGGTATGTGGTCGTATTTAAACCCTTGTGTTTAACATTGGCTTAGTAATGTAGTAGTAGGTAGTATAGATGTTATTTGTTGATACTAATGCTTTCAGTTAAAACAGCAATCTGCCGGTGGATCGTCCTGTGATTCGGCGTCGCCCCAAAGTCCTAGCAGTCCCTTACAAAAACCACAGCCTACGCCATTCCTGCAGGTTTGTTGAATTTCATAAATATTCTTTAATACCTCGACTTCAGGCTTAAAATTGAATATTAGTGTAAGCAGTTTTGCACTATTTACAAGAAACTATCGAAGTCATCTCTTCTTTCTAGGAAGATCCGCATTTGACGCGTATTGGAATGATAAACGCTGATAATATTGTTATAATTATGTCATGAGATAATATGTACATCACTAACAAGCGAAAGTTATGGTTATTAATGTATATGTGTTACTGCTCAACACTGAGCGTGTGAATGGTTCTCACTTTCAAGCGATAAAAAGCGTCAGGCTAATACAAAACAGATATTGAATGTCTGTTTTATATTTATCGTTTGCCTATCAATAGTGTCGGAATACGCCCCGATTGGGGCAGCGTTTGAACGAATGAAGTGCTCGGAAAGAAATGTTTTTGCGATCCACTACATATTTGTTTAGAGTCTTGCGACTCAAAACAGATATCATAAATATATACACATACGCAGTCTTCGATGTGTATGAAGTTTCATATTTGTAAAAAGAAAACATTCTAGATTTTTTTTCGTTGTATTATATAGGGTAGCAGAAATATAATTGGACGAATGTGATGTTATACAAACATTATAAGAATCCTACACGCTCGTTTTCTAAGATCATTGAGTGTTTCGTTACGGTTCACTGGAGTCGCCAATTAAATGCCAACGCTTATGACCGTAGCGACCCAATTGTAACGTGAGGCGCTGAATGTCGCCTCTGGGAGCCTTGACATAATTAGGCACTTTACCATTTGATAGATAAGACGTGTCTTTAAATAGAATAGAGAATGCTTTTGTGTTTAAATTGAAATGGGTTCGTAGTATTTTTGTCACGATTACTAAACAACTATTTAGGAGTGCTGAAATTGGTAAAATGATATGCTTTATTTTAAGAGTTTAAGAATAAACACGTACAAGTTAGTTATTGTTTTTAAGAAAATAAAGGCGATACTCAGGACGGTCATAGAAACACTTTACCCGACATACCGATATTATTTCTTGTCCTATATTGAGGACAGGCCCAATCATAGACAGAAAATGGGCTGAGCATTCCTAAACTGTAAAGTAATTAAAATACCCAATATTGGCAGAAAAAATGTAAAAGAGCCAAAGCGGTCGCGGGGTCAATGTATATTTTATTTAACTATTGTGTATAGTAACTGTATTAACCCTTTCAGTGTCCAGTGCATAACATTACAATAGTCCCTATAGTAGTGTCGAATCGTTTATCGATTGTATCTACTTTGCGGCCAGTCAAAATGTTGACAGATAAGTCAAATTAATACTTGTGACGTCATAACAGACGACAGCAGCGCGGCCGTCGCTGGTGTCGTCCATATCGCTGGCGACGGACGCGGCGGCGGCGGTAGGCGCGCGCGTCATGCACAGCCTGGAGCGGCCGCACCAGCTGTCGCGGCACGCCCGGGAACGGTACTCCGACAGGTGCGTGTATGGAGCTGGTAACTTAGACAATGTATTGACACATGATAAAAACTCGCCAAGAAGGTGAGAGACAAATGATGAAAAAAAAACAGCGTCATGAATTCCAATAAGATACCATATTGCATGCGTCTAACGGATTAATCTGGCTTTATAGCGTCTTGCTAAATGGAAAACCTCTACTTAATTATGTATGTAAACAGCTTTGTCCCAATTTGTCATTTGCAGGCATTTAGACAAAGATAGGTTAGCTGAACTGGAGCGGATGGACAGGTATCCTGAAAAGCAAGCAGTATATAGCGTCGACAAGCCGTTCAGACAGACCAGTCTCGACCTCCGTCACAATGCTGCTACTGCTAACTGGCACCCAGCGAGGGACTTCACTAGGTAAATCTAACATGTAGAATTTACATTAATCGGGACTATAGAGTGTTAAGAGAAAATTTTCTATATGATCGACCAGTAAACAATATTATTAGAATGCTCTTACCTTATTGGCGCCCAACGTGGGACTTCAAAATATTGATGAAAATCGTTTCAAAATAAATAAAGAATATATAAGATAAGAATTAAGGCGAACTTCTAAAAAGATCCAAAATTACATCTTTCAGACGTCAACAAGCCGAACCGGAGCGCTACTGTTCGAGTAAGACGTCTGTGTCGTCCGGCAGCAGCAAGCACCGCACCCCGCCGCATGAACCGCACCACAACTTCATGAGGCTCTCCTCTGCCAACGAACAGGACAATATTGCAGCTGGTACGTAATATTCAACCAATCTCACTGTTCAAGAGTCGAAATTTTCCATTGTTACTAGCTTAATTTCAGTATTAATATTATAAATATTAATAGTAAGGCGTATTTTTTTATAAGCTTTTATTCAGCCAAATGATATTCAGCACATTTTGTACAGCACTTTCTACCGTATAACTGTCCTGGATTAATTGAATTCCTTTCCTATTGTTGGTCACTATTTATTTATTTATTGCAGTATGTAGTTTCTCAGAAAATAAATACATATTATTATACACAACCAACATAGACCCTGAAATGGTCAACTATTTAACTTTACAGTTTAGAAATAGTGTCAGAAGTAGTATTTACTATAAATTTTCGTTACAGTCAATTACAAACTAAAGTGCGTGAACTTGGAGCCGCCGCTGACTGAGCCCAACGTGCAGAAACATAACCAGAGACTAGAGAGGTCTACCGCGCCAAGAGACCGGACTAAATCCAGACGTGAGTCTTATTTGAGTAGTCGTATAGTCTACCTATGTAATACACATTTTATACTATAGGACTCCTAGCTACGTAGCTCCCGTGAAGCTTAATGGATTTGAGAGGTTAAGCAGCACTCGCCTAGGCCAGTTCTTGGATGGATCACAATTTTGAAACATCAAAGTGCCATTTGTAACTTTTTACTGAAATTATTTGTAGTCTATAAAATCATAAAATCTAACCTTTCTATGCGAAGTATGTAGGACTGTAGGTATATAAAAATAGCAATTCAATTCGCAGGGCATAAGAGGCCAGTCGAGTTAGACGATGGGGCAATAGATGGCGAAGAAGAAGAGGATGAGGGTGGAAGCTCTCCACTGTACTGCAACTGGGACCTGCGCGGTATGCAGCACCTGCTACCGCTGCAGGACTATATCATACAGCAGGCCAAGTTGTCCAGTAAGTGTCAATTGACAACTAGTTAGCTAGCATGTTCTTAAGACAGTGAAAACATTATGTTAATATGGAAACAGGGAAAACTACCCCACATTTTAGTCCTGTACTCATTCATGTATTCATTCATGTGTTTTTGTCTTCAATAAATAAAATACAAATAAAAAGTAATGGGTAAAAGTTCTACATCAAATATTACCACAGTAAGGCAAACAGGCCAATCAGAATAAAGGCTCTCCCACTTAGGCGCGTTAATCGATGGATAATACCGGATGTGTTATTGCGATAGTCTGTCCCGGTTCCTTGCACACAACTGCATTTTTATAGTCCGATAATTCTATTACGTATTCGTGTTTTTGGCAGGTTCTTCCCTAATATCGGGCAGATTGGCTTTTTTGTGATGGTCAGCTAATTGCACGCAATATTTATTAAAGTTCTGTGTAAATTGATCTATTTACCTTCGTTTTTGGTGAATTCGACCGTCAACTTCCATAGCTACTCTTAGTGCACTACATTTATCCAACAAGCATGGCGTCCTAACACATAATGTACTAAAAAAAGATATCGCAATAACGTATCCGGTATAATCGACCGATAATAACGCGCCTACATGGGAGAGCCCTAACTCTTGTAAAGCGGTCGCGCTGTGAACCTCTCGTGTGGTCCAGGCCGCAGCCGCTACGGCGCGGGCTCGGGCTCGGACGGCTCGTCGCACTCGTCGCGCTCGCGCTCGGGCTCGCGCTCGTCCCGCTCGCGCTCGCTGTCGGGCCACGAGCCGGACAACGAGTCCTCGGACGGCGGCGCGCGCACGCCCGACGACGACGACGGCTCCGGCGTCTACCTGCCGCACGCCTACGCGCAGCGGCCCGTGGACGTGGAGTACATGAACCACGGCGTGGCCTACTACAACACCTTCGTCGGCTTCGAGCGGGATCGACAGCCGTCGCCAGGGATTCATAGGGTGAGTAGAAAGCAATGTAGTAGTGTCCACAACCTTCATATCTACCAACAACAATATAACAATGTTTAATTATCTACGTCCAGACGTCATCCCTGGGCGGCGGTGGCGCGGGCGGGGCGGGAGGCGGACCGGGCGGGGTGGAGGACGGCGCGGGCGCACTCTACAGCCCCGTGCGTGCGCATGCGCCGCGACCGCCGCTAGAACAGGATATCGAGATCTTCGCTAAAGATAACCTCAACTTCAATAAAGGCATCTTCCGGAGAAAGGTTAGTATTTGATTTATATATAGTAACTTAATGTCATAATTTGATAAAATAATTACTTCGTTAGAAAATTGACAACATTTAAATGTTGTTCTCGTTTATTTTAAAAGTCTTATCTTACGTATAAGCTTTAATACATTCTATGATAGGTCATGTAACTTCAAAACTTATCCAACGTGTATCTCCCAGGCCTCGGTTCGCGACCTCCTGTCATGGACGTCGTCGTCGATCAGCGCGCCCATGGTGGGGGCGGACTGGGACAAGGCGCACAAGAAAGCGGCCATCGACCTGTTCCGCCTGGTTCAGATATACATGGGAGACCGCAAGGCACGGCCTGGCATGACGCTCAACTCCGTCGCGCAGGACATCCTGCACGCGACCTTCGCTAACGAAAAGTTTGTTAATATTTAATACAAATAATATGAATCAGGCATAGTTAGCTGAATAAACAACAGTGTTACTGCATCAATTCAATACTTTTGTGATCCATTTATCATATGTATTTTCTGCTTTCACTTAATTTTATTCCAGTGTTCGAAATTAGATAGAGTTTTATTGTATATATTATTTTAAATGTTAAATGTATGTATAATTGTTTTTAGATCTATCTATCTATATATATAAATGAATTGCTGGTAGTTAGTCTAGCTAAAACTCGAGGATGGCAGGTTTAACTAATTTTGGTCTCGAATTATTCGTGGAAGTCCTCGAAAGGTTTTAATGGCGGTACAAAGCTCGCCAGGTCAGCTAGTTGTATATCGATAGTCCATATGTCCCGCGGCCAGGTTGCGCGACGAGCTGTACGTGCAGCTGTGCCGGCAGACTACGGAGAACCCGCTGCGCGACTCGCTGCTGCGCGGCTGGGAGCTGCTGGCCGTGTGCCTGGCCTGCGTGCCGCCCTCGCCCGCCTTCCAGCCCGCGCTCACCAACTACGTCAACCGCCACAGGGACCCCGCCTTTGCTGACGCCTTCCCAGAGGTGACACTACAAGAACAGATAAAATAAATAAACGATACGTTTTTGTATGTAGGTTTATATAAACACTTTAACACGCCAGATTTTAATAAAGAAGCTAGATGGCAATTCCTGACTACAGACCTTTGAGAAGAAATGCTGAATAAATACATTTTGCTCAATTCATGAAATCATTTTAAATCACAGTTTCGATTCGGTCTAGGCACGTTTGCTTGTTCTCATATATTGAAATGGAATCTTAAAAATATTTAATATTTTGAATTGTGGAGAATTGGCCTTTAGATTGCAGTGGCGTTATTGTCTCTCTATATTGAAGACGAGTTCATAATTTGTGCAGACGGGAAAGGTTGTTCATTTGATTTTTCAGCCTTAAGGGCTTGAATACTGACACTTAAATGTATTTATTTTCGTGTAACGATTCTTTATTAGTTTTAAGTATATTATAGCTTTCTTATGACTATGTAGAAAAAATATGGTAAATTTTCAGGTAATTTTTCAGGTTGGTAAATGGCCTATTCATGTCCAAGTATCACATTACGCGGGTGTTGCGTGCAAACGGTTAGAAAGGGTCGGGTTCGGAGGGAAGAGACAGCCAAGGAAACCTACCACAGACGACATTGACCAAGCTAGAGTGAGTAAACCTTCAGACTTGCAACAATTGGTTTTGTGGCGAAAAATTGTACAAGAAAATTTTTGAATCGCGTATTTTTGTTATGGTATCACTCAGTACTAAATTATTCGAATATGGCAACACAAAGTTATTTAATGCAATAAAAACCCAGAATTATATTTCATTTAAGTTTATTTATGTTGGAAGAAATTTCACTGTAATACTACATACTGAAAATTACCTTCTGTCATTGTAAAAACAATGCGATAAAAAAATCTCATTGCACTCATGTTTTTATTTTCTAATTCGAAAATTACATTTAGTGACGCTAAAGGAAGACAGAAGACAAGCAATAAACGTGTTCCGTTAATACTAATTTATGTTATTCACAGATACAAATCTTCCGTCAATCAATGTTCGGCAACACGTTAGCGGAGGTGATGATATTACAAAAAGAACGATTCCCGAATCGCCAGTTGCCTTGGGTGCAGGTGGCCTTGTCTCAGCAAGTACTGGCTCTCAACGGCCGCGAGACTGAAGGCATCTTCCGTGTGTCCGCTGACGTAGACGAGGTCAATGCACTCAAAGCGAAAATCGATAACTGGGAACTTCCCGATGCTTCCACTTTAACTGGTTAGTGCTTAAATCGTTACAAGAACGCATAGTCCTTATAATTGTATTGTTTGTCCTGAGTCTGGGTGTTTGTGTATGTGATTTCAAGTTTGTAAAACGCACCCACAGTACAGTTCGTAGAGTGGGGCGATGATTTTGTTTAAATAAAAAAAAATTGTTAACTTGAGGTATTAGCGAGATATTAGAGTTTATATCGACTGAATCTACGTTAAATGTTCTTCATAGACTTAGTACATTTTTTTTGTTCCTTTTTTGAAAACTTGTCGGTTTCCGCAGATGCGCACGCGCCGGCCAGCCTGCTGAAGCTGTGGTACCGCGAGCTGTACGAGCCGCTGATCCCGGACGCGCTGTACGCGGCGTGTGTGGCGGCGGGCTCGGACTTCGCGGCCTGCTCGCGCGCGCTGCACCGCCTGCCGCCGCTGAACAGGCTGGTCAGTACCGTCCCTACTTACACTGTACGAGCCGCTGATCCCGGACGCGCTGTACGCGGCTTAACATTTTCATTTTGTTCGCATATGACGTATCTACACTTTTTGATATATCACTGACATCACCCTAAAATATATTAAAATATGTAAATTTTACATTGCAGGTACTAACATATTTGATAAGTTTCCTCCAACAATTCACCGCGCCTGAAGTGGTAAGTCAAACTAAAATGGACTCGGCCAACCTCGCAATGGTGTTCGCGCCCAACTGTCTGCGCTGCACGTCCCAGGACCCGCGCGTCATCCTGGAGAACGCGCGCAAAGAAATGACCTTCCTGAAGAGCCTCATCACCAACCTCGACACATCTCACGTCCAAGATCTTCTGTGACCGATGAATCTCAGCTACTGCAACAATAACGTCGGAACCGAGAGGCTGACTGATTTCTAGGGAACGTTCACTATTCGAACCAAACACTTTCCAGGCAGCTGACTAGTGACGTGACCTAATATCAAAAAGAACTTGACTGTGTACCAAATCCCTGTAACTACTGTGTCTAGTCTGTGAGTTCCACTGATTAATCTTTGGACGTAACTCTTGTATGGTACATGCAAGCTCCGCGACTCCCCTTAATTAATTGAGTATATTTGACATTCTTGTATATTTTTTGTATTTTTGTACGCTATAAATGAATAATTTTATTTGGTTGTATCCAAAGATATTTAATGAGATGTGATTTTAATTATATTAGACTTGAGCTTTACGAAAATGTATTTGCAATGTGTTTTGAAAGAATTTGTTGTTGGTGCGGCTGCGTGATTGTTTTTATTAGTTGTATTACTAATATTGTTTAGTGTGGGAGAGTAAACGTTATGTTGAGAGAACGGTAACATTTGTACTTTGTACCATTTGCAACGTGTTGATGAAATGACGACATTGTAATGTAACTAAAATGATGGTGCTCTACAAACTGAAGGAAGCGCCTTCACCGTAAACCGTGTGCTCACTACGTTCAAATATAGTAAAATACACGGCCTACTGACCTGACAGTGGCAGTGTTAGACCTTGCGTGCTTTATTCTATATTATGAAATTAAGAAATATAATCCAAAGTTATATTTACTCTAAACGTTTTACAGTGATTAAATAAATATTTAACGGCAACTAAACTAATTATATTAAAGGAAAATATTAATAAAGATAAGTAGTGAACACATGGTTCATATCAAAACTAACACATCTCAATTATCATAGAGTAGTATAAAAAAACTAAATGAAATGGCACTTTGCATAAAAGCTTACACACGTTATTTATTCAACATAACATCACGCAACTAGTGTAATATCGGTTACATTATAATACATCAATTTTAATACTTAATCATGAAATGTGAGTGATATTATTAAGCGACTAATACGTTACATCACAATATTGCCTTCGTCGTTTAGTTGATAAATATTTGTTGAAGAATAATTTACATTACCAAATTACGACCACTATTGCGCATTTATTTTTCACTATGTAAGTTAAAATGTAGTATAAGTTGGCACCGAGTCTCAATCATGGTTACTAAAGTCATGTTTGTACCTCACTGAAGAGAGATGCCTTCACACACCCGTTACCTGTATCACGAGCGAAGCATTGCTCGGAGACCTAGCCTAGATAGTCGGAGTTCCTTTACTACTCGAATAAAACAATAATAATTCAGACTAAAGTTACTATTATAGAATAGGTGAATTAAAAGGGCAGCTTTAAATTAGACAGCTCAAAGGAAGTATAATGATAAAAGATTCCTATTGGCATGGTTTGTGATTATTGCTTATATTTTTTTAATTTAAACTAAGGGAAACCTTACTCATACTTCTGAAACATTGACACATTTTTTTGTATTATGAAAATGTATGTCACTGCACTTAAGAATTTCATTTATAAAATCGAATTTAATCATACCTAGACTTATTTTAGGGTTTATTGTCACCGCGTTTTATTAATACCAATAAGTTATCCTTGACACTAATGTGTATATACCTAAATATTATTTGATAGATCGTCCGTAGTTTAAAATAAATGAATTTAAAAAACTTCTTAAACCTACCTAATATTTCATATTGTTCTGCTACGCAAGAATAGTTAGTTCAATCCCAGTTCGTAGAAAGTTAATTCTTATAGCTTGCGGTAATTTTGTCTAAGAGAGAAAGATATTACGATTTTATATACAAAAGTTGTCCTATAAGAAAGAAGTATCGACTTTATAAAGTTTAGTTTTTATTACATTTGAATGATGGCAGGTATATTTCGAAGGGTATTATTTTTTATAAACGTTTCATTTTTTATTAAATGTTGGCAGTAATTTACAAGGCCAATTGAATGTGTAGCAATATCTAAAGCCGTTATCCATGTTTATGGCAAAGGACTGCCATTATGTGTAAATGTGTTTTATATGAATGAATTCCTCTAAGGTTTGAATGTTCTTGTATGTTAAGGTCGGGTCAAGGTTTCAATCTAACTGATTGTATTTTTGCCTGACTCGAGAGGTCACAAACTAAAATATTAAATACTAAGTAAAGACGGCAGGTGATTTTGGCTGAAAGATGCAGCTCTATATTTTGTTACGTTGGTTTTTTTTTTTACAATATTTTCTTATTTTTTTTACAATATCTACTAATGGCTGGAAATGGTTTTTTCACCTAACCTTCCACTAACATTACTAACACTGTCTTGATCTCAAAATCGAATAGTTTCTGTTTTTGGTATTCCTTTCGGTAGTATGAACGACGAAACGTGAAATAATTTTCTGTGTCTAACCTTTTATGTGTATTATTTGTACCTATTTATGAATATTGGCATAATCGTACATAATTTTAAGAGTGTTCATTTAAGCACTAGTTAAACTGACGTGAAATCGCTTGGAGTTTCGGTGGACGCTTTTTGAGTGGGCGTGACTTACTGACCGGCTTGTCTAGGTTGTCTTACAAAACATGAAGGGAGCATTCTAGTGCTTAAAATATTTGTCAATAACTTTTTTGTCACTTAAATTCAGTAATATTATTTCTATTTTAATGTCTGAGCCCCTGAATTATGAGAAACTGTCCTCAGAATTAATGCAGAATAATTAAAAGATTTCTATTACCAAGTGAATTAATAAAGGTGTTCTTTTCAAAGCTGGCTTACCTCATAATATTCGGCGCTAAGGGCTATATAAGCATAAGGTTACCCATGCAGGCTTCGCCTGGCTGGAGGCGTTTTATTAGGTCTCGCCAAACGACCGGTTAAGCAGTCAGAGCTACTTCAGAGCTAACTGCGAGAGACAACTTCGAAAAAAAAAATGCAGGCTTCGCTTCAGTTTGACTAGTCTTAGTGAATTACATTGGTACGGCAGAATACGAATAAATTAAACTAGGAACCATTGTTAGACCACCGCTCGTATATCTGTAAGATACCGAAAAACAAATGTACCATGAAACAAGCTTTCAATTATAATACGGGACGCAAATTGTAATAATATATTTGTACACATCACTGTTACCGTAGTGGAACTATATTTGTGCCATAATATTAACATATGCCTAACAATAACTTGTTACAGATACAGTTATCATCTTGTTGTATGTATCTATATTTTCACGACCTGTACGATAGTTTAGTTGCTAGGTACGAAGATTTGTTTTAGAATGCTTCTGATACGGTTACTGAAGATCCAAGGTTTATTGTAGGATAGGAACGGAGGATAAGTAAGCTCTCAATATTCCCTATATTATATGATATTATATATATTCTAAGAATTACTGAAGAGCACAACTTATTTTTGTGTACATTATTAGTTAGCTATTTATCAAAATATAGCGTTTACATAGATCTATTATCGCGAATGCAGCGAAGCTACTATACTGTAATAGTAGTATACCAATGTGCTTGTAATTTCTCATCATGTAAAATTGTATAGTGCTTATAAATAGTTCCAAAAATAATTTTTGTCGACTTGATATCCCTTTGTACATAACATGCCTAATTTTCATTATTGTTTAATGACAATATAATGCCTACAATGTTCATAATGTAGATTATCACTGTAAATGTGAACGTTCAGGAGAAATAAATTACTAAATATCCGGTGGATATACTGCGAATACCAACAATTTGTTTTATTTTCTTACTTTTTAAAGGGCACTCGACATTATGTGTCGTTACATTTAATGAGTGTAAGTGTTATTACAAAAGTGGCTCACTTTTAATCTATCACCAAAAATATCAACCATTCAAGTGTAAGTATCTCTCTAGAACAGTGTGTTAATAGTGAATAAAATGAGGCCGAAACCAGTCAACAAATACATAAAAAAGTATTTGAACACCCGCAAATATACCAACATTGTAGAAGCTTTATATGTATCCAAGTTTATAAGAAAATTGTGCGGAATATCAATATTTGTTTTACATGTCACTCCGGACAATCGCATTGTCAGAAAGTTTACTTTATTGGGATTTATATCTTTTCTTCTATGGTACTCCTTATATTTTTATTCGACCTACCAAGCTCACGTTAAGGATCAGACTATTCTCCGAAATATATACAGCACTAAAGTCCAGCGTTACGGCGACGATTTTGAGAGAATTACCTCAACGATCTACGTAATTTTCGCCATGTGGAAAATACCATACAGTTTAAGCAGCAGCAGCAGCTTTATGGAAGTTATTGTTAACGTGGACAAGGCCTTAGAAAGCCTGGGTGAAACTATAGATTATAGCAGTGATGCACGATCAGCGTTTTTTATGTCCATCTGTCAGTTGGTTATATACGTAGTGAGGTTATTTAGCACCTGGATGTCACTTAGCTATTTGAACATGCCTATCCCTGCAGAGAGGATATTTCAAGTAATATTCTCAGATGCTCTGGCACTCATTTCGACAACGCATTTTTGCTTCTTCCTGATTGTTGTGAAAGGTAGATTTGAATACATTAATAAAGTCCTCAACGAGATAAAGTCACAAAAATCTTGGGAACATAAATTATTTCTTCGAACTCATATGGGCGCTAACGTTCAGAAAGCGGCCAGCCTTCAAGACCGGTATTTGTGCGAGAAAATAAAGGCATGCGCGAAAATCTACGGTATGCTGTACAAAGTGATCGATGCTACGAATAAAATGTTCGGAACAATGTTGGTGATTACCATACTAATATGTCTGTGTTATATCATCTTGTACATGTTCTACTTCATGGAGGCGACAGCGGCCGGCTTGTTCCACGACTTACCTAGATACATCGTATTCCTGATTTACAATTTTTGGCAGATCGGATATGTTCTAGTCATTATAATATGTATAGTGTTTACTTGCGAATGCGCCGTCTATGAGGTGATGATAGCTATCTACCTTAAATATAGATACACAAATGCATTAACAACAAATTATACCTAATATAACCATTTCTTGTATTGCAGGCAAAACAAATATCCTTTATTGCGCATGAAATCATGAATAGCGATTTCAGTCCTTCAGTTAACGCCGAGGTAATTTACGCACTAATAGTTTTACTAGAAAATTAAATAATTATATCTTGACCTATGGTTCTAAAGTCCGTCATTTTATGCGGCAAAGAATAGTAAACGTGATCAATGTTTATCTTTGAAATGAGAGGTAAGTAGAGGGTAAATGCTACCTCCCATGGCATGCTCAGAAATAACCGGTTGGCTGAACAAGTTTTTTTTTGGATACTTATCTCTAACGCAACTTCAACCCTACCTTAAGGCCACTACCAGCTTAAGGGCGAATTTCATCCTTCAATGCCTTAATTAATCAAACCTGTATGTTATTAAACCTTTACGTCCAGTAGATACCTATAAGCTGTGATACATGCTGTCGCTTATATGAATACAACATAATGAACGCAACGTAAAATGTCCAGGAATGCTAGCCCGTAGTAAGGTACCTGATGAAGTGTTAATTATGAATTACTTTTAGGCGATGCAGTTATCAATACAATTCCTGCATCAGAAGCCGGTGTTTACTGCCTCTGGGCTCTACGAACTCAATTACCCTTTATTACAACAGGTACGTAGTGCTGGTTCAGTACCTAGTACAAGTTTATGACTTACTAGCTGCGCCCCGCGGTGTTACCTACTACATTTTTTCGGAATAAAAAGAAGCCTGTGTTAATCCAGGATGTCAGCTACTTCCATATGCATATACATCATCAAAATCAGTCTAGCCGTTTGAGCATGAAGAGGTAACATACAAACACACTCACAAACTGTCGCCTTTACAATATTAGTGTGATGTGATACCAGTTATAGGAAACAGTGTATGTGTGTAACGGTACCCACTTCTTGTTCTAAGTGGTTTGGTATAATACATATTATTTAATCGCTATGCGAACATGTTAGAAGTAGGCAGACAGAGATGCTTAGACATTAATATTCAGGCCTTCAAACTAAGAACATATGTTTTTTTTTGTTACAGGGAGCGCTTTCGGTGTCAACGTACTTGATCATACTATTGCAGTTTGTTACCGACCAAAATGTAACTGTTAAAACTTAATTGGATATTTTTTGCCTCCTTTCTTATAATCAATACTTATGTCACTTAAAATGGCGTCATTGGTCTATTGGTCGTCAAACGCGTTTGCCACGCGTGAGGCCTTAGGTTAAACTCCCAGATCAGCCAGTGTTATAGATTTTCTATTAATTGTCAGTAGCAACACAGGATCTGGATTTGTGCCCAATTATTATCTAGCAATAGCCTCTCCCTCAATTATCTACAATGGGGCGTAAAAAATAACTGGTGAAATGTGAGTGCAGTATAAATCTCTATCTACCGCTTCGGTAAATACAGGCGTGATGTTATGTAATCTACTAATGTAGGCTTGCTTTGTTTAATAAAGTATGCCAGGATCGTAACAAATGAAAATCCGTGGTCTCTGCCTACCCCACAGGGAAACAGGCGTGACTTTATGTATGTATGTAATAAGGACAATGTTACGATAAATATTGTGGACAAAGCCTTTGTTACTAATTCTATTATAATTGTTGTAGAATGGCGTTAACTATCCTCTGTGTCTCCATTTAAATATGTTCCTGGTAGTCTCGTGTATTATATAATTAGTACTACGCAACTATAAATTATATAAATTACTAACCACTGCAATTAAATGTAAAGCAACGCCTACTAGTTGCGCTGCTTAATGGTTAAATAGAAGCTTGTAAAATAAATAAATACCTAGATATTTTCTAGTGAGTTATTGAGTCGATTTAATCATCATCATCAGCCGGAAGACGTCCACTGTTGAACAAAGGCCTCGTCCTTGGAAGGGCCATAATCCCCACGCTTGACAAGCGGCTTGGGGGTCGCAGTTTTGGTGGTGCAATTACAGAAGATGCTGCTGCCGGATTTTCCCTTAGTCGCCCCTTACGACACCCACAGAAGGAAGGGTGAGGGGTCAATTCTAGGCCGGATACCACTCAGTTCGATTTAATGGTTGATCAAAATTAGGTTTATTCGAGGTAATTCCCAATAGCAATACTAGTCTGGATTGTATCTTTAACATGGCGCAGTGTGCCTATGTCCTGTACACTACTCTGCAAATAAAGTATTTACATAAAAATGAGAAAGTTACTGTTAATTTGCTTGCTTTGAACCCGCGATATTAATTATAAGTCCCAATGTATTGGGGGTCTAGCCTATTGCCATCAACTGGGTACACATCCAGATTTTGTACTGCTACTTTTTTACAAAGAATAACCTAATGGAAAACAAAGTAGCGCTTGGCCCGTCGCGGGATTCAAACCTATAACCTCATGCTCAGCAGTTGCGCATAGCGAACACTAGACCAATAAGGCAGTCAAGTGCAGTTAATAACAATACTTACAAGAGCCCACTTATTAACATTGTGAGAAAGGAAAACATTGTAAAGAGTCATTGTACCTTAATTAACATTAAGATGTGTTACTAAATAGATCACATTCTTATATGATGTTGTTGTTTTTTTTTGTATCTTTATACAATATTTTTTCTTTATTTATTTAATTCGACGACCTGATTGGCGCAGTGGCTAAGCGATTGGATTGCTGCGCCGAAGGATGCGGGTTCGATTCCCGCACGGGGCAAAAAATTGTGTGCTCCGCAGATGTTTGTCCCGAATCTGGGTGTTTGTGTATGTGAAACGCACCCACGATATAGGAGAAATTTCTAGTGTAGGGCGATGTTTTTAAGGAAAATTTAAAAATATACTTTAATAGGTTTACCTGTCCTAATGCTGCACAAAGGCCTTCCTTTCTTTCCTCCAAAAATAACTTTTTAGTGTTACCTATTTTTATTTTCGGCCATATCGTTCCCACAACACTGAAATTAGTTTAAGTTGCGAGTTCGATCCCCAACGAAAGAATGAACTAAAAGACCAGATCCAAACAGAAGAATGATACGTTGTTTCGAAAAAGATGTTAGCTTGTAAAGTAAAACGCAATTATGTATGTATATATTTAATATGTATTATTATATAGACTGCCTCGTTGGTCTAGTGGTCGCTAACCGCGACTGCTGAGCACGAGGTCCTGGGTTCGAATCCCGGGTCAGGCAAAGTGTAACTGGGTTTTTCCATTAGGTAATTCTCAGTAGCAGCACGGAGTCTGAATTTGTGCCCGGTTGATGGCAAAAGGCTCGCCCCCTATTACATTGGGACCTAAAAACATAAGTGGCGAAATGTGGGTGTACTATATGTGCATTTCTGCCTACCCCTTCGTAATATAGGCGTGATGTTATGTTATTATTATATACTTTTAAAATAAAGTTTATCAATTAAGATTTATTTTGTTTGTTTTCATTAGAATTAAGATTCTCTTTGACTTAAAGGTACGCTGTAAGCATTGATATACAAAAACCCAAAAGGTTTTTTGTATATCAATGGCTGTAAGAGAACTCAGTCTCTGTGCATCAAATTTCGTGGTTGTATTTATAATTAAAAGTTTTATTTTTTATGTGTTCAATAAACAATTAGGAATGAAGTAGTTGTTGTCCCACGAACATTTATTATTTTAAGTTTGACGTGTACTTACAAACAAAGACATGTCATTGCTCCATATATTATAATGACAGACAGTATGTTCGTCATATAATAATAATAATCATTGTCGCTTCCTCGAGCTCAGAAGGTTGTGTGATATAAACCATGAACTTTGCGACCCCGTTGTTTGCCCGAGTAGAATTAGTTCGAGTTGTGACGGCCGGACTAAGGAAAATGTACTTATAAATCGCCGCACATTTTCTCTAGCCTGACACGCGAGCAGGCTCGCACATATAATATGCTCCTGATCATCTAAAGCCGCACTTTCCTACACGTACTTTTGTTGCTGCCGGTGTCCTGATCAAGTGGCAAAATGTTTGTGTGGTTGTTGCTTCTTGTGTCGGTGCTATGGACTGTTGCGTTTTGGTACAAGAGGAGGAATATGTACAGATTAGCCTCCAAAATACGAGGGACTGAAGTTGAACTGCCGATATTAGGGTGTGCTCATGCCGTGTACGGAGATACTGAAGGTGAGTTTAGATTGTGTTTAAAATTGTCAATACAATTTTGCGGTGAAAGCAAATAATTATTATTAGAAAATAAGCTACACTGCATCAGAAAGAAAGTTAAAACATCTATGACATAACTATGCTCAGAAGACAGCAGTATTTAGGTGATACAATACATAGCGAAAAAAGTATAGAAACTGTTCTTCAAACAGAATTAACACTTCACAATTCGGATGTGGTCAGTGAAAGGGCTAAGGATATCAATCCTTCAGTTCCAGTGCACCACATATGGTAGGTACACATCGATTGTTTAACTATTGTATCTCCTTAGCGGTCTATGAGTCAAAGCTAAAAGAAAGTAATATATAATAATATTACATATAAAAACTACTATCCAAACAGAAATAAATAAAGCAATATCTTAACTACGGGAAAACGTCAAACAAGAAACAAAATCTTTTAAAAACGATAGCGAAAGACTGAACGACACATACGATAGAATAGAAAAGCTACAAAAAGATTCGGAAACACTGCTGCTCACGGGCGGAAATTATAATTGCTCCACAATGATCTGGAAAGCCCAATCCTTCTAAAGATGTGTATAAATCATTATCATTAAAATTCGTAAGTAACTAAACGAAATATTGACCTACATAAACAAAACACGCAAAATAAACATAATCATTGGTGGGGATTACAATGTAGATATTTTAAGAAATACTTTTAAAACGAACACATAACACGTCCTACACACATAACCATTACTATATCAACGTGCCTAGACCTAATACTTACGAATTTTCATAATATTGATTTATTCACATCTGTAGAAGAATTGGGCATTCCAGATCATTGTGAAACAATTATAAGTTTTTAAAATACTGCATCAACCACATATTGAGTTTGTTTAGACTTTAAAAGAGACCTCGACCCCTGAGTTTGTTTCTCAGGTAGTCAGTTGGGAAATACCGATGCCATCTTGTTTTATAAAATGACGTGTAAAAGTATTTTTGTAAAACCTATTCGCAAAAATAAATTAATGTATTCACCGAAGCAAATAGTCTAGTGCACTGAAAAACGTATAGTAGGTATACAACAAAGATAACATAGATAATTTCTAAAATTCGCTAAAGTCATTTAATTGGAGATATATTATGATAGAAAGTAATGATGTAAATCAAAACTATAATGCTTTTAGCGAAGTTATTAAGACTATAGTGAACCATACCAAGAATAAATATCACGTGTCTGATAAAATGACAGTTAACGCATCAATTCGTCAGAGCAGTAGCATTGGATATCTCCTGTTTATTATCTACATCAATGACCTCCCGAAGATCATGAATTTTCCATGTGTGCTATTCGCGTTTGACATACCTATCTCTGCTTACCTCAAGTCGAAACAACAACAATAATAACGAACGCTTAAACCTATTATTATATAAAATCATTAATGGATGAATTAGCACAATCTGGAAATAAATTACAAAAAAACAAACGAATGACATTCTATCCATATCAAAAATCACCTTTATCTATATATATAACTTTATAAAGGTACAAAAGTAGAAGTTGTAAATACATTTACCCTATTAGGACTTACTTTAGATACACATAGTTCTTGGAAAAATTACCTCGACAATATAGGAACAAAAATTCCAAGGTTTTGTTATGCACTTCGAGAAGTTTGAAGAACTACCGACCTTCAATTCGCATTTGGTACATATTATGCCTACGCGCATGCCTGGCTCAGTAACGGCATTATATTGTGGCGCAGCACAGTCGCGCCTTCGCTTTTGAACATCCAAAAAAAGCTAATCCGAATAATCGTAAATATAAATAAATGATTTATTTCCGTAAATAGGTTTTCACAAAAATTTTACACTTCAAAATTCAATAAAAAAATAAAATTAAACTAGATGACGTCGGTATTTCCTAACTCACTACCTCTGAGAAAAATTCCGAACCAAACTCAGGGGTCAACGTCTCTTTTAAAGGCCAAACAATAATATTATTATGGAACAGACTAAGTGGTAAGCACTTTTTTTTATTAAATACAAGATACATACTCTTTCATCCATCTATATCTCATACATGTGCAAATTTGTTAGGAAATACATCAATTTCTTTACAACCCGCGGAGAAAATTTCATAAAGCGATCCTTTAGACATAAGAACATGCTCATCATCATCAGCCGGAAGACGTCCACTGTTGAACAAAGGCGTCCCCCTTAGAACGCCACATTGAACGACAGCTTGCTAATTGCATCCACCGGTTGCCTGCACTTCTGACGATATCGTCGGTCCACCTGGTGGGAGGCCTGCCAACGCTGCGTCTTCCGGTTCGTGGTTGCCACTCGAGAACCTTTCTACCCCACTGGTTATCGGTACTTCGAGCGATATGGCATAATGTACATTGTGGATTGCAAATAAATAATATGAATTTCTTTGCTTTCACCGCTGAAATAAGATTATTTTCTAGTAGATTATAACACTTATATGTTATGTAATGGTATTCTATTTTATTAACTATTGATATACTTAAGTAGATAGAAACATTGTTTTTTTTGTGTATGAAGTCTTTTAATGGGGGATCAAAGTTTGATCTTCATTTAATAGTTACGGATAGACGATAGGGGTGGCGATTATGCACTTACAAGAAAGAAAGAAATAATTTATTTGTTAGAATATAGTACAATTTATTTGTATATAATATTTTTAGTTTCATATATTCTACCATTTCTGGTGTACAAATATTTATACATCTAAGTTACTTTTATACATACTTAAAGGTGCTCTCTCGCCTGGAGCATTCGTCTGTAGTATAACATTTCAGATTCGACTTTGAGCAGTACAAGTTGTGGAGCAGTACATCATCAAGTTACGCACTGTTATGTTTGGTTCTCTTGCCTCACAAATATAATGCTCGAATCTGTAACACTATACAGGGTGTCCAGTAAATAGCACGACATACTGCAGGGAGTGATAGCTAGGGTCCCTATCTATCAATACAACACAATATATGTTCAGCAAAATCTTACGGATTTAAAGTTTTACAAAATTTTCCGAAATACCGAAAAATCTCTACCTTGAAACAGATTTTTAACCATCTCGTAATGAAAAAGTCCTTTTCTAATACTTTTTTTTACATCAAATTATTCGTGAATAGTTACTTTATACATTGATAAGTCTTTTTTCTATCAAAGACAAGAATGTTTTCAAGAAATACTATTTTTTGTTAAAATTTGCACAGAACGATTTTCTTATCACTTAAGTTTAACCTACAGTGGTGAAAAAAAAATGTATGTGGCAGTTTTGTACAACACACTTAAAAAATAGCTTGTTTAATGGTGATATTGGAAAGATACAATACTAGTGCATTTTCATTTTAAAAAATACAAAAAAATAAGCTATTTTAGTTAATAAGAGCATTTTATTTTAAATGCAAGTAATGTGACTTTGAATTCGAATCGTTGTAAGGTCGTTCTACGGTTCGAATTACATAATAATTAATCTACAGCCGACCGGCCGGCCGGTCTGTAAATGACATCTTGAAGGATAAGGTGATAGTAAACAGAACAGAGGAGTCAACTTCAATAAACATTTATTTAAATAAATTACAATAAATGCTCAAATTGCTTCCCTTGTGGCCTAATAAACGCTCGGCATCTTCTTAAAATGAGCTTTTGAGTCTTCTCAGGCTTATTTCCGATATTTTTCTTGCTGCAGTGTTAACCCTTGCTCTCAATTCATTGTCATTTTGGTTCGGTTTTTCATAGACTTTGTCCTTCATGGCACCCCAATCAAAAAAATCCAGGGGGTTTATAGCTCCGGAGACCTAGGTGGCCATAATATTGGTCCCAGTCGCCCAATCCACCTGCCTGGATAAGCTTCATCTAAGTAGGCTCTTACTTCCCGGCCATAATGAGCAGGGCACACATCATTTTGAAGCCACATCTCTTAGCTCACTCGGAACATTTTCGAGGAGCGTGGGTAGGGCTTCTCGTAAAAACTCCAAGTAATTATTGGCATTTAATGTAGGTGGAAGCTCGACGGGACCCACAATCTGGCACATTTTACGTGTCACAACTAGTTTTATAATAATTCGCGTAAATGAGCAGCTATTACTTATTCTCATAGTGGTTTTTGTCAAAATTACGTTAATTACATTTTTAACAAAATCAGCTTCTCTGGAACTAAAATAGCATTTTTTTGTATTTTTTTAATGAAAATGCACTAGTATTGTATCTTTCCTAAATCACCATTAAACAAGCTATTTTTTAAGTTTGTTGTACAAAACTGCCACATACATATTTTTTTCACCACTGTAGGTTAAACTTAAGTGATAAGAAAATCGTTCTGTGCAAATTTTAACAAAAAATAGTATTTCTTGAAAACATTCTTGTCTTTGATAGAAAAAAGACTTATCAATGTATAAAGTAACTATTCACGAATAATTTGATGTAAAAAAAAGTACTAGAAAAGGACTTTTTCATTACGAGATGGTTAAAAATCTGTTTCAAGGTAGAGATTTTTCGGTATTTCGGAAAATTTTGTAAAACTGTAAATCCGTAAGATTTTGCTGAACATATATTGTGTTGTATTGATAGATAGGGACCCTAGCTATCACTCCCTGCAGTATGTCGTGCTATTTACTGGGCACCCTGTATATACCGTACGGTAAGACTCAGTTCTCCTTAAGTTCAATACTAGAGTCTGTAACGTTACATTATGTATTGTGTAATTTATTTAAATAGGTATAACTACAATCCATCCTGGTATATGGAAGACTTCTTTGCCATGCAGTAGTACAAATTTTGCTATAATCGAAAAATATTGACGGTTTTTGGAGTCGATCGTAAAGACAAATATTCTTGTCATTCAAAAATGTTACCTTTTTATAAGACCTATATCTGTGTTATGCACAAATACTCAATAGGCACCTAGTATTCAGCATTTGAACATAACACGTGCACAAAAACAAATATTATACAACATGATCATCGTCATACATAGCCTTTAATATTACACTGCTGGGTATAGGCCTCCTTTATTGCCATCCGTCGCGGTCCTGTGCCAATCGTATCCTTATTATACATACCTACTACTATTTTATACGTGAAAAGTACAGTCAGCATCACATTAGCTTAATTGAACGAAACAAACATCAATTCTAGTTATTGTTTCAAATTAAAGAAACATCCAAATGATTATCTTTAAAGAAGTTATTTTTTAATTAATGGTATGTAAAAAAACCGGTCAAGGCGTGGGTTGAACTCGTGCATTGAGGGTTCGGTACAGAATTCGACGACGACGACCCGGAGAGTCGGTCAGGGTTAGACCCCTACGGCTGCAGGTTGGTTTGCGGTAAATCTCTGTTAGAGCGCAAATCTTTTAGTAAGGAAGGTTAGTCAGCGTGTTTCTCAATGTTAGCCACTTGGTTAACCTTGGAGGAATTAATTACACAGACCTTATAAAAAAAAATCCTACCTTCTTTCTAAATTGGTCGAAGTACTTTTTCGAAACTCAGTGTATTTTAGATATTTAGATCACGCCATTAGGAATACAATCGCTCGTTTCAAATTACAATCCATTTTTTCAACGGCATTTTACTGACTTTAAAGTCATTAAATATTACTTTACCATTGTAATTTTTTTAAAGCGACAGCCTCTTTCCTTTATAATTTCACTGTTTTCGGTTCACATTATGTGGTTGTACTTTGACTTTTGAATTCACAACAACAAGACATTTGTACTTCATCATCCTTAGAAGTAGTCTTAGAACGCTATAATAAACGACAACTTACCATTTGCATCCACCGGTTGCCCGCAGCTCTGACGATATCGTCGGTCCACCTGGTGGGAGGCTTGCCTACGTTGAGTCTTCCGGTTCGTGACGCCACTCGGTTCACCCAGTGATATGGTCTGCGAATTGCCACTTCAATTTGCATATTCTTTAAGCTTTATCGGTGACTCTAGTTTTTTTGGCGAATTTCCGTATTCCGGATCCTGTCGCGCAAAGAAACCCCGAGCATAGGTCTCTCTATAGCTCTTTATGTTACTCTGAGCCTCTCTAAAAGACCATCCGTTAGCGACCACGGCTCGTTGCCAGACGTCATCACTATAAGAGAAAAGGCCTTTGCCCTGTAATGGAACATACGCTTTTATTATAACAAATAAAGTATTTACATAAAAATTAGAAAGTTACTGTTAATTTTCTTGGTTTGAATACGCGATATTAGTAATAAGTCTCAATGTAATAGGGGGCGAGCCTATTGCCATCTACTGGGCACAAATCCAGGCATTGTACCTACTGCTACTGAGAATTACCTAATAGAAAAACCCCCTAGCGCATTGCCCGACCCGGGATTCAATCCCAGAACCTCATGCTCAGAAGTTGCGCATAGCGAATACTAAATCAATGAGGCAGTCAAGTGCACTTAGTAACTTAAGTTCACAACCTACTAATTAACATTGTGAGAAAGGAAAACATTGTAAAGAGCCATTGTACCTTAATTAATATTAAGATGTGTTACTAAATAGATCACATTGTTATATGATACTGTTGTTTGTTATCTTAATAATTTTATGATTGATACTTTAATAGCTTTACCTGTGTCCCACTGCTGCACGAAGGCCTTCCTTTCTTTCCTCCGTAAATAACTTTTTAGTGTTACCTATTTCTATTTCCGGCCATATCGTTTCCACGACACTGAAATTAGTTTAAGTTGCGAGTTCGATCCCCAACGAAATAATGAACTAAAAGACCAGATCCAAATGGAAGAATACATCATTCGGAACTTCGCATATTCTCCTCTAACAGTTTGAGATGTTACCTTGTATCTAACTAAAGTAAAACGTATTATGAGTGTACATTTTGTGTATATTATTTTATACAGGAATTTAACATGTTTTATATATTTTATTTATTATTAAGCTTACCAATTGTGATTTACTATTAGAATTAAGTTGTATATATTTGTAAAATTAGTTAATAAAATACCGTTATACAAAGTAAAATGCTAAATTGACCTTTGTTTGTACATTTTCTCTGTCGTCCTCATTAGAATTAAAGTGTTTCACAAACAAAGTCATGCCATTGCTCCATATATTACAATGATATGTCATTTTTAAGATAATAATAATTGCCGCTCCCTCGAGCTCAGAAGGTTGTGTGATATAAACCGTGAACTTTGCGAATTCATGATTAGCACGAGTAGAGACGGTCAGACTAAGCACATATAAATCGCCGCATAATTTCTATAGCCTGACACGCGTGCAGTCTTGCACAAATAATATGCTCCTGATCATCTAAATCAGTTTCCTACACGGGGCAAAATGTTTGTGTGGTTGTTGCTTCTTGTGTCGGTGCTGTGGACTGTCACGTTTTGGTACAAGAGGAGGAATATGTACAGATTAGCCTCCAAAATACAAGGGTCTGAACTTGAACTGCCGATAGTGGGGTGTTCTCATACCGTGTACGGAGATACTGAAGGTGAGTTTAAATTGTGTTTTAAATTATTTAAATTTTATTTAGTCTTATGGTAAGGTAAGGTAAAAGCAAAAGAATTAAAGCTATTTAACCTTTTGAACGCCAATCACTTCTATACAAGTTCGAGATTTTCGTGCCCTCAGCGCCACTACTTGATTAGAAGTAATAAGAGTATAAAATAAATGTACGACTTCTACAAGACCTTTTGTTGTATTTTTATGAAAAAATACTCCGTTATAAGACATATTTTTAAGTTTTATCACACATATAAGTTCTTGTTTGTTTTATATTCAATAGAAACAAAAACGCCAGAAAATATTTTAGTGCCCCCAACGCCAATTACTTGGTATAAAGTAAGCCAGTGATGGGACACGATGAAGACCTCGCTATATTTCATCTCGTCGAAACGATCATAACTACTATTATTGCAAGAATACGACGTGAATAAATAATATTTTATAAATATTGTAAACTATAAACTACGTTTCATTCACCTTAATCGAGAATAAATAGGTTTTGTAATAATTGTCGATAGTGAAACACTGTTTGAAAAACCCATCCTTACAAAGTGGCTAGTTGTCAGTGCGCACAACGCCACGAACTTGTATAGAAGTAAATCTGTGACGTCATAAGCGGACGAGTTTCAAGGTCACAGTGACTTGGTGCATTTTAGTGTAGTGCAATGTTGACCACCTCGCGTTGGCGCACGTTAAAAATGACTGACAGTGATGACGAACTATTGCGACTTTTACAAGGTGTGGAGTCTGAAACAGATTTTTTTTTTAATATGAAGTAACAAGATACATTTGGAGACCAATATGGGATGTGACTTCTCAACACACGTCTAATAACTTTACAATTATTTTCTTTTAATTATGGGAAATATATCCAGGTTATATATCAGGTTTTCATATTGATTTTTTTATGAAATAAATCAAAATATGAAAATAATTAATCAGTTTTTATTTAGCTTCGTAAATTGGTGAATAAACATTAATTTCAACTTATAATATTATTTGTCGATAAGTCGTTAATCCCATCCCTACGTTTTACTATAGATACGTTATACATTTGTAGCGTGGCGCTGGACGACACATCGCGTATTATACGACGCCCATCGAGCGTCGAAAAGGTTAATATACAAAGAAGTTTGTTGGGCATTCTCGAATAATCCACGTGAGTGCAGCCAGCATATAGTATTTACACGTGGACAATGGACATACCCTAATAATATACAAATGTATTTATTAAACACAGCTGATCGTCTAGTAGATTATAACACTTATACAGGTTGGCAAAGCGATTAAAGACAAGAAAAAAAAAATAAGTTCCTCATGTTGTGGGGTATCCGAATTACCCCCATGTATGTTTCGCGACATTGCATAGTTTCCAAATTATTTATTGTTTTTTGATTTTTTGATAATTTTCGACAATGCACAAAACTTAATAGGCACCTATACCTATTCAGTATTTGTACATAACACATGCACAAAAACAAATATTATACATAGGTACACCTATACGTGAAAAATACAGTCAGCCTCACAAGGAGCTTAAGTTATTGTTTTTAAATTATACAAACGTCCAAATGATTATCTGAGAATATTTAAGATTTTTTACTTTAAAGAAGTTATTCTTTAATTAATGGTATGGTAAAAAACCGGTAAAGGCGTGACTTGAACTCGTGCATAGAGGGTTCCGTACAGACTTCGACGGTAAACTCTGAAAGCGCGGGCTCTACGTCTCTATAGACCCTTGCCGGAAGATACTGTATCCGAACTGTATCCAAGTGTGTAGTAACCCATACTATTATTATCAAAAGTTTACGAGCGTTTGTAAATAGAACCGAAGGTTCACTCCTCATCGATGTCAGTGTGGTGAAGCGGTGGACAGCCTCGGACGGCATGGTCTATCATGCAGTAGGAGTGCAGGTCGCATACCGCGACATAGTAACATAAATGACATCATCCGTCGTGCTCTTGTCACCGCCGGCGTACCAGCCGTACTAGAACCAAATGGCTTGGTACGTGACGATGGAAAGAGACCAGATGGTATGTCGTTGTTACCCTGGAAATTGGGAAGGCCTTTGGTGTGGGACGCAACGTGCGTCGATACCCTTGCATCTTCTCATGTTTCTGGCTCGGCAATTTGCGCTGGCACTGCTGCTGCTGCTGCTGCGGAGACCCTCAAACGGCGGAAATACAATAACCTAATAGGTAATTGTATTTTTGAGCCGTTTGGGGTTGAAACATTTGGGCCATGGGGTCCGAGCGCTCGCGCTTTGTTTAAAGACTTGGCAAAGCGCTTAGTCGACTCCACACGTGACCAAAGGGCTGGTTCATTTTTCGGCCAAAGAATTAGCATTGCCATTCAACGTGGCAATGCTGCCAGTCTTTTGGGCACGTTACCGGTTGACATCGATGGGG
This sequence comes from Abrostola triplasia, assembly GCA_946251915.1. Classification (NCBI taxonomy): domain Eukaryota; kingdom Metazoa; phylum Arthropoda; class Insecta; order Lepidoptera; family Noctuidae; genus Abrostola; species Abrostola triplasia. Next base: position 4,315,051 of record OX276425.1, read on the forward strand.
ATGAATTTTTTGATGCTTTTTAACTTTTTATTTTTGTATATATTGTTTTCATTCTGTATTAGATTTAAGTTGTATATAGTGGTAGTTACTATAAAATTGACTTAAAGCTTAAGTGATCGAAGGTTTATCTGATCGGCCTAAATCTAACATCTAAGATGTGGCTATGTTGTGTTTTATTTATATAGATGCCAAAATATGCAAATTATATCGGTCACTGTATGCAAAATTGATCAAGTCTAAACTGTTATTTATACATAATTTTTATTAGTACGATTTACATAAATCATTTACGGACTGACATAAAACAAAACATAACAGAAATACATTCGGTGTTATTCATAAACGTGGGCTATGTTAAAAGTTTCTTAAATCATTGTTCTTGGGTACCGATAGCCGTAGTGGCCGAGTGGTTAACATACCGGATTTGTATGCACAAGGTTGCGGGTTCAAACCTGGAATATACAACCTAAGAATTTTGAAAAAGACAGCGATAATTTCTCTATGGAATGAAGTTAGTTGTCAGTTTGACTCTGGCGAATTTCGAAACTTTGTCAATCATTATTTACAAATACAGCAAAAATTTCATACTTCGAAAAATATGATGATCATGAAATAAATACAATGACGCTATTCAATGTTTTCCTTTTCTTTCTTATATTACTAGTTTTAATCCAGTAAATATAGTTCCTACTTCGGTATTATATACCTATATAAATAAATATACAACGCTTAGCAAAATATTTTTATTATATCACAGATACATTAAACATAACATCACGCCTGTATTCCCCGAAATGGTGGGCAGAGGTGCACATATAGTACACCACATTTTGCCAGTTATGTTTTTAGATCCCATACCACAGGTGCATTAATATGATGTAGAATACTGTGTACAATGTCTTAATAATTTCTAGGAGATATGAATTATGGCTCATTACCAGACGCCATTGAGTAGGGTTCTCGATCAGCCCCCTTACTATAAACTTTCCAAATAAAAATGTATCGTTATAATCAAGGTTTTTGGCTATGTCCGATTATGTTTTGATTCTTGATATCTCCGTATTCTGTACCTAGTCTGTGTGGAAGCGAGACGCCGCGCGCCGTTACATGCCACTGCATGACGTAAACTGTCCTGCTTTTAGAGTTTATGGTAAGAGGGGAAAACTGTTAACAACAAATGACATACCTCGTAACTTTGGTATCCCTGCAAGTTAAGGTTACCTTAATATTAATGCCCGAAAATATTTATAATCTATTCATACTGTAGGTACAGTTTAATCATAATTTATCGGAAGAATAATTCTTCTCAGGAAACTAAGACGTCTAAGCTACGTTAAAGCCAGACAGAGACCTTTTGTTAAACAAAAAAAGTCGATCAAGTGTAATTTTTATTACAAAGCAGACGTTCCTATAAAGAGTGGAATAAAACTTATTGTGTCCGTCAGACATTCAAGTAAACAATCGCAAGTAAACCAGCCTTATAAAGTCCACAAAGGCAGACAGTTTTCACATCGATGCTCTAACCGTTTCGGATGACGCCCCGCGCTAATTGCTCGCTGACAAACAGAAAAAAGTCTGTGTTCTATTTATATGTACACTGTAGATATTTTACGTCTTGAAAATGCATTCAGATGCTAAACACACCGTTCTGTCATTATAAAGTATAAGGAAAGGAGAGCACTGAGCATTCCTAAAATAAATTATTTCATTAGAACAATAGTTACTAAGTACCTGCTTCGAAATTGGAGAATGGCTATTGCTGTTTTGCGACAAAATTTTTCCGTATCGGTAAATAAATAAAGTCGTTTTTACGTGAAAATTCGGCGGCAAATCCCAACATTCATTAACTGATTCAGACAAAAAAGTACTTAAGAGAATGCTCTCATATAAGCTTTTTTTAAGTTTCAATGTTAAACTATTACCAATGCGAACGCATAGAATTTAACTTATTTATGTAAAGTGAAGTGAATAAAATATTATTTTTCAGTTTTGAGTTCGTGTTTTTTGAGGGTTTAATTTTTTATTATATTAATAAAAAAAATATTCGCCTAAAGGTACGCCATGACATTGTCTTTACTACTTGGCTAACATTGAGAAGCATATTGACTAACCTTCCGACTCTAAGCTAAATTAAAATGGATTTTTAAATCAGTCGCAACCTTGCTTAAAGATGAATAATTTATTGTCTTATCTATACTAAAATAATTATGTACCAACAAGGTTGCGTCTTCCGGTTCTCGGTCACCATTTGAGAACCTTTCTTCTCCAGGGGTTATCGGTCCTTCGAGCGACATGGCCATTGCCACTTCAACTTGCATATTCTTTGAGCTTTGTCGGTGACTCTAGTTCATTGGCAAATTTCCGTATTCCGGATCATGTCGCGCAAAGCTCGAGCATAGCTCGTTTAGTGGTTCTGAGCCTCTCTAAAACGCCAACCGTTAGCGATCACATCTCGGAGCCGTACGATATCACTGGCAACACATACTGGTGAAAGACCTTCGTCTACAGACACTGCGGAATTTTGAACTAGGGTTCAAAAAAAACGGAAGAAACGGAGCCCTTATATGATGTCTGACTGTCTGTCTGTTTGTTAACCCCTTTTTCTCGAACGACTAAAGCTATAGGTAGCTTAGTCGTTCGAGAAAAAGGGGTTAACAAACAGACAGACAGTCAGACATCATATAAGGGCTCCGTTTTTTCTTTTTGAGGAACGGAACCCTAAATATTAAATATTCAGCTACTTATGACCCTACTTACCTGCAGGTTGCATTTATTTCTAGACTATTATTATTATTAATAATTACATTTTATTTCAGCTATTATGAATCAACTGCAAAGTTTCAGCTATGAGTGTATAGAGAATAATGGCATATTAAGATGTTGGCTGGGACCTTTACTTTACTTTTGTAAGTATCCAATATTTATCCAATAGTTAGAATGTATTTATTAATTTAAGATAACATGACATGACAAGCTGGGGGAAGTCAACCTTATCTGTAATTTTACACAAGACCCTTGTCTACTTACTACTGCAGTGCGAACGTAGACAGCTTCTGTTACCGACACGGCGCACCATGACTGAAAACCGTAGTTGCTACTTGCTGTGTCCTGTAGCGGCGATACGTCTGCACAGGGAGTCGCTGATTTCATACTGTTTATTTAGAAATATTTTTTTTTTGGTAGCTTGTATCCGACACAAGACCCAAAAGTGTCATCGTTTGCGCACCTTGCCAAGTGATTTTAAAACCTTAAGACAAAAGTGAGTCGTTGAAGGCGTAACAGTCAGACAGAGTTACTTTCACATTTATAATATTAGCATGGATGTTTTAATGAGTTGTCATTGTGTTAATTATCGCATTGATGATAGAAAAGTATTACCCTTATTCTTAAAAAAATTACAATTTAAACCATGGACTAAATTATAGCCGTCACTGTCGTTTGCATGTCAAAGAATAGATGTCAATGGACTTAATACGGGGTTTAGTTAATGCCGGTATGATTCTCATTTATGAATAAGGATGAATCTATCAATTAATTTAGATTTGTGTTACAGTACCTATACATTTTCGTCATCGCCATAAATAAAACTAATATTTTCGTACAGTCTTGGTACACCCTGCTGACCTCGAGGTGGTATTGAAGACTTGTTTAGAAAAGGACGATCTTCATAGGTTTCTCAAAAAAATAACAGGGAACGGCGGAATATTTGCACCAGGTAACATTAATTTAAACATATTTTATTACCCTTACTTCTTATATGTTTACCTATGTATGTCCTTTGATTATTTATTTTTATACACTCATGTTTATTACTGTGAAATCTTCTTTGTATTACGATCTTTTGAAGCATGTTCAAAATTTCAATATGTAACAATGATCAATGTAAATGGGTCTATATGTCTTCATGTCACGTCCAAATAAAAATGCCCCACCTAAAGCAAGGTATATGAGTGAATTCGTTGTCGTAATAAATTGGTGGTTCAACAATAAGGAAAATAATATTAGAAGTAACACGCATGCATAAAAATACATTTCGTAACAGAGAAACTGTACGAAAATATTCAAAAAACAAGGTAAATAGTTGTGTTGCAATGTTTAATGTTGTCAACAAATTCACAGTTTTTTTTAACTTATGTTTGGCCTTATTAAGGTCTGAAAAAAACCTTTAAGAGACTTTAAATATGATTTTAAACTTTCTAGATAATAAAATGATTGACTATATGGCAAATACATTTTTTGGCTGCTGTTTTTTTTTACCAGAAGCGCAATTTCTTTCTCAATTTGGATATAATTATGTTTAAAATAAGTATGAATATGTATAAGTTTGAAATTTATATATGTATGAACCTTGAAGAAAATACCGTAATAATAGTTAATATATTATAGAATGAAAGTAACATGTTGGAATAATAAATATTATGTTAAATTTTCTAAACAGTATCAATCTGGCGACGTCGACGCAAAGTATTAGTTCCAGTTTTCAGTCCCAAGTTACTAGAGAACTTTGTCCATGTCTTCGCGGAGCAAAGCGTTAAAATGGTGAACCACCTAAAGAAGTTCAGCGGCAAAGGAAAGTTCAGTATCTGGCCCATGCTCAGCTCTTACACCCTGGACTCCGTATGTGGTAAGTTCTGTTACTAGGTACCTACGATTTTTGTTTTATGTTGTGACCCCAAAAAAACGATTAAACTTTGCTTTCCTAAATCTCCGCAAGCACCGATAATAATTTCTTCTTATCATCGGCACGTAAATAAAATAAACCTGTAATTATATCCATAATTAGGAATTCGTTTTGGGATTATTAAGTATGTATAAAAATATTTTTTTTATTTTGTTATTTTTTTATTATAATTATTATTTTGTATTATGTGTTGATAGTTGGAACTCAGTCAATTGTCGAGTGCGAGATACCAATACAAAACGATTTCTAACTATTATAGGTACTACTTTTTTCACGTTTCTGTGTTATTACCATTTTTCTTCTGCTGTTCAATAGCATGCCATGAATCACTTCAGAATTAACTCTTCTTCGGCGTGAGGCTATTAATAGACTGAATTCCGTAGCGTATAAATCATACAAATTCCTAATTAAGATTGATGATAGTTGAAATTACAGCAATTTATGATTCAAAGTAAAGCTTAGTCTAGATCCACACGCAAACATGGCCTATTGTTAAAACTATTTTACTTAATTTGAGCAAAGTTTCTGCGTATGTTATTTTTGTTTGAAACATGCTAATGTGTTTACGATAGTTGGAATGACGCACAGTTTCGGCGGACCATTTTTGACCTAGAACTTACGTCTTTGGTGTTCTTATTATTATGTAGACTTTAGTATTATTATGTATAATTATTTAAATAATATAGGTAAAAAACATCATAAATCTTAACATAACATAGGTAATGGAATGTTAGGTGACCGTACTAGGTTCAACCTGTATCACAGGCGGTATGACAGCTTACATTTACTAGTTATTTTTTTTTGTAAACAGTATAATTATTTTTTAACGAAGAGCAAAGTATCAAAAAACCTGTAAATAGTTTATTTTAGCTTACTTGAGGTATGCTCCATCTGTCGCCTGCCATGTTCCTAACGCGTATTTATGAGATGACGTTAATTCTGGATCGCACATGAAAGAAATAATGAAAATACATTTATTTGACAGCTAAGGGAGACAACACAAAACAGTTGAATTTGAAAATTAAATAAGGACTTACAACTAAAAGTGTGAGCCTTACGGCCGCGCCAAATTGGTTCAGTGCACCATGCACATTAATGGTGCCTGGGGTCTAGTTTTTAACTAGACCTGCTAATGTGATTCACGAATGTGAAAAACTGTCTCTTACCCTCATTCAAATCTTTTTCCTAGAAACCAAATTCTCAGTCACCAAAAGCTATATTTCCCTATCTTTAATTGGCAGAAACAACTATAGGAGTAAAAATAAACGCCCAAGGGAACAAAGATGCACCATTTCTTAACGCAATGAATCGTATATTGAACCTGGTGTGTGAGAGAATATTCATTCTGTGGCTACAGCCCGACTGGATGTACCGGCTCTTCCCACAATACAAAACACACCAGAAATGTCTTGCAACTTTGCATGATTTTACAGATGAGGTATATTTTTATTTTTTATAAGTACCTACAATAGGTTTAAGTCGCATCTTATATAATAAGTTATGCATTTGTATTATTATGTTTACACATCGAACAATTCAACAAAAATCACACTAATTGCAGGTAATTAATAAGAAGAGAGAAGAATTAAAGCAGGAGAAAGAATCAAAAACAGAGGTTGATCACGAATTTAGTAAGCCATTATTTTTGTTATTGTAGAAGTTGTAAAGGCCACGTGTAATTTTTAACATTATAAATTTGTTACAAAAATTTTACTACTTGAAGTAACTTAGTGCAACACTCTAGACCCCAAATTCATAAAATTTTAAGCCACGGATTAAATTATACTTGTTACTATCGTTTGCATGTCAGAGAATAGAGATGGTAATAGATTGAGGTCGGGTTTGAGTTAATACGGGTATTATTCTCGATTGTGTGCCGTGTGGTATCCGGCCTAGAATTGACCACCTACTTTGCTCCCGTGGGTGTCGTAAGAGGCGAATAAGGGAAAATCCAGAAGATGGGCAGCAGCGTCTTCTGTAACTGTACCACCAATACTGCGATTCCCAAGCCGCTTGCCAAGCGTAGGCATTATAGCAACCCCTCCCTTTACTTTGTTCAACAGTGGACGTCTTCGGGCTGATAATGATATCCTTGATTATGATTAAGAGGGTAGTTGTACTAAACTGCTAATAAAGTAGTCATTTTAAAGTATGTACCATCGAAATCTAGAATTACAATTGTACTGCAGCAACATTATCCATTCATTATTCATATTCTGTATACCAAGAATGAAATCTGATTCTGTGAATTAATTTGCAGATTTAGGATCGTTTAAGAACAAAACATTGCTAGATATAATGATAGATTTGTCAGGCGGAGAGAACGGTTTAACCAATTTAGAACTAAGGGAGGAGATGATGACTATGACTATAGCTGGAACTGACACATCTGCTGTGGCCATGGGCTATACACTGCAACTTTTGGCAAAATACCCTGATGTCCAGGAGAAGGTATACGAGGAGTAAGTGATATTGTTGTCATATTTTTATTATTCAAGTACGTGTTCGGAAACTTTGCTCAAAATTACGGTGTTACTTAATGGAGAATGGTTTTGTAAGTTCCAGCCCTAGCTGAAGACGTTTCCTGGTCTCACAAAAAGTCCGGTTTAGTACTGATGGCTTTCCTTAGAGCTATAAGCCGAGAGAGAATAATTAAAAAATATATAAGTCGCAGTTAGTTTACTTCTACTTTTAAAAATTGGTTTATATTATTCTCTTTTTATAGATTACGTGATGTTTTTGGAAATTCAGACCGCAGTCTCGTTAAAGAAGATTTAATTGAATTGAAGTATTTGGAGCGAGTGATTAAGGAGAGTATGAGATTGTTCCCCCCTGTGCCGCTCATCATTAGAAAAGTCTTGGAAGATATTAAATTACGTAAGTAGAAATTCTCCTACTCAATCAAAATACTTTTAATATTTGATTTATTTATCCATAGGCAATATATTAAACATCATATTGTTATACCCAATTTTGAAAGCAACTTGTTTTCAAATACTGAGTTACCATTGCCGTCACGTGATTCCCACCAAAACATTTTCCAACATTCTCATAATTTTCATTACCTACAGCATCTGGCCGCGTTTTGCCCGCTGGTTCGGGCGTCGTGTGCTCAATATGGGGCATTCACCGCGACCCCAAACACTGGGGTCCAGACGCAGAGAAGTTTGACCCCGACAGGTTTCTACCCGAACGATTTAACCTGGCTCACGCTTGTAGTTACATGCCATTTAGTAGTGGACCTAGAAATTGCCTCGGTAAGTTTTTCAACACCGCAAATTATTAGAACGTATATAATACAAGTTCCTACAAGTATTATCTACTGTTAATGAATACGAGGTGACAACTTAGTGCTGGACAAATTATAATGGGCTTGCCATGCACATAGAACACAATTATCACAATACTTTAGATTACCGGCGAAATGAGGGTGGTGAGGTGACTTGTGATAAAGGTTTTCTGCCGTGAAAGCTCCTAAAGTACCTCATAGAAGATCATGTATTCTTTTCTAAATGGAAACAAAACCGTTCGTGCTTTACAAAAAGTAGTGCATTAGTAAGACATTTTTAAAGTTCTGACAAAATTTTTCGTACTTGACTGACCGTTCCTGATTGATCGAGTTCGCGCCTGATTTTATATTCCTCATTCATCAGGTTGCCTACATTCCCTTATAATTGAATCATGTTTCCTTTTTCAGGATACCGATACGCGTTGATGTCAATCAAAACAGCGTTGTCCACTTTACTGCGTCACTATAGAGTAGTAGAGGACATAGAACGTGGCCCCACGCCTCACATCAGGGTTAAGCTCGATATCATGATGAAAGCTGTGGACGGGTATCAAATAGCTTTGGTAAAAAGAGACCATGTTCCTGTCAACAAAATGACCTAGTTACAATGAAAGTAAATGGGAAAAGTTTCTTCTTGATATTTTTTATCTGTGGAATTGTGAAGGAAAATATCGTGTAGCTATTTATTTGTATTGAATTATACAGAATGTACAGCCGGGTTAAAATGTAAGTTTTCGAGCCTTACAGTTAAGTACACTGGATCACAAAAAATCCGGGTTACTAATAAATGGCGTGATAGTTTGTTAAATATATAAAACTAATATTGCGAAACTATATATTGTAGATGTAGATGATTGATTAATATATATACATAAATGTGTAACACGTTTGTATAACTTTAATTATTTATGGTTAATTAATTTTCTAACTATAATAATATAATAACAATGTTTATTTTTCTCATCATCACACATAGGAACATAGTGCAGGAAATAACAACATAAATAGACTGGTGTCTGTGATAGGTAAAACCTGTGTTACAGATCAACAGGTTCACCTATAACACAAATGTAAAGAGATTCAGATAATCTATTGTAAAATACAATATATAGCTAAGTATGAGCTATATACTTTCAGCTATTTTTGTATTATTTAATTATGTTATTGGTGTACACCGTTTAATTAAAGTAAATAAATAAATAAAAATAAATAAATTAGATCAGAAATTCTTAAAAGTAAATTATTTATAAACTAGAAGTAACTTAACAAGATTGAGATCAAAATTAATAAAAATTTAATTATCTAGATAAAAAAATATGTAGCGAAATGATAACGCTTCTTCCAGGATTCAGCCTAAAAAGTAGTGCAGTATCGTCAGCGTAAGTAATAATATTCCCATTTGTAAGGTTAATTTGACATAAATCATTGATGTAAACTAGAAACAATGTTGGTCCGAGAATACTTGCGGTACACCGTATTCGTTAGGAAGCCCGTCACTTACCGAATTATAGATTTTTACAACCTGTTTCCGCTTTTTAAGATAATCCGTGAAAAGTTGAAGTGGTAATCCTCTGACTCCCAGATGTTCTAATTTACTAATGAGGATAGGAATAGATACTGTGTCATATGCTTTGGCTAAGTTTAGATATATCGCAAGAATTTTAGTTTTTGTCAATATTTGAAATCAAAAAGTCAGTGAGTAGAAAACTTGAACTTATGACAACAAAAATATACTTCGCAGTAGATCTTAAAAAATAAAAGATTTTTGACACAGTTTAATATTCATTTAAATATTTTGTATTTCCTCCACGAGCCCGTATTACTTCTTTTAGACGATTTTGCATGTTGTTAATCATATTTTAATACAATTTTGGTCTACGTTTGCCCATTCTTCCACTACGCATTCTTTAACTCGTCTAAGGTAATGGGAGCAGGAGAGCGTTGTCTCATGTATCTCCCGAGCTCGTTCCATGCATGTTCTATGGGATTTAAGTCTGGGCTGCCAGCGGGCCACTCCATGCGGGTAATACTGACGTATTGATTATACATATTGACCAAACGGGGAGTTTGTGATCGCGAATTATCTTGCACAAAAATGCAATATTGGACCCATATTCACTAAAAAAGGACCAGCACGCTCATTTAAAACCTGTTCTAAGTATCTGACAGCAGTCAGAGAACCGTTTTCATCTATCATTAACTCCGTGCAGTCCTCTGAAGATATCCCAGCCCAAACCATTGTTATTCCTTCACTGAATGGCACCTTTTCTTTAAGACACGCTTGATGATACCCTTCTCCTGACCAGAAAAAGGGTATCATCACGTCGCCCATCGTGCGTAAATAAACAAAATATGGACTCATCGGAATACATAACCTTGGACCAATCTTCATCTGTCTTGATGTGTTCTCGAACAAACCGTAACTCGATGTTCTCTGAGCAGTTTGGGGCCGTATGTTGCTCTATAAGGCTTTATATCAGTTTCACAAAGACGTCACAGAATCTTATTAGAGCTAACATTGTTGTGGTGCACTTCTTGAAGACTGTTTCGGACTTGAATAGCCTTGAGATGCCGATTTCTTAACATAGTGCTTACGATGAATCAGTCCTCTCGTGTAGTTGTGTACATTGGCCTGCTATTTCCTGGTCTCCTGATGTTCATGCCGGTTTCTTGAATTCGCTGGAGTCCTCTATGGACCGTTGATAAAGATACTCCTGCTGTTCTAGCAGTGCTACGCTGACTTCTTCCTTCTTGTACCATTGTAATAATCCGTGTACATTCTTCCGGTGATAACGACATGATATTGCACTAAATACTCTAATCAATCCAAGGAACCATTTATAATGATAGCTCGGTTTGGAACAAAAGCAGAAAAAAAATCACAATTTAAAGTTAGGAAAAGAATTCCTAACTTAAAGTTGTGGTTTTTTTCTAAATGCAGATTTTTCTAAATCTGTACCCTTCACAAATGAAACCTGTTTAGAGATTTAGAACAAAAATTAGTAACCCGCTTACTACATATTTTTTATTCTAGCGATCTAGGGATATAACTGACTTTTTTGCGGGAATTTTTGCGATCCAGTGTATTTAAGGTTTATCTTAAAATTTTAAAGATAAACCATAAGAGGAGTTAGTGCAGTCACCAAAGGTACTTAAGTATCTATGCAAAATACGAGCGGCATAGGTTCTGCGGAAAAGTATGCAGATAAAAATTCTGGATAATTTCGGTAAGATTGTAAGTACAATTTTTTTATGCCTCATCTAACAATTAATGCTTTGGAGTCATTATAATTATTTATTTTAAACCGACTTCAAAAAGACAAGAAATTACTCATGAGAATGCTCTCATAAGTGTTCTATTTATAGTTTCAATACTGAAACTAATAACAAAGGATTTGGCACAGACTAAATTCGCTTATGTAAAGTGAAATGAATAAAATAGGTATTATTGTTTACTTTCGAGTTCATGATATTAAGGCGGTTTTTTTTTTTTTAAATCGTATTTTTTTATTGGTCAACAATGGAACAAAAATGCAAAATAGTAAAAAAATATATTAATTCAAAAAGTTTTTTAATAGGAGTTGGTAAAACTTATGATTTACCGCAGTTCGTGCTCAATAACATAGTTAATCAAGTAATATGTACAGTCGCGACCATATCTGGATAAGCAACCTTACAAAACAATAATTTCACTTTCAATTTCACGTTAAGTATGACTTACGTCCTTCTATTTTAAAACAAATACACACGCACATCGACCTTGCCGTCTACAAGTGATTGTAGTTCATAATTTCAATAATAAAACGTGTGTAAAAATGGCCTAGCGGTTAAGCGTATACAGATAGATCCGTGAACCTCAATTAATGCTTTAAACTTTTTGTAAGTTTTTACTCGATTGGAAGTAATGGGCCAGAAATAGAAATATAGTATTCTTTATCTTGTTCGCTTCACACATTTCGTAAACTTAGTAGTTAGGTGTGGGTATTATGTAAAGAATTAATATTTCTGTAAGGTAGGCATGAGTTTTATGAATATTTAACTTGATCGAAATGAACTTTGTCTACTGGTTGTAGTTGTTGGTTAGTGACGTATGGTTTTAAGGAAGTGGCAAATCTTATCATTGAGTGAGACTTGATTATAATTGCGCTGCATAAAGGTGGTCTTAATAGACTTAATAGAACTCAAATATCTAATGAAATCGGACTGAATGTGAGTATTATATGTATGAATTGTATTTAACTTTATTTAAATCGTATACTTACTTAAGGTTATTTGATGACAAATTATAGATTATTTTCATTGTTTTTTAAATCTATCTGAAGCCAATAAAGATAAATAAAATTTGTTTATAATCTTATATATAAAATTCTCGTGTCACAATGTTCGTCCCCGTACTCCTCCGAAACGGCTTGACCGATTCTCATGAAATTGTGTGAGCATATTGAGTAGGTCTGAGAATCGGCCAACATCTATTTTTCATACCCCGGGTCAGCTATTGGATTTATAAATACAGAGTTTTAATATTATATTGTGTTACCTATATTAAATAAATATTATTTTATTATATACAAAAATGAAGTCCCTTTGTATTTTCTTATAACTGACTACTATATTGTTTTAGAGGAATACTGTAAGTCTCTGGATCAAAAGATATGAGCAAGAGGAAAGCAAAGAGGTGGATGGCCGTCGCTTACTAGCGAGGCGCAGCGACGAAATAATAATATGGTCGCTAGTGTCGAAACAAATGATACCTATCACCCGAACATAATTTTATAGGAAATCTATGGGGTTTGATGAATGAGAGGTGCATACCTATACATCAATTAAAAACCCTGTGTGGGTCAATTTAATAGAAACCGAAATGTGTGGTAGTATTAGTGGTCCAAGTGCAAAAGTGTAATTGACTGCATTGAATATAATGGCGGTTTTACAAAATATTCACTATATGTTTTGGTTTTAATAATAATAGACGGTGTATCTAAATGTTCAGTTATATAAACTTAACTGTAATTATTTCATTATCTTAAATTGAGGTTTAGTTTCAATCTTCTTTTCGTCAAGAAAATGAACACTTAAGCTTTAACCTCAATTAATTTATGGTGACGTTACATAAACATCATTTTAATCACGACTAAATAATATGTTAATAGGTTTCAATAAACTCTGCTGAAGATCGATAACTATAATAAGTAGGTATCAATAATTATATTTGTGTTATTAGATTCAATTTTCTTGTTATGTTATAATGAATTGACGAAGTGGGTAAGTAATACCACATTAAAACTTTTGATCAGTTACAAGAGAACTTCTATAATTTAGATTGGAATGTGACGTCACTATTTACATAAAAGTTTGATAATTGTATAAATAAATAAGACGAATAAACATCTTTGTTACCATTTAGCTTATTTTTTTTATTTCCACCATCTAACACCAAAAAGATAAATTAAATTTAAAAAGTCAAATTCATAATCACATAAATAACTATTTATGTGATTATGCATTTAACTCAGCAATCTAAGGTTAAATATTAATTAATGTTTAACTAAACTATTACACATTAACTAATATTTCACTTATTACAAAACGTCAATAATAAGCACGACTACTTTAAGAAACAAAATTATATTTGTTGGATTAGTTCGTCTAAACGCTACTGGAATATACTGAAACCACGCGAAATTTTTGTAATTGCATTGCAATAGAAAAAATAAGTCACCACTACGAATTCTAAATGCGACAGAAATATAGCTTTATCTCGCGTTATTCTGTGTAATATTAAGACATCACTCACACACGCAAACGCACTAGCCGTGACTTGCTCGTACGGTTCATAGAGCAGTAATCTTTAGCGTGCTTAATGTAAGTGCAATTGTGAGCGTCTACCGTACCTACTGAGAAAATTATTTATTTATATTAACTTAAAAAGTGATGAAATATTTACAATCGAAAAAATACATTTACAATATCTTAAATTGTGATTCCACAGACATGTATGTGATGTTAAATGGATGGATAGATATACTTATGTAAAAGAAAATGACGTGTGTATGAGATGGCAACCGGTAAATAGTCGAGATATAAAGCGGATCATAATGGAAATGAATGCGAACAAATCGCCCGGTAGCGATCTAGTGCGCATGTCCGATCTCAAGTTTATTGTAAATAAAGTAAGTCCAGTGCTAGCTAATTTAATTAATTTAAGTGTAAGCAAATATACATTTCCAAATAAATTGAAAGAGTCAATAGTCCGTCCTATTTACAAAAAAGGTGATCGTAGGTTATTCTCTAATTACAGACCAATTTCAATATTATCAAGCATAGACAAAATAATAGAAAAATCTATAGTAAAACAATTAAGTAGTTATCTTCATAAAAATAAAATAATAAACGACTGCCAGCACGGTTTTCAGAAAAGTAAAAGTACAAATACACTGTTATCAAAGTTTTCTAATGAAATCAATAATTATTTAAATAATAGAAAGGTTATTGTAGCTGTATTTTTTGATTTTAAAAAAGCATTTGACACTTTAGAAAAAACTACATTATTAAATGCTATGGAAGAGTGCGGAGTGGGGGAGCCGCTAAACAAATGGTTCCGCGACTATCTCACTGGCCGCTGCCACTGCGTCAGGGTGGGCGAGTCGTACAGCGATGCGAGGGAAGTCACGTGCGGGGTGCCGCAGGGATCTGGCTGCAGTCCTGTGTGCTACCTAATGCACGTCAATAGCCTGTGCGGTGTGATACGCCACTGCTCCGCGTATATGTTCGCAGATGACCTGTGTGCACTTCGCGCGGGCACCGATCTCGCAGAAGTCTATCGGCTAGTTCAACTTGACGTGGACGCAATAGTTAAATGGTCTCATGACAATGGCATAACGTTAAATTCAGAAAAAACCAAACTTTTAATCATACACTCACCGTACTTAAATTCGCCAGATTCTGTTTCTTCAATTTATACTCATAGTTTTGCATGTATCCATAATAATAATGTAAACTGTTTATGTAAACCTATTGAAAGAGTCAAATGCGTTACCTACCTCGGAATGAAAGTCGACGAAAACTTTTCATGGTCGTGCCATATAGATTATTTATGCAATAAGCTTAGAATATTACTAGGAAAATTTTATCATTTAAGTTTTAAAGTACCTACTAGCACAATGAAGCTCCTTTATTTGTCATTGGTGGATTCAATATTGAGTTACTGTCTCGACTGCTACGGACTCACTTTCAAATCGTACATACAAAAGTTAGAAACATTACAAATTAGATTTCTTAAATTATTAGTCGACAAAAAAACAAAATTAAGTTGTAAAGATGATTACTATAAGCTATTTAAAATTTGTAAAATCCTTCCGGTTAGTTTAAAACATAAATATCTGATTCTCACAAATAGTCACGGCAGTTGGGATAGTTACTCAATATTGAGGCACAAACATGTAACTAGGGCAATATCTACAGGCAAGTATGAAGTCCCCAGAGTAAGCAACTACTATGGGGACAGAACACTTGAAAAAAGAATCCCTTATATAATTAATAGTTTACCTCCAGATTTAAGAAAACTAAAAAACAAAAATAAATTCTCCAATAAATTAAAACAACATTTACTTAGTTTATAATGTAAAACATTATTATATTACAATATTAGTATTATATTACACAGCTATCCATCCATAATGTACGAACCCATTTAGTATTTAAGTTTAATTAATTGTGCAACTTCATCACACCCACAGACAAACCGTGTAAATGGTTTTGTGGGGCAATGTTTTAGCATATAAGTTTTATTTTATAAATACATAATAAATAAATAAAATAAAAATAATAAATACCGATAAACCGTTTTTGTGGACAAATAACCTTAATTAAAACAGCAAACCTATTCGATTTTTAATATTAAAAAACAAAAATAAGTAAATCTGGTTATATTTAAGTAGTTTTTCTAGCACTCATCATCATCAGCCGGAAGACGTCCACTGTTGAACAAACGCCTCCCCTTTGCAATGAACGACAACTTGCCAATCGCATCCACCGGTTGCCCGCAACTCTGTCGATGTCGTCGGTCCACCTGGTGGGAGCACCTACTACAATATAAATAACTCACGATATTCGCAGCTTAGAACATTATTAATGTGTTCGTCAGCTTGCTAACTGCTAAACTAAATTGTTTTTAACTTAGTTCGTGAAATTGTATTTTTTAGTATCGTTATACATCGACGGACATTTCTGCTCATAGGGTGTGTAACAGAAGACTCTCCTCAAATACATAGTAATATAAATTACTTTGTATATATTTTATAATTATATATTGTGTTCTTTCAATATCTAGCTTCATACTGCTAAATATTATCTATTATACACAAATGATTGTGAAATGTAATATGGTTTCTAACAAAACTTGTTGTTCTCGTGTGCTAAGTTAGCTTAAACGATAAAATGTAAATGACATACTTAGGACACTTTTTCTCAGAAAAGGCGCGTATACAAGTTTTTTACGCGGTCAAATTCAATGACGATAGACAGTGATTTTATAGAAAAATACTAAGAGTGCAGGATACCGGGGAATCTCGTTGGATTGACGTCAATGCATCTAAAATACCGCAGGATTGTAAACAGTTCGAAATTACAATCCCCAGGTCGGGCTAATAGTCCGGTCAAAATAGTAAAGAAATTGTGGGTAAATAACATTAATTCGCATAGAGCTGAAAATTGGCAGAGGTCTTAGGTGCCTTTCGCGGTTTTAATTGTTTTTTTGGTCATCCATGGTTACGGGTAGGCTTTTATACTTATCTCTTTTTATTTTTTGGCTCCGGCTCAATACAACTATATGCATATATTTGTTTTGGTCGATTTTGGCCAAAGCCAAATGTTTGGGTCAAGGCGACGTTTCTGACCGATGGCGGTCACTAATAATGAGCACGTGTACCCACTGCAGAGAGACGGTGAAACTAAAGGATTCGTGGGTGAAAAATACGAAAAAATGCTCTACATTTTATGTCAAACTTATTTTTTTTATTATTAATTACTGTATACGAGAAAAACACAAGAGCCTTGAATATTTATTTCAGCAGATGTCGAATCGAGTGCGGCCTTGATATAATAATATTATTTATACTAGTGTATCTAAGACCTCGCCTCGTTGGTTTAGTGGTCGTGAAAAGCTACTGCTAAACATAAAGTCCCTGGTTCCAATCCCGGGTCAGGCAAAGTGTTACTGGGTTTTTCCATTAGGTAAAAATCTCAGTAGCAGCGCGGATTCAGGATTTGTGCTCGGTTGATGGCAATAGGCTCGTCTCCTATTACATTGGGACCAATAACATTACTGGCGAAATGTGGGTGTACTCTAGTCACCTCTGCCCGCCTGCCTTTGGGAAACAGACGTGATGTTATGTACCTAAGACCTCTTCCTATTTCAACTCAATGCGGTTTGTAGTAAATTGATATACTACTTTCTCCGGACTGTACACATCTTATAACCCTAAAACGCCACATATTATTTTAGCCTGACATGCTCCTGATAATCTAAATCCATTTCCTACACGTACGTTTGTTGCTGCCGGTGTCCAGTTAAAGTGGCAAAATGTTTGTGTGGTTGTTGTTTCTTATGCCGGTGCTGTGGACTGTTGTGTTTTGGTACAAGAGGAGGAATATGTACAAATTAGCTTCCAAAGTACAAGCATCTAAAGTTGAAAAGCCGATCTTGGGGTGTTCATATTCCGTGACCGGAGATACTGAAGGTGAGTTTAGATTGTAATTTAAATTAATTAGCTTTTTACAGCGGCGAAAACAAAGAAATTATATTTGGATGTCTGTTACACTTTCACGTAAAAACTACTGAATGAATTTTAAAGAAATTTCACATGGAGGTAGCTGACACCCTGGATTAACACATAGGCTATTTATTCCTAAAAACTGGTCCATGATGTTATATATTTATTATTTCAGTAACATTTAAAAGGTGTTCGGTTGCCTCGTAGTCTAGTGATTTAAGATATTGAGTGAACAATTTTTTACGTATTTTCTAGTTACTGGGTAGATATTTAGGATGTGATTTAATTTATTGTAGAATTGAGTGTTGTTTTAGGACTGCTTGTAAAATGAAACACTGCCTGACCGTGAGAACTTACCATTTGTTGTGAAGCTCAACAGTGGGAAATCGGAATAGGAGACCAGCACCCACTTTAAGTATGGCACGCTGTGCCCGTTCAACTTCTATGTGATGGGTTTTCGCAGCTCCACCCCACGACGTCATGCAGTATTCAATCAATGATTGGCATAGAGCATAATACATCATTTTGATGGTGACTCGATTCGCTGTCTCTTAGGTTCTTGAAGATATAGATTAGTTTACGTAGACGTGTTACTAAAATCTCCATGTGTGGTTTGAAGCTGAGCTATTGGTTAGTCACAATACCAAGGTATTTCACTCTGTCCGTTCTCTGTAGGATGTGGCAGGTGCAGGAGGTCTGGTCTGGTTTTCAAAGATGAGCTGTGAGAAAGTGTGACTGGAGGCAGTGAATTTATACGGGAAGCGAAAGTAACGTATTTCGTTTTCAGTATATTTAAAGTCAATACATTGTTTTGCAACCAGGTACTGACACTGTTGAACCCAATCTGAGCATTATGGAAAACATCTTTCCAGTTGTCCCTGCTGGACCAGAGGGCAGTGTCGTCAGCCAAGGTTCAATTTTGCCTCTTACAAGTGAAAGTTGACATAGACTATTGATGTATGCCAGGAACAACGTTGGGCCGAGAATGCTGCCCTGTGGATCTCCATATTTTACTGGAAGCTCGTCGCTTAGTCTATCGTCAATATTGACTCTCTGTCTTCGTTCTGTCAAATAGTCCTGTAATAAATTTCAGGGAATCCCCTGATGCCTACTGCTTCTAGCTTTTCCGTTAGGTGTGGGATAGAGACCGTGTCGAATGCCTATGCTAAATCCAAGAACACTGCTAAGGACTTCCATTCACGGTTTTAATTGGATATGATCATATTGAGAAGTTCGAAAACTGCGTAATAGATATAAATATATAATTGTTAGCGTCGTACAAAAGCGTTTGTGTGATCAATGTTTCGTCGTCACATATTAGTTAGGGATAGAACATAAAGTTGTGATAATAATAATAAAAAAGTCTTTATGTCATAAAATACAGATTAAACATGTTTTTAACCGACTTCAAAAAAAGGAGGAGGTTCTCAATTCGACTGTATTTTTTTTTATGTTTGTTACCTCATAACTTTCGCTTGGGTGAACTGATTTTGATGACTTTTTATTTATTTGAAAGCTGGTGCCTCCCGTTTGGTCCCATTGCAATTTGATTAAGATCCGATCAGTACTTTTTCAGTAATTCTTAATAATGCTGTTTTTTTTGTTCTCCGATTTCTGCGGTTTTTTTACTTTTTAGTGCTTTTTTTTTTAATTTGTTGTGAAATAGTTTTGTTTTGAAGTCTGAAGTTTGTTTGAAGTTTTTTTTTGTTAAAATTTTATACCGGATGAACTTTTAGTCACCGTCCAAATTTTAGAGTATAGTAGAGACAATAAATACAAGTCTAAAAACTGATATCTGTACACAATATGGAAAACCCTGCCTCTTAAACTAGGTAAACCTGTATCTTCAGAGTAAATAGATTCACCTTCATTTTCAAGAGTGGTAGTAAATATTTTTTTTTTGTATAGTTGGTGCATGTAGGACGTAGGTGTACCGATAATCAGTTCTGATTTCTTTGAAAAATATTGAAGACCAATTTAGGATGCACCGTGTGGATGGCGGGGTCGATTCCCGCACGAGCCTTATTTTCTGTGATTCCAAAATAGAGAGGTACCTATTGAGTATGTTTGCATAACATAATATGCACAAAAACAAATATTATTTTATGTTTAAAGAGCACCGACAGTACCTTAGTTTAACAGGTAATGGTCCATCTCTATATCAATACTCACATTTTATTTCAGTGATTATGAAACAAATGCAGAATTTTAGCTACGAGAGTATGGAGAATGATGGTATAATTAAATGTTGGTTGGGACCTAGACTTTATTTTGGTAAGTACCTAATATTTTTTTATTTTATTTATGTTAAAAATAGTATGTACTTATGAGCATAGGATAACTAGGCGATATAAAGTTACTTGGATTACATAAAATCATTTTATTTACCTACATATAAAATGCAGAAATATTTACATAGGACATAGAAGCGAACGAAGGGCGATAATATAATATCAGCCCCATACCATGAACTCTTAAAGCAAGACATTTTCCGATGTGTATGCAGTGTAATGCGGCGTCTCGCTTCTACAATGTAATCTGCTTTAAGAGTTCATGGTATAGGGGCAGGTCTATTGATGAATTGTTTGTTTCCGTACACTTGCGATCCATCGGCATCGCTGCGATCGCTCCGTTGCGACTTGCGACTCTCTGCTATCCATCGCCCCAGATATGGCGCCCTTAAGATGAAAGTACCCCCATGATTAGTTATTAACAGTAGTTAAAACTATAGGTATAACGGAGAGCAAAACCTTGAATATTCTTTGAATAAGGTGTTTCGGTTATTTATTTTTGTCACCGCCATGTATAACAATAATGTTTTCGTACAGTCGTGGTACACCCTGCTGATCTCGAGGTGGTATTGAAGACTTGTTTGGAAAAGGATGATCTTCACAGGTTCATTAGGAAAGTCATAGGGAACGGCGGTATATTTGCACCAGGTATGAAAATATTAACTTAAACATACTTTATTGTCTTTACTTCATATTTATATCTTATATAAGTATTTATTTATTTATATATATTTTATTGTACACCAATTTAAAAGGAATAAAAGAACGCAGACTTAAAATTATGTACAAAGGGCGGTCTTATCGCACAAGGCGATTACTTACAGACAACCTTTGGATGTACAAAATAACAGTAGAAAATTACGGTTTACGGGCAGTCGCGGTGTACATATTGCAGACTAATCGCAGATATAGTTTCTTAAATTTCAATAATAATATATAATTATATA
Organism: Abrostola triplasia; assembly: GCA_946251915.1. NCBI lineage: Eukaryota > Metazoa > Arthropoda > Insecta > Lepidoptera > Noctuidae > Abrostola > Abrostola triplasia. The sequence goes on from OX276425.1 coordinate 4,336,029, forward strand.
AATACATACATAATACAAATGTAGTAAATGGGACAGAAATAAAAGTCAACAAGCTCCAAAAAAGAGTTACAAGTATTGTTTATAATGTATTTTCAAATACATGTTTATTACACTAAAAGCTTCTTTGTATTACATTTTATCATTGTTACATATTTATTAGACATATAAACCTAGACCCATTTACTTTATGTACGGCATTGCCATTCAACGTGGCAATGCCGCCAGCCTTTTGGGCACCCTACCAGTCGACACCGATGAGGAGGAATACTTTGATGCATAATTTTTAGTTTAAATTTTTTATTTTGTATATATTTATTTTTAAGAATTGTAAATAATCTTGTTAATAACCTAATACGATTAATACAAAATCTTTATGTAAATGAATGAATAAAATGTCACATCTTAATAAAGATGCCCCACTTAAACAAAGGTCTATGAGCGAATTCGTTGTCGTAATAATTTGGAGGTTTAAACTAAGGGAAATAGCGTTAGCAGTAACACGCATACAAACGAGTAATAGTGCATTTCATAACAGTTTTTGTTTGATAAAAATCCTACTAGAAGCACAATTTCTTTCTTATTTTGGATATAATCATTCTGTTTTAAAAAAGGTAGAAATTAATTTTAGAACTAAAGTAAAATGTTGGAATTTATAAATATTATGTTTTATTATCTAAACAGTATCAATCTGGCGAAATCGACGAAAAATACTAGTTCCAGTTTTCAGTCCCAAGATACTTGAGAACTTTGTCCATGTCTTCGCGGAACAGAGCGATAAAATGGTGAACCACCTAAAGAAGTTCAGCGGCAAAGGAAAGTTCAGTATCTGGCCCATGCTCAGCTCTTACACCCTGGACTCCGTATGTGGTAAGTTCTGTTACTAGGTACCCACTATTATTTTTTATGTTGACACGCCAAAACAAGATCTAACTTTGCTTTCTTAAGATATCGGGTTAAATCTTCACAAACACCGATAATAAGTTATTATTATCGGCTCGTAAATAAAATAATCCTGGAATTATATCCATAATTGTAGTCTTGTATTATTAAGTTTACATCTTTGATAGTTAGGCCTCTATCAACTGTGTAGTATAAGATACCAAACTTCAGGTAGTAGGTACTACTTTTTTCACTTTTCTGTGTTATTACCACTTTTCTTCTGCTGTTCAATAGCATGTCATGAATCACTTCAGAATTAACTCTTCTTCGGAGTTTTAATAGACTCAATTCTGTAGGGTATAAATCATACACATTCCTAATTAAGATTGATGATAGTTGAAATTATAGCAATTTATGATTCAAAGTAAAGCTTAGTCTAGATCCATTTGTCGTGACAACTATTCCTCACGTAAACATGGTCTATTCTTAAAACTATTTTACTTCATTTGAGCAGTTTCTGGGTATTTAATACACTTTTTATTTTTCCTTTGTAATAATAATGTTACTGTTAAATATATGATAGGACACAAATTGTAATATAAACTGTCACTATTTAAGTTGTATTCCAGTATTTTAAATGTTCCTAAACTATCCGCAAATTCCTTAGTCTAATTCTTTGTAAAAATGTTTAAAAAGACTTACGAGACAGGCTCCGCCTAGTGTAAGAAGTTTTTGGCTAACATACTTTATTCTTAACAATATATAAAACTAGGATTTGTTCCAAATAATGTAACTTTGTGTAAATTATTGCTATATAAACCTGTAAAACTAACAAAAAATAAAGATAAATAAAAGCTTCTAGGTATGTTATTTTTGTTTGAAACAGACTAATAATAATGTTTACGATAGTTGAAATGACGCACAGTTTCGCGGATCACTTTTGACCTAGAATTTACGTCTTTAGTGTTCTTATTATTATGTAGACTTTAGAATAGAATATTTATTTAAATAATATAGGTAAAATACGTCATAAATCTTAAAATGACATAGGTAATAGAATGTTAGGTACTAGGTTAAACCTGCATCACAGGCGATATGACAGCATACATTTACTAGTTACAATTTTTTGTAAACAGTGTAATTGTTTTTTTAAACGAGAGCAAAGTATCAAAATTATACTGCACACACACGCTCTATCTCTTGCCTGCTAGCGAAGTTTTTAACGCGTATCTATGAGATGACACTCATTCTCGATCACACATGAAATAAAGAAAGAAAATACGTTTATTTGACTGCAAACGCAACACAAAACAGCTGAATTTAAAAATTTAATAAGGACTTTAAACTAAATATAACTAAAATTGTGTGCCTCACGGCCGCACCAAATTGGTTCAGTTCAGCATGTTGCCAGGCAACTACATTAATGGTGCCTGGCGCTGGTTTTCAAGTGGACCTGCTAGTAATTCACGAATGTGAAAATCTAAGCACAGCCACTAATTATATTTTTACATAGGAATAGCTTGAAGCGCTGTCTCTCTCTCTTAACGATTTTAAGTAAGAGGGCTCTCCCTCTTTTACTTAAAATCGAACAGCCCAGTCACCAAAAGATCTTTATTTGGCAGAAACAACCATGGGAGTAAAGGTAAACGCCCAAGGGAACAAAGATGCACCATTTCTTAACGCAATGAATCGTATATTGAACCTGGTGTGTGAGAGAATATTCATTCTGTGGCTACAGCCTGACTGGATGTACCGGCTCTTCCCACAATACAAAAAACACCAGAAATATGTTGCAACATTGCATGGTTTTACAGATGAGGTAAGTTTTATTCTTTTTAAGGACCTACAATAGGTTTAAGTCGCATCTTATAATTATAATAAGTTATGCATTTGTATTATTAGGTTAACACATAAGACAATTCATCAAAAATCACACTAATTGCAGGTAATTAAAAAAAAGAGAGAAGAATTAAAGCAGGAGAAAGAATCAAAAACGGAGGTTGATCACGAATTTAGTAAGCCATTATTTTTATTTTTACAGAAGTTGTAAGGGTAACCTGTCAATATTAATATTATTCAGCGTTACAAAATTATTACTATTTAAAGTAACTTGTGCAATACTTGGCAGTATTGCACTAAGTTACTTTATAACTTGTGCAATACTTGGCAGTATTGCACTAAGTTACTTTATACCCCAGCATAATTAATAAAAAAAAACAATTTTAAACCATGAATTAGATTATACCTGCCACTGTCGGTGGCATGTCAGAGAATAGAGATGACAATAGATTTAAGACGGGATTGACTTAATACTATGTATTAGCCTCGATTATGATTTTAAAAGAATAATTATGCTAAACTGCTAATAAAGTAGTCACTTTAAAGTATGTACCACCGAATTGTATGCGTCGTCATAACATAAATGTAGAATTGTAATTGTGCTGGAGCAATTTTATCCATTATTCATATTCCATATACCAAGAATAAAATCTGATTCTGTGAATTTATTTGCAGATTTAGGATCGTATAGGAACAAAAGTTTCCTAGATATAATGATAGACTTGTCAGGGGGAGAGAACGGTTTAACCAATTTAGAATTAAGGGAGGAGATGTTGACCATGTCTGTAGCTGGAACGGACACATCTGCCGTGGCCATGGGCTATACACTGCAACTTTTGGCCAAATACCCTGATGTCCAGGAGAAGGTATACGAGGAGTAAGTGATATTGTTGTCATATTTGTATTATTCAAGTACATGTTCGGAAACTTTGCTCAAAGTTATGGTGTTACTTAATGGAGAATGGTTTTGTAAGTTCCAGCCCTAGCTGAAGACCTTTCTTGGTCTCACAAATAGTCCGGTTTAGTACTGATGGCTTTCCTTAAAGCCGAGAGAAATAATTTCTAAATATTTAAGTCGCAGTTAGCTTACTTCTACTTTTAAAAATTGGTTTATATTATTCTCTTTTTATAGATTACGTGATGTTTTTGGAAATTCAGACCGCAGTCTCGTTAAAGAAGATTTAATTGAATTGAAGTATTTGGAGCGAGTGATCAAGGAGAGTATGAGATTGTTCCCCCCTGTGCCGCTCATCATTAGAAAAGTCTTGGAAGATATTAAATTACGTAAGTAGATATTCTCCTACTTAATCAAAATTCTTTTATTAAACAGGTTATTGTTAAACCCCCTTTTGAAAGCAACTTGTTTTCAAATACTGATATCCCATGAGTTACCATTGCAGTCCCGTGATTCCCACCAAAATATTTTCCAACATTCTCATAATTTTAATCTCCTACAGCATCTGGCCGCGTTTTGCCCGCTGGGTCGGGCGTCGCGTGCTCGATATGGGGCGTTCACCGCGACCCCAAATACTGGGGTCCAGACGCAGAGAAATTTGACCCCGACAGGTTTCTGCCCGAACGATTTAACCTGGCTCACGCTTGCAGTTACATGCCATTTAGTAATGGACCTAGAAATTGCGTCGGTAAGTATTTCAATAATACCGCACTTTGAGACCTTATCAAAACGTGGCGTGGTGTAGACTATAAAAAACACTCTTAATTATATATATATATGTCGACCGTATTCGGCCACAGCGACTTGGGATTTTTACTGGTGAGAGCTTCGACGATGTGCTCTCAGGTGGCTGACGTATCCGATTTTTGCTTTCAATGTACCACCACATTCGCTGCAAGTCAGCACCCCTCCGACATAATTATAATGGTAGCCCGCAGGTGGTCGGGCCTAGAGCTCGTCTCGCTTGGTATCGAGCTCTTCCCTACGTTTTCCCTCGTACTCTAACAACTTAGTGTTTACAGTACGCCTCCCCAGTGACCGGTCTGTTGCCATCACCTCCCACTGTGACGGACGTACGTCACACCTTTCATGTGACCCTTAAGCACGTCCTTATACCGCAGAAATTGACCGCCTTGTTTCCGCTTACCATCCTGCAGTTATGAGTAGAACATGTGCTTAGCCACTCTGTCGTTGGACATCCTGGAGACATGGCCACACCACCGCAGCTGCCGCCGCATTAAATAAGCCTCTATTCCACTGACTTAGTCGCAGAATTGCCGTGTTTCGTACACAGTCTGAATTATATTAAAATATATTTATTTTAAATAAATATTAAAATAATATTTATTTAAAATAAATATTATTATATTAAAATATATTCTTAATTATATTAAAGAGACAGTTAGCGGAAATCAACTTGTCTAACTAGTTTTTGGTTCCAGTCTGCCTTTTTATATTATTTGTTTAATTATAATTAGACACTGAAATTTGGTAAACTTTAGCTATGTTTTGTTCTTCAAAAATTGTTATAACATTGTTCATTAAATTAATATGGCTCATACTGCTTAGTAAATACTTTGACACTGACCGGTCGGTTTGATTGGTAATAAGCATTCGTTTAACATAATTATGATCCTTAAGTAAGAAATATTTATCCTAGAGACAAAAAAAACAAATATTTTTACAATATAATAATTATGTCTTGTGACATTTGTGTTGTGAAATATAATAATAATTAATCAAACATTTCTGGACATGGCACGTTTTAATTTTTCTGTCGCCATAATTATTCTCTTGTTAACATTTATTAGTCGTAAAAGGGATTTCCCAAGATTATGTCCGCGGTTCTTCGACGTAAACGTTTATGAGGAACCGGAAAATGCATGTGTTATGTTGTATCTCGATTAATTGTTGAGGAGAAAACAAATGAAACAATTAAACTAAAATTAATTACTGTTAAGTGGAGATATGTAAAACAAGTTCCTACGAGTATTAACTACTGTTAACACTACTTAGTGCTGGACAAATGATAATAGGCTTGCCATGCATATAGAACACAATTATCACAATACTTTTCGTTACCGGTGAAATAGGGGTGGTGACTTGTGATAAAGGTCTTCTGCTCCTAAAGAACCTCATAGTAGATCATGTATTCCTGTGTAAATGGAAAAAAAACTATTCGAATAGTTGGGTATTAGTAAGAAACTATAAAAGTTCTGACATACTTTTTCAATTGACTGACCGTTCCTGATTGATCGAGTTCGCGCCTGATTTCATATTCCTCATCCATCAGGTTTCCTACATTTCCTTATAATTGAATCATGTTTCCTTTTTCAGGATACCGATACGCACTGATGTCAATCAAAACCGCGTTGTCCACTATACTGCGTCACTATAGAGTAGTAGAGGACATAGAACTTGGCCCCACGCCTCACATCAGGGTTAAGATCGATATCATGATGAAAGCCGTGGATGGTAATAAAATAGCTTTAGAAAGAAGAGACCATGTTTCTGTCAACAAAATGACCTAGTTACAATTAAATTAAATGGGAAAAGTTTCTTCTTGATATTTTTATCTGTTGAAATGTGAAGGAAAATATTGACTAACTTTTTATTTGTATCGATTTATACAGCAAGGTTAAGTATTAGAATAAATATTTATAATGATTTTGGTTGTTTTTTTTATTAATGTCGCTTTACACTAAGGATTTCTCCTGTGTCGTGGGTGCGTTTCACAAACATGAAATATCACATACACTAACACCCAGACTCGGGACAAACATCTGTGGTTTCGCACAAAGTTTTACCCCGTGCGGGAATCGAACCCGCAACCCTTAGCGCAGTCAATCCAATCGCTTAGCCACTGCACTAATCAGGTCGTCAACATGTCAAAAGGCAGACGCCGTTTTTATTTAGTAAAAACTAAAAATAACCATTCCACGAAACATCCCAACACAATAGACCAAATCATTTTAGTATCCATTTTTCTCAATAGTCCCGCACCTTCTGGGTACTTTTCATGGCTGTTTTGTTGTAGAGCAGTTGTGTGTTGGCCCTAGCTGGTATCCCATTAACTTTCACATCAAAGTTCTCAACGGGCCTCTGCGTGTTAGACCCGTGTCCCCACGTATGCCTTTTAAAAGACCAGGTATTGCCTACATGGTTGATAGCCCGAGAAGAAATATCGAGATAAAAAAAATATAATAACTTTATTAATTCAAAAATTTGTACATTACATATTATACAATATATGATTTCAAGATAGAGAGGTACCTATTCAGTATGTGTGCATAACACATGCACAAAAACAAATATTATTTTATGTCTAAAGAGCACCGACAGTCCCTAAGTGTGCCAGGTAATGGTCCATCTCTATATCAATACTTACATTTAATTTCAGTGATTATGAGCCAACTGCAGAAATTTAACTACGAGAGTATAGATAATGATGGCATAATTAAATGTTGGTTGGGACCTAAACTTTACCTTTGTAAGTTCCTTAAATTATACTGTTTTATTTATGTTGATTATAGTATGTACTGCAGATCATTATGATTAGGCAGCATCATGATGATCGAAGCATGCAATGTGGTCAAAATGATGTGCGCAAGCGTACATTCAATTTTATCTTAGGACTCAGATTATCGAATAGTTGTTAGCATGGTATAATAATATACTTCGCCTGGTATTGTCTATACAAAAATGTAACTTAACTACGTCAAAACCAGTGTTACCATTATTGTCCTTTTCAGTAAATTTAGGGACTTAATTATTTAGCGAATGAAAATAAAATAAATGACTAACTAGCTTAACTAATTAGTAACTCGTGTGATGTAGTTTAAAATTAATTGATTTATTAATTAAATATTTCATAATTACATAATAGTCGTAGTGGCCTAGTGGTTAACATGTTGATGATTTGTATGCACAAGGTTGTAGGTTCAAACCCGGGCAAGTATCAATGTAACTTTTCCAATGTTATAAATACTTTCTTAGTTAATCTAAGACCACTGACTAACGGTGACGGAAAACATCGTAACGAAACATGGATTTAATTATCTGAAATCGCCAACCCGCAGTGAGCTAGCGTGGTGATCAAAAGCTCAATCCTTCTTTATACGAGCAGAGGCCTTTGCCCTGCAGTGGGACAATTACAATTTGTTATTATTATTATTTAATTAAACACTTCGTCGATACCATTTCGATATCTCTTAGTTACTGCTCTTCATCTACAGTCGATTTATACGTGTTGAAATCAATTTCAATTGAAGAGATTAAATAAGTATCTTCGTCTCGGCGTCGTAATTGTTAGATATTTTTAGGTATTGATCTAACTTTTGTTAAAATAAATCATCTTCCAGTTGAGTTACTAAACAAGATATGGCCAGATAATCGTGACTATTGTTTGTATAATTTAATACATCTGCGGAATGTTTTTCGAGAATGTAACATTTTAATCGGTATTTGAGTCCAGTTGGTCGTTTGTAGCACCCGTGCCTGTTATGAAGCAGGACAAATTGTAAAAATGTCCTGATTCAATTGTGAGGACAAAAGATACTTTTAGTGGATTTACTGAACAAGATATGGCCGGATAATCGCTAGTCCAAACATGTCAGTTTACAATAAAATCTGTCGATTGTGATATGACAGATTGTGCAGCTGGATAGTTTTTTGCGCCGCCGCCGCGCCGTTTCTTCTACCTAGCTATAGCACTAGGTGACGGGTTTTCTCTAGCTGTCTTGATGTAATTTGATGTTCAAAAAGTACTTAAAACGTATTTAGCTACTTTAACTAGTGTTCCTTTTATATATGTGGAATTCTTTCTATTGCTTTATTTTGCAATTACAGAGATTCGTCAAGATCAGATCAAGTAAGTTTTTTATGCCCTTCAAATTTTAGCGTGGCATTAAAAACGTCAAACCTATCAAAAAAGTTTTTAAAACTTGTTATAGTCGAAACTAGTTTTCATCTGGCTAAAAATCCTGTTTGAGGTCAGTTTGTGTGCTAATTAATGCCAATGTTAAGGTCTCTTAGTAGCCTTTGATTTCCGGGACGCATATCATTTATGTCGTTATTGAAACTACAAAACATGAATTCGCTTTGTTAGTAGGTTTTATACTCTCATAAGTACTTTAGGACTATATTAGTTTTAATATTATGACGAGGGATAATAATTATATAATATAATGGATAATATGTTAATATCAATTAAATATTAATATTATTTTCCTTTATTTTTTACTCTTATACTATTAAAATGTAGGCACAATATCAAAGTGCTCTAAACACGATACCGGCCCCGATTATACTGATTTTACAAATACAGACGGTACAAAGTAATGTTATTAGTAAAAGAAACTAAATATTAGTTATCAAGATACATAGTTATTACAATCACAAATGATAACTCAATAGAAATAACAAATATAGAAAAAAATATGGAACTTATTTTATGAGAAACGGCAATTTCAGTCAATGTAGTTAGTAAAAGAAAATGTAAATATGCTATAAATTGTTAGAAGAAATAAAGTATTATTATAATAATAAAAAAAAAACAGCCTATAACGGTCTGCAGAGGAAAGGCCTCTTCTCGTATAGAGAAGGATTGAGCATTGATCACCAAGCTAGATTACTGCGGGTTGGCGATTTCAGATAATTAAATCCAGGTTACCCAGCAGTGGGATACTGAAGGCTGTGGATGATGATGATGATGAAATCCAGGATTCCTCACGATGTATTCCGTCACCGTTAGTCAGTGGTGTCCTATAATAACTAAGAAAGTATTTATAACATTGAAAAAGTCACATGGATACTTGCCCGGGTTTGAACCTGCAAATCCGGTATGTTAACCACAGAGCCACCACGACATTTACAAGTTTTATAAATTTTATTTTAAATATATTTACTTTTACCACACTAAAAAAGTTTGAGAACCGCATCGCAACTGATGACTTAATATATGGCAATCACGTGGCGTTAAGGCAATTATATTATATTCCCGAGAAATGTATTTTTAACTTGACAAAGCAATTCTAAAGTAATTAATTAATATATAATTTATTTAAAACTAAATCTATGAATTTCACCAGTTACTAATTAGTTAAGTTAGTTAGTAATTTATTTTATTTTCATTAGGGAAATGATAAAGTCCCTAAATCTACGGGAATGGTATCGGCATTAAGTAAAGAGAATACCAGGCGGAGTGTATTATTATACCATGGCAAACAGGTCGTTCGTAGTACCTATCTAAGCATACAAGGTGGTCAAAAGTATCTTAGCAACCATGAAATCAACCTTAATACCCCTAGCTAGAGTATATTATTCAGTAAAATTGTTTAGTCCAACCGTTCAAACGTCATAATAATTTGCATCCTTCTTTTCTTTGAACATCCATCCCTTTCATTTCAAGCATGACGTCATGACTTTTGTTTTATAAATTAAATACATTGAAGTTGGCCGAAGATGATATTATTATAAGGAAAAAAGAGGTTGTAAGTTTTTATATTAACGACAGTATGAAAAAAAAAGTATGGATATAATTTTCAGGGGTAGGTTCTTTTCTAGTCCTAGAAAAGTGAAATTGGGTTTGGAGCCTAGGATTTAATTTTATCCAATCAATAGAAGTTTTTAGAAGTCTGTTACTTTCACCCTGTAAAGAGGGGCGCAAGTCTGTGTAAAAATAGGGTAGAGTACATCCCGAAGTGCTACAATGCTAAAAGGAGAACGCCTACTTGGGTCCAGCTTGTTACAGACATAGTGAAAATACACAAATAGTGGGAAAACCCCAGTGGCGTGCATTGGTTTTTGGATTAGGTAGGCAGGTATTAGGTAAGTGGTCATTTTTTTACACAAAACGTAAAACTCGATTATTTACCATACACTGCGGCGAGGCGCTTCGATGAATTAGCATGTAATTCTCTTCCCGAATCAGTAAAAAGATGTATAGGTATAGGGACTTGCTTAATTTATTAAAATAGCGATTATATATTATTTATCAATCAATCAACGATACCAACGATCATTATAATTATTACCATTCGACAAAAGGTACCTACTTATAATCTGGCATGACCACTGACCACCGTAAACGACCGGTTAAGCAGTCAGAGCTTCTTCAGAGCTAACTGCGAGAGACAAGATCGAAAGAAAAAAAAACTGACCACCGTAGGTCTCTACAGTACTCTGGCTTTTTTAGTCTGTAGTGTCTGCACGATATAACGAGGTACCTTTGCCGGCGGCACGCCAAAATGAGAAAACATTTTGTAGATACTATAGGTATTTTTGTTTTTCAATACCTATGTTAGGCGGTAGTCAGATCTTCCGCGTAAGTTAAATAACTTTACAAATAAGGTGATTTTTCACAATGACGATAACGTGTAAATAAAGTAGGTATGAAGTTCCAGCTAGTGGCAATTGGCTCGCCCAGACTACGGGATGAATAATAATACAACTCGTAGTACTTCACTAGTAATACAGTAAGTTCAAAAACGCATACGCTTATCGTATTTGATATACATTTGTATGCTCGTAAATCAAAATCGTTGTTTACAAAAACAAAACTACTTAGTACCTAACTATTCGTCGAAAAACATATAAATTAATTACTTACTCAAATACTTTCAACTCCACGAATCTCCTATTGACATTTCTAGACAAATTGTTCGTCACTTTAACTTTAATTTACCACTCCAAACATCTACCTAATCGTTTTGTCAACAAACGAAAACTTTTTAAGTTTTTTGCATGTAATTGATCAATACATGTTGCATTTTCACCACAAACTAAACACTGTAATTTATCGATATTCCTACAACGCAATTATTTATGTATTACTTTCATAAATCACAATTTAAATAAAGAAATTGATAACATTGTTTGCAATAGAATAAAAATCGCGCGCGTAAATGACATGTAACCGTGCAGAGTTGCCAGATTCAAAAAACCTTTTACCCGTACTAAAACTGTTTAAATCTGTATTTTAATTTATACAAAATTCTTTTTGTCATAAGAAATATAATAAATAGACCTTACCGATTAATTAAAATGAAAACATGTCAATGTCCTATAACAAAATGTAAAGAATATATCTTTTGTTTTTAAAAATAGTTTCCAATGTTGTCTAAAAAACATATAAATAAGGAAAATGCTAGGTATTTGGCAACATTGCCATATTTTTGTGATGGATAAATAGAAGTATTTTATTTGCGTAGTATATTTCGAAGTATAATTATTGTTTTTTATGATTTGGTATGACGAATTATTTTCTTTATTTTGTAAATATAATGTATTGAATTGTTAAATTTATGAGGTAGGCACTGCCTAATTGTCTATATGGGATGCACGCCACTGGTAAATCCTTAATTACACACAAAATATAAGTACTTAAATTAACAATTGAAATAAAAATAGTTTTACCAACACATTTTTTGTCCGACGTTAATTTTATCAGTTACAAAATCAACAAGACTGGTAGCATTTTCCGTGGAACGGGCAGAGCGGAATCCGTATTGGTTAGGAGCTAGTATGGCTTTTTACCTCTAGATACTTAAGTAGTCTTACATTGACAACCTTGTCACAATTACTTTAGACACCGTACTGCATAGGGAAATTGGCCTGTAGTAAGACAGTTCCTGTGAATCACCTGTCTTGAAAATAGGTTAACGTTTAACGTTAGGCCTTTGCAATTTTAAGATTTTTCGGCACTATTTCCAAAGACATACTAAGATTACATAAATATACTAGGGGCTTTGCAAACGCATATCTGTTTAGCCTTAACATGTCATTATGTCATCATTACTAATGTTATCGTGTCCTGTAGCTTGGCTGGATTTTAGCGTACCTATGAGTTTGATAACTTCAATTCTGTTGGTTGGCAGAACAGTAATTGGTGTGATTTATGTAAACTAATGTAGGTAAGACTTATGTTGTTGTTTAGTTCAGTTTCCGTTATATCTAATTCGTCCAGAATGGTCTTGGCCAAACGCTCACCAACAGTACTCAAATAAATATTTGTATGTAAATTACATAGCCCAATCTTAATTTTTACTGCCTCGTTGGTCTAGTGGCTGCTAAGCGCGACTGCTGAGCACGAGGTCCTGGGTTCGAATCCCGGGTCGGGCTAAGTGTTACTGGGTTTTTCCATTAAGTAATTCTCAGTAACAGCACGGAGTCTGGATTTGTGCCCGGTTGATGGCAATAGGCTCGCCCCCTATTACATTGGGACCTGAAACATAACTGGCGAAATGTGGGTGTACTATATGTGCACCTCTGCCTACCCCTTCGGGGAATACAGGCGTGATGTTATGTAATCTTAATTTAAAAAAATACCTTTATCCTTAAAATACTATGTATATTCCTATTAGTAAGTAATTTATAGTGATTTCCACTTCTTAGAAATCTGATTTTAGTCTACTGGTGTTTTTATACGAAATTCACGAGGACGAAGTGGCGGGCAACAACTAGTTACAAATAATATTGCTATGTTTACACATGTAGTCGATGAGTGACCACTAACAAGGAAGAGGGGGAGGAGATGCGTCGACCCTACTACTTTTCAAGATTACATTTATCGTGTCAGGTATCGTTTGTAAGGATACCTACACTACCTCAAAAGTAAAAAATAATTCCCCTTTTTTATTCACCTCACTTAACATAAGCGAAATTGAAGTCGGTGCCAAATGCAGCATTCATTAACAAATTTAGACAAAAAAGTTCTTATGAGAATGTTCTCATAAGTGTTTTATTTATAGTTTCAATTATTAAATTATTAACAAAGTGAACGAATAGGATTTGGCACATACTTCAACTTCGCTTATGTAAAGTGAAGAAAATAAATAGGTATTATTTTTTACATTCAAGTTTACGTTTTTGAACGCGGTTTATTTTACTAAAAACAAATTGTTCTTATTTTTATTGATACTTTTAGCTCACCAACTGAAAATGCAAAATAGTAAATAAAAAAATCTTAATACTAAAAGTTTTTTAATATGAATTGGTAAAAGGTTTACCACAGTTCGTGCTTTAATAACATACTTAAGTAACTAATATGTAGAAAATAATTTCATCATCATCATCATCCATAACCTTCAATATCCCACCGCTGGGTATAACCGTATAAGCCTCCCTTAAACAATGCCATCCGCCGCGGTCCTGTGCCAATCTTGTCCAGGTGCGCCCCGCTATCTTTATTATGTCGTGAACCCATCTCGCTGCCGGACGACCTACGCTTCGCTTGCTCGTTTTTGGCCACTATTCTGTCAACGCCTTACTTCACCTGTCGTCACCTCGTCTAGCTAAGTGTCCTGCCAAACTCCATTTTAGCTCCGTAATGCGCTTTCCAACATCGTGAACTTTAGTTCGCTGTCGGATCACGACGTTAGGTATACGGTCTTGGATCTTGATACCGAGCATGACTCGCTCCATGGTTCTTTGCGCTACTCTAATTCTGTGCACAGCCTCTTTGGTTAGCGTCCATGTCTCGGCTCCGTATGTCATAGCTTGGAGGACACACACACATGTCAGTTGTACGCGTCTGGAGATCTCCTTATTTTGATGGTGTTTGCTAAAAGATAACTATGGCCAAGTTATAAGTAATTATCCACAACTTCTAGTCTTTCGCCTCCAATAATGACATCGTCTTCGCCATATTCATCTTCAAGCCTACTCTTAAAGAAGCATGATTTAGATCCTCTAACATGGACTAGAGGTCCTCTATCTTTTCTGTACAGAGCACCAGGTCATCTGCAAATCTCAGATGTGACATCACCACCTACCATATCTTTCCCATTCAAGCGTTTTGATTATGTCCTCTAAGACAGCTGTAAAAAGCTTGGGTGAAATAGTGTCTCCCTGTCTCACCCCCCTCTTGATTGGAATAGGGTCCAATTTCGAACTGTTTACAATCCTGCGGTATTTTGGATGCATTGACGTCAATCCAACGGAATAATCACTTTCATTCACTATTGGCTTTCATCACTAGCCGGAAGACGTCCACTATTGAACAAAGGCCTCCCCGGATGCGAGCAGTGACACGGTGGCTCAGTTGGCAGAGCAGCGCCACGGTACGGTGACTGTCGCGGGTTCGAGCCCCGCTCTTGTCTATCATTTTTCAAGTTTCCCTTAATCAATTTAAAAGGCCTCCCCCTTAGAACGCCACAATGAACAACTTGCCAATTGCAACGGTTGCCCGCAACTGACGATATCGTCGGAATACCTGGTAGGAGGCCTGCCAACGCTGTGTCTTCCGGATCGTAATAAACTTAATTATACACAATTAACTTAACAAACAAACTGAAAATACATTTACATTATCGTAAATTGAGACTCACCGCAGTCATACCGCTAAACTGGTACTGTGGGAAAATAGCTAAATAAAACAGTGTACCTGGGTCTATTTAATTATCATATGGATTTTTTAATACATAGGTAAATCTAAGAGGTATATTTAAGTAGTTTTTCTAGCAACCAGTACAATATAAATACCTCACTATATTCGCAGTTTAGAGCATTATTAATATTTCCGTTAACTTGCTAACTGCTAAACTGTAAATTGTTATTAACTTTAACCATAAAATTGCATTCTTAATTATTCTTATACATCGTCGGACATTTGTGCTCATGGGGTGTGTAACACAGGATTTTCTTTAAAATACATAGTGATATAAATTATTTTGTATAGATATTATATTTGTAAATCAAATCAAATCATATACTCGCAAAATATGGGTGCATAGATGGTAATGGTAAAAATAGAATGTAAGTAACCACATATTAACCATTACTGGTATACGAGAATTAAGTATAGACAATTTGCGGAACAATAGCTTGCAAGATGTTAAAGAGGCTACATATATTGTGTTTTTTCAGTATCTAGCTTCATACTGATAAATAATACAACAATGAATGTGAAATATATAACATGGTTTCATACAAAACATGTATAAATGTTATTCAACATTTTCATGTGTAAACAAATTCTAATGTGTTATTAATTCTTCTTCTTTAAAAGATTTTGTTGAAGTAGCTTAAACCCTAAAATATAAATGACATACTTAGAATACATTTTCTCGGAAAAGGCGCGTATAACTTTTTCACCAATAACCGCTGGGGAATAAAGATTTTCGAATGGCGACCACGATCCGGATATCGTCAGAGTTGCGGGCAACCGTTGCAATTGGCAAGTTGTCGTTCATTGTGGCGTTCTAAGGGGGAGGCCTGCCTTTGTTCAATAGTGGACGTCTTTTTGAAAGCCAATAGTGAGTGAAAGTGATTATCCCGCTGGACTGACGTCAATGTATCCAAAATACCGCAAGATTGTAAACAGTTCGAAACTACAATCCACAGGCCGGGCTAATAGTCCGGTCAAAATAGCCAAAAAAATGTGGTTAAATTATTTTAATTCGTAAAGAGCTGAAAATTTGTAGAGGTCTTACGTACCTACACTATTTTAACAAAGTTCAAGTTTGTACTAAGTTTAAAATATGGGCTTTTTGCATTTTTTTCGTAAACCAAGGTGTTAAAAATTAAACTATTGTATCCCAGACCTCGCCTCGTTGGTCTAGTGGTTGCTAAACGCAACTGCTGAACATGAAATCCAAGGTACGAATCCCGGGTAGGGCAAAGTATTACTCAGTAGCAGCACTTATTCTGGATTTTTGCCCGGTTAGTGGCAATAGGCTCGTCCCCTATTACATTTGGACTCATAATATAAATGGCGAAATGTGGGTTTACTCTACAGTCACCTTTGCCTACCCCTCCGGGAAACACAGGCGTGATGTCATGTACCTAAGACCTCTTCCTATTTCAACTCAAGACAAGTAATAAATTGAAATGCTACTATGCCCGGACTGTACAGTGTACACATCTCATAACCTAAAACGCCACATATTATTTTAGCCTGACATGCCCATGATCATCTAAATCCGTTTCCTACACGTACTTTTGTTGCTGCCGGTGTCCTGATAAAGTGGCAAAATGTTTGTGTGGTTGTTGCTTCTTGTGTCGGTGCTGTGGACTGTCACGTTTTGGTACAAGAGGAGGAATATGTACAGATTAGCCTCAAAAATACGAGGGACTAAAGTTGGACTGCCGATAGTGGGGTGTGCATATTCCGTGTACGGAGATACTGAAGGTGAGTGTAGATTGTAATTTAAACTAATTAGCCTTTTTACAGCGGCGAATACAAAGAAATTATATCAAAGCTGATATAAGAAGAATAAGTCGGGCAGTCCCGAAGTAACAGGAATTATGATAGTAAATATAAAATAAAATATAAATATGAAAAACGGTCAAGGCATGAGTTGAACTCGCGCACTGAGGATTCCGTACAGACTTAAAATTATTTTTAAATGATACCTAATAACATGGCTCTAACAAATAGACAAACCGGAATAATGAAAAACCTTAACTTCGGCATTGATAAACAGTTATGCACATTAAAGTAGGTAGCGGTTAGTTTCCCAGCTGCAAATGAGTTACAACTTCAAATGCAAATGCAAATGAGTGGTCTACAAATTTACAGTTTTCAAATTTATTCCTTTACTTGTGCTGTAAGCTAATGCTTCGTGCCAAATTTTATGATCCTCGGTCAACGCGAAGTACCCTATAGATTTTGCGAGTGAAAATTGTAAAAATTAATCAACTTAAGTGCTCGTATTTTTTAATTGCATTGACATAGAAGTTTTAATTTTGTACATTAATAATAATAATAAATTCATTTATTTTTCTTTCACAATAGTTTACAGAGATGTATAGATTATACATAACTATGTGAAAGACTGGTCACACATTCACGCGTTTTTAGGAAAAAAGTATTGAAAAAAGTAAAGACAGAGAAATAAGTGATCCTACAAGGGTGTGTTTTTTCCTTTTGAGGTATGAAACCCTAAAAATATGTCGAACCAGATTATAACGCTAACTACCTATTTTTATAATTAACTACTTATATCGATATCACATCACTCTAATATTATAAAGGCGAAAGTTTGTGAGTATGTTTATGTGTTTGTATGTGTGTTATCTCTTCACGCTCAAACGGTTAGACCGATTTTGATGAAATTTCATATGGAGGTAGCTGACTGACGAAAAAATGTAGCGGGTAACACCGCGGGGCGCAGTTAGTAAATATATAATTGTTAGTGTGGTACGAGAGCTTTTATTCTCAAAGTTTGATCGTTTCTTAATTAGGGATAGTTATCATAAAGTTGCAATAAAATATGTAATGCATAATTTATATATACATAAATGGATTCACCTTCTATTTTCAAGAGTAGTAGTAAAGATTTTTGTACAGTTTGTGCCTATAGGTGTACCGATAATTCGTTCTGATGTGTGGAATTCGTTCTTTGCCTGCAGTCGTACAATTACCAGTAATTTTCTATTAACTGAGATCGAAAAATATTGACGACCTATTTAGGATGCACCGTGTGGGTTGCGGAGTCGATCCCCGCACGAGCCATATTGTTTTGTGATTACAAGATAGAGAGGTACCTATTGAGTATGTTTGCATAACACATGCACGAAAACAAATGTTATTTTATGTCTAAAGAGCACCGACATTACGTTAGTTTGACAGGTAATGGTCCATCTCTATATCAATACTCACATTTCATTTCAGTGATTATGAAACAAATGCAGAATTTTAGCTACGAGAGTATGGAGAATGATGGTATAATTAAATGTTGGTTGGGACCTTTACTTTATTTTGGTAAGTACCTAATATTTTTTTATTTTATTTATGTTAAAAATAGTATGTACTTATGAGCATAGGATAACTAGGCGATATAAAGTTACTTGGATTACATAAAATCATTTTATTTACCTACATATAAAATGCAGAAATATTTACATAGGACATAGAAGCGAACGAAGGGCGATAATATAATATCAGCCCCATACCATGAACTCTTAAAGCAAGACATTTTCCGATGTGCATGCAGTGTAATGCGGCGTCTCGCTTCTACAATGTAATCTGCTTTAAGAGTTCATGGTATAGGGGCAGGTCTATTGATAAATTGTTTGTTTCCGTACACTTGCGATCCATCGGCATCGCTGCGATCGCTCCGTTGCGACTTGCGACTCTGTGCTATCCATCGCCCCAGATATGGCGCCCTTAAGATGAAAGTACCCCAACGATCAATTGTTAATAGTAGTTAAAACCATAGGTAAAACGGGGAGGAAAATTTTGCATATTTCTTGAATAAGGTGTTTCGGTTATTTATTTTCGTCACCGCTATGTATAACAATAAGGTTTTCATACAGTCATGGTACACCCTGCTGACCTCGAGGTGGTATTGAAGACATGTTTGGAAAAGGACGATCTTCACAGGTTCTTTAAGAGTCTCGTAGGGAACGGCGCAGTATTTGCACCAGGTATGAAAACATTAACTTAAACACACGTCATTGTCTTTACTTCATAGTTATATCATTTAAGAGTACTATTATTTATTTTCAAACATGCTTTTTACTCCGAAAGCTATTTTGTATTACATTTTATCCTTGTTACATATTTATGAAGACATATAAATCTAGACTTATGTCTTCCTATTCCTTCATGTCAAATCTAAATAAAAATGCCTCACCTTAAGCAAGGTGTTTGAGCAAATTCGTAGTCTTAATAATTTGGAGGTTCAAACTAAGGAAAATAACGTTAGCAGCATAAATAAAAGTGCATTTCGTAACAGTTTTTGTTTGCTGAAAATCCTACTAGAAGCACAATTTCTTTCTCGTTCTGGATATAATAATTCTGTTTTAAAAAGAAAGAAATTAATTATCGAACTTGGGTTAAATGTTGGAATTTATAAATATTATGTTAAACTATCTAAACAGTACCAATCTGGCGACATCGACGCAAAATACTAGTTCCAGTTTTCAGTCCCAAGATACTAGAAAACTTTGTCAATATCTTCGCGGAACAGAGCGATAAAATGGTGAACCATTTGAAGAAGTTCAGCGGCAAAGGAAAGTTCAGTATCTGGCCCATGCTCAGCTCTTACACCCTGGACTCAGTATGTGGTAAGTTCTATTACTAGGTACATACTATTCTTTTTATTTGACGTTGAGTCTTTGCTTTTTTAATTCTCCGCAAGCACCGATAATAAGTTCTTCTTACTATCGGCACATAAATAAAATAATCCCGTATTTATACCCATAATTTGGATTTAGTTTTGGGATTATTAAGTATACATCGTAGATAGTTGGGACTCGATCAATTATTGTAGAGTGCGAGATACCAATACAAATTCGATTATAGGTATATTATATTCTATAGTAGGTACTACTTTTTTCACGTTTATTACCACTTTTCTTTTGCTGTTCAATAGCATGCCATGAATCACTTCAGAATGAACTCTTCTTCGGCGTGAGGCTATTATTAATAGGCTGAATTCCGAGGCGTATAAATCATACAAATTCCTAATTAAGATTGATGATAGTTGAAATTACAGCAATTTATGATTCAACGTAAAGCTTAGTCTAGGTCCATTTGTCATGATAATTATTCCTCACGCAAACATGGCCTATTGTTAAAACTATTTTACTTAGTTTGAGCAAAGTTTCTGGGTATGTTATTTTTGTTAGAAATAGACTAATGTGTTTACGATAGTTGGAATGACGCACAGTTTCGGATCACTTTTGACCTAGAACTTACGTCATTAGTCTTTTTATTATTATGTAGAAAAATAAGCACGAATTATACTTTAGAATAGGAATTGCGTGAAGCGCTCTCTCTCTCAAAGAGGGTCCTCTTTCACTCGAAATCGAACATTGACACACCAAAAGCTCCCATCTTTATTTGGCAGAAACAACTATGGGAGTAAAGGTAAACGCCCAAGGGAACAAAGATGCACCATTTCTTAACGCAATGAATCGTATATTGAACCTGGTGTGTGAGAGAGTATTCATTCTGTGGCTACAGCCCAACTGGATGTACCGGCTCTTCCCACAATACAAAACACACCAGAAGAGTATTGCAACATTGCATGATTTTACTGATGAGGTAAGTTTTTATTCTTTTTAAGTACCTACAATAGGTTTAAGTCGCATCTTATATAATAAGTTATGCATTTGTATTATTATGATTACACATCGAACAATTCAACAAAAATCACACTAATTGCAGGTAATTAATAAGAAGAGAGAAGAATTAAAGCAGGAGAAAGAATCGAAAACGGAGGTTGATCACGAATTTAGTAAGCCATTATTTTTGTTATTGTAGGAGTTGTAAAGGTTTTAAACTAACTTAGTGTGTAACTAACGATATATAAAGCAGGTAAATTTTAAACTATGGATTAAATTATACCTGCCTCTGTCGGTTTCATGTCAGAAAATATAGAAATGTCAATAGATTTAAGACGGGATTGACTTAATACTAAGTATTTTCCTCGATTATGGTTAAGGGAATAGTTGTGCTAAACTGTAATAAAGTAGACACTTTAAAGTATGTACTACCGAATTGTATGCGTCGTCATAACATAAATATAGAATTGTAATTATGCTGGAGCAATGTTATCCATTGTTAATATTCCATATACCAAGAATGAAATCTGATTCCGTGAATTTATTTGCAGATTTAGGATCGTATAAGAACAAAACTTTGCTAGATATAATGATACACTTGTCAGGGGGAGAGAACGGTTTAACCAATTTAGAATTAAGGGAGGAGATGCTGACCTTGTCCTTAGCTGGAACAGACACATCTGCTGTTGCCATGGGCTATACACTGCAACTTTTGGCCAAATACCCTGATGTTCAGGAGAAGGTATACGAGGAGTAAGTGATATTGTTGACACATTTTCATTACTCAAACACGTAGTGAGAAAATTCACTCAAAACTATGGTCTTGCTTAATGGAGTTCCAGCTCTAGCTGAAGACCTTTCTAGATCTTACAAAAATATATATTCGGTTTAATACTGATGCCCTTCCTTAGAGCTATGAGTCGAGAGGGACTAATTCAAAAATATTGAAGCCGCAGTTAGCTTACTTTTAAAAATGGGTTCATATTATTCTCTTTTTATAGATTACGTGATGTTTTTGGAAATTCAGACCGCAGTCTCGTTAAAGAAGATTTAATTGAATTGAAGTATTTGGAGCGAGTGATCAAGGAGAGTATGAGATTGTTCCCCCCTGTGCCGCTCGCTGTTAGAAAAGTGTTGGAAGATATTAAATTACGTAAGTAGAAATTCTCCTACTTAATCAAAATACTTTTAT
Source organism: Abrostola triplasia (assembly GCA_946251915.1). Classification (NCBI taxonomy): domain Eukaryota; kingdom Metazoa; phylum Arthropoda; class Insecta; order Lepidoptera; family Noctuidae; genus Abrostola; species Abrostola triplasia. Next base: position 4,357,907 of record OX276425.1, read on the forward strand.
TAAACAGCATATTGTTAAACCCAATTTTGAAAGCAACTTGTTTTCAAATACTGATATCCCATGAGTTACCATTGCAGTCCCGTGATTCCTACCAAAATATTTTCCAACATTCTCATAATTTTAATCTCCTACAGCATCTGGCCGCGTTTTGCCCGCTGGTTCGGGCGTCGTGTGCTCAATATGGGGCGTTCACCGCGACCCCAAATACTGGGGTCCAGACGCAGAGAAGTTTGACCCCGACAGGTTTCTACCCGAACGATTTAACCTGGCTCACGCTTGCAGTTACATGCCATTTAGTAATGGACCTAGAAATTGCGTCGGTAAGTATTTCAACACCGCACTTTGAAATCCTATCAAAACGTGGCGTGGTCAAAACTACAAAAAAATCTTAATTATATTAAAGAGACCATTCGCTGAAATTAACTTGTCTTACTAGTTTTTCTGTGACCGTGCAGGTTGCAGTCCGCTTTTGTTGTTTGAGACTTTGTCCGCTCGGTTTGATGATATTTATTCTAGAGACAAAAAAACATAAATTTATACAATATAATAATTATGTCATGTGAAATTTGTGTTATGAGAAATAAATAATCAAACATCTGGACATGGCACGTTTTAATTTTTCTGTCGCCATAATTATTCTCTTGTTAACATTTATTAGTCGTAAAAGGGATTTCCCAAGATTATGTCCGCGGTTCTTCGCCGTAACGTTTATGAGGAACCGGAAAATGCATGTGTTATCTCGTGTCGATCAATCGTTGAGGAGAAAACACATTATTGTAATTAAAATTAATTCCTGCTAAGTGGAAATATTGTACAAGTAGAGTATTATACAAGTTCCTACGAGTATTATATACTGTTAACGAATACGTGGCGACTACTTAGTGCTGGAAAAATGATAATAGGCCTGCCACGCACATAGAACACAATTATCATACTTTTGATTACCGGCGAATTGTGAGTGGTGACTTGTGATAAAGGTCTTCTACCGTGAAAGCTCCTAAAGTACCTTATAGAATATCATGTATTCCTGTCTAAATGGAAACTAACTATTCTTGATTTATTAAAGGTAGGGCATTAGTAAGACACTTTTAAAGTACTGACCAACTTCGCACTTGACTGACCGTTCCTGATTGATCGAGTTCGCGCCTGATTTCATATTCCTCATTCATCAGGTTGCCTACATTCCCTTATAATTGAATCATGTTTCCTTTTTCAGGATACCGATACGCGCTGATGTCAATCAAAACAGCGTTGTCCACTTTACTGCGTCACTATAGAGTAGTAGAGGACATAGAACATGGCCCCACGCCTCACATCAGGGTTAAGCTCGATATCATGATGAAAGCCGTGGAGGGTAATCAAATAGCTTTGGAAAGCAGAGACCATGTTAATGTCAACAACATGACCAGTTATACTTAAATTAAATGTTAAAAGTTTATTTTTATATTTTTATCTGTTGAAATGTGAAGGAAAATATTGAGCAAGCAAGCAAAGATTATTTGTGGCTGGTAAAATAACTGCTACCTATTTTAATGTATTGAGGTCACAGTTTTCCAATGGAAAAGTTAAGTTTGTTCATTATTCCGGTTTCCAATTGAATATTTTTGTTAGAGCAACATTATTATCATTTAGATAATGTTTAAGTCGGTACGGCACCCTCAGTGCGCGAGTTCCACTCGCACCTTCACCAGTTTGTATACTTTATATTAGGTATATTCCTAGATATGCATCCATTTTTTATTTATTTCCATAGGAAGTAATATATAAATTGTACTAGGTTAAGATTTCTATGGGTCTATGCCACCCGAAATATATTATTGTTTACTCTTCAACCACATATGTATTTCATAACTAAAGCTGTATCGCCTTAATACTACTTTTATTTCTTAAGTATTTTAATAAATCTGTGAAAATACGCACTGTTTGACGTAAAAACATAATTATATGAGAACTTTGTACGATGGATCTTTTTGTGGTTATTAAATCTGACATTATCTATATTCGTTATCTGCAAAGTCAGTTCAGCGAAAACGTGGTTTACTTTTTCAAATAGATTCTGTAATCTAGGTATATGAGACTTGAAATAACAGATATTTATAGACAATATACGTGCCTACAGGTTTATGTAAGGTAAGCTAATATAAATCTCATTTGCGTCGTATCTGAACAATAAGTTGAACAATTACCTACCGTTGAATATAGTTCTTACCCTGACCTTGCACTTTCTCGATGATCGTGCGTCCCTAGCATCTATTACGGCAGCTATTTCCACGCTGAATTATGTGGTTCGTTAGTTTTAAAGAGAAAAAAGCCGTTGTCATACTGTACCTGTATTTGTAATTGCATATTTGATAAATTGCAATATTTCGAATAGTTTTGATCAAAACTGAACTGGTGACTCTGAATCTGAACACGGCAGTCAAATTATAATAGGAATAAACGTATGGGAAAAATGTTTTTGTGTTTTTGTGTTCCTTAACTTAATCTAAGCAGCAAGTTTTATTTGCACACAGGATGTAATAAATACCTCACTATATTCGCAGCTTAGTTAGCAACCTATTCAAATTTTTGTTAACTCGCTTATCTGCGTAGCTGTAATTGTTTTCAACTTTGTTCACAGAATTGCATCTTTAATCATTTTTATTCATTTGTGCACAATCTTTACGCCTAAAATGTGTAATATAAGATTCTCTTTATAATGCTTCTTCTAAAAAATTCAGGGAATTAATCAATTAATAATTTTAAATCACAGATTTCCTTAATTCTGCTCAATAAACGTTAAGTAGAACTATGATTGTAGACTCCCCTTTACGTTGGTACACCACTGTGCTAGAACATTTTTACCCGACCTTCGAACTTTCGCAACCATTTATTTTAATGACAAAATTCATTGCTCAAGAAATAATTGCACTATCTATAGTATTCAAAGCCATTAGATTCAATTTATAAGCAAAATTACGTAAAGTTTTTTGGCTTTGTATCGTGAAGTCAACTCAATAAGAGTTATTACTAGGCTAGACTTTTGGGGATCAGAATGATACAAATGAACTCCATGAACACAATGTATTGGACAATAAATATCTCTCAAACTCATGTGTTCCTGTGACTAGCCAAATGCGCCGAAGATATAACACGGCACAAGTGTAGGTGCCAACATTGGTGCAAAACGTTATACTCTCAAAACCTGGTGTTAGGTTAGGTTAGTGGTAGAGTGCTAATAGCGATCCCGCCTCCCCGCCATCATAGGCGCCAGCAGGCATGTGCGATTTTTAGTGGGTATACCCTTGTCGATTGGCTTTTTCGGTTCATGGGGGAGTCTCACGTAACCCCGTCGTCTCCTAGCGGCGGGACAATGCGTAAAGCATTTTCCACACAAAAAAAAAGTTCGTTGTACCCAGGCCTCTGACATGGCTCAACACACCGTTCAAAAATCCCTCACATATCCTTGTTCCTCACGATGTTTTTCTTCGCCGTTTTTAGCAACTGATAACTAATTTATAGTACGCACATGAATTCGAAAATTCATTCATGCGTGCCGGGGTTTGAACTTGCGACCTTTGACTTGGCAGTCCAACGGTCATAACACTCCGCTATCAGTGCTTACTTTATTTATTTTTTATTATTCAGTAGACAATCTAAACTATACATTACATATTCAAACAAGGGGCTGCCCCTTTAGATTTCTTTACCCCTAATACATTATTTAATATGAAACCAAAGGTAATGAATTACCGTCTGCAGTCGCGCGTGTCGAGACTGGAAGCAATTGTTTTGCACAAAATGATTCCTAGCAATGTCAAAGAGTTCCAGACTAATAGCCCAAACTAATGGCTACCTATATCATAGAACCAGACAGATAACTCAGCACTAATATTTATTTGTCTAGAGCAATGTTTTTTATATCCTTGTTGTCAGTTGTTTTTATATTAGGTATCCATTCTTTGGATTTTTAATTTCTTCTATTCCATTATAACCCTTAATTTATACCAACTTGAATTATATTTCACACTTAGAGGAAGGTACTTACTGCCACTAATAGGTAATTCCCATGTAAAAGAACTAAAAGGGAAATGTTGAGAACAGCCTCCTTACCACAAAGTCGTAAAGCAGGACAGTTTACGTTGTGGAAGCGAGACGCCGCATTGGACTGCATGTAGCAGCGTCTCGCTTCCACAACGTAAACTGTCCTGCTTTAAGAGTTCATGGTAAGAAAGTGGTCGAGTTAGGTCATATTAACTAAGTTGCAAAATAATAACTAAAAAAATAAAAACGTTAAAAATATACAAGAACCTTGTTGCATATGAGAATCACACCTAAAATTTTCAACAACTGCTTGCCTATGCCAACAAATAACCCACAGATTATACTACTTACCTACTACTTAGTCGACCACGTGACTTATAACAGTCTAAAGCCTTTAACCCTTAACCTACCGTCGTCATTATAATAATGCGCAGGCGCCGATACGGCGATCGTACTTAATTGTTGCAGCTACACCCAGTTATGTCAACATGGCTATAATAAAGTATGCGTAGTAGGTCATGGTAGATATTAAACTTACCTACATTGTATCTAGATATAAGATGATTAGCAAAATACCTCAATGTTTTTATTGTTATTTGTGGTCGTAAAGCGCGACTGCTAAGAATGTTTCCTGGGTTCGATTTCCTGTTTGGGCAATGTGTCCTTAAGGTTTTCCTTTAGGTAATTTTGAGCAGCATCCCAGAAAACGGATGGGTTCTCTAACCGGGCACACATCACACACTCTATTACATAGGACCTTTAACATAATTGGCTAAATGTTGGTGTAATACCCTACAGCTTACCCTTAAGGCGTGATGTTACGATTGAATAATAATAATGTTGTTTTCGAAGGTATTTGCTTAAGTAGAAAGGGCAAAGATAAAAAAATCACATAGTATCTATACTAACATATCCCACATACGTTACACGTTGAAATCCTTTTTGAGACTGTCTCCAGAATCAACAGAACTAACAGAACACTCCTTAATTAGTTTGTTATTTAACAGCAGTGATAGCAGTGTGGTATGACCGTTGGACTGCCAATTCAAAGGTCGCAAGTTCAAATCCTTGCATTCACCAATATTTTTTTGAATTCATGTGCGTATTATAAATTAGTGATCAGTTGCTAAAAACGGTGAAGGAAAACGTCGTCAGAAAATCGGCACATCTGAGGGATTTTTGAACGGTGCGTTCGTTTTAGACTTATCAGTTTCAAATCAAAATTATAATAAAAAAAACATAACATCACGCCTGTATTCCCCGAAGGGGTAGGCAGAGGTGCACATATTTATAGTACACATTTCTCCGGTTATGTTTTTCAGGTCCCAATGTAATAGGGGGCGAGCCTATTGCCATCAACCGGGCACAAATCCAGACTCCGTGCTGCTACTGAGAATTACCTAATGGAAAAACCCAGTAACACTTTGCCCGACCCGGGATTCGAACCCAGGACCTCGTGCTCAGTAGTTGCACTTAGCGACCACTAGACCAACGAGGCAGTCAAAATAATATTTATTTGCATAAATAGGGTTCTCTTCTCATCATAATATGGTTGATGAACAACCTGGTGTCAGAGTTTAAATCGCCTGTAGGCTTAAATAGTACAAAAGGTTCTTAAATATAATGTTTTGTATTGTTATATTTCTTATCGATACCTACATATATCTCTTATTCTGCCTCTAATTGCAGCGTCGTATGTATGTCCGTTTATTACGCCATACCTTCTGAATGCCTGAACTGTTTTTGATTAAGGTATAGGATAGTGACTTTAACAGTCAGGAGCCATCAAAATCTCGATCTCATATGCCTTAGCTTAACCTTACCTTAACATAATTCTAGACTTGTTTATTTCTAGCAAGGGGGCTTTTATATTTTATAAATTACTTTCTGTATTATCATCCATTACGTGTGAAGAAGTTATTAAATATCTCTTTTTTGTTCCCAGCGTGGTGCTTGGAAATAAAGTACAACAATTACAGCAAAAACTATGATTCAGTCTATACATAGATTGAGACTCAGAAATACGTATGATATTAATTTTTTTGTTACTCTATTGACACTTTTTATGCATTATGTAGGTATAAGATTGAAATTATCGACTTGAAGGTTTATAGAGCAATTATCTAGTTGTACCGTCAATTACTATACTAATTAAGGTAAGGTAATCATTTCCTGATTTATTATGTTTACATTCATAGTTATTTAATAGGACAGGCAGTGAAACACGCAACGAATCTAGTAACGTAGGTAACTAATGAAATATTTTTTCATTTTTATGCCAGCTGTTTTGAATGACAACTGACTTCGGGCGGTACGTTCTCCAAGTATTTTATATTGATACAACGTGTATCACGCGAACTGTTACCGATCCAGGTTACAGGAAGCAGGAGGGATTTCAATTTAAAGTTGTAATTACGGTGCAATAGTAATAGTACACCGTGGCTGCGCGTTTGTTTATTCTCTTTGTATCGTAACTATGGGATGATACTGTATTAGTTCTAATTTGCTTTACTAACTGCTTTCTAAAATCCTACTACCAAACCTTCTAATCGAGTTATAGAATAAAACCGAAATCCGTCATTGTAATAAAATATTACCACCGAGTCGCATTCATCAAAAATGTTATTCAACTTTGCCGAACTTGTTCGGTTAAATATAAAAAGCGACGCGTCATTAGACTAACAAAATGCATTATCGTTGTTACGTTGCTTTTTACAGGAGGCTCGTGTCACGAACGGGGAGTTATAAATCACTGGGGGTTGGGCCGTGGGCTGTGGGCATCACCTTGCAACGTAACAAACTTCGAGACAGTGTCGGGTGGGCGGCGGAGTACGCCAGTCGACCCGCGTCGCACGTTACGCCAACCAAACTAACGCAAACGTGTTTCGAACGATATGACGACTCGACGAGTATTACGATTGCAATGATAAGCTGACATGCGATTCACGCGTTCACATACACAAGTATATTCCATTGAAAGCGAAGATGTATTTCTTTTGATATGAATACCTACAGTTGGACACGTGCCCGATTAGTTTGTGTCCATTTTTGAATAGTAACAAGGCATGTTTGTAGGGTTATCCTGAAGGATGGACGGCAGCTTCGATGATGATGAGCCTTTCATATTCAGGCTTAACGATAACGGATCAGGACCCGGCCTGCTGGTTAAGGTACATACAACAAGTTTAGTTCCACGTTCCAGTGTTGTTACACTCACATAGCTTCTATTTATGCATAATTCACACGGCCTCAGTTGCAATTTTATAAGTGCTATTAAAAATAATTACCTCTTTATTGTTGACGGAAGGAGCATTTTTATCGGTTATCTTTTTGTTGTGTGACTTTAACAATGTTGACGTAAGACTTGTACGTTACGAATACCGTTCTAGACTAGGTATCCACCTTTGTAACTTAAGAGCTAGAGGTATAATTATATAGAATTACTTCATTCTGACGGTTAGTTGTGTTATGTATATCCGTTAACTGGTTTTTGTTGTGCCATTCATAATTATTCCTTAATTGGAAGGAGATTGTATTACCTATACAAGTTTTATTAATTTATTAGATTTTTTTTACTGATGTCAGATTGGCCTAGTATACATTAATTTTGTTTTTTAATACTAACGTCATCCAATAGTTGCTCACGGCGTAAATTGATACCTGTGTGTGGTTTTATACCTTTTAATAATACGATTTATCGGTTGAATAAAAAAAAGACAGTATCTTAGGGGGAAATTATTTATTTATTTAAATCTTTAGTCCAAGGCGGACTTAATGCCTTAGGCATTTTCTACCAGTCAGGTAGGCCTTTGGGTGGAACAGAGATAATAACAAGGTAGATGCACTGACAGTTGAGTATGAGAGAATGAATAATACATACTTAATATCTATATATACATATATTTATTATGTGATATGATATATATATAAATACAAACATATAATATAATATTATCCATATACTTCAGTGGAGATAATTATGAATCTGTCACGTGTCAAGTAGATGTTTTTCAATCTTTTTTTTAAGTTAAGTTAGTTGTTTACCATCTCTCTGATCTCGCGAGGGAGAGCGTTCCCAAGAAGAATACACTGAACAAAGAAGGTAGAGTGAATGAAATCGGAGCGATGGGAGGGACATTGAAGGAGACAATACCAAGAAGAACGAAGATATTCACTGTGGTTGTCACAGATAAAGTCAAAGTGAGACGTAAGATATGAAGGAGAGTTAGGCAAAAATAATATAGAGAACAAAATGGTCAAAGCCCTCAAGTTTCTGCGTTCGCGAATGGGCAACCAATTCAATTGGGTCGAAATCGATATACAGACGCATGATCATATTTACGAATTGAATGCAGCTATTTAGGAGTCGGTCGAGTTTGTTGAGCAGGTCAGCATTCAGGTCAAAATAGCAAACATCACATAGTAAATTATGGGGTAAACCAATTATTCAGTTTATATTCTGGTCATTAGATAACTATAAGAATCCTGTTATTGGCACAAGGATTGTACAACTAATTTGTTATTTTGAATTTAGTATTAAAAGTCGCTAGGATAAATCGTCCGTGTATCTTTAAGTGTTTGAAATAGGCAAAGGTTTAAAGTAGTTTGAGCTAAAATAAGAAAATATTTATAAATCTGAACCTTAAAAGTGGATACCCAGATACTGCGGTTCTAATGAAGTGGGTATTATAACTGTCATTCATGGCTGATGGAAAAAAGCACGTGCTACGATCCTTATAAACAGTTTGCTTCTTCCAAAATATACAAACATCGCAATATCAAGGTAATTTACTACAGTGCATTCAATATATTATGCACGGAACAGTCACAAGTCAGCGTAGCACTGCTAGAACAGTAGTTGTATCATTATCAACGGTCCAAAGAGTTCTCCAGCGATTTCAAGAAACCTACATGATTCAGGAGACCAAGAAATGGCAGGTCAATGTGCACAAATACACGAGACGATCGATTCATCGTGAGCACTCTGTTAAATCGGCATCTCACGGCTGTTCAGGTCCGAAACAGTCTTCTAGAAGTTTACCATAACAATGTGCGTTCTAATACGATTCTGCGACGTGTTTGTGAAGGCGATATAAAGCCTTATTGAGCAGAGAGAGAACTCAGAGAACATCGAGTCGCCAAGTTACGGTTTGTTCAAGACCACATCAGATGGACAAATGAAGATTGGTCCAAGGTTATGTTTTTCGATGAGTCCAGATTTTGTTTATTTACACACGTCGGCAGACGAAGACAATTTAGACGACCAGCAGAATGGTATTATCAAGCGTGTTTAAAGAAAACGTGCCATTCGGTGGAGGATCAGTAATGGTTTGGGCTGGCATATCTTCAGAGGATTGCACGGAGTTAGTGATCATAGAAGACAGTAGGTACTCTGACTGCTGTCAGATACGTAGAAGAAGTTTTTAAATGAGCATGCTGGTCCTTTTTAGTGAATATAGATAAGGATTTTTTGAAGGCAGTTTTCATTGTTACTAAATAATTTTTATTCACTTTTGAGTTGGTGATTTTTGATGGCGGTTTTTATTTTTAATACGAATCAAACAAAATAACTAAACTAATAAAATTATGGACATAAAAATGAGAGTTGTTACAACCGACCAGTGAGTCTACCCAACTCGCACAAAATGCCTAGAGGAATCAAAAGAATGTAGTTTCAATGAGAGTGAGTAAAATATGCAAAAATATAGACATTTTTTTGTCATATCTGTGTTCTTTCTTAATAATTCCAAATTCAAAATACTATTATATGTCTTGAAAAGCGCCGCCCTGGTGGCTAAATGACTAACACTGTTTAGAGATCAAATCCTCAAAATCATTGGGCGATGTAATAATGTAGCCTTTAGGCAATTTTGAATTCAAACATGTTTTTTTAGCATACTAGAATCAGTATACTAAAAAAATATGATCAATGAACATGTTTTTTTAAATACTGGAACCAGTATTCTAAAAAAACATAATCGATGGTCGATCGATCTTAGACTGTTTTCCACATGCTAGTGTTATGTCATAAACTACGTAGTTACTGAATTAATTTAATTGTAGGATCATCGTGAAAAAAAAAATTTAAGTGCCTAAGTCGATTGTTGCTAATACCGGCTCATAAAAACGGCTGTGAAGCTATTAACAATTTTTATGCAGCTATTACCGATCGTGTATGAGAGGATGCCTGGTGCCAGCTTTGGGACTGTGGGACGTAGGTATATAGTGAAGATGTTGACCACCGATCTTAATAAAATAAAACTAAATAAACATTGCTAATATTTACTCGTTTTGTAATTTAAAATTTAGTAATTTTAATACAGTAATTACTACTTATTAATATTATAATTATAAGCAAAATAATTTTAAACGTTAAAACTAATCAACATAATAGCACGACACAAATATTTTAATGTAAGGAACTTGAAAATGATTAGATAATCAAAATGATAATTAAATTAATTATATGTATTGTTATACATAGCATTACGCCTTTATTTCCCGAAAGGGTAGGCAGAGCACATAAAGTACACCCACATTTCACCAGTTATGTTTTAGGTCCCAATGTAATAGGGGCGAGCCTATTGCCATCAACCATTCAGCTTTGACGCAGAGTTTTGACGACCTGATTAGCGCAGTGGCTAAGCGATTGGACTGATGCGCTAAGGGTTGCGGGTTCGATTCCCGCACGGGGCAAAACTTTGTGCGAACCACAGATGTTGGTCCCGAGTCTGGGTGTGTTTGTGTATGTGATATTTAATGTTTTTGAAACGCACCAACGATGAACCTCTGTATAAGATTGGTAATAGTTTCTTATTTGGTTGCTAATACCGACTCTTATGGGCCTGTGATACAATATGGAACTGCATATATAACTCAGTGCATATATAAATAGTATTACCGACTCACAAAAATATATCATTTTATTTCCATTAACCTTTTGACTGCAAAATAGATTGTATTTGATTAATGTTACAAAAAATATAAACATGCACTCAGTTTTAAACAAAACACAATGATTTATTCATGTGACTCAATAGCGATTCTCCAAATATATCATAACTTTAGCTAATCGACAACGCTAGTAGGTGAAAAAAGTTTAATCGTTTATAGATTTTTGCAAAGACTGATTATTTAGATTTATTCTTGTCCATATAAAGTATTAGTTTAAGTGTGATATTATAACATAAAAGAAGAATAAAACGAAACATTATTTGATAACTGCTACAATCAAAACGGACGAAGCTAACGCCGTCCCATATTAATTTAAGTTTTATTGTTTAAAAGTCCTTTTTTTAATTAAGTGTGTACGAAATCAAGGATTTACATATGAATGAATATATTTAATAATACAAGATAAAGTATAGTTGTTTGTATAAATAATAATATTATACTTAAAGTGACAACATGTTTGTATAAATGACATAAGAAGAAAGTCATGTATTTACTGGACGTACCAAGGGCCAGTACGACATAATCTAAGTCCACGCTGGCCCCGCAGTAACTGACGTATTTTAAAACTTTTTTACATTGCCACTCAAACAAAAGTAAAAGTATACGATGCTCAAAGAACGAACGCGTGTGTAGCTTTACCTACCTATAGCTGAAATAGTCCTGGAAACGTAAAAAAATCGAATTATTTTTATAGGTCGGTAATACCTGCAGATTTTCGATGGGTCGTTGATAGCTGCGTTTACCTTAAATACTGATTTATTTCATCATGATCATCATCAGCCGGAAGACGTCTACTGTTGAACAAAGGCCTCCCCCTTAGAACGCCACAATAAACGATAGCTTTCTAATTGCATCCACCGTTTGCCTGCAATTCTGACGATATCGTCGGTCCACGATGTATTTATTTTATTGTATTTATTTATTCAAAAAATATTAATAAATCATCGAGTGTAATAAAATTTATTACTATTTTACTCATGCGAAACTTTTAATTACTTTTGTAATATGTTAAATTGAGTGTAATAAATGTTATTGCCTATTGCCTGCCTGACCATTGACACACATTATAGATTATAATTGATTCTAAAGAATAATTAAATGTAGTTTTATATAATATAGTATATAGTGTAGTTTTATATACACTCAATTCATCCATTTTTTGTATAAATATACACGCAATGTTTATTATAAATAATTATCATTGTCTGATAACTGATACTTACTTTTGTTTTATTAAGAACCATGTTTCTACTACCTAGAGTGAGGTTAGATTCTATTATATATATATAAATAAAATGGAAGTATCTTTTTGTAATATCAAATTAACAGCTATTTACTAAATGCATAATTATGTATTTCCATATACAAAACATAACCAAAACTATTTTATAATAAGTACCTAGTAACTTCATCATCATCATCATCATCAGCCGGAAGACGTCCACTGTTGAACAAAGGCCTCCCCCTTAGAACGACAGTAGCAACTTAGGCCTCATTTAATTCCGAAAATATTAAGGCTTCTTTGGGTAAAGTTGAAAGATGCGAACGAAGTAGCGGGTTACAGTTAGTAGTAGTGTAATAAACAGAGTACAGGTGAGCTAATCAGTCTAGTTTTCTTGTGTTACTTTCGGTGCGCGTTTAACCTTCCTTTATTTACTTAAAATCTCCTTGGTCCGGTACAAACAATCCTGGCTAGATCCCATAGACTAGTAATCCGACCATTTACTTCTTCAATCCAGTTCTAACCTTGCAATGACTTCTCAGGTATGTGCAGAGAGGGGTTGGCGCGTGTACCAGGGCTACCACACAGGGATGGAGGAGCGGTGGAATCTGTGGTGGAAGACGAGCGCCTTCCCTGCTGCGAGCTACAAGACTTTAGGAGACTGGCAGGTAAGATAGTCTGTGGTTTGATCATCTGATAGAATAGGTACTCCTATGTACAGTATACGTTGTAGGCGCTCATAGCTTCGTGGTTACTGCGCAGATCAATCGATTTGCGAGGCTAAGCCGTGCTCGCCACAGTCAGTCTAGTGATGGGTGACCGTTTTGACATGTCGAAACCCCTCCGTGCTTCAGAAGGCACGTTATCCGTTGGTCCTGCGCCTGATCTCTCTCCGGTCGTGTCGGTCTACCTTCCCATCGGACTATGAGGATCAGGAAGACTACCAGGTCAAAATAAGTCACGTGACCTAAGTCGCTCATTTCCATCTACAATTTTGAATTTTGGCGTCTCAAATACCATTTTCGATTTTGAAAGTCAACTTCTATGGTAGTAGTTAAGTTCGGTCTTAAGGTTAGAACATGATAACTGTTTTTTGTTGTTAATAGATATATAGTCATGTTTAGTAGTATGTAAGTAGAAAAAGATTTATTTCAAGAATTATTTCAAACAAATAAACTATTCTATTCTAGAAAAAACTAGGATTACATAGTCGCTTTTTACTACTTGTGAAACCGTTGTCCTTTAAACAAAGATGAAAAGAAAAAAATTATCAAGTTCAGCGACTCCATAATTTATGATATAATTATATGGTTTTGCATACACTTAAATATGCTCTTTTTAAACAGGTTGATAAACTTGAAGATTAGTATTATGTCATTTTCGTATGTCAAGGCGATAATTTATGGAATGCTAATGTTACTGTATGTGGGGCATGGCCGCGGCCACTGCAACAAGGCCTCTAAAGCAAAATCTCTCCGTAGTAATGTTTTATGACGTGCTCTATTCCTGTATCCTCCTTCCGCCTTCTATTCCGAAATAAATAATTTGATGACTGCCTCGTTGGTCTAGTGGTTGCTAAGCGCGACTGCTGAACACGAGGTCCTGGGTTCGAATCCCAGGTCGGGCAAAGTGTTACTGGGTTTTTCCATTAGGTAATTCTTAGTAGCAGCACGGAGTCTGGGTTTGTGCCCGGTTAATTGGCAATAGGCTCGCCCCCTATTACATTGGGACCTAAAAAAACATAACTGGCGAAATGTGGGTGTACTGTGTGTGCACCTCTGCCTACCCCTTCGGGGAATACAGGCGTGATGTTATGTTGTTATGTTGTATAAATAATTTATTCAATTCCTATAGGTTATTTGACCTACCTCGTAAAGTTTTATATATGTTTGACCCAAGTTGAAATACCATACCTACTTCACAGATCAAGTCAGTGGAGTCTGACTTGATTGCCAACCATGTGTATTAATTAAATACCATGTTGACAGGTACAAAGATATGTATGAGTAACAACTATAAGAAACTACAGTCATAATTATAATAATAGTATAATTTGACGTGTCACACATGTGTGCACATGTTGTACATACAATTAATCAATATTGATTGAGTTTGTACTTCGCTGTTGATTTAATCGTAATATAATCTACCATAGTATACTTACAATAATTTTGGACCTAGTTAGTCATTTGCAGCCGCAACTTCGTCTGCATGAAATTATACTTTTCCTGCGGCAAAGTGCATTGTTTTAATCTTAGATTAATTACAGATTATGAGACTAAAATCAACGTTAAAAATATATAAGTATCTACATAATTATTTAAAGTCTGTTAATAAGATGCTCTTCCAAATATTAACCATGAGAAATATTTAAAACTTAAGGTCAAAAACGAGGTTGCTAATCCTATTTTCAATTTTGAGACTGACGATTAATGACGACTTTTAGTGACGTCAATCAATATCATAGATACATCGTGGCAGGCTGCATAAACGATATCAGGATAATAAAAAAAACTAGTTCACCTTGCCGAGATGTCGTACGTCATCCTATCGAAGTTCTAGTTAGTCCGGTCAATTTAGACTTCCAAGGTTACAAAAATACACACTCAGTAAAAAATTGGCATAATTGTTCAAAACACCATTATAAATTAAAAGTCCTCATAGATCCGTCACCTGGAAATAAGTTTACTCGAGGTCAAAGGTCACAAAAACGGGGTTTCTGTGATTTTCAGCACAACAAGTTTTATCATAAAATCAGCCCGAACAAAAATTATAGACCAGATAATTATCTATAAAAAATCTCGAAATCCTTTTTTTCCTAGCAGCCACCGTTTTTGAAATATAACGATTCAAGAAGTTGAAAGACTTGTTATCATATGGTGGTAATTTTATGATAAAACTTACCGTTTTGTTGGAATTCGCGAAAAACTCGTTTTTGTGACCTTTGACCCCGAGATTTTTTTTTCCAGATTTTGTATCCATGATGACTTTTCACATTTCATTTATAATGGTGGTTTGAGCAATCCTACCAATTTTTAGTAGAGTGAAATTTTTTGTAACCTCACCCCTATTTTTTGGTCTAATTTGACCGGACTATAAGTTTTGAGATAACATTTTATATTCCAGTTCATGAACCACATACCGAAAGGCGGATCGATATGCAGAAAAGACAATCTCTCGCGTCTTCTTCGATGCATGAAGCGGATTTACGGAGCTGTATACGATTTCAGGTAAAGTTAGTCTTAGATTATGATTTATTATGTTACAGTTTGGTAAATATTTATCTAGGTATGCCTATATTTTATTAAAGTAAATTATGTGAAAGTTTTGTAGGTATTAAGCCGATAAACCAAGATCAGAACATGTTTATTCGACCCGTATGTATGTAGGTACTGTAATTTATCTCCGCAATTTTATCAAAAACTGCCGATCCTATTTAGATGGGAATTTATGTAACTACCACCTTCAATAATAGGTATTCCATTATCCATTATCCATGAGATCATTTCAAAAGAATACTCCTTCAAAGAATTACCAAAATCGGTTTTATCTTGGCCCAGTTTGGCTCCATAAAATAAAAGAGGTTTATTACAAAAGTTGAATAAATTTATTTATATCATTTAAGTATTTTGGAGAGGTCTATATCCAGCAGTGGACTGAGATAGGCTGATGATGATGATGACGAATGTCATCCGATGGTAGTAGTTAATTGGCCAGTCTGTTAGTTGGTAGCGTTGCTGATGAGTCCAGGGTGCGAAGTACAATTAAATATATTTCTCGACGATTCGCTTATAATGCATTCCCGAGTATAATTAGTAATTACTATATATAATTGTTTTATTGTCACGTTGTATTGTTTGTTGGAATGTAATAAAATACAAATCTACGCCAATTACTATTGTATAAAACGTACATCCAGTATAATTAAAATATTTATATAAAAAGAAAATTATTATACCAATTATAGACATCAGGACCGCGCTAATTGCAGCACGTGGAAAACCTAATAGGTTACTAGCTACCTACTAATTGTTATTATTATTTTTAATAGATAGTCGATTAGTTATTTATAAATAATGATGCCATAGTTCAAGCAATTTGTTAGCCTATTGTGTAAGGAAAATAAGTATTATCTTTTAACTGTAACGTAAATTGTGTGTTTATGATACCGGTTGATAGTGCTACATGCCGGGGAATCCCCTAGAGGTTATATTACGGTAGCGCACGTAACATAAAATTGACAGGCTACTAATCTTCTTCCGTAGTATCGACGTAAATATATAATAATTGATATGTTCCTTTTTCCTTCTGTAATAGAAAAATAGTAATTTGAGTTCGATATCAAAACTTTTTTGTTGATGTATGTCAACAAAAAAAGTCCTGATGAGTTGTTAATTCGATGAAAAGTTGTAAAGTCATCGACTTTTATGTCACTGGATTATTACTTATTATTTATAGAATTATAGATTAAAATATTAGTTAATTATCAGGGATTTTATTATCTTAACTGGGAAAATGTACGTGTAATATACACCTCTGCCCACCCCTTCGGAGAATATAGGCGTGATATTATTATGTTAATCTCACTATCAGTTTAATTGTATAACCGTCTATGCCTGCATGTAGTATTAGTCATTGCCAATTTGTTACTTGTGTTTCTTGTATTTACTTTTAAAGTTAATCTTGTATCGTGTGTACCAATATCGTATACCTTAGATACGTAAGGAGTAAATCTCATCGATGTATTTCCTGTATATCGACAGCCAGATGCCAGTCCTTGTGTGGTGATCACATACCGCGCAGCCGCATAGCACTCTACAATTATTAACATTTATCAAGTTTTTCTACTTGTATCTTCCGATTAATTGGTATCGGAACGATTACGTCCAGCTTCAACATAAACAGACATAAATCCGCATTACTTAACGTTATAATTACTTATAAACATAGTCACCTTTGATCCCCAGAGGAAAGGCGAAGACCACAAATTGTCACGGTATCTGCCAGGGATTTCCATACGATCCTAGCTATCTTTCTTAGCTCTCATCACATTACTCATACATGCGATTCTCCATGTCCTGTTTTAAACATGTTTGCCCGGGTATTTTCCTTCTAGCTGAATTAACATAATTATGTTTGTCACTCACACTCAATTGGTTTATTTAGCAATATGACATTGACATCAACATCTAAATCTGGAACAGTGACAAATTCTACTTATTTTACTTTATTGCAAGATTAGCAATAGTTTTTAATTTCACAATCTAATGTTACTCATAAATCAAAGTATCGAAAAGCGAATGGAGTTGATATTTTAAAATTAACTTATACATAATTATGGTGGATTCGATTTTAGGAGCTGCATGTCAAACGAATGTCGAAGATTAACCTTCGCCATTATGATTTGTCATTATTTTATATAAATATACATTGCATGTCTGTAAAGGACTCGTATTTTAGTAGAAAGAAGTAGATATTTTTAGATTGTGTAAGATTACCACATTTAGCCACGGTCATATTAAGTTTTAACCACGATTATAAATATGAAAATTTAGTCACATTTTGCCACGGTCATATAGAGATATAGTCACGGTTAGCCACGGTTAGAAGAACATTATGCCACGCTCGTATGAAGATTTAGCCACAGTTAAAGATTTAGCTACATTTTGCCACGCTTAGATGAAGACTAAGTCATATTTAGCTACGGTCATATAAAGACTAGGCAGTTAGATGACTGTAGATTTAGTCACAGTTAGTTGAGTATTTGGCCACTTTTAGCCACGGTTAGATATAGATTTAGCCACATTTAGCTAGTCATATAAAGACAGCCAAGCTCTTGGATGATTGACTGCTTTGTTGTCACAAGACTATCTTCTTCTTTATCTCGTTATGGTGCAACCCTTTTGTAATGGAGTTAGATGCATAGCATAATGCGCAATATAAAATTACTATTGACCACTGTAACCTTAAGTGTATAGGTAAGAGTACACCTCAACATAATTATCGTATAAATATAATTGTTATTAGTCTATAAAACAATTACATTGGTTATGTATAAAACATATTGTAGACAACTGACGTTATTGAAATGAATACGTCAATAAAAATTATGCTATTTCATGCAACGTTATCCCATTGGAAATCACGATGGATGCTATCATATAACTTTGATCGTTGATCCGTCGCGTGCTTGAAGACGTGAAATATTACCATAATCAGTTTTCATTAGGTTTAATACGGCTAGGCGTATTTTGAAACAATTAATTTAATGATTAAAGTTCTATTTATTTGATCTACAATTTATTAAAGCGTAAATACTAGGTAGTCCTTGATTTATTACCTTTTAAAACTAATTACATTTATATATTTAGTTTAACCTCTTTATAGTAATGACAAAGTATATTTTCATATAGATTTCAGTAAAAAAATCAGCAGTTGGTACTTGTACTCATTCTGTTTTTCCAAATATATACACTACGGTAACTTCTACGTCATTTTTTTAAACATCGTAGAACAAACTGGTACATAAAATGAAATCATGTATATGCAGTTGAATAATATCGAGTCTATTGATGTTAAACTATTGACGAATTTACGAAAACGGGCATTTGTCTGTCGTATAACCGCTAAGTACCAGACTATCTCTTAATTTTAGTAAAAGCAGGAATTGGGTACAATAGTTCTTGCCCACAAAAGTGCTACCAGCTATTAACCACAATTTAGAATGTTCACAAAATTGTTAGAAAATGTATAACAATGAATTTGTTGCATACATTATCAATCGCACCGTAGTTAAAAACCTGTAAACCCTGACTTCGTTATCGCCATAAATATTTGGAAAACAAAGCTCCTAGTAAACCTCTGGTAACATAAGCCGCATTTCGTCGCTCACGATAATAATGAGAACGGTTTAACATCGGGTCATTTTTACAAATTTAAAGCAATAAAAACGGGCAAAAACCATTTTTGTACACGCAAGTCCACGAAGCCGCGCCGATGTTGTAAATTGTGATTTTATCCTGATGGGAATTAACAATCGGGGACCCGAATTGTTCACAAACATTAATAAAATTGATTTAAAATTGTCGTAAAATACAGAACATATTATTTGTTTACATTTTTATTTTCGACTACGTTTCGGTGGATCGCAAATCAGGACCATAAAAGTTGCTTGCACAATTGCTTCTGAAATTAGGTTTATAGCGTTACTCTTTCGGAAGTAAACAAAACGCGATTACAATAAAAAGTTTACATATTTATTTATAATATAGCTATGCCAGGACTACACCGCATACTTATTCGTCATAAAAAGTACGTTTTGATCAAATTACCCACATGCAATTTTGATTTATAGCTGAAACAACTCCCCTTTAACGTAGAAAAGAGTTTTGACAAAACTTACGTTGTTTGGGAACTCGTGTATTATACTTGTGAGGGACGTAAAAATAAATTATCGAAGTCTATCCATCAATCACAAAGTTACCTCCAATCATAGACTCAATATTATCAGATGGTGCTTTTATGCAAATATTTTTTTGATATGATACAGAATAGACCTTGGACTTAAGACTTTGTACCTGCGCAAAATTATAATGGTATTTCATTAACTATACTCATAAAAGATTTTGATGGATGCATATCTGACTGAATAATTAGTGATATTACGAAGCTATGGGAAAATGGTTGTTAACTGCTATTTACAAAATACATCTTTATCTTCTCACGTCTCATAAAATTAGATGAGTATCAACAAAATCCTTGTATTTTGCACGTGGCTACATAAAATTAGCTTAATATAAAGATGTGCCGTATCAATGCTACCTAAGAAAACGTCTGAACAGGCTTAGTCTATGATGTCCTGCGCACTTAGTATGTATAGTTCCATCGCTCGTATTGTCGTGTACCGTGGTCCGGGTCACGAGTCAATCGTTTCACGTCATCGGGTATTTGAATGAACCCACGCGTTGGGTCGCGTGTCACACGGCATTACCTTGCATTACCTATTCTTACTGCGATGAAAAAAAAAACGAATTTGCACCGAATCATTTGTTGTGTGTAAGTTAATGCGAGAATGTGAACAGATGACTTGATTGGTTGAACAGTGTTGTTGTCAATACCAATACCGGACCTACATTCCTATGTATTCTGTTATAGATGCAGTAAACAGGCACTAAGCTGTTTGGGCTTTGGCATTGATTTAAAGTTGAAATTAAATAATAAATGGCTATAATATAGCCATGAGTTCCTTGAAGTAAATGTCTTGTATTATACTAATTGGGTATATATATATGCGCATAATAAAAAAGTTAATGACATTGACTCTTTATACATTATTTAAATAACCTCTTAATAGTAATTTTGTGGCAACGATAGACACTGATTTAAAAGCCATATTTAGTGACCTCTGCCAATTTGACTTTGAAGAATGGTATACCTACCTACTAACATTCAACTTGACTCTGATTTGCGTTCATGCAAAGTAGTATAACATAGAGACATGCAACTAACTGCATAGCTATTTAAGGTAAAAGCTATAACAATTAATCTGTAGTTAAAACTGATATAACAGTTGATGTTTTAACAACAAAGCATAATTGATAAAACCTTCACGCTAATGCTAGACCGACACCAGGCCCGAAGTTGAACGCTGCCAAGTTTTCAAAGGTCGTATTAAAAATTTCTGCATCGTGACGGAAGGTGAAAGTTCAGGGCGAACCAAATTATTGTTCTGAATATTAATGAGGGTGTTCCTAGCAATTACCCCCAAGTGGTACCGATGAGATCGCGTGACGATTGCATAAAGAAAAAGGAATCAATGTCATAGTTTTGTTTTGTTTTGGGTATTAGTATTCATTGCTGGAACCACAAACTGACTGGATCACCCCAAACATTTATGCTTTCGTTTATGTAGGGGCCGGCGTGTACGAAAGAGATAGAGCAAGCAGTAAAAATTAAATGGATGAATAATTTGGGGTAGTGAAAAAGTAATGTTGGTATACGATGCAAACAAATCTGTCATTTATATACGTTCAATGTTTTTGTATAATCAAAGCAGTAAAATTTTATTTAATAGGGTTTAAGTTGGCAATCTTTTATCATATTTATTTAATCGTATCTCTTACTCAGTCATTGTCACATCAGAGTATTATTATTATTATGGACCTACAGAAAAATAGAGACCTTGGCCGAGCAGACTTAAAAAAAAGGTTTTATAAAGGATTTTGTTTTTGCAACTTTCTGTAAACGAATGCTCAATTAAAATGCTATTGCGTGCATATAAAACCATATCAGTAAGCCTGCATTCAACGTGAAAAAATAACTGCCGGGGTTTTACGATACACCGGGTGTTCGCCAACTTGTGAACATCCATATATTTACTTGTAAATTCTTATCGCCAATCACTCCTGGCGAAATTTTATGGTCTTCAATAGTAGAACGGATCACGAGTGCGTACATATTCGGTGTTTCCCTGCTATTATCCGCACGCCATCGGCTCCGAGCCATCGCATTTATTCTTATGTTGCAGACAGCTGTTTTACTTTTATACCTTCGATCGCAGCCTGTAATAAAATTGTGTAATTCGATTCAGTACCTGAACAACAAAGATTGCTCGGTTACTAACATTGTTGGAGAACTATTTCGGTCTGCTTATTTTGGGATAGTTATTTATAGGCATGATTACAGTCAATGTCGGTACAATGAAGTCATAAGGTCTTGGCGTATGGTAGTAGGAGGGGGAGGGTGGTCTAAGAACACTAAACATGTCTAAATAAATTTTGTGTATCAGTATAGACTTATCTATATAGCATAGTCATATTATGTTATGTTGGCAAGTTTGTTTTTTTTTCACTTTGCGTGAGTTTCTTGCTGTCTTCTTCCATCTTGTAAAATACCTCTATTAATATTCCAGTCCACCATGCTACCACTTGCCATTGGAGTACGCGAAGCTGGTGTCGGAGTGTTCGCGGCTGCGGCGAGACGAGAACGGTGCAGGGGCCAACGTCGTGTGGATCCACAAGCCCGTCGCCCAGAGTCAGGGAAGAGGAATATTTTTGTTCAGGGTATGTACCTCCCTGAATTATTGAATCCTTTAATCTGAGTTAGCGACCTTGAGCGATTAAGTGCTAAGTGGATCTAAGACGTAATTGTTGATTTTGCATGATCCAATGCAGAGGTGGTAGAATAATAAGGATGTTGATACCACCAATAAATTGATATACTTTTTTGAGCTGTCGAAACGCTATTCTCCATAGATTTGGTATGGCAATTGGAGCATATGACATCACTTCGTCGCAAGCTTAATTGACTTATTATTTATTGATTTCAAAGCAAATGAAATCGAATTTTAGAGTTAATTAAAAAGGTGTAGGGTTTTTAAGGATAAAATAAAGTACATTTTTAGTGAAGCATTGTCTTGGTATAATTGGTTAATAATGTCGACATCCCAATTACCTGGTGGGAAGTTCTTCTTGAGATGAGATAAGAACAGGTCATGTTGTGGTGTTGAGGTTAGTGAACAACGATAGTAACGCAGCTGACCACCAACGGTGTGCTGGAAAGTTCTAGTGGCTTGGTATTTTAACCCTTCAAGGTTAGCATATCGATGGGTGGCAGCTGTTCACAGACATAACAAGGAAGAATTCCGAAGTGAGGAAAAATAATATATGTCCTTGGTTTATGTAAAACACTTACTACTGTACTTAAATACTTACTGTACTATAAGATTATTGTTTACCATGATAGAATGTTTCATTAATATTTGGAAATGTATTATTTTAAATATATTGAACTACCAATAGATTCACATTCACTTCGTTACATTTCAGAGTTTGTGTGAGATGAACTGCGGGACGTCGGCGGTGGTGCAGCGCTACATAGAGCGGCCTCTGCTGATGGCTGGGTACAAGTTCGACCTGCGCCTGTACGTGTGCGTGCCAGGGTACAGGCCCCTCACCGCATATATGTATGCCGAGGGTCTCGCTAGATTCGGTACTGTATTTTTCCGGTTCCTTGTTTTTGATATAGCTATGACAATTTTCACTCGAATCCTTACAGCATTTTGCCTTATGTTGTTTATTGATGACAGTCAAAGATTTTAACAGTGAAACTTGGAACAGGTGTCAGGATTCGTCATTTTAACTTCTTATTTCATTGTTAGAAGTAGGCCCCAATATTATACCTTATGCCCATGATTATTTTTATCAAATTTTATCCCTAAAACATTATTCGTATAAAACATACTATTTAATTTATTAGTCTTCTACATGTGTTCCTACAGGTGTATTGTTGCCTTTGACAATATCTTGAGTTTGCAGAATTAAATTTATTATCACGATGATCTTAAACAAGAGTACATTGCTGGTACGTGTCCAATTAAAAAGTATTCAAAAGCAGATAATGTACAAAAAAGAATTGAAAATTAGAACGAATCAAACGACACACTTTTTTATTATTCCACAGAAGATTTTTGCAGAGGACACTGGCTTTCTTCTTTATTTCTATATGTGCTAATGCTCACCAGTTGTTTTCGACTGCATCCCAGTCATCTAATTGTAGAATTAAATAAAAAATTTATGAGGATCTCTTGTTGATATTTATTTTATTACTTGATGCTAGATTAGGTTACAGGTTTTATTTTGTATCTGAAGTAAACACGTGTATAAAACCGTGTATAACATGAGCAGCCACCAAATTTTCGGCAAAGTATATTAAAATGAAAATCTAACAATTCCAGGCACTGATAAGTACACGCTGTCGGACATCCACAACCCGTACCGGCACCTGACCAACTCGTCTCTCAACAAGAGCGGCCCGAGATACGCTGAATGTAAGGACCGAATCGGTAGCGGTGAGTGTTAAGATGTTATTAGAGACGCCTGCCTCCACTACGGGCGTCTTGACGAGAGACGAGAGATGTTATGCTTTATCCTAACAGAAAATATGTGAAACGTTTGCTTGTGAGCAAGTAAGTGGAGGTTGTGCTGCGCTGTTTCAACATTCAAATAACACAGATTTATTACAGTTACAGATTTATTTTACTTCATCACAAAGTATAGTAGCTTAGATACATTCTAATCATCTTAGTGTTGAGATTTTTATATTCATGTTGTCCACTAACTTAGGTAAAAGGTTATGTTTAGATTTCTCCTCTGCGTAACCCGTATGGTTATGTAGATGTAAAGTTACATTAGTCATAATTTCGGTCCCCACAAAAGGTACGTCTTTTGTCATTTTCTGAGCACTATTTCAATCATGGGCAATAGCTAAAACTTCCTCGAGATAGTTCTAAGTAGTGTTAGCATTTTGTGGGGGAGTAAGTAATTCCATTATATTCCATTCCATGAACCCTTTACGGTATTTCATGAGACTCTTTTCTGACAATTGCAGGGTGTAAGTGGACACTGACGCAAGTCCGGCGAGCCCTTATCGGGCGTTGGGGAGCCGCTGAGTGGGTGGTCTGGCAACGTATCAGGGCTTTAGTAACATTGACGCTATTGGCCCAGGCTGCTGGAACTCCGCCGGCGAGGAACTGCTTCGAATTCTACGGGTTTGATGTTCTGCTGGATGACGCTTTGAAACCGTGGTTGTTGGAGGTAAGTCAGAAAATCTTCTATTTGTCCATCAGTAACAGAAAAATATACTTGTATTGTGTATACTCAAATACTTTTCTATTTGATTCTTTCTAATGTTGTATCTTATTGTACTCCAGGTAAACCTCTCTCCAGCATTGGCATCAGACTGCGAGGCGGATGTAGTGGTAAAGCAGCCAATGCTACACGAGCTGTTCGACTTGCTAGGCTTACCTATGAAGCATACAGGACTTGCTAAGTTAAAGGCGCCTCCGCCGCGTACGCCAAATCTTAACAGGTGATCTGTCATAGTGGTAATTTGTAGTAGGTAGCTGATAAGTACTTTACGTGGCTTTTACCACGACAATGCTGTAAAGAGGACGATGGTACTTATATTTATGGCTAGCTCGATAAAAAATAATATTATAGGACTTATTTTAACAAGCAAACCAGCCAAGACCTTAAAATAATTTAAGTAGGGTTAGGAATCCACATTCCTAAGGTTCTACCCAAAATATCACGGGTAGTCTAACCTCGCTTTAACAATGATGTAGTCAATATGTGTAACCCATAACCGGCCAGTTGTAGTTCTGAAGAGGAGAGCGGTCCGTCCCGCTCAGGGCGCGTGCGCACGGCCCCGCGCCGCGCTCCTCGGCCGCGCCGGCGCCGCGCGCTTCCGCTGCACTGCGTCACGCTGCAGGCCCCCGTGCCCACTTCCCCCGGCTCCCCGAGCTCCTCCGGCAGCCCCGGCTCCCCCGGCAGTCCGGCCACCCCCGGGGCCCCTGCCACGCCAGCTACACCCGCCAGCTCCACTTCCAACTTGCCTGCAGATAAACCTAATGTAAGTTACTAAAATAAAGTTTATTTATATTTGTTACGCTTAAATGACATTACGGTGTATCGGGTCAATCGAAAGTAGACTGCAAAGATGTTTAATAAAGAAAAAATAAGATAAACTCGTTTCTAAGATCACATAAAACAATTCTATGAACGTAGCCTAACGACAAATCGAGTCTCAAAAAAGGGCGTCTATAGAGATGTCTGTGTGTGAGTGTATGTACAAATATGTCATAGGTAATAAATAAAGATAAGTACAGTATAATGGATTGCTTAAGTAGCATCAATTTTAAAGATAGCTACGGACGAGGGATGGGGGTTGTTTATCAAAATTCAAAAATTTGTCTGAATTATCTAACTGAAAATTGGCTTACTGTTGTTATTACATTGAAACACACTTTGAACACCCCAAAAACGCAGGACATCGCAGAAAAGGGCAAGGAGTTGCACAGCGGACGATACAAAATGTCAGATATGAGCAGCGAAGCTGACAGTCAGGTAATACCTTAACATAAAGGCAGTAACTAGATAATAAGTACCTAATAGAATATAATTATTCACTATGCAGATTTAACTTCTGCTGAACAAGAAAAAAAATAACTTAACACTGGCTTTGACACATAAAGAAAAAGCCCGGTTTCTTTTAAACCCAGTGCGTGTCTAGAAAGCAGAACAAAGGTCGTTTTAAAAACGAAACTATTCAATGCTTCAATATAAAATACAAAATTGCATGCCGTTTCTGTTTTTACAAACATCTAGGTATTTAGCCAGGCCCAAGGTTACGGCCTTGACAACGAGTAGTGAACAAGGACATCAATAATTATGTCGCGAGCATCGAAGGCCTGAAATGGAACAGTTCGATCAGAGTAGAAAAATAAATGTCTTAGCATTCCGTGACTTCACCGCTTACCGTGAAATGGTACTGAATTGTTTGTTACACGGTTTTGTATTAAGGTTTATATTTAGAAGTTTTGATAACTTTGTTAACACTATCTCTGATGTTTTCATTGGTCGTGAAGTTCATTGTATTGCTTTGTATGTACCTATTACTGGTATGTTTAAGAGTACATCAATTATATTATTTATAGTATTGTGTAGGTAACACTGCCTCTAACGCCGCTTGATATGACGCCGATTTTGAAAACTTTGAGACGAGGTTGATGCCTCGCCTTCATTTTGTAGGCACTGTATTAGTTACAACGGTGTCGTAGTGTTAATATAATATAAAGTTCAGAATTAATCATCATCATTGCATGACTTTTTTCTATGTCTAGTGCTGTTTTTCGTCGTCAACACGTTAGAAAGATGATAAGACGTATTTAGTACGCACAAAATTAATCCTTACATGGTTTTATTTCATATTATCATTGCAGTCGACATCAAGCGTGACCATAACGCCGTCGGAGAGCGTGGACGAGTCGTGGCGCGGCGGGTACTCGACGGCAGCGTCGCGGCGGCGCGTCATGACGGCGTGCCACTGGGGGAACGGCGTCAAGTGGAACCAGGCGGTGGGCCGCGTGGGCCACTGGGTGCGGATATACCCGCACTCGCTGCCTAACGATGATGAGGTGATTGCAATCATAGGCTTGTTTAAGTGCAGCTTATGCTGGAACACTTTTGGTAATGTTCGCTTAGAACCTTTTCCTTAGTTCACCACACTTCTATAATAAGGGTGTATAGCTTTAGTGGCACTATGGAGATATTGGGAGATAAAACACATCGCAACAAATACGGTCGATCTGGCAAATATTCCTTGCGGGTCGGTAACCATTGTAAAATTGTGAGTTGAATTTCAGTTTAGTAGGCGACTTGACTCTCCAAGTCACATTTAGTAATGGTCGACATACTGCTTTAATAATAAGACGGTACGTAAGCATTGCGGACTACCTACCATGATCGACAGGTGTCGATGACCAAAAGAGAAATTAAGATGGAGTATGACAAATTTCTTACATTACAGTTACCAGTAGAAGACGTACGAGACAGCGTAGCCCAAGTATCGAAGTTCGTGCGCGCGGCGCGTGAAGTAAGTCGGGAGTGCGGGAAGGATACGTCGGGGCCGCGCGACGCTGCGCGGGACGCCGTCTTCGAGGAGGCTCTGCGCAAGAAACTAGACTTCGGCCCGCACTTCCAAGTGTGGCTGCCCCCCTTCTAATGTGTTCATATTTATGTAACGTTATATGTTAACTTTAAGGCGTATTTATTAAATAGGCAAATAAATGCTTAATATAATTATTTGGATATTTATTCTGCCTGCCTCTGTTAAGCATTTCTGTTTACTGATTCAACCAGCCGCCTCGTGGTCGCTAAGCGCAACTGCTGAGCATGTGGTCGGGTTACTGGATTTTTCTATTCCCAGTAGCAGCACAGAGTCTGGATTTGTGCCCGGTTATTGGCAATAGGGTCGTCCCCCATTACGTTGTGAATTATGACTGGCGAAATGTGGATGTACCGCACACCTCGACTTAGACCGAAATATAGGCGTAATGTTATATGTTGCCTGATTTTATTCGATTCTTGTCGCTTAAGACTCAATTACAAGCAGCGAGTGGAGCTGTAAGTTTCAAGCAAGAGTAGTGCAGTACGTAGTAGTGCTTTAATAAAAACCACCATGGGTAGTGATTATAGTATATATCACTAACTTATTAATGGCATCCTTATCATAAAAAGCTACAGGATAATTATGGACCTTTATACCTCATGTACGTGGCAGCATTTAAACATAATTAAACAGTCTCTTAGTTTGACTGCCTCATTGGTGCTACACGCGACTGCTGAGCACGAGGTCCTGGGTGCGAATCCCGGGTCGGGCAGTGTTACTGAATTTTTCCATTAGGTAATTCTCAGTAGCAGCATGGAGTCTGGATTTGTGCCCGGTTGATGGCTCGCCCCTATTACAATGGGACCTAAAACATAACTGGCGAAACGTGGGTGTACTATATTTGAACCTCTGCTTACTCTTTCGGGGAATACAGGCGTGATGTTATATTTTGTGAGTAGACATAATATCGTAATTTAAGTAAACAGCGTCACAAGTTCACAACTTCATAAAGTTGAACTCGTGTCTAACGTACAATTAAAACGTGTAATTAGCTGATCTGCAATAGCTTAGGTCACTAATTATACGATAGCACCCACTTTTAATTATCTTATATGATAATTATAGGTTTTTACATGCTTAGCTATTTAGGGTACGTTGTATTTTCTGTATCTTGTAAGTGGTTTTGGAAGCAAATTTGAATTACACTAGAAGACCGATCCGCTACAGCAGTGATAGTCGTGCGGTATTACCCTACCAAGTCAAAGTGCACAAGTCCGGCAAGCCACAAATGTTTTTTTCGAATTCATGTGCGTATTATTATTAATTACACTTGCTAAAAACGGCGAAGAAAAACATCGTGAGTAAATCGGCACACATGAGAGGTTTTTAAATAGTGTGTAAAGCCATGAGAGGTCTAAAGGCGGCTTAAACTCTGAAACCAGGTTGTTCATCAACCGTACGATAAGAAGAAGACAAATCCGAAACGTTTTATGTTATTTAAAAGACACCACTGGATAATTTGTTATTGTAATAAACAGCAACAGGCTGCCCTGGCTGGCCGTCTCTAAAGGGATTTACATTACTTAGCAAATATCTATACGAACTTTTACCCATCAAGGCATCATCTCTGCATGATGAGGCCTGAATGCTTACTTAGCCACTTGATTGGGCTATTGTACGTGTTTTGTTATCTTATTTCACTCCAGCCATCCCAGCCCATCCCAAAACGCTAGCAGTCTTTTCAGGTTGCTGCAGACTTGTGTAATGATGCTGGGCAGTAGAGAATCCGTGGCCTTTAATCTACCACGCTCTTGCACTGAATGAGCTCGTGCTGTAGTGTTTCTTCCGTCTCCATGCAGCCTCTGCATAGAGGGCTGTTTTTTACACCTATGGTAAATGATAACTTATATAATATAACTTGTTTATAGATACAGGGGATAAATTTAAACACGGTGCAAAGACATGCAGAACCATTATACAAAGACAAATAAATAGAAAAATTGCTCCAGTGAAAGATATGGAATTAGGACACTAATTAACTGAATGATTAACTTGTCATTAAGTATTGAACCAAATTGATTACCAAAAGCTAATTAATTAGTCTTCGTTCAGCATTGACGAAACCAGAACGTTCAGTAAGCAAAATGAGTGAAGAAAAAGTAAAGCCTTTTGACTCATTTACAAATGTCTACAGAATACTAACTTGGGCCGGGTTCTACAAATTGTTAAACCCACCAAAGAACAGGTTTAAATATATATGCTACCAGATGTACAGGCTATATGTCTTTCTGATAGTCGTTGGGTTTAATTGTTGTCATATAACATTCATGGTGCAGGTGAGGAGTAGTAGTTCTAGTTATATTACTATATTGACCCGCAAAACAGACAGCACAATTATGGCCGGTCCATAGGATTTTGGTAATAACCACTAGGTTTTATAAGACATTAAGTATTCTAATAAAATATATACTACTATTAAAACGTTTATTAGACAGATGGAGAGGAAACGTGGTATTCTATAAAAAAATATTTAGTTCAGTAATCATAATAAGACTTGCCAATTTCATAGCTTAGTAGGCATTGACGACGGATTCACAGCTTTTTGTTGTGCTATACTAAAATAACGGTGACGGAAAATATCGTGAGGAAACCTGGATTTAATTATCTGAAATCGCCAACCCGCAGTGAGCTACCGTGGTGATCAATACTCAATCCTCTATACGAAAAGAGGCCTTTGCCCTGCAGTGGGACAGATATAGGCTGTTATTATTATTATTTATATCTCGATATTTCTTCTGGGGCTATCAACCATGTAGGCAATACCCGGTCTTTTAAAAGGCATACGTGGGGACACAGGTCCAACACGCAGAGGCCCGTTGAGAACTTGAATGTGAAAGATAATGAGACATCAGCTAAGGCCAACACACAACTGCTCTATAACAAAGCAGCCATGAAAATTATTATTATTATTATATCAAAATAAGACCAGTAATTATAACATTTTTGGGTCTCATGTACACATTACGAGCTGACGTTTACACTGCTCATTACTTTCTTTATAGAAGATTGTAAGTATTTACATCTTGCAGAATCTCGATAATATGGATTACTTTTTTGACACGTTGATCATAGAAATCCCGCAGTTTAACTTGTTTGTCAACTTCCTAATGTTTCAAATCCAAACGCCGAAGATCAACAAAATGAACGAATTATTGCATGGTGAGTAATAAATAACGCCTACTGTTTAATTTGAATGTAACATCAAATCTATTTGCAAAGGTGCAAATTATTTCCTTTAGTTTAATCCAACTAAAATTTTTTTGTTAAATAGCCAATGGGAATGTTTTTTTAAGTTACGTCTTGTTTGAAAACCCTTTCATCATCATCATCCACAGAATTAAATATCCCATTGCTAGGAAAAATGCTCATAAAGTATGCGAATTCATTGTCTTTTTATGTTACGTTCAATGCTTCTTTTGCAGATCCCATTTTCGCCGCAAATAGCGAAAAAGATAAGGAATTGCTTCGTGAAAATATAATATTTACGAGTCGTGTATGGAGATTGATGTACTCTAGTATTTCTATCACTACGCCTTTATGGGTGGTTTCGCACTTCGTCAGGAAACACCTGGATCCGAATGCAGTCGTTCATTCCTATCGACCGTTTGAAGTGAATTCATGGGCTAGGTAAGTAGTTCAGTTACAAGTTATTTAATCTATAATATATAATATACACTAGTGGACCTGGCTGACGTCATCTTGCCCGGAAAATAATTGCCACTAGCCGGGTTGAATTGTATTTTCAAACCATCCAACAACTTGCTGAAATATATACACAATATTTAATCAAAATCGGTCAAGCCGTTTGGGAGGAGTTGGAGACAATCTTGCTAATTCTTTTTTGAAGTTAGTTGGTGTCAGAAAAAGAATATTGAAAGAAATAAGAAAGTTACGTGAACGTAAAGAAAACGACTTAAGTAACTTTTGAAATAACTGTCATTTGAATTCAATATTTCATAGTTAAGACAGGACCAATGGATCGGACTACGTTTATCGGGTCAGTAACCTTATAAATATGTTATTAATGATTGTTTGTGTTTAGATACACATGTTCAGTATTCCTGGAAGTGTTCGCCGTGTTCTGGACCGGCTACGGCCACGTGGCCCTGGACTGCCTCGTGGCGACGTACTATGCGCAGGCGCAAGTGCAATTGAAGATCATAAAGTACAATCTAGAGCATTTGTTCGATGCCGACGACTCGTCAGACAGAGCGGCTGATGGACAGCACCGGTATAGGGATGTCTATGACACAGATGTAAAGAAACGCTTCGTGCATTATGTGAAGAGATATGAAAAACTTGCATGGTATGTTACAATGACTGCTCGACACGTGGACGTGGCTTATCTATACTTACTAATACAATGATTTATCAAAAAAGTACAGATATGTTACTCGCGCGCTCATTTTGAAGACTCAATAAAAATATAAGGCCAATTGGAACTATTTTAGGTTTGCTTAAGTGTCAAACACAAGTTTACTCTTTGACTCATATTGTTATAATTACGCTATCATTATTAGTATAATTACACTGTTGTATTAGGTTATATTACCTGTGATGATAGTTGTGAGTGGTCAATCAATAAATAATAATAATGTATGTGTGTAGTTCGGAACACTTTTCTAGTTCATTTTGTAAGCAATGACGTATCTATGCTTTTTGACATATCACTGTACTCATATTATAAAGTAGCAAAGTATGTCCGATTCATCCGATCTCAAAGTTCTTACGCCAATATTTAGAATGGACAATAGAAATTTTCACGCAGACGAAGTCGTGGGCTGAGTGTAGTGCTTATTATACATTAAGTCGAAAAAGTTGCTGTTTTATACACAATCACAAGGAACAACTACCGGGTCATATATACTAATACGCGTATAAATCGTATTTATAAGGACTCGGACCTCAGCTTAACTTAACTCTATGTTTATTTTCAACAGGTACACCCGAGAAATCAGCTCTACTTTCAATTATTCGATGTCCTTTCAATTCTTTACGGCCATTGCTACGATATGTGCGACAACGTTTCGAATGAGTGTCGTAAGTAAAATGTTTCGGCCATTTGGATAAAGATGAAAGATAGTACTGCTACTTAACAATTTTGCCAGTTTCTAATAATAAAGCCTAAGGCGTGCGTATATAAAACGTAACATGTCCTAAGAGCCAGCCTAAGAGGACATGTTAACGATAAAGTTAAAAAATCATTTTGAATATCAAATTACATCAAGACAGCCCAAAAAAAACCCGCCCGTCACCGCTTTCTAGTGCTATAGCTGGGTAGAAGAAACAGCGCAACGATCTACCCAACAGCAGATCTACCATTTATCTGAATATTTATATCATAGATTAAAAGTTTTTAGAAGTATATTAGTATCAAGTTTACTTTAACAATAAAAAAAAAATACTTGGCTTGCTTAATTCTTGTTATTTTCAGACCCAGATGTTATCCGTGCCGTTCGTGTTTCTATTTGTGTACCTACTGATTATATTAACAGAGGTGTTTCTCTATTGCTATTTCGGTAACTTGGTGCAGTATGAGGTAAGCCGTACTCATAAATTACTTTTATATTTCTAAGAAACACATGCATCCTGGGATAACATCTTTGGATTTTGGACGCCTTGACCCGAAACTAAAATATGTAGGCCATTCTATACAGGTAAAATTGCACTTTCATCAAAATATTGGGTAGTAATCAAATTATTATGTAAAAGAAAATTATGTAAACGCATATAAATTTATCATATTTCTCTTCTAGAGTCAGTCTGTGGTTACGGCCCTGTACCTGAGTGACTGGCAGTCAACGTCGCCTAAGTTTCGCCGCGATCTCCTTATAGCGATGTCGTGCTGGTCGAAGACTCTGGCCCCCACGGTATCCGGCATCGTACCACTCTCACTTGACACTTTTGTTACGGTATGAACCCTTTTACTTCTCTGTATTTTAGATACGTTCTTTCTTTTTTCCGTTCCTCTATTCCTAATCCTATACGTGCCGATAAAACTATCCTATGTTTCTCGTCTTTGCTTATGTAATATTTTTCTGTTGCAGATTCTTAAGTCGGCTTACTCCTTGTATGCAGTGAACTGCAGTCTCGTAGGAAGTAAACAACAATAGAAAAAGTTGAAGAGAATTGTGGATCGTTTATCACTGTAACTTATTCGGTAATGAAGCACACAGTTTACTAACATCTTTTGATCCCGTTCAAACACATACATATCCTTCTTTTGTGACCAGTTTTGAGAAATAAAATTTAACATAAATAATGGTTTTCTAACGATTACTCATTACCTTCTAACAGCTAAATAAGAAATGTATGCATTATTGTTTGTATAAGGTTAATTATATTATATACTACATAAATAGTGTTATATAAATAAAAAAAAGTACTTATTCTGAGGTTCTATCCCGTTTACATATTAAAGTAGGTACTAATATCTTATAATCGGTTTCATCTATAGTTACACCATCTATCGGCGTTCTAAATACATCCAGGAATCTTGGAATTTTGGAACTGTTTCGGCTTTAAAAATATAGATGGCAGTGTAACGACTTTTTAAAATCATATGATGGATATTGATACGTACTTGTACATAATTTTGATTTGTATCCACTGAGCTCTATTAGTGTTTGTAGTTTATAAAGATAGAAGACATCTAAGCAGTATATTTAAATATATTTATTAATACACTATACGTTTTCATTTTGTCAGATAAACGTATGTACCTACATAATAGAAATAATAGTATGTTTAAATCTAGGGAACTAATTCAAACGCTGAACCAAATTGTGACATTTTACTTTTAAGTTTTAATTTTAAGCATAATAGAACCGTTTTTCGTCGTCTTTGTTGTGTGCAATATTAAAAAAAGACTACCTTAAGCACAAATATTATCATGATAATAATTTTAATAAATAATTTATAAACGCTACAAACTATATAGTAATTCATTTTTCCATTTTAATTTTACAGTAATATTTACCGTGTTTGTGTACATGGAATGTACTTTTTTGGCCATGTCCTTCGATTTCTTGTGGCTGCCTACAGATTTTCATAGATGGCGCTTTTCTGTGAGGCGACAATTTCTGACTCGCGCTAGCGTTACACGTCAACGGTTTAACTAGGTAGGAGCAGTAGAAAATTTATCGGTATACGACGTCAACAACAACCTTTATTTTTTGTAAAGTCCGTCAGATGCATATCATCTGATTGGATTTATATACCCAGGCCATAATGTAGGAATGGATTAAGTTCAAGCCTCAATAAAGGGAATTACAAGATTTTTATTCTAATCTTAATTTTAAAACTAAGATCTTAATTTTATTTATCTATTGGTAAATTGATAAACGAAATTTTTAAAGTGATGGACATGAGCTATAGTGATAAAATCCTTACTGTCGCAAAAAATACGTTCAATCTCGTAAATATTTGTCGCGGGTCGGTAACTTTTCCACAGTGCACAGGATACCAATAATTTTGCTACAGCGTCGATTTGGATGTATAAAACAATAGTGACTTGAGTCGAATTTCAGTTAGGTTCCAAATGAATGTTGGCTATTGTCTCTTTAAGTCACATTTAGTTATAGTCGACCTAATACGTCTTTAATAATATAATGGTACGCAGGTATTGTCTAACCTGTGACTTCGGCCCGCACTTCCAAGTGTGGCTGCCCCCCTTCTAATGTGTTCATATTTATGTAAATATATATGTTAACTGTAAGGCGTATTTATTAAATAGACAAATAAATGCTTAATATAATTATTTGGATATTTATTCTGCCTGCTTCTGTTAAGCAGTTCTGTTTACTGATTCAACCAATCGCCTCGATGGACAGTTTCCTTTGTAAGCGTCGATTGAGTCGAAGCGTGCATTGAGTGAAAAGGCGGGTTTCAAGGCACTATGGGATCTTTTTAGACCGCAGTTCATGTTGTAGCTTGCCAAATGCTGCCCATCCAGGTTGAATTCTCTTGGAGATGTTCTTCTCGGGATGCTCCTTGACAAAATATAGAAGAATATGACTCAGAATTTGACTGAGAATTTGACATAGAATTTGACTCAGATAAACGTAAAGGTTAACCATCTCCAGGAGCAGTTTCAAACAAAAGTAGTGTAGTTTGGAGTTGTGCGTCAATAAAAATTGAATCCATATTTTAGTGTCTATCATTAACATACTTATAGCATGCTTATGATTAAATGCTAGAGGATAATTATGGACCTTTATACCTCATATACGTGGCAGCGTTTAACATAATTGAACAGACATATTGGTCAGCTGTGAGTAGACATAATACCGTCATTTAAGTAATTACACCGTCACAACTTTATAAAGTTGAAGTCGTGTCTAACGTACAATTAAAACGAGTAATTAACTGATCTACAGCTTAGGTCACTAATTATAGGATAGCACCCACTTTTAATCATCTTATATGATAATTATAGCTTTTTTATATGCATAGCAATGTTTCTGATTTAGGGTATGTTATTTTTTGTGTATCGTGTTAGTGGTTTTGTGTGTTACTAGATCAAGACTAATCCTCTACAGCAGTGAAAGACTAGAGGTATGAACGTTAGACTGCCAAGTAAAAACAAAATGCTGGCCTGGTTGGCCCTCTTTTATAGGATTCACATTACCTAGCAAATATCTATACGAACTCACCCTTCAAGACATCATCTCTGAAAACTGACTTGCGCTAATCAAGAATAGGTCTGAATGCTTACTTAGCCACTTGATTGGGTCATGGTACGGTTTTGTTACCTTCTTTTACTCTACCCATCCCAGAGGAGAATCCATGGCCTTTGATCTACCACGTTCTTGCACTCAATGAGCACGTGCAGTAGTGTTTCTTCTGCCTCCATGCAGCCGCTGCAGTCTCCTCGGCTATCTTTTACACCTATGATAATTAAGTGTTTATTTAGGGTTTGAATGCTTGTAGGTGTGAATGCTTGATTATAATATAACTTGATTATATATACAGAAGGTGCATTTGAACACGCTGAAAAATCAAGACATACAGAACCATTATAGAAAGACAAATAAATAAAAAAATAGCTTCAGTGTATGATATGGAATTAGAACAGTAATTAACTGAATGATTAATTTGTCATTACGTATTGAACCTAATTGATTACCAAAAGCTGATTAATTAGGCTTCGTCCAGCATTGACAAAACCAGAACGTGGAGTGAGCAAAATGAGTGAAGAAAAAGTAAAGCCTTTTGACTCATTTACTAAGGTCTTTAAGATACTAACATGGGGCGGGTTCTACAAAATGTTAAACCCACCAAAGAACAGATTTATATATATATATGCTACCAGATGTACAGGCTATATGTCTTTCTAGTGATCGTTGGGTTTAATTTATCTCATATAATATTCATGATGCAGGTGAGGAGTCGTAGATCTAGGTATATCAGTGCCGTCAGTTCTTGTCAACCACATAGTTATATTATTACATTGGACGTTCCATAGGATTTTGGTAATAACCACTAGATTCTGTATCTAGCATCTATTAAATACCTGTCACATACCTACGAAAATGTTTTGAAAGATGAAGAAGAAACCCTTAGCAGTTCCTAGTGGTAAAGGTTACTAAAATATATTTGGTACAGGAAGCATTGTAGGATTTACCAGTTTCATAGCTTTGTAGGCATTGACCAGAGACATATTATAAAAAACATATTCCTGAATTGGATATGCAACTCTTACACTTGCCGCAAGTTGAGTTAGACAATCACAAACTATTATCCTGATAGAAAAACCCGGAATATTTTTTATATGCTCTACCCCGATTACATGGGTTTTTTTAACATAACTAGCTAAATGTGGGTGTGCATACACCTGCGTCTGCACGTGTAATGTTACCTTATAAATATGTTATTAAAGATTGTTTGTGTTCAGATACACATTGTCAGTATTCCTGGAAGTGTGCCCCGTGTTCTGGACCGGCTACGGCCACTTGGCCTTGGACTGCCTTGTAGCGACGTATTATGCGCAGGCGGAAGTCCAATTGAAGATCATAAAGTACAATCTAGAGCATTTGTTCGATGCCGACGACTCGGCAGACAGTGCGGCCGATGGACAGCACCGGTATAGGGATGTCAATGACACAGATGTAAAGAAATGCTTCGTGCATTATGTGCAGAGATATGAAAAACTTGCATGATATGTTACAATTATGTATTTCCTAAACATAACTCATTACCTTCTAACAGCTAAATGAGAAATATATGCAATATTGATGTATGTATGCGTTCAAAACGATGAGAGAGCGAGAAGTGGAATCACGTTGTTACTGTTTGCAGGCATTTCGTATTTCACACTCGGCCAAATGATATGTTGCGCTCGTTACCGCCCGGCGCGCTACTAGACCAGCTTTACGGCAGAACTGTGTTTAGAAACTTTAGAGGCGACAATTTCTTCAAGGTTAGGTACATAAAATCTCATTGTTTTGTACCACAATACTGCATTTCCTCGACACTCAGCGTCCGTTTAGGTACCATTAATCTCTACCTACAATGCCTGAGACCGAATTTCCAAATAGTCTAACGCATATAGTTAACACAAAAAATACATATTTTAAAGTGAATATTAATAATAATAGTTTGATTTCTATCACTTACGCGAATATTACACATTGAAGGATTCGAAACGTCCGGACCAAAAAACAATTAAAAAATAAAATCCTTAAACCTAGCTTTATTTCAATAGCAGTTTGGTTAGTTGACCTAATTCATT
Source organism: Abrostola triplasia (assembly GCA_946251915.1). Taxonomy (NCBI): domain Eukaryota; kingdom Metazoa; phylum Arthropoda; class Insecta; order Lepidoptera; family Noctuidae; genus Abrostola; species Abrostola triplasia. The sequence goes on from OX276425.1 coordinate 4,396,345, forward strand.
TTTTTCGAGTTGCCGTTTCTGTGAAACTCCTCGGTCTATAAGTGTAGTCCACAGGTAGCCCGAAGGATTCTCTATTATTACCTAATGTAGCTGCGGCCAGGCGAACTGTTTCCTGCGATATTGTGCAGATTATTGTCTTACCTCTCATACATGATTCATTATGAATGTATCTCTTGTTTTCAAAACCCAAGTTTATATGAGATTAAATGATTATTATATTTAGCTTGCATTCTCCGTATTTCAGACATAAATGATTATGTTACACTGTTTGTTGTCACTTTGTAGTGCCTTAACAATTACATACATACATAACATCACGCCTGTATTCCCCGAAGGGGTAGGCAGAAGTGCACATATAGTAGGTACACCCACATTTCGCCAGCTATGTTTTTTAGGTCCCAATGTAATAGGGGGCGAGCCTATTGCCATCAACCGGTCACAAATACAGACTCCGTGTTGCTACTGAGAATTACCTAATGGAAAAACCCAGTAACACTTTGCCCGACCCGGGATTCGAACCCAGGACCTCGTGCTCAGCAGTCGTGCTTAGCAACCACTAGACCAACGAGACAGTCAATAAATAAAACTTTATAATTTTATTTTTGTTTTCAATGTGGAATTGTAGAGGCAAATGAGGCATAGCTATGTATTACAAAGAAAATTAAGTACCTAACTACCTACCTATATCAAATTTAACTTAATCAGGCCATACGGTTCAATTGCATTTAATTAAACGTACCTCCAATAATTATAATTTATTACTTTCGAAAAGTTACTCTAATATAGATCATTTCTTCTGTGGAAGTTTTAGTTTATATGAGTCACACTGTCACACTATTTTAAATTTTATACAATCTGTCTCAGTTTGGCAAGACGCAATAATTTGAGCAATAGGGAATATGCATGAGATTCAAATAAGAGCCATATATATATTATAATTATCTATTTTGCTTAAGAATTATACCTATATCAATATGTTTTTATATAATTTCGATTTAATTTCAATTATTAAAAAATTGCCGGAAATAAGCGGTCATCATAAAGTAGTTTAAACGCAAAGCTAATTGCTAGATGAATTGTGACGTCAAAGTATAAGATATCGAAAGTGTATTTTACATTTAAGTACTTTAATACAATAATTATAAGTTGGTTTTATGTTATTTTTCGTGTTATAATAGTTGTAAAATACAAAACATTGATAAATTACAAAGCACAATAAATTTATAGCTATAGATTTTATTTACACTTTTAGGTTGCTAATAATAATAAAAATAATGCCAAGCACGCCAAAATGGCGAGCGTTTTTAAGTCCGTATTTGGATAATTTAAAAAAAAAACTCTAAATTTTCGTTATTTGGGGCTAATTTTTGTTTTACAATTATAATAATTAACTAAGGTATCGTAAAAAAAAAACATTTATATTCCTTATCGAAAAGGGATTTCGTTTACCTTACCAGCACTAAAACAACTAAAACAGTAAAACTATACGTTCATAACGTTTAATCGCTACGTCTAGATAGATTTTACAAGTCCGGTTGGCTTTCACAAGTTGTACAGTAAAATAAACAGACCGCCAGCGCTCTGTTTTTCTTTAATTTCAGCGTGAAAGAGTATCCCTCGTCCTAAACGTAAATCTTCAGCGAAACTAAAATAACATAGGAACCCGACAAACGTATGTATTAAAGGGTAATTGTATATTATTTTAATATAGGTACCTACTATTATTACTGTAAGTATCTTGTAACCAGTTGGTACTTTTGTTCGGACGCTTAGAAATATGTAACATAGTCATTATTATCCACTTCAGTGCAAGGCTGTATATTGTTTACTGTATATTAGTTTTCTAATCCTAAGCATTTGTAATAAAAGGTTGATATCTCCAGGTAATGAAAATTGAAGTATAAACAATTTGAAAATTTAACATTCTTCTACTATAGGACGAATTCCTATACCATCATCATCAGCCAGAAGACGTCCACTGTTGAACAAAGGCCTCCCCCTTACGAAGCCACAATGAACGAATTCCTTACTTAAATAAAATAATACAGGGATCCTTACTTTAGAGTATTTTAAATGTTATTACTCAAATACATATTATATACAACTTTTTCATGTTTTTAAACTTCTCACCCTTAGCGTTTGTTATAAAGATGTCTATTTCTTTAGATAATAAATCAAAACAAGCAAAGGATCAGTATTTTCTTATATTGAGCATTCTTCCACCATAAGACAAATTTCTAGACATCATTACTGATAAACTTGACTCTTAGAGTATCTTGTATATTAACTAAAAGTGTTAAGATTGCAGAAGCCAAGGCCTTTGTTATGGGAGAGATGGACCAACTGCCTGGATCGGTAGGCAAGAGTGATGCGTTACACGTATGAGTTGCTTTGTATGTAGTTCACCTGTTTGTGACGTCTGTCTTCGAGTTACAAGAGGCTACTGCTTCAGTTGTCGTGAGACCCGACTGAGGGATTACGGAGGGAAATATGAAAGGCCTCCCCTTTACACTCCAAGTCTTAGTTGATTGTCTAATCCATTACCTTGAGGAATTCAAGTTATACCAGTGTACTAGGTTGTCAAGATGCCTCAACAATACAGATCAGAGGTTATGCCTCCATCGTCTATTCAATCTTCTCCTTATCGTATAGTTGATGAACAACCTGGTGTCAGAGTTTAAACCTCCTGTATTTCACTGACACACCGTTAAAAAATCTCTCAGGTGTGCCGATTTCTTCACGATGTTTTCCTTAAACATTTTTAGCAACTAATACCTAATTTTAGTACTCACATGAATTCGAAAAGACATTGCGTGTCCGGGTTTGAACTTGGAACCTTTGAATAGGCAGTCCAACGGCGTAACACCCGGCTATGACTGCTTAATTAATTGACTATAGAACTATTACTAAGACATCGTCATGCTTTTATTAACCAGTAAGTAGTTTGATAATGAGTTATATCAAAGCAAAGATCGCTACATTATCCCAACAGAATAGCCTGTTAAACTTACTGTCGGAATTGATAATCACTGAAAGCAGGCTTTGGCGTGTTATTATAATTTAAAAACTACAAGCTATGCACCGTGAATCAAGATTTTGTCCATTTTAAAGCCACATTTTACTTTCCACTACCTAATGCTAGTTCTCGTTCTTATTACAATAGCATATTTAACAAACCTACATCGCAATTTAATCGTCCCCCACCTGTATCATTCTAGTTAATCTTTACAATAGCATACCTATAATATAACACCGTTCGAAAAAATCCAGTTAGTTACATCCACCGTACGGGTAGTTTCGCGAACGCTAAAATTTCCATTTGGTTGCGACCGTTTAAGACCATTCAATGGAACCTATTGTGCTACCGCTATTGTGTTTTTCTATTGACCGTTGGCTCATAGGAGAAATGGCAGCGCCGTCCATGGATTTCAATTACTGTACTGACTATGTAACTGGGATTGCAGGATTAGTTATTTTAATAGACCGTTCTATCGGGATTGGCCTTTAGTTTAATTGAATTGCTTTTGGGTTTAAAAGTGTTCGGTGTTACAGGGTACGTGTAGTTGATTTTTTTATATAGGTACCTACCGAAATCCTGTTTCCATCCTTTTATCTACTTAATAAAGATGCGGACAATGTATCGTAACTTAATTTCTCCACTTATTCATTAATGGAATGCAACGAGGTACCTACTTAATATTATCTTTACATGAAAAACTAGACTTATCAGTATACAATAATATACCTAAGCTATCTAATAGTTTCGCTTTTAAATATTGTCTTAAGTCTCAATCATTGTCTAATAATGTTACAATTAAATTGTTGTCAGAACTAGCAGAAAACAGATACTCAAGTTATTGGTCAAATAAGAAAATTCCTCTACTAGTGAGCACTCTGGAGGAAGTTAAGGTAGAAAATGTACAGTCGTCATTAATCTTAAAAATGTTCTCATTAGATATATGGGTCACTAATATTGATATTCAGAATACAATCAAAGTAAATTTAGATACAATAAGAAAACCAAAAAAAACATATGATATAAATTTATTGAAAGCAGAAACTTTAAAGGAACTACAGGATAACTATAATGACTATTATATAATTTATACCGATGGATCTAAAAGTGCTGAGGGTAGAGGGGCTTCTTATTATGACCCATTAAAACCAGACTTTAATACTTGCTTTAAAGTAAATAGCCATATGTCGGTAATGTCTTTGGAGCTCCTTGCAATTTCAGAAGCACTTACTTATATTCAAACTATATCCCATAATAAAGTGTTAATCTGCGTAGACAGTAAAAGCGCACTCCAACATATAGCTCGCTGCGCCTCTGGAGACAGAGGTGTAGCTATAGCTTATGACATCCTTGGTAAAATAAACACCTTAATTAATAGTGGCATTAATCTGAAATTGCAATGGGTTCCTTCACATATAGGTTTAAAGGGTAATGAGGAGGCTGATCGGTTGGCTAAGTTGGGTATCTTGGAGGGAGAGGAAATAAGTATGGGGACTTATTATACAGAACTACTGCCGAAATACAAAAATAGATGTTACGAACTTTGGAATGAATATTTTAACGAAAGATCACGAGATAAAGGAATATGGTACAAGTCAATAGTATCAGAACCTCCTCATGTACCTTGGTTTTGTAACACGAAACTACACAGAAGACTGGTAGTGATTGCTCACAGACTGAGGTCTGGACACATGCCGCTCAATAAGTTTGGATTTTTAATGAAAAAAACTAATTCGCCTAACTGCGAGGTGTGTGGAACACCTGAAGACGTAGTACACTTATTGACGGAGTGTGTCAGATTTCAGTCTGATCGGGAAGTCCTACTAAGAGAACTGCATCTGAATACATACGACACGGGTATGTTCCACTACATATTGTCGACACCCAACTCAGACGCTGCTTTAAGTACATTTAAGTTTGCTCTGTTACGTTTTATTTGTTAAATTTTAATTATAAGGTATGATAGGACTGACATGTACCATTGTATAAAAGTCCTTTAATAAATATAGAGAAAAAAAAAAAAAAAAAAAAATAGTTTCGTTTAATGCAAAGTTTGAATTCTATGAAAAGCCCGTGGTGCCTAATTTTGCAATTTACATTAATCGCGACACATGGTCCTGGCTCATCCTTCTTATACGGTTTTGGTGAAATCAGTCACATCATCACTACTGTCTACCTTGTCAAGAATCTTAGGTGTTTAGGTAAAATCCTGCCCTTCTAGCCAAGTAGCAAAATATTTGACGAAAAGAAATCGATTAGAATGAAAAATATTATACGGGTTTCACATAATCGATAACATAGTCGATACTTTATGTCATCTCCATACATTTTTCATTCAATTCGTCAAGCATTTTACCACTTGGCTACGGAAGCTGAAGGTCTACAGTATTTAAATACCTACCTAGTACCTACATATGTAAGATCGGCATAACAACCAATATCAGATCATTGCTCAAATAGACCCTTGACATAACACAATGATTGCAAATTAATCAATTAACATAGTCGTAGACAATGCCGTGACTCGATTGCTTAATGACGAGTAAGTACTTATGTGCCATGTGTAATTAATTATAATGTTACGTAGTAACCTAATCTCGTTATATCGGGTAATTAGTACCTCGCATCTGATTGTTGGTGACAACTGTACTAATAGTTAACGGGGACCGAGCTTTGTGTGTAGCTTTGATCTTCCTTTGATGCTTTCAAACTGTCACCACTTAACATAGCCCCGTTAGTTATGACTTCTGCCCATGTGGTCGATAACTTCTTTCTCGGGAAGAAAAGACTTTTTGCGTCTGATACATTGGCAACAGGCTCGCCTTTTTCGCACATTTTTCTCTCTACCTTTTTGGGGTTGAATGATATCCATACATACAATAATGCACCTGAGGGAGAGATTTTGCCTTCTCAATGTCTCTACGTCCCTAATACTAAATCATTATTTCTTAATTTAATAACGCTATTGATTTTAAATAAAAGGCTTAAAGAACATAATTATCTTTTGAATTCGTCGGATCCTCTAAAACATATTTCCTAAAAATGCCCAAAAAACAGCAACGACTAATAAATTATAGAAGCATTTTAAAAGTCCAAGAAAAACAAAGCAACAAGCCACTTGATTCGCCAATTCACCGAATCATTAAGCCGAAAACCCTACAAATCACTGGCTTACCAAAACAGGAAAACAAGCGAACTCACTTCACTCCAGTGAATCCGGGCGATACATCTTCCGCATCAAGATGCTGTTACGCTATATATCATACTTTAAATCAATATCTTGGCTATTGTTCCTCTTCACAGCACATATAATATGTGTGCAGTAAATCTTGTGCGGCTGTTGAAAGCCCGGCTTAGATTAGGGCACGTTATTGAGCCGTACGTCTTGTGACGTAGCGGCCGTATGAACGAAGACGGCTTGGCTAGCAGATGCTGTTTCATAGTTATCACAGTGGAGTTGGAATTTAGAAAAGTTATCTTTAGTATTAAACAATTTTTTAAGATTGGATTTCAAATCAGGCTTTTTACGTCTGAAATTGCTTTTACAGTTAAGTAAGTGGAAGAAGAGAGTAAAAGTTTAATTTTAGATTCTCTCGTGTTCTGCTAATGTCTAGTTGTAGTACGTAGTATAGAAAATATTTTCTTTAGTCGTAGATAAACAAAATCATTTAAATGTGTCGAAATTTCGGTATTAACTACGAATTTGTGTCTTTCGATTTTACTTACTTACGATTTTATGGCATTTAAAAATTAAAGGATTCACGCGTTATTATTCAACGAGTTGACCCATATCATAGAGGTGTAGTTACATCAGTGGAATGGACTGGGATCTCTGCCTACATTCGTTGAATAAATGATTAGAATTTGACAAAACAGTTTGTCAAATATGCAAAGATCTCCGATGGGACGCGTTCTAGTAAGCTGTGTCTGTTCTGACACATATTTTGCATTTCAAATTCAAAATTACTAACTCGCACAATTTAGTGTACATACATTTGCAACGTTTCAATATTACGAACAGTTATAACTACTTACTTATAGTCCGCAGGCTCTTAATATGCATGTTTATTAATGCACAATTCATGATAAATATGTTAATGTATGCCTCAAGTGAGTGCGGTGGAATTCGGATGTATGTGGCATACTTTTGAAAGAGCTTTCAGCGCCATATTAAAATAAAATTAAATATTTAAAGTGACATGAATTTGTGGTTTGATATAATATATCAAAACGGAATGCTAACCTTAATGTAATAACAAAATCCGACAGCCACCCTTGGAAGCTAATTACAAAATTAAAATTACAAATTCCCGCAAAAATCATCTAACACTCAATGAGGTGTGAACCTTTGCGCCCATACTCCCATGAAATTATTAATTCCGTATTCCGTAATAACGGTGCGACACATCGGCGACCGCGACAATTGAATGAGCGGCGACCGGACGAGCCGTTCGCCCAGCAATCCATTATGCAGATTGCTGGTCCGATTGCGGCATTGTCGTCGACTCGCTCCGCCAGAATTACGTACCGAATGCGTACCGAATGCACGCCGAGCCGCGATCCATTTTATGGATATTGTGTCGTTGGATTAACGATTGATTGATGACTTGCAACCGAACGAGAAAAGCTGATTTAGCTTGTTTTGTTTTCAGTCACAGTGGATTAATATACAGTAGGTGCAGGTGCGGAATGCTGATTGCTCGGAGTGTGAAGGGCTTTTTTCATTTGACACACCTTTGTTTAGTATGTCAATGCTTTATACACGTATACATCCACAGTCCTCTATAAAATAAAATAAAAAAAAACACCAACGACAATCGGCTATGCTATTATTCTTCTAAACTATATTCAAGGTACGTAAACACTCGATAATACATAAATACTACTACACCCAAATCTAATTAGATAAGTCAGAATATACGTAAGAAATATTGAATACCTAGTTTAAACTCTAACACGAAAACTTAAATATAACACAGGAATAGCTACGGGCTACATCCAATTACAATTTGCTAGCCGTAATGAACTCTTTAGAAGTTGTAAATGTTTGACTACTCTTGTGTAAACACAGCTTTGATTCGTTACGTTGTATTAATTTATAATTAAAGCCTTAATATAAACCGAAAAGGGAATATGATCGAGTGGTAGTCGGTAGGATAATTCCCGATAATCCGTGCACTTTAGTAAAAACGTGAGTTGAGTGAGGTCTGGCGGTGACCGGCGGCGGCGGTGTCGGCGGCGCGCGCCAGCGGGCGAGGTCGCCGAGTGCTTCGCCCAATCCCCACGGATTTAGTTTACCCCGATGCTTCGGCTCCACTTCATCCCCGACCGAGGCTGGAAGTCATGAATACATAATTATTTCTCGGCTATTAATATTTTTACCCGCCCCCGTGGCGTTGATTGCCTTTTGAATTTATTACTAACCCCGCGATAGGCCATTTTCGTATTTATTAAGACCACCTGCCATGCCCGCGGTGCGCAGCTCTCTGAGTGAATTATGAGCTAACGGATTTTGCTAATAGAATATTTTATTTCGCCAGTCTCTCTGTGGTTAAGCGGATTTATTTTCGCGAAAAATGTACAAAACGTATGGAGAGAAGTTACCTATAGTGTTGATATCTTCGTACGTACGTCTCTGATTGCGAAATACAGACATCGGATTGCTACGTTACATTCGATATTCATAAACCATGAAACGGTTTTTTGGATGAAGGTCTGCCAAATTTTAACAACATGCCAGTCTTACAACGTGTTTTGTAATATTGTTTATTAAATGACTATTTATGTTGTGGTTTGTAATGAAATAAATCTTTCAATATACTACATAATAGTTTTGGTACCTACTAATTTTGTAGTATATCTATATGCACTAAAAGAACATTGGTCAAATAGACTAGCTACACAATACACATTAATAGATTAGATCCAGGATTAAAACAATGCATAATCGAGATTTTCCTTAGTCGAGTTACTTACTCTACTTAACCAAATACGTCTTCACATTGGACGCTTCGCCTTCCAAATACGAACTCACACAAGAATATATTTTATAACAAAACAATAAACCATTGAAAATTAATGATGAATGAATGATCTGCACTAAGTTGAAGCTAATCTATGCAGGGAACGCCTACTCTATTTCACATTTCATGTTTGTATTCTGTCTTCAGGTAACTAGACTTGTCTGTCAGTCAATCATTCATTCGTTCACGGAACTGTTATAAGTATTCGTTCGGTATATATTTATTGCACACGTACTATTCAAGGTTACGGTGTAGGTCGTATATTTTATTCGTATCGTTCTTGTTTCAGTGTCAAGGTCAGAGGCAAAATGATGTACGGGAGGACGCTGCATACATATCACTTTTTATTAACCTTGACCTTGAGTTTATTGCCTTCTGTGATCATTTATCAATATATTGCGTATGTATTTGTTGCCCGAGAAGAAAAGTATTAGGAATTTACTTATATCAAATGAGTCGTAAATGGCGACGAGATCGGTATTTTTTTTTTAAAAAAACGTCGCCCCACACTAGGAATTTCTTCTGTATCGTAGGTGCGTTTCGCGATGGTGGTGTGAGTACGAATAATGATTTTAGGCTCGCCACAACAAGGGACTTGATGAACAGTAAAATGTGGGTGTATAGACTCCTAAAGGAGAAGAGCATCTCTGCCTTTTCCTTCGGAGATCACAGATGTGTATGTTTGTAGGTATATCATCTCAGCCATAGTCTCATTTAAAAGATGGCGCTGAGGTGAGCTTTTGCTCCACATGCCGACTAACTGGATGGACAGATAAAGAATAATGTTATGTTAATAAAGTATATAATTATGAGATTGGAATAGCGACGATCGTATTCGGCTAGATCTCTTTTAAACCCCTCGGCCAGCACGTATGCACAATGCGTATTTGATAAATTATACATCAGCCTGTACTATGCTGTGGTAGACTATACAGCAGAAGTTCAGGTAAAGGCGACCGACACATTCAAAAAGTTTCAAAGTATCTTTAACAACAGATCAATTGTTTCAATCATTGAACTATTATATATATAAAATAAAGTCAACATTAATCTCATTATCACACTAATATTATAAAGGCGAAAGTTTGTGAGTGTGTTTGTTACCTCTTCACGCTCAAACGGATAGACAGATTTTGATGAAAATTCATATGGAGGTAGCTGACACTCTGGTATAACACATAGGCTAGTTTTTATTCCGAAAGAATGTAGCGGATATCACCGCGGGGCGCAGGTAATATTTAAATAAAAATAACTAACATCGTAAAAAGTCCAACACTAATTCATATTGAAATCTACATAATTAACGCAAGATAATGCATCATAAGAACAAACTGCGCTATTGACGATCGCCACCAATTCGGCTCTAAGCTCGCAATATCAATTTTCAGTAGGTACACTGATATCGAGGCTCGGGCTTGATTGCAAAGTGTTGGTAGTTAACTGATAAACACGGCCGGCATATGCAAATGTTTGTGGATTGCTCTCATTAACGGAATGAGGTCGCTAATATAACTAGTAACCGGTTAGAGATAGAAGGTTGTGTGGGGTGGCAGGGGGGATTTGTGGACGCAAGATTGTTTTGGGCAGAAATTAATGTTCTGCATTTATGGTGGTTTTTACAAAACTGCCCAAAGAAAAGAGTGTAATGTTTAGACAGTTCATGTTTGTATGTATATGCGTTTATTTATTCCACTATAACTTTTAAATGCCTAAACCAATTTTGAAGTATAGTGTCATTAGAATCCTTACACCATCGCGAGTAAAAAAACTAAATACATGTTGACATGGCAGTCGTGTTTTTTAATTGTATTTTTTTTCTTTTATGTATCTATTTAGGTAAAAAAAATTGTTATTGTATGTTCTAAAACGTCAACGTATTACTTGATAAAAAGGTGACTTCTCATGATTTTTACGGGCTAACAACTCTAGCAAGCACGACGCACGAGCCTGTGTCAACCCTTCTCATGGCGCGTTGCTTAACCCGTCTTGTAGCGCGCCGTAAAAAACCACCAATTTCAAACCATTAAAAAAATCAAACCACAGTCTTGTTTTTCGTAATATTAAAACAATGAAGACGAAATGATAGGTACAAGGAACCGGGGAACAAGCGGCCTGCCTCAAGGTAAAAGGAATACAATTGCCGTAAGCTATATGACCGAACCCTTCTTCTTTAGGAAATATGTGTTCTTGGAGATTAACCTCGGCTATTTTCAGCGCTGTGATTATCAACGCTGCTCTAAGAAACCATTAGGTAAGCCACCAAAACGTCAAATCAAGAGTTACACAACATAAGGCTGTACTGAAATTTATCACAATTTATTTGCCTTAATTGCTAGAAAATAATTTAAAAAAAAAAGTTCTGAATATGTATCAAACATCAGCCAAAACTACTATCACTAATAAACTATCCCACCATATGAAAGTTCGTCTCGCGGAAATACAATACATTAGAATCTACACTCCAGACCCCTAATTCCCTTGATATACCTGCTACTTCAGTGTTTCATGTTTAATTAGGCGCGAACAAATACGTACGCTGAACAAATGGCCCCCGGTCTAGTTCCTTTGTCCTTTGTTATGTATTTCGCAACTTTCTTGCGGGCGCAAACGAGCGACTTTGAGACCGCAACGTGAAACGGTTTAATTTTAATAATTCAATGTAAAAGGTGCGTCTTTCGTTAGCGCTCTCGTAGAAATAATGGGTGCGGTACAAAGTTAACAGTAATTATAGTGTAACAGTTTTAACAAAGAGTAGGCAGGCTTTGTTTTATAGAGCGGTCGAACGTTTGCGAATGCGGGCTTGTTTGACGTTTTATGTTTCTTTGCTGCGAAGCTAAAATTGTTTTAGTAAGTCCCTACGACTACTTCCATTTAATCATTTTGAATTAGTTCTATGAATCTTCATATTTTAAGCTCAATCTTAAGCTTGCTAGTACACGTCTGTCATTATTATGAATAACCGCCAAGCGAAATCCTGGCTTACAAGCTAAGCTTGAGTATGAGACAGAATATTTTAAAAATATAATTATAAGTACTACTGAATATAAATTGAACATAAGTCAGTGTTGTCGGTAGAAGACAGCTGCCAAAACTACATAGAGTAAAATAGTAAATTATAGGTACACATGAAATGTCTTGGTTAACTTTATAATCTAAAATACCACTCATATAGTCGTGTGTTTTGTCAAGAGTAACCAAGGCTTCGCATATGCATTCAACCAGCTTACTGCTTGTAGGTTCATTTAAAAGATAATAGTTAAAGCGACTAAGTGCAGTTTAGGAACGACAAAATGCTAATTTGATGTTCGCTTCAAAGAGTTCAAAGTATCTGTAAATTGTCGACTAAACTTGTTGATTTTACAAAACTCCTAGTAGCAGTCATATAATTTCCATTTCTCCTTTGGAGTGGTATAACATTCAATAAACAGGATTCTCAGTTATCGACTAATAGGTATTCAATAATCAGGGTTCTCATAAATGTGTACCGTTACGTAGTACATAGCAAATTACTTCAATCAGTACGTCTTTTGACCAGATTTCGAAACAACCAAGGAGACAATAGCTGTGGTTATTTCGTGACGAAGTGGAATGTGAGTCGAGCGAACGAAGACGCAAGAAATGTTTGTGACAGTTGACACCGACATCTTCCTTGTGTCTCGAACTCTTCCGAGAACGAAATACACAACGAGCACAGGGTAATGCCTTGATGTCAGTCGAAGTGTGTTGTAGATCATACCAGAAACAAATGAAAGTTTATGATCAAACTATGATCGTGAATGGTCACGTTATTAGACAAAAGAAGCAGATTATTCCATCAAAGTAGTGGGTAGTGCCAAGTCTCCAGTTCTATGCTAAATATGACCTCATAGGCGCAGTGGCTGAGTAATGGGACTGCTGCCGGCTGCGCTAAGGGTTTGGGAATCGATTCCCGCACGGGACAAAAATTTGTGTGATCCGCAGATGTTTACCCCGAATTTGGGTATTTGTATGTGTGATATTTCATGTTTGTGTAAAGCATCCATGATACAGGAGAAATTTTGAAGGTGGAGCTATGTTAAAAAAAGAAGATTCGGCCACATACCTATTCAGTATAAACTTACACATTAGTAAAAAACGTAGTAACTTAAACGAACTTGCTATCTTACAAGAAATTGAGTGTATACTAAAACAGTGTAGACAGTAGACGAATACTCGTATAAAAACCGAATCTAAACCATCCTGTATACTTTTTACACAAAGTAGTACTTAAAAGATATAAAAAGCAAAATAAATAACGCAACGTTGTACGAGTAACTGGCAGCTAAGTATCCTAGCCGTTGGTTCAAACCGCTTCGTATTTTCCTACTGTTATTTGCAGTTTGGATTTCATTTAGTGTTCTGCTTATTTAGGTCCTGGTTCATCAAACTGAAATGTGCTCTTTGAAACGACAGCAGCTGTTCATGACTTGCTCCGTTTTGAGCGACGTGCACTGGCTTTCTAGTTTCAGAACATTATAGGGAGGGTTGAACGGTTCTCCGAGCTTTAAATATGGTATAAGTACTGTTAGGAAATAAATGAACACAAAGTCTTTAAAACAAAATTATGTTTGAAGAAAATCACGCGAAATTTTTTCTAATATTTTCTCATTCCTTTCGTACTACAAAATGCGTTAATATTTCTCCGGTTTTCGCTTTGATGCAGCAAGAATCTATTAATAAATTCGCCTTTGAAAAGCTACTTACGATATTATAGAAAATGCACGCAATATTCCCTTGCATAGCTAATGCGATAGATTGAAGCATGTTCTTATTACGTATTCGTTTTACGTAACATTATATTAAGGTGCTTTAAGATCGTAGCACACATATCAACCTGGAAATGATCGTAACCGTATCAACTACTAATACTGTGCAGTATTCTTTGTATATAACTCCCTAATGTAAAGTGCACTAATCGGATTCGTAACGTAATCGTCTCGCCTCGGGACCCGCGAGCCGTAAGCGCGGCGTGGTCGCCTAGCCGTGTCGACGTATCTGCTTTCTGATCGCAGCTGATCCGCTTTGGTTACGAGCGTACGTGAGGTCGACGTCTGTTTGACAGCGAGGCGAAAGGCGATGCGTTGACGATCCCGTCCCGATATGTGTGCTATCACCCTTATAAAGGCAAGGCACCTCGTCATTTTCACCAGCTTAATACTTCGTCTGACTTAGCCAACTTGGGACTCAAAGCTTTGCTAACTACTGCATTGTATAAAATTAGCAACCTTACTTGTTAACTGGACATAGTAGAATTTTAATATATTGCAAGCTTAGGAGGAAGATTTTAGCTGGCATCTTGAATCCTTGGGTTATATTAAGCTAAATATACTTTGACAGTTATCAAACTTGCGTATGTCATGCATGATGATACATTTGTGCAAGTTGGAATACTTTTTTCTTACTTTCATGTTTGTTCCTTTCCAACTGAACATTGCCAAGCAAAAACCATTTATATAGGTACATAGGTACCTTCTAAACTTTCAAGTCGATAGCATTAACTTCAAAATACGATGTATGAGCTGTCAAAAGAATATTACAGTTTCATTGAACAGTAATGTACACCTACCAATGATTTCTCCATCGATCTTTTGAGTCGCTTTCAGAAATGGTAGTAATTTAACTAGTTGTACTTAGTAGAAGAGTTCTGTACCTAAAGCTTAAACTCTCTGAAAAGTGCCCTATATTACGAGAGGATCTTAAAAACTACTGTCTGTCTGTATTTTTTATTTAATATATCCACCCTTATGAGGGTGAAGATTACCTACATACAATTACGATACGCGTACCTCTAGCATACACATTAGATTAATCTCTAAGTACTTAAAAAAGTTCTTTATAATTATCGTACGGCCTCTTTGGTTTAGTGTGACTGCTGAGTCCTGGGCCAAACCGAGTGCTGCTGGGGTTTTCCATCAGGTAATTCTCAGTAGCAGCACGGAGTCTGGATTTGTTGACAATAGGCTCACCCCCTATTACATTGGGACCTACAACAAAACTGGCGAACTGTGGGTGTATTATAATGCTGTGCACCTCTGCCTATCTTTTCGGGAATTCAGGCGCGATGTTATATTATATTTAATGTAATTGTCATAATTTTTGTCTATGCTTTATAAAATTATTTCTAATATTCAAACGTAAAAATTGTACGACTTGATAAGTCACACAAAATGTTTAATTTCTACAAAAGTAGACGACATAATACAAAATGGTAGCCGAAATTTAACGAAAATATCGCCATTTAAGATAACTGGACGTATTTGTATAGGTCTACTCTTGTTTAATTGTAGTATTCCATAACGTTGTGATAGCTGGCTGACTATTTTAGTTTGGCCGGGGTTCGCCTGCTATCCCGGGGCGATACACCTCAAACGGAATGCTTTGTGAGTTAACTTACGTTTCAAAAGTAAACTCGGCTAATTGGAATATATATTTGAAATAACATGTTTAGCCGGCGTTCTCGGTGTTGTTTTAATGCCATACCACTGATTCGATATACGTGTTTAATTAAAATTAGAAAAATATTGTTTTATACTCGTGTTTCTTTAGGCGGAGAGTAATCAATGGATTTGTGTGAAGAAATTTTCAAGATATTAAATAATGTACGATAGGACTTTGTTCATCAGTGGACGTCTTCCGGCTGATGATGAACATGATGCATACTAAAATCGGTGTTTTTGTTACCTCGTACGAGCGTAATTCTGTCGTCATAGTGATTGATTTTGTTTACTTTTATATTTTGGTCACAATTATCAATATTTTTACTTTGGAGTTAAGGGCTCTGTGTATATACTGCCACCCAACATGGGACTCGAAATGTGGGTGTGTGTATCTATGTATAGATAGATCACCTATGCCTACCCACACGGCAATTTAGACGAAATTATATGTGTGTTAGATATAAAGTCAATGCCTGACAAAGACATTCCACTATTACCCAATCAAATGTTGTTCACCTGTTATTGGCAACTGTATGAGCCTACAATTAATCTTACCTTATGTGTTTTAATATTTTTTATGCAGAAACTGTTAATGCACCTAGTTTAAAAAAAAATGACGCGTAAAAGTGTTTTTTTGAAACTTATTTGCAGAAATAAAATCATTTATGTTAATAAATAAATAAATCATGTGTTGGTCCCTGGTTTAAATCTTTCAATTAATAGATGGTTTTGGAAAACCCAAACATCTGAACATACTCTTCGTATATCGATTTACGGACTAATTGTCCCAAAATTCGCGAATCAGGTTAAGCCTGTGGCCGCGGTGGTCATCACGAAGTTTCGAAAGTACATAAGCCAGGGAAAGTTGGAGGGTCGACAAACGGCCATCAGGAGAGATGCATAATTTGAATACCGTTAGCCAACGTACGTAATTGAGACGTGAGAAATCAAAACAATATAGCCAATTTATTGTATAGGATTTGAAAACCTACTTGGTATTTATTTAATTGTTTTAGAACCAAAAAAGGATGTTCGAATAGTATTTTTAAATCCGATATAGTAAGTGTAATCTTGAGTATTTATTACAGATAAGTACCGAAACCCTTCAGTAGGCACACGTTTCCAACACATTTAGTTAATGAACTTGATAAGGCATGGGCTTCTAGTCAAGTAGCAAATCGTTTGAGGAATAGAAATCATATAGAATGTTATATGCACAGGACCCGCATTCAGCATTTCTTCTTTTCCGTTTACTGTGTCCATGTTTACAAATAAAATGTAATTGTACCATGTTTTTATGAGTATATAATTCCGACTGTAGTTTTGCATTTTGGAATTAGGTAGGACGGCAAAATCAAATAAAATACGCAGAATGTAAAACGTCTCATCAATGCGCGCGATCTTAGTAAACTAAAGGTCAAATTGTCCAATTAGGCAATTACACCGTTTAAGTAATTTAGTGTTACCTCACTTTTGTGCGCGGTCACGGATTCTGGTTTCTTCATAATTGTTGTTCGGAATGACATAATTTTACCACTTGTACCTAATCCATGACATACCCGTTGCCCATGTCATTCATAAATAATTATATTTAATTCATTTCGATTTATATTCGTCAAACGGTTTGCATTTGCCTAGGACCTCAGTTTCCAATCTAAAATCTATATGGGACAATAACGTAGCAGATTTCACTCATTCTGCTAGTTACCCAGACATAGATACATCCATGAAGATAAATCAAGGAAAAAACAAATCAGGATCTTAAAAAACAAAATCTTCATCATAATCTTTATTTTTCAAATGAAAAATCGAACGTCCGAGCCTTCATAGCAGTTCATTGTTAACAATTCTGTAGAGTATACTCTTTGCGAGCAACAAACAATTGGTATATTTCTAACAATGGTCGGAATTGGCTGGCCGGTTTATTTGCGTTGGGTAAACAGGCCCCAAAGCATATCGGCGGTGCCGTCGACGCTCACTTCGTCGATTTCCAACCGAAAATTAAAACGGATACGGTGAACAATGGCCGAAAACGAGGCCTTACTATGAGTCCACTGATGTGCTGTTAATTATCGTAAAAGGTGGTTGCGTTTTAGATAGGGATTTATTGGTACCCTGTAATTTAAGCTATCTAGGTATGGCTTTCTTTATCTGGACACCTTTGCGGGAAAGATATGGCCGGAAATGGCATTAAACAGAGATTTGTGGGGAAATAAAGACGAGCCCAGAGGGGAGTGTTTCTGGCCAGCAGTGGGACACATTACAGGCTAATTAAAATAAAAAAAGGTATGGCTTTGTACACGAAGTAATGATAACCTCGCGTAAAGGAACAATTAAGGGTTCAATCCTATGTTTACCGATCTAACACTGAAATCTAACTAGGATTACTATGGGATTCAGCTTAAACAATGTATGCCTTAGATGCTAAATCTTAATAAAAAGGTTGCAACGTTTCCAATGAAGATACTTGGAAGATACCTCATCTAATACCACAAAGTCTCTATTAAGTAGTATTCGTTTGCCACAAGTTCATAGACAATCGCAGGGTATCGCTATAATCGCTTACAAAGGCGGATTGGTGACCGCATTGTTATTGTTACTGCGCAGGTTGGCTGCTCCCTGAACATAATCCCTTTGTCATCTCTTACTACACCTGCCAAGGAGAAACAAAGTCTTACGAACTTCTTCTAAGTCAGGTCACAGAACTACATTAGTCTCCTTTAGAATACGATAGAATAGAATATTTTTTGGTTATTCATATTTTTTGTCTTCGTGGCCAGTGTATTTGTTTTTGTAATACAGAACACAGCGGCACCCATTAAATACTATTTACCATCACAGAACCAAAGATCTTAGAGCTAACTTATGCTAAATGACAAACTGGCAATACAATAAAAAACTACTATTTTATTCTTGGAAATAAAATCTGATTTGATAATAGTTACTCAGTATAACTTATCGAGACGGTTTTATTAATTCCCTCACATGTAAGGTAAGTAATGGAGTCGTAATTGGCCATTACGATTGTCCGCTCTGTATAACAGACAAGAACAATGATCATTTAATTAGTGCACAACAGAACAATTGCCAGCCTACTCGCAATATGAAGCTTCGTGTGTCGGTTCACTGAGATTTCAACCCCCTAATTGCTATCGAAATACGAAGTGGATTCGTGGTAGCCCCGCAGGTTACCCTGGTAGGCATTTTGCAAGAACAAACTCCGCTACCGCAAAAGGTATATCAAACTGTAGGGCTGATACCCAACCAATCTATACCGGTTTGAAAGCCGAATTTTTAACCGTCTACAACTGCGCACAAAAAGCTTTGTAATACAAATAAAACTCCGCAAAATGTTCAGTGTACAGACTCGATGAAATTCTCCGACGATATTTCGTAATTCATAATACATAGCTTGATGAAATTGGCAACTTTCGGAATTGTTACTGAATGGAAATATTGAATTTCATAAACTAAATACACTACATTGCTCGCCGACGGGTTAATCGTGAGAACATTGCATCGATTTTCGAAGTGTGCGGGTTTTGAAAAATATTGAATGGTTTGATGTCTGCGTTGTGAACTTACCATTTGTTTTACTGGCTCTTAAATTCCATTAGATTGCATTTTAGGTAGTTACGATAAAAGTTTTGGAAATCCTACGTCTAAAACTGTTTGATTTTGCAGAAATCGAGTCCAGGAGTCAGAAGCTTTAGCGAGAAAACTCATGTTTTCTATTTACAACTCGGTTCCAACTGGGCTATTCTACGACGAAATCTATACTTGAATCTAGCTTCACACATCGTTTTTTTAAGAGCTTGATTTTGTCTTACTGTTACTTTAAATAGAAGTAAAGTGAATCGTATTTCCTACAACCATTATGAAGCATTTTGTTTAAGATAATACACGACACAATAATATCCTATCATTCGATTAACCGTATATACGTAGATAGACTATTAAGCTGATGCATTAGCTTAATTCGAATGATTATTCATGACGATTTAGGTGAGGGGGAGGTAAAATTCAACATAACAAGTATTCCCAGAAATATATGGCGCGTTCAGATAATTTTAAAATTTCGTCTTGAGTGTATAAAGGCGGTCGGGGTGGGACGTTATATTATGTTTCCATTCAGAATTTGTATAAATGTTTCATAATAGACATGTCGGTACATTAAATTGCTCAATGACACATTCACGCATGAAATTATGGATAGGATGACGAACATTAAATCAAATTCAACTGTATTCTACAAAGGGGTTAGCAAAGAGGTAGGCAGAGATGTGTAGTACAGCCAGATTTCGACAGTTATGTTATAGGTCCCGATGTAATAGGGGGCGAGCCTATGCCATCAACCGGGCACAAATCCAGACTCCGTGCTGCTACAGCCTCTTACAAACCTCGTTCTTAGCAGTCGTGCTTAGCGGCTATCAGACCAACGAGGCAGTCACTGTACTTGCTTTAAATATAAATATATGTTTTAAATAAAAAAATACTTATAAACAACCTATACATCTAAAAATTTAGAGAGTAGAATAAAGAGATAAAGATAAATTATTTAAAGCCGATTGGACTGTATTGTTCTGCTATTGTTCACAACGTGTATAATTCACCCCTAATTATGGTAATAACATGATTAATACATTATTCATGGACTCTAAGCGATTGGCGCGGAGATGTCATCGATATCAATAATATAATCAATTTCTGAAGTGATCGCTAAATAATAAGATTATCGGTGATAAATTAGTTGGTCGTAAAAACGTATATTTGTGAAGAAAAAGGATGTCCATTGTGCCTGTGCTGGTACACAGAAACACAGTTTCTTAATGGTTTTATTATATTGTTTTCAATTGTCATTAAAACACCTAATACCTATATACAACGATACCATTTTTATAACAATAACACACACATTTATTTATTATAATACACAAATATAACCACCACAGAAATATTCAACATATATGATGTATATTATTAGGTATAATGTCAAATTAGCTGATATGTAACTTTTTCGTTTTTTTCTTTTAAAACTATTCTAACACCGCACTGGGTAATAATCCACATACACATTTATATTTTTACTATAGGTGTACACGACTTTTACCCAACTCCAAATAAAACTGTATTGATATAATATTATTTATTTATTACGTACCGTTTACAATTTCAGCATATATAAAATTTATAGATTCAAATGCGTTGTAGGTACGTATTAGATTCGCAGACACAAGCTGAAAGGTTCGTCTGAAAGCTTAACTAAGCTCGCTGCCTACTCAATGATTCAAAAGCGTTAATTGCTTCTTCCAAAACTCGGATCATCCTGAATAAACCTTTTGCTAAAGCTAATGGCGCCTATATTTTATACATAGAGCCTTGTTTTACTTGCGTGCGTGGAAAATTTAATGAAAAATGGTACTGATGTAGTGTTAGAACTTTGTTATCCTAATGTAGGCCGCGTTTTATTTTGCTTAGTAACAATGGAATCACTAGCTTCGAGATACAGGGATAAACGGGCTGGCACAACTAGGGTTGACTCTTCGTTAGTGTCGATTTATACCTTGTTTTTTTATTATGGTCGGCAGTCTTTCTGGTAAGGATTATGTCTTGACAAACAAAATAGGGTGACTCTAATTGCCTTTCTTAATCAAAAAATGTTTATAACTCAGTTAAAGATTTCAGGAAATTTGTTAATTATTTTATATATACCCTTATTTAGGCATAATTGCCATCATATTGATTTATAAGTTGTCTAAAACTTGATGTTAACCCTTTCTCTTTCTGAGAAGCCACATATGGTAGGTACATGTCGATTGTTTACCTATTGTGTCTGTTACGCGGACGGTCAAAGTGTTAAAATACTTTTTTTTATTAGCCGAACACATAATTGCCATCCTTCAGCTATATTGTAGTTATACCTACGTTTGTTATACCTGTTAACAACTAAATACACACTAAAACTGTACCCTAGATAAGGGTCTCGTTAATATTACCTATTTTAAATAAAATAGGTACCTTATTTCGTTGCATAAAGTAAACAAACGAAATTTTATCTACACGCTTAAACAAAAACACAGTTAAAAACTCCTTATCAGCATTTCAAAACAGAATAAATGCGAATAATATACAACGTGCAATAAAGACTAGGTGGCGACACGGATAATAAAATACAACATAAAGCATTTAGGAGAAGGCTGGCAACACTCCCCGAAACGCGTTTTAAATTTCGACCTCCTCGTAAAACGCGGCAATTGAAACGTTTTAATATTGCTTCGGGCAAAATTGTGGAGCCACTTTACACGGTTGCACAATCTTGCTTTTATAAGTATAATAAAACTATGATTTGCGTTAATGCTTCATTTCACTTGGATGTATTGAAACTCAGCTTTTGACGCTTTGAATTGCAGTACGCCTTGAGTACTTCGTTATCAATCCTGCTTGTGCATTTTGAAGCTTTCAAACTAATTATAAAGCAGACTTGGAATATTCCGTTTGTATGAATGAAATGGGGGTGATATTGCAATTTAAAATGTTACTACCTAAGAGCCTGTGATGTCTTGGAATAATTAAAAAAGCTCATGCAATAGTCACATTGGTACCTTGAGGTTTGTCATCATCGTCAGCCGGAAAACGTCCACTGTTGAACAAAGGCTTCCCCTTAGATAAAGAAAAGGGTTGCCAAAATCCCCACGCTTGGCAAGCTGCTTGTAGATCGCAGTATTGGTGGTGAAGTTACAGAAGCCGCTGCTGCCCATCTTCTCGATGTTCCCTTAGTCTCTTACGACACCCACCGGAATAAAGGGGGTGGTCAATTCGAGGCCGGATACCAACCGGCACAGTTTACAAAAAAAAATCTAGTTCGTGAACCTTTATTTGTACGCAGTGCTATTAAATACGACTTTTAGAAATAAAGTTACGAGCAAAACAAGAAGCTACGACACTAGCTACACATGTAATCCATTAGTCGATACGTCCTACATCAAACACGAGTTACATACACGATCTAAAGCTTAATTAATAATTCTTCACATCCAGTAAGCCATATTGTTATCGAAATTGGCCATCGGTTTAAGCTGAACAGATTTTGCCATTAGGTGTGATGAATAAGATATGTGGTACCGTAAATACTAGTCGTTACCTGCCTACTACACGAAATATATTATATAATGTGTTATACACGTAACTATTATGTTCTTATTCTTCTTGTATCGTGAGATAACATTTATAAGACTAGTTGCGACAGTTCTTCTTCTTCTGGTATGGTTGATGAAGAACCTCGTGTCAGAGTTTAAACCGCCTGTAGGCCTCTGACATGGCATTACACACCATTGAAAAATCTCTCAGGTTTGCAGGTTTCCTTGCGATGTTTTCCTTCACCATTTTTTGTAACTGATAACTAATTTATAATACGCACATACCACGCACATACGTTCATACCATTCGGCCATCACTGCTTAAATGTGATAGGTAGAAGAAATTGACTGCTCGAGGTAGGTAAAGTCAGCATCATAAGAACGTGTAAAATTTTTACAATACCATGAATTAAAGAACAACTTCTTTAATAGCAAAAGTCTTAAACATTCTCAGATGATCATTTGGACGTTTCTTAAGCTACTTATGATTCTCACTGGACCGACCGGACTAAACTATCTAAACTGAAGAGCATCACTCTTCGAGGCTCTTAATGTGCTTAATGGAATAAAAAAGAAGGAATTAAAAACTGACTCATGGTTATTTAACAGCTGTTAATCGTCCTCGACCCGTGCAGTTAATGGATCAAGGTCAAGTTCAGCTTGCCGCTGTTGGTTCAAGGATGAATGATTTTTATGTCAAGACCCCTTAGTGCCTAGAAAAGCACGTTACGAACTCCGATACATTTCACAAATAAATTCCAACAGCAATGAAGTATTTGAAGTGTAATTAAGACTTGTTTTTCGTCCCGAATTCCCCCCTTATCCTATATGGGAAATACATACTTGATATTATAAATGGAGTAAGGTAATATTTGTTAATCAAGTCGTATCAGTCAGCTCCTAAGCAAACCGAGGGCGGAGCGCTACTTAATTATATTTCGTCGAGACAAAGCAAACAGCTTATTAATAAAATATCAATACCCAATATTTTGTTACAGGGCCCTCGTTATTTGATCTAGTTGGCAGACTTTAAACAAAACTTTCTCAATAGAAAATGTTGAACAAAATAACGCCGCAAAAATCACTAAGCTCATTAAGTCGCATTTTAAACGAAAGAGGGGAACAATTGAATAATGAACAAACGTAATTTATTGTCGACAAAGCGAATAAGTTCCCTTGCCGCTTCGTGGTAAATAAATATCGGAACGTCTCCGCAAGCCTCTTATCTGCCGATTGAAAAGTTCCAGTGGGAAAACTATGGGGCGGTACCAGTGGCACTCGATAACGACTCGAATAGAAATGCTTATTATGAGAAATTGAAGATTCAAGTGAATTCGTGATTTGTTTTGTTGGCGATTCATTTGCCTGGAATATTGCAGATAGTTTCTGTGTTGCAGCATTTGTGTTGCTTGGGACGATGAAATTAATGGAATAATATGAATTTGTTTTACACTTTGTACATACGAGTAGAAATATACCTTCATGTTGTTGGAACCTATTGCTGAGGAATAGATTCGACGACAATTTAATCTGAGATGGACTTTTCTCTACAATATTTAGGTGCACTGGACCACTCAGACATATATCCATCCTAATCTTGCCACATCACAAATAAAAGGACTGAGACATAAACATATCTAAGCGGCGAAATGTTGATTAAACTATCTCAAATTGAACCTATCCTTCAATATTTAAAATAATTTATTTGGAACATGAAATAATTGACATGGCAATTCTTCCATTCATTGTAAATCTTTTCTACAAACGGATAGTACCTATAACCCCCGGCTTTTATAACTAACTAAAAGAACAAATGGAGCCATTAGTAGACCAGAAGGGTTTACAAGGCTGGCGGAGCGGGGGGGGGGAGGTCTCGGGAGCATTTGAGTCAACCGTTTAGCGTGACCGCGGCCCGGGGCGACACAAAAACGCTATTTGTATCGAGATGAGCCAATAGCAGGCTGCCTACAAATTGGAGACACGGGTCAGATCTCGGCTGAGGCCTTTTTAATTTTGAAGTTTGTTTTTGGGGTAGAAGGATATGAGGACAACACTATGTGAGAAGTTTTAAATTTTGGCTGGAGATGACTGCAGAAGAGGGTTTATGTTTATTTTTAAAGACGTCGCCCAACACTAGGGCTTTCTTCCGTATCGTAGCTGCGTTTCACAAACTAAATATCACATTGTTTGTCCCGGGTCTAGTGGTTTATCATCTGCGGATCGCACTAATTTTTATCCCGTCGTGATACGAACCCACAACGCTTAGCGCGGCCGTCCAATCGCTTAGCTGCACTAATCAGGTCGTCATGGAGACAGAACGAATACGAAAACGAAAGTCTATTTTAAATTTTCCTTAGAATTTTAATTTATTATCTAGAATATTATTTGAATCTTTAATCTTCTGTAGTTTCACCTACACAACCATTGTAAAAGCCCTAAGGAAAATAAAACTTTCAAGTTTTCCAGAAAGATATTGTTTTCTGAACATTGTTTGTTAGATGTTTCTCTTTAAATACATGGATCACAAAGTTAATGGTAGTTAGTCGGTAAGCAGCTTAAATGTACTGGGAATCTGCGATACAAGTAAACTACACTACAAATGTAAAAGTATAGGTACACCTCCCATTATACAAACATATTAGCTAGAGATTAAAAAAAATAACTTATAGATACTTATACATACCTACTAGCTGTATTTACACTTTATATTATATTGATTCCCTTATCAAATTATTTAAAACATTATGCTAACATATACGCAAAGGCCTCTTCTCGTATATTGAAAGATTGAGCATTAAACACCACGCTAGCTCACTGCGGGTTGGTGATTTTAGATAATAATTCCAGGTCACGATGTTTTCTGTCACCGTTAGTCAATGTTGTCTTAGAATAATTAAAAAAGTATTAATGACATTGAAAAATTCACATTGATACTTTCTTAGCTTTGAACGTGCAACCTTGTGCATACAAGTCCGGTCTGTCAATCACCAGGCCACCGCGACACGAAAATAATTATTATTTACGCAAAAGCAATTGTATACCACAATAAAACAGTTGAGAGAAACTTAAATCCCGTCACTGTATACTCGTACTTATCTACGCTATTATAAAAAAGAGTAATTATTTGCTGGTCAAACCAGCCCATTCGCCAGTAGCCACTCTAGCCACAGTTAGGCTACACGTACTAAATACATGATTCATCTCTCGCATCGATCCTGCCCATCCATCACAATCATTTGTTTTCAGCAGAAAAGGCGACTAATAGATTATGGCGGCAACAACCCTATACGTACAAAATAATAATCAATTTTATCTACTATACATATACACCGGTTATACTCCAGTCGATATTCGGGAATGCCCGATTAGTTTATAAAATAATTATAGTAAATAATCAATGTGTTTGCAAATCGATTATGTGCATGATTCTATTATTACGATCGGTTACGATTTATATTAGTAGCTTGGTGAAGCCACTTAAAGGATTATACGATAAGAAATGATAATTAATTTGCTTATGAGCGTCCTATTTCCTCCTATCCTATTAAATAGTTTAACAAATATCTATTAACAGTATTAGGTAGTGTATGCTTTCTCTTTTGCGTGTTAATGTACATCGGTATCTAAGATTCCCTATATTTTCTATTCTTATATTGTCAATAATAAGCATCAGATAATATTATGCTATAAAGTAGAAAAAATATTACAAACTCGTATTTCTTAATAAATTAACAATAAGTAGAGCAGCTCTATCATATTCTTATAACACCTTTATAAATAGTTAGCCGCTCCGCAGCAAGGTGGAGGCGGGCTCCGCTTGAGCGTGATCTGTCAATGTCGACGAACTCATTGTTATCCTGAAGAAATAAAGTGCACACTGCACACCGCTGGACTTTGGAAAACTTTTATAAAATATTAGCCAGCCCGGTTCAAGCTTCCCTTTTAAGTGGCTTATGCAACTGACCCCGACTTGCTAAGCGCCAAATCGACCCCCACAATTCCGAAGCGCATTTTTCGAAGCACTTCCAACTTTTCTTGTGGGTGTGATTGAGAACGCTTTTTGTTTGTTTTTTCAACTTTATTTTTGGGATTTTTCGTGCGATAGAGATATATTAGCGATGATTTCTTTGTAAATAAACTTAGGAAGCGTGTTTTAGTTTTAAATATTTTCTTAGATCTTTTGGCGGAAATCGTAATTACGTCGTTTATTTAGTCAGACTGGCTATAATTTACTCTGACATATCTGCTATTTGTAAGAGTGTAGTTCAATAAACATTAGGTGATTTAGATAAATAGGTACCTACATACAACGTACCAAATAAACAAAGCGTGTGTGGGAAAATGTATATTTTAATTAAAAAAAAAACAAGCATCGCTTTGGTTGCAAGAAAGATAATTAGGGTTAAAATCATTTATATCACACTTGAGTATAATTCAAATATTTGTCATAATTCATAAATTTTAACAAATAACTCCAAACAGCCTTATGACTGTATTATAATTAATTTTTACTTATAAATCTAGCACATCGAAAAATTATGTACATCATTTAGAAGCACGCCATCTATCCCCAAAACGCAACATTAAAGGCAGCTTCGTGAGTTGCCTTGGTTTACTATATAGTGTCAAAAGATGGCGCTACGAGTGTAAAAGACGACTGATATAACTCTAAAATTTTTTAATATGTATTTAATTTTGTATCATTTACCTATAATTGTGATAAGTTTGTTTCATGGATGTGCATCGATTATGTAAATAGTGAAAAACTCACTTTCGTCTAGACTTTAGCCTACTGTAGTATAGGTTTTATTTTGCTTATTTAACTTGAATATTTTGTCTTGTTGGTAAAACTACTACTATCAACTGAGTACAATACAAACAGGCCAAATAAACCAAAACAAAAATGACTGCAACCGAAGGAGGTACCTAACCATATCGGCAATAAAGCATTATTATCCTTTTAAGTTCATTAGGGATCATGTTAACAATACCACTTGTCTTCTCAACTCGCACAATTAAAATTACTTCAATGAATACGTTATGAACTTCTAATTAACTTCGTTCAAAATGTACATTTAGAAGGCAAAGGTATTCCTTTACTCATCCCAACTTATACAACCGCCACAGTTTTAAGCCTTCGCGGGGCGCGATATGAGCTCGCGTTTTATGACCGAATCTCGTCTTCATTATTTATTCTCTGACGTATACAGTTCGTTCCCACCTGACCTAACTGTTTTCCAGCTAGGTATGTTGGCAACACAGTGTCTAGTGTGTCAAATGGAATATATAACAGATTACACGCGAATCCGCGTAGTTAATTTGAAAGGAGGTTTGATTGATAAATTATCTATGCTATTAAACGGTGCTCAGTAAGTGCTTTGATATTCGGGTTCTTGGGGCCAGAATTCGATACTCCAGCTTTTGTTGTGTATGTACACACTATTGTGCTTCCTTAGGAGAAAAAACCAACATTTTTGTTCCATCAACAATCATTTAAGAAAGCTACACCTTTCTAATCCTTTTTATACCTAAGTTCATACGGATCTCGTTTAGATAATTGTAACATGCACAACAGTGATTTCATAACAGTGATTTCTTCCAGACAAGCTCTGCCTGAAGCGGAATAGTATGTCGCCGGGTAACGTTACAGTGTTCATCATCATGATTATAAACGATGTAGCGTCGTGTTATGGAATGCGATCTGTGTGTGAAATGAGAACGCCCGCATTGTTGTTAGTACTTTATGAGGGAATGAGAGCTAAGATGGCAATTAGTTAGTAAATGTGACGTGTGCGTTTACTGTTGATGAAGTGTTTTGACGGCACTTGAAATTAATTGCTTTCTTTGTCGGAGTTATTTATGAGTACGGATGACACTTGAGTGTTATGTGCAAGATGGTGGTGTTAGCGGCGTGTCAAAATTAGCTAATCGGTTATTGCTTTTCTCTTAAACAGCCTCCCAGACGTCTTACTTAATTCTCCTATGTCTCGAGAATGAAAATCGCGACAGCTGAACTAAAAATTCGTAGTTTTAATTGCTAAAGATGAAATGTCATTGGGTTTTCTATTACGATAATTACTGCACAGATTATGAAATAGTATTTATCTGTCCAATAGAAATCCTTACGCCTACTATTTTCCTTTGAGATAAGTGATCAAGTTAAACACATTGCGCACAAATTCTCCAGCATAATGCCATGTAGGTTAGCAATCATTGCGACGATGGTTGTTACTGGCAAGAGCTTCGATAAACACCTTGAGAGGCTCTCAGCCGCTCACGGGGTCAAGAGTCTGATGCAGAAACAGCAGAATTGCGTTCTAAGGTTTATTTACAAATCAGGAGCGACTGACTTATATTCTTCTTTATTTTGTACTAGCTGCGCCCCGCGGTGTAACCCGCTACATTTTATCGGGATAAAAAAGCAGCCCATGTGTTAATCCAGGGTGTCCGCTACCTCCATATGAACATAACATCACGCCTGTATTCCCCAAAAGGGTAGGCAGAGGTGCTCATACAGTAACCCCACATTTCGCCAGTTATGTTCTTAGGTCCCAATGTAATAGGGTCGAGCCTATTGCCATCAACTGGGAACAAATCCAGACTCCGTGTTGCCACTGAGAATTACCTAATGGAAAAACCCTGTAACACTTTGCCCGACCCGGGAGTCGAACCCAGGACCTCGTGCACCTACCTCCATATGAAATTTCATTAAAATCCATTCAGTAGTTTTTACATGAAAAAGTAACAAGCATCCATCCATACTTACAAACTTTCGCGTTTGTACTATTAGTAGGGATACAGTCTGAAGTTATAAGGAAATGGTATGGCTATTGGCCATCTTTCAAAAATGTCTATAAAACACATCTGTGTTGCATGTATGGATTAAAACGATTATTAAGCTCTATACCATAAGACTGATATCGTCATGCGCATACACGATTCTTCACAAAATGAAGATGTTAATTTCTATATAGAACTCGTAAAAACTTATTTTGTGTTGCCATTAGAAATAAGGCTAGCTTAAAACCACTGAAAATGTTATCTTAAAAGAAAACGGTAAATCAATTCAAACATTACCTTTTATTGAACTAAAAAGTTGTAGATAAGTAGGTAACAACTTACAAAGAAGTGGCCACTTCCCTTAGGTAATTATATCAGTGGCCAAATTGTATAAGTTTGAAGCAAAAATTTCCCCCAAAATAATATTAAGAGGAATATTTTACGATGCTATTACCTCAGAAAACAGGTTTGATATAACAATTACTGAGTTCTATTCAATTCCCTGTAACTTCATGCCTATTAAAAGTTTTCTTTGAGAATTTAACAACATTGCTTGAAACAATTATCATTGTAACGCTAATGTTACACAGATTATTATAATTACTCCCGAGATTTTGGATCAAATTGTTTGATATTATTTCATGTAAAATTCATATTATTATAAGATTATTCAACACCCTTTGCGTTTATAATTCGTTGAAACTGTTTTTTTTTTTCAAACGGAGTTAAAGATAGGACTATTTCTCAATTCTCAATCCTCAACTCACAGAGTTTTTTTTTGTATTTATAAGTAAATCAATTTCAATTTATTTTAAAATACTAAGTAGGTATTCTTGTGAAGTGGTCAAATTAAAATTCGGTGAAGAAATTAAAGAGAGCTTTAGAGATAAATCCATGAACTACACAGTTGTTGTCTGTTACACCCAATGATTTGTCAAAAAGTATAGATACGTCATATTATACAGATAAAATGAACGAGAAAAGTGTTCCAAGTCCGAACTGCACTAGTCTTATGTCAAAGCGGACAAAACTGTACTAACCAAGAATTTCAAAATAAGAGCGCCAGTAACATATCTGTACTTAAAAAAAATCATTGGTTACTCCTAGATGTTTAACAAAAGACCTTATTATTAACGTATTTTAGAACTTAATAAATATTGCGGGTAGCCGTTTCTTATTCTTGTGTTTTACTTGGTAGCAGTTTGGTACGTCTTACAAAGAGCTCGTCAACAAGTCGACGTCTACGAAAATATACACCAAATTTTAAGTTAACGGCACAAAATATACCTATTTATTTCGCCTTTCTGTTGAAAACAATGGATATCTGAAACCAATTAAAATATTGTTTCCCAAATATGCTATTATCTAGTTACAGTTTCTAAACCTTGCTTTAATAAGCTGTATTCCTTCCTGATTGTTATTTATCCAACAACTTTTATACGAAGTCTGACATGCTACTAAATCATTATAACCCAAACCTATTGAATACTCGAGAAAGCATTATACACCGCCTGAGAACCCGCAGAATGCACATGCAAAATACCAAATTATTTTAACTCTCTGAATCCATACATAACAACGTCACACCTTTATTCCCCGAAAGGGTAGGCTGAGGTGTACATATAGTACACCCACATTTTGCCAGTTATATTTTTAGGTCCCAATGTAATAGGGGGCGAGCCTATTGCCATCAACCGGGATCTGGATCTCTGAATCCTTTACAGCATTATTAACGGTTTTGGGAATTGGTGATTAATTCACCATGCATGGTGTTATCAGATGGGTTAGCAGAATACGTTTGAAGTTTTTCTAATAAAAAGCTAATAACTTTTAGCTAATTAAGGAATAGAATCATCTCACTGCTTCATAGCGTAACTTATTTTACGGGAGCAATGAGATGAAACAGTTTTATTTATGTTCATTACGAGTGTATTTAAAAACGACTGCACCAGAGTTGTGGTTTCGTCTGCAAAGTTCTGATTCAATTAACTAGTACCAAATAATGACTTTCCTAGAATGCTATAATTCCCAGTGCCTCCATTTCCTCACTGTTACGACTCTGGTATGCAGATAAGGTTTAAAACGTCTATTATCACTCCAACACCTACTTTATGGTTTAAGATTTAACCGCCTTTTTACAACTTCGGGTCCTTTGCGCGGCACAAAGGCGGTTCAAGTGCCTTTTCTAATAGTTTTGCATTTAAAAAATATTAGAAGCGAGTCTGAAGCTGGTATTTTCACACTTAGCTTTATATAAAAGATTGTGAAGAATTTTTCTACATTTTTCTTTAGTGTTATTCTACCTCTTTTCTTGTAGGGGACAAGATAGTCGTATTGCCGTAAGGGCACTTGTAGATAAACATTCTGTAGTCTCCTTACCGCTGTAGGTTCTAGGGTCAATGGTGAAACTCGCCGGTGTTGAATGCGCCGAGGAATCAGCCGGCCGAAAACCTCCCTACGATCTTTGTTGTCTGGCTAATCTCATGCATAAGAAGAAGAAGTCAAAGCCATCATCATCATCAGCCGGAAAACGTCCACTGTTGGTTAGAACGCCACAATAAACGACAGCTTGCCAATTGCATCCACCGGTTGCCCGCAATTCTGACGATATCGTCGGTCCATCTGGTAGGAGGCCTGCCAACGCTGCGTCTTTTGGTTCGTGGTCGCCTTATTTATACATTAATTACTGCAGGTCTCAGTAGCACTGAATGTCTGAACCTACACCTATAAAACACAGTTCTCAATGTCATAAAATCATAATGTTTCCACAATAATCGTGTTCGGCGTAATGCAAGAGCTTGTGTTATTCTTTTTACGACTCTTGGAACCAGACGCCCGCTAATTATGGTACGATTATAGAGGATGTTGGTATGTCATGTTTATAGTTACAGCGGGAAAGGAAGGCTCGGGCCCAGCCTTGCAAAATACCTATATGATATAGCATACATAACATATTATATACTAATAGCGGTAGCTGACACCCTGGAAAAACATATAGACTACATTTTATCCCGAAAAAATGTAGCCGGTAACACCGTGGGGCGCAGCTAGTAAAACATATTTGATGTATAATGTTGAAAGGAAACCCAGTAGGTATTTAGATGTAGTTTTTGAGGTACGCTTTTAATTTTCAAATGAATACGTACTTCATATCTTCAACGGTCAAAATTACTGAACTTTACTCTGTAAAATCGTAATAAACGCAAAGTATTTCGCACTCGCGGACCGCGCCGCATCCTGAGCAGATGACAAATGATAGAATGTCCCGAGAATGTAGCGAATTTATGTTTACATCTGTCCCGACCTGTCCAAGCTCGGGTTTACAGAATAAACGTGTGCACTTGCGTTACGGTAGTAACGGGGAAGTTGGGTTTTTACTTAAGGTATTTAAATTAAGGGCGCCGGACGGGGGAATAAAACAAAGTATGTTCCAAAAATTAACGACGTGTTTTGCTTCATATTCTCATTTATGTGACAATTAAACACCATTAGTTTCAACGATTATAGTAAACATGTCCAGTAACTTTACCATACTTTTACCAATCTGGACGTTTATGGTAAGTTAAACAGTGTGATTACACGCGGATATTTAAATTACTTTTGCTGTAAGTATTCTGCCTGGATTCAGAGTTGCGCAATTACTTTTTGTAATTAATATCCTTATTATTTACGACAACCTGATTAGCGCAGTGGCTAAGTGATTGGACTGCTGCGCTAAGGGTTGCGGGTTCGATTCCCGCACGGGGCAAAACTTTGTGCGAACCACAGATGTTTGTCCCGAGTCTGGATGTTTGTGTATGTGATATTTCATGTTTGTGAAACGCACCCACGACACAGGAGAAATTCCTAGTGTGGGGCGACGTTTTTTTTTTTTTTTTAAAAATAAAATAAAAAAATAAAAAAAATATTATTGCACTGCTTTTTCAATATTTATTTTAATCCGTTCTCGAACGAAATGAACAATGATAATGTTATTTACCATAAGTAAAATACCTCTACATTACGCGGTGCAACTGAGTTTGGCCGAATTGTTTTTTCTTATGGTGGCACTACATTTGGCGTTTTTGTACAAATATTCGCGATATTTACGAGTACACAAATTAACCTTATTGCATTCAACTTACGGTGTATTTTGCATTATTTTACATTGAAGTGCCAGAATTACATATTCATTTTTAAATAGGTTTGAATAAAACTATGTAGGTATGTAAGTGAGTTTCATACAATAACAGATACTAAGTTTTTTGTCATTTTCAGAACAATTCACATGCCTAGTTTAGAACGCTCTCAATTTAATCAATCAATCCTGTATTTTTGATAAAACTATAACTAAATTCATAGTACGATGCAATAGTGTAAGCTTTAGTAAACTGTTAGTGTTTTTTCCAGGTTTTTGTTTAGCTCAGTTGGTATTTTATTTGACAAGTGGCCACGCGGTCCGCCCGCCCAGCCGCCCACCCGCGGTCGACAACCCTTCATTTGTCATACGCGCGAGTATGACGGATTTCAATTACCCGGGCACGGACGGCGCGCGGCGGCCGGCGGGTTACGGACGCACCCCAATACGAAAGTCGGTCTCATCTAAGATATTATTTTGTAATTTGTGCCGGTGACACTTCGTTTAGAGCTGATGATATTTTTACTGATCGGTAATGTGATAATGATTGAAATATACGAATTATATAGAAGAGAAAAATAGACCAGTTATGTTATAGGTCACAATGCAATAATGGCGAGCACAATCCCATCAACCGGGCATGAATCCAGACTCCACGCTGCGACTGAGAATTACCGAATGGAAAAACTCAGTAACACTTTTGCCCGACCCGGGAATTAAGCCCAGGACCTCTTTCTTAGCACGACTTCTAAGCATCAGGTCGCAAGCCTCGCCCTCGGTTCAAACGTCGACCGCTAAACTAACGAGGCATTCAAAAGATTTATTATCCACAGAAAAAACAAATCAATCAATTTGATATTGAGATTGTATATTTTAATTGAAAGCAATGACCGTGTTAATGTATATTGCCTGTATTCCCCGGAGTGCTATGGTAGACCACACTCATGTGTCACCAAAAGGCTATTGAAATAGCTGTTTTATTGGACACAACAAACTCCCCGCTGCTGATAATTGCCAAACATTCCGTTCCTTTAACAAGATAGTCGACCTCTTACCATCCTCTATTATCCTAATAACATATTGACAATTCTTGGAATTGGTGGGATAGATTTAAATGCAAAATGTTTTTATTGCATGTAAACATATTACTGGCACTTATGAAACGTTAGGAAGCTAGTTGCACGGTTCCAAAATGTTATTTCAATGGAGAAGAACCGGTAAGAAACTCCAAAGGTTACTCATTTAAAAAATATGGTACAAATAGGTAAATTTACAAAGTTCTGTTATGCGACAACAAAGTTAACTAATGTGATAGAAGGGAGAAAAACATAATAATAAAATAACAAATTGGGCTAAAAACCCACGGTGCAATTAATATTACTGACTATCACTATTAATTACACAGAGCCCTAGCCAGGTGGTCCAAACAAATGATAATACAAAAACAATCTTATCCCAACAGACATTAATTATACTCGTATATTTCAAAAGAAATACAAAACAACTCAACATTTTTGCCAAAACATACACTAATTGAACAAACTTGAAAGTCATATTTCCCGCGGAACAATTCTTTCGTTCCACGTACACTTGGCATAAATATGAGTTGGCTGTGTGACACGCCGGATCTCCGGATATAATTCATAAGGACTTTAGGAGATACAATAATAAGCAATAAATTTGAATAATCACGGTACATATTTATTTATCACCGCTACGGCTTCGAATAAGGACGTTGAACTTGAAGTTATCAAAATATATAAAGTCGGTAGCTTGTCGTTTTTGTTTTGAAAGTAATTAAAAGTTTCCTCTCTTTAGCAAAATAAGTTGATGCTATCTTCTTGTAGATATTATTCAACCGTTCTTAAACGCCTGTTTAAGACCAGATATCGCTGTGATCATTAAGGAATACCGTGTAGGAACTCGTAAGAAACATGGATTAAGACGTATCAGGCCCCCCAGACCACAAAGATTGACTGTGGGTAGGTATTGTCGGAGACTATGGAACCACCACATCAAACTAGACCTTTGCATCGCATGTTAGATGTGGATAATCCTGGTATTAATAACAATATACTGTTTTGAAAAGTCTGTTGATGCCACGCGCTACACGGTAGTAAATTATGGCTCAGGGGTGTAGGTAAGGTAGGTAACTACATATATAAGGATATTATAAGGAACTGACGATTCTCACTAGACTGATAGTCAAGTCATTATCTGATCCTATAATGTAAAACAATCCTGCAGCTGAGCATGACCCATTTGCAGGTCAGTATGACATTCCAGAGAGCTAACGAATATACGCATTCCGATAGAATACGATAGGATATCTCAGAGATTTCGCAATCATCGGATAAATTGCAAGTTATTTACATATTGCTAACGATATTGGTCGAATGTATGCAATTTGGCTAGTCATTTCCTGCAATCTATCGCACGGACTGCGGACTTTACTGAATGTAATAATGTGAGAGTTTGAAGGAAGCAGACTATATTTAAATAATCAATTTAATTGGTGATGCTATTAGTTCAAGTGAAATTCTTTGGAAATGCGTGAACACAGCTTGTGAAACTTTATGTAGTTGAACGAGGGTCTGCTGGAGTTGGCTTGTAATAAGCTTAGGTAACAGAGGCTTGTTTCTAGGAAGATAGTTACTCAAACTTGTCACGGGCAACGTCGGATAATGGTACAGATGTGAAATGTTACCTCCCACAAAGATTACCAAGAATCCTCGATTAGAAAACCTTTCGATTTCGATTCGATTAGAAAACTTTTCTTGCAACGTTTTTCATAATAAAATCAGTAATTTTTTATCTTTTTCTTATCGTATGGTTGATGAACAACCTAATGTCAGAGTTTAAGCCGCCTGTAGGCCTCTGACATGGCTTTACACACCATTGAAAAATCTCTCAGGTGTGTCACGGTTTCCTCACGATGTTTTCCTTTGACGATTTTAACAACTAATAACCAATTTATAGTACGTATATAAATTAGAAAAGGCATTAGTGCGTGCTGGAATTTGAACTTGCGACCTTTGACTTGACAGTCCAATGGCATACCACTCAGCTATCAGATCTATATAAAGTCATTTTATATGAAACGCTGAAAAAAAAGTGCCAAAGATATGTACGATTTTGCGATTATTTGATCAGGAATATAAATGCCTATTATTTGGGAAGCTGGTTATAACACTCTTACATGACAAAGTATACCTAATATGTATAAATAAATTCGGGACGCCCTGTTGTGATCAAAATGTCGGTGTAATTTGGGACATGCTAATGTTCTTTTTACGATTTGTTGTGTACAACGGGTCTCTTGATGTGGGGCCAGCTGTATCTATTGCTATACACATGCCAAAATAGATTACAATTGATGTATTGACGTTCACTTCTGGATATAAATTAGGCTTTCAAATCTTATGGCATTGGTTTAGATCATAATTCTATATTGGTACGCAGTTCAGTTGATGATCTTATGAAAAAATGTACCAAACATCTCGTGTGGCGTATTTTTTCATGTGGCCTATCCTCATGAGATTGTTTGGCAAATATTTAGGAAGATTCTAATATTTACTTGTTTTATGAGGAGGCGATAATTGATTTTACTAAAATCAAATAGGTTTGTATAACAAGTATCGAAGACAATGATTAAAGGATATTTACTATTCTTAACAAAATGTTCAATCATGCACCATGCAATGATTATCTATATTTTTTAAACGTTGACTCTGCAAAAAACTTTTACTACCTAATCTGTAGTCAAGATTTCATAGATTGACAGGCTAAAATTTTGATGAACTACCATTAAGAAATTATGTACATATCTTTCGCTCAAATACTTACTGACTGACAAAAAAGTCCTTATCTTATCTAGACCTAGAATAATGTATTCAGAGCTTCACTAAGTGATACTGGTAACAGTACATTCTGTGACAGTAAAGGCAAGGCGGCAGTATACTCATAAACACACCCTAAGCCGTACCAAGCGAACTAGCTGTAAGCCTAGAAGGCTACACTGGGATTACAACGTCTCATACTCTGAACTCTCATCTTCGTATACCCAGGACCTACGAGTGCACTTAAACGTAGGTACAGTCCGTTTAAACTCCAACAACCCCCTTAGACTAAATTGTAATTTATAAAGATATGTGTAATAGATCCTATAGAATGCGAGTGAAGCCGCGGAAACAGTGTATAACAAATCTAAGTATATAATTTATTCATTTTGAACAATTTATATTATATAATAAACATTTTCATAAACTAACTACATTGAAACTTACAATTTATATACTCCTACATCATACTACATATATATAGAAAATCAAAAAGTATTTTTTCTCATCGCATTTCTCAGTGCCCAAAAGGCTGGCGGCTTCGCAACGTTGAATGGCAATGCTAATTATTTGGCCGAAAAACAAGCCAGCACTTTTGTCACGTGAAGAGTCGACCAACTATATATACACTATACCAACGCCATGATCCAAATATTGTACTAGGCTACTAATATTATAAACGTGAAAGTTTGTCTTTCATAACACCAGCACACCCCTCAACGGACTGAACCCCGATCTTTGAGAGCAACACTATTCAATAGAAGATTCCTAAACAAAATAAATATTGTAAACATGTGAATATTATTTTATTGTGTTTGGTTGCCTTTCGCCCATTATTATTGTTGGGTTCATCCGTGAAATAACTGTCAGAGTTGGGTGTCCGCGGATGAATAAGCGACCCTTTTCTGAACTATTATTTCGATAACAGTTCTGCAAGATGTATTATGAATATGTTTAAAAGCAATATACCATGGTATGTGCTTCGTCGAATAGTGAGTGAATTTGCATAAAGTATTTTGTTGTTTATAAAAATAAATGAAATTACTTACCTTTTTTACTTACTTTTACAACCTGCCAACGTTTCAAGAGCTTTACAGAATTTTATCGGAGATTCCTTGAATTTAAAAGAAGGAGAAGGAACAAGCATTTTAAGTTCCCCATTTCCTCATAACCATATTAAAGTTAGAAGTTAGTTTAAAATAAGGGCAAATTCAGAAAATAAATGCATGACACAATACGAAAATAACTCATCGCAGAAATATAACTACGACCCGAATACAAACTAGTTTAAACACACATTCTGCGCCAAATAAACAGAATGTTTGCAAGGATCTGAGCAAATATAGGGAGTCTTAAAGAACAACGGATTAAGCCGAAATCCGTCGTAAACGGGAGATTTACTCCTTGCATCCCAACTACGTGAATCAACGCACATCATAAACGTACATAATATAATGCCTCTCGCGCATACACTAACAATGTGTGTACACATACATGGTGTTGCTATGAACACGAAACTACCCTGACAGTGAGCAATGTCCCACAAATCCTACAATAATCTTAATCTCTTCCAAAATATTTTCTACCGTGGTAGTATAGAGGTATAGACGATAGACGTAAGTATAAAATGTAATCTATACAAATCGAAATACATGGCTTTTTGCTGTGGTCTTTTCGTATGTGGTCGCAGTTCTTGGAAACCTTTTTCAGGCAGCATTCAAATAAATGAGTGGTTATTATTTAAACATTTCTACGATCAATTCATCTTCAATGAAGGAAGTGGTAATTTTAAGGCAACGAAAACATATTGCAATCTTTTTTAACATTACGACTCTCACGCAATCAATTCAATAAAATCACTATGATACCTAATTTCCAAATGCCAAAATCACTAGTTGTTGGTGAGGTAATCGAATCTTCCGGTGTAGCAACACAGGGTACATACGGTCTATGTTGGTAGCAATCCGTCGGGGTTGCCGGTGAAGGCAAGGATTAGCTACCAATTACACTTCTCAGCTGGCTTTGTGCCGTAACATGTCACCCTGACTTGTGCACTTAAAACGTGTTATGAATTCCGTAATTTTTCACGCCGCAGTTCGCCATACGGTGGGATTTTGCGTGAATTTTGAAACACGTTTTCTGCTTGGATTGTGTTTTCTGTGTGACTTGGGTTTATTTATTTTGTTGTTGTGCGTCAACTAATGTTATATAGTCTACATTCAACCATATAAGGATTTCGCTGCTGGTATAATAGTGCCTTGTTGGTCTAGTGGTTGCTAAGCGCGACTGCTGAGCCCGAGGATCTAGGTTCGAATCCCGGGTTGGGCAAAGTGTTACTGGGTTTTTCTATTATGTAATTCTTAGTAGCAGCACGGAGTCTGGATTTGTGCCCGGTTGATGGCAATAGGCTCACCCCCTATTACTTTGGGGCCTAAAAAACCCATAACTGGCTAAATGTTGGTGTATTGTATGTGCAACTCTGCCTACCACTTCGGGGAATACAGGCGTGATGTTATGTTGTTATAGCATGTTTATAATAGTGATATTTCTTAGTTAACGCCCGAGAGCGAAGAGTCCATAACCATAGGCAGAACATTTTCAAGGTCTTCTCATTTCTTGCACAAACTTTCTACCTACGAGTAGCGCCTGTAAAACATAAATATATAGTTATTTTAACGTATTTTATAGGCAGGCCTTGTTTTCACTAGTCCATGAAAAATTTCATTCGTCAAATAGATGAGATGTAAGGACCATTACAAGTAGCATTGCGTTCTTTACCTTCTGTCTATCTAGGTATGTACCAAGACAATGGCATAAACATTAAACAGTAACTAATATAATTATGTTTGCATAATTAATCTGTTTGTCCGGAATAAAATATGTTCAATCCAGCTTACCTCTCGGATGCACATATCAATTAGGTAATCCGGATTAAACTAATAACATAATGATCGTCCAAATTAATCTACTAATATAATTATCGGTTTGGCTAAACGCGAATGTAAACAAAACCTAGTACATTGCGGTGCCGCGGTATTATCACCGATTATACAGATAGATAGCCAGTGGTTGTGGGTTTTGATACCCAATTATCTGACTGTTTTGTGCTGCTCCACTGCATATTTATACTAATCAACCGCAACCACGTGTGCTTCAGTTTATTGAGTAGGTTTAGCAAATTGTTTGTGTACAAAATTCTTGTATTGGATTACAGGATTGATACGTGTTTAATGCGTTCACCTGTACTTATGATTACCTAATAAATCTGTTGGTTTCTCGAACAAAGTGACCAGATACTGAAGTACAGTCAATAAGAAAGCTAAGTGAGCTGAAAAAGGAGACAAGACTGTTGACTCGGACTGACTAGGCATGAGGGGCAAATCTGACCACTAAAAGTCCATTGAAATATTAGTAAAACGCTGCATAAACTCAAAACTCAATTGAATGTTTTCAACTTAATTCTAGACCAAGAGTTACATATTTCGCAGCATAAACCTGAGGTCAGTTCGCTTTAGATGCGAGCAGTAAGAGAGATTTGCGTCGGCCATGAGGTTTCTAATTGCAGGCTAATCCGAGCTCACCATGAAAGCCGCGTCGCGACCGCAGCATGGGGAACGATGCACGTAAATCTGAGCTTACATGGTATTTATTAAATTAAATATACTTACTTACCTAAATTTGTTTTAAACGTTATTAAAGGCTTATGAATGATTAATAGGGAAATGTTTTAATTACTCTTCTTTTTTAAATTTTGCTGCTGTCGAGTAAAAAGATAGATGAAAAAATCGTAGCTCGTGGGAAACAGACATTTGTGCCAGTTTATATTTTCTGCTGGCTTTTCTATTATAGGAGTAATAAACTATAGGTTTCGTTTTTATTATTTTACAATAGTATAATTTATTACCTCAGTGATTTATTGCCTTAGAAATAAATAAGCTAAATGTCATTATCAAAAATTGTTAGTTGATGACGTTAATCTAGGATTAATATAACCAAACTAACTAAAGGACCTACCTCCACACATATTTACTGAACGCATACAGACGGGAATGTTTGCATCAAAGCTTGCATCTTCGCAACAGGATCTCAAGTGCACTCAAAGGTTTAATTGCATATCTTGACTCCTTCCACATCCTTACTGTCAAAACATTACATAGAAATCCAATCACACGTCGCCGTGTTGGTGTTACTGAGAGAAAGTCATCAAAAGTGATTGTCTATGTGATTTCGTGGAACAGTAATCAGAACTAGCCTGGACTGGCCACGTATTTCGGTATTATTGCGAACGGAATACTGGCAACGTCTAGTTATTCAGGACTACACCAAACATCTTCGTTGGC
Source organism: Abrostola triplasia (assembly GCA_946251915.1). Lineage (NCBI taxonomy): Eukaryota > Metazoa > Arthropoda > Insecta > Lepidoptera > Noctuidae > Abrostola > Abrostola triplasia. Next base: position 4,438,051 of record OX276425.1, read on the forward strand.
TTTAATCCAGGGGGTCAGGTCAAGGAATTAGGTGCGCTGGAAAGTGAGGGGCATCCTTGGTAATTTGAGATAGTTTTGAATTTTAGTTCTAGGAGGAATAGTGAAAATAAATTATAGTCCTATAATTTCACTTCCAAGAGGACTTGAGGACCACACCAAGTATTTATTTTAAAAAACCATAGGGCTCAAACAAAGTCTTCAGTCAAAAGATCACAAGCGCCACTGCCGAGCATGAGGATCTGGGTTAGTTTCTAAATCCATCCATTACAATGACTTCACATGCTGCACTCTCAAAATTATCGAAACTCTAAAATTGTACGGCTAAATTACAGTAACACACTTGTGTAAATATGCCCTTAATATATCCAAAGCCTATTCTGTACTAAGTATTCACGTTTGCTCAAATTGCCAAAACTCTTCCGAACATTGTACATCCACGTTGTATGGCTCTCTTGCAATTAGTTTCCGCTCAAAGCACGTCTGCCGCAGACCGAAGTCTATGATCCAAGCTAAACCAACGGAAAACAGATTTCCGGTATAAGTAAATCGCCGACAAAGTAAAGGAATGATTCATAAGCTCATTCGTGGTGAATATTTTGATGAAGGAAATAATTATTTACTGACCAATGAAAACTCAAATTTAGATGTTTATAGAGCTCGAGTTGAAACAGAAGATTTTATGCAAGTGTGTAGCGTGTTATTGATTGGCTGAACATTGTTTTCAGTAAGTGATACAATGTATAAAGCTATGTTCAGATCATGACCGGTTTGTGCGCGTTTTCCTAGCGGTTGTTTATAAACTGTGGAAACTGTTAGTACAACGGCCGGTGAACAATGTGCGTGAGACGATGCTAAGGAGTATTTGGAGTCATTGAATGCTTTATTTTGAAGTTTCGTTGATAGATTTATTAACACAGGTACGTGTTACGAATTCCAATGGCCATCCAGATTTTTATTGTTTTAAATATTTATCTTCCACGCCAGTCCAGCAGTTATTTGCTGGTCGAGTCCAAAATCAATCTACAATTCCTGAAATACTAGGTAGAGGAAGTAAGCGCATTAAAGCTATTTAAATAGTTTGCAACAAAATGTATTGTTGTTACCTAACAGGTGTAAGAGCCACTAATATCACACAAGATGTGTTAGACATCAGACAACGCTTGGCACTTAAAGACCGAATGTGCAATACGCAAATGTCAAGTCATCGTGCCAAGCGTGCCAGTTACTGTGTCTGTGGCAGTCAGCTGACTTCATCCTGCTTACAAAGCATTTAAGTTAATGAAGAAGACTTAGAGTACCTAGGTGCTTGCTTAAAGATTTTTGGTATCGAGACTTTTGCCATTTAACATTCCGAGCTAGTGAATGCTTGCGATTTTTTTATACATATTATAGCTACATATTACAGTGTGGTGAGCGGCAAAATGTAGTCGAACTAATTGGCGCAGTGGCTAAGCAATTCGACTGCTGCGCTAAGAGTTGCGGGTGCGATTCCCGTACGGGACAAAAATTTCTGCCATCCCATGCGTTTCATATATTTACCCCGAGTCTGGATTTTTGTGTAGGTAAGTGATATTAGATCTTTGTGAAACGCACCCACGATACATGAGGAATTTCCAGTGTAGGGTGAAGTTTTTCAAAACGATATCTTTTACGCCTTCTATTTATGCCTCGTCTATATATAGGTGTACACTGTACAGGTACCCATAATAATATATATCTACCTATACAAAACGTAACGCTACGTAACCTTCTGTTGATTTCAAATGAACATCAAAAACGTATTACGACTAAATGAATCTTGAATGAATGGGACTCCACTCCTGAATAGAGATAAACGCATTTCACTTGGTTAATGTAATGAAATTTCGTGAATTTGGTATAAAATTAACTGGCTGGTAGGAGTTTCCTTTAATACGTGAGATTTTATAAAGAATTCTGAGGACTTGCCTTCAAAGTATAACGATTGCTATGGAGTAGGGTCTTTGAAGTTCAGTTACGAAAATGTTATTGAATTCTCGATGTGAAAATATTGGGGACATAAGAATGTTTTACTTAATAAAAATGGTATATGATCTACTGAACGCGTTATGAGTTAAAACATGCATACACATTTTTAATAAAATATGAATTAAATACAACATTTGAACAGAAAAATTGTTTTAAATGCAAGCTTAAAAGAGATAAATCCTACGAGAATATAAACCAAAAACTTCACGTTATATCATTCAAATTACATAATAACATTTTATTCAAAATTCTCTTCAAAAATATAAAGTAGCACTCCATACTGGCGAGCATCACAGTGGCCCAGAGACCGCCATTCACTACACATCTCCTGAGAAATCACGAGAGGTTATTCAGCCCCTACCCACCTGAATATATAGGGCCATTGTAGGCCACATTACACAGGAACACCCTATATTCGCGAATATCGTACCATTGTGCCGAGGTTTGAAATATTTTTCAATTTCAGGCTCCTTTGCTATTAGAGGTGTCACGGTGCTTGTTAATTTATGCCTGTATTAAGATTAAGAAGTTTATTGAAGGCGACGCTTATCTCTTGGTACAATTCATGCAAATTATGCTTTTCTCTGTGTGTGGCAACTGATGATGACACGACAAATGTGATAGAAGGAAAAAGAACTTTGTCTCCGAGTGTGGTCCTTCATTTCGCCTAAATTACTGGACCCATCGTATCGAAATTCAAAAAGGCATAACCTAGTCCGTAGGGAAAGACAAAGGCTATTTTTTATCTCAGATAATTGGCAATGAAATTACCAACACAGCACTTAAATTGCCACACGAGATATTTCTAAAATTAAAAATTGATTATTTAATTAGTTTAATTAGATGAGAAGGTAACACCAAAAATGTTTTGATAAAAAAACATAATCAAGAACACATCGAACTTCTGTAGGTACTAACTTCAATACAGATTCGTTACGAGATGATTGGGTAACAAACAATATATGGAATATTTTTAGCGCAGAAAGTGACTCGATTCAATTCGCTTTGATTACCTACGGGAGAGCAATATTGACGTGAGCTTTTATATAAAGACAGTGATCAGCAAGGCCAGACAAGCGATCAAAGGACAATAGCTCCAAGTAATTGCGAAGCAAACTAATTAAATACATTACTTATAAAGTCAGATCACGTCTTCAAGCAATTGGATAATAGTTGCTTGCAAATTAGAATGGCTCTGCTAGATCTATACTTTTGGAATTTAATTCACGCATGTTATGCCCAAAGGCGTTGCCAGAAATAAACCACCACTGACCTTAGAACTAGGTAACTAGAAATTGAACCCACAACCCTTAGCGCAGCAGTCCAATCTCTTAGCCACTGTGCCAATTAGGTCGTCAATTTAGCATTCTTTGGCCCAATATGGAGTGACGCGTCGCTAAATTATTTTGAATACTCCACACACTTTGTGGTCAAACAACTCTATAACTAATTCTAAACAACCATTGCCATGTCTGACATACAGGCATCAAAATTTATACCTATTCAGGAATAACCCCTCTAATATATTGTTCTACTCAAGTATGCAAATTCGCTTCAGAGGTAATCCCATTGGAATAGAAGCGAAGCAAATCGTCGGCAAAAAATATGCCTTGCTAGTTATACAGGTGGCAACCATCTGAGCCCCGGGAGTATTACTTTGTTTTATTATCTAAATCTCATAATATGGTTCTGTTGTGTTTATTACCTACAAACAAGCGAGAACTATTACAATTTTTTATATTTAAAGAAAACATATTTAAAAGTTGAAGCTTCGTGGTTATTAAAGCTTTTACTTGGTTCTACTACGAAAAATATTTTTTTGTAGCACTTGATTGAGACCAAAGAGCTGTCTTGTTTTTCGGCCAAAGAATTAGCATTGCCATTAACGTCATTAACGCAATGCCGCCAGCTTCATGTGTATATATTTTTTATTAAAATAGAAAATAATATATAATTCCAAGAAGCTTTAATAAATATAACAATATTACTTTGGTACCTTCTCTTCTCCAATACTTAAGAGAATTGCTCCAAAATTTCGTAAGTTAATCTCACTTACATTTCATCAGCGCTATTCCAATTCTGTATCAATGGCTTAGCTTAAAACGTTAGATTGTCAAGTGAACTATCCTCCAACACAATCTCAAAGGCGGTGAGGCCACAACAGTGGGTAACGTCAAACGATTTGCTCTTGACTGCTCTAAACGTGCACCGAGTTTGAATCAAATTGAAGAGGATATTTCATCCCAATAATGTACCGCTGTCAAAGATTTAGGTTTATAGTTGTTGTTGTATTTATAATAACAGCCTATAAGCGTCCCACTGCAGGGCAAAGGCCTATTCTTGTGCAGAAAAAGATTTGGCATTGTTCGCTTGCTCAGTGCCGGTTGGAGATTTCAGATAATTTAATCCAGGTTACCTTATGATGTTTTTCATCAAAGTTAGTCAGTGGTTTCATAGAATAATTATCTAAGAAAGTATTGATGATATTGAAAAAGTCTCATTGTAAGTCACCTGGGTTTGAAATTGCAACCGTGCATAGAAATAACCGGTGTGGCAACCACTAGGCTACCACGAGACGTTGGTGTATTTGCATGCAAACAATCACGCCTGTATATACTGGAGGCTTTGCTTTGAGAGAGTCTATAAGACTATAAACTGACATTTAACCGCTCAGATAATAGACCACCATTCCTCAATCGAGGACACTAGGAAGTTATTTATAGATAATTTTAAAATTAGCAGCGGTAATTACATTGTTTTTTCCAGAGCTGTTTGCCAAATGTTTTTTTTTTTTAAAAAAAACGTCGCCCCACCCTAGGAATTTCCCCTGTGTCGTGGGTGCGTTTCACAAACACGAAATATCACATACACAAACACCCAGACTCGGGACAAATATCTGTGGTTCGCACAAAGTTTTGCCCCGTGCGGGAATCGAACCCGCAACCCTTAGCGCAGCAGTCCAATCGCTTAGCCACTGCGCCAATCAGGTCGTCGTTTAGTCTTTACACTTAAATTTTGCAACATTACATAGGGATTTAAAACATTAATTGTTTGTTATTTAGGTCTGCTTATCAAATGGAAAAATCATTATTGTTTGTTTATCAATCAGGCTTCTTATCGATATTCCAAAGTTGTAAAAGGCAATCGGGGGCTCTACATTGTTCTCAGGCCAAAGGTTGATGACTCTTAATCGCCTGATGTAACAATCAAAGTAACCTCATATTAAAATAGTTGGATCTACATCAAGACTTAGTGATTCAACTCGAAATTACGAGCTTCGACTGAAAATCCAAAACATATTAACCATAGAAAAAGACAGGATATCACGCCTGAATTCCCTAAAAGTATAGGCAGAGGTGTACTTATATCACACCCACATTTCGCCAGTTATGTCCCAATGTAACAGGGGCCGAGCCTATTGCCATCAATAATAAATATATCAATAAATAATCATAGAAAAATTACCCTAAATAAATCTCTAACTAATAGCATTTACAATATTAACTTACTGTATAATTTCCTTGCAATTAAAGCTTAGCAAGTCTTGATTTCAGTCGTCGTATTACCCGAAAGCAAGAAGTCGGAAAATATTTAATTGTTATGAAACGAAAGCTCGCGCTGTTTACAGTAAATACATAGTTTAACTTGTTAACTGGCCAGTTAATCGTCGCTGTTAAACGTAATTATGTAAACCGTAGTTAAACAACGTTGAATCCGATACTTTGTTTGTGAAACAAACTGAAACTGTTAACAATTAACACGAGTTAAAACAGGAGATAGTGAGCTCGCAACAAAGTTTGCAAAATAATTCAAGTACGGTAATGCGATTTTAATCAATTGCAGCACAACATCATCCTGTTGTTTTTATTGGAAAATATTTCTTCCAATACCACTCCAATAAAGGAGAAGGTAGGAGTCGAGACGTACCAAGACGACAAATCGAATACTAGAAATAGAGAACAGTAGCGTTTGCTCCACCGTCAAGAGCAATCTCTTTTTAAGAAGAAGACTCCCTACCAAAAAGTCCCGTATCGATTTCATTTCTTGTTTTGGAGATACCCAAATAGTTTAGTTTAAAAGTAGATACGATTGTAATGCAAACTCCGGGTAGCAAGTTGGTCAGCGCAGTGAATAAACAGCCAGCGTCTTACTGAGAGAGACATTAGATTTGAAATCACATATTTACTAAGACCTGCAAATATGCACTTTGACTTAGACTACAGTTTGTTCTTGCAAATTAATAATGATGGTCACACTTTATTCTGTTTATGGATAAAATTTGCGGATAGTTAGACCGAGTGGTATCCGGCCTAATGCTGAGTGGTATCCAGCCTAATATTCGCCACCCCCTTCCATTATTGGGTGTCGTAAGAGGCGACTTAGGGAAAAGCCAAAAGATGGGCAGCAGCGTCTTCTGTAACTGTACCATCAATTACTTCCTAAGCCGTTTGCCAAACGTGGGCATTATGGCTAGCCACTCCATCTAACCTCAGGGGGAAACTTTATTCAACAGTGGCGTCTTCCAGATGATGATGATTACAGCAGATAGTTTTTTCAATGTGACTAAGTCGGATTTTCTGTTATTGTATTTTTATTTATTTCATGGATGTAGACTATGCGTGGCTGAACTCATCAAAACACTACTCTAATGGCTTTCATCTCCATTCATTCTACGCCTTCGGTTCGTTTGGCGTCCAATTTTACTCTAAGTTCAAATGACCTTCAGAATAATTATTATTCTATTTGAAATAGTAATTAATAATTCTCAGTTGAATAATGTCAATGTCTTTGTTATACATAATCCATGAATTCGGGCATAAGCCAATTGGCTTTGTTTCATGAATTCTTTATAACCATCCCGTTTTAATAATAGATGAAGCAGAAACAACAGTTAAGTTTTAAATATTAATACTCATTAATCAGACCTGATTGTAAGTCAGTTGTACGGTAACTTGGCTTTTACTGTTTGCCTGGTACATTTTTTTATTGTCAGGTATATTTAAATATGGGTTGATGTTTTATTTACAATTAATAAAACCACGCCCTTATTTCCCGAAGGAGTAGGCAAAGGTAAACTTAAAAGTACACTCACATTTCACCAGTTATAATATAGGTCCCAGTGTAAAATTTATGATATAATATCATAACTCCACAGCAAGCACTGATAGTCGAGTTTAAGACCGTTGTACTGCCAAGTCAAAGGTCACAAGCTCAAATTCTGGCACGCACCAATGTCTTTTCTAATTCATGTGCATACTATAAATTATCGTAAGGAAAACGGCACACCTAAGATATTTTTCAACGGTGTGTAAAGCCATGTCAGAGTACAGGCGGTTTCAACTCTGACACCAGGTTGTTCTTCAACCATACGATAAGAACATAACTCCACATTTATGATAACCTATTGCAGTAAATGTGGGGAACATTCACCAGCTATCTAAACGACAAAACTTATAATCCCACACCCAATAAGGGTTCGGATCAAAATATGTATTGTCATTGTAAAAAATATACAAAGAACCAATTAAAAGTTATATTAAATTTCCCTTAACTTTTCCGTTGTTAAATTAATTCTACTTAAGGCTAGGTAGTACCTCAAATGCCGCAATTTTGAGTTTTTTAAATGCATCTGAGACAGTGAAAGTAGTGTTTTAAGTTCTGAAAAAAATATATGTACTAGTTAAGAATATGGTCTAGTGAAAGTCGCTGGCAGTTACACGATCCGATGAACTTTACTCGATAGAAAAAAATCCCAAAGTTACCTCTTTTTGTAATGATTTTTCAATCTGACGACTAAATTACTGCGATTTTACATTAAATTTTTGCACTCAACTAAAGACACTAAATATTTCTAGGCAAATTCGCTGAGTTTGACTTGATAAAATGATTTCCTCATTACTAAAACCTCGAAAAATCGAAATCTTCACTACCATCCCGCGTGAAGCACCCCCGCTGGGCCTGTTGCGCATACTCGGGGCGCATACGTCAATGTCAGTCAGTGTCCAGAGGACACTTCGGACGGGTGGGTATACATGCGTTATTTTTAAAAATAATTTTGAAAAATGATTAATAATGAATAATTTTTCAATTAAACCACATTTTAAATATACTAAATATACGTATTCCTCAAAATAATAAAATAAATATGGTATGCATAAGTATAAAAACTACTTCGTAATTTCGTTTTGATTTTTGTATGTGTCATAGAGTAAGCTGCAGATGTGACGTAAAGTAAAATACCTATTTACTTAAATCGAAATTATTGAGACAGTTTATCTTATATTTTGAGATAGAAAAAAAAATTAAACATCGACATTTTAGCTGTCTCGAAAATTTCGAAAAAGCATTTAAAATAATTATTCCTTGCTTAAGTGTTATTAAAATAGTCAAGGTTTAAAAGCCGATTCACACATATCAGTAATGTCACAGTTCCGCGTCCGCACAGCACTACTGAATCAATTTTCACTGTTATGTCAGTACTCAGATCTATTTAAGCATCTTCAGGCCAATAGTGAGCTGACGTCAATAATACGAGACTAAATAGAAGAGCAGCATTAAGATAGCTAAAAAATACTTAATTGTTATTCAGTACTTCTCTCATTATTTTTTACACACAACTGGCGGGTGGACTATTTGTTTTATTAATTTTCGATTTTAACATTAGGTATATTTTATTTATTTATATTATATTTATACATATTATTATTACATTTCCTTTTTTTGTGAATGGTTGATTGTGATGGGACTAGTGACAGCGATAGTTTTGTATCAGCATGTAGCATCAACGAAGGCTTTTCCAGTATTCCATCTCTTGTTGAATTACACGAGTCTGGATTTTCTGATGTTCTGAAAAATCTTATTGTAGTCCATATTAATGCCCAAAGTATGTCGGCTCATTATCATGATATCCTAGCAAATCTGTACTACAAGATATCGACGCAATACTCGTTGCTGAGTCATGGCTAAAACCGTATCACCCGTCTACTTCTTATTCTTTACCTGGATATCATTTCATCAGAAATGATCGCACTGGCGGCGGTGGTGGTGGTGTTGCCATATATTTACGTGCTAATATTCCTTTTTCAATTGTTAGTTTGTCACCACAGCCACCACCGTCGAATGCAGGCGAACATCTGTTTAAAGAAATAGGTATGTCATCTTTCAAAGGTTCTGCTTGGTGCCTATTATAGTCTACATATCTTCTTTGCGTATCGATTATATTTCCTCCTTCCTTTTCGGTCGGTCACTATATTATTATGGGGGTCTTCAACACCTGTCTCCTCAAACAGGACTCACGAAATTCGTCATTCCAATCAACATTGCAATCCTGTAATTTATCTTTTCTTCCTTTAAATGCTACTCTTCACTTTCCTAACTGTATTTCTTCTCTACTCGACCTCATATTCTGGTCTTCTCAACAACACGTCGCTAAGTATGTTCAATGTATAGCGGACGTTTTCTCTTATTATGACCTTATTTTCTTATCGTACAAAATCCACCCTCGAAAGACACAGCCTAAAATCCTCTTGCAGCACAGCTTCGGTGGTATGTACCTCGAGAACCTTCGAGAGGATGCCGCCAAGGATGCTTACACCGTAACTTGTAGCGTCTTTCCATCTTCATGGAGAGAGAACTCAAGTTACTCCGCTACCGAAAAGAGCACCCCGAGCACATTGCTGTTGCGCGTATTCAAGGCGAAGGCTTCAGTGACAATCAGCGTTTTGCCGACACTTCTGACGGGTGTGGTATACGGAAATCCAAATAGTTCGTAATTTAGTTTTGTTGTTTAAAGTAGTCAAAAAGCCTAACTATGCGTAAGTATAAAAATAGGGTAAGAATGGTCATGATCTCCAAAATCATAGGTGGGTCACTAGGTTTTCTTCTTATCGTACGGTTGATGAACAACCTGGAGACAGTCGCCTGTAGGCCTCAGACATGGCTTTACACACCGGCTCTTAGGTGTGCCAATTTCCTTACGATGGTATCCTTCAACGTTTTTAGCAACTGAAAACTAATTTATAGTACGCACATGAATTTGAAAAGACATTGCTGCGTGCCGGGAATTGAACTTGCGACATTTGACATGGCAGTCTAATGATCATACCACTCGGCTATCATTGCTGCAAAGTTACTTGGTGCTTATATTATTTCAATGTTGTTTATTGTTGGCTTATAGTTTTTTTGAAGTAAATGAGGATTTTGATTGACGTCGGATGAAAACCAAGACAAATGGTAAATTTTGACATTTTGGTAACGGACATTATGTAAAACCATAATGACGAATGAACGATTTGATTGAGAATCGAAACAAGGCAAGATATTCTGTCAAGAATACACGAATGTGTATTTTGGAATTGAATATTTCGCTATGTTTTACTTGTTTATTTGGGTAGACTTCTACCCAACTCGTACAAAATGCCTCAAAAAATCGAAATAATTTAGTTTCACTGAGAGGAAGTAAAATAGGCAAAATGTAGTCATTATTTTGTCACATCTGTGTTCTTAAGTGATAATTTAAAATTCTTCAATTCAAAATACTGTAAATTGTGTTTGACAAATTCGCCGGTCCCCCCGCAGTGGGCGGGGCTATGTACCCCTGCTTCACCCCCTCAAAAACGTGAACGTTTGCATCTCACCTGGCCTTAAAGGATTAACGACTATGTAACCATTTAATGTATGAGTTCGTATTAAATTATCCTCATTATTTTATTATAAATAATGGGTGCAGAATAGGAGAGAAATATTACATGCGTATAACTTAATGCAATGCCATCTCACCTGTATTCTCCGAAGAGGTATGCAGAAATATACAGTCGTAGAACCTTGTTAAAGCAGTTGTCAGATAAGTAATATTTACCATGTACGAGTCTAGACTCAGTGCTGCTATTAATTAAGTGAGAATAACCCCATAACACTGCCCTTCCAAGGTATCGCACCCAAGACTTCGTTCAGCACTAAAGCTTGCGATTACTGAAGACAGTCCAGCAGAGTTTAGATTTTTAATGATTTAATTTAGTTGGGCAAAAAATCCTATTAAGAGGCAACCATTTTTCAGAACGTATAATAATAATATAAACGGCTCAGTACCGCTATAAATATTGCTTTTGTACATCCAGACACTAAACTAGTCTACATCTTCAAATACGAATAAAGGATTCTACTCAATAGTTGTACTTATGTATAGGCATTGGGTTTGAGGGCTCTTCACCTATGAGCGGTATTCAGTGATATTGCTCGTGAAATTGGTAGCACAAATATCTCCATAATACCATCTCATTTCACCCTACAATATAGGCACCACTTGTCAATCAATCACGTGGAAATTTGGTACATTATCTGAGTTTATGTTGTGAAGAAACGGGAATATTTTATCTTTTTTGGTGAAGTGAGAGCAGGAAATTGATATGAATTATTCTTTTATAAAGATAACGAAAGGATGTGTTTTACATGTTATATTAATATTACGTCTAACCTAATACATTTTTCTTATCTTTCCTATTTTATGAGTCGTCGCCCCATGCTTGGAATTTCTCCTGTATCGTAGGTGCGTTTTACAAACATGTATAACATACACAAACACCCAGACTCGGTACAAACAATTGCGAATCACATAAATTTTTGGCCCGTGTGTGAATCGAACCCAAAACCTACTCTAATCAGGTCGGTTGTATTATAGTCGAATATTATCCGTTAAATTGTACATTGATTCTTATTAGAGGTACAAGAAAGTCCTTTCAATAGAAGATAAACAAAGATTTAAAAAAAAGCAGAGGATGAGCAAATGCTTTATTGAGTTGGACCAGTCTCTCAAGTAAGAATACGAATCTAATAATAATCCCATAGAAGGTTGGCTTAGCTTATTTGCTAGCAAATATTATTTCTTCGACTCAGCAAGAAACTCAAAGAAATAAATTATTCATTGGTAACAACTGCTAATTAATGCAACTGTTCAATGCATAAAAAAAAACGTATTAATCCAAGAACTGTTTACCTAAAACCTAATTTCCAAAGACTTATATAGAGGTAATAAAATTAACAGCAACTGTAAATTAAGGAGATTAATGTTCAGTAAGTTAATAAGAATAGCGTTATATCTTCCCTCGGGTATAGTAAACCTACTTACATGTTATCAGTTAGATGGGCACGGTCTGTTTGCACTTTGGTTGGTCACTAATATATATATATTAAAAAAAAAACGTCGCCCCACACTAGGAATTTTTCCTGTATCGTTGGTGCGTTTCACAAACATGAAATATTACATACACAAACACCCAGACTCGGGACAAACATCCGTGGTTCGCACAAAGTTTTGCCCCGTGCGGGAATTGAACCCGTAACCCTTAGCGCAGCAGTCCAATTGCTTAGCCACTACGCTAATCAGGTCATCCTATTGTGTGTAATATGTAGTACTTCAAAAGACGCACTTAACACGCACTCATGTCCTATAGAAAGAAAGAAAAAAAGAAAGAAAAACTTTTATTGGCATAAAAAAAAACACAAATATCATTACATAAAACAAAAACAGCATTTTATGCCAAAAAGGTCATTACTTATGCAGAAAAAAGAGATCATAGTCCACCTCATTCGTAAGTGAGAACGATTTCAGTTTCGTCATGATGTTTTCAGCTACCGTAAGAGAGTGGACGTCTAAAGAAAATAATCTTATTACCTGGACTGCCTCGTTGGTCTAGTGGTTGCTAAGCGCGACTGCTGAGTACGAGGTCCTGGGTTCGAATCCCGGGTCGGGCAAAGTGTGTTTTAGATTCCCGCATGGGACAAGTATATGTGTGATATGGATTATTAATTACATTTGATGTTAGTTTAGAGCATGAAGTTGTTTTATGTGTTGAAAATGCGCTTACAAATATACAATTAATTGACATTTTATTTTAATAGGTTTAAAGACAAACATCATGCCTGTATTCCTCGAAGGGATAGGCAGAGGTGCACATATAATACACCCGCAGTTCGTCAGTTATGTTTTTAGGTCCCAATGTAATAGGGGGCAAGCCTATTGCCAATAACCGGGCATAAATCCAGACTCCGTGCTGCTACTGAGAATTACCTACTGGAAAAACCCAGTAACACTTTGCCCGACCCGGGATTCGAACCTAGGACCTCGTGCTCAGCATTCGCGCTTAGCAACCACTAGACCAACGAGGCAGTCTTAAAAAAGTTAATTTAGAAGTATGGAAATATGCATTGATGGAGAAAGTAGGTCAACAATAGTGACTTTTCCAGTTTTTCTAGTGGATGTCCCATGGCCACTGCCTTGTGCACACGAATCAGGTCTGTAAAGTGTAAACTTATGGACAATAGGATAAATACAAGGTACCTACATGAAATCTCAAACATACATCATTAAATCAACACGGTTATTGATGGCAGCTGTTGAAATGGTTTTGAAATCTGACGTCATATCAATATCGATTATAATGTTCTGAAATTTGCAACAAGATACTAGACTTATTAGTCACAATAGCATTAGTTGATAAGCATTGTGTTCGTACACAATGGGAAATAATTGCAGAGCACTGATAGTCAGAATCTGATGTGACGTCAACAATTGTTGGCCACGCGTTTTGTTTAGATGATTCTTTTTTTTACCCAAGGATGAGTAACTGAGCACGTTATGCCATACTAAGAGTTTATTCTATGAGATAGACATGTTTACAGGTGAATCTTAATTAATCAGACCGTAGGACGAGGATATTTCTTTTAATAAAAAATCGTCGCCCCACACTAGGAATTTCTCCTGTGTCGTGGGTTCGTTTCACAAACATCAAATATCACATACACAAACACACAGACTCGGGACAAACATCTGTGGTTCGCACGAAGTTTTGCCCGGTACGCTAATCAGGTCGTCGAATATATTAAGCACACAGTTATTTGTGTGGAGAGTTGCGAGAATCTGCGAGTCCTAGTGCTGAAGAGCTAACCTCGCCTTTGCATTACTTTCCCATGAAACTACAATACATCGCCTAGATACAAACGAATCTCGATAAAAAGTGTATGAAAGCACTATAGTAGAACACAAAGCAGCAGCTACAGACATAATAGATGCTCCCATAATCTTTTATAATTCATCATTGGTTTGAGTTTGCATTCAATTGCAAAAGCTGCTCATTTAAGGTTTCTGCGTAGATACGAGTACGAACAAAGGTCGGAATAAACTTCGCGAGCGCTCTAATTTTGTGAAAACGGGAAATAGTGAATGCGAGAAATTTCCTACTGTGCTAAATACAATGCCGGGCTGACTTGTATAAAGAGAGTTATTTATAATGTTAGCGCCGCGATGAATTTAACCCGTCACCTTATGTTTTTGGAGACATGACGTTGACAATTATTTCATGGTATATTGTGTGTGCGTACGTTACTAATTGAAACCGGTGATAGGTGTCATGGCGACGCTTTTGATTGATTGCAACGATTTTTGATGTCAGATAGCGTTAATGTTTGGGCTTCGACGTATCCACGTTATGACGTGTTTTATCTACGTTATACAAAGGTAGCCGAGTTATAAGTATTCAGGCATCGAAAATATTACTATATTCTATTCAATATTTAGGACTAATATGAGTCTAATTAATTTAATTACCAGCTTACACGAAGTATAAATCATATCCCTCTAATATTATAAAGACGAAAGAATACTCTTTCACGCTCAAACGGCCAGACCGATTTTGATAAAATTTCATATGGAGGTAGCTGACACCCTAGATTAACACTTATTACCCCGAAAATTTTAGCGAGTAACACCGCGGGGCGCTGCTAGGTTTAACTAATCGTCGCACTGCATCTAAAAAAGCTTTATTATATTTCAGATGCTTTTTCTAATAACAATTTGCACGAACTTCATTTCAGTCCATCAAATGCTTCAAGGAACAATATAATAAAGCAATTACTTTAACTAAATTATAAAAGTGCCATCACGGGGGAATACAAACAGCTGTTAGATTCTTGAACTCATTTTCCCCTTCTTTTGTTTACGGGAAATCATTCCACCTTTTTAAACAAACTTCCCAATGGGAAAATAAACAAAGTTACTTAGGACTAATAAGGACATTAATAAAAATTATTTATTGCTATAAATATGAATATTTAAACGGCCTAAGAAACGCGTTTCAATTACCTACAGTTGAGTTTGGAAGTTGGGTGCGCCGTGCGCGGGGCTGAACGTTCAACAAATGGAATTATAAGCCCGTCTTACACTCGCGGTTACCTCTGCTGTACTTAAGGGCGCGTTCCGAGACATACGATGCTTTATTATCCATACTAATATTATAAACTAGCTGCGCCCCGCGGTGTTACCCGCTACATTTTTTCGGGATAAAAAGTAGCTAATGTTAATCCAGGGTGTCAGCTACCTCTATATGAAATTTCATTACCTAATATCCATTTAGTCGTTTTTAAGTGAAAGAGTCAACAAACATCCATCCATACTTACAAACTTTCGCGTTTTGAGAGTAACTCTGTCCGTCTGTCTCTTACACCTCACGACTAAAACGCTGGACGGATTGTGATGAAATTTGGCATGTAGCAAGTTTAAGACCCGAGAAACGACATAGGCTATTTATTTAACGCGAAGCCGCGGACAAAAGCTAGTAAGTAATAAATTCCTATACGGAGTTCATTTTATCATACTTTAATGAAGAAAAACAAATATCTCTTGTTTAACACTGCAGACAAGCAAGTTATTGGCTGTAGACTGTTACATCAATAGTTTCGATCTCTTGAATTTGATGTTATTTGCGTGCGATATTTCTAGTTTGTACTTATCAATCTTGAGATTTGACTAATACCTTCTTTAATATTATAGGGTATTAAACCCTGGAAAGCCTGCCTAGCTAAATGATATGAAGAAGCCTGAATGATAGGCAGACTTTAGACATAATAAAAAGTCGAAATTGGTAAATATATATCTAATTATATAACGACCCACATTTAAAGCGAATTATTTAGCAGTTTATTAAAAAAGTCAAACGTATTAATCGTAACGCACTGTCTATTTAAAGAATCCAAACAAAATTACCTCATATCGCGCCTACCCGATTGAATAAACTGTTAAACGCCAATTTAATTAAGCAAAGTTAGTGTACCGTTTCAGAACGCACCCGTAAATACAAGGCATAGAGTTGCGACTACCTCCCCCTGATTACAGTCGTGTGTATTTAGTACCATTGTGACATGCTGCAATACTGCTCCGTATATAGAATAAGGGGAACATGGTTTGTCTAAACATTTACTTTTATTATACAACTACTATCTGTACTATTTATGCCCGTTGAGGGATAGATTAAGTAGTGTGTATACAATTCAGTCTGTCGGGAAAGCGAGTCGTATGGGAGGCAACAACCAGGTGTTGGTCTGATGAATCGCAATAGGTTATAGAATATAGTATGACACTGTAATAACACCTCTGTATACCATGGTTTTATGCGTATAAATATATTCTATTCTATAGCAATAGGCTAGACTAACCCCTTACTATATTGGACTTATTAGAGGATCACGCGTGATTCAAACATGTATGTAATTATGAATATCCTTTGTTGAAATGTCAATTAGGTAATATTTGGCCAGTAGCAAGAAATATAAAATTTGACCTTCAAAATTGTATGAGCAGGCTGGTATAACTTAAGGGGATTTTATTATTGACTTGTTTACCAACAAAGTAAATTCAACAAACGTTATTAATAGAAGTCGCATTCAGTCAGAACGCACGTAGGACGCACATGGTATCTGCCTATAGGTCGGTAACATCGAATGGAAAACCGTTTTTATTAGTTAGTGGTGAAATCGAGGTGAAGAGCAAGTCAACCAATCAAATGGCCAGAATTCCAATCCCCACGAGTAATTTTTTAATAAAACCTCGTATGGGTTCATTTTTTCATACGCATACAAATCAGGATTTCAAAAGCCGCGTCCTTGCTCCACACTTGACCAGCTCGTCAGTTTTAGAACTGTATGTTCGATATGATGTGAGTCAAAATGAATCTGTGCGCGCGAGATAACAAGTAGGATGTACGGCAGTAGTGGTGAAAAGTTACCAAATAAGTAACGTGATATTGTTGTATAAGGTATAAGTACATATTAGAGCACACGCTATTTAAAGTTTCGGTACTAGGTATATAAACATTTGGAATTTTAATTTTGTATTGGCAGGCCTCCCACCAGGTGTTCCGATGATATCATCAGAGTTGCGGGCAACCGTTGTCGTTCATTGTTTCTTCTAAGGGAGAGGCCTTTGTTCAACAGTGGACGTCTTCCGGCTGATGATGATGATATAAACATATTGACAAGTAATCATAACTAAACAAGTAGTTTGGTCCGCCTATGTCTACTTTATGTAACATTAAATTTAAATAAATAAATAAAGTATTTTTGTATTAAAACCGCCGCCCCACACTTTGATTTTCTCCAGCATCGTGGTTGCGTTCCACAAACATAAAATGTCACTACACAAACATCTAGACTCGAGACATTTGCGAATCTCACAAATTTTTGTCCCGCGCGGAAATCGGGCCCGCAACCCATAGCGCAGCAGTCTGCTTAGCCACTGCGCCAATCAGGTCGTCAATCGTACTTAGGACCCGAAACTTGGTGGTACGAGTAAGTCTAGACGCTACTTTAACTAGTTACTAGACTGCTGCTGAAAAACCGCACAGAATGATCGCTACGATTTCCATTTATAACTTTGCAAGTCACAATGCTAATTCTAAAGTAATCGAGCATATTTAAAAACAATTCATATAACTATAAAACGGATACAACATTAAATACAACCAAATGTTCAATAACCAAATGGGAATGAAACAAATGAACGAGAGTGTCGCTCATGCCTCACGGGGATATGAAAACTTAAATCCAAAACCATCAGTCCAAATGCATTACACAGTGCGATTACATCTGAAAAATGGATATTCGGACCACTATTGGAGGCTTGTGCGTCAACAACTCAAGGTAATCCTAATGGATATGGAACTCATTTTGTTTTAACATTACCATAACCATGAGTTTCACGTAAACTCGCGAGTGACCACGTAAAATATTTGTATAGCGCTTTATAAAGCGCCTCTAGCGGTTACGTACTGCATTGTAGTTTCCAATACAAATATTTTACGTAGTCGCTACCGAGTTAACGTGTGAAAACTCATGGTTGAGGTACAGATGGCCAAAGCGGATCGGTGGTAATGGAAAATATTTTTTTATGATACAGTTGCGAGTTGTTGCCGGATGCGAACACGCCGGATAGAATACGGATGTTCATTATCGAACGTAGTTTGTGCCTCATAACTGAACATGCTGGACTGTTAGGTTTGTTTGTTCACACGGTCACGTGCTTAGTATGTGAGGTTTGATTTAGAGTCGCTACGCTAAATATTAAAGAACCAGGAATTTCTCCTGTATCAATTCAATTCAAAATGTTTTTATTTCACGTAAACCTATTACAGGCGCTTATAAAACGTTAGGATGCTAGTTGCACGGTTCCAAAATGTCATTCCAATGGAGAAAAACCGGCAAGATACTCCAGAGGTTACTCTTTAAAAAAATATGGTACAAATTTATTTGAAAATTATGAGGAGGGTATAAAACGCATTTATAACTTTATTAGTAGTATTATTATAGATTAGCTGCACCCCGCGGTGTTACTCACTACATTTTTATATCGGGATATGAAGCCTATGTGTTAATCCAGGGTGTCGGCTACCTCCATATGAAATTTCATTCAAATCCATTCAGTAGTTTTTACGTGAAAGAGTAACAAACATCCCTTCATACTTACAAACTTTCGCGTTTATAATATTAGTAGGGATATCATACTGTAACCGGTAGCAAGCGTAAATATCAATTAGTTCGTATACGACAACGAAGAGAAAGGGGTGACGTTCAGCCCCTCACGATTTAAACGGTATCAATTTAGGAGTAATGAAAGCTTTATCGATATCGATAAAAACAAATAACAACAGATTGTCTATTACCGGCGACCCTCTGTTTACCCTAAAGCTTACATTAACGTGTTCCGCTGCGGTCACGATCAGTGGTTATAAACAGTTTTTGAATGCTTATTTGTGTATACAGTCATAGTCTAACACTTCACAGCATCAAGTAGGTAATGCCTGCTCAACAACGTCGAAGTTCTGTAGGTACAGTCGGCCACACACATATGTTGAACCCTTATGTCGTATGTTCAGCAATTGCAGTTATTGTTTCAAATTGTAGGAGCGTCCAAATGATAATCTAAAAATATTTTAGACTTTTTACTGTTTAAGAACTAAAAAATAGTTTCTCTACTATTAATGGTATGTTTAAAAGTGTTAATGTTTAGCTAACATTTTATAGGTTCCTGCCTCGTTCGCGTTGGTCTAGTGTTCGCTAATCACGACTGCTGAGCATGAGGTCCTTAGTTCTAATACCGGGTCGGGAAAAGTATTATTGGGTTTTTCATTAGGTAACCCTCAGTATCATCACGGAGTCTGGATTTGTGCTCGGTTGATGGCAATAGGCTCACCCCTTATTACATTAAGACCTATATAACATAACTGGCGAAATGTGGGTGCACTACACGCACTACAGGTACACTTCTGCGTACCCTGTTGAGAAACACAGGCGTGATGTTATGTTCATATGTCTCATGTGAATTAGTCGCAAACTGATTGCCGTACAAAAGGCCCACATCAAGTATATCACCTCGTACATCATTCTTTCCCGATGATGGACCCCCGGTAATTTTACCTCATCATTATTATATCTGTAGTATCTAAGTAGCTCAAGTAGACGCAAGCATTGCTGTTAAATATATAGTAGATATAAATAAATAAGCCTTGTTATTCGCAAGCAGGCATGGAAATATGATTATTTCAATAATAAAGGTGATTGATTATTCATGAAACTGTGACAGCACGAAACTGAACACCTCAGGAACTTTCAACGTTGAATAATAGATCCGATCAATTAGCCTACGAGAATTGCTCGTAAGTTCGGCCGAAGGAAACTTTGTATAATTGCAATACCTTTCACAGTTTCTACCATCGTTATTTATTATGCATTCCCGTTAATAGCCATCTTGAGGCTTCAGTAACATAGTTGAGAGTTTTTAAAGTAATAGCTCCGTAATATTCTAGATGTTAAAGTTTTATTTTTATATTATATCTGTATTCTTCGTATTGGTATAAGATAATTGTCACATGGAAACAGAATACGCTGTGTGTACAGATTCTCCTGACAACTATTAGGTACCGTTAATCGGGTCCATTCTATATCATACATAAGACTATTTGTTTCTTTTTTTTTATAAAAAAAACATCGGCCCATACTACATTCCCCTGAACTGTAGGTATGTTTTACAAACATGTAATATCACATACACAAACACCCAGATTCGGGACTAACATGTGCGGATCGTACAAACTTTTATCTCGTGCGGGAATCGAGCCCCCCTTAACGCAGCAGTCCAATCGCTTAGCTACTGCGCCAATCAGATCGTCGAAACAATGAATATGTCATTGTAAAAATAATAAATACCAAAGTTACTATGACTTGTATTCTTTGTCTAATGAGGCTTCCTTTTCCTGTTAGTCTTTCTTGTGTCTATATTCCAAAAAGTACAATTTCACACAAGTATAGCCGACAGTCGCAATATCCGAGTGAGGCGACAGGGATTATATAATTAATAATTGAAAAAATAAATTAATCTGAATGTTTGTAATTAAAAACTTAAGCATCTGTAAACACTACCTTTAATACAATTGCGAGAGTTAAATCTCCCTTTTATTAATAAAATGTAAATCGGGATTAAAAGTTAACCCCTCAACAATTTTAATGCTAATGATTTGGGAATGAAAGAAAAACAGAATTAATTAGTTGCGTACCTTTCCGTCCTGGCTAAATTAGTTCAGGGTTGATTCGGTGCGCAAACCGGTGGTCGGCGTTGAAAGCTTAAGGGTGTAAAAAAAAAGAAAAAGAGGCTTGATTTATTTATGATCCTTTGTGATACGAGTAATAAATATGTTGTGGGGGCCAAGTGTTTTACGGACGAGATTCGTATTTTGAAGTACGCGTTGGAAGTGGGTTCAAATTCAGGCAAATAAGTACCATGGTGGGTTGAAATTCAGGTAACTACCATGTGGGTTTCTTCTATGTCATTGTGTACTGTCTAGGTGCTTGAAAAAAGGTGTGTGGGTTTGGATCAGCACACCCAGATACGATTGGGAGGGCACCAACTCGGAATTCGAACCCATGACCTCATACTCAGCAGTTGTTGTAAGCGGCCACTAGACCAACGAGGTAGTCATAAAGATAAGTGAATAAGATAACGAATGTAAACAAGTCTTACCTATTATCGTAATCGTATTATTAGAGACAAAGGTGCTAAGACTTAAAAACATAACTGGCGAAATGTGGGTGTACTGTATGTGCACCTCTGCCTACCCCTTCGGGGAATACAGGCGTGATGTTATGTGTGTGGTGCTAAGATTCAA
Source organism: Abrostola triplasia (assembly GCA_946251915.1). Classification (NCBI taxonomy): domain Eukaryota; kingdom Metazoa; phylum Arthropoda; class Insecta; order Lepidoptera; family Noctuidae; genus Abrostola; species Abrostola triplasia. Next base: position 4,459,542 of record OX276425.1, read on the forward strand.
ATGCCTGTAATAATGCGATGCACCTACATAGTTTGACGACCTGATTAGCGCAGTGGCTAAGCAATTGGACTGCTGCGCTAAGGGTTGCGGGTTCGATTCCCGTACGGGGCAAAACTTTGTGCGAACCACAGATGTCAGATGTGTGCGTTTCGCAAACATGAAATATCACATACACAAACACCCAGACTCGGGAAAAACATCTGTGCTTTGCAACCCTTAGCGCAGCAGTCCAATCGCTTACCCACTGCACTAATAAGGTCGTGAAGTCAGTTAGTAAATACTTATAGGTATTTCATTAAAAGTTTCCCAGTCAACACATACAAATGCTGCTTTCAACATAACATTTATTGATTCTTACTTTTAAAGATTTACAAACAGTTGTTTTGAGCTCCTATTGTTGAGAATAAATATTTTTCAATACGCTATTCATAAAAATGGAAACTACAGAACAATAGATACCTCCGGGCCAATGAGGCAAACATGTTTGGAGTTCAAAAGTATAACATGGGGATTTTTTATATCGGTCATGAAAATAGTCAAGAGAAAATTTTCACCTGCCAAAAATGCGTAGCTGTGAATGTAATTAAGACGGATAAGGAAAGCATTGAATAAGATTTATGCGAGTTTATTACCATCAACCATAAACCCAACAATACTTCGCATGACCGGGTCATGTATCGAATCATAATCGAATCTACCGATGTTTGTCCCGAGTCTGGGTGTTTGTTTATGTGATATTTCATGTTTGTGAAACGTACCCACGATAGAGGAGGAATTCCTAGTGTGGGGCGATGTTTAAACAAAACAAAAATTGCAGAGTAGCACAGAATTAAACAGTGTAGTGCTACCTAACAGTAGTAAACTAAATAAATTATGTAATTCGCGTAATGTAGTTATAACAGTACGTTTATTATAACTGAAAGTAATTACAAGTTGTATTCGAAAAATCTAAATTATCAACTAATATTATGGCTAAACTAACTTTCTCCTTGTTCGCCAAAAGCTACCTAAAATTCTCTCGGTCACGATTTTAAGAAGTGATGAAGAACATTGCAGATAATTCATTCAAAAGAATCTTAAAGCATTTTAATTATTACGATTTGAAACAAGAATGGTAGAATACAAGATAAGCATTTACGACTGTTTTATACGAGCATAACTATCGCAGATAAGTAACGCATTAGCTCTATTCTCCTAACATTACTCTTCATTATAAGAACAAAATGCGTCGCAAATATCGGAGTTTTAGGTTTTTTATCAATAATCCAATGATCGTATTTTATTTAAACGTAAATAAGGTATTGTCGGTGGGCCGCCCGCCGCCGTAAATTACCTTGTCCCGCGCGGATTGCCTCTCCCGACTCCAATAAATATTAATCAACACTTAGAAATAAAAGTGTTAACAGAGAATTCTTTTGTATATTTTTAAAACAGGACAAAGAATGGAAATGCGAGGCGAACAATTCAACGGTATGCTAGTCTGGGATCGTTTCCGAGATTTGTTACGGAATTGTTTATCATTTGATTTCATATAGTCGTTGTTAACCGAATATTTCTTATGGCTAAGTACAGAACTGACATGGCAGTCCTGATGATGACCATCCTAACAAAAATATATGTTTATTTCCCACAAAAGAAGTACCTTCTCCAGAAATTAAGACAAAAGGACCTCATGAGAAGCAACTAAGACATTTTTGTCGACACGATTGGCCCAGTGGCTAACTGGTTGGAGTTAATTGGACAGTTGTGCGAAGGTTCGATCTCCACTCCATGCAAATAGTCCATGCAGCAGTCTAGGCAATAGGAATGCCTAGACTGACATAAACATATGTTGATTGGACATATTATATACCTTTCGCAACATTTATAATTGGTGAGTGTAGGGGCGTAACATACAGATGAATAACCTTCCACTGCAATAACATTGGTATTCATATCGGTGAAAGTTTGTGTCAGTGCAACGGTGACGGCCGCGGCGCAGGCGCACTCGCATCATCAGTGTTTGCGATTAGCCTTGTGTATTGTGTTTATGCACTGCACAAAGCGTGTTTACTTTTAGCACGTCACTTTCTTCAGCTTTCATTGCAACAAAAGGAAATAAATAATGTTTTATGCAGCGACTGAAATTTCTAAAATAATACTTCGTAGTTATGAATAGTTATAATGCAAAATATCTATACAAGATTATCACTCCTATTAACGTATGTATTCGCTGCAAAGACCCAGAGGTTGTCTTGAACCTATTGCCCTATTAAACCTATTGCCGCTTCTACAGTTTACTTCTAACCGTATTAAACAGTATTTTTGATGATGTAACTCCTAAATCCAATCCATTTAGCTAGTGTTGGAATATGATCCTATAGGCACACTGGTTCAATGATAGGTCTTTTGTTCTAGCTAGAAGACAAATATTTATTTGGAAATAATTATACCCAGTTACCCCGACATTTGTAAATCTACAAGAGCAATTACAAGCGTTAATAAAACTTTTAAACAATCTGCTTTAAACTGCCTGTAACGACTCACACTGGTGACCTAAAAGGCCGATAATACAAACTGTTCGATTACACCGAAAAAGCTTCGAAATGCACTATCGAATAGCAATTAAAGTTAATTCAATTGAAAATTTAAAAAGAAAAATATTTTAGTTCGCAAAATTGAGTGAATCCATTCCAGTGTGTTTGGAGCGGCACGGTGCGCCGGTAGTTCGTAGTAATTTTATTTGTAATGGCCCTGTGGTTTTGGTGCCGTACACCTATGCTGATGTATTTACCCGTAAATAGATAAGGGAAAACCGGGTTTTCGATCCGGTTTGTGCATACGCTGCCTTGAAATTAAATAAGAGGGTTGCTCAATGTTTTGTTTATTGTGGTTGGTTTTTGCATTTTCAAGTTACTAGCGTTTGTAGAGGACTGGGATAGGAGATAGTCACTGTTCTAACAACGTTCAACGATGCACAATTCCGTCTTCGGAAAAGTCTGATGTAAGAATTGACCAATACGGACTGGCGCCGATGAATAGCTACTGCTACCTAATAAATTCATATATATAGTCAAAGAGAGAAGAACATCGCGGAGATTACAGGTGTGATAAAAGTACATAAGTATTATGTATGTCACATACTATATAGGTAGTGTGAAGTAGGTATACTTAATAGTACGATATTCCTATTTAACCTCAAAGCTAAGCCTGCATTTTGTGTGCGTGACGATCGCTTGTGTATACGCCAAGAAGTCCCAAGTAATGAGCGTTCCTCACAGAGTACATTTGTTAGGAATGCGTACGTCCAACCCTTTCTTTATTCTAGTTTCCCGGCTAATTGCCAAGATCCGCATTGTAGAGAGGAGCTACCTGTGTGCTCATTAGCGAACTCATGACGAGTTTCTTCATCAATTATATGGCGAGTTCTACTGACTCCCTGGTTTCAGCAACTGGAAATCGTTTGTTTTAGAAAACTTATGCTGTTTGATGTTATAAGCTGGAGGTTACTTCTACTTAGTGTAGAAAGATCTGCTAAAAAAGTTTTTGCACCTGCAAAAGTAACTTTTTCTGTCTATATTGTGATAGCTACCTTATCTAACAATCATTCATAATTAAATATGTAGAGATAGCCGGAAGCTTAAGGAAAAATAAAGTTCACTTTATCACATCTAATATTGGAAAAACACAAACGAAATTGACGCAGCTTTCTGCAAAAAGTTCGATTCCGGCACTGAATTTTATTCGTGTTCTTTACATGTGATACTGATAGCCCATTTTAAATTTGAGAACAACTTAAACAGGATTAAACATGACTTGTTTCTTTTCAGATCAGTATGCAAGAGTCAACTAAAGGCGCGGCTCTCGCAGGATTCTCAAACAACATTCTATATTAAGTATAGGATAAATTATCCAAGACGTGAAGGCATGCGAACAAAAACAAGTCTAAGGTCCGACGAAAATACATTCGTGAGTGGGTCACCTTTGTGGGGGCGGTTCTTAAGGAAACAATAAAGCATAATACTAACAATACACTCGATCCAGCTTCAATGGCCCTTTTGGGCCCGCAAAATGATGTGCCATAAGGCAGGAAGTAGAATAACACCTTGTGTAATGGATAGGTGCCGCCGTACAGCGCAAGACAGATAGCCGGCCGTACTAAGAAGTGTGCCATGTTTTATTCATAATTCTTGACTCCTCGTAAGTGCGGCCGGGCGAAATTTATTTCTTAAAACGTTTATATTACCTACGCGGTTTAATTTGAGTAATGGCTGGCTAGTGATTTTACTTAAATTAGTTTTAAAGGCTTTTTACTACCTAGTTTATTCATTTGGGAATTTGCATAATTTAATAGTTTTTTGTAAATGGTCTAGAGAGTTCTAGTGTCATTTCTTTGATGATTCTTATTAGTAAACTGCAGCAATTGTGGTAATTTTAAGACAAAGCAGGATTTGGCGTTTCAAGGTCAACATTAATCCCATAGAAATCAATCATTGAAACGAATAATAAATATTAGTTTCTTCGTTATTCAATAACAAACGTAATGTATGTACATATTTAATTAGGTGTATAATATTTACAAAGCTATCAAAATGTCGTAAAATTTATAACGAAAAGGCGACGAAAATCAAGATCTATTCATTAAGTCTGGTTTAAGTAGATGTTCTATTTGTAAACAACTGATAAAAGTAAAATTAAGAATACATGAATATAATAATAATACATAATACATAATTATGAATAATAATTATTTTAATCATCCAAGCAGTACAATACCTAACAGCGTAGCCTACCTCTATCTGAGTAAATAAAGTTCTAAAACGTCGTTGACATATATGATGATGATAGTATTTATGCCCCCACCCTATACCCCTTCCTAGTGTCACAGTTCCGCAACATAAACGAATTAAGTGACCGAACTAACTTGCGCATGGAATTTGTAAGCACACTTAGTTTTACGTGTTTCATTGAGTTTGCACGAAACGGAATAAACAGCTCATGTTTATAGCTGCAGTGTTACAAATTACTTCACTAATGTCACTTTTCTCGACCCCCATTTCCATACAAAAAATGCATAGCACGCTATGTGGTTATTATTTGTAAAACGAGTGTAAACTTAAACAGTTTTCTTAGAATACTTTACATTTCACCTTGGTCATATAAATTTGCAACGATCAAAGTTTCTTGCCTTGAACTGAAGCACTGTAATCGCAAATAATAATCTTGTATAAGGCCGGCAGCGACTGGATGCATAAAGCAGCAGACCGGGCTCTGTGGCGTACCTTGGGAGAATCCTATGGCCAGCAATGGACTGCAACGGGCAGATGATGACGAAGGCCGGCAGCGACTAGATGCATAAAGCAGCAAACCGGGCGTTGTGGCGTACCTTGGGAGAACCCTTTGCCCAGCAGTGGCCTGCAACGGACTGACGATAATGATGATGATAAATGTAATCGCGTCGGAATTTCTTTATTAAAATACGAATAAGCATCACAATACATCTTCAAACAATACTCAATGTAGCCGCTGTTTAATATCAAACTCCTTCAAATCTCACAATATGTATTGTTTATCCAAACAATTCGCCACGATACTGATCAATGCATGACTGTATCTCAAAGTCGTGTTTACGTCACTACATCGCTGTCTTCAGACTATGAATAAAACATGACGGACATCATGTGGATCCTTGCCTTTCACACGTGGCGACCAGCCTAGTAAGAACACCCTACCCCCTGCTTTACCACAAATTATGATCGCGGAAGGATAGATCCTGCGGTTGGTGAAGACCATGTTACACTGGCAGCAATAAGAATTCTCCTAAGGAAGTGCGAATTGATAGTTGAATAGTTAGGCCCCAATTTATTAATGTGGCAACTTTCTACAGTCCTCTATCACTCGGTAAATTAAATGTATCTACCAAATTAAATTTCATAGCTTATTACTATTCCTATGTAGTTCTATGAAGCTGAACTTGTGTAGAAATGCTCTAGGGTAGAAATGGTTAACGCCGCGCGGCGCCGCTTTCTTGCGGCGGCCGCAGCGCGTAATGGCTGTCCGGGTCATCCGCGGCTACCGCACGGTATCCGGCGAAGCAGCGTGCCTGCTAGCCGGATCCCTGCCGTGGGACCTGGAAGCCAGAGCTTTAGCGGACGCCTACTACTGGCGTAAAGGGCTGGCGAGTCGCGGCGATGGGCCCCCGCCCAGAGCCGTTGAACGGCACCTTAAGGAGCTCCGTAGAGCCCTTGTCCTGGAGTGGGCGGTCAGGTTGTCCCACCCGACAGCGGGACACCGGACGATACAGGCCGTCCACCCCCAAATGCTGAGGTGGTTGAGCAGACGTCACGGAACACTCACGTTTCGGCTGACACAGGTACTGTCGGGGCATGGCTGCTTCGGCAGATACCTGTGTCGAGTGGCTGGCAGGGAGGAGTCCACTTCCTGCCACCACTGCGACGACAACGAGGACACGGCGCAGCACACGCTCGAGCATTGTCCTGCTTGGGCTGTGCAGCGCCGGACTCTCGTTGCACAAGTGGGGTCGGACCTTTCGCTCCCAGCTATCATCGAAGAGATGGTAGGGAGTGAAGGGTCCTGGAGCGCCATCGCAGACTTCTGCGAAGAAGTGATGGCGCTCAAAGAGGCCGCGGAAAGAGAGCGGGAGCTCCATTCCGCTCTTCCGATCCGCGCCCGAAGACCCCGGCGGCGGAGGAGGGCCGACAACGCCCTCTACCAGCCACCATAAGACCCGGCCTCAGGGCGGCTGACAAGGGCTGAACTGCCGCCCGCTTAACAGAGGCCCGGGTCGAGTGTGCGCATAGTGCGCACACTGAAGAGATGCAGGGGACACCCATAGTCCCCTGCCATAGGAGGCCTGCGGAGTTTGGGTTGGGAGACCCATCTCCGCATTCAAAAGTTCCTCCGCTGAAGTCCTGCAGCCCCCTCCCATACAAAGGGGGCACAGAGGAGTGTCCGCCCCTCTTTACAGGGCGGACAGCGCTGGCGGGGTTGGCGGTAGAATGCTGCAGCGATCCCGCCTCCCCGCCATCCAAAGCGCAGAGCAGGCAGGTGAGGTTTTTAGTGGGTAGGCCCCTGGATCTTATTGGGTTCGGGGGAGAGTCCCACATACCCCCGTCGTCTCCCAACGGCGAGGGATGCGTAACGCATTTCCCTCACGGTAAAAAAAAAAAAAAAAAAAAAAAAGGGTAGAAATGGTCTTTATTAGGTAATGCTGTGATACTTTGACAACTAATAACTTTGACGGACCGACACTGAAAGCTTTGGTGGACTGGTAACCTATTGCTCGTATGTGACATGTAGCTAAGGTAAAAAGATATAACATCTGTGCCAAATATTTGCAGTATTGTAAATTTAAAAAAAAACGACGTAAACTTTTGTCTTTTTAAATTTGGAAATGTCAAAGCTCGTTAATAAAGCTTTTAGTGATTTGTCATTTGCTTGTATATTGGAATGAAAAAAAGAAAGTTCTGAGAAATTTAATCGCAGTTTCTGGAATACAAGTATTCAAAATTATTTAATTTTGTATAAATCGAGTCTCTTAACTGGTTAACCTATGAATACTCATTACCGTTTAATAAAGTTCAAGTGTTGTAGACTTACAGTTGTGAGTTGGACGGCTGTGAGTGTTTAGCAGTCGATCACAAACGCAGGTTACGACTAGTAATGGTCGCCAACTGATTCGCAAAGCTTACAATAAACTTACAGAGGGACGCGGAGGAAGATTAAAAATCGAGCGACTCGCAGACACAATGAAAATGTTTTTTCACAAGCCCCTTTCAGGCGCGCGCTTTGTTTGTGAAACGAAGTTCGCCGTTTTTTCCCTCTATATACGCTTCATCGCGATTCTCTAGGGTAGGGGAAAATATTGCGTAATGAATATCCCGCTCTGATTTCACTACACGCTGATGCAGTTGCATTCGAGGGCATCGTTACGTTAATTTGGGCAATAATGTCAACCGTATGTAGAATCCGATCGAAATTGTCAGCGTGTTTGAACAGTTTAATGGGATATCGCATTGTTTTAAAGTAGACACAGTTTCGCAGGTAACGAATTTGATCTCCGGGGATCGTAACTCGCGTATTGTGTTGCCTTACGAGTGTCATGTACCGGAGAGGGGGATATAAATTAAGTTTGCCTGGTATGTAAGCACCTACGCGGGGATTATTTATTGATGTGTAAACCCGCTAAAACTTAAACTACCTTACCTAAATAATTTATAGGTTCTAACACTCGTGCGTTCTCAAGATTGTTCAAGAGTTTCACGCGAGGGCGCGCTCACTCATGAAGTTATGGCTTCATGTTCCAAGTTATGGGAAACAGTCAACAGATATTAATATTGTGGACCTGACAATAATTGAATTATTTTCAATGTGTAATTTAATGATTCAACATTGCACCCTTTTTCAAACGTACATGAACTTTTTACAACACTATTAGGTAACTAATGTATGTAACAAATTCACCATCGTTGGTATCACTTATGTTAATCTTAAAGACTGCTCATATATCTCGTTCGAAGTACGCATTAAATAATAAATGGGATTTCTTGGGACAGTTTTATTGCGATCAAAAGTGCCAATTTGGGATCTCTATGTCATATTACATTCGATAGCTGGTATCATGTAACGATGGGAAACATGAGTAAGATATCCTCTAACGAGAAGCTTGGTTCTCATATTTTGTGTATGTGTGCTATATACGGGTGTAGATACGAATATGTGCATACTTAATTACGTATGTCCTTAGGAGAGGCCTATGTCCAGCAATGGACATAGGCCACATAGGGTGAGATGGACTACAACGCCCGTTGTAGTCCATCTCACCCTATGTGGCCTATACTACAGACTAAAACGATACTGAAAAAACATTTTTGTTAATGCAAAGTATGTTAGACTGACATTAAGATGCCTTCCAGTCAACACTTAAAAATGAGAATTACATAATGAAAAATGCAAGTAACACTGCCCACTATCCAAACCCAGGACCACATGTTCAGATGTAGCGCTTAGCTACCATAAGACCAACGAGGCAGATGTAAACTTTATTTCGTCTAATTTCTTTCTATATAATTAGTTTTGACCTGAAAAGTTGAGACTGTAACATCATGTGTGCATAAAACGCGTACGTGTTCTATCATTTATAATTTTATTACCCAGAGGCGAGGCAACGGATGGTTGCTTATAGCTCTGTTTGTTCTTAATTTGTAACTTAAGACTATACTACCTATTGCTGTGCCTTCTATATTATAATCAACATCATACAAATGATACGATTTTATTGTAAATAAATGAAGGATGTGGTGTTTACTCTACTCGACGAAAGAATTCATTCGATGATGTTTGTCAACGAGAAAAGGGTAAAATTATTCTGATATTTTGTAAGGTTCCTAATTAAAACTCTATTATAACTCTTAAGGCTTGATTGTTACCTACATTTTTTTTTTTTTTTTTAGTTAGCCTGATTAGTGTCCCACTGCTGGGCAAAGGCCTCCCCATTATTTCTCCACAAAACCCTGTCCGATGCCATTTCAGGCCACGTCTTTGTTACCTACATATTTTGTGTTTATTTGCATAAAAATTAATTGCATTTTCCTCCTATCCATAAGTTCTATTTATTATTCTTAAAATCTACTAAACTTTAAAACGTCCAACGATTCACCTTTACATCGTTTTACAACATAAATATAGTATTATACTGGCAGGTACTTCACAGCAAAGGAAGTTGGCACTCTTGTCTTAAAATATGCGTCAGCACTCAAACCTTAGCACCTCACCGAGAATTTTAAAAGAAAAAAAATGTAGGTAAGTACTTATGTCCTTCGGTGTGTAATATCGTTGAGTGACAGAAGTTTTACGGCGGACCCAAATACCGCCTGATATATTGAAACGAAATTAGTGTTGATGTTCAACTGTCTGTACTTACGTAGGCACCAAGACGTATTATTAGACAAACGAAAAAAAAAACCAACATCAAAGAAGGTTTTATGACGAAACAGTATTCATAAAAAAAGGAATTTCAATTAAAGCAAAAATAAAAGACGTTAAATACAATAACGTCATCCAGTTTTATTACATACGGTTAACATGTACGCTGTTTATGAGGCTTAGCAGACATAAAATAGAAATAGTTTTGATGAAAATGCGAGCTTATAATGTTGCTTCCATAAACGCCTTTTCAACGTGCGAAGTTGAGTCCAAACAGTGCCGTTTGAAATGATGGGCTGATATAAAGTCTTTGTGAGGTACACTGTGATATTATGCTCCGACCAAAGACTGACAAGCGTGTATATTAAGCTTTAGTGAACAGGACTAGCATTGGATACTGTTTACTTTTTATTTTATATTAGTGAGGGTTGCAATTACTCCATTTTGACACATAAAACTAACCTACATAAACATGTTTGTTTAACAAATGAAGTCGTTTAAAAAGATTGAAGTAATTAAAGTGTTATCGTTCGGTTAACGGAGCTGAAATGGTATAAAAATAACTCTTATCAAGTCTACTAATATTCATTAGGATTGTGCAAGTCACAAACAAAAAACTATGCACTGAGATACTTTGGTGCTAACATCTAGTAACACCAATAAGTTAATATTAATATAATACATATCTTCGATTCTGAGAATATGTGAGAAAATTAAAGGGTTTTTTTTGTTTAGGTAACCTATTTCTACGGTTAAGTTTTTGTTAATTGTGGCGTTTTAAGGGATGCTTTTGTTCAACGGTGGACGTCTTCCAGCTAATGATGATAATTCCAAAAGTCGGCCTAAAAGACAAAACTCTTTTTGTTTCCTAATAATTTTACAAATACATAATTATATTTGTAAGTACTTATTATATGTACATATATGCCAATTTAAAGAAATACAGAGCCAGTATTCAGCTCAACGTCATCACTATAAAAGAGGGTAAAGAAATCCTCTGTCGCAACACTCGCAACGTGCAAAGTGAGCAAAAACGAGAATATAAGACTTGTCTGACCTTGAAACACTCAAAGATGCGCCAGACGAATATTAAGATATTTATACATTTTTTAAGTTACACTTCACCGTGGAATGAAACGTTGCCATGGAGACGCCCTTATAATAAAAATAAATCTTTTGACTCGGATCCACAACGTATGAAAAGTATTTTTTGTTCCGTCAGCGAAATTTTTATGCTTTTGGTGTCTTACTCTTATTCCTATTATTTAAACATATAAGCTTTTCGCTTGAGGGACACCAAGTTTTAAATTATTTAATACATTTTATAAAAATCTGGAAATAACCCGTCAGTAATTAAATACCAGGATAACCGCTTAGACATGACAGACCTTCTTTAGAAAGTCGATGAACTTTCCTACAATGGTTGATTAGTTCCTCCTAGTTAATTTGACTGGTGGTTGTACAGGATAATAGTTAGAGACGATTACCTGAAGACCTTTTAAAAGCTAATGACTTTGCGCATGCCGGAAATAATACATTAAGCCTTAGGCTAAGTACTACCAATCTAACAACAAAATATAGAAAAGCCAAGCAATTTAATATTTATTTGGCGACTTACGCTTTATTCTTACTTTCAGCGTGTTAAAAGTAAGTAATAGCTACACAAATAAGTACGTCGTATGAAAGAAGTTCGTATAAATATGAAACAGCACGTGTGGAATTTTTAGTACCAAATATAGAAAAACACGTAGGTAGATATTACTGGGCTCGTACCGTTTCTGTGAGATAGAAATGTATTGAATAAATTGTAGAACAGTTATACATATAAGTAGGTACCTAGAAATCCATACTAATATTAGAACGTAACTCTGTCTGTCTGTTAAGGCTTTACGATTTAACCGCTGGACGGATTTTGATGAAATTTCGCATGTAAAAAGTTTAAGATCCGAGAAAGGACCTGGGCTACTTGTAGCGGGCGAAGCCGCGGGCAAAAGCTAGTTATAAAAAATAAATATTCTAGGAAACCAACATGACATAATAAAAAGCTGCATCCTGTTACTGTAATCTGCCCTAACTAAACTGCTTCTTACCAAGTGGGTGACTGAAACATAATTTTATATAAGTAGGTATATTTTGAATAGTTACCTGCGGGTTATGTATAAGGTCTATTCACTAAGTAAAAAATTAAAGATATTTGTTTTCTTTAGGTATACTATAAATATTATATATTATGTAACTAGCTGCGCCCCGCGGTGGCCTATGTGTTATTGTGATGTATAAGCTATATTATTGTAAAGTTTCATTCAGTAGTTTTTACGTGAAAAAGTAACAAACATCCATCCAAACTTACAAACTTTCGCGTTTATAATATTAGTAGGGATAACAATCGTGTTTCTACATATAAATATTGTAAACAGTCCAAAACTTGGCTTGTAACTCGTATTTTCTGTACAATTGTGTTTGTAAGTGGTGTCTTATTGGCGCGAGCACTATTTTATCTGACCACAACGATTGCTTTTTGGTTAGGGAATTTGCTCATGCTGCCGTGGTGAATAATTGGCTAGTCAACAGGTTTGTAATTGGGCTGACTGCCCAGAGTTGGCTTTTGGGGGAGCAAAGCAGTACTATCTATTACGTACGTACCTACAAAGGTTTTGTCAGAAGATCCATGCTCATAGAATGATCTTAGTATTTCTATTTTTAAAGATAAAAATAATTATTTTAAGAAATGGGCAACCATTGTCCCAATGGTAAGTTGCCGTTGATAGTAGCGTTCTAACGGAGAGGCCTTTGTTCAACAGTGGACGTCTTCCAGCTGATGACGGCAGTCCAATCAATCTCTACTGCGCGAATAGGGTCGTCTGTAAAATTTTTGTTACCATTATTTTTTGGGGCAACAGATTTACAGTTATCTGTAGATAATTGCACATACGTTATATCCCCGTGTAATTTATGTCCTTATTATTGTACATAATAATTATGCACAAGCAGTGGGAAGACCTAGAGTAAATTAAAATACATAGTAGTCAGATTAACTCACAGGCCAATCTCACATAATAAACAACCTCTCATCTTTAAAGAAATGAACACTGAACTGGTTTGCGATAAGAAATCTCATAAGTTGTGCATAACGATATCTTAATGATATCTTCGAAACCAAGGTCACTGTTAATTCCATTTTAATATCGATAAGCTTATGACTAAGTTTGATGCAACTATAATCGTTTATCGATAATAGTTTGCGATTGCGATTGCAGCGCAAGGCGTACATACCTACCAGTTACAATTTATATCATAGCTATTATACATAATGTTAATGTCATGTATTATTAATAATAATGTGTGTAATTATTACGTAGATCATTAATCCGTGGGGGTTAAAGAATAAAATTACGTCGAAGGGAAAGCGAATAGTGAGAAGCGATTAACCCTGTGTGAGCCCAATCAATGGCACTGGGCTGGTTAATAATCAATGATGATGTGTGAAATGTGGTGGGTTGACTACTGGAAAAGACGGAAAATGTTATTACACGCAAGTTTTTGCACCTGTTTAACTTTCAACTTTTTTTAATAGGATTTATGTTCTAATTTTCACAAATTGTTTGTACATTAAAGGCAAAATTATAGAGGTCTGTAAATTATAATATTGATTGTAGCTAAACTATTCTATGCAGCTATAATATTTTTAGCCAAATTCTAATTTAACAATTAACACCTTGTCTGTCCACGAAGCAGACAATTCTAATGTATTCACAAAATTTTGTTGATTTTTTGACGGTGGAGGGGTTAAGTCAATTAGCAAAATAATAACCCTCTTGATATTAGCCAAGACATTCTACGCTCATTTTGTTCGTAATATATACTAAAACAATCTAGAAGAACTTATGACATTATACGCGAGGAACCTAAAACACCACTCCAAAACTTCTCACAAAATGCGGTGATGACACGGAATACACAATGAAGGTATGCTTGAGCTATAAAAAACTTGAAGTCTTATGCGCAGGTTATACGTAAGGTGATGTAAGCGATCTTAGAAGATTAAAATTCTTCGGTGCCCAACTATTTTGACGTTATCGATCGCGATATACCTCATGTAGGCGATGTCGCCATGTAGGCAAAGAACAGTAGTGCTACTTTGTTGGACGTTAAGGATGATTTATGAATTTTATTGAAATTATTTTACTGTAATATTTTTTTCTGTGAAAGCATCGTTTTTTTTAAAGTAGGTATAACATGACCTATCTTATCATTATATTTGTATTACTTTATAAACTCCTAATATCATTGACCTAAGTATATATTATTATATATACCTAGTCTTCGCTGTTAGAGAAAAGGGACAATCAAAAACCTTTTTTTTTAGGTTTATTTATTCACGATAAATTTTACTATAAGATTATTATTAGTATACAAAAATGACACCACTAGCAATGAATATCTTACCTACTAAAACTCGATGCACACACAAAAACTATATCCGCAAATCAATTTATTACATCTGTCAAGTATCTATCAAAATGTTAACGTATTAGGGGAGATAGCTGACCGAGATAAGTAGTTCTATCTCTGTCTTTCACACGCATTATTGTGCGACAGAATTCTGTCCTGAGTTTTAATTTTATTGGGGTATTTCTACCTACTGCCCGTATGATTGTCATGCGGGAAGCGGGATGCGCCGTCCGGTGCATAAATACCTCTAATGAAATAAATGTACTTTTAAATGGTTGTTAAAATAATGCTGAAGTTATGGTTTATTTTTAAATCAGTTAGCCTATTTATTTTATAATTACTAAATAGTTCATTTACTAAATAATCTCTCTCCTTCCAATCTCATTGAATCATATTCATAGAAAACCGGCGCCGGCGCACCTTTGGCAGCTGGCCCCGCTGTGATCCTACTAACTTGCAAATTTCTACATCGCTGCATAAGCAAATTTTTAACCGACTACGCAAATGTTTACCTTCCTAAGTTCGAAAAACTATATTAGGTGCTTTACATTTATAACTTGTGAAAATCATTTAAAATTATTTTTTTATTTAATATTATCGTGTAATTTATGAGTAGTGTTCAAAATGCCTATGATGTACTAATATCGAATTCACGAACGAAGAATGAGAATTGAGAAGGTATACATTCAAACTCATCAACCACCAAACATTAAAATAAATCGATGTGTATAATTTTTTAGACTTCTGTCATAATATTTTAAGTTGATCAGACAACTCAGACGGTCGTCAGAGAGGTATACCTACAAGATTAAATAGCGATACGATTAGAACAATAAAGAATTGGCAATGCCTGACTAAACAATTTTCAAAAATAAATAGGCAAGTTTTAGGTACTTACGCTTAGGCGATGGCCACACAGAAAAAACATAGGACGAGGACGCGTCGCTGGCTGGCCGCAGACATAATATACGGTATGCCTCTTTGATTTACTTTTATACAAAATGTACGGAATCGTCGCAACGCAAAACACACAGAAAAGTCAGACAGACACGACGTTTATTCGTTTTCTATATATTTTATAAAGTCGCAACGTGTCCTGTGTCGCCTTATGCAGTGTTTGTGAGACAGTATTTTTTATATTATAAAACGTAACATTTATTTGTTTTTCATTTGCCATCAGATTTACAAAATATCAGTCATATTTAGAATGGCTATTCAGGCTACATTAATTCTACGAAAGATGAAAAGTTTATTCCACGCAGACGAAGTTGCGGGCGAAAGCTCGTGAGACGATATGGTGATTGCGAAGAAGTAAGATACCGAGACTTAGATATCAGATGACATTTTTATATTGCAAAATGATTATATCAGTTGATAAAAAACATTGATTAAGATTTATTTTATCACATTATGTATCTGGTTATGTTCTTAGAATTTATACAACATGATGGGGTTGACGTATCCT
The DNA here is from genome assembly GCA_946251915.1 of Abrostola triplasia. Classification (NCBI taxonomy): domain Eukaryota; kingdom Metazoa; phylum Arthropoda; class Insecta; order Lepidoptera; family Noctuidae; genus Abrostola; species Abrostola triplasia. The sequence continues at coordinate 4,475,383 of OX276425.1, forward strand.
TATGAATACTTAATAAGTAAATGTATAAAAAATAAACTAAAATACATTAGGTTGTCAAGTAGGGTAACATTGTCTACACGAGTTAATATTTAAAATGTAACCTACAATACTCCCTCATTACAATAATCGTCTTTGGTCTTTGTTAATAAAATTTGGAGGTGAGATGACCCATACATTGCATGTTCACTGAATGGTTTATGAATGAACGATCGACTGAATTTAATAAACAGCTCACGTTCGTTAAGTTGAAACAAGGGTTAATTACTTTTGTGTTGTTTTCAGATTTTAAGGACGGTAACGGCTGCTAGTCAGAACGAGTTGGCCTAGTTTATCTCCTACTATAAATAACATTAATGTGTCCTGTGTAATCTCCGGAACTATTACAATCTGTTGAAAGCCACTACAAACACTTAAATGTGCGCATAAAGACAACTTTGTGAAATCATTTCGTTAGCTGTGTACACAATGGCCCAACATTCGCCAGGCTTATCTCCATCGTCTCCTAGTTTTAATTTGTAAAGGTATTTTTATTAGTTATAGTATATTTAAACCTTAAGTCAGGACTAGATATTAACTATGTATATTTACACTAAAAAGAAGTCCAGGTGGCCAAGTGGTTCATTGACCTGATTCGTGTGTATAAGCCCAGTCATAATATTGTGTATATACCTTATACTGTGGTATAAAATGTGTATGTGGCATTTTCATGTATGTTATTATTGAGATCATTGAATACTTTGTATCTAAACTAGTAATAAATTATTGTGCCTAATAAAATGGCAAGAGGTATACTATAATAATAAAACACTTCTGCTTACCCTTTCGGGAAGCACAGTCGTAATCATTAAGAATATTTTATAAACTATAAATATGTATGGAATGTCCTTGACGTCATAGAAATTTATTTAATTGTAAACTGAAAGTAATTACATTTAATAATTAAAATGAGTGTACAAAAATAAACCTACTTCTAATTTCTTAACCTTCACCTTGCAGCGCCGAAAACTGCTTACCCGTCTACGAAAACAGGCGCGATCCATTCCATTCATAACAGACGCAAGCCCGCGAGTCTGGCCCGACTCTACATTCATTCAACAACAACCCATAAAGTAATAAACAATTATTTTGACGTTACAAAGTTTTAAGCTAAAAGTTAGCGACAATAGAAGTACCGGAGTTGGTCAATGAATCGTGTGATAACCTGAGGCGAGTGCGGGAGGGTGCATCACGCACGTGTTGTCAGATTAATTGAATGCCTTCCGCCCGCGCCGGCCCGCCCCGCGCCGCTCGCGCTTCGCCGCCGTAAAACTACCTAAACAAACAAACAATCGGACAACTTGCACAGCCACCAAGGGATGAACTATGCTCTCTGCTCTTCCCCTGTGCACTTGTGATTTTTTCAACGTTACTTTATTTTCATACGGTGTAGTAGCGCGGGTCGCAGGGCGCGGGAGGGACGCGCGCGGGCCGCGGGGCGGGGCGGGTCGCGCGGCCTCTCGCGTTTAGTACAGCGCTCAGCAGGAGTGTCGGACGCTCGGCTTCACAGTCGACGACTTTAGTATTCTTCGTTTATTTTCTTTTCTATTCGTTTATTTGTCACTCGGACCTCACCGCGTCACAAACATGGGATGTTACACCGTAAATGAGTGAGTTACTGGTGTTGTTGTGTTTACAAAAAAAATATTTTGACAGTGTCACGTTCACGTGCGGAATCAAATTATTACCGGTTCCGGAGTTTTTAAGTGTTTATTATACGTACACGGCCTTCATTTGCTGCAGGTAGAGCCGGCTGATCGTCAAATAGGTGCAACAGTGTCGGTTTCTAAAAGTACTAATAAAGAATTATCGTGGGAATAACTTTACGAGTGCTCCGATAGTGTTTCGTGTGTTTGCGTTATCGGAAAAAAGTTCGCACGGATTTGTTCTAATAAGAATCTTCTGGGAAACTAGTGTGAAGTGCGTGTGCCGGCAAAGTATAGCCGAAAGGAGGGGCTTACAACTTAAAACATAACCTTGTTCGAAAGAGGCGCGTGTTGCACGGGCATGCGCAGTTCGGGTCATCGAAATTATTAATAAGTGCTTCATAATTTTATAAACAAACTGTGACAGTGTTGTAGTTTTGTTGTGGTGCGTCGCTAAACAGAAACGCACGAGCGAGTGTCTACCGGAGGCGCGCCGTCACTAAGCCGGTTGAATATTTTTTTCAAATTTTTGAATCAAGGATAACGTTCACCTGTGGGATTTCGGTGTTTTACCTGCGCGCGCACAGAACTTCTTTACAAAGGTGAGTAGTTTAGTTTTCACACTGCTCTGCGAGTTCGTAGTTCTCAATGCAATATCCGCAACTTTAGTTGGCTGGAAAATATTAGTTTTTTATTTGCTTTTTTATGACCGAGTAGGAAATATACCTAATGTAGTTATGTTATTTAACTCTACGTACCTACCTACTTGAAGTTTACGAAACCAGTGCCACACACGTGCATTTTGCAGGTGTGTGATAAAAAATATTACAAAAAAAATTGTTTTTTTCAAAAGTGCCTGTTGGGTTCGCTGTAGCCTTTGAGGTCATCTTTTATGCTTTTTTTTTTATAGCAATGTGCGTTTGGTTACTTTATTCATTAGGTCTGTCTGTCTATTGGCTGGCTGACGTCACTACAGGAGCATGGGTCTTCCGTCTCACTCGCTCTTGTTAATTGAAGACTGGTTTGAGGAGCAGAACCAATTAACAGAATTGACGTTTGACGTCGTGAATTCTCTCGTACAAGTTAACTTATTAATATTTTTACAGCTTTTTTGTATAATTTCGTAATAATTAAATAAAGCAGAAACCTACTAAAACATTCGTTTATGTATCTTTTTGTAGATAGGTATCTACCTACCAGGTACCGCATCCTTGAAAAAGGTTTATTGCTTGGAGATTCTTTTAATTAAGAGACTTTAAATGAAACTGTACACCTGCGTGGGTTTGATCTCTACCTTCGTGAAACACCCATTCATTCCTGAGAGCCGCGGAACAACGTCGAATTTATTTTCGGTTTGTTGATATGTGACTGTAATTTCTTAAGGTGCGCTTGGCTGTGTACGACGTACGTAGATAAATAAGTACCTACTTAAGTACCTTAAGTAGTACCTATAGTAAATGAACTCTCAAGGATATAAAGGTAAGATGGGTACTGTTTATAAGAACTAGGCCTTAAGTGAGTACATAAACAAAGGTTCTTTAACATGCGTAACGACGCTAGATAAGATTTATTACTTACCTACATTCCATACCTAATTCAATCCCATAAATTAATGTTATCATAACATATTAAATAGGTAAGTACATATAGGTTAACTAACTACCTACATGTTAACGTCGTATCTAAATAAAACGTATAGGTCCTTCTTACTCTTTACCTACTCCGAAGATCGCTATTCTTTTTTCAAACAGGTTTGGGTCGGGACGTCAAGTTTTTAATAAAAATAAATATCACTACATATTGGTATTACAAATACCTTTCGGCTGCTGAGTGCTCCTGCTTGAACAAGTAAAATAAAACCAATTTGTCTTATTGCGGTACAGTCGAGTACTATTACCATTAAAAAGTTTCAATATCATAAACTCAAAGCGATACAGGACTATTTTGCAACACATTTTAAGTTGTCAATAATAATAATTGAATGGAATTTTGGTGACAATAGTACCTACTCTAGATTTTCGAAAAACGAACGCGATCTTCTTAAATACGTCTCATTTTATTTCTTTTATAGTTACTGGCATCGAAATCGAGTGTTAAGTTAAAGTCGATGCTGTTGTTCCTGGCTGAAAAAACTTCGTTGGGAAAAAAGTATCCCTTCGCTTGGACGACAGACAGTGTCTGTTGGCTTAGCACAAAAAACGTTAAAAGGTGCAATTTTCCTCAGCTTAAATATAAGGATTAGATTAAGCGCTTCTGATAACATTCGTTTTATATTAGAAGTTCATTAGGATCGTAATAATGTAGAGATGTGCTACTGCTACAGGAACGGGGCCTAGTAAACGAATAGTAGGTAATAGAAAGACAAAGAAGATACTTCTACACTAGATAGTGTAGATACCGTAGCGGAAATAATAAGTATAATATAAATTATTAAGATTCAGGTTTAAGCTGCGCACGCGCAAGAGGAGCGTGCGTGCTGCGGTTACTATCTGTTCACTCTACAATCGATAATTGTGGACAATTCAGGCTTTACTTAAACCTTGTTTTGGTGCTGGTTGTGTATCTATTCGTAGTATGCGATATACCTAAACTCTCGATAATTGTCATTTGCAATTTAGGGCCTTGGAATACTCGGCCCATATTAAACAAAGAATAGGACCTATTGTTTTTCATACTTGCGCTACAAATATTTAAAAAAAAATAGGTAAAAAATTATAATTGCAAACATGCGCACGCGCAGTTTTGGTCTTTGCAAACAAGAAAAATCTGTTGTAGCTGCTTGCCAAGCTTGGGGAATACGCCCCCCCCCCCTCACCAAAGGGGGAGGCCTTTGTCCTAAAGTGGACTTCTTCCGGCTGATGATGACTTTACCTTATAATCACAATGTATATATACATTAGTACACAAAGTGCAAAAGACATTCACTTGTAGGTATGTAACTATATACTTATCTAATATTATCTAAATTCTTACCTACGTGTAACAATATTTACTTCTAAAATCTTTCCATATTTGCTTGCAGTCTGTTGCCAAATACTCTCAAATGGATTTAGTTGAATCATTTGCTTGCGTACAGTCAGAGAAAAAAGTTTTTGCGATATGTTTTTGAACTTACCTTTTTATAACACTTCTTTAAACTTGTACTTCTTAGAGTTGGAAGGAATATATTATGACTTAATATACATATAAATTTACTTCATATTACATACCTACTAATTTGTTGCTAAGTAGAAACACCCATACATTCCTGAAAGATTAGAAGGTTAATACACTTGGTTCCGTCTCTACATTCTGAACTAACACCATTTGATGAGGCGTACAATGTACCTACTACAATGTGGTGGTATACGCACTAATGTGCCTATACATTTCGTTATCAATTACAGTATTGACGATAATATCAGAGCCACATAAATACCCTAGGTTATAGGTTGGAAAGTCAGTTACAGTTGTTATAGATGACCTAGTGACGTTGATTCACCCGAAAATCAATGTCAAACCAAAGAAACATTCGACGGTCGCATCAACCACTATACAAAGAGGCAAACAGAAAGTTACACAAGTTAAGTAAAACCTATGTTTTGGCTTCAGATTACCCGTTTAACCAGTTTTTGTTAATCCCTCTGTTGGTTGTTAACTTGGTACAGCTGTAATTACTTAAGCTACCCTAATCCACTGTTGGTGCAAGCTGGAAAGCAAACAACAGACCAGCTATAATGTGGTTACGTACGGTACGCTTGCTAATTTACTTGTCGAGCATCAAAAGGAATTAGAGGGATCAAATACGTTATGTATGTATGTATAACTCCCTTTGATTATTTGTAAAATATGACCTGAGAAATAGTTGGATGGAGCCAAAGGTTGAGTGATGGTTTGAAGAGATTATGCTCGGCACAAGGCAAGAAAAATCAAACCATTAAATAGTTTGAAAGGAAAACATGTCAAGCTTTAGAATGACACTAGGTAACTAATGAACCGCACATTTTAAATAGGTGATATTGCCCAATTAAGAACAGAATTATCAATTCACCAGTTGCATGATTAAGTACAAAGTGGCACGTCAATACGAAAATCTTGCCATAAAACTTCGCAGGATTCACTTTGACAATTTATAAAAAAGTAACCATCGAAAACAAAAGTGGAATCAATTTTCTCGTGCGGCTTGTAAGCCTCGATATCGACGTGACACAAGTAATACCCAATCAAATATCCGGCAAGATTACGAAACAGAAAAAAATATGACTGGCGTCTCATAGAGCTTGTATTTAAATTAGATTTATTGCCAATCATGATCGCCCAAAATTTAATTTTCGAATGTCTAGCAAAAGTACCTACTGTTTCAGTAGGGATCTTACCCATTGGTCAATTTTTAAGTAACACTTTTGACATTATTGGGTTTATTAGAGGTATATAAAAATCCTAATATGTAGGTACTTACCCTTTTGATAAAAAAATATGTTTCAAAAACTTATGAATGAAGATAAACCTTTTTGTAGCTTAATTTGCCAGAAGTTAATTATTCTGAAGTCATAACTTATTTAATTAAATTGTATGCTCAAATTATTAATATTGATTTTATTGATGGACAATCGCGTCATACATTATTCATGAATTAATTTCCTAATAATAAACGTTGACCAACTAATTTTGTCGGTGACTGTTCAAAACGATTTAATGGGGAAATGATTCTTGTCGTGAAAGATAAATCCAAGATCGATACCTACATAATGTAACTAATCATTGAATATGTAAATCTATGATTAAGATTTTTACCTAACTACTTGTTAATTCCAATAAATGTAGTAAAAAATATTGTCAACAGAATTTTATACTATTTTTTAGTTTCTTCGCAATGTTTATCCTCCCTTTTCTTTGTAAAACAAGCAATATTTCAAATAACGTCTCCCAAGTACCTATCTAACTGTTACCATGTCAAGTTAAAATGATGAAGGTACAGCGAGAATGTTGAATGTTTAAAGACTGCGCGACACCCCATCTGTTAGAGTGCGCGAAATAATATTTTCATAGCTTGACTGTACCTATGTGTGAAAAAGTAATAGGTAGCATTTTACCTGCTATTATAAATTATTTACAGAACAAAACCTTGCTAAAGTAGAGTAAAAAATAAAAAGTAAAAAACACTTTTTATACCAACATTTTCTTTTTAAAATATGGTCTTAATTAGATTTTAGTATTCTTCGTAGTTGCTGAATAAAATTTTATTATTGTAAAAGAAAAATAGATAGCTTTCTTGTCTCGTTACATTTCTTCTTTCACTAGGTATTCGTTGATGCCTGTCACGAAAGCATACGTGTGCTATGTACTCATGTAAAGATAGCACTAAAGAAACAATCTAAGCCTCTAGCTCAAACAAAATATCACTCTAGTTATTTATATATATTTTAATACTTATCAATAACAATACATATTATCTTTGGTGATCAAGTAATCGTGACTTCTCACCTTGTGATCTATTGCAGTAACGAGTGGTGCAAAGTACAACCATATTTTAGTCAAAGGACACAACTGTATAATATTAAAGTTCACTACATTTGATGTTTAAGATTTACTCTTTATTGATGTGGTACGAGTTTTTTCAATGATTATCAATGACATATTCTCAGTAGCAGCACGGAGTCTGGATTTGTGCTCGGTTGATGGCAATAGGCTCGCCCCCTATTACATTGGGACCTATAACATAATTGGCGAAATGTGGGTGTTGTAAATGTGCACCTCTGCCTATCCCTTCGGGGAATGATGTTATGTTATATTTTGTTATATTTACGTGATTTTTTCAGGCGGAACGGATGCTTATTACCCCCACAAGATTAAGAGGAAAAACATATACCTCGTGACAGTCCGCGACTCTTGCGCAGATTATTAAAACTTAGCCAATCGACAAAAGCTGTAGGTAAATATTATACTTACAGCAATAGTATAAAACGATCCTTCGAAATTTGACCTTTAACACATCACCAACCCTGCATCAGCATAACCGGTTGGTTAAGTAGAATCTTCCAATCCGGTACCGGATTCCAGTTATACGACATTCACGGATTAAAGCACCTAGTCGCTTGCTCAATCTGTATTACTTAATGTTTAGTCAGTGAAGTATCTTAGTTAAGTAGGCAGTGGGGAAGCCAGGTACTTGGGCGGTCAAGTTGTGTTGACGCAAGTCCTGTTTGCAATTGTAAATAGACGTTTGATTGGTTGGTTTATCGGTTTGGTAAATAGTTGTGTAATAGTAGTAATGAGGAAGATGTGTTGGCTAAGCTAAGTGGGACTTTTGCCTGTCTCTTTAGTATTACTGCTTTGACTGAAGTCATTTTTAAATAGTTGCCTCCTTCGAAACTTATTCGTACGAGTAGGTCGACTCACACACAAAAATTCCCGTCCGATTTAGACGTGAAATATCAGATGATGAACCCTGACTTGGGAGAAATATGGTGGATTAAACAAATATCTGTAAGTATCTAAAGGTTCTGCTCCTAGTGGTCTATTAAAAAAATCAAGCTTCTAATTTTGAGCAACGTTTTAAAAACATCAGTTTGTGATGAAAACATTAAAACAAGAGGCTCTGCATTTGTTTGAAAAGTTGTTAGCTAATTCCTTATTTATTATTCAGAAGTCGAAAGTACTTTGTATTCAAACAAGTTCATAATAGATTTTGAATTATTACTAAGCCGCCTTATTCTAATGGGGTCTTAGGTTCGACTCCAGGCGGTGAACTACTGAGATTTTTCAGAAATATTGATTTTACGATTAGGTACCGCAGCTACTAGAAGGAAAAATGATTAAAAACCTAAATGAAGAAAATTATATGATTTAATTATTATTGACAACTACTGTTTATATAAAGAAAAAAATAAAAAATCTAACTTAGCTACCACCTTACACTTATTCGTACAGTTAATTAACTTGATTTAATTAAGATACGTCAATAAACATTCCTTTTAGCTCACTGCAACAGCGATATTAATTCCCGACTCATCGCGGATTGCGCAGTCCCCACAGTCGAGTTAATAATGACTACTTAGAAACAACGCAATGAATGCAAGTATTACTTGGCGAGGTCAAGTGTCAGTCGCGGGAGTCGACTCACGTTATTTATGTACAAACTTAACGTGCACGTTAGAGTGCATAACCAAAACAAATGTTATACAAAATCCATGCGACTCAAAGTTCAACGGGTTGTGTTGCGTAAAGTTTTACCAAGCACCCAGTTTAGGAAGCAGAAGTTTCTATTTTTGTTAGTTCAAGCACCGAATGTACGGTGTTATGATTCTTTCATTTCTTTTACTTCCAGAGGGCTTAGGCGAGTATAAATTATAGCAATTAGTCAACATTATCATGGATTTAAGAGCATTAATTTTATTCATTGTTGCATTTTTATACAAATTATTCTGTATTAATTCACTGTTTTCGTCGTACAACGCTTAATTGTTTTGACTTACTCTTTTCTACTATCTTTCCTAGGGCTCTAGCCAAGTGATAAAACTCTTGACGAAAGGAAATGGTATAATATTTCTTCTGTGTAATCTATCCCATATATTTTTACTAGCTGCGCCCCGCAGTGTTACCCGCAAATTTTTTTCCAGGACAAAAAGTAGCCTATGTGTTAATCCAGGGTGTCTGCTACCTCCGTATATTTTTTTCATTTAAATCCATTCAGTAGTTTATACGTAAAAGAGTAACGAACATCCATACATACTTACACACTTTCGCGTTTATAATATTAGTAGGGATTCTCTTCGATTTCTATTAAAACGTTTTGCCATCTGCTAATATTTACTTTGTAAGCTTACCTTAAAGCATATTTCCTTCACATAAAATGAGTACAAAGAATTTAAGCAATTAGTGTCATTACGGAACGTTTCCGAACTATAGACAAGGGAGAACTTACGTTCCCAGTGGCATAGAGCCTTACACCCGCCTCACACTTGTCGCGCACAAGTGATACTTACAAACTTTTCTTCGTCATCCAAGTTTCGAATGAAAACTGCCGCGAAAGACGGATCATATTGCTTTGCCAGCTATATCTCGTAAGCAACTATGTAATTGGCTTTCGTCCCATAGGAGGCGATAGAGTGCAGGCTTTCGAGCAAGTTTTATACCCCTATGGGAGGTATCCGTGAGTATATAGTATCTTCATCTAGATACTACATCAGAAACTAAACCACAAGGAAATTACTTAAGGTAACATTAAACCAGGTAAACAGTCATTTGAGGAACATACTTTTATTTGTCACACTGACTTGAGGACAATTTCATCCACATTTTTGGAACGTCTCCCCAACATAATTCTGACACTTGTTGAAACTAGAGACCGAGTGCTATAAAACAGAATATGTCTGCGTTAGGTGAATTGATGGCCGCTTCTCTAGGATTCGGATGAATTGATGGTTTAATACGTGAAAGTGTTGACTTCACAAGTAGATCATGTGACCCAAGATTTGTTACCGATAAAGGTATTTTCGAAGAGCTAGACGATTTTATGAGAATTATTCCAATGTAAAATTACTTATTCACTAAATTCAGCCACTGAAGCGAAACATCATAATGTTAACAGATGTTTTATTGTAGACGTGCCACTCTCAAGTCATATTTGAAATGATTAAAAATAGTTTTAAAGCGTAATATAAATAGTAGTTTCGATTGAGCTTAACAACCGGATCCGGGCGAGTCCCGCCATCCGATTCCTCGACAGCCGGACAGATTTATTTGGTGATGTCATCGATTCAAGTGGATGTCTACCGGTTATTTTATATTACGTAATAAGGAACACTTGTTTGAGATTGTAATAGGGTTTTTTATTACCCTAAGTCAACTAAAATGTGTGATTGTCGTGTGACAAAAACTCACAGCAAAAAACCAGACGCTTCGAACTTTTTAAAATAGAAACAAAGTTTTTTTGAAAGGTCGCGGCGCGTGCACCTCAGGTAGTTTTAGGCCCGCGTTGGAGAACCGCGCGGACCTTACTAAATAACAGGTTATTACATAATATATGAATCGAACAAAGATGAATAACTTTTTGATGAAATAATTAATAAGCAAATAGGGCCACCGATCAAATTCGAATATCAATTTAGTCAGTACTTATACAGTAGGCTGGCTTATTGTAACTTGGATAGATAAGCTCTGTTTAAGTACTTAGTCGCTTTAAAACTCTGCCGACGTATAAGTATCTACTTGATGTTCGATTTCGGTTGGGGCCGAATTCATGAATAAACTAACTAGTCCACTTTCGTTCTCGTTCATCTGCTCGAGTTTTTTGTGGTTAAAACGATGTGAAATCATTTGGGGAAATATTTCCTTTAATATATTGCGGCGCACGATTGGGAGAAAAAAGTAGGAGATAGTTGAGTGCCAGCGCCTTGAGAGAACCGCATTTATATTTATTTACAGTCCTTATTTTGTTAGGACGAACGACTGTTTGCATTTTACCTTTCGGCGCTTATTTGAAATGTGATTTATTTCTTTAGGGACATACATGTCTGCGGATGAATGGACATTGTCCCCTTACAACTTCATACACATCGGAATAATGACATACTTTTTGATTTACAACACGTACACATTCAAAGATTCGTAGACTATCATAAAAGTAAGAAAGATATGAGTAGTAAAAAACCGAAAGCTTTTAAAATGCGGCGCAATCACGTACGCGAATCTGCCATTAATACTGGTTTACTAGCATACAGCTGTACCTACATAAAGCTATACAGTTTATTTATGAAACGATAGGTACTTAGCAGCCTTCGCTTGTCAGCGACAGCAGTAATTAATTACGGTTCGGCCTCACCCCCGCGGTGGCGCTACCCGATTGAAGTTAACTAAGCGTAGTTCGCTAACTCGTAGTGTTTTGACATTCGATGAGACCTTAACTATAGACCAGCTTTCCTAAATCTTCAAAGACCAAATTGAACCGGGCTCGTAGATTCCATTTTAATACCAACTTTATTCCAACGCTCTAAAGCCATTACCACGATCGTGCAAAATGTAGGGAACATTTTGTATTATATTTGGGCGCCTGATAATACTTGAGCACTATAAAAGAGATGTCTTTGTACCAGGCGAGGATGAAGTTGGAAAAGTGTGCAACTGAATTCAGCCTCGGGTAGATACGCGCCTCAAGCGAATCGTACGTAATGCGCCCGATAATATATTCAGATCGCATTTATTCGCAGAGCATAGGCACTGAAACAAGGTTTTGTTAGTGCAGGAGACGCAATCCCCGTGGGCTAGACTTTTTGAATCGCTTTTGTCGGTTTCTCCGTCGTGAATATGAAATCTTTCGCGAAATATAGATATATCGACGTGTTTGAGAAATCCGATATGCATTCGATGTACTGCATCCGCGACACGAGATAGAGATGACGGTGTGTAACTACTTATGTACAAGTATTATTACATTCATAGCGGCAGAAAACAGTAAAGCGAAAATAGGACATGTTTCCTTCCTGCCATAATCGTTAATAGTCTGGAAATCGGGTTATAGCCGGGATCGTACGGGACATTATAGCGCAGTGCTTTCAGCCTATACGCCACGCATATTGAACGGCACTCTTAAGCCCGTATTCATATTATACATTGCGAGTCGCCCATAAATCCCGGTGCACATTAGAATTTCGCTGGACCAATGCGCCGCTGAAAGAGCTACTTACTCTAATATGGAGTGCAAGAATTGTAAGTAAAGCTTTTAAATTTCTATTCATAGGGTCGCTCGTTTCAAACGGCTCTTTCATATATTTTCTGGTGAAATATGTGTACCCATATAAAATATTGATGTCCTCAGATGTCCCTTTATTCTCAATATTACCTATCTTTCGGAGTACTTCACTTTCGGCTTTTATGTCTTGTTCAGAGCCCAGAAATCATGAATTTACTTGAGTGTATGGTACTACGTTATCGGTGTTTTTGGCGCGGTATCAAAGTTTTACGGACCCGTATTTTCTTGATAACGGTACGGAAGGCATGCACGGTCAGATGAACAGTTTTTCCGGGGACTCAACAAATGTATTATTGTATGTACAAGATCCAACAATCTCATTCTCTTCTTTATTGATTTATGGGAGTTTTTACTATGATTTAAACCTTCTAGTAAAATGTTTCATGCGAATAAGGTTTAGTTGTTCTGTAATATATATATATATAATACGTATAAGTGCCATAGTGAGTTTAGTACCTAACATATTGGGATTGGGAGTTTGTCTGTTGATATCAAAGTTGCCTACTAATTGAAGAGACATAGTAGCAAATTATGTCATACTATTCGAATTTTTATACAAGTAATAGCTAACGCTTGAAAATAATTTTATAAAAGATGCACACTATCACGAAATATATTAAGTTTGAAGAAGTTCTATTGCTGAAATGTGTTGTTTATGTTTCATCCAGACTCACTTCCAAAGGAAATGTGTTAGGTATTTATTGAATAATAAAAACTAATACAAACACAAACATATAGGTACTTAATTCCCAATTTATCCGAACCCTCGGATAAATTGCTACGTCGTTGTGGACATTGCACACGATATTTTGGACTCGGGATAGAGTCGGCGATTCTACGACGGATTGACAGGAGCACGCTCTGCTTAAATGCTTACAACTTGCAACGAAAATTGTTCGCTAATTTATGTACCTATCTATTGTGAATTTTTGTATGCATGTTTTGAAGAACACGCGTGCCCTTTGACATGTGAGCGTATTATGAAGAATATTTGGAATTCCAATGCATAAAATAGTATATAGGTACTTACCTACAAACATAACATCACGCCTGTATTCCCCAAAGGGGTAGGCAGAGAGGCGCTTATAGTGCACCCACAATTCGCACAGTTGTGTTCAGTAGTGCTATTCTGTAAAAAACCATTTCGATATCGAGATTCACCTGAGTGACAAAGCTCACTTCGAAAGCGAACTCACTTGACCTTGTTTTAGGATTCTGTAAACATTTGGTACGCACTTGCGATGTGAAGTGAGTGTCGAATCATAGAGTAATAAACTAGAGCCATGTTCGTTTTATCGATATTCTTTTCATAAGACTTTATTTTAAAATAGGTGCATAAACTTTCCACAAATTCGGTATATATATTGCATAAATGCATCAAATGTGCGATATTTGTTAAATTTATATTTATTTTTGTTAAAATAAAGAAAAACGTATTCAGTTTGGCTGTATGTTTTGAGATTCGTGCCTCGAACAAAAGTAGTTTAAGTTTGTTTACAAATCGATTGACGTTTAGAAGTGAGATTGCTTTCAGGTTAAATAAAAGTTTGTTTTAGTGTTCTAATTAATATAATACCGAATGAAAGTATGAATTAAGTATAAACATTTGTTATTGATATTAGTTTCTTTGATACTTAGTCTTAGTGTAACCAGTCCCTACTGTAATTGTTTTGTTTAAATTATAACCCTATAGAAAGAACGGCTCTCACTTTAATAGCCCAAATACACGGCGTACAAATTTGTTTGGAGGTGAATCCTAGCCTTGGGAAAGGTTTTTCAAAAGTTCTTAGTGCAAGAGACATAGCCCGTAAACGCTCGGAGAAACTGGCGCTTCAACTCAATGGTTTAGGAGGCAGTTAAAACATAGAAACAATGGACTAAAGTTTGTAATCTTGTTAACAATTACTTTTAGGTATAGTCATTCTACATAGTTTTAATGTATGAAATTGTTTTAGTATTGGGCCGATAAACAAGTGTTGTTAAGAAGAAGGGTGCATTACGCTTTAAAACTAGAAAGACAGAAGTTTTTATAGACAATCCGCGACCTCGCCGGCGTGGATTTTTCATGAGGGGCGATTTGTTTATTACGTCAGGTAATTTAAGAGGGGGTTAAATTTCGGGGTCAACTATGTCTTATTTTTTCTTACAAGGGGGTGGGAGGGGTCTTGATAGTTCTTACGTAGTAGGATCACAAAAATGCGCAATCAAACCAAAGTTTATTACTACCACAAATACAATAAACTAAACGTGTATTCATACCTTCCTTTAAATTCTTAAGTAATAAATATTAACGACGAGGGGAAGAGGTCAACCTATTCTTATTTAGTCTTATATACATACATACATAAAGTCACGTTTCCCTTAGGAAACAGGCGTGATTTTATTTTACTTTATTAGGCGTTATTCATATACCTATAGGAGCTCAAAAACGGGCATAAATAGTCTTCCGTAATAAATTAATACCCTCTAAGACGTTTAATGTCATGTAACACATACACATTATGATCTATCAATTCTTCAGACAAAAGATAATTTTCAACAAAATCTTTGTCTATTACCTATTTGAAATTTGCGAATTTTACCAACTTGACGACGACTATCACATATAATCTATGAAATGAGCTTATTCTAATAAACTCTCTAAAAAACAACGAGCCATACTTTATAATTTTAATTAAATGTTTTATGCTAATTTTTAATACTGTTACACACTTATTTACCTTGAAATAATGAGTTAAAATGAACTCACTCCCAATCTCGATAGCCTCCTAGGCCACCTTAAAAATGACAAGTGGATTCGTTGTTCGAAGTGTCGAGTTTCGATGAGTGAAGTGGTAAATCCCCTTTCAGAATACCAAATTCATACTAATAATGTCAAAATTCTCACGCAACACGGTTCGTCTCGACGCCACACTCGCAAGTGTGGCGCCACCGGCGCTGTCGAGATTTAGAGAATACGAATTTGATATCTCACCGCGGAATCCCCTGTCGAGACACGAAAATGTTGTTACAGAATAGCACTACAGGTCCCAATGTAATAGGGGGCGAGCCTATTACCATCAACCGGGCACAAATCCAGACTCCGTGATGCTACTAAGAATTACCCAATGGAAAAACCCAGTAACACTTTCAGTACTTACCTACTTAAGTAGCTACCTAATTGGTGTCCTGAAAATTACTAACTTTTTTCATAAAAAACTCGTTGCGTAAGTATGACGTGTGCTACAAATGATCGGTATTCAATTGTTTTTATGCCGTATATGAATTGTTTATTGGTTGAGACACGAACATTGCAAGCTGCCTTCAATCCACTCACCATACGAACAGACAGACGTTATTACAGAGTTTATTGGATACCAGCTGTGACCGCAACTGCGTCTGCGCGAAAAGTTCTTAGCTTTCGATATAAAACGTATCTTCTATTGGCTCAATCTAGTCTTATATTACTTCAATGCTATACCTAAGTTTACCAAAATCCGTTTCACTAATAAGTATTGCGACATGATTTATTCTCAGACATCCAAACATCGTTAAGGAATTCTCTGTTCCATTATCCAGAAAAAGAGCATGACTAGGTCACAACCAAACAATAACTAGGTAGGTACATGTGAAATCCATACCGTTTGTTCTATTATTACATCTGCGGGATGTAGATTACGCCTTAGCTTTCCTTGACGTCATCAGAGAACATGAAGCGTAACGTCAATATACTCTTAGCTGGCTAAACAATAAAATAATGGGCTATAAATTTAACAATTGTCATTTACGGCGCTATAACTTATGTTGCGGATTTGTTCGCGAAGAATGAGGAACGCGACTGGCGGTCGCTAACTGAGTCGATCTAGTTCGATCATTTTGATCATTGGCAATTGGCATCTGCGCGAACAATTTTATTGTTTTATCATCAGCCGGAGGACGTCTACTATTAAATAAAGTTGCCAATATCCCCACGCTTGGCAAGCGGCTTGGGGATCGCAGATATGGTGGTGTGGTTACAGAAGACGCTGCTGCCCATCTTCTGGACTTTGCGGGACGAAATGGGGAGGTGCTACTCGGGCCCGGCACTCCACGGGAATTATTTTCATTGTTTATCTTAATTAACATACATGCCGACTAGGTTCTTAAGTTAACATGGCCATGTTTTAGGTGTAGGTATTCAATAACCATCAAGATTCAAAGAACTACTAAATTCCTCACAAATTGGATGCGGTATAACATAATTGTATTAATTAATAAATTCTAAGTGATGCCTCTTAAACATTAGCTGTTAAGCTCAAGTATCAACAAAAGCCTTTTTAATTAGGTACACAGACTGAAGCAGGTATGACCTAAATCCACAAGACAACATCAGCCTTTTACACAAAGGCAAATGTAAAATAAAACATTACTTTTGACCAGCATGTCTGTCAGTATCTGTGTGTTCACGAGTCGTTAGTTAGTGTGTACATTTAAACGGCTCAGTACACAGGGGATAATAATGGCGCATTTTTAATGCTTGAAAATGGAACGCTGGACGTCACAGAGGCTTTATAGGTGTAGGTATAATACAGGTAAGTCGAATGCTCAAAGGTTTTTTACAGAATGTTCTAGTTTCCAACCTTATTTGCAGAGTTTTTTTTTACCGTATTATTAATTCAGAGGATGAAACAATACGTGAAATCAGTGAAATTCTAATACAAGTACTTGTAACAATTGTTATCGTAAATGAGCATTAGTTAATTCCTAATCCAATACCTAAGACTTATACTACAACGTGTTTCCTTAAACTCATATTGGCGTGAACAGTTGAAGGAGCGTTTGTTTCGCATTGCACACGTTGAGTTGATGGGATTTAATCTGATTACCGGTCGACCATCTAACGCTGTACCGCCGTAGTCTAGCCGAATCCGCTTTTTACACTGCGATATAAATTCAATTCATATTATATCACGGCTCATGAAAAACTACATATTTCTGGTCGTTACCCTCTATAACTCTGAAATGTATTTTTGTGTGCTCTATTTCTGTTATGATCACTTGCATACTCTCCAAAATAGAAGGCCGCAGTTTCATTTAATATTTATCTTCACTTCTTTCTCTTTGGGGTTCATTGGGTAGAGATATTTGTGTTCACGAACGCCCCACATTCACTACATTTCTCTTGAATACCAGCAAAACATTTTCTTAAATCTCGTCTAAATTAACATGTAACATGCAGACAAAGTGTTTTCGGACATAAAATGTTAATTTAAAAATCTCTTGAAGCCGCATCTTGTTGTACTAAAGGCCCATAAAGTTAGTTAACAAGATGTCTTTGTGAACGTAGGGGGCCGCTATCAGTGTGTGAATCATGAAGCGTATCGGTTAATGGCTTAAAATTACTGGCCCCACGTGATTGCGGCTGTGACCTTCACTTACCGTCACAAGATTTCAATACCTAAATATAGAACGTGATTAGAATTATAACTATGGAGACATTCCTATGACCATTCTAAATGTCCGTGTTCAATTTATTTCTTGTGCATTACCGCACATTTAGTTTATTCGCATGTGTCCCATGCCCATCATCGCCGTCGTTGGGAACAACGGTGACATTTTTTATCTGTAACAATATTTCTCGTGTCAGCTCTAACATCAAAAGAGCGAATGTAACGTCCTAATATTAGAATTAATTTTCTACGAGGAATCAAATATCATTCAGTGATAACTAGTGCCAGCCACAAGAATATAGTTAGAGAAAAAATTGGACACCTTCCAAAAATCGATTACATTTACTCCATCGTTAACAGGAAATGATCATATATCTCTGCATTGGATAGTTACTGTTGGTAGTTTATTTTAGAAATGTGAAATACAATTTAATTTGTATGCAGACGTTTAATATCGTATTGAAAGAAAAACGAGAACGCTATCTGTAACATTTGATGCGAATTTTTCGTGTGTCTGATCTCTTATCTGTTCGTCGGCTATCTCGACTTATCGCAGATATATCAGCTTGAGATGCCCCGAATTATTTATCTATCTGGGATCTGTCAATATGTCAGTAATATGACAAATTTATCATGATAACGGTAATCATGATATATTATGTGCGATCATACTTGAATGATTTATAGCTTACTATCGTAAAACCCAGTATTTATGCCGGTTATGGATCTTAAGCGTTTCCTCCCAATTAGTGGGAAATCTTTGATGCAAAGAAATGTCCCGTGAGTCCGATCACTTAACGTTATAAACGAGAAACTTTCTATAGGGAGTTTGGATTCATTTTTAAAACGCCTCTAAAGAAATGGTCGAACTATAAAACATTTGAAAAAGAAAACATAGGAAACAAACACTTAATACAAATTAACTCACATATTTTGTTAAATAATTATTCTGGATATGCTCACAGAAGTCGTTTTTATTTAATACAGTGTTGGTAAAGAGAATGTGTGTATGGATTGTGAATCATAAACAATGGTTAGCCTTGTTAATGAATCTGAATGCGGGCGTGCCGCGGTCGTGGGACCAGCACGATTCATTGCTTTGCGATGCCTTGTGTTGTGTGCAATATTAAATTTTCTACTTAAATAAGCATTTCTACTTATATGAGGCCGACCTGAATGCTATACATCCCTCGTTAGTAATACAATGTCGAACGCCAAGTGTAGGAATTTGTTACAATAAAAATACGTTGTTAATGTTCTTATTCACACAGATTCAAATATTTAATGAATTGGGTCAATTCGGTAATTAATAAAGACCGCTATTTCTGTTGGTATTGTCTCGTGGTCAAGGTATGACACCAATTTCGAGCTTTGAAATTGCATTTGACAATGGCTTATTGTCCGGCTATTGGGTAATAACGACGCGCGATAATAAATAACAGATGATGTGATGGCCAGCGTTGGACCGATGGTAAACACTCTGATGATATCATCCCGCGTGTCTGTTTGCACGACATTGTAAAAGGCCAT
This sequence comes from Abrostola triplasia, assembly GCA_946251915.1. Classification (NCBI taxonomy): domain Eukaryota; kingdom Metazoa; phylum Arthropoda; class Insecta; order Lepidoptera; family Noctuidae; genus Abrostola; species Abrostola triplasia. The sequence goes on from OX276425.1 coordinate 4,494,732, forward strand.
GGTTAGTGGGTTACATTTCGCAAAGGCAATCAAGTTATGTCACATCATTTATCAGCTTTGCAAATCGCACACCTTACAAAGTGGTTTAGCAATTGGCAAGCGGGCGTACTGGTTCGGATACCTCCTAAGTACAAGTGTTCATTGAACTTGGCATTAGGTGAATAATTCAATTAGGAGGCTTAATATAATACGATTGTTCTGTTAGTCAAATTATCAATGTTCGCATTAGTTGAACTATGATATCCAACTATGTACGATCATAGATGATTAGAAACGGTATATTCCAATAATGCTTGCAGCAAACATTACGCATACAATCGCCAACCTATTTAAGCGATGCCCGGCCCAACTTTTGTCGGGAATTCGTCCCAGGAATGTTTCGGGAAAATTCCCCGGAACAAGAGCGGGCGTCACTCCCAGTGGAACTAAGACGTTAAATCCTGGTTACGAATACCTATTGAGCCTTTCTCACTTTGTTAATGAATACAAATTGTTCAATAAATTGCTGTTACAAGTGTACCGCTGTTACATTTTAAAGGAGAGATGCTCACATGTATTTTCTCATTTTCTAACGAAAATTAACACAAAACAGCGCTAAAAGGAACTCCTATAAGTTACTATAATTGGCTTTAACGTATTCCTAATTACCGCCGCCCCTGTGTGTGACTTAAACCAAAATACTGTATTAAAATACAGTCGGAGTTAATAACCTGAGTATCTTACAGTCCTAATTATCTCGGCCTTGTGACGGCAACAGAACGAATGCAAAAACCATTCGAAGAATTCAGGGTCATATGTTTCCTACTATTCGTAATAGAAAGACAACAGTTGTGGCTCATAAATATAATGTTTATTCCAACGTTGTCACGAAGGGACTAATAAATAATGACGTAGAGTGTGATGTATGAAATGTTACGTTGATAACGTTACATGAATGGGTAATAATAAGTATTCATGTTGAAATTGTTTTGTTTGACCCACGTAGGTGGCTGGTGGCTGTTGTACGAGGGCCAGACAAAGCATACATTTGTATAGAACTACAAACATGTATAAAAACGTCATTGTAGCATGTTGGCGTGTAGTGGTGACACCCTAGGGACGCTTTACATATTCCTGTAACAGTGAACCACTAGCTCTGATGTGTTCACTGTATTGTGTCCGTTCCACAGCGGGACTTTGTTCCGACATTAATTTAAATTAACCCTACACTGTTGGCACTAAGAGTCAGTTTTCCATCGCATGTGAGTTATGCATTCATTCATATTTGAATTAAAACCTCGCTTACGTTAATGGCACTAACAAATGATAATACAAACTATTTTACCTTGCATGATGAAGCGCTGGTGCCTGGTGGTAAATAAATGAGGTCGCGTCTCAGAAGGAGTGTGTATTAGTTATGCAGGAACTTGATCGTATTACTTATTTAATTAAGTTCGGGTGCCTCGCGAAGAAATCGATAAATGAACAGACGAAATTCTGGTTACTACGTGATGAAGTTTAAACAAGTTTACGAGTGTGTATATAAAACGGTCCCCTGTTTATTCGCGAAGATTGATTTGTTATTATCTCAGTTACAATCAATACGGAAACAGACGAATAAGACAAACAAAGTTATGATGTTGATTGATAAATTGCTTCACTAAATGAGGAAGTTTTGAATATGGAATTAGGTAAATAGGTAGGTATTTAAGGCAAACTTTCGAGTAAAGTAACCTACATTAAAAAAAAAACAATATACCATAGCTAATACTAGGGCACTACCGGTAACAATGTGTGCAGTATTATGAATAAATACAGTAATAGAAGAAGTTTTGCGGACAAAGTTACTTGCAAGAAGTTCTAGTAACGTAACGTAAATGTAAATTATATACATGTCTCATATTGTACACTGTAGAATAAGAAAGTCGTAACTCCATCAGCGTTAATCTTCACAACCTGAAGCACAGCTCCGTACCGATGATAAACATCGAAATTGTGCATGACTAATGACAGATGCCTGCGCAGTAAACCGTTCCTCTCTGGTGATTGGGGAGAGGGGCGATTAAATCATAGGTGCGGTTCTAACAACGAGCACGTGATGCACTGCATCCTAAATATTGTATGTGGGGAACAAATGTTAGATGCTTTATCAAGAATATGGTTGGTAGAAATTGGTGCAGAAAAATCAGGAACTGCACTAGAAATTTTCCTATGACATTTTTGTAGAAAGTAGGTATGTAAGTGAGTTTTAAAGTGATTTTTTCTTTATTTCTTTATATAAAGTAGGGGTGCTTGCGGTGTCGCTCGTATCTTATGGGAACTCTATCTCACAAGTTATGTCTTAATTAAAGACAACAGTGCCATATTTCATCAAAATATTTTTAGTAGGTAGTGTGGTTTATTAACACGCATTTCATTCTTAGACTTCGATATTTTATTTACCATTAATATTTATGTAACGTGCGTTTTGTGCGATCATGAAGCTGCTATAATCAGTCATACCTATCATGTAATTTACCATCGTTAAGGGATAACGCCATTAGCAACACACTTAGCGCAAGTTATAGTGCTATCGGCATGCACGTGGATGCTGGTACTTAACTATAGGACACGTCAGGTACGGGGCACTGAGGGGTGGGGGGGGGGGGGAGTTTTTAGTTTGCTTTCTACACCTCACTCAATATTGTATTAGTAGTTAACTACGAATTGATGGACTTTCAAATTTCGAAAACCATCAACTGAGTATATTTGCAGTTTTATAAAGTATTGATAGTCAGTTAAAATTGCAACGCATCTGACATGGTGAATTGAAATACGCAAATAATTATTTAGTTATTTCATATCTCATGTTCCTAGTTCAGCTTCCGAAAGACAGAATATACTCGCCATACAACGTTTGTCTCTACAACAACAAAAAACAGAGCAAAGCAACCGAAATCTAAACCAAACATCACTGATTAAAACCTTGGTACGAAATCGCTCAAATTGGTTTAAGCCTCTTTTGATTACGTTACTCCATTATGACGTGGTGTTCTGTCGACCGCATTGTGGCTATATTGTTGTTCGACTATATGGGACGCTGGGAGACAAGAGTCGGATGCGGCAACCGCACGCTTTGTGTATGATGAGTGAATCGATAGAACATCACATTCAATGCCGTAACGTAGCATATTTCACGAGCGATAGAGTTGTGCTATCTTGCGGGATGCAGAAAATTGTACTGTATATGTTGTTGGCACCTCCCTATTATCGTTCCATCATTCTTAGTAGTTAACGACGTGAGCGCGATACATATAACTCCCATACTCTCACGTTTGTTATTAAGTGTGGAACGAATTCCAAAGCTAATAAACTCATGTTTGGTCAAGAATACCACAGACCCACGAGTATTTATAAAGTATTTGTTAGGCGAACTGAGTTTCACAGAACCTAGAGAACGAAAATCCGTGTACTCTGATTTCCTCCTTCAGGAAACGACTAACTTTGTTTGTGTGTTCTTTTGCAGCCCACTGAGGAGTGTATATAATTAACTTCAATGCCCTATCTGTAGAAGGTGAAAAAATGAGTAAACTTAGGCTAAAATGTATTAGAAATTTAGAACCAATAGGTATATTATGTAAATCGTTTAAATGTGTTGAAAGTTCAATATCGATTGTTCTATCCACATACTTAATTTAAATCGTGAATTAATTTTAATTCATTTAATTGTTATGGACGGATGGCTGCATTTATTTGTAAATCCGTTGCTGTTCGAAGCAGTGTGTACTTAGAGAATCGTGATTGGTGTTCACGAGCATGCATGAGGTACAAATATAACCATTATGAATGCTTAGGAATTCATTTAACTGCTGATTTAAACACATTAGGTCATTAATGGTTTTGATAGATATGCATGTGTTTAAACCTAATATTATTTTTCATTAACAGTGCATTTTTAGGACAAAAACACTCTTCACTTACTGGTCCTTAAACTGTCTCTAATACGTCTAATATTTCTGCTTTGTAAAAGAAGGATAAATAGTTATCTTTCCGCATTTAACATTCGAAGAATAGGCAAGGAATGGACAAAAACTTAGCGAAGGAGATGCAAGTGGAATCCTCACGCGTACCGATCTAATTGATATTTTAAACATGTCTTTAAACTGTCGCATTGATATTGCAGTCGCAAACACTATTGTATAATCTAAGTGGGGATTAAATTTCAATGTTCAAGTACCACACACACATCAAAAAGTTTTTGCTAGGATTTTTTTTGTATCAGTTTAGGTAATCGAACGACTCATTTGGGTAAAGTGGAAAAACAAAATTATGTCCAATTGTCGATTAGGAGTTGACTGGGATTGCAAACAATTGAACAGTTATTCTTCTGGCAAAAGACAAGACTAGTATTGCCAAGCTAACAACCTTAACAGTGTTGATGGCAAATTGGTAAACCAGTGGTGGAGAGATACGAGAAGGACCCTACATAAACACCCAAACCTGCTCTATATAGGTATCTACTTCATTTATAACATTATTAAATACACTATTTACTCAATAACATTCACGTAATTGCACAGCAAAGTTTGCTCAGCCCATATCCGCAGAAACCGTGCCGACTGAAACGAATATCGAATGTTAGTGTGACGTCCTTTGGCCTGCTCTGTAAATAAGGGACCCTTGAGATGGCAATCAAAGGGAATGACCCTGGCCATCCACCGTGAGTAGTAAATGTCCTTCAATTATTTTCTTTACCTTTAGTTCTCGGTTATTTCTTTGCTACTTAGATGTGAGGTGCCCGACGAATGGGCTGTGAGTACTGCTTTATTTTTTTGTTTATCTCGTTCCTTTTTTGTCTGAGATTTGGCAAACACGTGTTCAGTGTGTTTGTTATTACGGTTGCTGTTGGGATTTGGCGAGTAGTTTTGGTTTTGTTTTTATTATAGAAAGTGAGCTGTGAATGTGAGTAAGACTGACAGTATTCATGTTTATATAAAAATAACATGTTTATACCGGCAACAATTTGCCTAACACGGAATTCGAACCCAGGACCTCATGGTCAGCAGTCGCGCTTAGCGACGACTAGACTAACGAGGCAGTCTTGAGTCATGTAAAGATACGATAAGAATGAAACACGCGCATATGCACGTATGGTCACACATATTTCCCCCGAAGGGTATGAAATCTAGGCTGATGTGTTCTCCTCTGTCATAAATCTATGCACCTACTGAATCTGGCCAGCTCACTGGGTTGGTCGCCTTGTACAACTTCATTTCCCTACTAAAAGAGAATAGTATTCTTAATTCGAACTCCCAAGGAATCTATTCCATCTTATTTTTTCTACAATAAACAGAAGCGTATTGGTACATTTACGATAGTGAAATGGATATTCAAATGTGGAAACATTATTTAGGTAAACGTCAAACGATTTTGAAGAACTGTTCTCGTGCTATATTAGGAACGGGGCGATGGGTTGGCAACCAGTCAGTCATAATGATTAATTCGCTTTTAACTCACTATTGTTACAGCTACCTTGATTCCACCTTGTGGTTTGGCACTTATTACCAACGACTCAACGAACGACATAGTACAAAACTTTTAAGTTTTTATGGATGGTGATTGTTTTAGGCATTGAATAACTTGGTTTTTTATATAAATCTATAAAAAAAAAAACTACTATACCGATTACTGAACTGCCTAGGTAGGTTTTGTCTATATGAATGCAAAATGGTGCGTTTCACACCCGGTATCATATGCATAACACTCAGACTCGGTACAGATACCTAAAAGCCAGCGCTAAAATATATACCTAAGTACCTATCTACCTGTCTACTCATAAACCGTTTTATCTAGTTTCGTGATGTATGACAAGAATTTTCAGACTATCGTGAATGTATCTAATGTCACGGAGAATCTGTATGCAGGGTTATCAAACTGCTACAAACAAAAATTTTGAAGGAAAATTCTAATAGTTAAACATTGATAAAAAATCAAAAGGCGATCCACCTTAACTGTTATGTTTGTTATATGTAAGTATACAATTATGTATGTCAGTGGTCGAGAACTTTCAATAAGACATTCATGGGTAGTAATATTTTATTATCATTGCTTTGATACCGTACGATCGTTGAGGCACTCGGAGAAAACACTAGAAACCGAATGAGGACCAGACGAGTGGCATCCTTGTCTGCGAGAGACGTATGCCCGAGGGGTATGCGGCAGGGCAACGCCGCCATATGATCGATTCTATCATCAACTTAGTTAACTTCGTATCTTCAGACTTTTATTTACTCACTTCTATCCTAGACCCGTATTTCTGCCTAGAATATATTTTCGTCTTTTGGAGAGGTTTCTAGTGTTTATTCCGCTATTCTATCGAGTAGAGAACTTATTGATTTGTATTTTCGGATGACTTTAGTCCTTAGTTATGACTTCTATTCAAATATATTTGTAAAAAAAATATTTTTTTGCCTTCAGCATCATTTAGTGGACTTTGTTGAAACCCGGAAAATCTATACGAAGTTTGTATTAGAAAAGTCACTTCGCCACAATCCAGACCGAGACCTTTGAGCCACTGCAAGTTGAATACAACCGTACCCAATCTCCGTCACAACAGCTGGCTTCGCCTTTCACATTTGTGTTAGGTCACTTGCCCGCTTCGATGACCCAGTCCTTCGACGCCCATCGATTCTTGGACAAGGCCGTTTTTGTTTACCAACAAACGCGGCGAGTTCTTATGTAATAATACATTTTATAGATTGTCCTCTTCTCCTAGTAAGCCGTAAGATCTAATCAAAACACTTTATTCTTAAAATCAGAATGAAATAATAATATTTATTTAGAAAATCCAAAGTTTTAGGTTCAGCCCTCGAATCTGAGCTATTTGTGGTCATTAAAGGTCGATGTCAAGTTGTACTACGGTAGGTAGGTTGTAAGAGATTTGCTAGTACTACGGACGGTCTGGCAAGGATCCATGAGTAAGCGTCCGACCGAGCCAGAGCGTCAGCCTGTGCGAACGTGTTACTGCTGCTAGATTGATATTACATACATTGGTTTACATACTTATTGTCTTGTCTTTAACTAAATGATTTTCTTATGTTATGAAGCTGAATCCAGTTTACATGCTAAATATGGGTACTCGGAGTACTTGATTCTTTGTATAAAACTTATTTTATTTGTACTAGGTTTTTTCTGTGCAAGTTACCCAGCACACACTATAAAATCTAAGAGTATGTTTGGTAATACGGCCTAATAATTTCTTAATTGACATCGAGCAATTAATTTTTAATAGCTTAGCAATCAACTTACCTACTTTTTAATAATTCTTTAAACGTTGTTAGTGATTCGGATAATCATATGTATTTGTGAGATGTTAACTCCGTAGTATCAGTAGATCTGTATCGAAGTTCGTCACAAATTCAAATTTAAAGACATTTTGATAGTATTTCTTTAATGATTCCTTAGTCTAGCGTCTTTAAAATTAAAGAGATATTTGGACCACAATCTAAATTGCGTACATACTCATTATATTTTAACAGCATACAAAAGCGATAACAATGATTGGATTCAGGGGAGCAGAAACCATAAAATTGAAATCAATTTTGCTGTAATGGTTATAGGTACATAAAATACGTATTGCTGGTCACCGAAAGGTTTTTTTATCTTTATTATGTCTTGTGGAAGATTTTATCAACTACTTTATCATGTTCCCGTATTCGTATGTCAATATATCTCACGTTATCTATTACAAGTGTTATAAACTAGTGAGATATTTTGTTTGCCTTATATAACACTGGTATTGTATTTTTTGAACATGGTATTTTTTTATGGTTAATGCTAGGAATAGTTGTAATGCCTATAATGAAATGCTTCAAACAATCTGTGTCGCTGGTCACGGCATAGAGGATGGTGATAAATGTATGCACTGAAAAGGCAGTTCTTTTTCGTTATTTCTCCATAATAAGAAGTCTCTTCATCGTGACAAGGCAACGGCATCCGTAGGCATCCTATACTTCTGAGAGAACTTCGTGACATCAAGAACCATCCTCAGACCTAATAAAACGTTCTACAACGAGGATATATCGACTAATTCTCAATAACTATGGTTATTACAGTTCTACATAATCCTGAAAGTAAATAAGAGTGATAAAAGTTTAACAAATAAAGTTACTTAACTTCTTCGCGATCAATTTACGACTTCTTATGACGGTGTATGATTTCAATACACCGAACATATTTATCGTCTGCCTTGCCATATGATCGCGATTTGGGATTTGTAAAAATATCACCCTGCCAGATGAATCTCGACTTATTCTTTACACACCTAAAGACTAGAATCAATTGGAACGCACATGAAAATTCTCGCTTATTTCTACGACTTCAGTTCACTTTGATATTCACCCTTACGCTGGGGGCGAAAGGTGCTTTATCTTTTATCAGGGTATAATATATTCAGTTCACAAAATGAATTGCGAGTGTTAGTAACTCGGAGTGAGCCTGCGAACATATTCGTAGGGATCTGTTGCGTCGTTCGTTCCCTTTATTGGTTACACGCTTGTGCGACAACGATTCCTATCCTTAATTGTATTTAGGTTCCATTTCACTTGATTGTAGTGGTAGGGATTTTCTTAGATGCGTTTTCCGATCGGTGTATATGTTATTTATTTGTTGATATCAATTGATAGATATTAACTTGTCAATGTATAACATCAGGCTAATTATCGTAATCTTGGAAGGTTTCCTTATTCATTATATCATACGAGTATAGGTGGCTATGATTGCTTAATTTATCTAGCTATCTGATACCTGTATTAGGATCAAAATGGATTTTTCTTCAAATTAACAACTTGCTTATAAATGTTTTGGCTCTAGCTGACATTTGATTTAATTCATAAGTCTTGTGAAATTAGACCCTTAATTACCCCGTGTCACAAAACAAAGATCAATAGCGTGTTTAATAAACGAATCAGAGAAATTATGGAACTTTTTAATGGTTTACTTGATCTACAAATAAACCAACTTCGTTCTTGACTTCCGAAGTTTCTTCGCTTCCTATGTTCCTCATTTCGTTTTGTTCGGTATTTTTCATTCCATTATGTCTTTTAAAGTTTTCGAACGGAGACAACTAACCTACATAAGGTTGGTTTTCATTCCAGTCTTTTTCTACAGTTTACTCACCGATTCTTTTGTTAGGGAGTTCATCGTCATTATTTTTCTTTGTCTCATTTCTTTATTATTTCCGGTAGACACTAAAAGTTTATATTCAGTAGCATTAAGTATTAACCCGTTTGTTAAAGATGTGTTGTTGAGATTTATTCTTGTTGTTGTTCGAACTTGTCTGTATATATCACAATGGCCTAAATAATTCTACATTTAATGGTACATTCTGGAGTCATCAAATCACATATCATCCATTTAACGATTAAGATTATTTCACTTGGATTGCTGAATTTTATACATAAGCCATTTCTTAAACGATGTATTTGAAATTTATGTTTTCATGTTATTGTTTAAATTTTCTTAACCATGAAATACCCGAGCCGTTTAATAGCCACTTACTCTACTCGCCGTGAAGATCACTCGAGACTTGATCTCGAGCCATTCTGAACCATATTTTTCCTGCGAAATTTTCGCTATTTATTTCTTATTTTTTAATCGTTAATGCCTTCAGGTGCTAAGTGAAGTTCACTTTAAAGTATATTAAATACTTCAATAATTTATCTTAATATCACATTTATTGGTTTGGGCTTAAGGTTCATTTCGCTTTGTCCAGTGTGTTGGAATGTTGGTTGCAATGCGAGATAGAGGCGGGTAGCTCACCACGGTCGGTGTCGTGCAATTAACGTTTTTCAGGACGAGCGCTCCGGGGTATTGTGACGTCACAGCTCTCCACGTGGATAAGATGGCTAAAACCCCTGGTACTCAAAAGGCATCTTTAAGTGCCGGATTTTTTCCTCGGATGACAACTTCCTTGGTTGAATTTCATTATCATCCTACATTTGTAATTTTAAAGAGGTTGTTGACCTGGTAAAATTGTACTTAGCACGTTTAGGTACTAAATTATGACGTAATGTTCGACGGTAATGTATTCAGTGCAAACATATTTCTAAAGTAAATATGCTATTAAGTGCGTATACGAGCATTGTAATTACGTCAAGTTACGCTTGCTTGGTTAAAGCAACCAAAGTTTTTGTCTAGCTGCTCAAATAAATTAACTTTGTATGTAGCTACAGGTAAAATGTTATCATGAAGGTTTCCAAACGAAACGCAATCTTGAGGTACGTACCTACACACAATCTCAGCGCTGCTTTTGCAAGTGTCGCGGTAGACAAATGAGCAATTTGCCGTCTCATCACAGTCGTAATGTTGCAAAATGGCGGCGGAGGCCTCTTACGACATAACTCGTGCCTTTCAAACCACACAAGAAATCTTGACGAACGTAAAAGTTAAAAGAAATTTAAACCCGCCATGGAAACTACCTAACGAGGCAGCGATATTCAAACGCAATTTGTATGAAGAATGGATCCACAAATCAGGTAATATCTCTTATTTTGTTCCGCTAGTGGTTTTCTTGCGGCCCGGTTATAACTGAGTGCTACGGCAACCTGGAAATTAATCGGCGTCTAGAGAATTGCGGATCCCAGTTTCCCTGCTCTTCGATACCTTCCTAGTAAAATATGGTTGAGATGGGACCAAAACTACTGAATATTTCTTTCGTAGTATTAATTTATTAAAGCCGCTAAGACGTTTGGGAGGCTTCTGAATTCGTTTCGTTTTGACTCGTGTGGCGTGTGTGGAAAATTTAATTATTGTTCTGGGCAGTGGATCTATCGTTGTTATTCAAGAGGCGTGTGTCTGGCGGCCGGTGACGTAAGAGCCAAGTATTTATTGGTATAGACCGATGACCTCCCGACAATTTGACGAACAAAGTTAATGCATTAACAAATTCAAGCCTCAGTGTAATTTTAAGATTTGAATCCTCTTACTGTTTTACAATAAGTGTTTTCTTTGTTGTTTATTCGTCAGGCGTATTGTAGCCTTGATTAGCTGGCCTCTGTGTCACGAGTAACTTTTTACACGCGATGGTAATAAGTACATACTAATGCACCTATTATATTATTATGGTTTTGTAATACAGAAAACAATTCAGAGTTTTGTAAATACTCACATCATTTTGTGTCGCAAGACAAACACACCCAACGACTTTATTATTTGTTTCTCAGCAAGATAAATGCTATAAGCCCAAGTTATGACCTCTTGTCAGGTTTCATAAGGGACCAGTATTGTTTCCCTGAATCAGGATTTGAGGGCGGCAGTGGAAATCCCCGCTAGAAACATGCAGATGTCAGCCATTTGTTATTCAAATTCGTACAGACGTCTCGTCTCAAACGCACCCTAACATCACGATGAATATGTAAAAACGATTATGGAAAACTTTTGAGTAACACTAAACATTGCTCTGTACGAGAGGTTTGGCTAGTGCGTGACTCACTCTCCAAAGGAACATCCCATTCATAAGATACAACATTCCTATTACCAATAGAATGATGACAACTATGCGCATATGAGACTATGAATGTAAATTGAGTTATTATGTGTCGTGCTTCCCAGATTTTCCGTTTAGATAGTGTTCTACTGTTCTGTATTTGACCAACAATCATCAATTCTCCTTCGGTTCTTATGGAGTGCCGACTATGACAATAGTAATTACAGAATTACAGTTGTCACAGCTCTCATCTAAATGCTTAATGCTTGTTCGAACAATTTACTTTTAATTAAAGCAAAGCAGATCTTTCCCAATTTATTGTTGTCGCTAGCAGGGTACTGCTGTGATCTCATTTTATTTGTTCGCTCGACCCTACCGATGGACGGGAGTGAATTGACAAAGATTCCGCTACGCTTTTTAAATGTAAATAAAATTTATTTTCTTCACTGAGCACCCTCTTTCTGGACGGTACCTATGTATTATAAGCCTTAGTTCCTTTGAAATATTTTCGCTGTCACGCGTTGCAGGTTTTCGTCTTTGTCGGATGCCTTAAGCCTTCTTTCAGACAGTGTAATAGAAAAGCTGTCATGATGCAATTCTTTCTCCGACCGTCCTCAACGTTTTTATTAAATTCGACACGGTTCCAATAATTTATGAGTCACACCTATCTGTTTCGATGTTATATTGATTTTCAATTACGGAGAGTGAACGACGATTGTTTAATAACATAACAGATCCTAAATAAATGGGTGGTACATTTTTTTAGTTTGAAGGGCAGGACGTCGATGTTAATGGAAAACAATCGTGTTTTATTGTACTCGTAAGGTTTGATGGGCATATAAAAGTGCTCACCTCAAGGGAAGGGTCCGTGCCTTCACGATAATGTTTGCGGGATTCCGTACTTAAGATACCCTTTTAGGTTAGTCGCAAAAAATCAACTCTCCTTTATTCATTCGATATTACTGCGATCGTCTTCACAACAGACATTATTTCGATTTATTGTAGCATTCCTCTGAAATATTACGACAATACAAATCGTAACACAATTTTATTTAGGGAATTAGAAGAATAATGTCACTTAAGACATAACAGTACCTAAGTTGCCACAAACTTTTCTCGTCGCTTGGAAAGCTCTTCTGTTATTGTATAGGTATTATCATTACCGCATTCCTTATCATGGTATATTCATAACTTTTCATTAAACCACCTACCGTTTTATCTGCACTACTTAATGAATTCAGTGCTGTGTCAGAATTTGTTAATGGGAGCGAACTTTGTTAATTTTCATTTGTTTGGCTCTACCTTTCGATTGCGATCGTAAAGCCGCGTTCGATAGACTATATTTGTGTTTATTCGCTTTGATTTTAATACGTTTTATTTGCAGGTATGATTTTAATTTAATTTTTGTTGTTGTTTCGTATTGAAATTAATATTTTATATACCTGGCCTAACAAGTTATACGTCGTGTCTTTAGTTCAATAATACATCTCGGTTTTTCCCGGACACGTCAATTGATTCCTACGTTTACTAAAAAGGAAAAATGATCAGAATTAATTATTATAAACGTTACAAAATAAAATAACATAGTTATTTTTATACAATGACTTCAAACAATATTCTTAACTTGAAAACAAAAGCTACTGTCCAAGAGTCCAAGCTTTTCGATTTAAGAGGTAACAAAAAGAAAAGTTTATCCATATTTATTATTCCGGACTTCGTGACCGAAGTTAGAGAAAGTTTACGGGTCAAGGACCTTGAAGTCCTCAAAACATTCCAATAAAGTTGGTGTGTGTCTACGATATTTTCGACGTTGGATGCGCTCAGTTACACTTTACATATTCAAACTGTTATATTATATTATTTGAGTCAATTGACGCCTTACAGCTCTCCTTTCAGTAAAGCAAACCACAATTTTGCGCAATTTTTAAAATTATACGTTACGTTAAGTTACGTTGACGTAATATATGTGAATTTATAATGTACCTAGTGCCAACGAGCGAAGTTTAAGCAATTAGCATTTATTATAATGTAGTTATGAACAAAAATGTGGTAAATATTTTTTCCGTCTCAAAATTTAGCACGTCGTATGCACATTACACTCTTACACAGTTTTTGTAAAACTTGCACAAAAATATTAAGTTTCAGAGTAGAATACAACGTTGTGAGAATTATTTTAATCGAAAACTCTACTATTAAATGCTCTGGCTTGTGGGGAAATGAAGCTCTCAAAAATGATATTATTTTGTTTAGGGATGAGGGCCAATAGCTTGATTACTTGTAGAGGCTATGATTTAACGTATTTTCGAAATGAAGACGTATCGGAGTTCCATGTCGTCGAAGTATAATCATGTCGAACGATTTGTTGAAGTTCAGTTTTGCAGTCATGCTGAACAGCCTTCTTCCCATAAACACATAAAGCAGGTCGTTCTCCGTAGAGTAAGCGAGATGTCACACTACACGCACGTAGTGGCGTTTCGTTTCTTACAACAATAAATGTCCTCCTTTAAGAGTTCTTGGTAAGGGGGCAGATACTAGTAGTATCCAGCACCATTCAGTAAGACTGCAGGCCAATCCTAATATTGTTGTAAGAGGCTAGGTAGATTATAGGTATTGTTATGTTACTAGCTTTACCTCATTTTAAGCGGAATTTGGTTGTACCTAGTGGTTTAAAACACGTGAATGAGGCAATACCAGTAATATTTGATTTTCTTCTGATTAGGTTTTCGTATGGAACTATTGGTTTATTATTATCCTTTTTCTTGTACATACATACATAAGATCACGCCTCTATTCCCCGAAGGAGTAGGCAAAGGTGCACATATAGTACACCCACATTTCGCCAGTTGTTTTTAGGTCCCAATGTACTAGGGAGGGAGCCTATTGCCATCAACCGGGCACAGATCTAGACTCCATGCTGCTACCGGGAATTACCTTATAGAAAAACCCAGTAGTTCTTTGCACGACCCGGGTTTCGAATCTAGGACCTCGTGCTCAGCAGTCGCTTGGCAACCACTAGACCAACGAGGCAGTCCTTTTTCTTGTATAGCATTAAAATGCAGCAAAACAGGGATACTTGCTTAACGTTTCATGAATTGCTTTAAGTGGGTATAGAAGCATTTGTTTCTCCGTGTGAAAATCGATTGTATGCCATTCTATTTTTTAGTTCTATGCATTTTAATATACATACTTAGTTTGCTTAACATTTGATAAAGTTATTTAAGTAACAGATAACATCCATTTCTAAAACCATTAATTTAAAGATTGTGTTTATCTTAATGCCCGCTAATGTAAGGTACCTTCAAATGTCAATAACAGGACGTTCTTAACATTTCACATTATGTATTGTGGTAATCAATATTCTGTAGGTATTTTTTTAGTATTTGGAGGTCGACTGCAAGACGTTTGTCATCCAATGACCTTAGTATTAAAAACAGAAAATGATCTTGACCCTACGGCGATGTATTTTTCTCACCAAGACTTACCTACTCATACTACACAATGAATTTACATTGAAACGGCAATATTATAATTATGTTCTTTATAGTGCTAAAAATACCGGCCAAAATAAAGCAAACATCTGACACCAATGTTATTTGTTATCTGGGGAAGTCCACACTCGAAAGATTGGCCAAAACAAGACAAACATTTGTTACCAATGTAATTTGTTATCCGGAGATGTACGCACTCGATAGATGCAGATTAAAAAACACGCTTCGGTTCACTAACTTTTTAAATAAATCTCAGGACACCAGACGAGGGTCCAACCAATTCGTTGTTTTCCGAATGTTTATTTCGTCTGCCACGTTTCATTATTGTTGAGAATGTAGATAGGTCAAAACTTTATTAGTATTTTTTTTAATTTAGTAATTTTTCTAAAATCATTAAGGTACTTCTTTATTTATTTATTTTAATTAATGATTGTCATGGACAGTAGTTTAGTAAAAATGAATAACCCATTGAAGCTCGAGTTGAATTTCACCGGGCCCGAATGTTCGCCCTATGATTCATCATCATCATCAGCCGGAAGACATCCACTGTTGAACAAAGTCCTCCTCCTAAGAACATCACAATGAACAACAATTTGTCCTATGATTGAGATAGGTTAATTATTCAAAAAGTGCACACTTTATAGGTTTTATATGTGAGTATGAGCGGTTCGCTTTTTTTATGAGTATCTAAATAACCCGCTGTGATTAATTAGTCGGAAAGTGTTCGACCTTACCCTATTCAGTTCCCAGGAACTCTTTCTATCCAAGAGTCGTTCTTAGAACAAATTATCAAAATGAATAAGGATTTTATCTATAAGCGGGTCATTGGCTTCTTTTATATCGAGTAATTTACTTCTAAAAGAAGCCTTAAAAGCCTTACGCCAAAATTCAATTCAAAACATTACAAGTAGCGACTGCTCTCTAAATCGCTTGCCAGTAATCGGGCTTAGATCTACTGATCCGAGTCCGATTAGGTACTAGCAACGCAGAAAGTATAAGCTACTGCTAAAGATTACGAACAGGGATATCGGGTACAAGTACTCCTTGTTACAGACCGTAACTGTAGACTAGACTAACCTATTTCGTGTGAAACGGCCGTTTACACTGAAGCATTGTACGCAGAGGTTGTCTAAATATTATCTAGAATTCTATTCAGGCTCGGTGGGTGTTTGGCTGGGCTAGAGGCTGACACGACGTCATTACGCCTCGGAAATAGGCACTTTTCCCCTCGTTAGTAACTCGGCGCGCTGTCCCCACTCCGACGCTATCAAACTACATTCATACTAAACTATCTTACGTATGCTCTTCAATTGACGACACCTTTTTATTGATATTTAATGTACTATATTATGCTGGTTCAAATGTATTATTAACATTTCTAGTTTAATGTAAGCACTATATAATGTACCTAGTCAATAACTGTTTCAGTAATTATAAGTATACATACATTACAATTCTTAACGAAGACGCATTAACTACATTCATTTACATGTTCAAATGTTTGCGCAGGCATAAAACCAATACAGCGCATCTTAAAAATGTCGAAATCTTTCTTAGTTTTTTATAACCGCGACGTTCATAATTCCTCTTCGCTGGCTCAATACTGCCCTACTCTTTACATTTTCAATTTTAAACTTAACGCGTCAACACGTAGAGCTCCTTTTAAGAATGCACCTAGGACCTTTTAATATGAAATTCTTTTCTTCTTAATTAATGTTCGGTAGAGCACAAAGCTACGATTGTGTATTTTTTATATAGTCTGTACTGTACTGTACGTTTATTGCAGGAGTTTTAATTTCTGTAGTATTAATTATAAGGGTGCCGGCGATTATGAAGCTTAATTGGTACCTTTGTTCTGGTCCAGAGGGCGGAAAGGGATTTAAGTTTTAAAATACCACTTGGGATGTTGTTCAACCGGTTTTTTAAACGGCGTCTAGCTTGTTAAGTATTACGAATACGAATACAAGTATTGCACTTCGATGCGTAATTCCGTATAACTTAAAACGAAGGTAGATACGACGAATAAAATGGGAATTGCTTTATGGATAATTTATAAATAGTTAGAATTTTTAACAAATAACGTGACGCAAATGTCTATCGTGTATAATATGTAGGTACCACTAATTTATATTCAGCTAATTGAAATCCGTTAGCGTGTTACACGACGAAAATTACGTTTGGTTGACAAAATCAGTTTATAAAACGTAATTATCATAACTTGGTTTAATTTCAGGATGAGCGCGGTTCACAAAGCCCACGCAAACTTCAAATTGTGTACTGACTATGACAATATTATTGAGCCATCGTCGCGTCGGGAGTCTAAAAATAACTTAGCTTTTATTATTTACAACTACCAATAAATAATTTACAAGGATTTAACTTTATTTGTAGGTACCTATTTTATCTAAGTACTCTTTTCGAGATCGCAACATGTTGGAACGGTTAGATTTGAGGCACACAATAGAAAAGTTTAGCAATCAAAACAAACGTCCGCGACGCGTAAAGAAATCCAGTGAAGTCGACATTCCGACGCTATTTAACTCGGGGTCTCATCCCAAAACCGGTCAAGCCGAAATTCAAGATGGCCGGCTTGGCGGGAATACCTACAATATTTACATTGACATTTGCGTTCGGGCGCGTTCGGTTCATGACGCGCGTGACCTTCACCTCGATCGCAGGTGAACGCGCTGGGAACGCACCGGTAATATCTCGGGCGCGTCGACGCGTTTCGTTGATGCTCCGCTGATGTGTTGGTGACGGTACTATTAAAATAAATCGTTAATTTAATAGGTTTGCCGCGTTGATTAATTGCTTGTATTTGTCATATTTAAACCCTATGCTTATTTCGTGGCTGATTTACTTGATTATAATAAAGTTAAATTACGACACAGGAATTAACGTAACCTCTGTTTTTAATTTTGGGTTGACGCTTCGACCGGCTTGCGCCGGTCGTGGTCTCAAGGACTCCTTGCGACTACTGACAGTGCAACCCGGACGTCATTCCTGTCATAATTAAATTTTAATTTAATTAATTATGCAACGCGATAATTTAAAAGTTATGTAGTATGATTTATTTGAATGGTTATTTTATGGAAATTTAACAATTTTTTATAAATAAAATATTAAGTACGCGAAAAGATCTGATGGTATTTATTTTTTCACCTTCGAATAGTAGCTAGCTATTAATAATACAATAATCATTTTTAATGGACCATAATCGTGTTTAGACATAATATTGAAGTCCTCTAACCCTTTGTCCGCGTGGCTCCACGCGTCTATTTGCATTTGTTTTGGCTCAACTCTTGCATGTTTATTCCACGCCGTTGATTTTACGTTACGATCTAGATAAGGATTTCTCATTGTTCTAGTCACTTGTCATTAAAGTAATTACGGATTTATCGCATTCTTTCAAGGCTTACTTACTACAAACTATTACAAACCCGAGGCTACTTATTATTCATACATATTACCATAAATTATGGCACTCTAACTTCAAATCCATGTCGGTTGAAAACTATGTTATCTAGCTTTATTTTTGTGATTTTGTAGCACAAAATAATAGTAAATATACCTAATATTGCTACGCAACAAACCTAGTGATACCTACTCGTTTGAATGTCCTTTCTAGTACAAACACGTCACAAAATGTTACACGACATTAGCGTGTCAGAAAAAAAATGTGTTACAGTATTCACGTGTTTCTGATGTTTGTAGATTAGGTGTGAAGCAAGTGAGTCGGATGGTGACAGCCGCCACTCAGCCGTGGATCGGTGACGGCTACTAAATAGAAACCAACTTAAGTCACTTGCGTATGTCGGCTATTTTAGAACATGAATCGGCAGCGAGATGATGTTTAGTAATTACTGTTTGATTGACTGCTTCGCTCGGCGAAATAAATGATTTGCTGTGAATGATCTATAAATAAAGATCGAGAATAGAAATCGAAATAGGGCGAGCAGTTTTGATGTCGAGGGTGAAACGTTAAACAATACAAGTAAAATTTTCATGATTTCTAGAATATAAATTGAATAATATACATAGAATTTTGATTTAACTGCACAAAATACAAAGAACAACATACCGATTGCTAGATCCTAACAGCATAATCCCCTCCCAAATCCTCATTTGTTTGACCATTCATTGAAAAGTTTCAAAGAAATGATCCGCCGCAATGGTTATTGCGAGAGAAACAAAAACAAAACGCGCTTTGATTCGACGACAGCGCTGTCTACACGTTCCAAAGAGCTAATTGAAAGATTTAAATACTTTTATGTTTGTTTTGTCTGAAGCATTTAAATGTCTCTTGAACTTGTCTTTTATCGGGTCGTTCTTAATACTCTTTTATTAAATACCATATTTTTTTTAAATAGCACCGTCTCATTAATTACTAAAGAACTTCACTGTATAGACTCAAGTACAAATGTTTCCGGTATTATGAACAGACTTAACAAGACCTTAAACTGTCGTAGTAAAAAATAGTCCTGTCAAGTCCAGACTCATTAAACTAATAACGTTTTGTGCCTTCAGCTAAAGTGAAACCGTTTGCGAAGACAATGGCGTTACTTTATAGGTATTATGCTAATGATTGGGCCTGAAAGTTTCCCTTATCAATAGTTAAGTGGATTGTTCCATTAGGTGTGAGCGAGCAAACAAAAGAGGATCTCATATGGCCGCCTCAAGGCCAACCGCTGTAATTCTTGTCATATTGATGAAGATAATTATACAAATAAATTGTTCGTAAGCTACATCATCCGTCTGCCTTATTCCATTATGGCGCTAGATTTAATTGATTTCATTAATACTCTGTCAAGTAACAGTGATTTGTTAACACGCTTGTAATTAACAGTCAAGTACAACTTGTATTGATATAATAAGTTTTATAATTCTTGTAAAAGATGATCTCAGTATCTAACTGATCTAAGACAGACCAAGTCCTTGACTTGTGAAAGGTGAATAATATCAATTTTGTAATAAAGCGATGCAACGTAATACAAAAAGCAGCTTAATTGATGGTTTAATATACCTAATCGATTTGTTGTGGTAAATATTATTGCGTAGTTTTAAGTTCTGTTGCATGTATGGAACGTCAAGTAATAAATTACAAACAAAACCGCGTTTAATTATTAAAATTGTTCTATTTTAATAGTTTACTATATTTTTAATGTAACATCTGTTTGTATGAAATTATACTGGGTATTAAAGTAATACTGGCTGGAGAACGACTGGCGCTAAACCTGGCCGGTCGGATATTTTATTCTGTTTTTAAACGAAAGTTGTATTATCTTTACGATTTTAAATATAATAAAAAATACCGAGTTTAAGCAAAAAGTTTTACAGTATTCAGTTAACAAAGGGTGGCTTGAAAAAAAAGTCAATAATGGGAGGTCGGAAAGGATACAATTTTTAAAACAATCTCCTTGCAAGGTAGGTACCAATGTTTATTTTTCTATTTGAATTTAAAATAACAGCGGGGTGACTGAGGTCAAGGGCACTCACGTGACCTTGTATTAATTAATCATTTAAAACTTGTTAATACAACTTTTGATTTAATATTAGTTGCTCAATGTTTTAAGAGCTTTGTTTCACTTTTAAAGTTATTTGAAGAATACTTCAAAACAAGTTTGATACGGATCTCTACCTAGATCAATTATGAATACTGTTTAAGAATTAATTCATATCTAATCATTTAAAAGATCAATCTGTTTTTAATTTCAACCATATATCGTATACGACAGCAGATGATAATTGCAAACTTGTTTACGTCATACCTATGTTCCAATATGCAATATGATTGATACAGCGTCCCGTGTTCGTCGGAATTGAGAGTTACCTGGGGCTCGATTCCACCGTATTATGATTTATTAGTCAAATCGCATTGCCAACTGTCAACCCTACACAACGCAGAGAATGGAACAGCTAACGAGATTAAACGTGTTACTGGTGAAATTGGCAATTAGCAGCTATAATAAACATACTCTTGTATATTTGTATTTTAATGTGAAGATTTTATTATGCGTTGTTGTAATGATACTGAGCGAATTTTAAACATTAATATTGCTTTGACCGTCAGTCAACTTCCTTGTAATCTTAAATCTAATAATTACACAGAAGCATCTCAGTCTAGCCGTGATACTGTATACTGTAATCGGTTGAAATGTCGGCTAATGAATATTAAATAAACCGCAAAAATAAATGTAGTTTAATTAGTCGGGAAAATCGATAAAATTTTGAGCAAAACATAGTTCTTAGTATCGAAATATAAAATATAGGTTAACAGCATGTTACGCTTATTGAATTCTATATTCTGGGTCCTAAACATTCTATTTTAACAGTGCTAAAGGGGCGCCAAAAATAGTCCCACAGCGGAGAGTTTTCTGTTAGTTAAGACCCATTTCGGAGACACCAAGCCAGGGGGTGAATGTAAATAAGATTTGAATTTTAAAGCAGGACACGACACGCGTGGTTGTATTAGCGGCGGCACTCATTGGACGGAGTGTCGCTACTCGCGTGTTCCTATACAATTCTTTGTCCTAAATGATATAATGCTGGGTTTTTATGATTTTTAATGTAGCGAAGAATGTTTATACGCGATGTTGGAACTTTTTTTGTAGCTTGTGCCTTTGTCCTCGAGTCATGTGAGGTTAACATTCGTTAAAATGTTTGTCGAGTTTAGACGCTTGCTTAATCGCCGTCTCCTTCACTTCATCGCGGTAGTTTTTTTTTTTTTGCGTGCTTTTTGTCGCTTCTACCTGCTCCGTGCCGCCGTCTTTTCGATTGAACAACTCAGTTTTTAAAAAGCTATATTTTTTATAAATAAGGGCCAGGAATAGCTTAACTTATCGTCAAAATATGCTGTAATGACGATCGTAATTTAATTACCAGCAGAATACATAACGCAAGGTTAATAATATTCCAAAATTCTCTTTTGAGTATACAAAAAACATTATTCTAAAACTTGCACGTGTTGACATTTTATTAGACGGTAACTTATTTTTATAAAGTGGAAGAAATTTTACGTATAAAAGTTGGACGAACAAGGAAGTTTAATTATTAAAACTTTGAATAATTGTTTGGTACTTAAACGGTCTTCCTACGACTAGGTTTTTCTTGTATTTGACTGATTCAGGTTTATTTGAGAGCTTTTCAAGTAGACGCCGATAGAAATTATGAACTCTTTTTTGCAGTAGGTAGTAATGTTACTCTGTCATGCGTTTTACAGGTACCTATAGATACAATATAAAATACTGGAGTTGAACCCTCGTTTATATAAATTGTAGTTAAAAAGACATTTGGAAGACCCACTATTAGATAAGTATATTTTCTTGTCTAGGTGTTACGAATTTATTGACAAAACATTTTGGTAGTTCGCAAGAATGTTCTAAGCTTAGGTATCGTGCCAAATGGTTAGAAAAATGTATAAACATTGCATTTCAGCGCACAAACAGTTGAAAAATATTCACACTACTCCGCCGTCTGCACTTTTACTTTTCAGCTCAGTGCGTTGATACAGATACAGCGTAAAATGTGTAACTTGAAACTCCCCCATTCCGTGAATGGGAGCCCATATTTCCGGAGTGCGAGATCTCATCAAAATCGGATCAACGGTTCTGGATAATAGGGCGCACATACATACACTTTACATATATCGACATTATTACTAGTGTGTACATTTATTTTTATTCCGTGAGCTCAGATTCTTGGTATAGGTGCACCAAAGCGTATGTTGATTGAACGAAAAAGAAAGGAGTTTCGTTATTAATATGAGAAGGATTGACTGATTGAACTACAGTTTTTGGGTAGACATAGATTTATATAGTAAGTGATTAGGATTATAAGTGCATATTATTAAATCTCAGAGAACTTAATTAAGAGCTACTCGTGATTTTGCCTCGACGCGCTGACGTAGACAATTAAATATTTAACAATACCTATAAAATAGTATCGCTACAGCACAAGTCAAAAACATGATCCGTACAAAAAAAAACCCAGCCGTTTACCGATAAGGCTGTAGTACAAAATGTTAAAACATATGCCAAAGAATAAAATATCTAATCCATTCAAATAAATCCGGAACGAGGAAAAGGGTTCATTTTACTGCTCGTAGGCAATAAGTGAACAACTTATAAATGCGCTATTGAAATACTCGACGCGTAGAACGACCATTTAAATAGGTCGTCGTTTAAGTCCCGTATAGAAACCTTTTTAAAAAGCATTTTTATATTGATACCAGAGAGATTCCTAGGAGAATCTAATGTATGTTAAGCGAATACTCAAACGCGTTTGTGTATTATGTGTAGCATATGTGATTATACCTGACCTGTGATTGTATTGTGCGAGTAATGAAGTATGTATGATGAATTAATGTATTGCTTAGTTTTATGGGTTGCTTGCTATGTAGATAGTAAATAAAAAGTCTTCCAGACCGTGTTTTGGTCATGGCGGCCAGTATCAATTTTTAGCTTTTTTTTTCCGTATAATTTATTGCCGTCGACTGCGAGAGGGGTCTTATTGGGCGTCATCGGACAAAAGGCGAGACTACTTGAGCCTCCAGCCAGAATCTCAGCTGATTGAAACCAACGAGCTACCTCCCTTATAATCAAAGTCTAGTGGGACGGGTAAACGACAACCGCGGAAAGAGATCAGGCGCATTATATATGTACATATATGTACCTAATTAGTGTTTGTGTTGTTAAGTTTTATGTGCAACCCTTTATAGGTAGGTCTCAACTGTAAACTGAAAAGAACATAAATATGTATAAGTCGTGTATGCAGTTTCATTTGGTAAATATCTTAACCACCCGACAGCTGGTAACTCATGGTCGTAAGTCGGAACTCGTAAAATCCTTTTGTAAATAGATGTTTTATTTTTAGTTTTACAAGGAAGATATAGAATAAACCGGTTATGTGGACAATTGGACATGTGACCGTTCTTTGACAAAGACGATAGAAATAGGCCGAGGTAGCAGTGGGGTGGAGAATAATACCTACAAGTACGAGCATTAAGGTCCAGACAAAGGCCAGCTTTAGCGAAAGTTTTGGGTCATGGAGATGTTAAAAGGTATTAGGTATCCAATTTTAGAAACTTCCTTACATAACTTACTCTACATTTGGAGTTAACTTAACGAATAGGATGACACCGGAGTTAAACGGCTGTCAAACGATATCTTATCAATAAATCTTTCGAAACTTCAAAGCCAATAAAAGATGTGAACCGCCTCATCGATCAAAACGCAAAAGGCTCAATTTAGGCTGACATGTCCGAAATAAAGGGTTCGTCACGGAAGGCTTGTCACACTTTTATCATTTTTTATCCTTTTGGTGGTGGCTTGATGAACATGGTAACACGCGGTCTCCAGTGTGCCATCGGGGCAGGGTGAATGTAACGATTAAAATTTCAAAGACCGCTTGTGTATGCCATGCAGACCGAAATAGCGTTCCCTCTCGGTAGATTGACGCTCACTGTAGTAGCACCCGATTTCATAGCTGCCGTTTGAGAAGATACTTGTCACGCAAATTTTTACTCTATTGTTATGTGACATAAAATCTTGTGTTGCGAAATGAGAACAACAAAAATATGTTTGTAGACTTACACGGGACGTGTGTTACTTACGATGCAGGAAACGAGGGGAGATACTACTGTATGTTTGCCGAGTGTCTGCCGCGAGATTTGTATCGTATTGTACATTTGTTGTCGAGCACTGAATACCAACATGATGTCACGTTTTATGATGTGCGTGATTGAATAAGGTCTTTGAACGTTACAGATAGTAGGATGCTTAATTTTGACATATGGAGGTCAAGAGTGTCTAAAGATTCATCATGAAAGGAGGGTCAACGAGTTGTGTTTTTTACTGAACGACGCAATACTTTTTGCTTGTTATGATTGCATTACTTAAAGGTTAACATGTAAATTAAAAATAGTTATTATTTTTATGCAGTAAGTACCTAGGTTCAGATAAGTAGTAATTAATGATATAATATATAACTAAGTTGATGATCTACAATTCTTACAATGCTTAGGTACTCATTACATTAAGTTGATCACTTCCAACGTTAGCCGCGTCGACGTCCGCACTGAAAACTTTTGGAGCAATGAGCTTGATAACTTTAGAATCTGGTCTAGTTATAAATTACTATACGTCACCTCGTATGATATCAGTCCTCGTAATCTCCGCCATTCCGAGCGTAATGGCGCGAGTGAGTCGCGCGCCATTCTCACGTCGACGACGGCTTTAGTATCCCGCGCCATTGCCGAGCCCGCGCGCCGGACATCCGCCACGCCACGCCATTCCACGCCATTCCCCGCCAATGCCAACTGTCGCACGCCATACAATACCCTCCAGGGCGTCGGCGTTTTGTTTTGTTTAATTGAAAATTTTCGTCATATCGCGCCCTATTGTCTTGTAAATAAACGTCCGCGAAATGTGATTATGCCTGTCATCTTCGCGGCTAACGGGGCAGCCACTCGATTGCTGTTACTTCGCGAGGGTTGAATATATGTAAATAGGTATTTAATTGTGTGATTTACAACACCTGTTGCAATCGATAACAATTGCTTATTTATAATATTATTATTGTATAAATAAACAAGTGATGGTTTAGTCTCTACAGGAGGAGAGGTAAAAGAACTTGGGTTTCCACTTAAAATGTTATTGTAGCTGGTATTAGTGCGAGGCACGGCGTAACTGTCGTTGGTCAACGGTTAGTTAACAGGGTGTTGCTATCATCGCGTACCGTCGCAGGCTTCGGTCGGCGTGAATTATACGCTTAAGGGATTTTGCTCTCGCTCTGTGGATGTTTTAATCCAAGTTACGTTGCGATTTGACTGACAACTTAATCTTTCACTCTTTTCATTTATGACAAAGTGATAATATATTTTCCGCTGTTGAGCTCTAAACTCTTTCATAGACAGTAGCTTTATCTTTGTTACTATTACAATAATAATTTTGACAAAATACATTTTACACGGTGACAAAAAGCTTAAATTTAGTACAAACCCATCACTATCCCCACTGACCGAGTAAATTAAGCTCGGCGCCTTTTGATGAAAACATAAGACCTGTCTAAATTATACTAAATAGGTATCTAATATCTTATTTATTTCGCCAGAAATAATTGAATTTACAGATACGCCATCGCCGATAACTTGCGCCGCATCGTTCTAGCCCATCGACTGCTTATCAACCGGCGACACGCGGCCGCCAGAGGATTTGACGCGGAGATGCGCGCCTATTATACTGACCACACTATGTCTTGCTACATAGCACAGCTATTCAATACTAACTAAATAAGCAACGTTATTCCAAATTAATTGGGAATTTTATAATTGAATGTTTTTTTTTGCTCTATTCTGAATGAGAAGTTTCAATTTTGTTATTTTGAATTAATTCACCTAATCTAAGGCAAGACAGGAACAATTTGGTAGCTGTATTATTTTATCGACATCCTGTATAGTTCGTTTAACAAATTATAATTTTCTAATATAAACGCTATAATATTTTCTGACGTTGTTTGCCAAAAAAGTTTGTAATAAGATAAATGATAGTGAAATGAATTCTCGAATAAAAACAATATCCACGACGTAAAATAACAAGTAGGTAATTAAAACGTCACTCATCGTGCCTGAGAAGGGCCCATAACGGGAGCACTGACGTTGATGGAGGATACTGATAAAACTAAATTAATTTGTACAGTTAAATATGTTTTCGTTTAGGCCTTAAACTTCTATTGGAAGATAAACAAGTCGGTTGTGGCTCACGTGAATGACTCGCCGGGGAATCGCGTGCTCAAAGACCATGCTTGACCGAGAGCGCGTCGCGACGAGCGGTCATTCTGTTTGTTTGACTTGTGTAATAACTTCTCACTGTGAACTACCGAATTCCCACCGGCAAAAGTTGCGGCTCTAGTTTCGTCCCCGGAGCCTGAATTATGAAGTAACTTGTTCAAGATTGAAAACTGTAACTTTCAACAATGGCAAGTTAGTTTCGTCTATAGTTACGTTTTCCCTGCTAGGTAATAAGCTACATTTTTCTGTGTCCTCTCGGGAAATTACGTAAGAATTTCGGATACTGAGGAGTTCATTGTGCAACTTTAATTCGGGATTTTTTCTCTCAGGTTTCGTTCGGATATTTGATGGGAGCCATTTGTCTTTGTTGCTTACACGTTTGGATAAATAAAAAGATAAATATATTTACATACTATTGACTGCCTTCTGCTTGTAGATTAAGAATGTTACATAAACTTTATTCACTTCCATTAGTTAGTTTAGAGTTGTGGATCAGTTGCTTAAACTCGTAAGTTTCTTTATTTGCTCGAGTTTGGACTATATCGACGAGGCTAAAAATAGTATAGTAAACCATTCAGTACTAATAACCCTTTTTTATTTTCAGGTAACGACACGCCATGAAACCTGACAGTTGCTTTATGCCTTTAATGCAGTAAGTAATTGCTTTACCGATCAATTAATCACTTTAAACGAATCCAACCACCGCATTTTCGCATACAAAACGAAGACCCATAATTCATTGCGAACCTAATATGAACCTCAATCTATTATCTCTTAAACGATTTCGCACCGAATGAATATTCATTTAAGAGTAATACCATCCCAAAATGGCATTAGAAGAAAAAAATACGCTTTTCTCGTGAAACGAGGAAACTCATTTAAATTTTTGATTGTGAAGGAAAGCTCGCAAATGGCGGGCCAAATAGCGCCGTAATCGAAAGGTCAATAATTTGTTTTGACGGGATATCTACTATTTGTGGCGTCTACAATGTTCCGAAACTATTGAGCGAACTTTATTTTAGGAACCTGCTGAACATTATATTTGGCTCACAACCTCAACCTCAACGTAAAACTGACCTTGTCGACCTTATTAGGTGTGAGGTAATTAAAAGTCCATTCATTTATCTCGTGGAGTGACGGCGGACGGCATGTAGAATCGTCTGCACATGTCGCTGGCTGTAAGACGAATGGCCAAGTATCGCGCAAAAAGGTTTAGCCGTCGTCATTAGCGGGGGTAGATTGTAACGAGGGAAAGTTTGTGTGGACGGCCACATTCTTCATATCGCGGCCCATTGCTCTGTTTAGGGTTCCGTCGTCTAACGACTGGCCCTTTTCATTATGTCGCTTTGTGGCTCATTCGCAACTATCTTTGATGTTAAAACCCTAATAAGCTTGTCCGAATTGAATTTTATGGGCATTTATAAAACGCTTACAGAGTAGACGTGTCTTTTGAAATGTATGAAGGGAATGATTTATCTGTGTTGTATTCACGTATTTTTATATGCCAGTTTGAAATGTTACCTAGTGATGAGGTCGACGTATTATTGGGTTGAAAGGGATCTCACAATGAGATTTGGGTCAGTCTAAAACAAATCGGTTGGCTATAAAAACTTCCGTAGTAGACATTCAGGTAGATACATGTTACTTTTTAATGTGAAAGAGTGGTAGATTAGGATATTTTCTTTAATATTTGTATGTTACTAGACATACTTATAGGTAGAGTCCAAAAGAAATTTCTCGTTAATTTTCTTAGCATAAAGTATCTATACTTTTTGTCATATCATTGATGCTTTTAGAAATAATTAGTTGTATACCAACTTCCTAATTGCATTAAAGTACTCTACTGGAACGTAACGTAATAAAGATAAGTTGCGACAAATACGCGACGCGACACCAGGAGATATCCTGGGAGGATGGAAGGAGACAATTGTTCAATTGATCACGTTGTATTGAGAGGATTAGCGATTGTTAGACCACTACATCCTTATTGCATCGACTGATATCTTTATCACAGAAGAGGTTCGAATCAAATTTGTTAGTAGTGATAATGTGTTGGTTTTGAGTGACTTATAAAACATTCTTACTAATGTTTGCATGTTGCTCTACTTTAATATAATGATATAATAATAGTTATTAAAAAAAAACGGCGCCCCACACGATGAATTTCTTCTGTATTGTGGTTGCGTTTCACAAACTTGAATAATCACATACACAGACGCACAGACTCGGAAGAAACAACTCCGGATCACACTAATTTTTGTCCCGTGCAGGAATCGGACTTAAATTCCTTAGCGCACCAGTCAAATCGCTTAACCACTGCGCCAATGTCGTCAAATCGTTTGTTTGTATCTCACTTTTATTACTTTCTAGTTTTGACCGTACATTACAGGTACAGAAAGAAAAATAATTATACTTAACTATACAAATAATCAGGGTTACGACGTAAAAAGTAAACTAAGTCCTTGTAAGCGAAGGTCGAGCCAATGTAAATACTTACATAATATTGATTCATTACAAGTAAAACCGGGGTCGAAGTGAGGAGCCTAAGTCAACCTTGGGTCACTAATCCTAAAATAGATACCTAATATGTAGGAACTCATTGATCCGGAAAATTTTAAGTCAAAAGTAACAGTTGCGGAAATACCCACAACTGAGTGCTTGGTACCTACAGAAATAATGATTAATTATAGATGGGCTTCTTTTGTTTTTTTTTATGTTATATGGTCGATATAGTTACTAAGGATAGACATATTTATAGAAAACAAGAACCGTGTTTCAGTTTTGTAACCAATACTTTTGTTAGGACTTGCGTTGACAAATTGATCGAAATGTCATCACAATTCTTAGCCACATAAGTTTTTATTAAATAACTAGCTGCGCCCCGCGGTGTTACCCGCTACATATTATCGGGTTAAAAAATAGCCTATGTGTTAATTCACGGTGTCAGCTCCTCCATATGATACATTAAAATCTATTCAGTAGTTTTTACGTGAAAGAGTAACAAATCCATCCATACTCACTTTTGCGTTAATAGTATTATAGTAGGGATTGTTTATCTTATTATAATTTTAGGTCCTTTCACATTAAGTATTCTTGAACTTCACATAATTATTTAAAGTCACAAATAACTGGTCTTCAAACCGCTTCGAAATAACATTGATGCGAAACAGAACAGCGCCATTCAAAACAGTATTTTTCGCAAGTTATCAATAAATTCAAGCGTGTCAAATGTTCCGAAGGGTAAAAAAGGGGCTGACCACTTTAAGAAAATCACATAATTGAAGAACAGTAAACGGTGCGGAAAGTGGGAGCGACCCTTCCAAATAATTCTCTAGTTGGAAGACGTGCCTTTTGCCGGATGTCACACGACGGCCTCTGGGTCATACATCATACGCGGTTAAGGGAACCGTATTCGGAATGAAAAATTATTCAAACATACCAGTTTTGACTATTCATTTATGCAATTTTTCTTAGAATAAAATTTACCTAGGTTTTTTTTGTCAACAATTTTCAGATTTAATGCTAAATCTCGCATTCATAGTGAAATTAGTGACCAAAAATCTCCTATGTCCTTCCCGTACATACGTATACATAGGTAGATTCAAGTGTATTTAAAAGCCGACGTATAAAATTGTCAAAGTCGTACTTGTGTAAAGTGAGTCCTCAAACGCTGCTACAAAAGAATTAAGTAACCAAGCTCCTCTTGACACGGCTTTTATGTTTACACCCGTGTCCAATTGTTACTGATTATGTTTCTGTATACCTATAGGAACTAAATATATTAGACCTGTAGGTATGTTGTGTGTGTATTTTATTTTCGGTCTTTGTTCAGCAGTGGACGTCTTCCGGCCGATGATGATGATGAAGTATGAATGATTTAAAAATGTATTCTGGAATTCGAGCCTCGGAAGAGTATTTTGTTTGATTTGAATAAACAGATGATACAGTGTTTCCCTTCATCTCTATATCTATTAATCTTCTAGTCTTGACGTTACATAAAAAGGCTCCAAAGTTACAACCCTAACGTAACATCTGCCTGCCGTCCTTAGGGTCTCATTCGAATCCTTTATGTAGGCAAATATTCTATGGTCTGAAGCAGTTTTGGAGCAATTCATGTTCATAAATTGCAAGCCTATACATATGAATTAATGCAAACGTTTTAAATAGGTACTAGTTTCCCAAATAAAGATTACTACTAAATTCATACCAGTTTGAATAATGAGGCGTTTTGTTTAAATGTCTCAAAATAAATCGGCATAGATTTTTTTTGGCGTATAACGTAATATCTGGATTAATACAAGTGGTTATCTGTGGACCATACTTTGCAAGGAAATAGGCAATGTTCCTTGAATTTTTTTCTGTCTACTGTAGATAACGACGTTATCGATCGATCTATGATCTTTGATGTTATCGAAGCTGCAAAAAATTCGTCTACGACAGGCTTTATTAGACCGACAAGTTTGAAGCATCAAAGTACTCTATCATTCATGAGAACGGGGACATCCTGGCGCAGCAGCCATCAAATCGTGTATTGGATAATGCATCTAGTGACTAGATCATACGGGTATCTTTATCAGTCACACTCCTTGGACCCGATGGGCCGAGGTCAAATTCATTGCGCCCAATTGAACGTGCCTCAACTATCAGCTTGTCGCGTTGACTTCCAGAATGTTCTTGAATATTAAGTTAATAAAACTCTATTGTTGGACGTTGAGGAATGAATAGTGTCAAATCATTTGGTGGTTCTACGAAATGTGAAACAATTGTTCATCGTGATCAATATATATTTATTGGCGTCCTATTAAATGGTGTCGTCTCTTTTTATTGAAATTGACATGTTAGTTATTACTGTTATTAGGTAGAACTGTATACCTCTGGACAAGTTCTTATAGCAAGAGAAACTCAGTGTCTGTACTCTGTAACGCTTTAAGGGCTCTACCACCGGATAATTTTAAGATATTTGATGATAGAGAGTTAGCTTGAGCTATACGAAGGATGTAGGTTCCGTATAATGGCAAGAAAACCGCGATAGTAAAATCTACGCGAGCGAAGTCGCTTGATGACTTCCTATAAAATACAATTGTATAAGTGGCGAGTTTATTGGCATTCATAGAATAGGCAGAGACCAATATATAGGTACTAGTCTATGTGTTTATTTGAATTAATTGGTATCATAACATCACGCCTGTATTCCCCGAAGGGGTAGGCAGAGGTGCACATACAGTACACCCACATTTCGCCAGTTATGTTTATAGGACCCAATGTAATAGGGGGCGAGCCTATTGCCATCAACCGGGCACAAATCCAGACTCCGTGCTGCTACTAAGAATTACCTAATGGAAAAACCCAGTAATACTTTGCCTGACCCGGGATTCGAACCCAGGACCTCGTGCTCAGCAGTCGCGCTTAGCAACCACTAGACCAACGAGGCAGTCGTATCGTCACTTGGTATCACAAGCAGATGTTCTACAAGCAGGTAAGTAAACGAATGTTAATCGAAAGTTTTGAAATCACGATCCTATGCAGTTGTATACGAATGTTATATCGTAAATATTCGTGCTGGAACTACTGGCTCCAAAAATGTATTTATTCAAGTTCAGAGTTTACAATTCGAACTTTTTTTTTTAAATAAAACGTAAACGTAAAACAAAACAAAACGTTTGACTTTGTATTTAATTCCTTCTCCGTCGTCTGATAAAATCTCAGGAGGTAGATAACACAGCTTTTCTCGCCGTTATGTCACTCGATCGTTTCCGTTCTTGGCAGCGCTTTGCTAATGGAGTACAGTTTCACTAAAGGAATTGCTGCGACAAAGAATTCCATAAATAAACTTAGCAGACGCTGAAGTAGTATGCCTATGACGTCATAGAGTAGATAGGTAGGTGGGTATAATGATATGTTAATGTTAAAGGACTTTGGGCAGTTCACATAGTCATAAAAGTTTCGATGTGTGAATTCCATATACCCAGACAACTCAGATTACCTACGTAGGTACGTTTTATTAATTATTTTTTTTAACAATTTCATTGAGCCAATTGGAAAGACCGAATGAAAAACTTGTATTTATTAATAAACCAGAAATCGTAACATTTTTATCAAATGAGGGGTTATTTCTAAAAATAAAAACAGATAATAGAAAATATTTATTATAGGTATTATTAACCAACATTTTTTAACGAAAATCATCCTTGCTCATAGACGTGGACTACTCGCTGCCATAGAGTACACTACTGCACTAAACGGTCTTGTAGGCATAATTTACTATGTCATCACGCGTATCTTCGGTGATCTACTCAGTATGTTTATTACAGTGCAAACGCGGCTTCTGTTGACCCTTGTCATAATACCCTTAATCGCTTTTTGCGGAATTCATAGGATAGACAAGGGCGGGCGCCTATTCTTTGTCAGAAATCATTCAATCAAACGTCTGAGAATATTAATTATTGCTCTTAAAAGAGAAGCATTCATGTTTCTTGTTTTATTGTATTATTAATTAAATATTTTGTAGGTATATTTATTTATTTATACTTTATACACTCGGCATGTACGGAGGCGGCCTTAGGCCTATTCTACCAGTCTTTGGATGGTGCAGAAAATGGACTGTGGTAGGTGTATCTAAGAGAACGGAAGAGATGATACATTTTATTATGCACATCGAACGTTAAAAGATGGTTCTATATGCCTTACAAAATACATATTTTTTAACAGAGTGCTTGACAGTAAAGCCAGCTTTATGTTCTCAAAACGATGTACAAGAATTAAGTTTTGAATTATTTCAGAATTTTCTATTTCTAAATTTTAGAGGCTTGACACAAATTTATTAGCGAGCATAATGCAGCATTCACATTACATTAAACACTATGAATTTATTAATCTAGTGCACACGACCGGTAGAGTGAGTCAGGGTAGGTCCATGTATGTAAAGTGCTCCCCAGACAGCAACAACACTAGTACGCTTAGGATTAATTTAACTTGGAACCACTTATCGCTAAGCTGTTTTGATTAATAATTCAATTTATAATAGTATCGTTCTAATCTGGGTCTTCTTCGGTTAGAGGTTTCGCGGGCTATTGGTAAACTTCGCGGAACCTCGGTTGAGGAGCTGAATTTAGGCTCATAAGCGAGCTGGATTCAATCTTGTAAACGAACAAAGTTACACGACAATACATGATTAATATAGTAATTTTTGGGCACCCTACCAGTCGACAGCGATGAGGAGGAATACTTTGATGCATCATTTTTAGTTTAAATTTTTTCTTTTGTTTATATTTATTTTTTAACGTCTGTGAATAAGTTAAGCTTAAGTATGTTGAAAAATATTATGTGAATAAAAATTAGTATTACATATAAATATTTTATAATACCTAGGTATATCGTTTTGTTTTACGATTAGTAGGTTTAAAATTACCTACTGCAAATGTGAGAATTTTGGCCAATAGGTATATTGTAATAAAGGCAACCTTTATTCAGTCTTCTTAATTATAGGAATTCTTTATAAAACAGTTAATAATTATGTTGTCACGTAACGGGCAGGGTATGTATGAAGCAACCCTTTTTGCCCCGCTAAAATAAGACGCAAGTGCAAAGCAAACACAAACCAAAAGACTATCGGTTGATCAATGGCTATGGAGTTCCGCAAAGTAACGCCTGATTCAATTGTTTATTCAAGGAGATGAATCAGTTACAGCTGGTATTATAATCAATATGAATAACCCTTATTCGATACGCATTAACCGTATACACATTTTTGATTAACCGATTTAAACATTTATCAGAAGGACCGCCTATTGTTTCAATGCAATACGATTTTCACCATTGTTTTATTATATTGCAGTAAATAAATCTTATTAGACCCGGTTTGTACGAAGCTTATAATCTAATACAGGTTAACCTTTTTGATCGAGATTTTAATCTAACCCTTAATTGCGACCGATAAAAACCGATCCGGGCAACCCTTTCGGTCGCCGATAAAAAAATCCCAATTATGTTCAACCGTTATGGTGTACTTCAACAACAGACATCGAATCCCATCGCATATGAAAATGTTTATAGGTAGGTTATATGTAGCCTTTAAAATAAGACTAGACTTCGCTTGCGACTTCGTCTAAAGGTTTTCAAGAGCAAAAAGTATAAGTTTATTAAATACTTCATTAAGATAATAGGTTTGTAAAAAATCCTAAAAAAGCAAAAAGACTTAACCTTATTTACGCATTTATAAAAATAGGTTCTTTGTAGTAAGAACGAAAAAGTATAAAATGAATTCTTGTTGACGCAATTAGGTTATTAATGTTAGTTGCATGAGCTTTTGCAATATTACCTATAGCTACTTGGCATGCATGGCGGCGAAAGCTATGAATACGATTATGAAAATAACAAACCTAGTGTATAAAGTGGTATAACCTTCTTTGCACATTAAAGTTTGTTTGTAACATAGTCTATAATAAACCTTTCGAATGAATGTACATATTGCAGTAGAAAAGTTACTAATAATGTTCTGTACTCCTGATCGAATTTTAGTCACGGCGGCTTGTCTCTTCCTAGCCAACTACGCAGGAGATATTATAAGTCCACGAGTATGCGCGCAAACACAGGTGCACTTCCTATTCCCTCACTCTCATAGTCCTATGGGATGGTAGACCGACACGACCGGAGAGAGAACAGGCGCAGGACTAACGGTTTAACTTGCCTTGCGAAAGGTGGACTGTTCTCGACATGTGAAACCGGTCACCCATCACAAGACTGACCGCGGCGAGTACAGCTTAACCTCGCAGATCAACTGATCTGTGCGTTAGCCACTTAGCTATGTGCCCCTCAAAGTTACTACATATCTAGTAGGTACATTATCTATCTACTGTCATGTAATGAACTTTCGTTAACTAATGTTTGTTGTGTTCCTTTAGCTAATTCTATAGCAATAAACCTCTTTCCAATAAAAGAGAAGTGCATGCAAGTGTTTCTTACATATCCAAGTACAATGAAACAGCACTAATAAAATAAAGTCGAGCTTCAGACAGCGAAAATTTATCTCCAAACGGACTACATTTTACAATCGCAATCGGCAACAGAATTCGTTTGCATTCCGTTCTTTTAGTCTATGCGA
The DNA here is from genome assembly GCA_946251915.1 of Abrostola triplasia. Lineage (NCBI taxonomy): Eukaryota > Metazoa > Arthropoda > Insecta > Lepidoptera > Noctuidae > Abrostola > Abrostola triplasia. The sequence continues at coordinate 4,530,548 of OX276425.1, forward strand.
GTTCATTGGATTAATTACTTGTGGTCTATGCTTTAGGGGCTTTTTTGTGAATGACTAGTACCCCGGCTTCAGTTCGATTTTATTTATTTACCAGTTTGCGTATTTCGATGCCCGTTTTAATTACTGCACTGCAATTATGGGCAATGAAATGTGATTTATGTATATTTTTATAGGTATTCATGTCGCATTTTTCCATAGACGTAGTGTAGGATATATAGTGTATAAAAGCTTTGTTATTAGTTTGATTTTTCTCGAGATACTAAATATTTATAACATGAATAATGGTAAGACCGAGTATAATAGTTATGTTTTTAAATATAAATAAATAAACGAAAATTATACAGTGGGAATATATTGTATTTCTTAGTGTGATAAGACCGCCCATTGTACATAATCCTTAGACTGTACTTATGCTTGTATTTAGTGTATAGTAAAGAGAAATTTATCTATCTATATTCCATAGGTAACTTTAGATTTTCAGTTAAAAAAGCCAAATAATAAGCCAGTAATCATCAAACCAAATATTCATTTACCAACAATTTTAATACGGTCACCCTAAAGTTACGAAATAGTAAACAATAGTACTTTGTAGTCTGCAAACCACAAATCAACTGGCATCCGCCATTTAATTGAATAGGCAAACGTCATTTATCATCTTAATTCACGTGATATCCTAAAGTAATCCAATAAATAGAGCGAACGAATGAATAACAATAATACAATACTTGACATATTTGACCGGTCACCAATTTTAACAATGTCTTTCCGCCTGGTTTACTTACCAATGGAACCCACAGACAAAAATATTGTTCGCTTGACATACATAAAAGCGTCCCATTACTTACATTTAGGATTTCGAATCTTTTTATTCATAAAATATTTTGGAGAAATTGTCCATAGAATTTTCGGCCAGCACTATTTTGGAGTTGATCTGTTTATCTTGCTAATGGATTTCCGTGTATGGTTCAGCTGGTTTCTTCACTGAGAGCTCTGATTCTTCTTCTTTCTCTTCCTCTCCAATCACTGGAGATCGGACATCAGCCTTGAAAATATGTCTTTGTCCCTGACGAGGTGATTAAGCTACCGTTAATATGATTCATCAATTCTAACACTGAAAGATCTGATTGAGAGAACTGGTTCATCAATTCTAATTAACGAAAATTGTTCTTTACTGACTATTCAATCGTAGTATTTACCTGTGATGTATCTACGTTAAAACATATCGTCAGAAATAGTATCCTAAAATAATACGAACGATTTTTTTTGTGATTCTAAGATGAGGTCAAGACTTCGTCAGTGTAATTCTGAAACGATGTTATCAGAACTCGTTAGCCATGCTAACTAGGAAAACCTATTTCCTAAAAGCGCTGTCCACAAAGAGAGAAACGTTTCCCAGTCTATCTTCAAACGGTGATAGAGTAATAATCGTTCTAGGCTTAAGTTGGCATTTGCCTACTCAAAGTGAAGGGAAGTGAGTTTCATTACGCTTCGGTCTGACCGTATAGTTACCTACATACTAGTCAAATATTTTGCCTGCTTGGAGCCAGTCTTTCAGAAGGTATAGGTCCTTAACTTAATAAGAAAGTCTTTATGGTAATAGGACAATTATTTCTGTGTCCGAAATAAATTCACGAAACCTTGATTATAATCGGAGCCACAACGATGTTACCTTCATTTTACAATCCTTTAAAATAGCAAAATCCATTGTGATACTGAACATTTCTAGGATTTAAATCTTTTATTTAACACATAATTTGTGTTATAATATCACCATTACTATTCATCAGCCGGAAGACGTCCACTGTTGAGTAAAGGGGTTACCCGCCTATTAAGGGGGTTGTGTATTAATATCGTGTACAATATTTTTTGTATACATTTTTGTTTTATATTTATTAAGGGCTCTTTTTGTATATAGTTTTTATATCTGTGGAAACTTAATAATGGCCTTGTGAAGCTTTTTTGATGTATTATAGGATAAGTTATTTAGCTAGTTTCCCTTGAAAGTTAAAATTGAAGCATCTGTCTATTTAAATAGTAAAGCGGAATGCCCAGAAACGCTTACCATAAATATATGTCCTCAAACAATGTTGGTAGTAGGTGAGCGGTTGAAGTGAGTTTCACCAACTTTGATTGCGGTTCATTGTGCCGTCTACTGGTCTGTCTATCAACGTCTACTATTGTTATTCTGGGACAATAATATATGGAATTTATGCTTCAAACCTGTGACTTTTTAAAGTCGTGGTGAATAATCACGATGACACGAACTGTTCATAAAACAAATTAATAAACGGACGATTGACCAGCCTCCATTTAAATACTATTAAGTATACTGCTCAAATTATTTTAAATCCACAAATTTTAACCCTTCAATGTTACGTAGTATGCGAGAAAGTCTGGGTAATTTTCCTTTAATCACACAAAAGAGCATTACCGCTGAAATTACGTTCTCCAGCTAAAGAATCAATTGAAACATGTGGACCAATAAGTGTTAACCGGGGGCCGATTCCTTCAACTATTGTTGCTAGACCGCCCACTCTGGGCGTGACGTGGGCTGAATTACAAGTACCTCAAGCATTTACTATGAAAACTCAAACTCACTGGTTTCCTACAAGCAATATTTTGTTTCAAAATACATTCAGTCGCTTTGTCCAAACGGAGTCGAGAAGCAAAACAAGGTTGTATTTTTACACAAAGACTAAAGAATTTTTGAAATCGTTACGCTCACCCAGTAATGAGTCCTGTATTATAATGATTTTAATTTATTCCATTTACGCGGGCAAAGAAGGAAAATGAACAAACGAAGTTTACAACGTCGAGTCATCATGCAAATCAGTTGAGGTAGCCATTGGTTAAACATCGTAAACAAAAGGTTTTAAGGCAGACTTGTGTACCGAAAGTCATGCGGTCAAAACAGCACAGAACAATGGTAAGGTCATAGCATTTCTTTGAAATCTAGCTGTAATGGAACTAACCAATTTGAAGCGAACTCTCGGATAGCTTTTAGTGAAACCTAAATTTTGTTTTTATATCCACCTCAATTTATATCGCTAAAAAGAAAACGTCAGACGATTTTCTCCTTGAACGTTTAATATTTTCCCTGAATAGAAAATTTTTGCTGTTTGTGAGAATAACCTCTGGGAATACCGAAGCTTAATATCCATAGGATAAACCTGTCATTGTCGGCCACAATAAAGTAATGTATTGAGAATTTACGCCTTAGAGAAATAAAAGTTTTTTGTTCTCTCTATATCTATGTATCAAAATCGACAAGAAATACGTTAGTGCTTTCCAACGATTAGTTTACAAAGAAATGTATGGCGAGAAGTTAGTGTGAACCTTACGCCATTGGCATACACTTTATCAGAACAAAAAAGTTTGAAAAAATAATAATGATCTGACCTAATTTCTGTCACGGCGGCTTGTCTCAGTTGAGACTAGCAAACTACGTAGGAGATATAGTGCACATTGTGCACAAGTATGCGTGCTATCACAGGTGCACTCCTTATTCCCGTGGAAGGTCATAGTCCGATGAGACGGTATGAAATAAAAATATTACGTACCAGTAATTTTTAAATGAACTGTTATTTGTCTGCTGCTATAGTAGCAGTCAATTGGCCATCGTATCCGCGTCCACGAGGCTATTTTGGGACCTAATTTCAGACCAACAATGTCCAGTTGAAGCACAATAGTAAGTACTTAACTTTCAATTAATATACAAAAGATTCATCAAGTGTGCAGCTTGTTAACGGGCGAAGCATTGTGGGACTTCATATGACTTGTTAGAGACCAAGTGTTATTTAAATGGTGTTTGGTATCAGTGTCTGTATTATTTGAGGGATTTTATGAGGAGTAAGTAATAAAGCAGCAGGCAGATTTCTGAGGTTTATTACGGGTTATATGTTTTTAGGTTAGATCGTCATGAAATAACGAACAGACAGAGTACTTTCCTATTGAAATAGTAGGGAACTATAGTTTAGTTTAGCACCCACATTCTACTAAATAAGTGACAAGGTGCATGTAGCGTGTGGGCCTTCTGCCATTTGTTCAGCATAAATCCTAACCCCAGGCTGCTACGGTGAATTTCCTAAGGTTTATTATTTGGAATATTCCATACAAGGCGGAACTGATACATTTGATGTTAGTCCACATAAATTATTGATGGTTATTGGTTATTGCCTATAGTAATAACACACGATGCCCACTGAGTAACGGCCATATTGCCATAGTGCGTCAACTAATATAAACCAATTGGGGCTGGGTACTGAAGCAATAAACGGCGTGCCACTTGTATGGTGATGGTTATAGCTGTCGCTCCAACAGGAATCGAGCAGAATAGACATCAATAACTATTGTTCATTAACACTACAAATTGCTACGGATTTGAACGTCTGGAAGGGAATGGTAAGGTCTTGTTGAAAGAGGTCACAGTAGCTAACCTAGAGATAGCTGCGAGAGACTAGTCGACAAAAAAGTATATAAATTCTCACTATAATAATAAAATATAATCGGTCAAAAATTGATGTTTGATTGTAAAAAATGACTACCTACTTTCTAACTAATATTTCTAAGTTCTAACATACTTCTAGATGTGATAACATAATTCTATATTTTTTATTTCGCCATGAATGTAATGTAACTTTACGTAGCGGTTTAAAAATTTCTTTACATACCATTTTAATTACTTATCCTATTTTAAAATACGTTTCAACATAATTTAATAACAAAGCATGAAGCGATGATATTCCAAAAATGACGAGGAAGTATTTAAGCCAGGGGCGTATTCAAAATATTTACCATCCAGAGCATAAGTAAGTGGCAGAGATAGAATTAAGAACAATTTCGTAGCTCGGTCATGGAATTCGAAAGAAGCGTTCTTAATGTGCACTAACTCATGAACTACATACGACTTAATAGACCGATCCATCTGAATGAGCTACCAATATAGAACGCTATTAGTTTCAATCAAAACGGTTTGTAACTGCGGTCGGCGCATAAATTATTTATTATCATCCCATTCAATTGTTTTAGGACGTTTATATTGATGGAGTAACTGGTTGCAGTGTTCGGTGTACACTGACAGTCTATGACGTACACTGTACAATTATAAGATGTCAGATTCAATAGAAAATAGTTGTCTGCCGAATCAAAGTCCGTTTAATTGAACACCGTGTTCTACAATATAACATGTTCTAGTTGACGACCTATCAAAGTAATAGATGTTTCATGCACTTTATCGAACTTAAATCGATTTGTAACCAATTAAATTATCGAGATTGATCGAATCGGAGATGTCGTAAAATGTGTAGGTCGAACTCGAATTTCACCGTCGAGGGTGGCCTAGAAAACTGGCGTAATAACTTGGCTGGTCACTAACATCGGTTTTAATCATCTATCAGGCGGCGCCAACGCGTGGTTTCGGTTGTGTGTGTAGTACAACACTTGAAGGAAAACATGCTGCTCCATTTTTGTCACATATCATGCCACTTGACGTGTATAAATTCGCAGCGATGTAAATCGAAACAAAATTAGTGGCTTGCGTATAAAAATATTAAAAGCATTCCACATTTAATGTCAAAGATACCATCATTAATACGAACCTATTAACATTATACTGACACATACTAATTGCTTAGTTTTTGTACTCGTTATGAAATAACTCTTAGAACGATGTCATTACTCTTATAAATAAATATTAAAGTATATGTAATATTGGTACGGAGTTCGTCCCTGTTATTTTTTATGGCTTTTCCTGTCAAAATCATTAATCATGCGAACGTTGTATCTAGCGAATGGTATAGTCAGATTTAATATACTGACAGTTACCATTTTCGTTTATTGTACGATTTTCAATTATTTAGGAGACATACAAATACATTTAATAAGTAATAATGTATTTTTTTGTTTGAACGGTAGATTCCTACCTATTAAACACTTTTATTATTTCTCTTTCTTTATATTATACCTAACTCTATACTGCATTAATCTATCTATAAATAGACATCTGTTGTTTCTCGTTAAGGCGGCCGCGGGACAGAATCCAAAAATAAACTTGTTCTATATTTAGACACACGTCAATCAAGTTCCACCCACAGCATTAAGCCATCGATACTAGATCATCGTTATCAATCGTTTGTTCAGCCCATTGTTAGCAAGTGTCGCATTAATATACTCGTGTACCGTCGTAACGATTATATTCAGTTTGTCGTCTTGTGATTGATAGCAGGCGTAATTACCCATTGTCCTACGTGAGCGGGAACGCTGCGTCGACGCCGCGCGATGCAATGCGATAAATTAACACTTACTGTGGCAGGCAATGTCTTACTTCTGCGTCCTTGAGCAAAAACTTGACTGCTAACCGTAATCTATGATCGTAATTTTTATGATTGACTAAAAAATAATCACTTACTTTATTTTTATGGCAACTTATATAAGATACTTTTAGGAGCAGATTTTTGCCTTTTAATTTATTTAGCCTATGTGTATCTACATAAATTAAAGTAGTACATTTTGTTACTAAACGAATGTGAAATTTCACTAAATTCATTTTGAGTATTTTAAATAGTATTTGTTATTATCAATTCGCTTTGTATCGCTCTGCATTTATGTATCGCGTAGGCCAGTAGGTTTGGTTTCACATCAGATAAGTTGACAGCTAGGACAAAGCAGTCGCTTGATTACCGTCGGCTTTATTATAACTACATTAAAGTCTGTTACTTTAAACAACAGATAATCTTCGTCATTGTAACGTTTGTCTCCGAACACGTTTGGATCATGATTACCACTGTTTTGGAAACATTCGGTCGTTTGATATTGTTGGACTGTTTGTTTTATGTTGCCATTTTTTAGATTGTTTTAGACACTGGCGATGTAAGCATTATGAATAAATATCAATTACGTCATAAATTCTGCGAACCATGGTTGACGAAATTAGTACTTAACTACCTATTACCAACTACTATCCAACATAGTAACGCTAACAACGTTGATATGTTCTTTTGTTTATAAATCTGTTGACTCGTAGAACAATCAAAAACTTTCGCCTTAGGCAACATCAGCCGAATGGAATAACGCCACTTTTAATTTAATGAAGAAAGACGACAAAAATTTTGTGAAGCAATTTTATAGTCCTGGCTTGCCACAAGTAATGCACTTTGATCAGAAGCTAAATCAGTAATACTTCTTCACGAATGCAAGCTGTAAAACTGCAACAGGATTGACACTATTGTTTGATCGTTCCCCAGCATCATAAATTGGCATTTCCGTCAGTACACTCGTATGACTTGCGTGCTGTGCAGTTCCTAGCTATGACAACTACTGATGCTTAAAGTATCGAACATGCTTGGAATTGTTGATCGCTCAGAGATTGCTTAGGTATATTGGTTTACCACAGCTCGTCCTTGTGGGAGTCTACGATATACTTTAAGTTCAAATTCTCTGGATTTCCTTTCTATATTCGTGCTTATTCTTCTTTCCCTTGTACAACCATAAAAGGTAAGTGACACTCACTGCACTGTGTGCCAAACTTAAAACTCATAATGCACCACTTGAATAGGGCTTGGAATTATGTCTTATATCGCTGTCCTCTAAGTGGATTGGACTATATATAGTATATTATTACCAAACAGTAGGCAACTACATGTTGGATTTGAATAATTTTGAATAACAATTTATTGTTAACTTGACTGCCTCGTTGGTCTGGTGGTTGCTAAGCGCGACTGCTGAGCACGAGGTCCTGGGTTCGAATCCCGGGTCGGGCAAAGTGTTACTGAGTTTTTCCATTAGGTAATTCTCAGTAGCAGCACGGAGTCTGGATTTGTGCCCGATTGATGGCAATAGGCTCGCCCCCTATTACATTGGGACCTAAAACATACCTGGCGAAATGTGGGTGTACTATATGTGCACCTCTGCCTACCCCTTCGGGGAATACAGGCGTGATGTTATGTTATGTTTAATTTATTGTTATTTTGCAACATCGAATATAGATCTGATTTAATATTGTTTGTGTGTTCGTCCTCGAAATACCTCGAGCCAATAATTTGTTATAAATAATTCACTGTCAATATAACCTTGTATAATTGGCAAAATAGTAATAATTATTCTTAAATATATTATCTTATTAATATTCTTGGGTCAATGGTTAAGGTTATGCCAAGGTGAGGTTTAATATGCAGCAATTTAGCAGGTTCGCTACTGTTTAATGTCAAAAGTTCGAACTGCACGAAACCGATATAAACAAATTAAATCGCTTGGTTCCTTATATTTTTTGTAATCAAATTTATCCGTAGATTTTAAGCCATATAAGGCATTAGTGTCAGTGTAACTTAAAAATATTGTTCGTGATATATGTTTCTATTGTAAGCATCATCATCAGCCGGAAGACGTCCACTGTTGAGCAAAGGCCTCCTCCCCCTTAGAACGCCACAATGAACGACAGCTTGCCAATCCACCGGTTGCCCGCAATTCTGACGATATCGTCGGTCTACCTGGTGGGAGGCCTGCCAACGCTGCGTCTTCCGGTTCGTGGTCGCCACTTGAGAACCTTTTTTCACCAGCGGGAACTCTCTCTGTCTCTCTCCACCATACCGTTTCCCATGTCCAATGTCCATGTCGCACCTATTGTAATAGTCTCTTGACAAAAATTTTGCTTTATTCTGCATATACCTATTGCTTGCTAAGTTTAGGCCATGAATGCCTTTAAAAACTACGTCTCTACATCGATGATTTGTACATGCGTTTTAAAATCACTAAAACCTACCTTATTTGCGTCAGCGGTCGCATAACAAACAGAATGAATACCTGTCGTCCACAATACCTAGCGTATGAACTCTGGCCTCTATTTCTGGTTTCGTACAAAGTGTTTATAAAAACTGTTCTTATCTGCTATATTATTTTAAAACACTTACATCTCGAAAGTCATCTCCCACGTCACCTTGCTATGCGCTAATGTCAAATCTCACCGCGGATTTCGAGGTGAGTTCTTTTGAACAGCATGGCTGTCATACGTTAAATCGAGGCTCTTCTGAATCGAGGCAGTGTACTTCATTTACCAGTCATGTCTATTTAGGCTTTCTTCCCGTCTATGAAGGATGTTTATAAACTCATTATACAGCTTTAGATTCCATAAAATAATTATACATTACTGCTTTTACATCTATCGCGCGTCTCCTTAAAAGGTTACTAACAATTCCCGCTTTATGACCACCTGGTTTATGTAGCGTAATGAAGGTAATAAAAAAAATCTACTTTAACTGATTGGACACCTAGTGACGTCACATAACAGTGGCGTCAGGAGCAAGTTGATGTATCTAGAAACACAAGGCATGATTTTGTTTTTTTTTTATTATCAAAGGCATTCTTTTGTCATTGGAGCAAAATATTAACGTTCTACATGTGTTTCGCGATAACAGAGTAATATAAAAATATTGTTCATTTCAATATGCTTCAAGAAACGTATTAAGGTGCTCCTTCATTTTTTTAAACCATGTGTCATGCACGAAGTCATAAAACGCTATATGTAAAATGAAAGTTTCTTAGGAAAATACTGGAGTACTTTTACAATAAAATAGTGTAGTAAGAGTACATGTTCAATAGTTTTTGTTCCCACGAACTTTTTAAATTAATACATTCAGTAGGTTCATTATAAAAAGCTACGTAGCTCCCTACCTACATATTAAGGATTAAACTACAATATAAGCTTTTTAATTAAGCTTTGTTACGTAGATAAGAATTGTCATTCATATCAGATCAGAGTTTGATCCGACAATAGAACTTTCTTGATAAATTAAATCGTTTGAAATTCTCGTGTTTTCAGACGGTAATAGAATTAATGATCTTTATAATTAAGTTTTATTCAGCTTTGCGTTAATAGTCGCGCTTAAAGCAAAAGCTTTAACAGTGTATAAGATATTCTGAAGTAGTTCAATTCGAAACTGAAGTTTTTTTTTTATTTGTGACGTTTGGGATTTCTGGCCAGTATTCATAATTCTTATTCTTCGTATGAATGATTTTAGGAACCATTCATCAAATATGAATTTACTTACATCAAAATGTATTAATAAAAATACCTTTACCTGTATCTAGGTTTAAGTGCCTATAACCCCCTATTTATACTTCAATTGATAACTTTCGTTTGAACTTAACGTCTTCATAAAAACACGAATTGAATAAACGAGAGGTCTCGTGTATGCGGCCATTACGAAATATCTTTTCATTGTCCACAAACGTGGGTGGTATTTTTATTGTGAAGGTACTATGAAGGTTTAACACTCAACAGTCAGAAAATCTGTCTATTGTACTGGCTGTTTTTTATTTATACTTCTAAGTAAAATAAGCTTAAGGTACGTATCACCACCAAAATAGCCCTTTATAGTTCAACTGTAACATAATGTAAGCTTCAACGATCAGTGTTACCGCTATCAGCTTTATTAACTAACCTAACGCGTTGTAATGTGTTAATCTAACGCCCTCACAGATACTCATTGATTGTTTGAAACAATTTGTGACGGCATTCAGTCATCCTGAATCGCGATATCGAAGTTTGCGCGAGATCAACCGTTAACGCTGCTGCCGGCCGCGCATACCACCCGCTTCACCTTACTTACCCCCTGGTAGTAGAAACTTCGTACACTCATCGTTGTCAAACTACAACACATTGGGATTCACATCTTTGTTCATTTGTTTACAGCCAGTGACGTGTTTACTGTTCATCTGATATGCTAATATTCGATATCATGTTCAACTTAACGGATCCATCTCCATTCAATATCGTGCTATATTCGAAGACAGTCCTTTAATTGAACGTATGCTCATAAAGGCTTAAATTATGCATAGGACTCACATGCGAAATTGTGCTTTATTGTTATGTAGATAAGGATTATTTTACGTTTTGTTTAGCTTGTTTAGTATGCACAGGTTTGTAGGAGTATAATGTTCGTAGATGAAGATGAAGGGGTCATAGCTGTCGAGGGTACGTCAGTCATTGACACTAAGACTTGTTTTATATTTAATGCTATGAGGGAATTGTAAATTGCAGTCGAAGTGCTTTCCTCTGTATTTTGAATATAAAAGTACGGTATAAGTTTAAACAGTAGGTACATAGCCTGCTGTTAATTTTAGACAGCGGTAAGTATTTGCAATAAGACTTTTAAAAAGTGGAATTTAAGATTTTATTTGTTTTTATATTATTATTATTATTTCAGCCATGATCGTCCCACTGCAGGGCAAAGGCCTCCCTTTCCTGTCTCCATTCCTCTCGGTTGTGAGCTGCATTAGACCAATTTTATATACCTAGATTTAAAAAAAAATGTTGAAATTAGGAAGTTTTAGCGCCTAGGAGCTTCAAAAGGCCGGCAAAGCAAGCAAATTCTCCAAGTTCATTCGATATTGAAATTTATTTACTTATTTATTTATATACATACCTACATGCCTAAGACTCCCTATATAACTATCAAGTAAACTAACTGATTAAACATGTACGATGCGTAACAGGATGTCCGCATGTAAATTGTTCTCTGCAGTCCCAGGACATATTACCTTTGAAGTTGATGAGACCCTATAGAGAGGTCACGTTCAAGGGACGGAGTGACTTGTGGCCCTTGTGTAAGACGAGCTCAAGGGTACCTGGCGCCCCGGGTCAATGGGGGAACTCCTTCGAGACGTCTAAATAACGATTGAGAGCCGTTCAAATAACAAGTTCATTGCGAAAATGCGAATGGTCCACCCACACGCGTAAACAGTACCCGTAGGTTAACGGAGTAATAATACTCATTATTATGGGGTATCGGAAATATTGCTCTCACTATTTACGATTATTGGGTGTCATAAATGTGCTACTTTACGACACATGTCGACGATGTCTCGAACGTTTATTGATTCCGAGATCCAATGGGTAATGTTTTACGCGGCGCGCTCAAATTATTTATGCAGCCGGAACCGCACAATGAAAATGTTTATCCCGGCTTCCAGAACTGAGTACTCGTGTAAATAGAACAAAAGCACTGCCAACAAAGTCTTGCCCAACGAATGTGCAGCGCAACACGTGAATCACGGTCAACCTTCATACGAGTACGTGCGCGAGCAACAAGTCTCCCTCTTTTCAAAAATAAAGACGCGCTCTGGAATCTCTCAATGGAGTACAATTAAGATTCTCCACGACTGCGGAGTGCCTTCATGCATATAGAGTACACAAGCCCGCCTGCAAAACGCAACTGTTTCACAACCCGCTATAAATCTCACTCCACACAGCATTGAGCGCTGCCACCGTATTTTAAATAAAAATAAACTCTACTCGATCGTCATAAACGATTCCAGACCGAATCCTGGACGCAGTATGCCCCAAATTTCAATAAACAATGCGGGGTCCTGAACGCTTAACGCTTCTCACGTTACCGACTTATCGATGCGGAATGTCATATCGACTTTTGGGGATGCCCTTCTAAACCGAGCTCTAATACGTTGGGAAGTTTCATCGAGTTAGTTCCGTTTCGATGTCACGTACTTATGGTTCTGTCGGAGGATACTTGTTTATTATTTATGTAAGACGCGTTCATAGAATTTTTATAATAAGTTTCAGTTAAACTTCTGTTAAGATCCAGTTAGAGTTCAAGTGAAAGCTCCTTTGTATTAAATTATCCTTCAGTATTTCATGTTACATCAACTGAAAAGTTTTATACCTTAGAATGAAATTGTTATACTTTTGCTTATTTAATTTGAATAAAAAAATATTGGTTCTGATTAACTTATTGCTTGATTTTGTTTTTGTTATTTGCGATGCAAAGACAGCAATATTAATTAACTAAGGCAAAAGGTAATGTATGGAGTTTATTTACCATATGAAATGAGTGGTGCATATAATTTTATCTAAAGCTCTCCCAATCATCACTGCGATAGATACAACCGTGAGAAATTTCCCGTCATAAAAAGTTATTTACTGTAATGGATTTATATGGAGCTTTAGTTTTTAATAAAAGTCGTGGAACTCGGGGACAATAGCCGAGCCAGTCTCCAGTAGCATCCAAAGTTTCAAACAGACTCGTACCACGAACCGTCGTCGTTGCATCTGACACCAAACTATTCTTACTGTTTTTTTCTTTTCACTTAAGTATTCTGCGAAGTTTCATTTCGCGCTGAAATCCCGACTCTACTACGATTGTCCGCTGCCGTTTATCCGCTGACATTGATACATTCCGTGCCAGTTTCCGAGTGGGACTTTCAATCTGTGAACAATGCGAGCGATGTACGAGAATCAGTTGTAAATAAAAGTTCCTTGATCTGCGGTCTGAACAATGGGTTGACGCAAGTGGTAACCAAGAGGCGGAACAATCGACGATTAAAATTGTTTATAAAACGCAGTTCGATATGCCGGTAGTTATCGCGCGGCGCGCAAGCAAAATGTGCATGAAGTACTAACTCGCAATTGTTTTCGGTCGCCGTTCGCCGATCGAGACCGCTGTTCAATCGTGCACTTGTTTGATCAACTCGAGAGATTTTTGACAACGTTACATGTAGCTATGTGATTTACCTGACGATGTAGTTGGTAGCTTGTTTGGTATAGAAACCTGGTGGCAGTGAAGCCGTTGGATGCAGCCAGTGTTCAACAGTGCATGCTACACGGATTATATGATTAAGAGTAGGTTTGTCGCAGTAAAGCAGATTAATTATGTATTTTTTATTGCATAAGGTTAAATTATAATTAACACAAATTGAATATGCATAGGTATTATTTTTAAAACAAGTTTTTATTCAAATGTGTAACCTAGTCTATTTTGAAGTTCATACAAAAATTATATATTTATTATTCTTCCCAATTAGCGTTTCCTGTGGCATCAAAAAATATGATTTTTGATATTATAAAATCTTTTGACGCTTTACTTCTCGGTAATAAATTATGAAATGATAAATGACTGGTATATTTGCCTATTAGTGTGTTAAGTTTGTTAAATCTTGATTTGACTAATGTTAGTATGTAAAAGTATTACTTACAGTTTCCTCATCTCATTAATAACTAAAATAACCTGGTGTTTTTAATATTAATGATTGGATTGACTAATATTAAAAAAGGTTTATATATTTAGTGTTCCTTAGAAAGTAGAAATGGTTAAAGGATTTGCCTATATCAATTTTATATAGATACATTGAGTATGAATATTCAACAATAAGTTATCTGTCTTCCCATTTAATTAGGAAGCTGGTACTACCGAACATTTAATGAAAATACTTAAGTAGGTACATAGTTCGATCACGATTATTCAAACTAGTCGCTATCTCTACTTAAAAATAAAAATAACAAAAGACCCTAAATAAAAAATGAACATCGCCCCGTCTAGTAAAAAAGACGAACACCTATTTTCGAATATGGAAAAACATAATAACTTTTTAATTTTCTCTCGCATCCTAAATGCATAGAGAGCACAAACAAAAAATAGTTGCGCCAGCATTGTATTATGCATGAGCTTAATGATGTGTGTTTACTGGCGCATGCGTTATACGAGCTATTAGCATAATAGGAGCTTCGTCCACCTGTTTAGCTCAGACTAATTCGCTTGTGAAGTAGCTAGCCTGTGAAATTTATTAATTTTCATTATACCCAAACATTGATTGTGCAATGTGCACGTTGGCAGGCTCCGACGCGATGGCCCGTCATACTAATTTCCTATCAATTTTAATGGACTTAAAGCAAGTTGCATCATATATAACCAGTTAAATTATTTCGTCAGTTTGTGACCGGCTGGGCGTGTAGTTGTCCACATTGCAGCGGTAATGAGTTAATCAATTGATTGAGCTTTGTTGGGCTAGCAGTTTTCGTTGTTTTTTAGTGTAGATGGTGATGTTTATAAGTAAAATGTAAGAAGTGCCTAAATATCATTATTTAAATTGTTCGTAACATACACACAGTTCTACATATTTCATCCAGTTCCCAAGTGCATTTTAATTACATTAAAAATAATATAAAATAGCGAGTTACAAAATCACGTCCCGTGCTGGAATCAAAGTTACAACCCATAGCGCAGCAGTCTAACCTGAAACTACTGCACTGATCGAGCCTTCCACTGACCCTGACTTATTTAGATCATAACAAAAAACTGTACTGTTTTTTTTTTAAAAAAAACGTCGCCCCACTAGGAATTTCTCCTGTGTCGTGGGTGCGTTTCACAAACATGTAATATCACATACAAAAACACCCAGACTCGGGACAAACATCTGTGGCTCGCACAAAGTTTTGCCCCGTGCAGGAATCGAGCCTGCAACCCTTAGCGCAGCAGTCCAATCGCTTAGCCACTGCGCTAACCGGGTCGTTTTATTCTTGTGTGTTACCTAAGTTTTAACGTTTGCATGTATGGTTTAGTTCCGCACTTAATCTACGGTGGACAACTGACCATGATACTTTACATTAAAGTTAACGTTACGGAAACGGACATAAATAACTTTTTACTTTACTATGTAGAAGGAAACTTTTTCTGATAACGTGGGAAGTTATTAAGTGTTTTCACATGCTTGGTTAAATAATTTTATTGATAGTAAAACGTTACAATATTAAAATGCATTGTTCAATGAAATTCTGCAGATGCAAGGCTTGGCAAGCTGTCGTTCATTCTGGCGTCCTAAGGGGGAGGCCTTTGTTCAATAGTGGACGTCTTCCGGCTGGTGATGATGATGATGAAGGCTTTATTTGCTATTACAAATTTTTACACCTCATAAAATTGGCGATGTAGCTCTTAGTTTAGTTACAGACTAAGGATAAACAGAAAAAACATCCTTTAAGAACATACCCAACTTATAAACGATGCATAAATGTGTTTACTAGTTCTTAAGCCTATTGATATCTCTATTCTTTACTATACAAACGCCTGTGACATCTAGCAACTACCTACCAGTATTCATTTAATTTAAACTAAATTTACGTTCTAAAAGGACCTTTATTCTGTGTATAATATGTATCAACCTGGTAAAACGAACAAACGAAGCAACATATAACGAATCAATTCCTAACTGAATCCGTTTGGATTTGTATGCAACGGCGCTCACTGCTCAATCTTATGCAATTGTTTATTGAATTACCTTCAACTGCACAATGCGCTTCGCGATACTATCTAGGATCTATCACTAACAAGCCAATTAGTTGCAGATATCCAATCCGCTGAGACTCATGCAATGGAAAAATAAACGAGCGAGTTACCATTTCGCTGTTTTTCCGCGCGTTAACGTATCTAAGCCTTTGAGCCGCTTGCTATTTATGATTGTTATTACGGTTCGATTCCCCGATGGTGCAGATAATATTTTGCCAGAGACTAGGTACTTTATGCCCCATGAAGTAGGAAACGAATTTAGTGATGATATGAGGATTTTTTCCAAATCCGGAACCGGGAATGAGCATATCGCCTTAAGATTCACTAGTACCTGAACTAGTATCTAAGTGTAGATGACTTTTTCTTTGTATTGGCTATGAGCTGAATGTTCAAAGTGTCGGGTAGACCAAATACGACACTTGGCAGAACAAGCTCTCGTTATAATATTTCCTTTCCATATTTATATCTTGTCAAAAGTAGCGGAAACTCAAAATTCAAAGTAGGTTGCGAGTATGTAGTTGAAAATATCTCAATTTGTAGTTACTCTACAAATCTGTTTAGTTGTTAGTTCCCAATTCGACGATGCCCTATTTTCGAATACCTATGTTATTTGCCGTGTAGTTTACACTAACATTGTTTTAGCTCGGTTATTTGTGTCTGGTTCATAAAATAGTTCAGGATAAGTTTGTTGTTGAATTCTGCCTAAACATACTATTATAATAAAAGTGCATTACTTATATACTCTTTAACCATTAAATATGGCATTAATCTCAATGTTGACAATCAATACAATTTCCTATAAAATCATGAAGGCCAGTAGGTAACAACTGCAAACCTAAAATCACTTTTTCGTATGTCTTTCACACTTCTTCATAAATCAATCATATTCTACTTCGAGTCTTTAACCGACGAACGAAGGTAACCGAGAGGGTTATCCGTAGTGTATGTGTCCGTTATTCCGATTGCCGGTTATCCGGGTGAAGCCTTTACTCGATGTCAATCCGAATCGAACTCCACACGCTCGTTCCAACATTGGAATACACTTAGCCTAGCGTCCAAAGGTATTTTGGGAGACTGGAAGTTTTACGATAACAGCATCGTTAAGAGAGAGAGAGAGTATAAAAATATCGGGCTAATTTATATTCAATAGTATGTTCGTGATTGATGGTTCATGTGTAGTTAGGTTTTAAGTTATGTAGGTACGTAGGTGTTAAGTCTGAGTGTTGCAATGTTTATGTGCTACAATACTGCAATGTTTGTGAGCAACGTGGCCAGAAAAGGGTTATTTATTTAAAAAAAAAAAAAAAACTTAACATCATGTCCGTGTTCCCCGAAGGGGTATGCAAAGGTGTACCAATAGTACACCTACATATCTCCAGTTTTGTTATAAGTTAAGTTGTTATAAAATACTCTGTAATAAATGTATTATAACCCTGATATTACAATCAGTTACAAGCCTTTATAAATGTTTCCCGTACTAACACTTTTCGTTTAATATTTGATTGAAGCTGATTATAATCTTGTGTCGCGTGAAAATTATATTAGACTTGGTTTTGTATATTAAATTGTGAGTGACTGCTACATAGAACTAACATGATTTGTTATTTCGATAAGTTAATACTGCCGTTACCTCTAATGTATTTTTATATGAAACATGGTAATTTACGTTAATGTTTGATTGGTACACGATTGCGATGTGTTTTATAAGTATTTTGCGTTGTAATTTATAATTCATTTATTGGTACACTAGCTAGTATAATAATACAAACTTATTGTTTAGTTAATAAAGTTTTTTGATGTTACGTACACCGCAAATGTTGTAATTAAATTCAATTAATTGGTTATATACGGAATTACCACTCAATTTGAAATAGCATTAAACGTAGGAGCCCTTATTTACAAACCATTCAACCTATTTTGATTAAATTGCATTGGTACCGCGACAAATGGCGGTTGCAGTAAACAGTTTGTATTGTAAATATACTTTTTGCATTTACCGCTATTCTTATTAGAATTCAAAATTGATTGATCAAACTGTACAAAAGGTTGGTATATCTATAAATCAAATGAAGTTATAATGACCAGCCTTTGGAGACGTAGGTATTATAGGATGTACGTTCTCTAAAAGCAATTGAACTTCGAAATTGCTAGCGTTTGGTGACGCTCGTGGGCCTGTCCTGTTCTTCCGACCAGACACGACTGGGACGATAGCGTATCTAGTCTATGTTCGACATGAGCCTCTTAGAGGATAGGCTAGTCGCGGTCCAAGGCTTCAAGAACGAAGATAATATTATAAGGTGTCCTGCATGTTCCAGTTACGTGTAGAAGCCCCGTTTTGGTTATAGTTGGAGACTAACACCAACTTGAGAAAAATGCTGTTCCGTGGAGTTGCCGACATATACGTAGAAATTTGCTTGTCAGTACATCGTAGTGGGGTCAATAGCCTATGTTAGGCACGTCAGACAATTACAATACAATTAGGTACCTCCTGTTGCTTACAGAATACCCGCACCATCTTAAGATTTCCCCACAGCAGGTATAAAAGGTGCGGCGTAATAAAAACCACTTTAATTTCACTTAGGTAGGTACAGGTAGGTACTAGATTGGAAAGCCTGAATTGCCTTACCAACATGTAAATAGGTACATATTCTTATCAGGTAAGTATGTAGAGGGCCGAGACATAAAGTGCAACGTATGCACGATATGCAAAACAGTGTCTTTCATATCATTTGCCTTGCAAGCGCAACTGAATAGGTACCTAATGCCAGTCATGCATCATCATTTATAAGTGTGCGTTACATGCAGTTGTTAGGAGTAATCAACCACATAAATATTACACACCCATATACGTACTTACTATAACTAACGAGGTCTATAAAATCGTTGTCATTAGGGTTCCGTACCCAAAGGGTAAAACGGGACCCCATTACTGAGACACCGCTGTCCGTCCGTTTCTTACCAGGCTGTATCTCATGAGCCGTGATAGTTAGACAATAGAAATTTCACAGATGTATTTCTGTTACCGCTATAACAGCAAATACTAAAAACAGAATAAAATTTAAAGGGGCTCCCATACAACAAACGTGATTTTTTGCCGTTTTTATAGACATAATGGTACGGAGCCCTTCAAGCGCAACTCCGACTTACACTAGGCCGGTTTTTATTTCGTTAATATTTTTCTCGGTAGGTAATTGGTACTTTGCAACTACATGACATAAGGACCAAAGCTTATTCAAAGCCTCGAGGCAAAGAAAAGCACACAAACCGAAGCGTCCTTACTTAACATTTATTTGTATCTCTTTTTGCGGGGCGAGGTAAATACCGATGGCACACAAGCGAGTAAACACAAATATAGAAAAATGTTGTCATTACAGCACTTCTATGTGTGTGTTTGTTATACGTACATAGACGAAATACGCACACAGGTAACTCATTCATTTATCTAGATGTGAGGCATGAAGCTGTGTGCCGTTTTGGCAGCCTCATTGACTTCAAAGTAGTTACAGATTCAAGCATGGCTACCAATGTGCCAACCATGAAGCGCTTATCGTTTTACAGGTCGATTTCTTTTCAGTAAAAATACCTACAAAAAATATTTAGTATTGTTCAGAGATAGACGGAATTGTGAATGTCATGAACTTTTAAAGCAGGACATGCAGTGTAATACGGCGTCTCGCTTCCACAACGTAAACTGTCCAACTGGGGGCTGTAATTCGTAAATATAGAAGTATTAATAGATACTCTGTCATTATTTATAGATAATAAAGGTCTGATCATCTGGGTAGGAACAACCCATGAAAACTAATCACTAAAAGCCATATCGCAATACAAAACTGTAAGCAGTAAGAATTGTTGAGACTATGAGTAACATAACATAACATCACGCCTGTATTCCCCGAAGGGGTAGGCAGATGTGCAGATATAGTACACCCACATTTCGCCAGTTATGTTTTTAGGTCCTAATGGAATACGAGCCTACGAGTATTGCCATTAACTGAGCACAAATCAAGACTCCGTGCTTCAACTAAGAATTACCTAAAGGAAAAACCTAGCAACACTGCCCGACCTGGGATTCGCGCTTAGCAACCACTAGACCAACGAGGTAGTTGACTATGAGTAGGTTTTACTATGATATAGGCACCTACAATATGACATGAAGTACGCTATACAAGAATTGTCTAACAGAAACAGTAATGAGATAGGTCACGTAAGCATTATATAGCAATTGTTATCAAGGATTTCTGAGAACATGTCGTTACGACACTCCTGGTCCAACTCCAACCACTGTGTACACATGTGTAATGTTATGTTCGCTATTAAACAATTTGGGTTATTAGATTAGGGTTATCATGTTCCATTCGATGTACAATGTTTAATCTTTTTGGTTGAGGTTCTTACAGGTTTAGGTATTGTGTGGGTTAGAGTTATTCATGAGCTCGTGATACAGTGGGATCGTCTTCTTCTTTTTATCGGTGGAATCTTGCGAGACTTTCATAGTAGGTACGCGTATGCAAGCAAAAATTATAATTAAGTGTAGAAATAGATAAAGAAGGGTGGAGACCCCTTTCGCGCTCTACCCGTCTTTAATTTTCTCTTCTTTTTAGTATCAGTGTCCCGTATGATCCCACCGATAATAAAAAAAAGATGAACCAAAGTACCAAGAGCACAACCAAAAGTAAATAATATCCGTACTTTTTAGTTTACAGCCTTCATTATAATAGAGAAGCGTTGCTATGGTAACGATATTTGTTAAGTGCGATTAAAATAGTCGATTTGTGCCTACTCCGTCTGAAGCCAATCAGGCCTTCCAATCGTAGACTCTCATATCGAGAATTGTAATGATTGCTGTTCTCACGCACGAAGTCATAACAGGTATTGTTTTATCGTTCACAATCCTACATTGAACACGTTTGAAAACATCCAAGAAAATTGCTTTGGAGTGAATATTGAAATCTCGTCATTTTATTTTCCTACTAATTTGATAAATGCCAAAGTGCGTTTATTGGTGTCAAAGCCAAAGAGAACATGGTTCATGAGAAACATCACTAGAACAATGCCGACATGTATTGATATAGATACGATTCTACATAGTTATAAGTAACAGAAAGGTAGGTACTTAGTTATAGTATATTAGTAAAACAATAGATCTCCGCTTAATGTTTACGTTATATTATTCAGGCACCTATTAACCGATACAGGTTAAGTTAGAATTCATATCAAGTGACCCAAGAAATATGAAACCTCAAAGCTCATTATGTTTCTGAATAGTGAGTAAATATCCATAAAACGCCATTCAGAGGTAAACGTTAAAGGTGGGGTGGCAGCATTTTATCACCCCGTTTATGAGGCTACAGGGAGCACAGAACTGTATAAGATTCCGTTTTGCCAACTGTGGCCAGTGATGTACTTTTGTCGATAAATTTTAATTTACGTCGACTTTTTGATGATGAGGAACTTTTAATTTAGTGCAGCATTTTTGCCCAAAATAGTGTACTTGAACGATCTGTAGGTATTAACAAAGGCCTAGTTATACGTGGGTTTATTAAGATTAACAATTTCCTATCACAAAATACTCGTGTATTTCCCTGTTACAAATATTTACGAGGTGTTCTAATTTACATAAAATTAAGGGGAAGGCTTGAACTAGTGACGAATTCTTTGCGATTTATCGGGCACAAGCAAAACCTCGACGGCTACTAAGAATTTTCTAACCAAAATTAACTGACGCCAGTGATCTGGCAATGAAAAAGAATTTATCGATATTAAACAAACGAATAAGCACGTAACTATTGCATTACATTATTCATATATTCATGTGTCGAACATCAAAAAATGCGGGTTAAGTGATAATGTCGGGGAGCGGTGACGCCATATGACGCGGTCACACTGACATCACAATAGGATGACGTTGCGTTCGACGTTTGATTGACGGCCGAACTGGGCAAACTTTCGGTTAGCACCCGCATTGCGATATGTAATCAGCATTATCCCGTATTAAGCGTTTCCGCAGTCGAGTTAATGCAGTAATTACTGCGACGGTATGTGTAGGTGATTCGCGCGCAAACTGTAATTAGTCTGCCATTAAACCGCATAGTCGTGATTTGATTAATGGCGTTGGGGACGACCGTACGTCAGATTCGGCACGCCGAGAGCAACGCGTTGTTTTTCGTTTATCGATATAACTAGGCACGTCACTAATTCTGTGTTCGTTCTATAAAAAGAATGACATATATATAATAATGTAACCAGATGTTAGTACTACAGTTTTTGACAGAGATTAATTTATGTAAATGGTAATTTTAGGCACAAAGCCTTGTTCAAGGTTACATTTTAAGGCCTACTTGTTTCTAGTTCTCTTTTGTTTCGGCGACGAAGAAATTATTTGAGTCGTTTTTCAACTCAACGTAACTCAATGTATTAGATTTTACGATGGTAGGTCATTATAATAACACCATTGCAATTACATATTTATACAGGTATTCTTTATTGTTTTGTATCTATAAATTAAATGCAGTTAATAAGTCTTTTTAATAGCGCCGTGCAAGCTAAACGCGCATAAATAATAAGAATTTAATCACCAGCCATTGTAAATTGTCTGCTTATTCCCATAAGAAAACACTGTAATATACTTAATACGTAGGTTTAAAAGTACTTAAATTATCCTCCGCTTAATAACAAAGCAGAAAAGCAGTCCGTTGTACGCTTCATTAAAACTTTTAATGAATTTCAATAACCTAAATAAGGTTTCGTCTACTTTTATACCTACCTACATTATCTTCATATTCTAATCTTGTACCTTTGAAGCCTGGTGGCTGAGAAAGTTTTTGTGTATCATCATAAATACCCCTGTTAATCTAGAATACAATAGATTTTAGTACAAAACTCGTTCAAATCCTTTCAGCTGTTATGGTAGTCAACAAATATCCGATTGGTATTTTGTTGTTAGGACATTTTCATTCCTCTTGAGTGATCATTTTACACAGAAGAATCACCTAATTGCATAAGACAATCAATCCAAGCCGAAAACATTGATATTTTTATTTCTATTAAAAACATGCCCCCAATTTTTTTTCCTGTATCGTGGGTGCGTTCCGTCAAACATGACCTAAGACATTTTTTTTAAATATATAGGTAGGTACAATTTTGCATTTATCATTCCCCGGACTAACAATTACCCCAGTCCCTTTGCGGGTGTCGCAAGAGGCTAATAAGAAATTGTTTGCGTGAATGGGCAGATGGCAGATACTTATAGGTAGGGGTGGTCCCGTATACTGATAATATCACCCTGTAATCACCAATCTCGACAAGCGTCGCCTGTCCCCTTTTGTAATCGTTTATTGAAGAGTTTGTGGGGGAATCTGTGTTGAACTGTTTATTATCACGAGAATTGTACATTGTTTTGTTTAATAAATATCGTGTCGTTTATTATTTTTACTTATCATTGATGTTTGTTTCAGGTGAGTACAATCAATATGTACGCAAGCCAGTGTCGATTGTCCTTCGGCCCAATTAAGCTGTAAGTAAAGCCATTAATAATACGTGACTGTTGAATTCTGAACGAAAGTTGATTGTGTATAATGATAGACTAACAAATGAATGAAAAAATAACTACAAAGACGGCTTTCTATCATAACTCACTCCTTCCTGTAAAATAGACCCACTATGGGAGGAAATGGAAATTAGTCTTATCGACCAAACAATTTTCGATAAAAGTACCTATTATCAAAGTAACATCCTCTGAATTAAGTCTAATCCTAAGCAACTCAGACTCATGTCTGTAAAGCTCCAACTAAACCTTAGAACGACCTTTGAAAGTTACAGTATCACATACACAATCAATTACCGAACTATGTCGCGAGATTATGAAAATAGTCCCCCCAACGTTTGTTATGTAGTCTAGACATCGCTTCTGTTTTATTATGAAAGTTTCTTGATTTAGTGGTACGCACTTAGTACCTAACTTACACAAGTTATACACAATAAAACTTTGCGGGTCGCCGGCTAGTTACTGTGTCTGTTGAAGTTATAAATGCTGCCAAGTGTATTGAGCAAGTAACTGCGTCCCCGATGCCTGTGGTTTTTATACGGCGACGCGTAAAAAGTTGTTTGGGTGTCTATTCCGTCATTTTTTATATAACGAGTTTTGAATTATTTTTAGACTGATATGTTTATAATTTTATACGGTGCCTTCTTTATGCTTACAAGTTAATTTATGTTTAGATAAACAAATTATCCTTGCCTATACCGAGATGACTAGAAAAATGTAGCGGAAAGTTTCCTCTGCGAATAAAAACTAAACTTGCCACCTTTTTACTAGCTTATTTTTATGATAAGACTTAAAACTTAAGACTTTAAATCTAACGGCTTTGGTAAATAATAATTGTGATTGTATTACAAAACATTAACACGAAGCTGTAGATATAGCATCCTAAAACATACAAATCGCGTGTAGGAACATAGTTATTAGCCTAGAAACTGCTTCGACGGTACCCGAATGAAGTGATTAATTGGGAACCGTGCGACACTAAACCGATACGAGCGTATGGAGTATTTGTCTCAGCTTACCTGAAGACGTCTCGATTTTCAGCTGCCTTGCCAATGTACCAATTTCCCACTCAACGGCAAGATCGATCTGACGATTGAGTGTGAAATTGGGACTAGACGGGACGATATGTACCAGAACAGACATCTGCCCCGTTTGGCGATATATGGACAGAATTATTCCACACTGCATAATATAGCTAGATTATGGTATTTATATTTAGCTTGTTTTTGATAATTGCTTTATGTATTAGATAACTTTGTTTATTGCTTGCTTAAGCGTTGGTAGGTTTTTTATATACATACATAGAGCCATGTCTGTTTCCCTGAGGGGTAGGCAGAGACCACGGATTCTTATTTTCTGCGATCCTGGCATACTTACGCTTTATTCACACGCAGTTTTTAACGTGTTTATTGAGCCAAGCGAGTCATAAAATGGTTAGTTACACTTATCTTATATAATGCAGAGTCAACTACAGCTCAAAAGGAAAGTCTAGTAATATTATTAACTTTATTATGTTGTTAATGGCTGTAAGATCGATTTTAGCGTTGTTTACATTTTATGGCTTACAGACAAAAGTTCCGAGTAAGTATTCGTGCGTATTAGATTTATGTAATTGCACCCATAATACAGGAGCAAGCAGGAGAACTTCTAAATAAGCCAATGGTTTCAAAATAAAAGTAATAAGTGCCTACTGGGAAAAGAAAACACCTTCATATCGATAAACAGAGAAAATCGACTAAACATAATGTAAGAATGAAATATACAATTTTATTAGTGCTAGTAAATCTTATCAAAATTCACCAGAGCTTAAAATTTATTATAGAGAAATATTTGAGATCATAATCGTGTCGGCGAAATAGCTCACAACATGCACAGTTTGTTTTTGTTTCCCGCTTATTAATTTTATATTATGTAGTTTATGCCTAAGCAAATATACAATTGGAATACATATGCGTTTCTTGGATCCATTATATAAAAATATGATGTCATGATGACGGAACATTTCAAACTATTTACATCACGGTGATGTTATAATCAGTTTCTGGGAACACTCGTCAGTTCTGACTTGTTTTAATGTTGCGCTTACAGAGAGGGTAAAGACATGAAGTTATGACCGTTTCCCAGAGGGGTAGGCAGAGACCGCGGATTTTAATTTGCTACGGTCCTAGCAAACTCCATGTTACCCCAAGACTGTAAATGTTGTGTATGAGCTGCGGAGAGAAAACGAAGATTTTTCAAAAACTGTTTAGTTCTGACGGATACAGCTAAACTTTAAATCAAAACGAGTAGATACTTATAGGTAATAAATAAATGTAACCAAACAAGTTGTAGGTATAATCGTTCTGGTGATGCAGGACTTGCTGATGTCATCCTGCACACACATTACGCAACATATGCGAGGATTCTCAGACAGCAAGCAATAAAACGAGACATTACAACATCCATTAATAGGTCAACAGTGCCGAGACGATTTCTATTGTTACAACCAATTCAACAAAGTTATGAGTTTTTTTAGGAATACACCAGCAACTTTCCAGTGATGTTAATGAGTTGCAATATCTTTAACAGGACATCATCAAGCAAAGTTGACAGACAAACTCGATTCTTCCTGTGAAGCCTTGAGGGTTCGCGCGTTATTTTTATTTTGCCGGCGACACAAATTGAGATTCTTTTTATTTTCATAAAAATATTCCCGCTACTTCCCTTAACAAACTTTCCAAGTGCCCTTATTGAATTTTCTCAAGTTTTGATAGGTTTTTCCGACGATTTCTTCTCTGTTGCTTTTCGTTGGAAAGTTGAGATCGTCCAGTAATTTACGTAGCAAACATCGCGTCTTTTATTTGCTATCATTAAGTGTGCCAGGATACTTTGACGGAATTGGAAGTATGAATCGAATATTGGTTTCGATTTTACTATGTAAAACAGCCTAAGGCAAAACTAAATTAAGATCGTCTGCGGGAGATTGGCATTTGCGATGATATCTACCTTCGTTTGTTGGTAGGTACAATTTCTTTGAGTTAGGTAGATTCTTTATCCTTTACTATATAATCCCTATCATATCTATAGAAAACTAAAATATTTTTTAATATTCACATATTTTATTTATTTTAATTAGGCATATAATTCATAAACTTAAAATGATTTCTTGGTACAAAAAACTTGATCGTGCACGTTCTTTTAATATTACTTCGACCCGCAGCCATGGCCAAAGTATTCCTAAAAGTATTAATTAATTTTAAAAGTGGCTACTTCTTCGATAAAAACAGACTTTACAAACTGGAAAATGAACTAAGTAATAGTCTTTAGTGTAATGAAAACGGGTTATGAACCTATCATCACGTGCTTTCAGTTGAGTTACACCTTACTGGTTGCCCTTTAAGTGGTAATGAGTTTCAAGCCACGCAAGGCAATTTGAAACATTGTAAGTGTCGGCAAAACGTCGAGTTGTTACTGCATCGTCTGGATGGGTCATTAAACAACACTAATTTGAGTAGATTCTTAAAACTTGCAACTTTCTTGAACATAATCAGGAGTACCGTGTGCAACCATGCTCGTGCCTAACGTACGTACACCTACAGTATTTTATTATTTAAGCTTGAGTTACTTTTTGTTTTCTCTAGGCATGTACGCATAGATCTTATCTTCCCTTGGGTGCCGTAGAAGCCTAGAATTTCTATCAATAACGTAACCTACAGTAAATTATAGAGCAGTATCCTTAATGTATTTTGGATGAATTTCATCGTAACGTGTCAAAATGAGATGTGTTACATAAAATTGCTTATTTATTGACGTACTTACGACAAGGTACTAAAACTAGCCTCAGTAGATATCTGACCTTTTTTTACTCGATATCCTAAACTAATTGCAGAAACTTTAAGGTAAATTTGACATATACGTCTTTGTATGTGATACTTCTGTCTGTCTACACTGCATGATGCGCTGCTGAAATCTTTGTACGAGGCATCATTTCAATAAAACAACAAAAGAAGCACATTCCGTCTCTAATCCAGATGTCAGCCACATCTGTTAGATTTAAAGCGAACCAACACAGGCTAAGATGACGGCGGTAACTCAATCTTGTCTTTTAGTCGCCTGTTTGTACATTATTGTTTTTCGCACATGATTTATGCGTGCAAAGCAATTATTCACTACACGTCACAGCAAGGCAAGTGAGGCAATCGCAGCTGTCTATATCTGGAGCTGTCATTGTTGGGATGATGCACGATCTCTGCCCGCCATTATGTAGGTGCGTGCTCTATGCACGTGTCGTTAACGATGCAATCTTACCTGCGGATAAACAGAAAATGTATGATTATTATTTTGAGATTTTCGACCGTCATTTGATTTGGCTTGTATCTTTTATTCGATTCTAGATTACTGTGATAAGGACCAAGCAAAAAAGTCAAACAGCTAAAGGCATTTGGCGCGTTTATCCCTAAGCAGCGAAGTCTGTTACGTTTTATTTTTAATACTATCTTCAGTATATCTTAAGTGTAGGTTATCGCTTTCCTACTAAGTGTTGCTTTTTAAATGTATTTTATCTTAGGTGTATCTCGCTTCACCTGTTTCAGCAGTTTTTAGGTACCCCTGAACAAAAAGACCACTTAGTTTCTCAGACAACCGTTCTTGAAGTGGCTTCAAAATGTATTTGAAGTGGATACAGTTGGTAATCTTAAGTATTGTTCTTCTAATTTTATACTTTTTTCTGTTTAATGTAAACTGACTGTGGGTATTTCTTTGGTAAAGTTGGTTGCGTTTTACAGACGTTAATATATACACGAGGGATCGCACAAATAATATGTTCCGTGCGGGATCCAAATGCCCTCAGCACAGGCTTCAATCAATTAGCCTGCCTAAAGTTGTATAATTCATTTTATATACAAAATATCAATCAACCAATTATTTCCCACACCTATGATTGGTAAAATTTGTGTCATTGCCCATTATCAGTTTAGAACAAAACAAAATATTAGTATTTCCTATCCTCTAGCTAACCGTTTACAAACAAAGAGTTTAAGAATTCATTTTTAATTAAAAGATTAATTTTTCAAAGTCTTGATTGCTCGCCGAGTCCGGTTAACTTTCACTTGCCGTCTCAGCCTGAAGTATTAAGACTTTTTTTATTACTCGTTACCGGGGAAAATCCCAATAACAAACAAACGCTTAGGTGCTTCGACAGAGTTCCCTTTAGAATTCTCCTACACAATATTCAATACAGGGATGATGGATTTCCACTTCATAACATCCTGACAAACGACTTTTGCTTCATTTGTTCTCATTACTCTCTTCATATATTCCATACCTGCTTCGCCTGTCAGTATTGGACAGATTTTTTTGTCGTATTTAATTTAATTTATTTTATTTAATTTAATTAGAACGGTTTACAAAAAAGAAAAAAACCACTTACACTAACTAAATACAAATTTAAAAACATAACACGGTAAATATACTACAAAATTATAAATATTAACAAAACAGAGAGCATTCATACTTAATCTATATAAATATATGTGTAAAAAAGTAACATACCTACTTAAAATTAACAATTTAATTATGGCAATGTTATAATTAAAATATGGCCTCAGCGTAATTGAGGCATATCTTTATTACTATTGCCCAGTCGTCTGCAAATAAATCACAGTCCGGGTGAGCTTCCATGAGAGCATTAAGTGTCCTCAAAACACGCGGGATGGGAGACGAAGCACGGGCGACTATATGTCCTCCAATGACGCTTGGAACTGTGCAACTAGACTGAACTACTAGTAAGTGCTCTATTGTAGTTTATGTGAAATAAAAGCTTTACGGATATGACTAATGCAAGTCGAAATGTATGCCTCTGTCTTTGTCTAACCATCTAGATACATGTACATCTG
This sequence comes from Abrostola triplasia, assembly GCA_946251915.1. Lineage (NCBI taxonomy): Eukaryota > Metazoa > Arthropoda > Insecta > Lepidoptera > Noctuidae > Abrostola > Abrostola triplasia. The sequence goes on from OX276425.1 coordinate 4,560,031, forward strand.
TACATAAATGTATAATATTTTCGTATTAATGTATGCAAGCTTTTTGACTATTGGTACAACATGTTTTTGCAACAGCACGTGGTGCAAACGATTTCTAGTTCAACAAAACAAAAAAACAAATATTAATAACAAATCAATATTTTGTCGTACTCTTGAATGATATACTTAATACAATCACCCTTGTTATCCGAGAAAGGATAGACAGAGGTGTAGTCCGTTATCAGTATTCGATAAATCCACTTTTCCCCGCCAAGCAAAAAACCCAACGTCCTGAAGGGAGAAAAATAAAATCCATTCAAAATAATGAATGGATCACTTTAGCTGAAAGCCAACCACGTAATAATCGACATAGTCCGCGAGTGCGGTTAAAATTTCGCTATTGGCTATCTAAACAATGATTTGGCGGCCTCCACAAATAATCCCGAGCAAACAGACGCTCTACCGCTTCTGATACAAAATTTAGCATAAAGTTATTTTATTATCGTCGTAATAGAGATATAACACTTTACTTCCATGTCACAAACCGATTTTATTAACCTCGTTCGGGTCGGGTCGGCCGGCGACACTGTCAATTTGAGTGGCAAACTTTTCCATTTAACTTTCGCAGGCTTAAATTTTTTCCAAACATTCTTTTGACGAGTTTTGTATCGCACAAGAATTAAATTTCGGTGGTTTGATAATATCCAATTTGTTTTGACTGACTGGATATTTTTCTTGGCTTCTGATCTTTCAAAGGGTTTGGGATTCCAGTCATTTTTAATAAAGATACATCACAATTCAAATCTGAATATTTTCTCCAGAGACACGTTAATACGTGTCATGACATCATGAGGTCCTTTGTTAAAGAGAGCGGTACTATTACTATACTTATAACACCTAAAATTCTGAAGCCGGAAATTATAGGTCGTTAACTCAAAATTTTACCTAATCTGAAACCTGATATTAGCAGAAATAAAAAACCAAATAATTTAAAAGAATAGTTCCATCAATTATTGCAAACAATAGGATTCAATGACAACCTTACAACCGAAACAATACAACCGGAACGACCTCATTATTACAAGAAACAGTCTTATCGTGAAAGCAATCAGCTGCGAGAAGCAATTAGTGTAATCAGTGTGTACGTGCCCCTTATCAGATTCCGAACAGATTTTAAAATCAATTTAATATGCAAATACGTTTCTGCAATCTTTGGACCTCAGATTTAGACCGGACGCCCGGCGGATACGTGCTCAGATTATTATACAAATTGTTTTCTTTTTCATCGTGCTCCCTTGTGATCATCACGGAAATTTCAACTCTTGTTTTTTTGAATATCTTTTAAACCGGATCGAGATTTCAGTCGTTAACTATTGCTGTTTTTATCTATAGTTGTGTCTTCTTTTCCAAAAACTAAACAACACACAAATGATCAAACGTATTTAACTTGACAATAACGATAGCAAATATCTCGGCCCGACGATAATGCTTTTAGAAACAGTCTTAAGTAAATAAAGCCCCATCTGTATTACTTCAACAACAGATAAAATCAAACAGATTAATCCATTGTTGCCACAGTTAAGATCTAAGCTATTAACGTTCCACTAAACTAGATTCGAAGCTAGTTGGAGATTTGTTTCTAGATGACCTGTCGGCCGCACTCGCAACTCCTCGACAAAAATACTTGCGCAATATTGACTGCTGTTCCGTAAAAGAGTTGTTACCGAGTTAGACGAGTTTACTTTAAGTATTTTTAACTTTGGCTTGTTTTGGACGACGGATTTTCGTTCCCTTTTTAACATTTCGTGGTATATTGGGAAAGTAATGCAGTTTTGCGAATGAAGTTCAGCTTTAATCTAAGTTTTAGATTAAACGAGAATTTGGACGTAGCATTGGAAGTATCAATCTTATTTATTTTGTACATCTAATCGTGTTGGTGTCAGTAATTATTAGAATATCTTTACATGTCGCGAGATAGTTGAGCTACAAAGTACGACTTTCTTCATTGTGTGCAATGTAAGAATGGACTCAGTTCCTCCCGTATATTGACCCAAAGGAACACGCTATCTATATTATCCCTTTCAGTACTATAATAATAAATATACTTGCACGCAGCACTAGGAATCCAAATGTGTTTCTTATAAGGAAAATCTAGGAAATATTAGTTATTGCCCATGTTGCGGTCCAAACACTTTAATCCGAGCAAGGGAGAGGAAACGCTAGTATGGCAGGATTTGGGCTATAAATTATGTAATGTAATAGCCAGGATAGTATTGTAGACGTTATTAATAAGCCATGACGTGAAATATATTGCTTAAGCTTCACACATGAGGATGGTTCGGCTGGATACATGGCTCGGTCTTCGTTTTGTACGACGTTGGCGAATTGCATACACGACGTTGAAGCTCGAAGAACCCTGTACTACACTTGAGATGGATGTGTAGGATGGGTAACGGAAGGAGAGTCATAAATGATGGGTGCTGCAGAACCGACAATTTTGTTTCCAAATAGATATACACACAATTACACTTTCAGTTAAATAAAAACATAGTTTAAAAAGGTGCTGTATAATTTAACTGCAAGCATTAAAATGCAAAATAACGAAGGAAAACGTTCATGTCTCCAGGCAATAAAGTGCTCGATTCAAGCCCTAGTGCTGTACGAACTAGGAATTTTTAAATGTACACCACTATACCTTACTTATTAATTCCCCACACCCGGGCGGAGCAGTCACACACTGTAAGCAACCCGATTCACTCTACTGTTAAGAGGATTACTCCTAGCTCCACCGACTGCACGAGATTTCTTGGCAGTCCTCCTTGCTTTTGTTGCTTGTAAGATTTCTTTGCGGATTTAAAAAAGTCTTTTTATCACAATCTGGTCCGCTATCGGCGATGTTCTTTCATCAGTTACAAATTCAAAGCTATTCGGTCTGTTCTTTAAATAAATTCAAATGAATCGGATCTCCTTCGGTTTTTTGTAATATGAAATTGTAAAGAAGATTTTATTAAAGTCGTCATTGATACTGGATTTGAAATGCTCTTGCGAATGGATCATTTTATACGTACTTACGTCCAAAATATATAGCAAAAGATTGTTGTATGACGAAAGCTTCACGTATTTTGGTTTTAAACTCGGTCTTAAATCGAATAATAAAGCCATTTCCTCCGTTGTACTCTATGTTTATGCAAAATTGGTAATAGAAGGTTTCTAAAATAATAAGGATTGTTGCATGTGGCGTTATTTAGTTTCTCACGTGGTAAAAACTGCACGTAAGTATTCTAATACTACCCAGTACCCATTAACGCCTTCTACTATGCATAAAGGCGATAATTATACTGCGAAGTCGCGTGCTACCATTTACTATAAACTCCTAGAAGGGTCAGAATGGCGTTATATCATTTCAGACCACCAGACACACGGCAATCTCGAAGAAATATACCTTCCCCAACTATATACTTAAATATTTTTCATACGCTAATCTGTAACAAATTTTTCAAACAATATTCCGAAAATGTTTACTAGATGTGCCCGAAGAAATATTCATGAAGAATATTTACTTTACTTTAAGCGAAGTTGAAGTCGGCGCCGAATCCCAACATTCATTAACTGAATAAATAATACATAAGTGCATTGTTAATACGTAGTTTCAATGCTAAAACTATTAAACATAATTATATGTTCAACTTCGCTTAAAGTGATATGAATATATTTTTTTTTTACTATTGAATTGGTGGTTTTTTAAAAGGCGGTGTTTTTATTATTTCTTTTTAGTGTACATCTAAAAATAAGTAGCACTATGTAGCTACTCGTGTCTAACTTTATAAAAAGCATATCGCTTTTCACTTGTTTTATACACACACTATACATACATATTATTGTTAGTGAGAACATAAAAAAATTAAGAGTACACGTAGTATTTAAATACCTAGATAACTTTGAACGAAAAATGTATTCTTCATACATTATTAAATACATTTACAAAGTAATGTTTCTTTAATGTGTGGGCTGCAGTAGGTATCATATTTTACCGCCCACCACGTGGTACGAAGTAATCTGTGGGCTATTTAATATAGCATTTATGAAAGGTTGTAAATTTTATACCTTATTCGCAACCGTGTATATTAGTTGTGTGTTTATTTTGAATAATGTATACTTAGACCCAATTCTGATGAATAATACCTCACAGATACGACCAGACAGATGTTGTTATTCCGTTGAGCTGTCTGGGGAATACAGGCGTGATATTTACAATGGCAGCCGGTAAATTTATTTTTAGAAAAATATATTAAGTCACAAAGTAATAAGGAGCCTTTTGCACATCCACCGGCCACATATCCAGACCCCGTACTGCTACTGAAAATTACCGGGAAAACCCATTAATACTTTGCCTGACCCAAGATTCGGACCCAAGACCTCAAGTTTATCAGTCGCACCGGACCAACAAAAAAAAATTATACTAACTCACATACATTTACAGAGTTAGTTAATGCTCGCAATGGCCTAAGTCAATGAATTACTATAGCGCAAAACCTCATAAAAACTTCTTATACTCGTATTTTCTTACCGCAAAGCCTGCTCACGGGATAGCGAATAAAAAATCCAATCTAACCCTAACATACAGTGGGGCTATTCAGGCTAGAGTTAAACCTAAAACAAAAATATGAATGGGATTTTTTCGTTTTTCTTGTAAATATATTGTTTCCTTATTATTTTATCGTGGGTGTAGGGAATAAAACTGATGCTGTTCTGTGTTTGGCAAATAATTAATTGCAGGGTAGCCTGACTCGTAAATATTACCCACCTATATATGGATAACCAAATTGTAGGTCACAGACAGGCTGATATTTCTTGAAACTATCATTTGTCTAATTCACAATTGTAATTTATTTCCCTCCACATCTGTATGGATAATAACGTAAATCCAGTTTCGGTATACCTGGTCCCCGCCCCTTGGGACATAAATGCTTTTTGTAAGGAATTAAGCACTCATACAGTATGAAGAATAGTGGCAAGTTGCTATTTGGGGGGTTAGCTAAACATCTGTTGAGGAGTCCTGTTAGGACCTTGAGCTTCCGAAATACCTTTAACCTTCCAGCTGACTGATAGATGCAGTTGCTTCTGACCATCGCAAAAGTCTTTAGCATCCTAAGCTTTTCCATCCACGTTTGTCATTCAAGCTATGACCTGCAATCACTAGTGTCATTCATAGCCTACAATACAACTCATGTCCACGTGTTGACATCGTTATCCATCGTCTTTCTAAGAGCTGTTTGCGCGTTCATTTATCGTTTGATGTTCCTAATTGCATTCACATGTTCAATCAACTTGTGTGATGGAACGAGTGTAGTTGTCCGGTATGTGCGAAACGGTTTTTGTTCAAATAAAAGTATTCAATTCATTCAGGATTTGTTGATTGCAAATATTAATAGATTTTTCAGCCAAATTGGTTGACCTGGTAGGGCACTCTGTCTTTTTTGTCGAGTAGACAAAAGCTTTCAGGTCATGTGGATGAGAATACGATGGGAAATATCAAATATTTCGTCCACGATTGGCAGCCTACAGGCACCCGTCCTTTTCGACTATTGTCCTTGAATTGAAGAAGCATTTTTCGTGCCCTTTAAATCATTGAAATGAAAAACATAATTCAAGTACTTCTGAATATATAAGTACCTAAGAAGGTACTTATATATCGGGATTGCAGCAACCAGTAGATATCGAATCAGACGGGAGTTGTAATCGATGACAGTAGTTCAACTCGATCCATCGAAGTCATTTCAAACTTAAATCGATTTGCATCCTCCTTGGACGGTTTATTGGCTTTCTATACAAGATACCTGAACTTGAGCTTTGAGTTAGTTAGATATCATTTTTATTTTCTGAATTAAGAATATATCTTCTAGACACTGTAAGTGTAGTTAGTGTTGACTTTAACTCACTGAAGGAACTGTGCCAACATTATGAAATGGCTGTAACAGACACATCATAATGGCTTATTATATACTGCTGCAGTTCCCTGTGTATTGTCCTGCGGCACTGGAGCAACAAAGGTTCCGTGCGTCAACACCCAATGCATGTCTCGAGAAGTTTATCGAGTAGCACTCGCGGCATCGATTTATTGTGCACTCCATCTTGTTACGATCTTTACGACTTGGCATGGTTTCTGCAATAAAGCTATAGTCTAACTAAATTGGTATTCGCAACTCATGGTTTAGCAAATGCTAAATATTCGCAACAGTCAATCAGTGCACAGAAAATTGGCGTCGGAAAACTAAAATATTAAATTATTTCGTTGCAGACGTAACTAGTTTAACAAGTGTATTTCTAGTGTAATATTTGAATGAACTGTAAACATTGTTGGAAACATAAATCAAAATTCTATTTGTTGAATACAGGCGCAACTGAAGCAAAAGGTTAGAATCAAATAGAGTTCGACCGTAAGCTGCGTCAATTTGTACAAGTATGGGAACGAATCAGTTGATGCCAATGTTAATAGTTCCATAACGATTGATATCAGCATGAGTTCAATAACAGAAACACGAAATCCCTCTAATGCCCGGCTAGGAGTGCCAAGGCGGCCGAAACTTGCGTCACAATTAATTATGTTATTCAATTGTACCTACATGTAGAACATAGTTTATAGGACCACGTGCGCACATGAGTAATTTTGGAGATAATAATATATTTAATACGTTACGTAAATAATAAAATAATACGAACAGATTTATAAACAGCAATAGCGGTGAACAGTCCCGTGGTTTCTTAAAAATATTTTTCAGCTAATATAGGAGAGACACTTAACATCGCGCTGATATTTTAAACGATTTATATGTTGATGACAGAGATATTTTGACTTTCGTAGTTTCGTCGCATGTTTCTCATTCAGAGTTAAACAAGCGATTCCAATAATTCTTTAAATATTTTGTTTTTAATTAAGATATTATAAAGTGTTGGCGATATTCGTTTTAATTCTTAAACTATAAAATAGTTAGGTACTGATTTTATATCTCGCTAAGGTAATAGTATGTATCATCAATGTGATATCAAACTTATTACACACACATCACACACATAACATCACGCCTGTATTCCCCGAAGGGGTAGGCAGAGGAGCACATTTCGTACACCCACATTTCGCCAGTTATGTTTTTTAGGTCCCAAAGTAATAGGGGGCGAGCCTATTGCCATCAACCAGGCACAAATCCAGACTCCGTGCTGCTACTGAGAATTACCTAATGGAAAAACCCAGTAACACTTTGCCCGACCCGGGATTCGAACCCAGGACCTCGTGCTCAGCAGTCGCGCTTAGCTACCACTAGACCAACGAGGCAGTCAAACTTATTCTATAGGTATAATCGAATCTATTGCTGTGCTATGTTGCTGTTCCATTTTTAAAACAAACCAAAGAACACGGAACAGCTGTAATTATTACAGAGTAGACTTTTGCAAAGTTTTTAACTATTTACGCCTTCAACAATAACCCATTCAGTGCGCACTTCCCTTTCCAAAATCGTGAAGACATTAAAATATTTTTAGATATCTATGAGACTGACATTCCAACATATAGTAGTCCAAAAGATAAAATAAATGAAGCACGACGGAATACTTTTATATCCCAGTAACCTATTACAGTGACAGGCGGCGGTTTGTCGCTGGCATTCGATCAAAAGATCTAAAATCCGTTGATCACTGACGTAAACGTCACTGAAACTTGAATTAAAATTGTGATTGTTTTCTTAATGTCCTCACTGTAATGGACACGCATTAAGTACACTACTCGGACGCGTGTTTTTCAATGTTTGTGGTACTAAAAGCTGCCGTTGTTAGACTAATAAAAATTATTGGTTGGTATCTGTTTCTGGATTTATAAATTCTCGTTTGATCATTGAGAGATCGGTAGGGACTGGCAGTAATATTTAATTTATTTTACATTTATTTATTAAAGAAGGGAATACAAACGGATGAATATTATGAATATACAAATGTGTTTTTATAACTAGCATTAAAAATATACGACCCACTACATTTTCTACAGAAAACTATAAAAAAACAACTTAAATCTTCTGGATTATAATTATAGTTGTCAAACTGATTTTATTCTGTAAACATATATCAGATGTATATCAAAACATGAAACTTTGAGAATACTACACTTACCTACTTAAGTATTATTTTTTTAATTATAATTGTTTTTATTTGTATTTTAATTAACCGCTTGGTACCTACTTACAATTCTGATAAATGACACCAGCTTTATGCGTATTGCTGGGATAAAAATTCAATTATGATTCGGAATGAAAATATGAGATTTCTCCGTAAAACAAGCGCGGTTAAAGCTCTTAGGCAATTTATCAGTTGAAAGATGTTCACAAATGCGTAATAACATTTTGAATAGATTTCAGAGAGATCTTGTTTGAATGAGAAACTAGAGCACCATTATTTATAGTTGATATAGAGACAGATATCTTTATGTGCTAAATAACAACGAGTAAGGAAGGATTTGAAAATTAATTTAATTTCGCGGCGATATTTTATTTTTATGCGTCAATGACGAGGAGAATGAAACAGTCGTTTGTTTGCAGGCCATTTGGTTTTATTTACGCATCCATAAAACTATGACTTGAAATATGTTTTTTCTATTAATTTTTGTCTTAGCTGCTAAATGCAGTGCTCCATTCTACAAGGCCGCATTCTCGACCTCAATTTTCTAAGTCACCCAATATGAATCATATTTGGGATTATCAGAATCAAACCAAACTTGCTTGAAACATCTTATATATTTGGGTATCCCATCCATACTACCGTTACCAAGGTACTGGAATCGTATTATTCAATTTGTTAATCATGTCATTGTCACGGCCCAAATCAAGCTCCTATTTATACTTCAATCCCTTATCTGATTACCATATACGCATTTGGCATTAATTGTATAATTGACAATGTCAGGGCATCTCAATCTCGGTGAAGTTAACAATTCATACTCGTTCCATTGTAGTAGGTACTTGCCCAATTACTTATGCAGTATGTGGCCTAAATCAGCCGGCCTAGTTGTTTAAGATAGATTGGATCCAAAATGAAGTCAGTTTGTTGTATAAGGGCATTAAACCTTAAATGCCTTTTCTGAGGATGATTGTGAAGCCTCTTAATAGACCTTTTGTCTCGGTTCAAAAATTATTATCACTATTGGTTTATATATATTGGTCGATTTTTGTTCTAAGGAAAAGAAGGCGTGGCCTACTAAAAGCTGGAACAGGAACGTTAATCTTTTGGGTAATAATTCTAGGCTTAATTAGTAAGCTTTTAGCTTATCGCCTGTAGGTTTTTGTTTTTCCTAATTATCGTGCTTTGGCAAAACTATAATTTGACAGTTTTTCACTATAATATAACGATAAGTACGAGCCAATTATAAACGTTCACCAAAAAGTATCTGGCATACATAGTTGGAGTAAAGATCGGAGGGCAATATTGCCATCGTGCTTGACAGGCGGTGGGTAAACAATATTATGATGTGGTCGTTATACGGGCGACTGCTTATAATAAGGAACGTTTTGATTGAAATGTTTAATTTAAAAAGTGACAGATTCATCCGAGCGCCAAAAGTAAGCAGTATTTATTATGTTTTGTTGTAGGTACCTACTTATTATTTGACTACAGAACACTTTTTAGAAAGGAGGAATTTTAGGTTTTTAGAATTGACGGGATTACAATTTCAAAGATTTTCATCCGTAGATTTTTGAAAGCTTATTCCATATGGGTAATAAATTAATAATTAAATATTATATTATACTTAGTATAATATGTAGATACATAAGATAATACTAATAATAAAAAGACCTAAGCGTGAACTAGGCGTTTTCTGATTGTTTGTTCTAAACCATAAAGCACTGTATTCCGTAGTATAAAAAATGTAGCAAAGACGTGTATAGTCTAGTATAGTCTAGTCTAGTGTAATCCTTGCAGCAAACATGTTACTTACATAAATTAGGTACCAAACTCACATTTTCAGTCTACTTAGCACGTCACACTGGCCGTAAAACTGCACTGCTACGCGGAAGCCCTCACACCTAATTTATATTACCCAACACCGCTATCGACCAAAACTATAAATCCTATGTCATTTCGTCGCATGCAAGTCTAATTATAGACTAGAAAAACACCCAACATTTTTATTCGGTAGATAAAAATATATCCAGACAGCTGTTGCGTGCCTTCTTCCGATAGTTCTGGAACGAACTCATTCAAAATGTAGTTCAATACTGCGTTTTTATTACTAAGTAGCAACCATGAATAATTACTGCGCTTTTAAAATATCTTTGAAGCTGTGTGTAGGTCGAAAATTATTCGTTGTTTTTTATTTTATAGCTTCTAAAAAAGCAGATGTTCTAAGCCGTTTAATTTGAATTCCGAAAGAACGTCTAACACTAACCTAGATTATAAAATACGTTCCCGGAAAGTTTTGTGCATGTAATCAAATGAGATAGGTGTTGTCAACATTTTACTTGATGTTATGTGTTTAAATTATATTATTTGTTTTCGCGCGCTTCATTTAAATACATACTTCGTAATTTGAATTCCGCATGGAATTAGATCGAAGTAATTCTGAAGAACAGCCAAAGTAAACTATGAACTGGCCATCTGTCTTGTCAATTCATTGTAGTTTTCCTCCTTACTTCTCCCAATCTGTGCCAATATCGTTGGAGCATTTCCGCCAATCTTCATTACTCTATCGACCCGACATCCCCCTACTTCCTATTCACTTACAATTGTATATCAGAATAAGTGGTTCTTATTGTCGTAGTAGATGAGTCGTATATTTTATTGCATAATATATTATTTAAATTATGCATTTATAAAACTCAACATGAAGTTCAGTACATAACTCCCTCGCGGGAAGCGTTTATAGTTCAAAGTAACATATAATTATTAATTGTGCATTTTATTATAAATATTTTTTTTTGTATTGACAAGCTTTTGACAGTGGCTTTGCTCCTATAAGGTATTTTTCATTATTTTTAAATCGCTGATTCATTAACTAATTCTATGCAAAAAGTCACGTCAGATCTTTGCTTCCTTGTAGCGAGAACGCACGACAGACCAAAAAAGACATTTTTATAATCATAACATTTGTATGAAGTGAGATGTCTGATAAAATTACAAAACCTATTTCATTATTGAATGCACATGTGCCTATAATATTCCGTCCAATAAATGAGGCACGTGTAACTACTTGACTATAGTTGACGAAATCCAATCATGGCGTCAAAAGGGGCAATTACCTGGTACTTAAGTAATGAATGCCCGGATCTAAGGACAATACGTATTAGGAGATTCATAAGGGTGGTAATTTTCGTGCCCAGTGACGCGGGAAGGCGTATCCAGCCATCTAATTGGGGAAATTACCCGATGAACAAAAAAGAAAGTTCCTACTTTGTGGGCCGTGGCATCAGGTGGAGTGTCGTATTCCGTTTAGTGATGAATAAGGATGTGAGTAGTAGGTATTACGTTTTAAGGAAATAGGGTATAACCCAATATTCTTATGTTATTACTTTCATAGTTTACTTTAACATAATTATTAATTTAAAAGAAAATAAAAGGATTTGGCATATCCTTTTACACCAAATTACAAGGGGTTTATGAAATGTAAATATAAATGAATATTTGAAAAAGTACAACGTTTCACTATCGGCTTGTTTAAAAAAAGAACAATGCAACCGAATTTCAAATGTCATTCGAACCCGTATGAGCTAGAGACTGTCATTAACTTGTCAACTGTTATTAACCCCTGCTTTTCGAGCTTGTTTTTGTTTGTTACCTCTTTTGTCTAATGATGATTGAGTGTAGGTTTAACAACATACATTAATCGTATTCATTATAATATACATGTACGAGATTCCTCATCCACCACGAACAAACCCAAAACAATGTCAAGATGACCCTTTGAAGTACAGTAACCTGTCAATTCATACCAAAACATAACAAAATATTTTGTTCCGTATATTTTTACATTAAAAACGAGGGAATAAAAAAGATGAAAAGAGCACTTTGGACGTACCATAACGGGAGGTAAACGATGCTGGCTTCTTCCTGATTTTAATGAGATCGCCAATCAGCTGAGAGTCTTTACCTTACCCCTCTGACTGAGTATTCTATTTTAAAATATAACAAAGCTATGTTGCTTAGAATCTATTATCGCTGTTTGTGTTGGCAGTGGAGTTTATTTGGTTGCGCATTGAGCTGCGTGTTGGGTGTTGATGGTAGTGAGTTTTACTATCATTAATCTTATAGTGATGTGCATATTATGAGTTATGTTGTTAGATTCATGGATAAATTTGTTCTACTTTTGCTCAATGCTTTGAAACTTTACAAAATCGAGCAAATCTTGGTCAGGAATTTCTTTCTAGAAACAAAAATAGGGAGTTCTTATACTTAATATTCCAAATTATTTCCTTTCAACACTAAGTACGTAGGTACTTGATCAACCAACGTTCATTAATTAATGCAGGCATACAACTCATTATAAAATTGTATACACTCGTCATTACCCATCAAATTTTAATTAATAGTGGACATTAATTATAAAAAGTGATGTCCGATAAATTATTTGATGACAGATTTAAAATATTGGCTAAATTACTTTACGACTGGACTATGATATTATTAATGAGATTCGAATAGTTACGATCAAAACTAATTACACTGTGACATCAAATATGATGTTAGTCAATTATAATGAACACGTACGATGACAAGACAAGCATCTGCAATCAGCGCATGAATGACAATAAATCAAAACTTGCTACTAAATGTTTTGTCTACAACTAATGTCAATTTATCATTGAAACAATAACAGCTGATACAGACCAGTGATATACTAAGCGTACAGAAGCCACATTCAGTTTTGACGACCAATTGGCGCATTGGCCAAGCGATTGGACTGCTGCAGCGCTAAGGGTTTGAAGGGATTTTTTTACAAAAAATTTCACGATCCTCGGATTGTCCCGTCTGGGTGTTTGTGCATGCGATATAATATCATGTTTGTGAAATGCACCCACGAGACAGGAGAGATTCCTAGTGTGGGCCTTGGGGCAACGTTTTTTGCAGAAGCGAAAAACCTCTTCTTTAACGTAGGTACTTCTCGGCACACTTCCATTCCGTCGTTATAATAGTTTTTTTTACAATACGTGCAGTGAGACTTTCAAATTCACTTCCTCACGATGTACGAGATAGCCGGACGCATGTTTTTTTGTTTAAAACAATTGAAGACACATTTCCTTTCCTACTCTGAAATATGTAACCTACATATATACATAACACCACGCCTGAACTCCCTATAGGCCCTGGTGAATATATAGTAGGCCCACATTTCGCCACTTATGTTTTAGGTCCTAATGTAATAGGGGGCGAGCCTATTGCCATCAACTAAACACAAATCAAGATCCAGATCCGTGCAGCTACTGAGAATTACCTAATGTAAAAACTCAGTAACACTACCTGACTGGGGATTCAAACCCGGGGTTTCCTCCCCAGCAGTAGCATGTAACCTAATAAGTATTATTAATATATGTATGTGTAGAGTGTATGTAGTTGCTTGCCAAGCGTGGGGATTATGGCTGGCCCCCTTAGTGGGAAAGCCTTATTTCAACAGTGGACGTCTTCTGGCTGATGATGATGATATGTAGTTATTCTCAAGTTCTCACAGTGTCTGAGTCGATCATTCGCCATAGATTTAAAACCAATACGTCGTACAACTATTACTACTTGTACTACGGTTTCTAACAAGTAGTTATATAACATTGTCTCCATTAACAAGCTTTTAAAGTGCTGATGAACGTCTCAAGTGTTTCGCACGAAACTCCTCAGTAAATATTGCCGTAATCTCCACTCTCGGCAATTGGCGATCGAAGTTTTTATTAACGCACTAGGGAATTCTAGAATGTTCTTTAGTTTTAAAGTAGACTAAGCCTCTTGTTTGCAAGATCCTTACTGTCTCTGCCTTCAATAAAGTACAAATTGTAGGGAGCACTTACTCTTATTTCTTAACTAAAAAATATGAACGTTTCACTGCGTTCCCTCCTAAGAATCTCGCCACTCACTGTATTTAAATTCTCAGACTAAAAGCTTTGGATAATTATCATTATTAACTTGTTACGAATTCATTTACTTGTTAGTTATTTAACAACTATTAAGATTGTAATATAGTACTTGCGTTCTTGCTAAATGGCATGTTGGAAATTAAAAACATCTTAGTGCGGTAATAAGTTTTATTTCTTATAGGCACCACTTCCTAGAGAGTGTCATTTATATGTATATTTTATGTTAAGGTCGTGATCTTACTGTCGTAACTAATTAAATACTATTAATAAATATTATACCTATAGGTAATTATCCTATCTACTTGCACTTAGCTTTAATCTTTGTTAATGTTATGTCTGTTCGATAATGCTTTACATAATTACGAGTTGGTGTATTTAAGAGTTTTTTATTAAAAAAAATTTCAGGTCTTGAATTAGTGTTGATTGACTACAAAATAAATTGCGAAAATTCTAAGCTATTAACATTTTGGAAGCTGTGAAAACTATAAAAATAAATGTTAGAAGCAAATGAGAGATTATTTTGTTAGATTCATACATAAAATGTTATTTTCTTTTCAATTGTAGTGTTGATAAACATAAGTAGGTCCGTACCTGACGTGGAAGTAATAAGATTATTTTTTCATGATTTATGGTTTTCCGTTTGCTATTTTAAATAGAATTAACTAGAAAAAGTAAACTTTTATTACTATGCACGAAATTACGACAAGAAGTAAAACTACTTTAGAAAAAAAAACTTTAAAAACGGTGAAGGAAAACATCGTGAGGAAACCGGCACACCTGAGAAATTTTTCAACGGTATGTAAAACCATATCAGAGGCCTACAGGCGGTGTAAACTCTGATACCAGGTTGTTCATCAACCATACTATAAGAAGAAGAAGTGTATGTTGTAATGTCCTGGATTAGCCCAAAAATACTATTCACCCCGGAAAACTAAAACTTTAGCGCGTGGGTGAAGTTACGAGCTCATAAAATGTTATTCATAATACATGCGAGTTGCAAACTTGAAGTGCAGTTTATTTGTATAATTAATAATAACGATTACTGGGTGTTTAAAGTGGGTCATGTTTTATCTAAAATATTGTGCGCTGCCTCATAATGCTCGACTACAGGGATTTAAACAGAATAGGAGTGAACAAGATATCACGATTAAGGCGCAGGACCAATAGTTTAAACTGCTAAGGTACGACGGCTACGTCGGATGGTCCACGGTAACCCATCAAAGAACTAACCACAGAAAGTGCTGGTTTAGTAGTTATGACTCCTCGACATAACCAATTGAAACATCTTATAAGATTTAGACTTCGTCGTTGGTCTAGTGGTCGCTAAGACTACTGAGCTCATGTCTTGGTTTCGAATTCTGGGTTGGGCCAAATGATACTAGGTTGTTACATGAAGAAAATCTTAGTAGTAGCACAGTATTTGAATTTGTGACCAATTGATGGCAATAGGTTTGCCCCAAATTACATAAGGACCTAAAACATAACTGGCGAAAGGTGAGCTGTACACCTACGTCTTCGGGGAATATAGGCGTGATATTATTTTGTTTATCCCTACTAATATTATAAACGCGAAAGTTTTTGAGTATGGATGGATGTTTGTTACTCTTTCATGTAAAAACTACTGAATGGATTTTAATGAAATTTTATATGGAGGTAGCTGACACCCTGGATTAACAAATAGGTCTATTTTTATGTCAAAAAAAATATAGGGGTTAACACCGCAGGGCGCAGCTAGTGTTTTATGAGATTTACTTTTAAAACTGCTTCAGTGATATTAGTATCAAGAAGATGCCACTTCTATACTAAGTAACTCTGTGAGATTACCGGGTCCACTTACGGAGCGTATGGTATAAGCGTATTACAGCTCTACTTGAGGCACGCGCGGTAATTTACAGGATATGAGTAAACTTTCTTATGAGCTCAAATTAATACTTATAATATTATCTACTTTAAAGCGTAAGCTAAAAAACTTTGCAATCTTTTCTACGTAGAAGTATTGAATGTATATTGCGTTCAGAAATAATTATGATTGAGTTATGGTAAGCGTTGAGTGACCATTGTACGCAAAGTTATCAATAATATTAGAATTAATCAATATATCAATGAATTTAGTTTATTATTGTTATCGTGAGCTCTTTAACACCTTTATCAATTGACAAAGCATTATCACAGTATCGACTTGGGTCCTTATTTTATTTATCATTCTAGGCAATTCTTTTCGGCACATAACCGCCTCTAATCTACCAATCTCTAACAATGTGTTGTTCATAAATAAGGTTTATCATTCGCACATTAAATATGTTACTAAAGACTTTTATTGTTCGACCAATTGACCATTCAGCGCTATAATTTAGTAGAGGAATGTAAACAATATTATAGTAGCTTTATACACTTTCAGAGAGACTACAATTTATTGTTACGTTAATTTTAATAGTTATTAAACATGTATTTTAATATGCTCAGATTGAATTTAAAAAATAATCATAACATCACGCCTTTATACCCCGATGGGGTAGGCAGAGGTGTACTTATAGCAGGTACACCCACATTTTGCCATTTATGTTATAGGTTCCAATGTAATATGGGGCGAGCCTATTGCTATCAGCCGGGCACAAATCCAGACTCCGTGCTGCTACCGAGAATCACCTAATGGAAAAACCCAATAACACATTGCCCGACCCAGGATTCGAACCCAGTGCCTCCTGCTCAGCAGTCGCGATAAGCAACCACTAGACCATCGAGGCAGGCAGATTGAATTAAATTGCAATAAAAACGATTTGTATCAAAATAAAGTGTTTATTTATGGTTTGCTAAATGTCAGGTTTGTTCGAAATGTCATTGCACAATTAATATCATGAAGAAGGTTGTGGGTTCAATACCTGATATGACATTTGCAATTACGAAGATGTGATTTTCTTAATTGTTTTGTAAGACGAAACTGACTAATTGGTTTCGTGCTCGATAATTAAATTGCGAATGTACCTATCACATAAGATTCTGACCTTTATCGGCATAATGTGAGTGTGGTGTCTTTGATATTTAAATTGTAACTTGGGGCTACAATAGATACTCATTTCGCATGCCTCAAGCACGTATTTGAAGAGAATTAGATCATATAAAAAAACAATAACGTATATGCCCTAAATTAACCCTGTCCGATCAAAAACGAGGTGGTTCAGTATTCGATTATGAATAACTATTACTATGGGACCAACCCTGATCTTTTTTCTCGATTATAGCATTGGTTTCATAGTAAATGTTTTTCACAATCGGCAGGGTACAGGGTTCAGGTACAGTTTATGCCGGTTTTACTTACGTCTTTTTTTTATTTGGGACAAGCCCACCACTCGTGCCCATCATTGCAACTCCTGTAAGCCAGGATCTACAATGATAACCGTTGAGAACCATCGAGGCAATGAAGCTCGAGGCGTCCCAGAGAAATGACTCGACTGTCTTGGAACCCGCAACGAAATTAATCATAGAAGAATATATAGGAGGAGTAGGAATATAAATTTAGTTCCGACTTCCCTCCATAGCAAGCGGGAGACACAAAGATTAATATGCCAAAAGCATAATAAATATGGGATCCACAACTGAGATAAGCCCAGTCGCTAAGCACCACGGGTATAAAAGTTATAAACTAATGGGTCCTAATTGTTATTTTGATTCCAATAGTAGGTATGGCAAAAACGTCTGAAAGCACGGAAATTTGATCTGGTCGCAACAAGGTCCTCATAATAAATTACACCGGATGTAACATATATGCTGTCTAACAAGGTATTACGTTCATTCTGCCATAGACCACACTCCCACAGGATATGATGTGCTGTTTGCTCGTATTCACAATCTGGCGTTGAGCAGTGGCACAGAGGTGAAGCAACAAGCTTGAAAGAGAAGAGCTTACCCTTAAAGTTACCATGACCCGTCAAGAACTGAGCCACGCAATGATCCACCTCCAACCAAGTCTTTTCCAGGCGCTCGCGAACGGATGGAAAATACTGGTAAAGGTGGCGGCCCTTGATAGATGTATCCCACCTAGATTGCCATTCGTCCAATAGCTCGTTATACACCTCGATTTGGGATTTAAATAACCTGATAATTTTAACGCGGTCCCGTTGTGTTAGAAATTCGGTGTTTATACCCTCTCGAGTGGAGAAGTACATCGCGGCACGTCTTTGTATTTCGAGATCGACAGGTAGCACGCCCGCTAGTACCGGCAGAGCTTCAGTACTGACCGTCCGATAGGCTTTACATAAGAATATCAACGCTAACCGTTGACTTTGAAGCAATTTACGTCGCGCCGCGCCTATTGTGGCTCTATCAGCCCAAACTGGTGAACCGTAGCATATGCATCCTATGTAAGTCGCCCCGTAGATGGTTTTTAAAGTGTTAAATGAGAGACCCCAAGTTGACGTTGATATTCGTGTTAAGGCATAAAAGTTCTTTTTTGCTTTTTCACCGACGGTTTTAATATGTTCGATAAAAGTAAAATTTCTCTCTAGCACAAGACCAAGATAACACACGGATTCCCTTTTTTTAATGGTTACGTTATTAAACTTAATAGAGGGTGACGATTTGAGATTTCCTTTTAAAAGTAATTGAAAGGTTTTATGTGGAGCAAAATTAAGACGATTCCGCTCACCCCATTGAGAAACTAATCGTAAACACGTATCGGCTAGATTTTCAAGTCCGGCTCTTGTATTAGATTGTATGAGCAGAAGGCCATCGTCCGCATAGCCTGTAAGTGAACAGCCGCAAGGAAGTGGTATCGCGAGGAAGTCATCAAATCCTATATTCCATAAATATGGACCTAGAACTGATCCCTGAGGACATCCCATTGTCAGTTCCTTCGACAGCGAATAATGGCCAAGTTTTAGTTTAGCTGATCCATGTGAAAAGTACGAGTAAATAATACTGTAGATGTTGTTGTAACACCCACGCGCCTTTAACTTGAGTAGTAGCATTGGCCACCATGCATTATCGAAGGCACCGGAAATGTCTAGAAAGATACCTAACACGTACTTTAGTTCAGAAGAATTTACTAACTTCCTAACTGAGATCGCAGCGTCAGTAGTAGATTTACCTACTGTGAAACCAAATTGGTTTTTATGAAATTTTGGACCGCCCGGCAGTAAGCGTGGAACAATTAGCCGCTCTAGCAGTTTACCTAGCGATGGTAGTAGTGTGATAGGCCGGTAAGACTTAGGGTCATCCGGAGGCTTATCGCCACTTTTAGGTATTATACGTAAAAATCCGCGACGCCACGCACGAGGGAAAGTACCCTCAGCAATACAACGATTAAAGACCGTTAATATAGAATCACCGGATAATTTACACGCTTCCTTAATCATCTTATTGGAAATTTTGTCCTCACCTGACGCTTTATTAAGAGTTAGTGAGTTCACAGCGTTGATGAACTCGTCAGTAGATGGAAGGTCTGATGCTGGAGATGCAGGTGGTTCGGAAGCAAACGCTCTTATTTGCTTGTGATAGTCGTTGTCACTGTTCGGTAGATCATCAGGTATGAGAGAGTTTAGGAGAGCCTCCGTGGTATCCTCAATACTCGCGGTGTGTTTATTATTAAATTTGATGTTTGGGATAAATGCCAGGTTAACTGACCTATTTGCTTTGAACTCGTGGTACAGTGGAGACCACGGACCCTCCCTATCTAATCTTTGTACTACTTTACGCAATAGATTGCCCTTCGCTTTTTCAATAGCAGCCCTATAACGTGACCTGGCGACTCTAAACGTAGTTAAAACGTCGTTGAAGATATCTCCTGTTACTTGTTGTTTTTTAAGCTTGTTAAGCTTTCTACGCGCTTTGCGAAAACTTTTGCGCTGTTCAGTGAGATAGTTACTCCACCAATCACATCGGTGTATATTGGTAATAGATGCGCGACCAATGGCGACATCAGCACAGTAAGTGAAAGTGTCTGACATAATATCAGCACTTTCTTCAGCTGACAGGCCCTCTCGAGTGAAGTCCTTGACATGAATAGCAAAAAATGAACTGAAAAAATCCCAATTTGCTCCCTTAGATTTATATCTGTAACCGTTTATATTATGAGAACCTTGCGTTAACCTAGGTACAAATTCGTACACAATCAGGCGGTGATCACTACATGACGCGTCAGGGAGGACGCGCCAACTGTCTAAGCGAACGTCGGCACTAGATAGTGTGACGTCAATAGATGACTCGCCCATTTGGCTGCAAAAAGTAGGTGGTGCATCAGGGGTGTTATGAATACATAGGTTCATCTCAGCGATGAAGTCTTCGACAGCGCAGCGTCGATCGGTATCGGAAGCCCTAACCTTACTTACGTCTACCTATATTCCCGAATGCCCGACTCCGCCGCGTAACCAGCTCATGAATAAGGGCTCCTTTCGAGCTCGAAACTATCTCGGGCATTCCCGAATACACACGTGAGTAAAACCGGAATATAGCGTAAATAATATACATAACACTCACGGAAGTTATCTTCTTCTTCTTATCGAGTTGCTACGAGAAGTGCATTATCAGCAGCGTTCATGAGGTCTTCCATTGTACAGGTGTAAGGACTTATGGGACATGACAGTAAGTCGGACATCGTCTGTGGGGTGATGTCACACTCACATCAGGTCGACCTACCTAGGTCCGAGATCAGTTGACCGACTTCCAGGCTGGCCACAGTAGAGTATTTCCGAGTCGGAGATTTCCGTGTGGTGGGACGAAAGTTATTATAATAAAACAATAACCTAGGTGCCTAAGTCTGATATTTATCAAACCCTAGCACGATTCGCGGCGCGACATGAAGTTTGTTTCTCAATGACGTTGATGTAATTTAAGATTAACTCGGTTGGAATTGGGTTAACAAGTTTTCTGTTATATTTCCACTGAACGGAAAGTAGGCAATATCTGGACGTTTTATTAATGCTCTGATTTTATTTCGTGGTCTCTTTTATTCATTCTGATTGATCGAAATAATATTACCTACCTAAATTACCCTCGATTTTTACTTTTACATTTATTGTGATGAATCGCGTCTGTAGTCTTTGAATAGGTGAACACATGTGTTCTCCTTTAAACTCACATTGTATTCTATGCTGGTAACTAAAACTTAACAAAACATCACGAATTAAATAATGGAAAACCCTGTAACACTTTTCCTAGACCTAGATTCAAACCCAGGACCTCATGTTCAGCAGTCGCGCTTATTGAACAGTAGACTATCGAGACAGTATTTACCAATCAACTTGTTATGCTACATATGTTGCTGACTGTACCAATGACAAGTAAAATGAAATAACAAATCACACTAATATTATACAGGCGAAAGTTTCTGAGTGTCTTTGTATGTTTGTTACCTCTTCTCGCTCAAACCGACCGATTTTGATGACATTTCATATGTACGTAGATGACACCCTGGATTAACATATAGGTTACTTTTTATCCAGAAAAAATGTAGCAGGTAACACCGCGGAGCGCAGCTAGTTAAACATACACGTCATACGCTTAGCTCAATGTTGTAAAGTGACCACATTGGTAAAATACCACACAAACCGCCAGCACGGTATAACCTTTTAACAATCTGCATCGCGCTAATGATTTTATGAAAGGTTTTTATTCTACACGTAACTGACAAAACCAAAACGACCTTTTTGCAGCTTTCTAAAAAAGTTTACTAAACTCAGCGAATAGTTTATATAAAAACACGTTCTATTTACCTACTCATTGATTTCACTACGATTTGGGCTGATTGATATAGGTAGCCATTATACCTACCTACCGAATTACTCTCAGAGGAAATCTTAAAATCATAACATACCATCACGCCTGTATTCCCCGAAGGGGTAGGCAGAGGTGCACATATAGTACATCCACATTTTGCCAGTTATGTTTTAGGTCCCAATGTAATAGGGGGCGAGCCTATTGCCATCAACCGGGTACAAATCCAGACTCCGTGCTGCTACTGAGAATTACCTAATGGAAAAACCCAATAACACTTTGCCCGACCCGGGATTCGAACCCAGGATCTCGTGCTCAGCAGACGCGCTTAGCAACCACTAGACCAACGAGGCAGTCAAGACCAGCGAAGCAGTCGATGATAATATCATAACATCGCGAACATACAGGCTAGACGCTGATATCAACTCTACACAGACCTTAGAACAACACTTACCTCTACCTCAAATGCTTGACATTGGCTTCCCCAACCTACCTGCACTTCAAGCTCAGGATATTTGATTTAAAAAGTTTTCGGAAAAACTTACGCTACAGTTTGATGTTTGATTTTCCACAAAATTACATACCGGTGCCGCATCGATGCCGTCGACCGACTCGATATAACATCACGTAACAT
This sequence comes from Abrostola triplasia, assembly GCA_946251915.1. Lineage (NCBI taxonomy): Eukaryota > Metazoa > Arthropoda > Insecta > Lepidoptera > Noctuidae > Abrostola > Abrostola triplasia. The sequence continues at coordinate 4,582,444 of OX276425.1, forward strand.
TTGAGTATGTTTGTCACTAACTAGATGCCAACGTTAACTTATAACATGCGAGGGCCTTACGTGCTTTTCCCTAAGTGTGAAAGAGATAGATAGAAGTTATGATGTACTGTCGTAAAGCGGCTGCATGGACGCGGAATTAAATTGGCCCAAATTGACTTATATTAAATTAAGGCATTCGGTTTTGTGCGCTCCCCTGTCTCCGGTACTGTGTTACGTAGGGCTACCACCATTGTTTTCCTAAATAATTATGATACATTGTTGTGTATCATAATTATTTTAAGGTTAGAGGTTTCCAGTGTAGCTAGGAAGTACCCGCTTCTTAGAAATGAAACAGCTTTTATTTGTTTAATAAATGTAATGTTTTAGGGCTATAATTGCGCAATATTGTAATTGATAATGAGGTTAAACAGTGTCCAATGCAAAATTGATATTTTAACAAACTGCCAACTATTAGGTTTCAGATAAACCACACGATGATTGATGTTAATTAAATAACTGTACCGATCATCAGTTATCCAAATCAAATGATAAAATTCAATTAAAACTAATTGACATCCATATTCGAGAATGTAATTGAATATCGTTCAAACGGAATGATTAATTCCCCCTAAATTTCTGTAACATGAAACTTTTGTGGGTATATTTGACAACCCTAACATAGCTGTATGATTGTTCGGATATTTTTTGATGCCAATTAAGTTGCTCCGATTTTAAATTAATGCTTAAATTATCATTTCATGTAGGTACATGTAAAAGAAAAAGAACTGTATTCAGCCAGTATGTACAGTCGGGACCATAAGTAGCTTAACATGTTACGAAACCTTATGTCAAATAATTGAAAGAAACAAACATGAAGTGGTTCTTTATTTAAATGTATATTCAAAAAAAAAAAACAGCTACTTATGATACTGACTGTACAAACTGAAACATTTTTAAAGTCAAAACCTATTATATTACAATCATTGTCCATGTCATAGGTGGCTGAGTTCATGTCAAGATGGTAGTTACCAACCCGTTGGCCAATTACACACTTACATATATTACACAAGAGTGATTATGCCCATATTCCCTTACGGCTGTTCACTGCAGTGGACTGTTATAACGATGTACCTACCTACCTATTGTAGTGTACGTCGTAATGAGAGGTTTGTAACTACATAGCTACAGAACAGCCCCCTTACTATGAACTTTTAAAGCAGGACAATTTACTCGCTTCCACAACGTAATCTGTCCTGCGTTAAGAGGTCATGATAAGGGGGCAGTCATTCCGCAAGGTTATTACGGTCAGACATCGGATGGGTAACCGTCTTCTCTCATTGAGATGAAAGGTCAGAGAGCACGTAAAGCCTTCGATCCTGCACCTATTATATCTTCGGTTGTATCGATATACCTTTCTATCGGACTGTGAGAGAGAATGGACTTAGTTAGGAGGTATACATGTGTACTTTGTGCTTTATGATTATATTTAAATGACACCAGTCAGCGAAACACGACGCCGCCACTTCGTGTGTAGTATAGTTATATAATTGTATGTGTTTATAGTATTTTTAAGTTATATTAATATAGTATTGTATTTATAGTTATGGGCCTTTGATGCCTGAAATAAATGGATATTATTATTTATAATAGGTTTGTATCTCCTGCTTGATTAGTCTCAGTTGAGATTGGCCCCGTGACAAATATTCTTAGCAGGACATTTAAATTAGGACAAGAACATCTTCGGTTTCTTGACGACAGTTATTGGAAAACAGAACAAGAAATATTTTCTCGCTGTCTACCTCTTGTTGCTTGCAAACTTTCATTCGACTAAACATGAAGAAAAACACAACAATGGAAGTATTACTACGCAAGTACGGCTCACTCTCCCGGCGATAGGGATTTATTCCTCTTTTGTTACTTTTATTAGAGAAACTACTAATAGTCATTAAGACTTACAAAGAAAAATAATACAGCCTCCTGCAATGTACGTACTGGTGAATTGTCAGCCGAAATATTGGCCATTTTTGTCACGGGTGGAATGCTTTTGTCTATTGCGAATGAATTGGTACTCTTTTTTATATTTGTAGTGTAGCCGACTAGGGTAGCCTGCTACCCAAACTGATGACATACATTCCTATCTATCGGGCAAAATTCCTAATCTTGATCGTTTTTAGATTTCGCCCATGTTTAGCTGAAAAGTTTCGGACATTGATGAGATTTCGATAAAGTTATGGTATACTTTTTAGTTATTTAGCTACTCGTAGTTTGTTAGAAAATAAAAGTAAAAGTCATAAGATTAATGGTTATTAAAATATATTCCTACTTATCTATGTATGTATAAATTATGGTTCGTGGTTCCTCCATATTAACTTTGGATTTTGCCCTAAAATACCTACTCAAGTACAGCCCCCTTACCATGAGCTCCTATAACTGGGCAGTTTACGTTGTAGAAACGAGACGCCACATTATACTGCACATAGCGGTATCTCGCTTCTACAACGTAATCTGTCCTGTTTTAAGAGTTCTTGGTCGAGAGGCAGGTCTGTTTTTTTTTATGCTTGGACTATACATATATCCAGATGCGTCATAAATATATAGCATGCATCTGAACATGATATAACATTAGTCTTAACATAACCCTCATACCATTACCCAAGATTCGAAAAATATCAAAAATATATAAAATACGATATCAAAGAAGTTCCATATAAACCTCATTGATTATTATCGATGAACTTCCGCGGCCACGCATTCCCAACTACATGAGGTGGAGTTGTAGAGATGATGCAATATCTGTCGGAAGTCGCCCTGTGAAATGTAATAAACGCTAAAACTTTTGAACTAGATTCATTGAACATCGCGTTGTATGTCGAATTATTTTTCATGACTATTGGCCGCCACCCAAGTCCGCTTTTACGATTACAGATTTTATAGTTTCCTCAATATAACTTTTTGACGTTATAATTTTGTATTAACGTAGAGCTGCGTGTGATTTTGATATTTGGTTTATGATTATAGTTGGTTCATTCATGAGTTTGTACCTTGGCTCAGGCATAGTTTGTACCTTGGATAGGATATAAACAAATAAAAGAAAAGCTATCTGATATGAATAAGACTATTTACAGTATTTAAATAATATTTTTTTGCCAGAAACTTCATAAGAAATTAATGTCAAAATATTGATATTAGCAATTGATCTTGGTCATTTTATTTAAGTTGAGAAGCACTGTTTAGTTTAAGGTAAAAATTGCTCTCGATTAAACATGCCTTTTAAATCTAGCATAGGTACTATCATTTTAATTATTATACGATATTTGAAATTATGCTAGCTGCGCCCCGCGGTGTTACCCGCTACATTTTTTCGGGATAAAAAGTAGCCTTTGTGTTAACCCATGGCATCAACTACCTCTGTATATAATTTCATTAAACTCGGTCTAGGCGTTTGAGCGTGAAGAGGTAACAAACACCCACAAACTTTCGCCTCTATAATATTAGTGTGATATATGGTAACAATTCTACTAAAATGCGAAAGAAAAGCCTACTACAATGAACATGACTTTCAATTGACTGCAATGTGTGATTTAGAGCAAAATGATTTGCTTCACAATACAAAGAATATAGTAGAAAGTTGGATCACACACTCCTGTTACACGCTTCTTAACTGAATTGATGACTTGAATAGCAAGTTGAATGTCTACGTTAGGCAATACGTAAAATTGTCTAGCCCAGTAAGTGGCCAATGTACGAGCTCGGTAAGGCGCTCTTAATGCGGTCTACTTTTTCACGGAGACTGTTTCTCAGATTACGAACTCTCCGTGGCAATTAGAACAGGCGAGTCCTGTGCTAGCTCGTAGACCGAAGCTTCGTTAAACCATAAGGTAACGTTGTGCACTAGTAATTGGGCCAAAGAGGTTAGGTAGCCTCATGTCAAATACATACTATACTGTGTTTGGCCACATCTTGTTGACTGGAAATGGAAATCGACACATTCATAAGACAGTGATTTCATTGATGAAGATTTTAAACAGCATAACATCACGCCTGTATTCCCGGATGTAGGCAGAGGTGCACGTATAGTACATCCTCATTTCGCGAGTTTTGTTATAGGTCCCAATGTAATAGGGGGCGAGCCTATTGCAATCAATCGGGCACAAATCCAGACCCCGTGCTGCCACTGAGAATTACCAAATGGAAAAACCCAGTAACACTGCCCGACCCAGGATTCGAACCCAGGACCTCGTGCTCAGTAGTGCCAATGAGAATTACCTAATGGACCACTAGACCATCGAGGCAGTCTGTTATAGTAGTCTGACAAAGGGACAACAAATAACGCTTCAATTGATTATAATATTATATTGGCCCAAAAATTTCAGTTAAGTGCAGTCGTCGAACCATTGATGTCATTGGGTGGTAAGCTTATTTTATGCACTGCTAGTTTCAACTCATTAAATATTTGACAACATGTTATTTGCACTAGAGCATACGAATTGATAAACACATAATGGTACCTATGTTCTGCGAATATTCACGTAACGATGTATGTTTCCGATAATCATTATATACATAGAGTAAAAAGTTCATGTATGTAGTAGAGGCACCTTTAAACTAGTTCTTTATAATGTAAAATTCTGATGTTGCCAGAATTTTCTACATGTATTTTCTACTTATTGAGTTAAATATAAGTTTTAGATCAAGTGCTAAATCAATGTTTTTCAAGATCTACATCTTGCATTTATTCATATCATAAGTCGTCTCGTAGCAAACATAAGGCTTCCAGTACAGGCCGTACTCTGGACTTTAAATACGATGTGAGCAAGTGTGATGTTCAGAGCTTCTTGTGTACGTAGAGTCTATGCTCGGAGCTGTGAGAGTAACAGGCTTTATCCTGTACACTTGCTTAACCACTGTACAGATAGCTGACTAATCTTTTCGGCAAAGATAGAAGAATTGCAAATATCAGAACAGGTCATGATATCAGTTTAAATACACACTAAACTAACTATGAGTTATATAAGTATTAGCTTGGAGAAGACCTAATTGAATGAACTGCCTTAACAGCAAAAAGCCAATTGCCTAGCCAATTCGGTGGCCAATCACATTCGTATTATGCCTTTATACGCCAAACGTCTTTTTGTGCCCTATAGCCACTTGAAGTTTACCTCCAGCCTCTATCCAGACTAAAAGATTTCGAAGCTGAGATATTTCCACCTGAAGCAAGCTCGGGTCGAGAGCTTTTCCACGGCGCATATCCTTTCATTTCATTGGAATCTGTGCCAATGCTATGTTTACGCACGCCAGTACACTTGAAATATTACTCGGTCTAAATACTGGCTATTTGAAATTGATTTAACTGGGTGAACCCTGTTTAAATTTTGAATGTTATTGATTTAGACGAATTTGTTGCATGTTCAGTCTCTAAAACAAATTCATAAATGAACTGTTGATTTAAATCGATGCGTGACTGCTGTAGCTGTTTTTATTTAATTAGGAATATATGGATACAATTGCAAACAAATTAATGATATTAGAACTATCACATAAATGCTAGTTTTGAAGTCAGTCAAAGATAGAAATTCAGTATCCCTAAAGGCCTAAACTGCATACGGTTTCAGTTCTACCGATCTCTATAAGTCTAACCGCCCAATCGAATCCACTACACGAAACCAACTTATAAAAACTTTGAACGCGTCAATACGCTGTAACACAACATCTTTTCAGCGAAGTCGATAACATTATTAAATAACCTAAACAATATCCCAAAAACAATTCGTAAGAAAAGGTACTTTCTTTCTCACTATTTGACGTGAGTACCTGAGCGAGTCGCGTAAACGCGTAAACAAGGCTCCACATTCCGAGGGTTTTCCGTGCCACCACTTCCTAATGGTGTCGCAGCCAGCCCCAGCCCGCCCAAACATATTGAATCTTCATTTAATATGTCCTTTCATGTAACATCACATCGTAAAAAGTGAATTCGCGGCCGACTTACGGACGCGGCAAATAATTTTCGATGTTCGACGTTTTTGTGTGTGTTGTATTTCCATTTATCATTGTAGTTGGTTAGTTCTGTAGCGTGAGTACGTATATTATGGAGCTTTGACATATTACGAGTTAGTTTTATTGTTGTGATTTATTGGAGTAACCAACTGTGGCAGCCACTACCAAAGTTTTTAGTTCTGTGATGAAAATTGTCTTATCTATGTCTTAATCCAGAATACTCATACTTACGTTCGTCTTTACTACAGTTCGAAGTTTTTGAAGGTTGGATTTATTAGTATAAGGAATAAAACACGAAGATACTTTGTTTATTTTTAAGGCAAACATGAGTAGATGAAAAAGCTGTGATTCAAACAGCCGAACGAGTTTATATTGTAAACAACATAGTGGCGCCTGCAATGTTCCACACAATAACGGAACACACGCCATACATTTAATGAACACTTAACCCGTAGCCTGCGTCCTATCAAATTTATAACCCATCACCGCAAACTCAATTCACATTTATATTGTCTGATGAATCGTAACCAACGAAATGCAGCACACATGTACTAAAACTGCATTCGAACAGAAAGCAACAAAGTAACAACCGTTAGATAGGTACGTTTCTTCTCCATCGTGTGTAGTGAAGTGAAACACAATGGGAACTAATTCACGAGGCGGCAAATATAAGTTTGTCGCCGCCTGTGCCAAAACAGTAAACTGGTAAAATTTACAGCCAACTGAATGAAACGAGAAACTAATATTAGTTGGCGAGGGTTGTCACTTCACACGCCTCTATTCACTGTTACATGATAAATATGAAGCGGCCGAGTTCCCCACACTGACAACCCCAGCTATAGTTATTGAAATTTATTTTTGATGATTATCCCGACCGCATTCGTAGACGGTCACTGTTACATTCATAATTACGATATAGTGTAAATTTTCCAAAGTTAAGACGCGAGTGACAAATGTAATTGGTTTGTGATGCCAAGTGCTGGTATATTGATCTTATATACTATAATATTGTGCGGCTGTGTTTTATGTTGAGACAAGATTAGTGAAATGCAAAATTGTGCAGTGCAGTTGAACATGATGCGTAGAATGAGGTTCAAATTAGAACAATATTTCTTAGCTATGTAAATACTTACTACTACTTACTAGTTTTAAGAATAAGAATATTTTAGTGTTACATCGGTGTAACATGTTTAAATAAGTCCAACATTTCTCCAAACAGGCATGCAAATTGTGCAAGCATGCACAATGTACATAGTATTTAAATTATTGTCTTTATCCTATTATTTAAATTATTGTCTGCACCCTAATTGTTATTGAAAATTACAATATCTATACAAAATCAGGTTAAGATAAAATTACAGGGTATTGTTGATATAGGTACACAGTTCGAATAACAAGCAGGAATAAATATGATTTTAGTATGGACGCAAACCGCTAAACACTTAACAGCTTGTATAAACATTGAGATATTTTACGACAAAAACGGGAAATGGCATGTCCGTATAGAAATGAGAAACTAAACAATTTACTCTTTCCTTTAACCAGTAAAATGCTTCGAATTACAAATAGAACAAACATTTTTCTTTCATTACTGCGTTCGGATTAAATTCAAAACTAATTTCTACCGAAATTCGACTTCAGACTTTAGTCGAGTCAAACTTTTCCTTCCTAATCTATCACAGCTCAGACTATAGAAACGGGGAAATCCGCGTGGAGGAAAGTACTTCACTTGTGACTTGAGTATGGTCAAAATGAACATAGAGTAAGAATAAGTATATAATCATTTCTGATCATAGGTATACACTATACATACAGTATTGTATTATAGTAGTGAAAATTACATGATTAGGTAGATGAGAAACAAGTTTATTTTCTAGAGAAGTAGGCAACAACCATAGGCTGCCATTCGGTGCGTTCCTGATTTCCTGATCCATCCCTTTCGTTACATTTACTTACTGTCATGACTATTATTCTTTGTAAAATCTGCAAAAGTCGGAGTTTTGAATACAAAGCCGGGAGATGCTGCATTTCACTGCACGTTGCGGCGTCTCGCTCCCACGTCATAAAGCGTCCTGTAAGGTGGCTGGCCGTTATATAGCAACATACTTGCTCTACGAATTCAAATTTATAAACCATGAAACTTTTTGTTACTCTTCCTTATTATTTTTACATGAAACGAAAACTGATATAGAATTCCGTAAGTCATACAATCTTTTTTATGTATGTATGTGGTATATTCTTAATACATACTCAAACCACAAACAAAGTGTCGAAAGCGCATACTGCGCATGAACAATTGAATCTGTTCCAGGTTGCGTCATCTTACTATTAGCGATAACACGAGTATAAACGACATCAAGCTTCCGTCATCAATGCATCATGTTACTTCACCACCTGTCATCTCTAATGCTCAATTGTTTCCATCTCCTGTAAACCTCGTCCGGTAACCGATGCTTTGAAATGCGCTCTAATGTATAGTGATGACGTATCCTTTGATTCTACGTTCTGAAATCACAGCGGTCGTAATAGCCAAACTAAACTGAGCATACCATAACAATTCAAATGCGATCTCGTTTACAAACGGCCCTGCGTGTGACGTCACTCTCTAGTTGCATTATTTATGTGCGCGACGTTTTGTGTTGCACAGAATAGGGACGCGGGGACTAGAACTGTGATTATATTATTTTACTTGAATTATTCATAGGCGATGTTAATGCCAATTTTGTGTTTGGCGACGTTGAAATTTGATATCCGGTAGTCACATCTTATTTTGCACCGGCTTTTGTATAACCTTTAGTGGTTTAATAAAGTGATTAACAGGTTGGCTAAATAATACATAGCAAGACTTAAGCTATGTATTACTGGACTTACTATGTTCCGTGGAACGTCGAGCCAGAATAGTAACTGGCCATTTCGTCTCGTGGATGTCGCAGGAGGCGACTAAGGAAAATTCCTCAAGATCGGCAGCAGCGTCTTCTGTAACTTCACCATTAATACTGCGATCCCCAAGCCGCTTGCTAAGCATAGGGCTTATAGCAACACCCCCCCTTTAAAGAGGTAGGCCTTTGTCCAACATGGACGTCTTCCGGTTGATGATGATTATGTTCCGCGAAATATGGGTTTAATTTTACTGTAATTTAGCAAGTACCACGGAGCTAGTTAAAAAAATACTTCGCACTTTCTCGTTTCTGAGAACAAAGCTTAGGGGTGAGTGTTGTTATCTTACTCCTTTTATCTTTTAAATTGTTGCTTTTTCATTTACTTTAAGCAGGTATTTAAATTAGCACATGGTTGAAACACTGATGTTCTATTTATTACAAAGGTATATTCCAAAGGTTAGCCTCTAATCACTTATGAGTATCTACATTTGCTACGACTCTGGCATACTCTCCTCTAGCACTGAATCATAAAATTCTTAATACGTTTGTACGTTTCGGGTGTTCCTCACGTGACCTTTCTCCGGAATATCTTCGAGGTATCAACTATTTCTATGACCTTTCTTTAAAAACTCACTCTTAGGTATCATCATTCGTTTTCATACATGTGATCTGAAAGTCGTCTCTATTGTCGTTGACCTTAAGCTCTGAAATCGCGTATCGTTCTATTATAATGTCCCCCATTTGTGTATGACGCTTCTCGTCTGATGCCCGCCGGCTGTATAGTGTCACAGACGTATAAGTAATAGATATGGCATGACATTACGAGTTTAAAGGCAACGTTCCCTAGTTTTAAATGTATTTTCTAAAGAGGCAACAATCCATGGCATTATTGGGTTTCCAAAAAGGATACATAGTAATTTAAAATGGAGTACTTATGTACCTAATGACATAGAGTAGGTAGGTATTATTGATTGAAATCGCCGACATTTGATCCTAAAAATTGATCCTTGATAATTCAATCGAAAGTAGTGATACAATAAGTCCTCCAGAGTGATATCACATTACAAGCTTTTATTTAATTCCACCTGTTTATGCGTAATACAATCTTGCATACCAAATTAGACCTACTTTTTATATCCTAGGAGCACTAATCCTAAATAACGACGGTAAAAAAAATTAAAAGAAAAACAGAAAACGTACTAAGCTAGATTCCTGTTTTTCTAAATTGTCTAACACTCATGTTTAGTAAAACCAATTGACCATTATGCCAGATGATAAAACATATACCCTAATACTGTAGGTATGTATTTTTTAAGTTGGTAACGTTCACACAGTTTCGGGGTAACACTAAAATAAAATAATTTCGTAAATGAAAAATAACATACTTGTCCATTAGTGTAGAAGCAGCTGGCTACCGTCAGCCTTGTATTGTTTGTTGTGAAGACACTAGAAAATATCTACGCATTATTTTTTATGGTTTTCAAAAACAAATATATTTATGACGTATGTGTAGGTAGGTAGGTACGAGACGTGGGCTGTCATGTTTGAACCAGACAGACACTAGTTATTATGTTACTTGACATTAGAATATGTTTCCATATTTTCAATTTATTTCTTTAGTGTAGTGTTATAATATTTCATGTCTGTAAAATCATGAAATATCACGTAGGTACAAAATTTATAATCTGGGTAAATATCTGCGGTTTATTAAAAAATTAACTCTACAATAACTTGTAAAGATGTAGCCGACTAAATCACCTGCTGCCCCCTTACCATGAACTCTTCAAGTAGGACATTTTCCTTTAACGAAGCGAGACGCCACACTACGCTGCACATAGCGGCGTCTCACTTCCACAACGAAAAATGTGCTGCCTTGAACGTGGATAGGTAAGGGCCCTGTTGTCCGTAAAATACAAAATGTTGCGCGCACCTTCTAAGCCTTGTACGCCCACGTGCCCGCTTCCAGAAGGTTTGTGATCCCTGACATCTGAAGGCCCGTCTAAAGGCCTATTCAGACAGAGCTACATAGCCGCTAATGGTTTCGACATGTGATGTGCATTACGGTATCTACGGAAAACTATTAGAGGGGTACCTTCGTAATGATTTTGGTATTTTACTGTAATAATGTGATGATAATAAATTAAGATATTAATTGCAGTCTCATGATAGCGACTGAACTAATTCATACCCATTTGTTTTACTTCTTCGTACGGTAGGATAGGATAGGATCTACACAGTAATTAAGTAAAATTAAACGCCTTTATTGTATTATAATAAAAATACTAACTTAAAGCAAGTATCTGCGAAGCAAAGTTCCCATTTGCATACGTATTTAAGTTGGGTTGTTGTACATTCGTCACAAAGTAAATTCGTCACGAAAAAAAGTATGTGTAAATTTGCCACAATTCTAATTTATACATTAAATTTTTATTTTGTTTATTGTAAATTCGTCACATAGGTTTTATTCGTACCGATAGCAAAAAAATAAACAAGAAGTAGAATAAAATGTTGTATATTTTTCAGAATCACATCAACTTTAATAATTTACTTTACATCTACATAACAACAATCACAGTTCTTGAGTGAACGATTTGCCTAAAACTTAACAATATATAAACAATAGAAAGACATTAAATCACAGCAATAATCATATTTTTTTAAATTCAACATAACATTTATAAAGAATCACAGATCTCGACTTGCTGACTTGCCTACAACAATATAAATAAATATAATAACCTAACATCTACGTAAAAATCATAGTTCTCAAGTGGCTGGTATGCCCGTAACATTACAAATAATAAGAAAACAGTTAAAGTCTTTAATTAACCTAAAACCTACATAAAAATCACAGATTTTGAGTGGCTGATTTACGAACAACATTACAATTATAAGAAAAATAATTACATCACAGTTATAATCACTTTTTTTCTTAACCTAAGTAAAAATCACAGATTCTGAGTGGCTGACTTGTCTATAACTATATAAAAATAATAAGACTTATAAGTATATAAACTATGTAAAAAAACTATATTTTAATGTAATATTGGTAATTAAATGTTACATGTTTTTAAAATGCTGCAAAACAGAAAGTTTTTTAAGAACTTCAGCCAAAGACATGTTATCGTAATTGTTCAAAATAGTTTTCAATTCTTTATCATATGCTATGGATCGACGTGTTCTTATATTTAAGGATATATCAAATTTGAAATTCTTTAATTTCCAATCTATATATTCAGCCTCCTTTTTTAGTACATCAAGAAATTGTAGCATTTTAGGTTTTCTTTTCCTCATTTTATTGTTTAACCGTTTATGCCACGCTTCTGCTAGGCTTATTGTCCTATGACGAGCCCCATGTACATTCCACATAAACTGTATACTTGTATTTTCTAACCACTGGGACACAAAATAATCGTTAAATTTTGTAACTGCTTCGCTCTGTGGAGCATTTTCCATGATGTGCAACCAAGCGTCTTCGATGTCCTGTTCCTTTATATGTGCTAATGCAGCACACATGGCTAAGTGACTTTTCTCTTCTATGTCATTCAGCTGTAGGGCATGTGCTTTCCTGGCAAGAGCTTGTTTGAAATGAAAGTTACATCCTTGTAATTTAACATTAGGAAACACTTGTTTTATGACTTTTATCACGGCAATTTCAAAGTCGACGACCATTGTAAGCGGTGTCCAGTTGGTTAAATTTTGCATTAGTGATATAAAAAGTCGTTTGTAAGACTTTTCCTCCTTATTAGGCATAAGAACGTAGATGAGAGGCACTATTTTCGAAAATTTGTCGTCACTGTTCACGTCTCCGTGTATACAATATAGTTGATAAAATGGTGTACAGCAGCTTGCAAATGTGCCATCCAAGAAGAATGTATCTAGATTTGGTATAAATTCACGAGCAGCCTCAGTGCAGAATGCTATTATTCTGTTCTCAGGCTCACTGTTATCATCAAATAACAAAAAATTAAGTTTATATTTTTCTGGAATTATGACATCTTCGCGTCTTGAAAAATGTGTTTTGGGCACGTTTAGTTCACGATTCCTAACATTATAAAGAGATCGTGAAATGTTCGAAAATTTTGGTATGGCATTTAATAATTCATAACCCTCATCCTTGGCTGATTGAAAAGCTTCTTCATACACTTGAGGCATAGGTGTGATCGTGTTGGCTGCTGCTTCCTTGCAAAGATTTCTTGCCTTTATAATTTCAGTTTTTACTATATTTGGTTGACACTTGTGGGCCGATTCATGCAAAATTCTGATGTCATGATTCTCCGAAATTTTAATAGTTGCACTACATGAACGATTAGTGCATCTCCATACAGTGCCAATCTTAGTTTCACGGTGGAAATTGTACGTATGACCATGTCTTACAAGCATACGCCGCCCTCTTTCTGTTTTAGTAAAAGTGATCTGAAAAAAACATAAACGTTTTTTAATTAACTAGCAAAACATTCAATATATTTAGAAATAAACTAAAATCTACTTTACAAAAAAATAATTTATTGATGAAAGTTCGTAGGCAAGTGAAGATATCACTTGCCTATGAACTTTCATCAATAAATTATTTTTCTGTAATATTTGACTTAAAAACATGTCTATTTTCAAAAAGCTTCAAATTCTATGTAACCGCCATTTTACATCACGCCGTCCGCCATTTTGTTTTACGTTTCTCGTGGTCGTGTCGAAAGTAAGCTATACACGAGTATTATTTATAAAATACTCTTATATTTATTCACAATCATTCTAAATACATGAAATAATTTAATTTATATGGAAATAGAATTATTTCCAGTAGTAGAGTATAGAGTGGCGGTAACAAATATACTTCACGAACCTGAAGCGGGGACAATGTCGATAAAACTGACAATATTCATAATAGTAGTAAAATGTTTTTATTATGAAAACTACTTATCCTGCGCCCAGTGCCCTATAGTACCTTATTAAAACTAAGAGATAGTTAATCATAGTAATGATTTGTACAATAGCATTAAATAATAAAATACTTACACCATGGCTTCCCGAGCTTGTACCAGGTTGATCAAGATCCATTTTTTCAAAGACGCACCTATCACAAATCACATTTGGAACAGATCACCACAAGCATCGACAAGGTCAAGGGAGTCACTGAGCTAATAAGTTGTTAGATGCGTTTGACTGATACTGTTAGAAAGGGATGGATGCAGGGAACGAGCGAGCACGATGACGTGTGCAGGAGTATATTTAATTGCGAGCGCTAAAAACTTGCTTGCTATCGCTACTTAAAGAAAAAAATATGTGAATTGAGGATTTGTGACAATTTTTCAATAACCCTCATGAACCTGTGACGAGTTTACACATATTTTTTATACATGTGACGAATTTACTTTCAATGTATGGATTTTTTAAAATATGACGAATTTACTTTGTGACGAATGTACAATAACCCTTTAAGTTAAGTTTAATAAACAAAATCCCTTCTATAATATCGCAAACATGTATTGTGTGAAATATCTATAGACATAAACAGTCAAATCATATTTATTTGTTGTTTGTCAATTAGTTAACACCGTTTGATACATCTACAAATTGTGCTAACAATACCGCCCGTCTCGCGTATTAACATACAACTCGATAGTGAACGACCATTATAGAAAACTAAAATACATGCCAGACGGTGTATCTGTTTTACGAGAGCAGTTAAATAACTGGCATCTTATTCTTATTAGTTTCCAGAGGAGTGTAGATCGTATCGGATGCGTGTCTGTTGAATGGGGGTTATAAAACGTGGTATCGGTTACGACTTACGAGCAAGCCCACAAGCGTCGAACATCGAAATTAACTTTTCTATTTATTTGCTTCTACCGATTTACAATTTATGGTTATAAAGCCTTTAACCAAAGGAAGTGCCGTATAAAACTATAAATATAATTATGGCCGCTATACCTTTAAACAATGAACACCAAAATTTAATTTTGTAATTTAGACCACACATGACAACAAAGTGTAAAAATACTCGCCTTTAATTACCAACTTACCATACAACCTCATTACTATTCCTTTCCTTCCTATAAGACAATACCGCCTATTCACACCTACAGGAATCACGACATTGGAATACCCACTCACTTAATATTCATAACACCTCTAGTAATGAGTTTTATATTCCGCTCTCGTCAAGTCGACTCGCCTGCGTGAACGAGGCACGGTGGTGGCGGCAAACGACCAATGCATTCACTGCAAATTGTTTACAATAGGTACGGATGCGTGGATGAGTGACGTAGGTGTACCGTTGTAATGCACTAGTACTTGTGCAGCATATTCTTAGGCGCGTCTGGTCGAGACCGCGTACTGATGCATTCCATGTCGTAGAAGTTGAGTCTATGCTTGTAAGTTACTGAATGGATATTAACTCGTTTGCAGTCTGCATCATAATGTTAAGGCGATAAAAGACAAGTATGCGGTTGAAATTGTTTAAAGTATATGTGTCTAGGAATGATGTTGAATACCTACATAAAGATTCACCGTTGTGGATGTTAAACCATCATGTGTGGTCTGATCTCTGGCTAAGAATAGATTAGGTACCCCTTTATTTTGTGTAGTGAGGGAAACTAAGAAGACAAACGAAAGAGTAGGTATGTGAGCTACCAATGCCAACCGTACTGATAATGTTTATACCAAGACAAAGCTAAAGTCCTTTTCAACACCTGTAATCTATACCGTACAGGCTTACCCGACGTAACATAAAAGTCTACGAGCTCATACAGCTTAGCAGGTAGGTACATACATATTAATGTTTCAAGAAAAGACGGCTCTGAATTGAAAGCTCTTTATCGATTTTATTGAGTCATGATTTGCATTAGATAGTTTGATTTCTAAATAAAGTGTCGTAGATCCGCTGTTGGCCGTAGATTTGTCAATGATGCCTCTTGTACGCGTTTTCTAAACTAAAGTATTAGTAAAGATTGTATCCTGCATGCATGTGATAACATAGGGAAAAAATACATTTGCATTTCTGCCATAAATGTGTCACTTTTCGCACGCGACTGTAGTGCCTACATGTTAACCGCTAATTACAACAGTATAGCTATGGTTGCATGTAAGATAGGCGACTACAATACCAATTTGCGTGTTAATACTCTTATACATATAAAAATATCCTTGACATATAAGCTAGATATTAAAACACAATAATCATGTTTTTTGGTGCTTACTAGCGACATCTTCCTGGAATTCTTTTTGATCAGGAGAATGTTTCTTTCTAAGAACCGGTAGCTTAAATCTTGTTCTTGATGGAAGTTAAGTCAAATACTTGATAAATTGAGTTACTAGGTAAAATATATTTGTGTAATAAATTAAATGTAAGTACCTCTAAGTAGCTACGTTATTATTTGAGTTAGCCTTACCTTTTCAAAACCGTATTAGTAGAGACAATTATGTCAGATTGCATTTGCTTTATTTTTTATTGTTTGACCCATCACATCTAAATTCTCCCCCTCACGGCCCACAGTATCCGACACCTGCAGAGAACGGTTGTGTGGTCTATTCATAGCCACAAACGGTAAACGTCTGGCCTGTGGTCGGCTGTATCAAAGACCAATATTATGGGCTCGGTTGTATGGCATGATTATGAATTGACATCTGCCGTAAAACCTTATACCTTATACCGTTGAATTCATTCGTCATTGATGCAGTGTGCATGTAAAGGCCAATAAATGCAGTAAAGCCTTTTCACATGTTTAAATGCCTGCTTTAAGAGTTGCAGGGTCATCTTTACACGTGACGTTTTGTGAGAATTTTGTTCCTCCGTGCGGGCTGTAGCTTGTGAAGTCATGTCTGAAATCTACGTGATATAGGACACATTCCTAGACAGGGGCAACGTTTTTATAGACGTGTTACAGCTATTTTTGTAAATTCGTTTGTCTCAAAGCAAAATTCTATTGCCAGGAATGTTTCAAACAAATACTCAACCCTCATCCGCTATAGAAACCCAAAAGGAAAGATATTTTGATATTTTTTCAATTACTTTTTTATTACGTTGGTACCTATAGCTCGTAAATCATGATGATCTAGAGGTTAAAAGATTAGAGTTTTATGCACAAGGTTGCATATTAAAATACAATGGCATACAAACGATTTTGATGGGAAGAAAGAAGGTAGATATAACGTAGACCTTTGTATGTAGTGCTAGTGTATTTTTATTCGCAACCTTGTGCATAATATCTTCTAAATTAGTCAGAGGTGCTGATTTAGAATAGTGAATATAAGGGAGGCTCACCTTCCCATTATTTATGAACCTCATAGGTATCTTCTATGCGGTGAAATAAGAGTCTGCAATTTTCTTACCATTACAGCCCCATAGCACGAACTCCTAAAATCAGGATAGTTCTTACGTTGTGAAAGCGAGACGCCGCTACGTGCTGTGTAGTGTGACATCTCGCTTCCACAAGGTTAACTGTCCTGATTTAAAAGTTCATGGTGGGAGGGCAATATTTTATACAATGCGGTGAAATACGAGTCTGCAATTTTGAGTTATACTGATAATAGGCACAGATATTGACTGATAATTCAGTTTGAAACATAACAGTTCCTCAGTGCATGTTAACGGTAATACATTGTGTGAACTGCATGGGTGACGCAGACACCGTTATGGGTACTATCGTGTCTCAAGGTACGTCTGTCGCGAGACGTATACACACCATCATTATTGCACCTATTGTTTATGTCTGAGCAGCACGCGATCAACCCTGGTGTTATTGAATGACTCGTCAAGTACAGTTTCCATAATATAATTTGTTTGTTACGTCTGCTTTCTATGTTATGTTATAACCGCCAGTATTATGTCTAGCCTACATCATCGATAGTAAATGCCTTACTTGATATCGTACAGACCCTTTACCACGAAATCTTAAAGGACGGTTGACGATGTGGAAGTGAGACGTCGCCGCGTCGCATTACACTGCACGTAGCTGCGTCTCGCTTCCACAACGTAAACTGTCCTGCTTTAAGAGGTCCTGGTAAGGGGGCAGGTGTTGACAGTTGGCGATCTGTCAAAGATGCGACTGATTTGTTGATACTGCACCTTCTTTTGTTTTGTTAACCTTCTCCCGCCTTATAACTTATTCTTATTTTGGCTTCATACGTATTTATCTTTTCTTTATATAAAAGTGTACAAGGCAAAATTAATGCGTAAGGCATTTTATACCAGTCAAACCTTCGGGTTGAGCACTTGCTTGTACAGTCAACTTATTTGCCAACATAGTCATTGAATTATTCTGCAATTGTACGAAATAATTCGTTTCTATTGAACAAACACTTGGCATCTTATTGCTAAGTCATTCAAGCACATCCTAAGTAGGACTTCAATCATAGGTCATTGAACTAGCCTTATTTGATCTTGTATTTTATTGGTTTACCTAACCAACCCGCAGTGAGCTATCGTGGTGATTAAAGCTCAATCCTTCTCTATACGAGAAGAGGCATTTGCCTGCAGTGGGACAGTTATAGGGTGTTATATTTTTTTATTGGTCTACGAAATTGCTGTCTTTTCAAGATATCTATTCTGAGGGGTCACTCTTCTTTCTCTTTTATTAATGATCAAGGTCGAAAAGTTCTGGGCCTAATAACTCGGTGCAACCAATCTTGTTGATTCCGTCGACAAGAGCAACAACAAAGACGTCATGTCCGTTGTACATCGAATTTTCCTTCTTATAGACAATCAGGTAAAAAAAAGTCGGTATATAAGCAGGTACTTAAAATTCGTCTGGCAAATAGGTATGCATAACACTGCAGCTGATGTTTATCAAGAATTGTCGCTATAAATCACAATTATGATTTTTTAACACTCGCAGGCTGTACCGGTGTCATTGACCTCACCACACCGTATAAAAATTCGCATATGGCACCGCAATAAGTACCTACATATGACCGAACTATGACGCATCGTTGATTCGTTGCATTTGAAATAAAAGCACAGAGTAAATATTTGATAGGAACCAGGGATGACGCGACCGGACGAACGTATGTTGACTAGAATATTAATTACGTATACCTGCAAAGCTTTTGCAGCCCGCGTTGAAATGTTCCACATTTTTCCCGTTGCACCGGAAACAACGCGCCAACTGAACAAAATGTATATCCGTAAAGCCTATTTTAATTATTTATATCTCTTTGTTTACAGGTAAGGCCGACAAAAGTTCCCTCCAAACTCCAAAGTAAGTTTTACTTTGTTATAAAGAGAAACAACTTCTGAACTTCAATACTTTTGCGTAACTTTAGTTTACTTTAAGTTCCACAAAGTCCCGCGGCGCTAGTGTGCACTAAATCGGCAGATGGTTCGTATCTAGGCAAAGTCATGCGTTGCGCTCTACCGTATGTGCGAGTACGAATAAAAACAGACAGATGGCGCTGTTATAAAAAACATGTACTTTCCCGAATTAATTGTAAAATGAAAATAAACTTGGAGATGATAATTATTATGTATGTTTCATTGTATTTGTTAAATTGTATTTTGTACTGTAATTTTTATCTGTAGCCAAACTATTCAAAGGTCATAGTGTAAGTATTTGTTTTTAAATGAAATAAGAAGAATACCTACTCGTTAAACCGTTTTATTCAACGTTATAAATACAACAAATTCTAAAGCATAAAAATACTGTATTTATCTTAGAAACAAATGGTATATAATGCGAATTAATAATACCAACGTCGGTATACTTCGTTATAATCGAGTGGCCGCTTCTAAACGAAATGATTAAAAATACAAAGCTATTGTATAAAATGTCAGTTTACATTTTTATGAAAAATTGTTTCAGAAAAACCTTATTTTGAAAGCGTAGTCTACTACGCTTTTAAAATATTTAATTTAACCTATATCTAGTTACGACAAAGAAATATCTAGTACGTTTTGTGTTTTATAAGGATCGTTTGTTTATTCATCCAAGTACTTACGTACTTATAATATTGTAATTAGGTATTTAATATTTACTATTAGGTACTTAGATACATAGGTACTTACGTTTCACGCAACCCCCAAAGGGTTTAGAATATACCAAATGATTATGTACAAACAACGTTATGAATATAAATATAATATTAAGCGTTTCAATTCTTGAACAGCATTTTTTATTATGTTGTTCAAAGGTGCTTACTTCTTGCGTTTTCGGTTGTATACCTCAAAAATTTGTGCAATTTGCAGATATTGCAAAACGCACCCATAGTAGGTACAGGAGAAATTCTTAGTGTGGCGACGTTTCTTTTATAAAAAAATCTTTGTACGTAATCTTGGGTCATCTTTAAAACTGTCCATCCGATTTCCAAGATTCTTTCACTAATATTTAGAATAGAATGCCTCGTTGGTCTAGTAGTTGCTGAGCGCGACTGCTGAGCGCGAGGTGCTGGGTTCTATAATAATCCCGGGTCTGGCAAAGTGTTACTGGGTTTTTCCATTAGGTAATTCTTAGTAGCAGCACGGAGTCTGGATTTGTGCCCGGTTGATGGCAATAGGCTCGCTCCCTATTACATTGGGACCTAAAAACATAACTGGCGAAATGTGGGTGTACTGTATGTGCACCTCTGCCTACCCCATTGGGGAATAAATGCGTTATGTTATATAGAATAGACCTTCAGGGTGGACATAGAATAAGGTGGGACCTACTGAAATCACAGAAAAGACACCAAAAATAAATCTCCACGCCGCGCCGTCGAAGTCGCGGACCTATCCTAGTTACCTATAAAAGTACCCGTGATTCTATTTGTAAGTGATATTGTTCATATTTTGCTTTGCGATTGTTGAATTGTTATATCCGTATATCCTGCGACCTTATGCATTTCTTATGATGCTCGACTCAGAAAGCTTTTGAGACAAATGTACTGCTATTTAAATGGAATATTCAGTATTGTAGCATCCATTGTGGAAATTTCTTATTCACTGTTTAAGCGGAATACTTGAACTGCGCGGGGACTCGAAACGATATTCGTGCTTTGTTCTGATGGCTTGTTTGAATATACGGAAGATCAGTTTATCTCCGAACAGTTTAAAGACTGCACAAAGTCATCCTAATATTATAAATTTGAAATTAACTCTGTCTGTCTTTTACGCTTTCACGACTAAACCGCTGGACAGATTTTGATGAAATTTGGTATGTAGAAAGTTTAAGACCCGAGAAAGGAGTAGGCTGCTTAACGCGGGTGAAGCCAAAAGCTAGTAATAAAATAATTAAATCAAATTCACAATCATCAAATTACCCGTAACTATTCACTCGCTAACCAGTCACAAAAGACAACAGACGACCGTATTTGCGCTGTGGGTAAGTGATTGGACTGATATGCTTAGGGTTACAAGTTCCATCCCCGTACGGAAACTTTTTCTTGTGTATTTCCTTCCACAATACTAAATAAAATCGAGATCTTTTGAGAATGTAGAAACCGTTTTTTTAAATACTCCGCTCCATTACTTCAGGTAATTTTTTTATATACTTACCTACATTTATTCCTCTATGAATATTATTCTTATATGATAACTATAACCGAGGTACTCATCGCCTTGAAAGTGTAACTGTGTATATTGTGTAGTTCCCTAACACATTACTCGATTCTAGCTACATTCATCTCGATTCCGGCGGCATGTATCATATTTCCTTATTACGAACACTCGCCACAGAGTAAGCTCATCCCAGCATCCAATCAGCATTCAGAGCACTAACCCACTTACCAACAGATAATCAGCACACACCAAGTTATTGTTTGCTCACATCTATAACTGCCCGTTGTGCATTCGTATTGAGGTAAACTAAACTGCTTTCAACAAACATTTATAAAGCCAACACAATGCTACATAAATCTACTTTTTCTTATTATACAATAGTGCCTACTACTACTAGTATTCTCTCTTGAATGTTGATTAAATTCACATCATAATCTTCATCATCATCAGCCTATCTTAAATGCACATGCACTAGTACAAATACTCAGAATAATCTGTGCATTATTTAAATATTAGTCACGTGCGAATGGAACCCGCAAGCCTTCCCACAGCAGTCCAATTACGTAACCACTGCACCAATCAGGTCGTCAATAAAATTCATTACCATGTCGACCAGACATTGAATCTGTAAAAACTGCAGATCAGAGCCAAAGATTGCATTTAAATGTTTCATTTAAGTCGTCCAATGGGTTGGAAACGGTTAAGGGGGAAGAAAACCTCCTAAGGGAGCATTAAAATATGTAACGGGCAAAAATAACAGATGGTCTACCGGTGGCGTAACGAACTGTAAGATGTACCCCGACTCACAAAACAGGGCCCGTGGGCGCCCGGCAATGTTAGCTCGGGGATATATAAGTTGTTTGCCTAAAATATTGTTATTTACTTATCATTTTTGTAGCAAATCTGCGGATAATCGAGGTTTGTTTACGAAACAAAAGTGTCCTTTGAAAAGGACAAAAGGAAAAGCTTTAGATGTGTTTCAAGTACGTTTATTTGTAAGTAATATGGAGCTTATATCTAATTCTAATGTAGGTACACTCGTATGAATTAATTATCACAAGTTTTACTTTGTTTCGGAGCGAGAACAGTAATGCTCGTTCTGCTGAAATGTATAGTTTAATTAAGCTCTCTTTTTATGACCGTCCCGTGTTTTAGTTTCATAGATATCATAATTTCTATGTTATTTAAACATTTTAATTTAAAGTACAGACTTTTATAAAGCTTCTTGAGCCTCATATAGCCTGTATTCTCTGCGGGGGGAGACAGAAGTGTGCTTAGATTGCTAATGATGTTTTCCTACGTGAAATTCATGAACATGGTTTTGTTAAGACTTTAATAAAAAAAAAACCGTTTATTTTTGTAAATACTAAACTGTATCTATCTATCAGTTTAGGTGCGAACCCAAACATTGAATGAAAAACACATGCCATTCAAATCATTAGTCAAAGACGCTACCCTCATGACAAATCGTTTCTAGTTCATTGAATGATTGATTTATACGTTCAGTTCAGTATTAGGCCAGGAGCCAACAGGTGAACGTCTGATTTACTAACTCTTAATGTTTTTCCAAATCACTCGAGCCTAATTCTTTGGCTTTTCCCTTTTCAAAATCATGTGACGAGGGGTCCTGTCCAAACGTGGATTGGGTCCGTAGAGACGTTTTAGGGCTTAAGTAGATGAGAGATAAGTTGAGAGTTGGGTTCCTATTACTTACGATGATTGATTTTTAGAGATGTTTGTTGATTTATTGTTGTTAATGAGTGTGTGAACTGACATATGGTTTGTTCTGTCTGGTCTGTAAAGTCTGTTCCAGCTCAATTATATTAAATTCTGAACTAAAACAAGAAAAATTCGTCGCATGCGCTTAAAATATCCAATATCTTATGTAGAGACACAAAATAATGTTATAAAACAAGGGTCAAGCTAGTCATAATAGTAAATCATATATGTAATGCATTAGACTATGTACCTGCTTATACCAATAAAGATAAGCATATCCAACCCTTTTAATATATAAATATTTATTAGGTACTCAAAGATAGCAACATAACGAAGCGTAACGAATGACAGGAACTAACAAGAAGGAAAAGAAACCAAAAATCAAATAGTACGTAATAAGAAAGAGGTTATGAATAGACAATAGAGTAATTTATTTGTCCCTCCCGAGCCCTTTGTCTTCAGCACTCAACTGCCATAATATTCATAGAGAAAAATCATAGTTTATGACGCACAATCTTTTCCTATGAAAGCTTCTTACGTCGGGGCGCGCATTAATATTACTCACACTACAAATAAGCTCTACGTACAATCACGTATAAAAAGTTGTTTACATTTAGCGAATTTACAGGGCCTTTTTTACTGAAATATTTTTTGAAATTGTGATTTATAACGTGAACGTAAGAAGAGAGACTGGTACCTAAAACAAAGGTCAAGATAATTTTATATTCTTATCGATCCTTTCTTTGAAATACAATTTTAAATAGTACCTTTTTTATTTCCGATTTTTTTTCGAAGCAGTGTATAAGTATGAAATTATGCAAGCCATGAGATGTATCGCTATAGATATGTATATGATTACAGCTAGTCTGACCGTCTATTTAACAATAGATTGAATTATCGGGAAATTTGAAGCATGCTCACACATTTTCGCAGAAAGATCAATTTATCTGTTAATCCATTCTGGAAAATCGCGATTTTCGTTTTTTTAAAGCTTCTCACAAATTTGTTAATAATGTGTATTCGTGGTACACAAATCGAGGATCTCCATTATAATCGTCTGAATCTACCTTTCCTAGAAAATTACTTAGCCAAAATTATAATCGAGCCGTTAAAACACATCTAACTGTTAATACATAAATATGTTAGACAAAAAAAACAGGTACAAATAGTACAATGCTACAAGTAATAACAATTAATGCAAATGCAATACTTTAATTGTTACCTCTACTAGAGACCTGTCCTGTCTCGGCTTTCCGTAAATGTTACCCGAAACGTTGTGAAAAAGGGTCTATTACCAACATTATAATACATATAGAACCTAAATGACCTCCCGAGTTCAGGGTTTGACCGCCGTATTGGTAGCCGCAAGTGCGGTCGCAAGTCTGAGGTTTTGTGTTCGATCACCACGTACGGTCATGTTCAAAAAGCTATTCTCACAGCCTAAGGTTTTGTACTGTTAAATGGAAAAGGCTCGAATATCAGGCGAAACTTTTGAAGTCTTATGTATAGGTATTTAGAACAGTAAGTGGGACTTCTGGCTAATTATGCCGACCGAATATCCTTAAAGATCAATGTGAATTGCTACTGTTTTTAGTTAATTTTGTTAGCTGACTGACGAATTCCTAATATAGGAATACCTACATTTGTGCGGTACGGAAAACAACCCTCTAGCGCCCAAGCCATGCACTTAAGCCACAACGCCTTTCGGGTCAGTTGGCGGATTAATCTCGCCCTCCCAGTTATAATATCTATGTAAATGCCAAAGTTTGAATGTATGTCTGTAACTCAATAAGACCTTAACTATTGTAAGGATTTAGATGAAGTTTGGTACATACGCAGGATATGGTTACAGACCGAGCATTATAGGCGGGTTCTACGTGGAAAGTGGCTTTTGTAAAACTGGGTGCGCTAAAGATCAGAACCCATTTTTAGTCACCTAAACCCTCGCACACAATGCCTACATTTTTCATATTACACCAAGCTTTAGGCCTAAGACACACGTGACAAAATACACGTATCACAACTTTATCCGGCTAATCCCTGTATTTATTCTTCGTTGTCCAAATCCGAATGTTCGCTAAGCCTTACCTACTGTGCCCGCCAATAATAAGTGTGTCCCTTATTTGGGACGTTAGTTGAATTCTTCGCAGGGGTGAGACGTGAACTCTGCGGAGTACGGGTGGTGGGACATCTGCATAAATAAGTAAAGCGGTCACGTTCGAACGGACGACCACGCGTTTAACTTGTATCGTCTATGGACAAGGCGGGTGTGTTTAGACGCGATAGTTACTGGAGGCGAGTAGCTGGCGTCCAGCAGTGAAATGTTTAGGGGGTAAGAAATTATAATACTCCTCCCCAACAGCTCGTGTTATAACTTTTTTCTAAGCTAAATCTAATCTGAATACTCTTAAATAAAAAATAATTTATCTATTCCAGTTTTATGACATATCCTACATCAGATTATTACTAACTTTTGTGGTGTAACAACACAACGTTATTTATACCTAACCTATACCTACATAGTGACATCGAAATTAGGCTTTCATTGTACCAAATTAATTCAATAAACATATAATACATAATATAATACACGTATTAGTGGAAGCCTGAAATAGTGTCAAGGGCGAGCGTTTAGATATATCTCATAATTTCGTGTTGGAATCTTAATGGGCAACAATTGTTTTAAATTATCTATAACACCATGCCAGCGTCACAAGTTGTTTAATTCGAATGTACCCATCAGGGTACCGACCTATTTAAATGTCATTGTCTGGTTCTATATCAAAGTAACTAAATAATACGTTTAACTTAAAAACCTGTTGTTTTACTAATAAAAACGAACTTTTTACACATATTGAGAAATTTTAATTTATAGTTATAAGTACTTTTTAATTCGCATCGCGTGAGCCTGGGTATGGCGATTTACATTTTTTTATTGTATCGCCTGTATATCCACTCATATTCTACCAAACAAAAACCTAGTTAAATTTAAAAAAAAGAAATCCTTCGTTGCCCACCAAAGCAAACGACGTGGATATCTAAAATCAGTAAAATAAACAGACTTCACCAAACAAAGCTAAATCGACACACATTTAACAAGCGATCACATTAACAAATCAATTTGGCTACAAATCAATACCTCGGCCTATCTACTATTTAGCCTAATTACAGACACATCAACTAATTGACTCTAAAACTAATTTCACGTAATAGATCTACATACACATTACGATTAATATTGTATTCGTATCCAACACACGTGTATTTATTTGAACAATTGTGCAATCATGTGTTAGGAAACCTATCTGTGTATGTCCTGTAATATATCGAGTTATTGACTGTGAACATGCATAATTGAATGTGAATTATGCGCTCTACTAAGCCCTAACAGTCACTTAAAACATAAAAAACTGATACTTAAGTAGCGGATAGTTAGATGAGGTTATCTTGCTTGCAAGTGAAGGTGTTAAAAAGTTAACAGTATTAGCATTTGACCAATTTATGCGATGTTTTGCGACAATATAATCATACGAACAAAAGCCGATGATATTTGATTTTGTCCTATTCTATTCAAGACTAAAACCTCTAGCAACCTTACAATGTAGTTATGGAACTACCAGCTGCGTCAAGCGGAAAATCAAAACATGATTGCAAGAAAAATATCACCCTTCTATTAAGTCCAAGGATTAAATTAGAGTATAGTTTCAGGCAAGTCAGCTTGCTCGAGACAGCGCTACACGAAGGCTCTCACGCTCGTGTCACGGCGCCTTTATTTTCTATTTCCAAGGCGGCGCGGCCAGAGAAACACCACGGCTAATCGTCCGCCCGTTTCCCGCCCCGCCCCACTAGTGATGTGCTTTGCTGTAACTTAGTCTACGATGAATTTGCGGATAAAGTTGTAGGAAAACGGTAAATAGAATATCCTTTCAACTAGTCATAAAAAAGCGGGTTAAAATAGAGTAAATAACTTAAGCTATTTTTACGAACCTAGGTTTCTCTTTTATCCAAGGCGCCTTTGCATAGTTAAATATCAAACGCACAACCAAACACACTCGCCAAAAAATTAACAGTTATTGAACCATCATTTATATTATATTAGTAATATAAACAAGTTAGGTATGAAGAGTATGTAAATATTAACATTTTACATAATTTTCTGCGTTAAATTAGACTAATAATTTAATTTGCAATAAATACCAGAATTTTATTATGTAGTCATTCAGTACTCACATAGGTATTTGTTATATTTTCTCATACTTACCTTTAGTAAAAATGCAATCACATTCATTGTGTTCAAGCAGTAAACTCAAAGAAAAACTCGAGTAAACAATTTATCGATACAACAAGGCTCAGCCCTAACTGTCTTGATGTGTCCCGGCAAGTAACGTGTTGTTTTAGTGGTTTGTCCTACGCTTTTCTACCTGCTTCTTACAGATCAGTTTACACCTATACATATCTGTATGTGTGTGTATTGTCCATGTGTGTGTGAGATTAGATATTATGGCTCTTTATGAATGTTTTAGCAGATAAAAACTTTATTATTTACGTACCTATGTGGACTAAAGCCTTTATGCTAAAAGTTCTACGTATTATGTGCTCAGCTAAGTATGAGATAGTCTTTTATTAGATAGATAGAACTAAAATATCAAAGCTACATGGTACATAGTATCAACTCGATTGAATAAATGTCAAAGATAAGATTAACTTATTTATAACAGTAATCTGCGATTAGTTAAAATTGTTCTGTGTTGAGAGGTTAAAATTAATAAAATCGTTTTAAAACACTTGTCAGATCGCACTTATTAAAGTAATAATACGTACGTACGTAATCATATTTAACGTCAGTAAAAGTAAACTTGAATTATTTCGATTAAACACTTTTCGTTTTATTCTCCCAGGTGTGTATAAACAAAGAATTAACGCGACTTTCGCTGTCGATAATACATTAAATATGTAATAGGGGGCGAGCCTATTGCCGTCAACCGGGCACAAATTCAGACTCCGTGCTGCTACTGAGAAGTACCTAATGGAAAAACCTAGTAACACAATGCTCGACCCGGGATTCGAACACAGGACCTCGTGCTCAGCAGTCGCGCTTAGCAACCACTATACCAACGAGGCAGTCATAAAACATAACAATAAAGTTACCTATATAGCTTTGTTTGCTATAAGTATGTACTATACCTATAGCAAACAAAGCTATATAGGTAACCTTAAAAACATCACTCCGTATAACCCAAAACTTGCGACCCAATTTCCTTTCAAGCGACCACAACACGAACAATGAGTCAAAAACTTGCGTAATCATCACCAAAGTACCGTAAGTACCCAGGTAGACCAACTACCCATTGCTGGGTACCTACTATCTTGATTTATGTATCCTCGGGAGACCGAACGAACCACCTGCTCCTCTAAGCTAAATATTCATTTGTCAGACTCGAATGTAAGTTAAAAAGGATTGCTAATATCTTAGATGGGCTTTGTTTCATACTTTAAGTTTTGTTTACGCGTTTCGAACGTTACATTGAGGATTTGTGGGCCTTGTAAGGCTCCCTTTTTAATTAAGAATGTCTTATAAGCTGTGTTGTCTTTTTATTATGTTGAATTATAATCGTTTTATGGAAGGCGAGCCTGGAGATATTACAAGTAGATTTATTCTAGACTAATGTGTGTTTTGTGTATGGAAATATTTTAACTTTTCTTACTGAAAATTTTATGAACAAAGTGGGTGTTTCCCAAATACAAAGCTGGCGGGTTTTTTATCATTAGTTTGACTCATAAAGATTTCTAAATCTAGCTTTTTAAGTTATACTAGACTGGCCCTTGTAAATCGAGGAATAGTATATATAATATACATAGAATAATATACATAGATACAAAGCTATGACGTCACAACATAATAGATATCAAAATATCGGACAATCTAAACACGTAATTGTCATTTTCATTACGAGTGTTTAATTAATATTGTAGCTGTATTTGGCATAAACCAATTCGTTTGTGATTAATCAATTAAATAAGCCTAGCTTTTTAAGTTATACTAGACTGGCCCTTGTAAATCGAGGAATAGTATATATAATATACATAGAATAATATACATAGTTAGATACAAAGCTATGACGTCACAACATAATAGATATCAAAATATCGGACATCTAAACACGTAATTGTCATTTTCATTACGAGTGTTTAATTAATATTGTAGCTGTATTTGGCATAAACCAATTCGTTTGTGATTAATCAATTAAATAAGCCAGGTGTATCTACTGGTTCATGGTAGTTAAGTTAATATAATATCGAATGCATTTATGTTTTAATTCTATGCTATCGATACTTTTTGGTAGTCCAAGTTCTACAGACTTGCGGTTACGGTGAAGGAATGATATAATGTGTATTTACTAGATTGTAATTGCCCAAGTACTCAATCCTTGTCCGTATCAGAAAAGGCATGTGTCCTGCAATGGGACTTATAAACTACCATTATAAATATATATTTCTGTGGCATCTGTATCGAAGCTCGGAGATCGGACTTAAGCGAGTAAATAAACAGATGAATTTCTAGATATCCAATATTCACAACATCCTGTCACAAATATTGAGTTGTTGGAAATGTCAATGTTCTCTTCCCCTTATTGACAAGTTGTGGGTTTCCGCTCAAGGATTACGGAACAAAACTAATAAATATTTTAGTGAGGCTGCCCTGTGTTTACATAAAAAGGGTTCGGCTGGGAAGTGTATGTTTTACGCTACCTAGATACTTACTTAATAATATTAAATGAGTTTCACTCTGTTATTCAGTGGCATAATTATTCGTCATAAAATTAATGTAGGCATTAAAATAGGCTTTGGATTTAAATTAAAGTGTAAAACAGGGTTGTTGTTTCCTTAAACGTGTCGAAAACTATATTATTTGTTAGTATTTCATTGTCCTTAAAATTGACTCCTTTAGGATTCTTCGAAGTAACTTAATTTTTATTTTTGTCGTACGGAATCAAGAAATGCCTGGTGACATCGTCATAAAATTACTATAGAAACCGTAGCAATGACACAAGCAACACTCTTTTACATCAAAATATCTTAAGAAATATGAGAGGACACAAAAACCTAAGAAAGACAATCTAAGAGTATTCAAAAGTCAAATCAAACATAAAAAGATCCGTAAATCTAGTTTTATTTCAATGCCTAATATTCGCGTAAGTGATAGAAATCATTATATTAAAAAGATGTTACAAAATCACAATAAGTAAATTAAACAACCTTTTTATACTAATTTCACAGTTACAGCTTTATTCGACAGCATACAAATCCGCTTGAATACATAATATAGAGACGTGAATTCAATTACCCATGTTTCAAATGCACCTGTACGTATGAAAGGACTAGAGCGTATTTGTGACTTGTAGGTTTTCATATCATAATGTCTGCAGTATCCATTATGCGCTGCGAGTACGAATTATGAAATGATTCCCGCTATCTCCGAGTCTAATTGGCCCGAACCGATATGGTACGGGCGGTGTACAGGCCGCGTATTACACCGTAGTGTAACATGGAATCATGGTTTTATAAATTTATAGTAAACTAGCTGAATAGGTGAACTTCATATCGCTATTTAAACCTTCCCTGGACTTCCACGAGTGTTTCAAGACCTATATTAGTCGAATTGGACAAGCGTTCTCGAGTTTTAGCGAGACTAACGATCAGAAATCCATTTTTATAAGTAAGAAGATTATTGGAAAAATTAATTAATTATTTATTATTTTCACGATTGTATGCATTTAAGACTTTTAAAAAAGAAGAATATCAGAATTAAAAAAAAAAAAAAAAAAAAAAGACGGATTGATTTTGATTAGAAATATTACTGCAGTTTCTAGTCGAACCTTATAAGGAAGGTAGTAAATGTAATTGGTTATTCATTTATAATAGATGGGAATCTAAAAGCGCGAATAGTAGTATACAGTGCGGTACAGCCTTCATTGATAATTATTAATCATACTTTTAAGTGTCATAACTCATATTATTTTTTTCAATTTTCCAATCACTCATTTGGTAACTAAAATAACTTGCTAAGTAAAATCAACTTTACATCTCTACATATCTATTTAAAATACCAAATACGATTATAAAGCCTTGAACAACGTTGCGTGAATAGAAACAGTGAGAAAAATAGATAATTTCCAAGGAACCACTCATTCAATTCATTCATGAATAATTAATTTTAATTACATCTATGTGCGTATCGTGCGTTTTCCTCATCGCGAGGGGTTCGAATACTTCAGAGAAATACGAGATAGGTTTGTGTCGGGCATTCATCTTCATTGTATAGTACTAGCTTTAAGTAAGTAATGTTACAATTACTATAAAAGGACCAAAGTAAATACTTTGTAAATAGTTAAATGCTTCCCTGGACTGCCTTGTGGGCTAGTTGAGCTGAACATGAGGTCTTTCGGGGGTTCGAATCTTAGGTCAGGCAAAGTGCTACTGGTTTTCATTTGGTAATTATCAGTAGCAGCACGGAGTCTAGATTTGTGCTCGGTTGATGGCAATATATCGCTCCCTATTACATTGGACTTTTATTGTAAATGGTGAAATTTAGATACACTACACCTCTGCCTACTTCTTTGGGGAATACAGGCGTGATGTTATATTATGTTTTATTAAATGCTTACTCGATCTAAATTACTAAACATACAGTGAATAGAAAAAAAAATTGAAAGAGCAAAATGCAAATTGAATTTTCTAACTTTGATAGACTTAAAAATATGTTAAAACCAATATTATTATTACATATAAATCATTACTGTAGTGCCTATCTAACAATTTTGTGAACGCTTTAGCCTTATCACAAAAAGTCTCATAAAATTGTTTAGGCTTCGGTGTCACAGGAGGCCACTCCCTATTGTGACCGGTACGCCATAATAAGTATTATTCCATGTTTTCGATAACTCCCCATTTACCTTTTAGGCAAGAAATAAGGCTCTTTAGTACCAGTTCGATGCTTTGTTGTCTTCTTATATTCATACCTTTTTAATGTTTAATAAGTAAGTAAAGAGTGCGGTACATTTACGTAAGCAAAACATAATGACAAAAAAACTGATGAGGCCCCGAGATATTGTTACCCAAAATATTGAAGTCTTAGCTCGTATCGTTTTTTAAATCTCAGCCTTATTTTCTTTTGATAAATCCAAAGAGGTATGTATTCATTTTAGATAATATAAAATGTTGCTAAGGAAATACCGATGGCTGCTTATTTTGTAGGCAATGTGAGTATAATTAGAATTATAAGTAAGTACCTTAAGTTGCTTGATAGCTCTTGTAAGCATAAAAGTTAAATCCATCATCATAAAAATCGAGAACCGCCAAACAAAAGTAAGATCGAACTCAACGAAAGCCATCAAACAGTTTAAATAACACGAAAGAAAGCCGCTATCGCAAAGTACTGCGCGGAAAGTGAACTAAAGAACAATTTGCATGGTCCCGGGTTTCAGTCTTCGGCATACATTCGATGGCAACAGGTCGCCGATTTATCCGGCCGGGTGACATCATGTCGGCTAATGGAAAAATGTGACATTAAGCCGCGTGTTTTTAAGCCACCGTTCAATCGGATGAGTTATGGACTCGAACTGATGATCGAAGATGGAAATTTGTCGGTTCGTTGATTCCGTAAGATTTATTTCTTTCGGTGCGGGCGATACGCGGGTGCCGATGAGATCGTGAAGTTGGGTACAGCTGATGTAAAACAATTTGAATTAGGTACTAATAAATGCGACATTTTTTGATACTG
Organism: Abrostola triplasia; assembly: GCA_946251915.1. Lineage (NCBI taxonomy): Eukaryota > Metazoa > Arthropoda > Insecta > Lepidoptera > Noctuidae > Abrostola > Abrostola triplasia. Next base: position 4,615,262 of record OX276425.1, read on the forward strand.
CGTCACGAAATTGTGTACGAGTTTTATCGTTAGCTCTACGTGAGTCGAAGGTTTGTCAAATATACTAGGACAGTAAATTATTATCAAAAGAGAGTTTATTCTAACCGTAGAATATATGTACCTACTTACTAAGTATCCTATGGGTAAGGACTTACACACCAAATACTTACTAGAATAATTTTTTAGCGTTTTGGGTAAATGTTTTAGATAAAAGGTTGTTTTTAAAAAAAGCTTTAAGTGATTTTTACAAAAAAAATCTGTTCCAAAGTTTTGTTTCTATTTTCAGAATTCCCCGTTTTACAGTTTACTAACAGTTTAATGTACACTAACATACACTTTCGTAAACCACACTAGTTTGATAAAAATGACTTCGCGTAGATTACAACTACTAAAGTTACTACCAACCACGAAAATGCCAGTAGAGTCTTCATTACCATTAGAAACGTATAATACCTATATTACTATATTCATATTCCAATATCGTTTCCCTCATCTCTACATCTGTGATCCCGCATCGTATATCCAGTGTGTATCGTAAATAATCGTAGTACAATTTAGCATACACGTAATACTGGTGCACCCACAATTATAGTCTCGACATCTGACCTACTCTTGTTAGTGTAATCGCTGCGGATCATTAAATTAATTGACCGATGCTCTACACAGGATAGTTTTCAGGTAAAATTTTAATGAAGATCGTATGGTTAATGACAGTATAATTGTTACGTGTATAGCTTGCGATTTTATTATTAAATTATGATTGAAGGGGTATTGGTTACAGTTTGTTCGACGAGAATGTAGATTGAGCCAAGGTATTAGGAATATTATGATGTTGAAGCCTGCTGTTTTAGGGTTTTTTGATTAACTTGGAGTAATTTTGATACCAGAAGGAGACCGCGATGTTTTTGTGAGTAAGTGTAGGTACCTACGTGGAGATTTTCGAGTCATTGTCGTTAAACGCATCAACGGAAGAAGTTAGTATGTAGCTTGAAAAAGTCCCAGCAACAAAAAATGAACGTCTTTTGATCAAAAATGATCTCCCATCTTAATACCTAATTGAGACGCATCGTCAATACTGACGTACACGTATCCCTCTTGCATTGTCAACGCATTACGGACCACCAATCCCTATTGTATGCCCGCCCGATTGATTACAATTCCCATTCACCATGTTCTGTATACTAAATGGTCCGAACACAGGTGTGTGATGAACGTATGTAATTACATGAAGCTTTGATCCGATTAATATCGCATATTATGTTAAATGGCATTGTGTATTGGAGGGGAAGGGCTCGAAGAATCGCTTTGATATGATAAACTCCTTGGATTAACAAATCTTCATGTTATGACAAGTCAAGTAGGGTCAGGTTTTGACGCCGGCGACTAGTAAATCTTTACCGGTTTGTTTCCAGTAATAAAAATTATTATTGAATTCATTGTTCATAAAACATAAATATTAGGTTTCGAAGGAAGGACAAAGTTCAGCTGTGTAAATGTAGTAAGTTATAAATGTTACATTTTGGTAATTCTTTGTTAATTTGATGGGCAGTGTGAATAAAGTTTTTAAGAAAACTGTTTAGATTATGTAGCAGTCAGCTGTGTTTAAATCGAGGGTTTGCATAAGTGTAGCTAGATTAAAAATTAAGGCATTTTTCTTTATAACATTTTACTTTTTTTACTTCTCAGTTAACTATCGCGTCTTAACTAGCCTTTAAATTACCTTTCAAAACACTTTTACAGCTGAAAAATCTTTTGCTTTATTTTCATATTCGTTGGAAACAGTGAAAAAATCTGTTATATTTTTATACTCGTTGGTGACAGGGTCCAAATCTAGTGTGGTCAAACATTTACGAAAGTATTATCACAGGCCCAAAACAAACGCCGAAGTGTTGCGTCCAAAGAGTATTCATGCAAAAATTGTGTCGTGTCATCTAATGTAGTTTGTCACGACCTCTTTTCTACCTACCTAATGGGTGACAGTTTTCAAGTAGATACTCCTACTCACTAGATAAATATTAGTTTTCGACTACAGTGCTAGACACAATTTGTCACAAGTTCAATTCTACAGAGAAAAGAAATTCTGAAAAGTGGGGAGCTACCTTTAACATAATGTATTGAAAGAACTAAAACAAATTTATTATTGTGTTTCTATTATATCATTTAAAGGACATACTGATTCTGGTAGGCACTGTTATAACATATAGGTGCAGCGCAAAACGCTAATTCGGAATTTAACTTCTATTTAGATTGAACGAAATTTGACGACCTGATTGGCGTAGTGGCTAAGGGCTGCTGGTTCGATTCCCGCACGGGACAAAAATTTGTGGGATCCGCAGATATTGTCCTGAGTGAGTGTTTGTGTTTGTGATATTTTATGTTTATGAAATGCAGTCAAGATACCAGAGAACTTCATGGCGCGGGGCGACGAGTCGTTTTAAAAAAAAATACGCTTATAACGCAATCAGCCAGTTTTGACTTATTTCATTATTACAGTCAATACACAACATATTTTAAGTACCTACAGTAATTATGTGAGTACTTGATCTTAATACATAGGTATGTAGGTGATTAATCTGCCAATAAGCTGCCACAATACCTGTATTACGTACCAATGGATATTAATTCATGTAATGTTGTTTGACGTCACAGTTCTGTCTGAGAACAGTGCACCCTATTGCGCCGCGTGGCCCTTTGAGAAGCGGTTAAGTGATTGTATTGATACCAATCTCAATCCATATACTGATAACATTATGTAGCCAAGTCAAACGGAGGTTCATATAAGAGATATGCAGGTTTGGCCACAGCCGATTAACGTATCGGCCATTGATAATTTTGATAATTTGTCTAGATAACTAGAAAAATCAAAGGGGTATTCCCATCTCTTCATCATCAGTCAAGACATCCACTGCTGACCAAAGGCCTCTTGCTTAGGGGGGGGAGGGTGCTAAAATCCCCTATTTGGAAGCGTCTTGAAGATGCTGAAAAGGTTGGCGCTCATCTTCTGGTTTTTGCCTTAGTCGCCTACTACTACACCCAACGGGACGAATTAGGAAGGTGCTTTCGTAGCCCGGCACACCACAGGGTAACGGGTGTTATTTGTTACAGAGATAGATTCCGATACTGATTTACTTGAAGAGTGTACCAGTCGAACTAGCCTAGAGTTGTAATGACTGACTTCTTATGTAAAAAGTGCTACGTCTTCTGCTGTCATTATGGGCACTCGTTTAAGATAAACATGCACACCTAGAATGATTTGATAGTAATTCTAACAGTCTAAGCTTTAGGAGTTGTTCAACAGTACCTATTGCACCCATCTTTGTTCTGCAGATTCCAAATAAAAATTAATTACTCATAAAAATTTATTATTTTATTGATTGAGTTACGATTTAATTATATAAACCTGAGAATGGCAATCTGCCTGATTATGTAGGTTACTATTTAGATACTATTTCTAATGGAAGATAGGGATCAAATTAACGCGGTTATGAAGTTAATTGGCAGAGTTTTACTATAACAAGGAAACGTTACGCCGATAGTGAAGGCATTCAGCGTGGCACATGGACTAACGATGCCATTTAGATATGAGAGCTTTTATGCTCACTAATTTCTTAATACATTCTGAGGGAAAATAACTTTGTGCTGGTGAGTGTAGTCAAGTTAGACCCTTATGCACAAATGAGTTACTCTATCTGTTTCTTACCTTATAAGTGAACAAATCTGTTTGAATATTGCGGCCAATAGGGGAGATTATAATTGGATATACGCTCTATAATGAAACTAAGGATTATATAAGTTTATATATTAATTTATTATTATATAGTTTTATTTATATTATTATATAATTTATTATTTTAGTTTATAAATATAACGATATATATTTTAATGAGTTTTATTATTAGTATGACAGACATTGGTACACATTTATTGCTTTAAAAATGAGGAAATTAGTCAGTTGGGTTCCGTCTCGTTGACTTAGTAAACGTTCACAAAAACAGAACAGTGCATGAACAAGAGTTTATATTTTACAAACAACACGCAAATCAACCGCTAATATTTCCTCACCTTTATACCACATAAATATGTAACGTGCTATAACCGACAACTTTGTCAGTACCACATACTATCACGATTGTAACGAAGATAACCAGAGAGGCGTATATCACATAAAAATAAAATTTATATACAAGCTCTACCTGCAAAGAACGCCTACAAACAATGTTAGCGAAAATTCAATCTCGCAAAATAGAAAATATTTTTACGGTCAATGAATACAAAAGTGTGGATATGGCGGGTTTATAACGGTGGGCTTTATGTTGTATACGGCAGTGTTTCCCAAACTATTCCCCTGTTTTACGCACCCTTTCATACGCTCGCGCCCCATTCTTAAGGAAATGTTACGCGGCTGAAAGATGTCAAATGACTCAATGAATGATTTAGGATAGAACGTGGCGTTGTTATTGGTCATATAAGCGTGTTCTCTAGTTATTTACTGTCCGAAACGCCGTTTATAAACGTCATATACGATATTCTAGTACATAAACTATTAAGTACTTACCTAATGGTAAAGTTCTTATTGTTTAGGTCCGCAACTTGGCTGATAAATCGAGATGCACATTAAGCATACAGTATGTTTTAGTAACGTCTGTTGAAAGCTTATTTCTCTGCTTAACACTCATTCGGAACTGTCAGTGTACATACGATAAACTCGAATAGGTACCTTTATCAATAACATTGTGAACCACTGTTTTAACAAACCTTAGTAACTGGCCGAGTAGTTTCCCTTGTAATCTTTATTCGAGTACAAAATATTTTACAAATGCTACGATTGTTCACTGAAACGAACAAAACGCAACAAAGTGTGTTCATATTTCTACTGATATGAGTATTTTATGGCATTCATGTAAATTATTTGAGCTAAATGATTTGTTTGTACTGACAAAACTAAGACTACAAAATATCCTGGATTAATAGGGATTTTGGCTGTACTCGTAACTGGAAATTGTTCAATGACTCCAGTCTTTTTACTTCGCTTATCTTTTTGTGTTACTAATTTTTTTCATTTAAACAATAATACAAAAATTACTTGCATCTAAAAGACTGACGATGACTGATGTAACTAGATGACGACCTGAATACGTGAAGTGACTGAGTAATTTGCTTTCGGGTTTGATCCTTGTACGGGACCAACTGTGTGATCCACAGATATTTCTCCGGTGTTAGGATGTGGACGCATGTGATGTTTAGTGTCTACGCTCCTACAATATTGGTTATGGTACTTGTGTAAATCTAATATCATTTAAACAACGTACAGTAGAAGCATTTATTACCTGCTGCCTACCAATTTATACCTGCAACCTATAATTAGCTAACACTATTATTTTATTAGTATCTAAGTAACTGGACTGTATTTTTTTTAATAAATTATAAATAACTGAAAATTGAAAAACTGCGTTCGTAGTGTATTTTGAACAGCTACATTATGTCTGTAGCTGTTTATAATACACTTACACGTTCTAGAGATATTGTAAACATAGCATAAATAAACAATTTTTAAGCAAGCAGAAACTTACAAGTAACAAACTATAGTACCTACTCTATAGTAAAGGATTATCTCGAACCCCTTAGAATAGGATGCATCGGTCTAGATAATGGATTGAAGGAACCTGTCAAATTGTATGTACAGTAGGCGTATACTGCGGCCGACGTTGCTCAAAGTTGATCAAAGCATAGACGTTAACTACAGCTCCATTAAAGGACCACTCACTAATTACTAATCCATACATATTGGACACATTGAATGTGTTCTATACATACGTGTATAGACCTACATATATGTGTACATGTGTGGCCATTGTATTGATACTAGTACTTAGGTGCAACGTTATTTGATTGGGATGCCGCAGTATTATCTTTGTAGATACAAATCTGGCAAATAGGGATGTCTGTTTACCAAATAGGCCGTATACCTGAGTTGCATCGGTAGAATAAAGTGAATCCTAAAATGGTACCTAACGTTGATCATTTTGCAACTTATGTCTTGACTGTACCGCTATGAAAACCTAAATAAACCATCCACTATACAAAAGACTTACACTATAAAAACGTGGTTGTATTTTCACACAAACAACTTATAATTTCACTTCAACTAAAACTAACACTAGCGGCACTACTAAGCCAATTGTTCATTTATCACACATAATTATAAAATCCCATGTTCCAGATACGTTGAATCCAAGTATTAAGCGCTTTTGTTGTGTGGTTCTTACAAGGAAATTTTAAATCGATTCCCTGGCGCTTTCTTCCTTGGGAAACCAATCCCGGAGCACAATAAGGCCGTTCACAATGGCGGCTGTTATACCAAGATGACGAGAATCGCGGCGATGCTTCAGCCCTTACGCTAAGGATTATGCTATTTACGTGTCGTGTACCCCTGTAAGGTTTGTGGGTTATTTTAGGCACGCCTCTATTTATATTCAGTGCTGACTTGTGGGCTCCATGAATGTTAGGCTCGTCACCGATCACTTTGAGAGTGGCATATTAGGGAGTGTATTTGAATGGATTCCAACTGTAGAGGTACGTCTAGGTATTTTCTTATACCAATAAGAGAATTTCTGTTTTTACCTCTACAGTGATTATAGATATAAGTGTATGTACGTATGTAGAAACTTCTTCACACATTTTCTACGTTTGCCATGAATCACAAATAGCTTTTTGATCAAATTGTGCATTTTCTTGCTACATAATATCGTATTTTAGTTAGTTTATTTCTGACTCTTCAGGCGAAAATTGTTGCTTGATTAAAAATATTCAATTAATATCTACCAGTACTAAAAGTAGTAGTAACTTGACCTATATTTAATACTGATTCCTGTTTCGATTATAATACGTATTCAGTTGTAGATTCCTGACAGCATTCTGTGAATTGGTTGCACGGAATTATTTCCAGTAATAAGGGTTTTGTTTTCACTTTATTTCGCTGAAAATGATTGGTGTTTTCAATAAAACGAATATTTTAAATCCTATTCATATTAAATAGTTGAAAAAATTATCGATCGCAATATATTATGTTAATTGAAATTCGTATTATCATGTGTAAGTAGGCACTGCGTTCTTACAATAAACAAAAAGTTCTAATAAGATTATTAGCTTGAGCGTTTTTAAAACGAGACCTTACACTAAGAAGTTCTCCTGTATCGTGGGTGTGTTTGATAAACAATCGCTTAACCACTTCGCCACTCATTCGATATTGGTACAGTGCTAAGAATTTTTACAAAATGTATTCTTACTTTTCCGGCTTACCCGAAATACCTTGTAAACATGTTATTAAACTAGCGACCTAAGTAAAATAATTGTACGCATTAACTTGTTTCACAGAAAAAAATACAGAAAGAAAAATTAAAAAATCCATTGTGACGTACAGCCTGTTAGTTCATTTGCGTTAACAGCCTATATACGTCATCGAGTTTCCGCCAACCGTCCACAAAGCCACCCCGGTATAATTACCTTAACGTATTTATTATATTACACCGTCATGCTTGTCGCGTCCATTCATCAAAAGATTTAACAAGAGTAAGTATTTTAAATTGATTTCGCCGAGTTTCGTCACGGATCATTTCGGTCGGCCCCAGGGTCCATTGTATCCCTAACGACATTACAGCCCGACTGACAGTCCAATGAATTGAATAACCTCGATATTACTCAGTATTACTTATCTTCTAATTTAAAGAGAGTTTTTTTCTCGTTAAAAAAGTCGCTTTGTTGAACCCCTTTTTCTCATTGGGAAAGCGGAGACTTGATTCGTTGATTAAATACAAAGCTTTGGACGGTATTTATCTTGTATTATTCTGTCTTTCTTTAAATCATCTTCCGTTTTAACGATCTGAGTAGATCTGGATATCTATTGCGTTTAATTTTCTTGTTCTACGGTATTATATTTAATATCCAACAATACTTTTGATCCTCGTTAACAAGTTCAATACACGAACAATTCTAAAGGTATATTATTTATTTACCTAATCATTAAAAAAAATATTATGGATGCAATTCAAATGAAAAATTGTTGAAAAAAAAACGGACAAATTTGTAAGTTTTACTCATCTTTTCTTATAAGCCTTCTTTGTTAGATTTGGAACGCTTAGTAACGCCATATTGCGGGTGGTAAACAAATAGTGGGTATCAAACTAAAAATACCTAAAAACATAAAACAAACATAACATAACATCACGCCTGTATTCCCCGAAGGGGTAGGCAGAGGTGCACATATAGTACACCCACATTTCGCCAGTTATGTTTTTTAGGTCCTAAAAATATAGTATAAACTCCCTTAAAACGTGCTGTTAGCAACTGTAGATTAATTAGCATTTCCAATGAAATTCTTACCGCTTTGTTATCTGAAACCAGTAGATCAGTATTCATTCTGTGAAATCCATTTCGTAATGTAACTTTTTAAACATTTCCAAATAAGCTAGCAGTTCGAATGGAACGAGGCGATAGACTTGCAAAGCGTAGAAACTCTAACTAAACGAAGATTAAATAATCTATGGAAGAACGACTATAAGCGCCATTTTTGACTACGTTTAACTAAGTGCCGATATGCTTTCATTGTTTTGCCGTTGAAGTAAACTGTCTTTTCTACCGTGATTTTCTATAACAAAACTACAATGATCTATTGAATTGGCACAAATTAGTCTAATGTCTTACAGACTGCGGCAATCGGGAAGTCACAAAACAATTTATAGGGTTTTTACTATTATATTCTTTTTTCTTTTTCTCTATGTAAATTCTTACTAACAGAGGGGTATGCCGTATTCTTATCAGCTAAAACCCCAGGTTGTCTTCCTAGTTACCTGCATCGCATCGATTGACAGGTCCCCGACCCGCCTCTTATAGGCAGGTCCCGCTCACTACGTACGGCCTACGTGCTGCAAGTCCACCATTTTCTAGACGCGCTTGGTGCCTTGTCGGGTCTGGTCGGGTGACGAACTGCCCTAAGTCCGTTGCCCGTAGGCTGGTGCTATCTGTTACCGGTCACATCCTCATATCTTACTAACGCAATACACGGGGTCTACTCCCAGTACCTACAATTACATGACACAGTTGAACTGAAGTAAATTCTGAATACTAAGCTCATCTAGTACTAAAACATGGGCGTCTTTAAATTGTAACAAATCAAACCGTAAAAACTTTCCAAAGATTCCTGATAAACGACCGACTGGAATAACTTCTGCCTGTATTTATTTGTACTTCATTCCAGGACCCATCGATTTGTTTGCGATGCCTTACCATTCCACCGCAAATAGTTATGATGAGTCTATGGTCAACATGAAATTACTCAAGTTGAGCGCAAATTAATTGGAAATGGCACAGTAAAGGGGTAAAAGTTTCTTTGCCAGTATGTTGATATTTCCTGCTATTTGGTTTTCCGCACGTTGCTTCAACGGTCTTTAGTGGTCTCTATAATTAACCATTTCAAGTTAATTGATCTAGCTGTACGTGTTGTTATTTAGATACCACTTACTACAATATTTCGCTCATTTCATTTTTAAATGTTTTTAATCACTCCTCTCCATTTTAGATAATACTTATGTTTACTCTCTTTAAACTTATGTGGTATCAAGGAGGTTTTGAGTAACGTTGCTGGTTAAATACATTAAACTCTCATCCAGTGTCCAGTTCGGCAACCAATTATATAATATTAATTGAATAATAATCCCCAGCTTAATCTTCCACGTAAGATTAACCAAATAATTTACATACCTACGGCATGGCCGCACTGCAAAAGCCAAGCTTAACTACGAACGAATTCTGATGAATATTGGATGAACATTTTAATACCTTTCATAAACCGTTAAGATTATAATCAAGATCAATAATAAGTATAAGTAAAGTTACCGACACACGTTAATGCCTACAAAGCCGTGTGCTCACGAATTCTTGTGAATCAGGAAACCTGATATGCTGTTCATAATTCATTCGACGAGTTGTGACATCTTCGGAATTTATATTTTAGCTAATCCGTCACATGCGGGATGGAGATTGGTATACATGGTGTTGTTATGTGAACGATAATACTGTCTTTGTATTTTTGCTTTTGATCTTTGAATGTATGTAGAAGTTTTAGAATTGTTAGTCTAAATCTAACAACTCTGAAAAATATAAATATAAATTAGAGTGCACTAATAAACAAGCAATGCGATAGTAACTGCAAAAGCAGCAATCACGAAGTTAATTAATTTCTTATGATCTCGAGCAGTCGGACGTTTCCGTTGATCATGCCGAAGATAACATTATATTTGCAAAGTTTCCAACATCTGTGGAGTTGTAAAATTATTTGCAGTCCCAGCCCCAGTCCAACTATCGTCAAAGGAGATGCTTTCTGTGACATCAGAAATTATACTGAGAAACGCAAAGACATGTACGTAAAAGATTAGTAAATCAATCGATTCCATATCGAATACACGTTGAACATCGAATACCTATCTATCGATTATTATTACACGCGCTGCTCTTTTATTTATCCACCATTGTTATTTTGTTTTTCCATTCTCGATATGATATTTTTTTACAATACTCAACACATGCTTGCGCTTCCCATATTTTAAATGGAGCGTGTTTTTGTTTTAAATTTCATCGTGAAACATTTTTTAATGGTTATCCTAAAACAATCGGTTGTCAACGAATTGTGTATAAACTAACGATGCATCGCCGTTGTTTTATTACAGTGTATTATGCTATGTATTATGCTTGCGTTCGGCGTGTGTACGTGAACGTGTTTACACCCTGTAGTTAGTACAATGAGTCTGTGTGGAATCCGCCCCGCCTGTAAACCAGAACAAAAGGAGATGGGTAATAAAATTTGTAAACGTTGGAATGATACGCGCGCTTAACCCCGACTGTGCTCTTTGGTGACACGGGATATAATGAGAATGAGGTAATTCGTCTCGTATGGCTGGGCGGCGTCTCACGAAAAATCGCCGAGGAAATTGTAAATTATACTCTTTGCTCTTTGTACGCCGGATTAGGACCACCGTGAAATATTCATAGTCTAGCCAAGAATTTTAAGCTGACTGTCGGCCGACCTTTATCCGCTAAAAATATGAGCCCCGACTTAACTTTATTCGCCTTAATTACAAGCGTTGTTAGCTAACTAATTAAAAACCTTGCCTTGCTTTTAATCAAATTAGAGAATAATGATAGAAAAGGTTAACTTTGTAAGTATTTTATCGTAAATAAGATGTTGTCAAGTTTTTTCTTAGTAGAAATAAAGTGAGCGGAGCCTCGGAGTTTTAAACTGTCTAAAGTGAAAGTCATTTAAGTGCAGTGTAGCGAGATAGCTACGATCGTGCGCTCGTAGCACAAAGCGTAGCAGCGTAGAGGCTTAGTTGGCCGCACGCCAGCCTACCTGTTGTTACTGTCATGTTCTTAAGCCCCAGCCCGTAGGCCTCGGCTAACTGTTGCATGCGCTTAAGCTTGAGGAAAAAGCCGAGAAAATTACACGCAGTATTCAATTAATATTAATAACCAGATTCTATTATCGAGCATCGACCGCCATTACCTCGGTGTACTTTAGCACTCACCACAGCAATATTCTCCTCAATCTCTCAGTCTGGATGAGGCACATATGCTTCTCTCATTCTGCGACAATTTAGTTGAACATTTGCTGCAACTAGCTTCATTCCCCAGGTTTATTAACAAAAAATACCAAGACGAAAATTTGAATAATTCAACGCGACTTCATAGTGCAGAGACTGTTGAAAGAACTTCGTATAATTCAGACGTTTCAGGTGCAACACTAGTATATTATGAAAAATTCAATTGTAAATGGTTCCCTTATAACGAACACGAAGGAGTAAGATGTCTTTGTCATGTCTTAAGTAAAGCTCACTGTTTAAGTTAAACAGTGACGCGGCTGTTTCTTAATCAAAGAACAGTCAGGGAGAACAAGCTTGTGTTATACCAACGTTTTATTGGTAAGGACGAGTAATTAGTGAGTATTCGATATTTTTTTTTTTTTATGTACATGAAAAGATAAATTATACTGCAGTTACACACTTAGTGCTTATAAAGTAGGTATATTATGGTCGAAGATATGATAATTATACATTTTATTAAAAATGTGATGTGAAGGAAAACTTGAGGAAACCGGCACACCTGAGAGATTTTTCTGCGATGTGTAAAGCTATTGAGATCTACAAACAGTTGAAACTCTGATCAGGTTGTTAATCCACCACACGATTTAAAAGAAGAAGATTAAGCATTTGTGGATTTGAACCAATCAAGAATAGCTTTTGAATTCGAACAAGAAACATTGCCCTGAAAATAGCGACACGCCAACCTAAATTCAAACCTCAGATTAAATACTTCAACACATTCAATTATCTAAACAAACAACTGACCAAACCCCACGTGAGGTTAACTGCGCCCAATAGATAGTTACTCCAAACCGCTAACTAGCAAACAAGATTAACATGTCAACCCCACATCCCTAATTCTTCCCTTATTGAAGACATTTTATTTGAGCTACTAAGTACATTCGACCGCAGATTTGACTCAGGTATAGGCTAAATATAAATTTTGTGAGGACTTTAAACCTTGCTTACTCCAGGGAATATACTACATCTCTCTGTCAATATAATGCTGAGTAACAAAAACGGGTATAACTTTTGTTTATCAAATTTTCAAAACAGTTTTGCGAGTGACTGTGCGTGTGTTTGATAACGATAGGCAAATGTTTTGTTGGATGTTGCAAATTGATTCGGTTTTATCAATTGCCATTCATAGAGCTCAAATAGGCTTTATAAGTTTGAGTGATTAAACGAATATTTGTATAATATATTCCTAACCGAACCTACGTACCTATGTGAACATTATTGCTCATAAATAATATATCATCATCATCAGCCGAAACACATACACTGTTGAACAAATGCTCCCTTAGAGTGAGGGGGGGGTTCCATAATCCCCACATTTTTCAAGCGGCTTGCGGATCCCAGTATTGGTGGTGAAGTTACAGAAGACGCTGCTGCCCATCTTTTAAATTTTCCCTAAGTCGCCTCTTACGACACCCACGGCCGGAAAGCGGGTGGTAAATTCTAGGCCAGAAACCACTCTGCTTCAATAATAATATATACCTGTAACCTAATACTTCCCTTCATAGCACAAATTCTGTAGACCATAAACCTATACACTCATATCACATACCAAAACCGTCTAAGAACAAATATCTGTGGCCTCACCAATGTTTGTCTTCGTGTGGGAATCAACCCGACCTTTGGCATAAAGCTTTCGCTTATACGCGTATTAATATGCCAACTGCCTTGTACCTGAATATATTTATAAAACATGAATGTATCAATCATTTCAATACTAGACCGTTGTATATTTTGTAGTTCCATCTAGGTTAGAGTATATTTAATACCTCTCTAATCTGATGAAGAGTTTTCGTTAAATCTTGCCATCATCTTTCGACGTCTCTACTTAACTGTTTCAAGGACCTTAAAATGGGTAAAGGAAGAATGTGTGTTTATATTTCATTATCACTTTACAATGTCACTGCACAGAAAGTTCCATTCTTCTTGCAACTTAGACGCTACTATACAAAGCAAGCACTATCACTTCAGCACTCGAATTCATAGTAAAAAGGAGAATCAATTGAAAAAAATTATAGATAGCTCATCTTGGTATATATTCAATACTTTCACAATATATTAGTTGCAGCACAAAATAAAACTGAATACCGCGAACTAAAAGCTATCCTCGTACAAATAGCTATGAGAGTCCATAATATTCAATAGCATGCTAGATAAGCCAGCTCGTTGCAGACTCCAACCTATTCTGGCTGACTGCCAGCCAGGGTCACCTGTTGACTTCCACGAGGATTCAAATGAAAACTTTTTCGTTAAAAGAAAAAAACTAAACATATGCGGCCTGTGTGTGGAAGAGGAAAATTGCTGAGATCATATGTGTAGGCGTAGTCGAGTGTTTTGTTTTTTTTATTAACATGCCAGGTGTTTATAAACCTGCTTCTTATTCTAATTAGATTTTTAAACCTAGCTGGTATGTGCCTCTTAATCTGCGTGACTGTTCATTGCACCAAACATATTCTTAGATCTGTAATATGAGACACCACTGATTCTGCCGACGTTGACCAAAGGCCAGACGTTTGTCAATTAGAAAGATAAATGTATGAAGATGTCATAATATTTCGACTACGTCATTCTATTAGTTTAACATTTTGCCACTTGCTTAGGACCCCTGGTTTTCTACGATAAAAAGGCGTATCTAAACTTGGTCTCTTTGTGAGCGAAAGGGTTCGAAATAGTTTAAATGAACACCAATAGTTTCTGGGACTGTGGGTTAACTTTCTGGTATTACGCGGAGCATCTGCAAGTTGTCTCACCCGCTGGTCTTAATCAAAGTTAGTTTTAATAAGATTGATTAGAACAATGGTTCATATTAATCAGTGTGGCAAATACTTGTGCCTGTATTCCTCAGGGGTGCAGGCAGAGGTGTGCCGGTAGCAGACTCAAAACGCTTGACAATATAAATCCTTAATTAGAGTCATACCCAAAAAATATTAATTTGTTATCGCAAAAAATATAGCTGACGAATGTAACCACAATTATTATATACGAATGTAAAAAGTAAACGACCTGATTGGCGCAGTGGCTAAGCGATCGGACAGTTGCGCAAGGGCTGCGGTTTTGACTCTTGCAAGGGACAAAATTTGTGTGACCCCCAGATGCTTGCCCCGAGTCTGGGTGCTTGTGTGTACCTATTTATTTTCATACCCATTTAAATACTTGGGTTTTATTTCGCCTCGTTTCTTTATATAAACATATTATTATAACTATTTTACAACTATTGGTGCTTGTGTATGTAATATTAAAAAAAATAGAAAACGGTCACTCAATACAGGATAAATTCCTAGTGTGAGGCGACGTTTGTTTTCGAACTAAGGTTCTTTCTGTTTTACACCTATCCTTTTCTTTTTGAATAGCATCTTCATTGCTAACCACGAATAATTCAATTCTCTTGTCATAAGAGGCTGGTATATAAGTACGTAGGTATACTTACATTCATCATTCAACCAATTTACTGTTGTATTAAAATTTTAATTATATTGTTTCAGGTAAGGCACAACAGACGAGGCGAACATCGCAAACAACATACTTCACCTTCGTCACTTCACTTTGATATATTTATAATTCAGTACGTACCTATTACGATATAAAAGTTGTTTGACTGTGTTTGGTAATTCGCGTATTGCTTGGATCCGCGTTGCTTACAGATTATTTGAAGGTATCTAACTAGACAATTGGATTTAGGCCGGCCACCATATTTGAACAGGCCAATATGTAGGCTAGTACTATACCACTAAAAATGTATAAATTAGTAAGAACTTCAGTATCACCAAACTCACAAAAAGGCGATTGCCAAAAAGTAAATGTTGAATTCCTTTCCTTTGACTACGCTTTCAAAGTTACTGATAACTGATTAGCATGTTGTCAGTAATCATAATAATATGCGATTAAATGCATACTTTTTACTATTAAAAGAATATTAATGTACTCGGACAATAATAAACTTAATTCACGAAAACTAAGGTATCTACTGACTACTCAACTCTACACTTTAGTCAATCCGCCAGGCTAACTTATTGCTCATCCTAAACACGCATAAAAACGCCCAACAATGTACACCGACGCTCTTCGGTGCAGTTATTAACAATTTTATGTTATTCCCCATGAAACGCGCTCCGGAACGCTACGAAAAAAATGTTATATAATTCGAAAAATTCTAATTAAGGTGGGCAGCTGGCGTACTGCTTTTTTTTAATTTTCCGTCGAACTACGCCGTCAGATGACGCGGATGATGTTCAGGGCCTAAAGTAACAACAAAGTTGTGACCTCCTTTATCTTGTCACATCCCCCTTATTTGATTCATCGTTGACGCCGCCGTGTTTACGTAATGACTACGAACATTATTTTGCACAACACCGGGTGTTTTTGTGTTGTATAACTTAGTATTGAGCGAGAAATTATTTGATGCGTCTATCAATAAGTTTACTATACGTCATAAGTGCTCGATTGGTTATTCGAAGAAAACACTGGCATATAAATTAAGTTCAATATAAAAGGCATGAAGAATACTGCACTTGACAAATCCTTATTTATTTCTCAGAGCGATGTCTAACAAATCGTAGTTTACATTTTTTACTCTTTGACCAACTCCCGGTCGCAAGACGCGTTCATAGGTAAACGCCCCGGCCATGTCCGGAAGAAGTCGAGAAGTATTATAAACAAGAGAAATATATCTTGCCAACAAATAAGAAATAACGCTCGACGATGACGTCATATCCCCGATTTCCTGTATACATAAACATGTAAAACTTCGACAAGTTATATCCGCGGTATAACACCGAACACAAATAAACAAAGTTACATTTAAAACAAGTTTGTTATTTAAAATCCGAACAGATAGATGTTACACGGTGAATAAAATAAATATTAAACCGTTCCGTACCTACTTCCATTTGATATTTAAATTTAAAATATTGACATAGCTCCCATTGCGCGTATTCGATTACCGGTTTTCAATTCGTTTTAACACAGCTACGGCTTGGCCTCAGGGCTTGCAGGGGAACATACAGTTCATAATTTACGAGATTCGCGAGCGGAAACAATGTCCCAAACAAAATTGATAATGAAAACAATTTTACATCAGAAATTTAATCGAATTACGAAGTTTAAAAATGGGATCTCGCATTCCCGATCAGTGTTGCGCGCACAAAAAGAATTTATTGGCACCGACGGTGACTTGATTAATTTTAAAAATTAATTAACTCCCCTTTACCTACGTACGTAAAACTATAGTCTCGGATTTTATTTAATATCTTGTCGGCTCATTGAATTTTAATCTCCAATGTTCCAAAAAGTAGGTAGAGTTGGTTTAAAAGAGACCCATATCTTGTTAATTAAATCTACTCAGTAGGGTGCCTCCAGGCGGCCGGCCGCGTCTTCTTTGGCTGCTTTTATAAATGCTGCCGAATTTCAGACATAAGCAAGCTTTAATTTAAACTTGACTTAAAGGCCGCTTAAAAGTATTCGCGTTTATTTAGCTAAGTATTATAATAACAGCTAGAGTACAATGACAAAAGGTTTCGTCGTTTCCTTTCAAAGTTTCCCGAGGAATTTTCCGTAGCCGTTATTGGCTATCGCATGTTCTAGCTATATAACTGTGAATTATAAATTATACCTGTTTGTTAAGTTTAATTTAATTACCGCTGTTTAAAATAACATTGTTTGTTTTGTACTCGGAAAATGTAGCATGAAGATGCCAAGACCGTATTGTGTAGTTATAAAACTAATTAATTAATTCATAAGCGCTGTTAGATTAAAATCTTCAGCTTTTGTTCTGTTAATTATACTGTTCAATACTTATTTAACTATTACTGAGCGGTATATTCTATAAAAACCTTTCTGTTTCTGCTATTTTTCTTTATCAGTCTGAGTTCTGTATGTAATTAAAAATTATTGTTAATATTATATTAATTAATATTGATGAAAGTTGCGTACCCACTTTTCACACGTTTGCTTGTGTCATTTTTCAGGCACACTTCATCACAGCATTTTGATTTGAACTATATCCTACAAAAATGACCTCCATAATTACTGCTTTAATATAAAATTTTAGTAATTAAACGTCATATTTTACAAGCTTTTATTTAACTTGCAATGTTTGCATGTATGTATGCAAGTTTGTTTAGGTCAAATCTTGCAATCTAAATTAGGACCACTCTTTGACATTCATATATAAATAGGTTTGGTGACACTTTTGGTTTAAAAGCGTTTGTTAAAAATAGTTTTTAATATTAACTTATACAAATCTCAGCTTGCCTTACATAATTTCTTTCTGGTCAATATATCTCGCACATCCTTTAAAATCGATGTATTTATGAAGTGAATGGTCTGAGCCATATGAAAGGAGCCAAGAATAAAGAACGTTAACAAAGCGTAAGATAACTGAATTAAAACCCTTTGTTGGGTCGGTCAGCCAGCGGACCGAAGGCTATTTGACGGATCGGCACCACGATTACTTTGAGATTAAAATTCATTAGCCATATGAGATCCCTCCGAGGGAGTTACGATATCAATGGACGCTAATGAGGTTGTCATATAAGAACTTATATGTTTAATTTATCATGTTTCAAGCTAGAGTTTTAAGCTTCGTAAGTAAGTCATTTGTTAAATAGTTAGCATTGACTTATGCATTGTCTATGAAGAAAATCAAGGTTATACTATAGCTCTTAAAAACACCACGTATAAACGTAAGTACAAACTCACCCGATGCACCAAGTCGAGGTTCGAGTCCCGCAGGGCCCTTGGTAGCATCGCTTAAGGTCTTTATGTAGTTGGCCTGGCTAGAGGCTCTAGCAGTCTCGCCTTTGTCCGGTTACGTCCAATAAGACCACCCTCGGAGTCGGCATCGGCAAACCCATTCCGAAATAATAAACCTCATCGTTATTAAAATAAGGGAGATACCTACATACCTAGAATAAGAAAACTTGCTAAAAATAATGTTTCTAAGCAAATAATTAACAGTCCAGAAAAGTATTCCGTAAAGTATGTTCAAGATTGTTGGAGAACAATAGTTTACATTCTTTATTCACGTTTACAAAGTCGAGAGTCAGCTTAAATAAAGTAACGTTTCAATGTTTGTTTACTATTTAAATGCTTTTAAATGTCTCCGGCACCTCGCGTTCACTTTAACTTGGTTTCGTGTATCTAAAGCACTTTAACTTTAAGCAAAAGGACAAAATGATCTTTTTCCCTCTTAGTAATCAACGAAGATAATACCTGCATTAGCTTAAACCCATATTAATCTAATGACTCTTTCCTTTGACATGCAAACGACAGTGACAGGTACAATTTAGTCCATGCTTTAAAATTGTCACCGTTTTGATTTAAGGGGTAAGTGGTCATCTCCGAATATAGGCATTTAGTCATACACCACACTAATTGTAGATGATGTTTTTAAATATCTAGTTAATAATCTCACCGCCAGTCCGTTTCGGCGACGTTAAAAAAACGGAAAAAAACTTTGACTCCATGAGTTGTTGAGTTCTAATGAGTTTTCTAATTTTCGTAAACGTTTGTTATTTCCATGGCAACGAACACAAATCTCCCGGAGTTAAAATCTTCATCTGTGCAGAAAACGCGACTTTTTATGTCAATATCTCTGTACAAATATTGTCAACAATTTAGCATGTCGGCTGACCTGCGATTTGGGTATTTTTAATTTAGTTTTAAACGTAACTCATGGTAAACACTGTCCACAAAGTTTGCCATGCTTTATTTGTCGTTGCTCCGCTACGGTTTAAAAAATTGAACGTTTCCATAAGCTTTGAGATCCGAGATAAAAAAGGACTATTTTAGTTTGGACGGAGTGTAAATGTTTGGTGTGTTTAAATATTAAATGTCTGCTCGATCGTGAACACGAGTCTTCTGTGCTCGGTCCGTGTGTCACCAAACTTGTTGATTTTTCATATTCCTTTTTGATGCGATATGCAATCGTTTGAAGTAAATACGAAACAGAATTTATTATTCCGTTTTTATTTACTAGCTTACAGCGAAATATCGTTGGAAAATCGCTGTATTCATGTACAGCGGAGATTTTTCGGTGAAACATTGAATACGGCTTGTGTAAGTACAAATATCACAGAGTGTAAACATTTGTGATGTACCTTTATATTTGTTTCAATATATCATACACCTAACATTGCAATACTCAAAAGCTTTCATATTTCGATGTAATTAGTGCTGTTTTAAATCCTTTAAATAAAAGTACGCATGAGTGATACATGGATTAACCTAATGAGTGTATAACAGCCATCACTAATGAGCAGTGTTCAATTACTGTACGTAAAGGCGACCACTATTATATAATACTTTTGGTCACCAGTGTGACGGAAAAAGGTATGATACCAAAACCGTGGCGATACGTAGAAAAATGTAGTCCGGTAGGCTTATGTCTACATTAGAGTGACGACGCAAGATTCCGTACCGACAATTCTGAACGAACCTGAGAACACAGACATTCAGCAATGATTATACCTATACCGAAACTACTGGCTTTTAACTTAAGATGAATTCATTGAAAAAATAAAGAAAAAAATATTTACAATGGTTGGACGACTTGAACGTAACGTCGCGTCCGCCATGATGAACTACGGGACATTAGGGTAGTAATACATAAAACGTGAGGTTGCTCTGTTTGTCAGCCTGTATGCTGCCGCCGCAACAGACCCTGCCTTCTGCTTGTTTATGATTACTAGATTTTAATACACACGTCAGCGAAATCAATAATTATGTAAGAAGAATGAGAAGATTTCTACTTCTCTCCAATAATATCTGCATATATCTAACACAAACATACACACGAACACACACACACGTAGTCCACTCAATAAACAGATTAAAATTATGTACTTACCCATTTTAAACTATTATTATTATTTTTTTTATGTAATAAGCATCAACTTATATTTACTTTTATATAGTCTTTATTATTTGGCACCTATTCTTGTATATTAAATACCGAGGGGAATGGTGCTGATAGCTGAAATACAGGCTATGCCTAGTTCGGCTACAGACGCTAATCTCTTTGCTTTCGTTGTAATTGCTGCCACATTTGCCTTGTAAAATAGTATTAAGTTGTTCGAAATAAACTATTATTATTACAAAACGTGAATAAATGCTTCGGCAATCGGATTGCCAAGATCGACATTCGCATGTGTAAGTAAGTGTCTTACATCCTATACACACAGCTAAACCATTTGATCTTCGCAATTCTATAATTTGAATGCTGAAGTATAATTATAAACACGTGTCCCGAAAGCGATACTGAAAGGGTTAAAAATCCATCAGCATTTTCTATCCGCACTAAGGCTTAATCCATCTGTCAACATTCGCAGTGACATTTTAAAGAAATTAGAACCTTGAACCCTTTGAAAAGGACTATATATCGCAAGGCACTCTAATTTTCGTATTATAAATTAAATGGACACATTACAGTTCTACGGTAAATGTGCCCCGGGCAAGACCCAGTACAAAGGGGCCGACCCGACTCTATTATTGAAAAAGGGGTGATCAAAGCCAAACGATACGTTTTTCATATATTGTAGTCCTTTTTCTATTACTGTTTGTACAGGTGTATTCCGAGTCCACATTCAGAGATGTAAAGTTATTAGAGTGATGTACTGTTCGTTTTTGTTGTCGACAAAATAAACTCGGTTTTAAAAAGCACGAATACGTCATTGTTTGGTATTCGCTGTGAAAACATTGTTTGTTTCGTCGAAAGGAGTGGCGTGCGGTTCCACATTTTTTATGCAATGTTATTACTTAATAGAACCTCTACAAAGGGAACTGCGGTATCTCTTTTAAGGCTTTACCTGGTCAAAGGCTGTTCGCAACATAATGCTAATGTATTAAATTAATGTTGCAGAAAATGTATTGGATGCTTCCATAAGTAGGTCAACTGTACGTACCTATTTCACTTTTCTATATGTAATTTCGAATTGATATTAATTAATCCTTTAATCTCTTGAATACGTGAATAATTAAATGAATGTTACATAAGCATTAACGTTAAAATACTGGTATTACATGAATATTAGTGAAATGCATGAAATGCCTACAAAAAGAGAAAATGAAATATAATATTCCAGTTAAAATATAAAACACCCGCGAGCCTATAGCTGTGTCCCAGGTGATAAGCGAATAGAAATTTATAGGTATACATTATTTTTACCCAAAATACAAGTTGCCACCAAGATACAGTACAATTTGTATGTTTACGCATTTTCTTGTACTAAGACTCTTTTTCTAATAAACAATTATTAGATATATTAATAATTGTTTGGGGAAACAAATTATATGGGGGAACGGGTAATACCGCGGAACGCAACTAGTAGATAATATTGCGCATCTCAGTTAGTTACAGGACGAATGTTCTATAAGATGACAAACGTAGGCATCTGGCAGGTAGCTTGACCTACATAAAATATAACTTGGTCACCAGATTTAAAATATTAGTGTGTATAATGTACAATGTAAATAATTAAACATAACCATTGCGTATCGCTTGAAACATATAAAAAATTCATACTTCAATAAAATGTTTCCATTCGCTTATAAATGAATCCGATCCACCTGCACGGCCATTGGTTTTCATATTACAGTATGCTACAAAATAAGTAAATACTATTAACATGCTGCATTCGATTTTTCTCTTGTATGACAGAGAAATATTACATAGAGTAAACAAGCTTCGTTATCCAGAAAACCTTCACGTGGATCCAATTAATTTGATTTTTTTAACTGTTGTAATGCAATTAACGGAGTATTTTAACAAGTTTTATACCAAAATTTTCGTCGAGATATAAATTGTCGACTTAAATGTTTTATTAAAAAGGATGGTATTTTTTATCATTGAAGAACGACCCCAATTTTATAATTATTGTTAATAACTTGTATTTTTAAACCGCGTTTGAACAATCCTTATTTTAATGCCGTAGGTATACCTACTTAGTCTATGACGAAAATAGTTTAATACCTACGTGCTACTTGTCCATAGTTTTCTTACGATGTTCAAGTGTGACGAAAATGTGTGTCGAAGCCTACACGCTGAATAAACATCGCGATATGTATGGACGGATCTCAGTCGGCCTACATGTTCAATACGGATCGTGTCAATATTAAGGTGGGTTTTAATATCGAAGACCCGATCCACAACATTCGCTCACACCGATACGGTATAAAGCGCAGGTTATTCCCGCGTGTGAATAAACAAAGCGCTGAAAAGAAAGCCTGATATAAAAAAAACCTACTAAAAACAAACTACACTCGATTTTAATTCTGTGTAATTACTAAATCGTTTTCAAAACATCAGTCCGTTTTAAATCCGCTATCTCCACAATACACGCGTGAAACACGATTAACGCTCAAGGATTAGGCTGAAATCCAATCCAATGTACTTACGCGCTGCTTGAAGGCACATACGTCAGTAGTGGTAGGTATGTAACAAGCATTCGGTTAAGGCGCCATACCGTCGAATCTGTTGGTACAACCATAGCTACGGAGCTCTGTTTTGATAGCTACTAATATTCTAACGAAAGTTTGATTAGAATAGGGAGGAAGGGGAGCCTGATTTGTAATATTGAGAATTTTTTTTTGCTGCTAACAATGTGGACATGAAAATTTGTATGTAGATATAATATGGTCTATGGATGCCTTTGTTCAACAGTGGACATTCCGGCCGATGATGATATGAAAATCTCATCTCATCTTTAGCTTTTGTGCCTATTACATTACAGGCGATTTAAAAAGCGTCATGTGGGGGGTAGCCAATTTTGGGGATTATACAACGCAATTCTAGACAGGGTCGTATCTATACAACCGTTGCATAGGTATATAATACAAACGCTCTCACTTATACCTACACCTAAGAGAAGCCAAATGGCAGTATCAAGGTAGATTGCTCCTAGATCTACGTAGTTTTTGTATCTATTTCAGAATATGTATTTTATTATGATTAATATAAACATTGTGGATATCTGACCAGGTAATTAGATAAAATAATACTTCGGGCAGATATGTTACTAGCGCGCTCATTTTGAAGATTCGGAAAGGGCACAATTATAATAGAAATTACAATTAAATACGAGATAAAAATTAGTAAGGGGAAAATTTTAGTCTTGGGTAGTACAATTGTTGTCCGATTTGACATAAGTCTAGTGCAGTTTGGACTCAGAGTTCGTAACATTTTTCTCGTTTATTTGATTAGCATATGACGTATCTATACTTTTTGACATATCATTGACTTCGGGTCAAATATAACTATTAATATCTCCACATCTACGGCGTAATTATTCTCTGTTTTATTTTAATTCTCTGTTCTGTTCATCCGTGATTCTGTACGTATAACATGAAAGGTGGAACGGAAAATAGTATTGGTTTGTATATTTATTCGCTTCGAGCGGATTGTCCGTATATACTTACTAACTTAGTATTATATTGAGGGAATGTAGTTGTCTGTATTTATATTTACTTGTTAGAAACTTCTGAATTGATAAATGAAAATTGAAACATAAAGGACTCGAGCGGGACTTGAAACCGCGACCGTCGCCGTACTGGGGTCGCTTCTCTGCCAACTACGCCACGGTGTCGCTGCTCGCACAGAACAAATTTGAAGTTCCCTTTTAGTATTTAAGCATTAATGGTGACGTTTTATGATTCCGTATTTAGATTTAAGCTTAGCGCAACATTTTGTCGTTGAATCTCTATATTATGAACCTAATGGATGGTTCTTATGTGTAGTAAAGCTGGTATTTCGCAATGAATGGGAGCATGAAGTTGGCTAAGAACAGCCAAGTTAGCTTATTCAGCTCTTATCAATTTGTGTAAGGATCTCAGACACTATTACTGCTAGAAACTTCGAGTTTGAACTTGTGTTTGTTTTGTTTATTTTCAGTTTGTATACCTGAGGAGCCAGTAATCTTACTCGTATATTAAATGTAAGTATACTGGAATTTCCGCGTTATGGGATAGAAGTACAAATTTCCCAGCAGTACAGGTTTATTATATAGGAGTACTTTATAAACGTGTTAACGAACATAAAAATAACATAATCACAAATTATAACTATTAAGTCGTTCACTGTGGCGTTCTAAGGGGGAGGTCTTTGTTCAACAGTAGACGTCTTCTGGCTGATAATGCGATGAACCTACTAACTACCATGAATCAAAATGTTACACCTAAAGTTATCATTTTCAACCATAAACTGCGATACCTTCGCAACATATTTGTAGGTAAGTGCTAAAGAAAATAGACTATCATAATAAAATCTTAACATTTTTTCCATGTAACAAAAGTTGGAAAGTTTCACCTTACACTATGAAATCTAGCTGAACTTTATGGCAAATAAAGAAAAATTGTGAACAGCGCCGAAGGTCGTGTCGTCGGCGAAAATAGGGGAGTAAAGTTATAGGAGCCACTACATCACATTCTTTCTGACAGCGAATATTCACTTTGTTTTATAATAAAATGCTTTTCCTCTAAAGGTGAAATTTATAGAACCTCTTACACAAATATAACGATGCTATTCCACACTTTGTTACCTCAGATAAGGACAATAATATGAAATAATGTAACACGTTATCACACACCCAAATGATCGATCCATCAGCCAACAATGGAAACTGCCAAAATAATATACAAACTCCAAGAAGTTACCACTCAATAACGTTAAAAATGAGCTCTCAAATAGCAAGAAAATTGTTTTTCAACCCAACATCACGCCCGGTACATCGGCAAGATGAAAAGTTTCCCTATCAGCCCACTGACACATCGATTGGCGTTTACATCTTAGTAGAAGAAATTGTTTGAGATCATGCAAAGCAACTTAGACCTTAAGCCGTGGAACGATGGCGTGGCAGAACACGTCTTTAAAGTCGGTTTTTCTGTGTTGATGGAGTAGACGTTTGCAAGCTGCCATCCGGCTATTGGTAAGCAATCCATCATTCGAGAGTGTGAAAGGAACAAAAGCTGTATATAATATCACATCTAAATATACTTTGTTTGAAGTATCCATTAGATAATCAATTATAGTTATGCCAGGTATGGGGCGTAATAGGTGGTCTGTTGTGTAGGTGCTGGTAGGTGTGTGGTGCAAGTAATTGCTTTCATTGACATGCCGGGCCTCCGAGCCGCGCAGAGAATGCCTATGCAATTAATCGGACACAAACGTTGGTGGAAACCAGTTTATGGAGTGATACCACGTGTGTAGCACCGCAGTATTGACGTTCCTTCCTCATCATTGTGCCTTGATGGTTGCTTTATCTTCGTACACGTGTTGCTCGTATGCGTGTTACTATACCTCGGATTTAATCAATTTTATTATAAGCGTACTCTACATGTACTGTACCTATAAATACCTTTTAATCAAAAACTGTCACTCAAGGTATCAGATTACGAGGCCTAAGTATCGAAACTGGACTTATTTTAATAAAATGAACATAACAAGGCTTATTAAGAGATACGTCATATAGAACGGTGAATCCCTAATTTAATTTTGTTTTTTAAAACAAAGCCTTTTAATGTGTGCATGCCGTGAATTTACTCAAAAATATGTTAGGTACGAAAATAGTGGTTTCTGACAAGCAAAATCATTTTCAGTTAGGCTTAATGGAACATGCTAAAATGTCAGTCAACGCTTTGAATTGAATAATCCATAACGTTTCCTGCGGCGTGTAAAATACATTTTACCTATTAATTCTATCGGTAAATATAACATTTGCTTTAACAACTTTGAACTTTGCAATTCTAAGTTAGTAGGTACCTTATGGAACTATAATACGATACACGAATCTAAGAGGAATTACCAAGAAACAAAACTTGGAGGAGTCATATTAATGTAAGTAAAATAACCCTATAATTCTGACGTATCTACATTTAAAAAGAATAGGTTTATCTAAGCATTGTTCCATAAAAGCTTAACGTTAAACCTAAAATTCATGTGACAGTACAAAAATCTGAGTGATATTAAATATTCATATATGCAAAGTTGTTTAGTCTTTTATTCAAAACAATATTTTGTGCAACAGAGCAAGTGAATCTCATAATGTTATTTTCGTTGGTACAGAATATTACGACAATTTTATTACCAGTGTCGTATCTGTAGTTCTCCTATCTGCAATTTAAGTCTCGTCATTTATGTTTAAGGGGAATGTGTTGTCTCGACTCCATAAAACATTCAAATATTAAATCACCATACGTTTTTCTCTTAATTAAATAAAAGAGATTGTAGGTATTTGGATTTTAACTAACCAATTATTTACTTCACTTTTGATTGTTAGCAACAAAACTTTTTTAATGAATAAATAATCGAATAAAGAATAGTGGATTAAACGAAACTCTTTTAAAGTTTCTATTGTCTTTAAGCTCATAAGTAAAGCGCATCACCTGAATTTGAATTTTTACAATCACTATCTGTTACATTTGCGTTCAGTACCTACCTACATAAAAATAAATTTATTTCATAGCTCGAGCACATCTTTAGTTACATAGTCTGTGACTGTATTTGCGAATGGTCTCAATTACAGCTGCAGCATGATCTGTCATGTAATGGCGGCTGTTCATTGGTACAATGGTCGGTATTGGTTACATTTCAATATTCATCAATAGATTACCGGCTACTTTGATGGTCCCTTTGTATATGAATGAAGCTTTGGACGTTGATAGGTAACGTATGTGTGTATTGTATTCAGCCTGCATATTAGTTGAAGACAGAAATTAATCGTCAGGTGTATACAATGCTCACGTATAGCGAAATTCGCACAAAAGCAACTTGATTCTGTAGCCCATATTACTACGCTAGTGGATACATAATACATGGTGTTGTCTTTAATAAAACAAAATTAATTAGAACCCATATTAGGTAATACCAAAAAAATAAATTTCCTTAATATTTGTATGTATTACCAGAATCATTAAATATAAAACTTTCTAATATTGCGATGAGATCAAAAATGGTACGACAAGCTGGTAATGCGCAGGAGTGTACACACATGTTTCAATGATATATTTTTCAGGCAACATCTGCATTATTTAAAACTAAATGTCGATTATTTTTGCCGAAGAATTATCGTCTATTCCAGAGTTTATTGCCTCACAATTAAAAGTTACATGCTCCTAGGGACTAAGTCCGTGTGCCGCAGGATTACACGTAGAACCTAGACCAGTTGTACCAAAAAAACTTTAAAAATATCACGGTATAAAGTCGATTTTTCTACAATTTTTAATTTTTTTATCTCGATTTTTTTGTTTCGCTATTAAAGTCCAACATGATAGAACATAAATAATTTTAATGAAGTAACACAAGTATATCTATACGCTCGGAAATCTAAACTTTCAACTTGAGGCAATTAAAAAAACTTTCCGTCCGTCAACTTTTCATACTTCAATATCAGAGGCAAAGGAAATGTTCCATTCAGCAAAACATTTATCATTATTTATGTACTCATCACTCAACAAATATGAACAGCAATAGTAAGTTGAGAACTGAAGCTGTTTACTCGGTTTAGTGAGATGTCTGACTCAGTTTGCGAAGCATACTTGGCCTGAGGGCGAATGTTGGTCTAAACTCAATGTCGTCATAAGCCGGGCCAATGTTAGTTTTCCGTTTGTCTTCCTCACTACAGTTCACGTAAGCTCAAACTTGTTAGTTATATATATGTACGTTCTGAAGTCTATGCAACTCATCTTCTGTTTGTCTTTTAAGGAACAGCTTGCATTATTTCTTGGAGGTGGCTGTTCGCTGTTCGGTCGTAAACCTCCGTGGAGTTTGAGGCTGGATTTGTTTCACCTTTATGGCGTGGTTCGTTCGGAGGACATTTCAAAATCCTTCGGGATAATGCTAGCTCAAAGTCGAAGGTACAATAGCTCTGGCGGCAATATTGTCGATACTAACTTCAGATCTAATAACTTGATATTTTTATGATTATTTAAAATGTACCTTGTATGTAATGTAGTTAGTAATCTTTATTCATTCAAATTACTTAAAGATCATACAATTTTTTGATGTGTAGGTATGTACTTAAATTTGACAAAAATACATTATTCTATTTATATAAGAAGTCATGAGTTAAAACATAACAATATTTTTTATTACGTACCTAAATGCACTCCAGGGCAAAGGCCTTTATTGAATAAAAAACAATTTTATCCGTCTCAATCACACAACTCTTATAACTGCTAATCACGTCTTAAATATTAACAAAGTGTAAAGAAACAGACTGGTATATTATCAGAAGGGGCGCGTCACACACAGAGCTACCCTTTGTTGTAACTAGTCAAATTGAAAAGCATACAAAAGCGTGTTACACCGCAATCTGCCTTACCAAATTAATGTATGACAGCGACGTAATTTTGAAAGATAGGCCGATTCTTTTATACATTTTCTTTATTTATAGCCTCTTGAACCACTGTGCAGTGTGCACTGCTAGCTATGTAAGCTAAATAATCATTTGCGGATACGATCAGTATCTGTGCATATTTAGAATTTTGGACAGTGACGCGTTTTGATACGTGAATGAATTAGGCTGTTTTAAAAGTGATTGGTGCGTTCTAAGGGAGAGGCCTTTGTTCAACATTGGACGTATTCCAGCTGAAGGTGAATAATGAAAGGTGATTGGAAGATGTTTGAATGACCATCACAATATGTAATGCAGTATTTAGAAAAGAATTACTGCGGGGTAAAAAACAAAGTTATATTAGTTATATTTATTTTGATCATCAATGTGTTTGCCCTGCAGTGTTAATATGGATATTATCTACCGACCGGCCGTAAAATTGAGCGGTTTATATAGGCTTTGTTTTGCAAACTAAAGGACCGCTACAAATTTTAAAGCTTCCAGGCTTATCATAAACTAGAAACAGCCTGTGACTTAGTTTGCGTATAAAAAATCGTGTTTTTTTATAAAAGTAGATAGTCTGTCTACCCTGAAGGTCCAATCTAAATATTTATTATTACTTAATTTAAGAATTGCCAACATGTAACTACATAGTTTTTAAATCATCACGTCTATGGTGAAACTTAGGTAGATGCTAATCACTTAAAGGCAAGTACCGCGGGATCTAAAAACAGACTTACAAAAATGTATACAAAAAATGTTGGTAGATGTATTGATGTAAGATTTTTCAAAAACGGATGAATAGTTTCGACCATTACTTCTTACATACAAACTTACAAACAAACAAACCTCTCTACAATGTCAGTTCAGACCTACAGATTACAATCTTTCTATTTCGATCTGAAAAAAATCCAAAATTCTTAAAGGTCGTCCATTACTTCTCGTTTATTTTGTATCGAACAGTAACCTGAAAAAGGTTACAATTAAATTTAAAAGCACCCACCCACTCTGTGGTATTTCCACCGACAAAAGATTTAGGTGTGCGTGACCTTTCAGTTGTTAACTGTTTGTCATATCCAGACGTGTGTTAAGGCTTAATTGTTAAACATACAATTAAAACATAATAATATGGACACATAATTAAAAATACGTCTTACAGTGCTAAAAATACTTCTTAATATCTTTATTTGCATAAAATGTAGGTACATAAAGTTGTTCAATATAATAAAAATAGCGCCATATACATTTTGTCGTTTTGTGACATGCAAATATTTATAAAAAACATTTCGTAAGTTATAATTTATTTAGGTAAACCTCTTGCAAATAAATATTGAAATTATTTCAGTAAATCTGATGTTGAATAAATACATTTTTCAATCAATCACATTCTAAGGGACTTTATAAATTTGTTCAGGGGCAATTCTTTAATACAGTTTAAAAATAATATTGTAAATGCGTCCACACATGACGTGACAACTTTTTAACCGACTTCAAAAAAAGGAGGAGGTTCTCAATTCGACTGTATTTTTTTTTAATACATAGTAGTGCGTGGTATGTCAGTTAAAACAATTCTGCTGGGGTTTCTTGTATTTCTTGGATTTAAGTCCTTAGCTGTTTTAAATAGATTAAATTAAATTAAAACTAATTAGAAAGACCTTAAATGAGTTAAAACGATCCAAGTTCAGTAGACACGTTATTATTATTATTATTTCAGCCATGATCGTCCCACTGCAGGGCAAAGGCCTCCCCTTTCCTTCCTCCATTCATCTCGGTTGTAAGCTGCAATAGACCAATTTTCTTTAAAGGAGTCCAGCTCGTCCCGCCATCTCCTTCTGGGCCTACCGCGACACGTGCTTATAAAAAAAACTATCGCACATAACTTCTAAAAATACTTCTTAAACTGATTACAAAGACCTTAAATGACTTATAAAGATCCAAATTTAACAAAATACTGTAAGATCAAAGCTAAAATATAATAGACTTATCATCATTGACATACTGACTGTAAATAATCCGTGCGCAAAGAAATATCTTACTCTGTGTCACTAACTTCGTTTCTAGATTCGCGACTTACCGGCAAACTTTTAATGCGTTTTCCACTTCGTTATGAAATATTTCAGTCACTAATTAGGCTCTAACAGGCGGCAAATATCTCGTTACATCGCTAGAAGTATTTGAAAGCTTAAGTAGATTAATGTAATTAATTAGATTATGTGCGAATGCTAATTCTATTGCCTCATTGGTCTTGTGATTGTAATCCTAGTTTCTAAAGGGTTTTTGGATTATATCAACGTAAAATAATAATAAGACTTTATAAAAGTAACTTAGTTATTTAAATATTTGTACACCAGAACTGGTAGAATTTACGAAACTAAAAAAAAATATAACTAAATTGTACTGTATTCTAAGAAAGAATTCTAGCTTTTCTCTAGATCATCTCTTAGAATAATTATGTTCTTAGGTATATATCTCTTTTCTGATAGTTGAGTTTTTACATGAGAACATCGATCTTGATTCACTTCACATGGCTCTCATAGCCTTGTTTTCACTTTATCTATCAAAGCCACACAATAAACATAACATCACGCCTGTATTCCCCGAAGGGGTAGGCAGAGGTGCACATATAGTACACCGACATTTCGCCAGTTATGTTTTTAGGTCCCAATGTAATAGGGGGCGAGTCTATTGCCGTCAACCGGGCACAAATCCAGACTCCGTGCTGCTACTGAGAATTACCTAGTGGAAAAACCCAGTAACACTGCCCGACCCGGGATTCGAAACCAGGACTGCGTGCTCAGCAGTCGCGCTTAGCAACTACTAGACCAACGAGGCAGTCAATAATTTAACTTTATTAATGACTATCTTGGTACTTCATACATAACCATGCATTCAATTATGAATCTCATTATAATGTAATTAAATTCATGTCATTACACATTTAATAACTGGGTGCACACTGGAACATTACAGATATTAATTCTTAATAAACTATGAAATATCCAACAGTGTTGTTTAATGAAAATATCATTAATCCATGAATAAAAAGATTTCACTTAGGTCCGTTCGTATTGTTAATTAATGGATGAACGTTTTCATTTTATCTGCTACGATATTTCTGGTACTCAGTGTGTTACTTACAATATTGTATTCATTTTAATAAAGGTACCTACGTAGTAACCTAGTTTTTTTCCAACTATCTTAAGTAATAGGTACTCGATTTGCGTATTCAGTCAGTCGATGAAAACGTCCATTTTTATTATTACAACCTTTTATTTTAACTTGCTATGTTCGTATGTGAGGTTGTTTAGGTCAAATCTTGCACTCTAAATTAGAACCACTTCTTGACATCCTCTTGAGATGAAATTTTGCATACCCATGTAGTTCGGTGACAATACAATATTATGGTACTTATGAGCTGGTCTGATGATGGAGACGAAGGTGGTCATAGAAACACTGTAACGCATTTCGTTAACTAACCCAACCATGCAACCCCACCGTGTTTAGGCTTGTGTGAGCTTAGCTGATTTAAAAGCTTGGGTTTAAAAATATATTTTTAATATAAACTTATTATTCACACTCTTCATTGTTCGAACAATTTCACTCAAGCCAAAAATCGGAATGAATTGTTCGTCGTTGAGGCAATTCTTATTGAACTGATTGCAGACGATTAGATTATCATCAAATGGTAGCTCTTACCTTTGTATCATAATTTTTTGATATTCATTTCCTGAGGTCAGTTATACCCGGTGCAGACTGCCCAACGCGGTCGCGGTCAAGACGGATACCGAGTGCCAAGGTAAACCGGGACAGGCATGTACCAGCAGGGCAATATTAAGACCACCAGACCACATTAGACGCGCGGTGGTCACTGCCGGGCGCCTGTTGGTGACATAGGACATTAGAACAGACTTGCTATGCTATTCTGAAACATTAATATAATTTCGCACGTCACTTCGCTCGGGTTAAGAACAAAATCATATCGCATAAGTGGCTAAGAAAGCTTTGTATTTCTTCCAGAAAGATGTTATTAAGTCCTAATTGTGACTACGATTGGAACATACTAACTTCAAATCATCATCATCAGCCGGAAGACGTCAATTGTTGAACAAAGGCCTCCCCCATAGAACCAAATATAAAATTATTTGTGGTCTTATTTCTCGGGCCGTTTTTGAAGCGTTGATCGGTAATCGAGTCTATTATTAAGCGAAGGTTAGTGTCTAACTCACCGCGGATTTAGAAGTGAGTTCGTAAGTGATGTCTCTAAAATAGCATGGCTGTACGTAAATTCACATAAATGTAAAACCTCATTAAGTCCACAGAACGCTACAAAGAAGTTAATGTTATAAAACGGCATGTTGCCATCATAAACGACAACAATCATAACGCTAGCAACTCAAACAAACTCGCAACAAAAGATAGTAATTAGACGAGACTCGAAACAAAATGAGAACAGACTTCGTGGTAGGTACCTACGTACACAAACATACATCGTGTCATCATGTAAATTGAATATATTAACAAACGTAGCAACATGCTACATAATTGCGGAAACTTATTGAAACAACAAACGGAACTTAGCTTTGAATTGACTTGCACAATGCGACTTGCCGTCCGCTTGTTTACCGTAACTTAGTACGGCACTGCACCGCCGTGATTGCAACTTAATCGCCAACTTAGCGCTTAGAACAAGTTTTAATTCTTAAGGTATTGTACAAACTTATTGTTTGTTCACGAATAGCAAGCATTGTTAGTCGTAGCTGCACAATTAGTAGCGGTCGGTGCTGTTTGCCTTATCAGTCGAGTTATGTGCTAGATTAAAGAAACTTACTCCCGTGTGTTAGGAAGAAAATATTGTTGGAATCTTTTATCTTAGATGCTCAGACGGAGGACGGTGAATAACTGAGACAGAGAAATAGTGTAACTGTAGCTAATTGGATTTACCTACCAGGTATATCGTTGCGGGTTATACAGGGAAATAATAAGGTGAATTTTTCAATGTCGTGTGCATTGTCTTAGTCTTTTATTGTCTTCTTATCTCTTATTGTCTTCTTATTCTAAAATAATGTCCGTGCTTTGGAGGGCACGTTGGGCCGTTGGTCCAGCGCCTGATCTCTCCGGTCGTGTCGGTCTACCTTCCCATCAGACTATGAGAGTTAGAGAATAGATAGTGGAATTGTGTTTACGCGAATACTTGTGCACTATAATATCTCCTGCGTAGTTAGGTAGTCTCAGCTGAGATAGGCTGCCGTCACCGAAATTCAAAAATGAGATAAATGGTTGGTTTTTGTCTACAAAATGCAAGTGTCCCCACAGTTTTATACTTTGTAGGTATGGATGAAAGAAAATTAGCGTTTACAGTTAAAGGTTTAGTAAAATATCGCTACCTAAGTTGCATCCTATCAAATACTTTAATACAAAAAAACTTGCTTAATTAATTATATATAATTAGAATAAGTGTGTCAAGTGTGTGTAAGTGCCAGAAAATAAGTGCTTAATAGCGAAGACATTACTAAAAAAAAAAGTTTCAACATCTCAGAGGAATCTAAACAAACATTGGAGTGTATTCTCTCATTCGCAAATCATTTGTCTAACAGTGCAGCGCATGACGTCGGACATACATTCTGCCCGGCATAACATCCGGATTGCGCTGAATCGCGTCAGCGTCAACGTCATACCGCAGGTTCACGTCATTTCCCCTAAAAATAATAACTGTACATAATTCAAGAGCGTTTGCGAGCTAGCTCCAGACTTTGTGCTTCACTGTGAATCATGAGTAAGAAAAGCTGTGATAAATTAACAACAATTCCTATTTCCTACGTTTCGTACTTAAATGTAAGAAAATTATATTATGCGCCCAAACTTACTTGTGTACCTATCATGTGAGGTGAATACTTGCGTTTTATGATACTTTAGGTTTACGAGTATTTTTCAATACCGTAAAAAAGTAAATATGTTTTTAATTATGTTGCTCTAAAAGGTTATAATTAATAAAAAAGTTATGAATAACTTATAAATATAGAAATAGGTAGATAAATAAAAGGCAATAAATAGCATATGCTGAAGATAACAGTGTGAGTTTCTCATTTAAATAATAATTATCTTTCGTGATATTATTTACGCAGATAAAATGTGCAGCTGTTTTTTGGTCAAAATAAATAAATCACCCGTTACCATGAAACTAAATAAAAAGTAAAATCGACTTTTAATTTTGGAGCCTTAAATGTTCTGTAAGTAGGTACGAGTAATCGACTTACCCATTTCAAATACAATCAAGTGTCAATACATTCTCAGCTACAAAATGACACATCTCTATTCACGTAAAGCCGAAACAATTCCTTACTATAAGCCTTACATAATTACGACGAACGCGGAACGGATTCATTGGAAACCATACATTTTATCGGTTGTTAATCAACCGTGATATTGGCAGGAATAGTAGATATCTGGTAGAGATGGTACCTACCCGCTTTATGGCGATGAAGGCGGCTTCAACCATTGTAGTCGTAACTACTTATTACAATGATTTGACGACCTGATTAGCGCAGTGGTTAAGCGATTGGACTGCTGCGCTAAGGGTTGCGGGTTCGATTCCCGCACGGGGCAAAACTTTGTGCGTACCACAGATGTTTGTCCCGAGTCTGGGTGTTTGTGTTTGTGATATTTCATGTTTGTGAAACGCACCCACGATACAGGAGAAATTCCTAGTGTGGGGCGACGTTTTTTTTTTAAAAAAAAGAAAAAAAAAAATGCATCAACAATATTGTATTGACAATTGACATCTTTGTAACATATCAAATCTAAATAAACAGGTAATTTTCGAACAAATGTTGGCGAGTAGGTTACTTTGCGTGCAATTTTATTCAATGCAAGAAAAACAAAACAAAATTATTTATTTAAAGATATAGTTCTAGAATAATTTGAGCAGACAAGACTAGTCTGCTTGTGACCACGGCCGGTGCAACTCGGTCGAAACGTCAAGCCAAAATTGAAAGTTAAAATTAAAAACTTGTGTTCGTGTTTAATTCACGTGTTTCTATATTATATTTCTATTATCTTGCAACATGATAGTTTAAAAGTAAGGAATGAGGAAATGCCTACTTTTTTTATTTGAACCGTTTTAAAATCGAATAGCAATGTGATCAATGATGTTTCACTGAATATATTGTGAAGGCGCCGTAAGAAACATACTTTCGTATTAAACTAACTATAACTGTGATTAGATTTTTGCATTATTGCCACGAGAGTACCATACTAAAAAAACTTAAAAGATATATCATAAATTCACCAATCTTCATATTTTAAAATAAAAAATAACGTTGTATAAAACCCGCGTCGTTGGTCTAGTGGTTGCTAAGCGCGACTGCTAAGGACGAGGGTTCGAATACCGGATCGGGCAAAGTGTTACTGAGTTTTTCCATTAGGTAATTCTCAGTACTTAATCTGGATTTGTGCCTGGTTAATGGCAATAGGCTCGCCCCCTATTACATTGCAACCTAAAAACATAACTGGCGATACGTGGGTGTACTATATGCGCACCTCTGTCTACCCCTTTGGGGAATACAGGCGCGATTTTATGTTTTTTTTATATAAACTTACTTAAAAAACTTACCCTTTTAAACCGTGCAAATTACTTAGTAAATGTCGTTACCACAGATTTCCCGTAAGTCTAATTTGTTAACAAAACAGCTAACGTTGAAGTAATACCATGAATCATCTCATTCCTTCTCCTCTCGCCCTTATTTACGATAAACTTCATAAACTTCAGTCATGTTAATAATACTGTTATGATCTTACTGCCATTATAATTTAAGCAAGAAACTTTGTACGCCACTCGAAAGAATAAATTTGGCGGAGCCGAGATGATTTAATTATACCAATAGTTAATTAATTAATTTCGAGGGTATCCAGCGTTTGGGAAGAAGCGATAAAATAATTGGATCCGTCAAAATTATAGAAAGCCAATCGCTCCCCTCCCGATTGATTATATATTTAAGAAAGGGAGTTTAAAAACATTTTTTGTGCTCAATACCGAGCTCATTTGTTAAATTGTTGAACAGTTTTGAAATGTTAATTTAAAATAAATAAAGTGAATTCAATCGTAAAACTGGAAGAATTCTTTGTTATTCAGAATTGAATACACAACTCACAAATAAAGGCAGAGCACCATTGTTGCATGTTATGTAACATGTTGTATACTACAGAAGGCTGTATAGGTTCCTACAATATTCACGTGTATGTATTCATTTATTTAAAAACTTTATGCAACAATATAGTTTACATAGGCTGGCTTTGTGGTATTTGAGCCGTTTAAAAACACGGTTCTGTCGACGATTGAACTAATGACCTTATAGATAATACTAGCTTTAGCCCGCGGCTTCGCCCGCGTTCAGTAGCCTATGTCCTTTCTCGGGTCATAAACTTTCTACATGCCAAATTTCATCAAAATCCGTCTAGCGGTTTAGTCGCGAAAGCGTAATAGACAGACAGACAGTTACTTTCTCATTAATAATATGAAGTATGGATATATTATTTTTATTTATTCATAAATCCATCATTGAATTAGCTCCAGTTAATATTAAATATCTAATCCTATTTTGTAAAACCCTACCATACCATACCATATCACTGGCACACCGAGTGCAGGGGCTTGAAAATCCCATAGGAATGCGCCGAGGCACTACCAAAACAAAATCTGGCTACGTGAATATTTTGGAAGCACGAGTCTCTCTCGACCGCTATTAAACCGCCAGCTATTTCATTAAGCTGTGTATAATTTTTCTACTAGTAAAAAGGATTTACCTCGACAGTCAGCCCCTGGCATAGTTAACCAACTCTATATTAATGCATTCATTAATGTAATTAATGGAGTTAGGTAACTGTCATAATAACAACTTCCCCGACCTCTGAATAGTTGAGGACCGCCGCGGTTTTCCTCGGTGGAAATATAATACTGTCAATGCATGGACGGTATTTATCATCATTAATCAGGCACATTGGAATTTTATCTGACGATGCACGTTTTTAATTTTATCTAGCTTTAAGTTTTTGGTATGTACTTATTAAATTTTAAAGCTTCTCAAGATGATGAAATTTTTCGACATACACGCAAAGTAACTAGCTAAATAGATGTAAAACGTTATAGACTTATTATGTTAGATTACCTTGTTGAGAATGAATATATTACAAAAGTTATCGTACAGATTTTGAAAGGGACTAAGTAGGTATATTAAATACCAATAGAGTAGGCCTCTCAATTAGGCCTCTTAACAAAACTAGTCTAATGAAGAGACCTTTATTAAATCCATTGCTCATGCTAGAACTTTTATGTCGTTCATATTGATGTATCGATTATAATATATTAATATGGTGCAGCTAAGGAACTTATATATAATTATAATTATATGCTTGGCTTTCGTACGTAGTACTCTCCAAGTGTCCTTATTTTTTTTGTCTACTCAGTACTTTAAAAGCGAAGACTTTTAATTAGCCGACAGTTTTGTATTTTCTTTATTAATCTGTTAGTTAGCAAAGATATTAAAAAAATAGATAAAAATAAATATATTTTATTCCCGGTTTTTATGTACCTTACGTATTAAGAATAAGTTACAACTCATTTTAATAATAGGCTGCGTTTAGAATACAGTGATTGTATTAATCAATACATTTTTTTTCATGATCTCAATGAACATCAAAATCGTCCAAAGTAAGAAAAAACGATTAAACAATTATCATTTGATAGCCCTTTACAATTATCAAAAACAGTTCTCACAGTTAATTCGTTTTGTGTCATTCAATTAGTATAGTTAATTAATTTATTGTAACAGGACAGCCCTAGGGATGGCTCGATAGACTCGCTCGACATTTCGATTAAAACTTCGTGTCCTTCCCGATTCATATAACATTGTGCCGTTTGTTTGATTTTGTTTAGATGTCGTCTTAAGTGTGTGGACTTGGTACAGTTAGTTACTAAGAAAACTTTTTTTGTTATTATGCTTTATTTATAAATTACTAGCATTTGCCCGCAGCTTCGCCCGCGTTAAGAAGCCCATGTCCTTTCTCGGGTCTTAAATTTTCTACAAGTCAAATTTCATCAAAATCCGTTCAGCGGTTTAGTAGTGAAGATGTAACAGACGGACAGACAGAGAGAGATATTTTCACATTTGTAATATTAAGTATGGATAGATATTGGAGCTTCTTTCGTTAGTTGCAAGTTTCTTTCATAGCTCAACTCTTGAAGCCAGTTAACCAGCCTTTGTATCTTCCCTTACTTACAGTTTCCTACTGTGCTCTGCCCGTGTTTCACTGTCCTTCTTTATAGTGTTGATGTCATGTGTGTTCACAATATTTCTTGTATTTAATGAATTGTTTTAATTGCCTCATTAATTATAATAAACATAGGTTCTTTTTTATAATACTTTGGCATAATCCTCTTATTAATTAATTAGTACTTAGTGTTTAGAATTTAGAAGTTTCTTTTCCCGATAGCTTTCCCAAATCATTGCACCACCATTCAACAGTAGTTTGATAAGCTTTGACTCCATTTATGTTGCTGCAATAAACACGTACTGCAATACAATAATTCAATTTCCAACTACATAACATATAAAATCATTTATCGTGTATGCTCGTTTCAACAAGCTCATTGCATGACAAATCCTTCACAAATTTAATTTAATGTAGCAAATAATATTCTCCAACATGCATAGCAATATAAGCCGATATCAATAAATTGCAGCGTTGCATGAGTTCAGTAGCTAATTCATAATATTTCTACGAACCAGTAATTTGTGCGAATACCATGATATCGTATTATTAAACATTCATTAAAATATTTACAAAGCATTTGTTTATCTGTTAAATCGATAAATTGTGTTCGGTCATATTTCTCTTCTTGGGAAGCAAAGCGAACGTCAAATACCGTTGGCGATCCGATCTACATAGATTAGTTTCGGGTTAAGTTGATATGTCACTTGAAAATGGGTATACACTTGAGTCGGGATTTTATTGAATCGGTAATGATATGTGTACAATTTTTTCTATGTTCAACTACCTATATGATATTTACGATTCCATTTGTCGTACAAAAGGTCTTGGCTTCTACTGATCAATGTCCTCAGTAGCAATAAGGTTTACAAGTGTTCTGAATAGTGACAAGTAGGGCTATACTCCTTGCTACATGGATCAGGTATCACATGCTGTGTTGTTAATGAACTGAGAATAAGAGATAATTATCACTGTGATAATACGTAGTAACATTACAGTAGTACTTTTGTTACTCCAAAAAATATGTGGTTTGCATGTTAAATATAATTTTGAAATACACAATATTTTACTCACAACTTTAGAGAGGAGCTTGTGTTTGGTACTAGGAATTTAGTTTCCGCAACTAGGCGATGTAACAAATGATTTTCGTTGTACACAGCAACACGTACATAAATGATGATTGTATCGCGGCTGTCCGTTTGTTCGACGCTTATATTTGTCACAGAGCGGGCTGTATTGAGTCGTAATGCGAACTGATCTCCCGCGACCGGCCGTGCATTCGCGCCCATATATTATTCATATCGTTTTCAACGGACCTAGAGTCCCACACGGAATATTAGAGAGGCATATCTACCGAGTTAATCCCGGCTTTTCGAATTCATCGCTAACTAAATTGTTTTCGACGTTCCGTCCCATATCTATGCATCGATGTCGCTGCGATGCTAATTATGATACAGATTTCTAAATGGTCGTACCAGATGTTGGTGATTAAAACCGTCGTGAACTTTTTAGGACGGCTTCCTTTGGGATTGATGTGGGATGTTTTAATTTTTCATCTGATATTACATGGTGAAACTTTTTTGCGATTAGCTGAGTAGAGCAAGCGATGAGATATAATTTGTTTTATTTATACATAATCTAATGCTCATTGTTTTTATTTACCAGAAAATAATTAGGTTTTTTCTATTCATCTGTATTTCATAATTGTATAAATTAATAACTCAGACGATGTACCCGTCTCCAATCTTAGGTTAAGACAACGTGCTACACATAGTACAACAGGCATTGAAACCAAACGTTTGTTCAAACATTGGTACTGAATCCTAAAAGCAATTGTTGGACCATTTGGCATTGCAACACAACATTTGTTCAAACATGTATACGGGATCCTAAAGGCAATTGTTTGTCCGTAGGTTGGCGCAGCGATGATGTCCTGTCCTCTTCCACTGCCGCTCCTGCCGGCACTGCATCCGCAACCAGCGTTGGCCTCAGACTTTCCCATTCACATTGGCATAAAGGTAAGGTGTAACAAAGATATTTTTTTTAAATCCTGGAATTTGCAGCTTTTTTAACCTCTTTATGTGTTTGTATATAAAATTATAAATATTTCTTTCATTCCCGTAGTTTCTTTTATAAATCATTCTTGGGCACTTTTAGACAGAGGTATGTGTTATCTGTTTAATATATCAACGTAAGTGTTACATACATTTAACACCTTATAATCTTTATAGTTCTAAAAGCTTGTCGCACGCACATTATGACAAATCGCATTAACATATCTGCCGGGACTTGCTTGTCAAAAAGGTAGTACCTACTAATACTATTGCCTTTTTGTACATACAACTCTGTCCATCCTAAGGTTGTCTGTAAGAGATCGCCCATTGTACATGATCCTTACACTGCACTTATGCATTTGTTTTTTGGTGTGCAATGAAGAGACATCTATCTATCTATCTGTAACTTGATTTGTTAAAAAGTAGCTATCTGTAGTTACAAGGTGCATTGAAAACAAAGTAAAATTTTGAACACATGCTTGTTGGTAACCCTAACCTAAAAGAAAACACATTAAATCGTTTAAGTTCAACAGATAAATCAGATTTAAAAAAAGCAAGCTCCTTTCTATTTCCTACCTAATTCTACATCTTTACTAATTTCAAAACACATCTAGATACAGAACACAGACTAAGCAGTGCACAGAACAGCCATCCATCCAGATTTTGGAATAACGACTTTATTCTTTACTCCTAACCTCTGTTTACAGTATAAAGTTGTTTGCTTTCGTTGGTAAGTAGGAAAAAAATATGTAATTTAATCTGAACGCTCTCCGACGAGTTTCAGGCAACTTAAATTGCGAATATATCAAAGCTAAATAATATAAAGTCAGCGAAAGAATATAAGGTAACTTTGTTCGACGCTGCTTTTTAAGGACGGTGTACATGTTTTGATTTAATGAGTGATTTTGTATTACAAATTCCTTTGTATATTGAACTAATAATAATTATATATTGACCTTATATTGATTTCGTGGATTTATATATTACTTCAGAAAATGTTTAAGTCATGTATGCATTTGAATGGCATATTTGACTTGTAACGCATTCACGGTACAGTTTATATCGATTTCGTCTAAGGTGGTAAGTAATCTGAAATTCGTTGAGCGTCCCTGCATGTTTTCAGTCCTTTGCAATAGATAAACTACAAACTCAAATCATTTACATACAACTCTGCATACAGGCAATACAGGGGAGCAATATTATACTATATTAGAATGTTTAGTGAAAAAGGTTTACTCTTAATAATAAAAACAACTAAAACAACATATGAACATGCAATAAATCATCCTTAATTCGCCCAAAAGATGCGTCATCGCAACATACAAACACAGCCAGTCCAGTACTTTCCATTCGTGTAAAACAAACCACATTAAACCGCTCGTTACAATTATGTGACTGCAATCATTAATACACGAACTGTTCAAAATGAGTTATATTTGATAACTGTCCGTAATCGGCTTATGGCGACACCTGAACAAAAGCAAACTATTAGCCAAATTAATGCGCATCGGAGTATTTGAGATTACCAATGAAATAAATGGATGCGACATCACTGGGAACATGCAAAGGGTTTATGTTTTAAAGCTCCATTGAGTGGCGAATGTCTTCTGACATACAATTAATTTAATTGAATATTAGATTGGTATATGAGAGCTTTTTTAAAAGAGATGATAGTGAACGTGAGTTAGTTTATCCTAAAAATGATTTTATTTTATAACGGCGCCTCATTCTAGTAATTTCACCTGTGTGGGTGCCTTTCATAAACATGAATTATCACATACACAAAAAACCAGGATCTGGACAAACATTTGTGATTCGTACAAATTTTTGCTGTTTGTTACCTCTTCACGTTCAAACTGCTGGACCGATTTTGGTAAAAAAAATTATGGAGGTAGCTGACACACTGGATTAATAACACATAGGCTTTTTATCCCGAAAAAATGTAACGGCGCGTACGCGGCACGTAACGCCGTGGCGCGCAGCTATTTAGGTAATATTTTTGTAACGATGAAGTTGGTCACGTAGAGAAAATTGTTCAATTTGATCATGTGCACCAGTTTTAAAAACTACGACTTTTTAGATGATAAGCTATTTTAAATTTAAGTAATTAAGATGTTTGCTTGTTACAATTTTATATTTTACTATTAATATTTGCATTGAGAGGAAAGAGAGTGGGGAGGCTTTTGTCCAGCAGTGGGACACTCCAGGCTAGTAAAAAAAAAATATTTGCATGCTACATTAAGGCAGAATTGTACAAGGATCCATAAATAAATGTAACACCTTATTATTGTACCTACATTCATTGCA
Source organism: Abrostola triplasia (assembly GCA_946251915.1). NCBI lineage: Eukaryota > Metazoa > Arthropoda > Insecta > Lepidoptera > Noctuidae > Abrostola > Abrostola triplasia. The sequence continues at coordinate 4,658,855 of OX276425.1, forward strand.
AATAAAGATATCTATTCTATTCTATCTATTCTATTCTACGAATTTGTGATACATGTTGTGTAATTCCATTTATATACCAACTAAGACTTACGTAAGCTTCAGTACTACCTTACAAGCTTAAAGCTTATTTATTCCTAGTATTAGTTAAGCTCTTAGGATGCTTATATACGTCTTTTAAAATACTGAGAAATTAAATATAATTAATATTGATGATCTATTAAGAGATTCGTAAGATAAACTTAATTATTTCGAGAAATAATTAGTTGTGGTTCCAAGAAATTCTGACACAAAATCTTAGAGTACTCCGGAAAATAATTAACCTACTATAAATATTAAACGTAATTAAGTCTGAAGGTACATAATAACCCATTGATCAAAGCGGTAGGAATTCATTATTTATACTTATTATATTTGAGTTACTATGGTTATTTGTTATATTGTCTGCTTACAAATATTCATTTGCTTTTCATAGTAATCTGTAGAAAATTTAGTGGGTAGTATATTTTTAAAGGTTATAAGAACACTTTTGTTTATTCATAACTAGCTGCGCCCTGCGGTGTTACCCGCTGCATTTTTTCAGGATAAAAGTAGCCTATGTGTTAAACCAGGGTGACAGGTACCTACATATAAAATTACATCAAAATCAGTCTAGCCGTTTGAGCGTGAAGAGGTAACAAACATACAAACACACTCACAAACTTTCGATTCTATAATATCAGTGTGATGTGATATAGGTAGTGCTGTTTGTAGTCCCAGGTTCAATTAATAAAAAAATAAATTGTTGATAGTTGTATTATAATAGGTACTAAAATTAAAACAACGTATACTTGGAATCTGAATCGACAATCCACGACACCAATATTTACACCGCATTTCATGCTTCATTCGAATCGTTTCACAAACTTTGAAAACGACTTTATCATTGTTCCAAATGTTAATACAAAGAATGAATGAACGAGAACCATTCACCGTTAACAATTCACTCTGAACGAATAGCGATGAGTCGAGAAGTGTAAACCATGCCTTAAAGAATTACTGTCGTAGCTCTGTCGTCATTCCAGTATCAATATTTGAGATGAACTTTTGCCCAATTACCTTTGCAAGTTAAACCGTCTTAATTTATAAGTATTGATTCGTGCCGTGCCGACTTTAATTAGTTTTCAGCTTTGAAACGTTCGCCTCATTTATTATCTGTTAGATTGTTGCTTCAGCTGAATTGTATACTGTCATTTTCAACTGAATATATTATTTATTGATGGAGATAAATGAGTCTTTGTCTATAAAACATTAATATAAACGCCTAATTCAATCCACTGTTGTTCCTTTGTCTCACAAGCTATTACATTTTGTTAAGTTGATTAAGTATATTTGCAAAAATGCTAGAAGGAAAACTCACCGTTTGAAATCCCCTCCAATTTGTAGAGAACCGTCGCGACGCCGTGCCACCGCATTACCAAATAAAATTTAATAAACAAAACGGTTTACGTAAAGTTCAAAGTATTTTATACCGACTCGAGCACGCTCAATTTCGCACCGGGCGAAGTCATCAAAAAACTATTAAGCTGCAACTTTTAACACATGTGCACTTTTCTAAACGTGCATTATCACAAAAAAACAGATTAGCGCACGCTCCGATGCATAAGTATACTCATTAAACACCAATTTCCCCAAACGTCAGGAGAGCAAAATATGAAAAATTTGTTGTTCGCAGTTCGCTAGCTGGAAGGCGAAGTTTATGAAGAATACTTTGAATAATGCCACGAGAGCACTTTCTTAAGTTACGCTTCTTATTCAAACTAAAAGAGTTTATATTTCAAACACTATTACTGCGCCTGTCAACTTAATTTACCCTGTTGATTCAATTTTCGTCCACGAGTGCCATATTTCAGTAGTCGTAGAGATTTCAATTCATACATATTTGAATAAATAAATATGCATGAAACCAATTTATAGAGGCCGCCTGAGTCGGCCGCCGGCTGAGCGGTACAATATCAGTGCCCTCATTAGATGTATCCCGCTGCTACGGTGTAGTCGCCTACGAGTTTTGCTACGGAAGCGCCACGTAGACCGCTACGATACAGCTTTGCCGTTTATTGTCTCATATTCGCGGCACGGGAGGTCTTGTTATGCGGTTTGTTTAGTAACATTCGAGTAATTCGCTATAACATTTTATTGAAAGGCTTAGTGTAATCCTGTAATATAAATAGTAAAACCGTTGTACACTGAATTGAAAATTTAAAATGGTTAGTAATGGTTTTGAAACACGAGGGATTATGGTGGCTGAATGCTCAAACCATAAATTGAATATTAATAATAAGTTGAACTAGTTACATTTTGAATGTATATTGATTATTTAAACCCGCTTTTGTGATGATTTCATATTAGTATAGACATTTAGATGTGGCCTTGCTAAAAGATCTTCTTTATATCGTATGGTTGGTAAACCACCTGGTGTCAAAGTTTAAACCGCCTGTAGGCCTCTGACATGGCTTAACACATCGTTGGAAAATCTCTCAGCTGTGCCGGTTTCTTCAAGATGTCTCCTTCACCGTTTTTAGCAACTGATAACTAATTTATAATACACACATGATTTCTAAAAAAATTGGTGCGTGTCGGGGTTTGAATTAGCGACCTTTGACTTAGCAATCCAACGGTCGTACCACTCGGCTATCAGTGCTAAGAGATGAAGTCTTTGATGTCCAGAGACAACCTACGACTGTAATTGTAAGCCCGTCGTACCACAACAATGGACTAGGGGGCTTTCGGTCATATTTCTATGTTGGCTCATCAGGTTTCCTTTGGCAAGACTCTGAATGTGACGGGATTGCTTTGATCCACACTAGGCAACAATCTTCTATACCAGACTATCAATGCACGCCGTCCAATTTGGCATCAAAGGTTTGCCAACATTGTTCTGCCGTACATCCAATCGTCCGTGTTTCATTTCATGTCAATACCATGGCTGTGACAATAACTGTCCTGTGTTTGTGCTGTAATAAAAACTTTAATGGAAGCGCATTTTAAGCACTTAAAGTATTGCACAACGTAAATATGACTGTGTCCTTACTAAGACCAGTGAAATTTCGATCTGCCTTAAAGCTTAACGTTCAAAGCAAATTAGTACTTTATAACAATCAACATTAGCCCTTGGCTTGCAATGGAACCGCGTATCTATTTTAAGAACATTTATATTTTTCTCACAAATATGTACACACACACAGGTATGTACTCGTAGAAAGTACACGTATTTTTTTTCACAAATAATGTCACACATTAGTCGACGACCCGATTGGCGTAGTGGCTAAGTGCACGGGACTAAAACTTGATCCACGGATGTCTGTCCCGAGTCTGGGTTTGTGTTTGTGATATTTCATGTTTGTGAAACGCACCCACTGTACAGGATAAATTCCTAAAGGGGCGAAAAAAAAAAGATACCCTCGTTCACGAACATCACAGTCTCCTCCACCTACGCTTTTTAAACACGAGTAAAAGATTACCATATGCTTCAAAGCTGCATTATATGATTTGCTCTAAATATAATGCGATGTTTTCTTGTGCGATAATCTTTCACTTTGTCCTCGCAAACTTTAATGATGTCTCCGTTTGCTTTATAGAGCGTTACGAATAGAGCATTTTCTTGTATTCTCTTGACGTGTAACCAATTAGATCAGTAATCGGAGCTGTCGTGTGATTTATGGTTTCAACACACTCTTTTACTTAATATGATTGTGACGGTGCGATTGGATTACCGTTATAAGTATTGCAAACAATTTTGAAGGTGGTTTTAATACCAGTCCTTAAATTTGTTTAGTTTCAAATTCTTCTAAAATAACTTTCGTGAGTGTTATCCATATTATTTACTGTATATTCCGGTTATACTCACGGGTGTATTCGGGAATGCCCGACTAGTTTCGAACTCGACCGGAGCCCTTATTCATGAGCTGGTTACGCGGCAGAGTCGCGAGCCGAACTCGAATACACCCGTGAGTATAACCGGAATATACAGTAAATAATATCAAATTCTTTTTCTTATCGTATGGTGTTTTCTAAAAATTCAGCGTCTTTTACTAATATAAATAGTTTGTTTATCGTATTTACTAGGATGTGGAAGCGGAGGGCGAAGATCGAGCTTGGTTCCATAGAAGAGGCCTTTATCTAGCAGTGGTGATACGCTAATTTCGATGTTTAATTTACCAAAACTTCTTCAAAAAGATATATTACATAAATACTGTTTGAATGCAAATATGTATTACGAGTCAATGTGCTGAACAAAAGCTTGATGTAACTTAAACGCAGTTTCATCATCAGCCGGAAGACGTCCACTATTGAAGAAAGGCCTCCCCTTTAGAACGCCACAAGCAGTACAGCCAATGCTAAATCCAGATTACATACGTATAATGTCACAATGAAGAACAAGTACGCGTTTACTATAACTACAATGTCACACGCTCACCGGTTTCTATTGAAGTTCAGTATAAACTAGACGGGAATTAAATCAGATGCTTGTTGTTACCTGCTACGGAGAGTTACGAACTTATGACTACTTGTTTGTAACTTACATGGCATTGCTTACTGGATTTCCGATATTACAAATAGTTTATTTCTCGATGCACTGTGAGTCTGTGATACAAGATGTTTATTTTTTCGCATTGGAAAAATATTACTTTGTATTTTTATTCGACCTACTTCGGGAATTACGTTTTATTTTTATTTCGTTTGAAAGTTAAATAGAAATTAAGTCTTGTTTAAATAGCAACATCATTTATAGTTCAGCTGTGAACAAGTACATATTCGTAATACGTTCACTTATATTTCAAAATTGGAAAGACTCTGGCACTCACGATATGATCCAGACACCAGACAGAAAAACATTTAGCGAATAATGTACAGACAGAAAAAACCAAGTCTTTACCCGAACACTTTTAACACATGCTACATATTCAACACTTCAACCGCTACAGTAACTATAGTGGCAGTCCATGTAATTGATATATTTCAAAAGCAAGATGTAATACAAAATCGAGTTGACGTATCCATATTTTCCCAACACCGAATAGCCATCTTGTCTAGCAAACACCTCTAAAACTTGTATGCGATGTAAATTTTTCAATGCTAAGATATTGGACTAGACAGTTACGAAAATATAGTGTGCAAAGCCATCGGAAGAAAAACTGCGCGTTAAAAATATGGACGCTACCGTGTTCACGAGTCGCTCGGTGAGTTCTTAGTTCCGCGGGAGTACATCCAAGGTTGCTCTCCGATGTATGCTAATCCGCAGCATTTTTCCATGCACATTTTATACAAACCCAAACATCGTAACTTTTGCGTTTAGTGAAATGAGATTGAAAACAAAGAGTAAACGAAGACTTTTTAGTCCGATTGACGTTAAGTTATTTGTGAACTAGCTAACTTAACAGTTATTTTTTTGCGTGAGTTATTTCGAAAATCTTAAAGAAAAAATAATAGAAAACACTTTTAGGACTCCATAAATTATTGCACTTTATAAATGTTAATATTTAAAATATTTTTAAATACAAGATGATGTATTAAACAAGCCCAACATGATGGGATTGCCTCATTTCGTGACAGAGTTCCTATGACCATCTTCTGACTCTATCATCAGATCAGCTCAAAAGTACCATAATATTTTACTGTCACCAAACTTATTTAATGCAAAATTTTATTTCAATCGGGTGTCAAAAAGTGGTTATAATTTAGATTGCAAAATTTGACCTAAACGAACTCACAAGTTAAATAAAAGCTTGTAAAGATATCTTTAATTGGAAAGTAATTTATAAGTTTCCTAAGCATGTCGCACCAATCTCTTTTACTACAACTTAGCAGAAGGCTAGAGTCATCTAAACCGAGCATATACCCCTACGCCATTTAACTAATGGGCAAAGCAATTAGCTGTATAACAAATTAAGCTACAGCACTATTCTGCAGTATGCAAACACGATCGATAAATCTCGGTCAATTCGGCGGAAATCATCTTAACTTCTGTTAGAGCATAAATATAATAGTTTCCTAGAAAAAAGTATTCACTGTTTACACAAATTAAATTACATCTTAGGAAAATGAAGGCAGTATTTTCCTGAAGATTCTCAGAGATTGTTTTCGAATAAGAATTAATAACTACTAACAGTAATTGGCAAATAAGGCTTCGAATTACTTTTGCAGTAGAGAGGCATTGCTGAGCATTTCTTTTCAATTTCGGTGAGACTAAGGAGCTTTCAAATATTATTTTCTAGAGATTTTATGTCGTTGTTGCATATGTTCTGCTTTATTTATGTCACTAATGCAGCCGTATATATGTATGCACTTCCAAAGATTATAATATGCGTAAAATCAGCGGAGAACTGAATAAATATTACAAAGAAAAGCTACGTAAAAATGTGCGGTATCAAATTATATTTTTGACTGAGAAAGTAAGTGGTTTTATTGCTCTGTCGCAAACTGTTGTCGTTTCTACAACAACTTGCTCTATGACATCACATTATTATGCACAGCACTGTTGGCTAGAAGCAATTTTAGTTATGTACAAGGTGACTTAATGCTTCAGGCATTTTGTACTAGTTTTTAATCTTTAAGCTGTGCAGGGCTGCAGTGGTACATGCATATTCAGCGATATTATATTATGATTATAATTGATTTTTGTTTTTAAAGTTAGTGTCTACATAGGAAACGAATAAAAGAAAAATACATTTTTAGCCAATCCAAGTTATTTAATTGACACACAGAATTGAAGATTAAGTTAACTAAGTAAGCTCTTAATAATATATAAATATATTTGTGAGGAATATAGTTCTACAGAACACTGCGAACTTCACACTTTATACTTAGGCTAGGTTAAATATTTTTATTCTAGAATTTCCAATTCTATTTACCTCAAATAAAATTGAATGGGAGATGTTCGACGCACGCTATGAAAACACTGTCCAAATCTTATTTGAATAACCGCTTTGTTAAATTTAACAACATCCACAACGGTTACTATAACCCTGTTATAGTTAAGCCGGCTCGACCTTCCTACGCCTTATAATTAGGCACTAAAGAGTGCGCAACGGTTCCATAAAAAGTAAAATTTATTAAACTCCGTTTTATACCCCACTGAAATATTCTATAAAGCAAATTTAATAACTGAAAGCACATCATAACGGAACACCGAAATCCTTACAATAGATATTTAAATAAAACCAGTATTGCACCTCAACCGTTACGGAGTTTCATAACCTCAAAAATTATAAAAAGGGGCATCGTTTCAATGTAAATGATACAGCGGGTGTACATCAGATTCTAACGAGAAGGGACGTTCGCGAACAAAAAACGAGCGCCGACAAGTATTAGTCGGCGTGCTAAATAACACGGCATTATCTAAGGAACAATATAAACGTCGCGGCCAACGCAATAAGCGTTCACTGTTTAATGGCCGCCCGTCCATCATCTTCCGGGCCTCGCCTTTGTCGATATCGATATTTATATTTATCGACCGACTGAAATACTGTTCACGTTCGTCTTGTCGGCTGTTTGAAGTCGAAGCTGAGGAGACGAGGGTAATAAAATGTAATGATGCTTTTATAGCAGACTGCGTTGCTTGGTGCTGTAGGGGTGCAGTTAAAGAACTCAAGTGCAGATCTGTTTTTCTGTAAAAATCTGACAATTTGAAAAATATGTCGTGTACTAAATAAGTTCTATTACTTTAATACTATACTAGCTTAACTAAGCCCTATTAACCACTTATTTAAAAATGTTTACCTACTTTATGGAGGGTTGACAATTCAACTTCCTTTACCGTTTCCTTTTTTTCGCCTTTACCTAAATTGTTTCATAAGTTTGCAGATATAATTAATTCTATTTTCTGTTTGTATGCTAACATGAAAAAGTCTTTAAAAGCTTTAATAAAAACTCAAACATTACAGAATATGGCCTGCGCTTAGCCCCGTCGTCAGTGTGAAGCGAAAACAATCCGTTTCTCTCAGTAAACTCGCTAGGCTTGCGGCACAATAAGCGAGCATCGCGTTTTATTTTCCGAGTCACCATAGAGATTAATCCTATTTCTAATATACATTCCTAGATGTGCCTGAAGCACTCACGATTCTAGACTTATGATAACTTTCTGCATTACCTACCTATATACGTAAGATTAAGGTATAGGTAATGTAATATATTATACAAATTATTTCTACACGAGGGCCTTGATTAATGTACAAGATATTCTTCATTTAAAGTAATACATTACGGATAATAAATATTGAAGACCTGAGAAAGGATAGGGTTGACAAATAGGCAAAAAGGCACCTATCCAAGTCACGAAATATTATGTAGGTATCATTGTTTCATGTGATTAAACTGGCCGGTGGCAGCCCCACCCCACAGTATTCAAATATTTTTGCAGCTTATTACCCATACATTTTATTTGTGCAGTGTATCATCAAATACAAACAAAGTAATTTTAAATACGAACTGAAAATCAGTGATTGAAATAAATGTTTATATTTTGTATACCTATCATATTACCTTTTTGTTACTCAAATATTATAGTTACCGTTTCCCTTTGCCAATCAATGCGATTGATTAATCAAAGAGCACAGAGCAAATAACATATTTGCACGTGCGGCTTTTTAATACAGGGCTTTCATATTTTAAATGTACTCGCTTTTTCCTGCATAAAATATACGAAAACAGTAAAACGATACCGTGATGCGTTCGTTATTTTTCAAATAATATCCACGTCAGCCAGCGACTGGAACTGGCTTGTTTTCAAATAGGTAGTTATTTTATTATAGAGCATCTCAATTACAGATTTTTCGGAACAATGCTATTGTTTATTTCTGTGTGAATAGTATGAAATTGAAATACCTGTTTTGTACGATGTGAAATTACTTGTACGAGTGCTCCTGTCAGCGGAAAAAAATGGTTTTTACTTTAAAAATTGAGTTTGTATTATTGAACTGTTTGTACCTATTACTTATGTCTTTGTTTTATGAGTCACTCACGAATATTCTCGTGATATTTGGCCCACACCTTCGTGTGAGATATCCTAGTGACATGTCAAAAAGTCATTTTCAACATCTCTGTTTTTCCTTATCAATACAAAATACAATCCGCTTTAATTAGTGCCAGAAAATTTACATTGTCTTAACAATAAGACGACTGAAGATTGTCCGAAACTTCTGGACAATATTCAGAAATAGTTTCAACAACCCTCTAAGTAGACCTAACTCAGAATTCGGACTGAAAACAACAAAACAGAGCCTCAGTACAATAAGAGTTTTTACAACGGGACAAAACATTCGATTCGTACCTAACTGCGAGGCGCACAAACTACAGTTTATGCCAATCGAACCGGCACTAAGCTGTGCTCATAGTGACCTATCGTTAACTTTAATCCTCTTGTTTGTTCAGCCGTTATGTCTTATTTGCACCACGTACAGTAGCTTTATTTTTCCATGCCTTGTATAACGGATAAAAGTTTTCTAATAAAGGGCTCTCCCAATAGGTAAGTTTGTGTCGTTCCCTCTTATTGCCTACAGGTGACAATTGATGGTGATAGCTCTTTTCAACTGACTTCGCCGTGAAAGTTTTTTCTAACCTAACAACACTTAACAAGAAAATGTTGCGATATTATATTGAAACACTCGTTGGAAGTATCTGTTATACTAGCTTACGGTTTTTATATCAATTTCTTTTGACCAACGTTTGAAGATAAAACAAAAAGGATTTAATGTTTATGGTTCATCGGACTTCGTTTTTCAAGTAGATTTTGTATTTGGAACTAAACATGAGGGAATTAAAACATAATTTTTAAAAGCAGCATTCTTCTAATTATGTAGATATAGTATTTTATTATAATGAGATCTCTAATTTTCACTGGTAGGTGATAAGGGTTTTTTGTTGCATGTCATACGTAGTGAGAGAAAACATAGTTGGTATTGACAGGCAATGCTTTGAACATGTCAGTAACGATCACAAATCCATTGTTTGACCGGCACGAGCGCGGCTTAACTCGATCCAAGCATTTTACACCGTTAATATTTGCCACGAGCTGTTCATGTTCGGTATTGATGTAACCTATATACTATCGACATGACTGAATGTATTTTGTTTTATATCCAATCCTTTGATGAGAGCCTAATTACTTCTGTCTGTTAAATTTAAACTCGCTAAAATAACGTTCGCTGTATGACTAAAACACTGACGTAACATGATAGCCGCATTAGTTAAACTTCTGAATACATGACATAAATCAAAACTATCCAATCCTCGCTCGTCATTTTATAAATGATGGTAATCCATTTCTGCTTTGATTCTAATAGTTGAGTAACACTCTGGATAAAAAGCGCAATATATAACGTTTGGAGGGGTGTTATCGTTAGTTAAAAGGGCGAGGTAATATACAAATTAATTTTTAACACCACGCGCCCTGTAATTGCTGGTTCGCGTGTCGCTAGCGCTTCACGCACAATTGGTACGCGCCTATTCGGAGGTACTCACTGCTTCGAGTGTTGTGAATTGGGACAAAACAAATGAACCCACTGTACTGTATTACAGTCGGGGCCAATTAAAATTTTTGTTTTTTGTCAACAGCCGTCGCGGGAAATGTTTTACTGCCAATATTGTAACGTAAAAGTTTAACAATACGTTGTACCTATGAACCTCGGAACCCCATAGCGATAATTTAATCACGCGACCCCTTAAGACAATTAAAAGTTTTGTTCAGGACTTTGGTGTCAGTCTGATAAAGAGTATTATTGGTCTTCGATACAGCTGGTAATAGTTCAATTATGTTTGATTTTAGATCTAAGATTCAACAACAACATTTCTGCATCTTTTGTATACAATTTTTTAGCAGTTTTGATACTTTCATCAACGAAAATGAACAATCGATCAAAGAAAATCGATAACAATCTTAATAACCGCTACAAGATGGCGCTGATCAAACGCACGTGCGCCGCTCCGGTTCGGAAGCGGCTTGTCGGCAAGACATCCGGCAATTCTGACTAGGACCTGCGGACGGCAAGGTTCCGCTTGCCGGAACGTCTTAATCCCCTGTGTTTAACTACGAAGATTGTCAGCGATAAAAATGTTTGACTGCTCTTATCAGACAAACGATATTTTACAAAGGTTCTTACTATTTCCTTGCTTGATTAATTTCGTTTTCGGTTCTAAGACTGTCCAATCATTTCCCGAGCTACCATGAGTGACACTTCATAAACTTAAATACATATGTACTTGTACGTTAACTATACTAATCTGCGCGAAATTTCTCTGGTAGGTTCAAATATTATGTCCACACTTACTTGAATAGTTTCGAACTTAAAATGTCTATACCTACTTCGCCATTACCGTAGCTCGTTCATTAATAATATAATCAGCGCTTATAACCGCAGAAGTGCTACACTACGCCGCATGTGAGGCGAGGTAGTACTAAGAAAACAAAGAAACTCCAAACATCTTTTAATATTTCAAATCCCTAACAATCAGGAAGAAAGTCTCGCACATTCCGTGCGAGTGTTGCCATACCTCTCTTGACTTACCTACCTAAACAGTTCTCGTCCCCACATCCAAGTTTACATTTTTAATGTAACAACTTCCTCAAAACTTTCTCCAGCAAGAAAATTGTGTTGACGTATCCTTAATACGCTTTGCCCAAAATTATATTTGTTAGTAGGTGCGTACCTACCCTTGTTTTGATAATTTAAATTCTTTTGAAAGTTGTTTTCAGTGCTTCGTCATCCTAGTAAAATGGAAATAGACGAAACGCGTTGAGGTAATCCAGATTTTTCCATCAAACGACCAGTTGGTCGTTTGATTAATTTTATCTATTATTCCCTAGACTAGTGTTTGCTAGCTTGTTTGCTTGTTAGATACAAGTGTAGCGCAATAGAATAGAATTGTCAAAAATGCGAAAAAGCTTAATACTGATCACAATAATAATACCTATAAGAAAGAGTGATAAGTTGATTCCGAAAAGACTACCTTTAGAAGAATCCTCTAGAATTCGAAATTCTAAATTAAGTTTCATTAAAGAAAGACAGGAAATGTTCTGCAAAAAGGGTAAGTGAGGAGTACCCTCAACCGACGAGCATGTATGAGGAATATGATGCGTGTGAATAAAGCAAAATAAGTATGCCAGGATCGTAGCAAATCAAAATCCGTGGTCTCTGTCTACCCCTCAGAAAAGATCGGTATTTTTATGTATTACTTACTTCACTGATATACTAATAAGTTTCTTCTACTATATTAACTGTATGGTTTTGTATTCCAAATAATTTACCGACATTGTTTACATTAGTTTACATTAGAATTTCATTATTCATAATGCAATAAATTTGTACCTACAAACAATTTAAAACAGAATAGAGCGCGGCTATCTTTGTGGTGCATTCAGTACGCTGTTCGCCTCCACTGTTGAAACACATTATCAACTTAGCATTCCCTTTATGATGAGCATTAGCCAACAATGTGGAATACAAACACACAGCGGCTTCTAAAAGTTCAAACGATTCGCCGATTAATATTATATGAGATAAAAAGTCACTGCAGCTTCAGATCAAATGTATGGAGAACAATTACGGGTCTGATGTTACAACGGAATATTAAAACATGTTATAATGATGTAGGGGTACAAAAGGGGGGGGGGGGGACAGAAAAGACATAATTTTATTTAAGGTTAAGTAATAATTAACTTCTGCTTTTCGTGTTGACGATGCTCTTAAAGTTTTTGTGCCTAGAGTGTTCTTAGTTGTCATATCGATAGCGGTATCAAAGGCTTTGATCCGTCCTCCCCAGTCCAGTGTGCAGCTGAAGGGACATGACATGGTAATTCAGGGCATTTTCCGCACTTAATCGCTTGATTGGGTTCATTGTGCGTAATTTTTTTTTTCTTTTACTCCAACCATCCATGATCATCCTAAAAGACGAGCATTTTTTTTTGGCTGGTGCAAGCCTTTCTCCCCAAGGTAAAGGGCCAATTGGGACACTCTACTAATTGACTTGCAAAGAAATACATCATCATCATCAGCCGGAAGATGTCCACTGTTGAACAAAAGCCTCCCCCTCAGCACGCCACAATGAACGACAGATTGCCAATTGCATCCACCGGTTGCCCGCAACTCTGACAACATAACTTATACTTTACAAGAAGTACAATGAGCATCAATACCTTACTAAAGCACAAATAGCATGCACATGAGTTTATTTTTCAAATTTTCATTAATTTTATAGTCCATCTTATTAGCTTTAATTTATATCAGGTAAACTTTAATTAAGGTAGGACAAACAAATGTGAGCTATACAGTTCCTATTGTTTCGAGATTCTTGATGCCATAACAAAACATTTCATCTGAAAATTAATTACTTATCTGAACTCTGTTTTAAAGTCTAGGAAATAAATTCTGCAGCTACGTAAGTAAACCTTATTTGAATTGCGTGTTTATTTATTTAAACAACGTCAATTATTTCTTTGTAGGTCGGTCATTTAAATTATTTTGAAGTATAAAATGCACGCTTAATTCTGAAAGTTTTTAAGATGAGTTCCATGAAAAATATGTAGGTAATGTTAACAAATAATTGTTTGTGTCCGCGATTTAAGGAAAACAGATTTTCATTTACGATGAAATTCTGGCTTACTATGGGAAGGAAACTATACAAAGGAATTTTCATGAACTCACCATACTTTAATAATGCACTACATCCAGGAACAATTTAACGAAAAATATTCAAACATTTTATAAAAAGGTGGCATTTTATATTTAACTTTTTTTTCATTTCAGCTTACTTTTGTAGGTAATATTAAATCTCTTGTTGTTATAAACTTTAGGGAAAAGTAAGTAAGTATGTAAGTAAGTTAAGAGAACAAACTTTATGTAAGAGAAGACAATTATATATTTTTTTATTACTATCGGACATAATACAAAAAAACCAATCAATACAACCTCAAAGCTGTAAAAGCTTGCAGATTGTAACTTTGTTCTATAACTGGAAATAAACTGGACCACATCGTACCACGAACTAAATAGTTTACCTTCGTGTAACTAAATTATGATGCGCGCGTTTCGAATTTTTCGAGTTTTTGACTTTTATTGAGAGTTGGCTGTTTGCGATGTTCGATAATATTATGACAGAAGGATTCGAAGATACCACTTCTAATATATTATAGAGAATATTGAAACTACTAATTTTTTTATGTATTAATAATTGCTTTAACTAAAATTGAAACTCGCCAACATTATTTAGAATATTTACTTTGCAGGTACACTATAATTGTAAAATAACTAATAATAACATTACCACAATGTCAAGTACACTAAACAAACAAATCGATTCCAGTAATCCAATTACTTTAAAAAAACAAATTTCACTTCTTCGAATTGCAACGACAACCAAACAAGCATGCCAGGATTCTAAAAAATGAAAAAAATAACGTATTATACCTAGATACCGCTTCCGTTGCTTAACTTCTTTAAAGGAATATCCGATCAAACGTCGATGTAAACTAATTCCGATGAGCAAACTCAAAACTCGTTTAAAAGGAAAAAAGTAGGTTTGCCAGCATCCACATCGGGCAACTAAATTGGTTACCTATTACACTGTCGATTTAACGTCTCGATGTTTTAAACTCTCAAAGAGTTCACTCACAATTCCATAACTCACATGTTTACAACGTTACTGGTGGTCGACTGTAATTTGTGTCGACGATTCTAGAGTACTTTTGATACAAAAAGTATTTGAAATCGTATCTATTTGGGGCCATATAAAATGCTGACTATTATTAGTATTGATTTAAATGACGTTACGTTTGCTAACCTTAATGCTAACAAAAAACCTTATTAGTTAATGTCTTAGCGGATAAAAGAATCATATACGTATTACATGATTTTTTTTATTAAATAAATATTAATGTACCTACCATATTCTTACATTGCTATTACACAATAACTAGTATCTAATAACGAGTGGTAAAGAACTATCTATTCAATTTTAATAAAGGAAAATTACCCAAGGAAAGGTATACTAAGTTATACCTTTAGTCATCGTCTCCATTTACCCCAAGTTTAAGCTGATGCATCTGAGATCCAAATAAAGTTAATTCACCCAAACCGCTCGCGCTGTGACAGCTGAGACGGGCATTTGTTTTCATAACTCTATGTAAACATTACAGTTGATTAGTTTACTTACTAACGCTTCGAATTAATTTTCAGGACCCGCTATTATCCTGAACTGCGCTCGAAGACAATAAAAGAGACTTTAATAGAATAGTGTAAATAAAATTAAAGTGCCTAAAGTATAAGTGTTACGGTCGGACGTGGCGTCTCCCTGCGCAAGCGACTGACGGTCGCATTACGTGAAATGGTCAAGGTAATACCAAAAATATATATGAATTATTCACCGCTCTCAATTTACGCTACGCTAACCCTTTCGTGTGTTTGGGCCTTCACTTTGTAAATACATTTCTAAATCACTCACTCACTGCCCGCAAAACAAAATCAAATATACGGTTTAGGTGCGTAGAATGTATGAATTTTTGTTTAGAATTTCAAATTGTGTGTCGCACTTTTTTACTCACTCCTTAGGCTGGCTTCCCACTTCTAAGCGTAGCGTGAGCCATAAGCAATATAATGCAATGCGTGTTATTTAACTAACCAACCATTTTCCACTAATTACAATAAACTTGTAACAACTTCTTTTCCATTTGGTCGAATATACCTAACATTTCATTAGACTACGACAAAAACTCAATTGTGTGTCAATTTGTAGACTAAACGATATTTTTTATTTTAGTAATGTTCTATAATTTTGTATGATACTTTATTTAGGTACATAAAAGTAAAACCAAAGATACAAATTTATATTCGAAACTGTGTACCTCCTATATTACAGCACGCGAATCACAAAATAATCTCGTAGTACTCATTCAAAATATATTTTTATGTATCAAAATTACTTTGGAATACAGCATTCTTGCTCGCTCACGCTACGCTTAACTCTGTGTGTAGGTTTCTCGATGTTTAACATTTCACATAACATACATTGTGTTCTGCCTAGTTTTGTTCAAGTTTGAGTAAATATTTCAATTCTCTGATTGTTCTGCTACGGTATTTGCCAACTGTAGAATATTAGCTGTTTCATTTTTCCCTTTTGTTACCTCGTTCTCGAATACGGAATGTTAACACAAGGCACTAATTAACTTCCATGTTTTACTAGTGGGTTGTTCTAATACTAAATGTATCCTGTGCTGTGATTTTGTTTGTACATCATTTTACGTAACACTGAAAAATTAAAATATGCTTTTATATGTAGTGTGCAGTAATAACCGAAATTGGAACTTGTTAAATACCTGCACTTTGTTCTCTGTATTTATTGTTTTTTGTTTGTTAATACATAATAACTTAATTAAATTTGGAACGGTAGCACATACGAGGTAGTGTTTTTAATATCAACATAGAGCTTCAATCACGCTGAATTTCAATGCTCCAACAGAAATACTTTCGTCGATATTAAATATTTGGGTGGTCAATACATGTGGGGCAGGGACGTAGGGTAGTACATGCGCTTTCATATTAAATGAACATTTTGTGGTGAGTATTGTTATCCGCCCTGATATTAATTCTGCACTATGTAAAAGCCCATTACAAATGAGGTCGACGTGTGGTGTGTTTTGTGTCTTATTTTAATCCGCTGTGTTTGACAGGTTTAATTTAATGTGGTTGGTAAATAATTTTAGTAACAGTGTAAGTTTTATTAATATTTACTTTTTGGTTGATTATTTGTTCAGGGAATTGGCGTGGACTCGGAATTAGGTCAGTGTAGGTAGTAGGTAGTAAGTAGTAGATAATTGTCAGTTTTTACAATAATTATGCTACTAAACACGTCTTTTAACTTAGCTAATAACATAAAATAAATAGACGCATTTCAATACAATTATATAGAATTGAAATGTGTGATCCTTATTTCGGAGAAAACGTTAATGGAATACGCGACTTTTCTATATAGGTGACAACGATACACCTACGAAAAGGTAATGTGAATGAGATATTCCCATTTACTTCCCCCTTGCTGTCACTTTGTATTACCCAGCGTTTTAGTATTCAAAATGAAAACAAAAGCTTCTAATTAATATTTTACAAACTAATTGCACGAGTGAAGAGCACTTCAGATGTATTCCAGTATTTATTCACAAGCAGCAAGTACGCCATTACTCAAACAAAAGATTTATATTCAAAAGTAACACATCATTGGCTGTTAGGATTTTTTCACTTTCCCCACACTCCCTCCTTCCACCTCGTATCACTTCTCGCAAACGCGTTCTTTATCCAATTATCCGAAGATAAATCTCACCTGCGACTGCAGAGGAAATAACGTAGGAAAACGTTGTGTTAGGGAAAGTTATATTTTTACAAATCCAAGCTTTTTTCTCGATGCTCGACTTACTGCGGCCACGTCACGTACCGTTTGTTACGCCTTTTGTTTTGAATTTAATTATCATTACGTGTTGTATTTGGTGTTTTTGTCAATGTAAGTACTCGACAATACATAACAACATTATTGTGCATACTAGTGTCTGTGTTATGACATTGATTGTTTTTGTTTTGTCCTCGGCGTTGGTATAGGTAACAGTTTATGACAAAGATAGTATTTATATTTAAGTCAGTATTCAAAAATAACAGTCATTAGGTAGTAAAGGCGAGTATAAAACTATTGGATGTCCGATTGATTGGAATTGAGGAGAAGACATCAATAAATAATGGTAAAAAAAAATTCTACCCTTTTACGTATATAGGTAGATAATAATATAACATACTTATATGCATATATACAACTAAGTATAATTTCAACAATGCTATGAAAATAAAAACTAACTTTGAATAACTCTGATGAGTATCGAAGTGTAAACAACAGTGGGAATGCAAGATGTAAATGATGAGCCAACTAATTACCTATAAATCAGGGAAGCAATACCTTTCGGCCGCTCTAGTTTATGAGCAGATCGTTTTTCATTGGCAATTTTGACGACAACCCTTTGTCATTGAGTCCCTGTCAAGTGTTGCAACTGAAGGGTGTATGCCTCTGATTAAGGAAATATCCCTCTTTTAGCGCTTCACCTATTAATGTATATTCTGTTGCTGAGGGAGAAGGTAGGTGTGCTATTTACACTCCAGGGTGCTTAGGTTAAAACCCTCAATTGTGATGAGTATGTCTAGACTTTAAACTTTATAGCCAGCATGTATTTGTATGGTGTATAACAAATTTATCTTGCTTTTAATATCTGGTTTATATATCTATCTATTTTAAACTGGGTCACAAAAGAATCAGGCGCTCGGTATAAAATATTATTAACGGATACATTTTAATCCGGCCATGTTATATATAGTATATAGGTATAATAATCTGGCGAAATATATTACTCGTTACCAAATTACTGGAATTAATTAATAATAATATTTCTGCAAATAAAATATTCCATTTCATACGAATTGCTGTTGCTATTTATCTGAAACTGAAAACGTATTGGTAAATATCGCAATGTATGTTTAAAAAAAAAGAATTTACGTTTCATAATACGTACCTATTTTAAAATCCTTTTTTCATTTGGATGTAAAAAAACACAGTCGAGCCGAGGCTAATTTACGGATACAGCACTTTTTAATATGATCATTATAAGGTAGTCTTGTGTGAGTCATAGTTCTTTACCATACCCATATAAAATTAGTCAATCAAGTCGTAAAGTCTCAGTGAATCCACACTATTATGGGGAAGCATCGTCAGTGAAGCGAACCGATTAAATTCCATATGCTTCCGCGAATCGGCAAATTAGATCGGCACTCGAAACGGTCAAAAGTCGACACCCGGTCCTCCACGGTGATATGAAGCTATCCGTCCTCTTTACAATTGCGGGGAAATTTAAAAAATAAGCCAGACGAGTAATTTATTTGTCCGCGTTGGTTCTGTACTTGAAAATGTTATTAAGATTGACAGTGTTTGTACAAGTGAGAACGGTTCCTTAACTTAAATTTGTTATTTACGTTCACTTTTTTCAAATTAATAGGGTTATTTGAAGTATTCTTAAAAAACGCTGCGAAAGAATGTTAGCCGAATAAACATTTTTATCTTGATTTTACAAGAGTAGACATAAATCTCACCGTACGTTCATGTCTAACCCACCTCACGAAATCACATTTTTATTCAATCTCAGAAACTAAACTCCTGCCTTCCACTCGCAGGCTGCACTGACTATAATGTCCTTACATTTTATCAATTTGTTTTGTTTGTAAGGGGGCCACCGCCACTGCTCCAACCGACAGGTAAATATTGAACCAAGATTAATAGGGTTCCGGAACACTGCCCACGGTACCCAGAAACGGGAAGAAGATTTTCTCCCTTTCCTCGCGGATCGGAAGCAGATCCCATTTCCTCCGATAACATCAAAGTGAGATAGCAATCGGTTTTTTATTCGAATCAGCAATATTTTGAACGACGTCAACTAGTTAGTGGCTTGTTGCCTGATCGGGTTCCTACGATAGGTAAATACTCCGCCGCGACCCTCCGGGACTCAATTTGCATCGAGTCTTATTGGGGAAACGTTTATGTTTATTACCCGACTACCGGGGATTACTTTCTACACTAGCGTTTATACATTTTGTGGGTTCCGGCAATTAGGTGCGGTTTAAGCACGAGAACATTTTATGTTGCTTTTTCGTTTTTTAAACTTCGTCCTGCAGTAAATTGACCGTGTATTTATGGAGACAAATTTCACAAGTGCGCACGGCTCTAGAAAATAAAATTTGTTTTACGACGGGATGAATCTGTGACCGTAGAACACCGTATCTATGTCGGTTAACTTATTTAGACATTCTATTATTTGTTATTGTAAAATGGCCAACAATATTATAATCACTTGTACTTCAATTTGATTAATTGTTTAATTATTTTATGATTAATTATTAAGTTACATTTAAATTTTTAATATTATATAGCTTTAAAGTTTTTATAATAATTCAGAGACCTTAAAAGCACTTTCAGTTTCCGACCTTTAAAACAAGTTAGATGCAGAGTCCTGACAAAATCTAAACTTCACAAAAAAAAACCTTTAGCATTGTACTCATCAGTTGAAATATTTGCTTACTGTATGTGTTCTTTCCCACGTACCTACACGTGTAAAAGAAATATTTTTTCCCAACTGGCACGTGTAATTAGTGAAGTTGATTGCCGCCCTCCATCGGCCGCCAACAAGTAAATTCAATTGACTTTTAATGACGAATTTTTTTGAATGTCATTAAGAGATATGTCGTTGTTCGTGGCGCGTTAATCAAACGCATTGTTTAATCAACAGATCAGCGTTGGTATTACATAAAAAGTACGCAAATTGCTTGGCTTTTAAAATAATCTCTTAAATATAGCAGGTATTTTAATGTTGAGGTATTAAAATACTCGATCCTTTTTGTCAACAGTTTCATTCAAAAAAGTGTATGAAAGTATATTCAACTAGACAAGGCAAGTGCACATATTAAATAAGATATTAGAATACTAAAACAATATGATATACTAAAATATGTTTACCTATTCGAAGTAAAACAACATAATAAGCCCAAATCCCGTTAACAAAAACAAACAAAAATCCTATAAGTTTAAAATATTCCAAACTACCATCTTACCTGGTAAATTATCCGTCAATACCCAAGGGCTTGGTGTAAAGTTTACATTTAACAGCGTCGGTACGCATGCGCGGGGCTCGTCTCGGGTGACTAAGTGATGTATGGGCCCGGGGTGCCTAGCTATGCGCCGGAGCGGAACGACTCACGGCCCGCGAATAAATCCCACTTTTACACTCAAACTCGCGTAGGTAGGTCGTCATTTTTATCTGACGAAGCTGAAGGGTTATTGTACTTCGTAATGACGAGGTAACGCTAGAAAAACGACTTAGGAAATATAAATTATTGCTTCACACTACAATGCATGTAAACAGAGTTACTTATGGGTTCAGCCAAACATTATTAAGTAAGGTTATTATTTTAAAAGAGAAACAGACTTATTATTTACTAGCTGCGCCCCGCGGTGTTACCCGCTACATTTTTTCGGTATAAAAAGTAGTCTATGTGTCAGCTACCTCCATATGATTTGTTATCAAAATCGGTCTAGCCGTTAGATTGGAAGAGGTAAAAAACACACAAACACACTCACTAACTTTCGCCTTTATAATATTAGTGTGATTGCTAATAAAAATACTGAAATTGGAATATTGAAATGAAATAATGTTTGTATATAGCTACTTACTAAAAAATAAAGTATTTGCTGTATTGTAAGTAAAGTGCTACATTTTCTATTTCCTGCAATAACGTCATAACTTTGAATAGATATTTACGGACGGAATTTTTCTTACCGTTGTCTTAAAATGCCAAGTGCTCAGGTTTACTAAGAATTCTTTGACATTCTATTACTTTACGCAAGTTATGTTACTTGTCAGCATTTTGAAAAGGCTGAGTATTTATTCAATTTTTGTTTAAGTAAGGTTAAATGCAAATAACTAAGTTCTTTTGTTTACCATTTTTCCCTTTTCAGCGCAAGCATTTTGTGCTCGTAGCGCCAGAAGTCAAATGAAACGTATTTAAAACGATCTAGTGCTATGATAATATTTTAAACTGTCTATAAAATTATGTTATATTTGTCATCATTCCCTTTAATCGATTTCAACCCTAATTGACATTTAGAAGCATAAAATTAATGATTAAATTTGCATGGCAATTTGGATATAAATGTAACAGCTGTTTGCATCGTTTCGAACTAGTCGTAAGGCTGGTAACACACTGGCGCATTGGTACAAATCCGACGAGGGTATAGTGCGGTTCGTTTTCATGTAACGATATAACCTAATGAAGGAGTTACTTGTGTTGGGTGAATGCAATAGAGCTTGTTGCGATTGTGTTGTTAATACAAGTTACGTCATGTCATTCGAACAAGGTAATAAATAGAATTAAAATGGTTGCTCGTATTATTAATGGAGTCACTTTGAGCATCCTATAAGGTCTGTTAAATAAAATAACAACTGACGAGGCAAGGCTGACGACCACAAGTCTGTAATAAAATAAAAAGTGTTCTAAAAATAAATATCATCATCAAACTAAAAATCTATTACCAGTACAATAAATAAAACTCATCTTTACAGTAAATAAACCTATATTTTCCAATTACAAAACCGTAAAGTATTCAATAAAAATCTAGACTGCATTCTAGATAAGCTTAAGTGGTTATTAGTGCGCGGCGGGAGGAAGCAACTGGCGTAGTATATTGTGAATGGGGTATATACGAGAAATTTATGTTACTCGTAGGCAACCAAGACTTTTATATACACTTAACATAATTTCACACTCGCATCGTACATTGTTACACAGTTTTTTTCCAACTTTGCACGTATTCCCCTATCGTTGCATAATAAGATCATCATTACCTTGACTGCCTCTCGTTCTTGTTACACTCTTTATGTTAAAATACTGTACTGTTTAAAGAGCTTGTCATAGGAATGTTAATGATATTTTTTTACCGTCATTACGATTCGACGGATGATTTCCTCAATAAACATCTTTAATTAAAAGGTTTACCAGATTAATTCCACTGATGGTCTTAACGCAAATTTAAATTATTGCTTCAGAAGATCCCAAAATTAGTTTGACCTAGACAATGGTGGCACAGTAAGGGGATTGTTCAAATATTTGTAGATGTAGTCTGTCGGCCGTCGTAAACCAAAGATATTGCCTTAGTATTGTCTCAAAGAGATTAGTTTCCTTACGTTTCTGTGTTGTTGGTAGTGTTTGAAATCTGGTGTTTATGATCTCTCCGGACTCCGGAGTTTAATTTCCCTTGTAAACGGAACAAGGCATTGTTTTGTTAGATTCAAGTAATGCTGTTAGAGAAAGGACAGTTAATCTTTTTTAACTGTTTGTTTGGTAAATTGACAAATAATATAAATTATTGTAACTTTATAATTTAAAATTAAGGCAAAGTCATTGTTTGAATTATTAACTTGAATATATCAGCGTACAATATTGACATTATTTAAGATGTAGAATGAATCGGATTATCAAATACTTTTTCCATAATCTACCTCATCTCCTATTACTGTCGAGTATAAATCGACACTTGATATAATTATGACGTGTCAGCCGCCGGCCACAATTATTTTCGGCATAAACCTAACATTGGCTGCGACATCGCTGTCAAACACCCGCATCGTTATGCGAGCAAGTTCGCGTTGATTAAAGATAGCTATATCAGTTTCGTGAACCTTTCATTAGAAATGGCACAAAGGCGAACGCAATTACATCAACGGCGACATCTGGTGGTCTTATCGTGAAAGGGCTGCATCTTAAGTTGCCGAATTGGACGGTAAACTCGTGGTACAGACGGCTGACGATACGAATCTCGAATCTTTATGTTACGGACCTTGTACCTGCGTTATAAGGTTAAGTTAATGTCAAAAGATTTAATTAGGAGCTGGCACTGGACTAACAATGTTTATGGTAACACCGAACAACAATAACTACAAGCCCATTAGTAGTGCCTAGTGTTCATGATCTTTTTATCTAAGTATACTAATATTATAATTGTAACTGTCTATAACTCCTTCACGACTAAACCGCGGGACGGATTTTGGTGAAATTTGGTATGTAGGAAGTTTAAGACCCGAGAAAGGACATAGGCTACTTAACGCAGGCGAAGCTGCGGGCAAAAGCCAGTTTTTATATATATACACACATATATAGATATACTATATACCTATCTTGTATAAAATAATGCTGTGAAAGGATGGATGCGACCGGAACAAAACATGTAGATTTGCTAAAACCAAGGAAGATAGAGTAGATTATTCAAGGCTGATGATGATAAGAATAAGAATAAGAATAAGAATAAATTTATTTATCATATTCGTTACAATACAATATCAAATCGGCTTAGTTACTAGTTAGAACTAATATAATAATTGTAACAGTCATTGTAATCGTAAACAGTGGTCTCCAAACTAAGCATAGCTTGTATCTTGGACACCAGAGTTGCGGAAATCATTAAACATATTTTCGTTAGTTCGGTGAAAGTAAGGGAGAGTTTTTTTTTTTTTTTTTTTTTTTTTTTTTAGGTTTTGTTATATATATTTATAGTTACAGAGATCATAATGAAATTATTAAAATTAGAATTATAACTAAAATAACGTAAATTAAAATAGAACATATATAACAGTTTTGAGATCAGTGTGTGTGTGTTTCTGTATGTGGGTGTGTTAGTGTGTGTTAAGGTGTGTGAGTCTTTTGTGTTTGGGTGAGTGTATATGTATTAGGTGATAATAGCTTCAGTCTCGTCGTAAGTTAGGGTAATAAGGAGCGTTTTAATGACCTTTTTGCATTTATAATTGGTGAGGGACTTGATAGCACAGATCTTACTGACTTTATTATATATTCTTGTTAATGAGAATGCTGGACATCTCCCTGATAATAGGCTCATCGACGCGGGGACAGGTACATGCATGACTCGCTTAGCTCTTAAAGTCTCGTAATCTGGTCTGTCTTTCAGAGTCTTATGCACGTGTAGTGTGGCATTAAGAATAAATAATTGTCTAACACGAAGAACTAGAAATTCATTATATAACAGGTCTGTAGGATATCGAAATGGTTTTTTTAGTGTTACCTTTATTACAGCTCTTTGAGCTCTTTCTACTTCAATAAATATACTTTTTCCAGCTGCTCCCCAAACGGTTATTGCATACTGTAGGACAGATTGGCATAAGCCAAGATAAATTGTGCGTAGGATGATTACTGGTGTACAGTCACGAATTTTTTTTATTATATATATCAGTTTTCTAATGCGACTAGATAATGTGTGAATGTGTGGTTTAAAAGTAAGATTTTCGTCTATTGTGATGCCTAGATATCTTATTGAATGTGCACGTTCTATTGTAGAACATGTGCAGTTTATAAGCTGTGAGTTATGTAAGTGTTGTGTGTGAAACTTAAGGGTAAGATGTTGGTGCGGGCTTGTTTTTACCGTTTTGTAAAATGTTATGTACATAGTTTTTTTCAAATTAAGCGTTAAGAGGTTTCTATCTAGTTCTTTAGCAACAGCATGCAAACCATCTTCTGCAAGTCGATAGACTTGGTCCCACGTCTTTGAGTGAAATAGGATTGCTGTGTCATCAGCATAAGAGATTATTTCTGCACTGGGCAGTTTTACATTTAGAATGTCGTTCATATAAAAGGCGAACAAAGTTGGGCCGAGTGTACTGCCCTGAGGAATGCCGAAATTTATTGAAAGGAGGTCGCTACAGTGGTTTCCTATTTTAATTACTTGACTGCGATCGAGGAGGTAGCTTTTAAACCAATCGTTAGCAGTTCCTCGTATTCCTGCCCCTTCTAGCTTCTTTAAAAGGAGGTGGATAGATATTGTATCGAACGCCTTCGCTAAGTCTAAGAAAACTCCTATGCAACGTTCACCCTTATCAATACAATATGCTATCGAGTTGGTTAATAAAGTAGCTGCGTCTTCGGTTGATCTACCTCGTCTAAATCCAAACTGTCTGTCCGATATTAAGTTATATTTCTCCAAATAGTTAACTAAGCGTACACTAACGATTTTTTCCAGTAACTTTGATAGAACGCAAAGGAGGGCTATCGGACGATAGTTCTCAGGCATATCCTTTGGGCCACTTTTATAAATTGGTCTTACTGCTGCTACTTTCCAACAGTCGGGGAACGTTCCACTTTCTAAACTGAGATTGAAAATGTGAGTCAGAGGAACTAATAGAGTTTTTCTAACAGTTTTGACAAGTCGAACACTGATTCCATCTGGTCCTGCTGCACTGTCTATTCTCAGTTGCAGAATGAACTTATCTACTTCGTTCTCGTCGGTTGGGTGTAAGAATAAAGAGTGTAAGAAGGTACCGGGTGTCTTGTAATTTTTAGCCAAGGATGTTTCAGTTTCGGAGAGTTTTGTTAGTATGAGTTCTGAGAGATTTTTACCTATAGAAGTGAAATATTTATTACATATATTTAATGATTTTTTGGGGTCTATTGTATTGGATATGAGATGATTAGAGTCGTCTTTTTGTTTGTAGGGGTCGTATATGGATTTTAAAGTGTTCCAGAGTCTCTTCGGATCGTTTTTATTTTCGTTGATCAATTGGCCGTTGTAGTCTGTTTTTAGTTTGTATAATAGACAACTGCAAAAGTTTCTGTACCTCGTGAATACAAGACGTCGCATTTGATCATTAGGGTGTTTTCGAGAGTCTGCATGTAGCTTGTCGCGGTGTTTTATGCATCGGATGAGGCCTGGAGTTATCCAGGGTTTAATATTATTTTTGCTGCGACTGAGTTTTATTTCACGTTTATTCTTTTGAATAATATTTGACAGGATATCAATAAACCGATTAGTTGCTGTATTGGTACAATTGGAGTCTAAGATATCAGACCAGTTTGTATTAATGAGTTCCGTTGCGACAGCATCTTCGTCAATTATGGTCTTATAACGACGTTTAGTGTTGATTGGTCTGTTTTTGGTAGATGTAGCAGCCATTACAATGTTGTGATCTGTAATCGCACATTTCCCTACTAAGCCTGTAGCGTTCGTTTTTGTTTTTATGAAGATATGATCAATACACGTGTTTTCTCTAGTAGGTTCTGTTATAGCAGGTAGCAGGCCATGTGAAGCCATAAGGCATAAATATTCACAAACATTGCAATTTGCCGTATTTCGAATGTCAAGATTGATGTCTCCGGCAACTATAATCGTGGGGTATGACTTTATCTTTAACAAACATGCGTCCAGGGATATGATGTAATTACTTGGATTTGTAAATGATGGTGATCGGTAGATGCCTAATAACGCAATATTATCGTTTAAAATCAATAGAAGGCTGTCAGCATCCACAATAATCAGGTCGCGCACTGCTATATTACTGGTGGCTTTTGTGTATATAATAACACCCCCATTTTTATTTGATTGTGATTGTGTACGCGATATTGTGTAACCTGTAATTGGTTCTAGTACTGTCCCATCATTTAACCAACATTCAGTTAGCACTATTGCATCAAAGTCAATATTTAGCCGTTTGTAGGCTATGAAAAAGTCATCGAAGTTATGCTGATAGCTCCTAATGTTAAATGTTAAAATTTTAAAGTCCTGACCGTTAGGTAGTTGTTTACTACATTCCTCAATTGTGTTAATTGTGTGACAATCTACAGATATTTGTTCGTCTATATCTTGTATGACATTAAGTAATGCCATAGATATAGCTGTATAAGTTGGTAAATGTTTTCTTGTTATAATTTGTCACTAATAATATGATAATATTGTATAGATGTAGTATAACCTGGTGGGGTAATGATGGACTGTGTGCGGGCGCTTTCGTGGCCATCTTGTATTTTGTGTGGTAGTGATGTGTCTGTATGCATTTGTTATGATTGAGTTTTTGAAGTGTGAAGTGAATGTGGGTGTGTATGTTTAGTGTGCTTGGTAATGTAATGTGTGTATGTGTGCTAGCAAATGAACGTCTTTCGACTTTTGTTAAATCACAATAATAATAATAGTACAAGTTTAAAAGAATGTTACACATTTTAAAATTACAACTGCCAAAGGTAGTTCTAAGCTTAATTATTGCAGTGCGTAGACATTTTCCGATTGCTATTAAGACATAGTAATATTTATTTAGTATGTTTTCTAATAAGTTACGAAATTTTATAAAAACAATTATAGCATTTTCTTTTGTGTTAGTTACTATAGTGTAAAGAAATATATAAACATTTCGGAGGGATGTAATTAAGTTACTAATTTTATAGTAAAGACTATTAACGGGAAATTTTAAGTTATTTACTGTTGTGTATCTATTGACTTCATTTAAAAAAAAAAAAAAAAAATTACCAGTTTTATTGTGTACAATTAATTTAAAGTAAATTACTTGGTGATAAAAACGACTTAGTATATAATTAAAGTGATAAATATCGCTGGGAAAAGCTATCATACCGTAAAGGTTTGGTTTAGGTAGTTGTAGTGGACCCGAGGTGTAGTTCCAGGTCTTCAGAGTTCCTGATATGTATGGTAGGATTACCTTCTTGTTTCCTGATAAGTATAGCGCCATTTTTGCACCAACAGTACTTGTATCCACGTTCCTTGGCAGACAACTTTGCGGCGCGAAATAACTGCCGGTTCTCTCTTGTTAGGCGTTCATTGAAGTAGATATTTCTTTTAGCTCCGTCTATCTCAATGTCTGATGTTGTGATGGTTCTTCTGATCTTAGCCGCCTTAAGAAACTCTTCTCGCTTGTAGTGGCTCACAAAGCGAACGACGAGGGAGCGGGGTACGTTTTCCGGTGAGTCATTAGATATTTGGCGACGGGGTCCAACTCTTGTTACATAGTCTAAATCATGGGTCTCCATTGTAACCCCTATTTTCTGGGCTATAACTTTCATAACGTGGGCAGGATTCTCGTTTTTATATTCATTGACACCGGCGATCTCAATATCATTCTTTAGTGAGGCTTGGGCCTGAGCGTTAAGTTGTTGTTGTAATGTATTAATCGTGTTATTTAAGGAAATTATTTCTTCTTCTCTCTTCTCTAGTTTCGTAATTCTGCCTCCGTATTCATCAAGGCGTTCGTAACATTGAGATAGGTGGTCAGTTAGGTATTTTATGTGGGTCTTCAGCTCTCCCATATCACCTCGCAATAGTTTTATTTCGTCAGTAAGCGCAGTTAATACCTCTGTGTTTGCAGGTAACGATGGTGTGGATGTATTTTTCAGATGCATGACAGAAGATTGAGAGCTCATTTCAGTCTCAATGGGCAATACATTTGCAACCTGTTCAGTTACACTTACATTTTTTTGAGAAGTGGTATTTTTATTTTCCTTTGGTTCTGCTATTTGGCATGACGAACAAATCCAAGTGAGTTTGGTTTCTTCTGTTAATCTTGTTTTGGCGCATGCGACATGGTAAAGATTGTCGCATTTAGAACATTTAATGTTAGAGGACCTTAAGGCCTTGTGACACAGTGCACAGTTGTTTGTCATTTTTAAATCACTGCTGCGCGCCGCGGGCTACTAGGCGCTAGCGCGGTTACACTGTAGGACACAAATCCCAATCCTTTCCAGTAGTCAACACAGCGTTACACTGTGTATATGGATTAAGCGGTATTGTTGCGCCAAGGTCACGTTAGACACAGGTAGGCACAGAACGCGACTCTTTCCAACTACTTGACACAGAGTTTGTTGTGTACGTCGGTATACGAAGATTTTTTGGTTATGATTTCGGTAATATCTTGAAAACAGTACAATATTTTTTTATTCTTTTTTCACCAGTTTATAGTTCACCAAAAGTCGTATAAGATTATATATAATACTTTACGGTTCGTTAATGATTACTACTTTTCTTGAATTAAATCACTGCACAAGCACGTGTACACGTCCACCGTCACAAATTCCGAAACCGAACTCCGATGATGACCTATGTAAAATGTAAATGTAGGTAGTAGGTACAGTCAGTCAAACTAAAAGCAAATCTTTACCTATTAAAATAACGCATTTTTATATTAAACATTAGCTAAGCACATTATGGTATAGGATCACTGTTCATACGTAATCACAATTATTAAGCAAATAAGAGTTCTGATCCTAAACCAATATTGGTGCGGCAAATATAAGATTTTGAGTCCTAAGCTCAATCCTAACCTAACAACGGTATGTTGATCTTCAACCATATGTACATATATTTAAAAGACAAGACAGCGGCGAAGCCCACCCTTTATATTGAGCAATACTTTGTGGTCATATTACTGGTGCAGTGATTTTTTCTTCTTCTTTTTATATTTATATTTAGTTTTTTAACTTTTTTGAATCCATTACATATTATTTTGTAATTGTTATATTTATCAGCATTATTTATTTATTTATTGGAATACTAACAGCTATAATAATGTGAAGATATAATAGTATGCTAAGTTTCTTAAATAAGTACACTTATTGGCCTACCAGCTCCGGCACTAATTGCCTTAACGAATTATAATATTTGCTCATCTTTAATATTCAATAAATAGTTTTGTAAGTTTACAATGCTGAGAGGAAATATAGACCATTACTTTAACCAATATTACACACTTTAGATTACCATGGTAATATCTTCAAAGTTATTAATCTAATTTAAAGTCGTGGTGGCCTAGTGGTTAACATACCGGATTTGTATGCACAAGGTTGCAAGTTCATACCCGGGCAAGTATCAATGTGATTTTTTCAATTTTATAAATACTTTCTTAGATATTCTAAGACAAAACTGAGTAACGGTGACGGAAAACATCGTGAGGAAACCTGGATTTAATTACCTTAAATCTCCAACCCGCAGTGAGCTAGCGTGGTGATCAATACTCAATCCTTCTCTATATGAGAAGAGGCTTTTGCCCTGCTGTGGGACAGTTATAGGCTGTTATTTTTATAATTATAATGGTTATATCTTCAATACAGTACTCATTCGTTATAATTATGATGCAAATAACGTAATAACTCAAATGGGATATTACTTTTCAAAAATATGACTGATGCCTTTGTTGATTTTGTAAAATTCAGCAATATATTTTTATTAAAATAAAATATTTATCTAATTATTGGATCGCGTAAAAATAAATGTTCCATTGTTTTCCAATTCCATGTAAAAATAGAACATGAACAGCAAACTTTTTTTTGTTTATTTTGCTTTTAGTGATCCATATTGTGTATTTTTTGTATTGTTTTCCTTTATAAAACAAGCATTATCAACGGTTGTATGTAAAATGAAAAATAAAATAAAAATAGTTAAAATAAACTAACAGCATCCATCCATCCGATATCTACTTACTTTACAACAACACTTTTTGTTATGTAGTTTGAAACGTTTTCATACTTTAGCATAAAGGCAAATTTGGATTTTTTTTTTAATTGCTACACTGCAGGAATTTCTTCTGTTTTGTATTTGCGTTTTACAGTTATTAGAACTATCAGTAAGACTCAGGACATCAGGACTATAGATAGGACTCAGGCCACTTTTACGCTCTTATTTATAGATGATGATAATGTCTATTCTGACTTAAACCCTTCTTATATACAAAAAGTGACATCTGTTTCCCTGAGGGGTAGGCAGAGATCTTAAAACCTTTTTAATCTTAAGGCTATTGACATCTCTTTTCCATGACAGAGTTGACATGAAGGCTACAGTGGCAGTCCTTCGTTTTATAATGAACATTTTCATAAATAAGGGGTTAAGTTACGGGGATAATTAAACCATGCGCGCTTATACTTTATTAGAAGCTTTAAATAATAACTTGCAATGATTGTATGTATGTGAGTTTGTTTAGGTCACATCTTACAATCTAAATTAGAACCAGTTTTTGACATCCGATTGAAATGAAATTTTGCATACTTACAAAGGTTTGGTGACAATATAATATCATGGTACTTTTGATTTAAAAAGCTCATGTTAAAAATATTTTTTTAATGTTAACTTATTCAAAACTAAA
The DNA here is from genome assembly GCA_946251915.1 of Abrostola triplasia. Lineage (NCBI taxonomy): Eukaryota > Metazoa > Arthropoda > Insecta > Lepidoptera > Noctuidae > Abrostola > Abrostola triplasia. The sequence continues at coordinate 4,690,368 of OX276425.1, forward strand.
ATAAAACGCATGCTTACATAAAAGTATGCTCGCACAAACATACTCCAAAATGATCATGCTGAACAAGATCTGTTAAGTTTTATTTGTGGACAATATTCTGTTAAACGTTTACTCAGTACATTTCAGTTAGTGGGTGATCAAATAAATTCGTTGTTCTAAGGATTCGTTCATATGGGGCGCGGTTAATTAAACTTTTATACCGTCGAGAAATTTTGTTTACTCCTAAAACTAGCTATATATTTACAAACCTAGTGATACATTGCCATAACGAAATGATTTTGCCACAAGGCATAGGTTTGATTAATAATATTGTACTTCCATTACTTAATATAGATAATACCTACTTGTACTTCGACATCTTTCGGCTGATGATGATGATGATTGAGTGATAATGACTGAAAACTCCGTCAACTTATTAGCAAGGGAATGGCACAAGCGTTTATTACAAAGTGACCTGTAAAACATTTTTCTTGTGTTTCGTTTAAAATAATAATACATTTTTAAAATGGTTGGTTCTGTTCACTAAGCTAATGTTAACCTAGTACCTAATACATTCCTAATATTATTCTAACAATGCTATTCACGATACAAAGCGAACGAGCCAACGTAACTCACTCATTGAAATTACCCGAAATAGACATCAAGATTGTTCCAAAACGATAATTTGTACAAAATCAAATTCTGTCTCAAAGCATCGTCTGTTTTGCATTACGTGAAGACAAAGCCTTAATCTTTCCCCCGGAGCGGGATCTCTTGTTTAAATGTTAGTATAAAAGCCACGCTGTTAGCTTCTACCGCAGCGCAAACAGTGTGTGCTACGCCGAATATTGACGACGACTCGTTTGCCAAGATAAAGATTTGTTTTTTCTTATAAAGATACTTGTGTGTATGTATCGTCACGGATTTCTTTAGCGTTAAGAATTCTGAGCCTAGTGACGCGAATATGTAACAGTTTTAGCGGAGGCGTTGTTATTCTTTTTAGATTAAACGTCAAGGGGTGTCACGGCAATCGTTTTGCGTATAACCAGACATTCGATTGGTTTTGCTTCGAGAGACTTGTCGGTTTTACTTTTGGTCTTACTACTTGACAGGTTTAATTAGCAGACTGAAATCTGGCGTAAGTTGTCTGAAGCTAAGTAAAGATAATTCGCTGAGAGGTATCCTATTGTATTTCGTAAGCATTGCCGTACAGCCGTGGTCGTATTATCTGTAGATAAATTTGATTATTCAAAGAAATGACTAATAAATTATAAACCTAATCATTCCTAAATTTATTTGTATTCTCAAACAACTATAAGGTAAGTGGTAAGGGTAACCTGTTATCACGTGTTTTTTATTGTAATGTTGTGTAACTCGTATTGTACTGTGTTTGACTAAATCCTCAATATTCCTTATTTGTGGTGCACCTTTGTTTTTAACTAATGTAATCTTGATGTTAACCAACTTTATGTATTTCGATAGGTTACCAAAGCATGTTCCCTAAAAATGATTATATAAGTTATGATAGTGTAATAGATTTAATATAATTTAGGATAATAATGTAAATATTATTATTAACATTCACATTATTATCCAAAATTTTGCTCTGAATTAAATCAAAGTGAACTATTTTGATCTGTTCTGAATCAAACGTGCAACGGTTCAAAAGTGCGAAGAAAATTACGTCACGTTTGCAGATGTTTTATTTTTATATTTATCATTTATAATTTCCGAACAAGAAACCAAACTTACAATTTATTATAATATTTTCGCAGACATGAACTTTAAAATATTTATGAAGAGAACACTATTATGTATCTTCTTTGGTAAATACCCGAAGTAAAGCTATAATTACAACTTAATTTATATTCTAAACAAAGTTAACTAAATATATTTAAATTGTGTATTACATTTGTTTCAGGTAAGCTGGCGTTCTTATTTGTGCAGGTAATGGCTGTGGGACTATTTATATACTGCGTACTATTAAATGGGTAAATATTGCATGCATCGGAACTCGAAACTTTTTACTAGTTGGCTCGTTAGATACGCCTTTGATTCAGTCTTCTGTGGCTGAGATGTGGTTGGTTTTATTTATTTTGTGCATTCCTAGAATCTGTGAGTCAACGATGAACATATACGAAGTAGGTTTTATCTAAGTTTACTAGACTGAATTGTAAAAAAATAAGGTATATTTTTCAAAATTATACCTTTTCCTGTTTAAATTATTATTATTCTTCGTATATAGAAACAACATTTGATGTATCAAAAAGTAATAGATACTGTACAAAAAAATAGGCACATGTCTAAATTGATAAAGAAATCTTGAAAAATGTTGGACACGAGCGGGACACGAACCCGCGACTTCTCGCCGTACCGTGGCGCAATTTCCAAGTTTCCTTTAACAATTTAGATTTAAGCTTAGCATGGGCAACATGCAAAAATTACACAAAACGTCATATATGCACATATTTTATTGTTCTCACCAATTAACTATAGGTAATATACAAATATTACCTATAGTTATTAATTTAAATTAAAACCCAACTTACAAAGACAATTTTAGATAATTCTATTTTCTACTCCTTTTAACTACCTAGTCCTATTTAATTTCAATATCGAACTTTGAGTTAATGAACATCCCTAATTAAATATTACTAGCTCTAATAAATTAATTATTCTTTGAAAATTAGTTCAGTGAATAGACCGAGCGCTTATTCCGTTGCGTACGGCGCACTCGATAAATAATTAACCAATTTTAGTTTTCGCTTAATCGGCTTTTTAGAAAACTCATTTGACTGGCAAATTGTTTTACGTGTCCAAGCTAAATGAATATTCACGGGTAATGTTCGGGTGGTAGCCACTTTATTTTCCGCCATGTTTTTTTAGGAAGCCTCAGAGTAAACAATTAGGTACATTGATACTCCTTACATGCTGTGAAGGATGTTGGTGTTTTGTTTTTAGAATGTCTTTGATTTAATTTTAAATTAATTTGAAGGTTTACTTACTTGCGTTTTCTTTACTTGTACTTGATAGATTATTACAGATTTTAAATGTAATTTAAATTTTTATTTATTTAAATAAGTCACGACTTTATGAAATCTTAACTATAGCATAACTATAGCAGTACCTACGTACCTGATATAGCTAAAACGAAATATTCCAGAATAATCCATAAAATTTACAAGACTGTTAAAATTGATGTTGATTGTAGGTATTCATTATTGTTAAAACAAAACATTTTTTTTACTTTTAGTAAACGCGCGCCAATAACTATATGAAATGAACAAAAATTACCCAATCTAAAAATACAATCTATACCAGCTACTCCAATCAAATAATTCACAATTAATCAGGTAACAGTAGATCTTCATCACAGGGTTCGAATATGTATAAAAACTCTTTTCAATTAAAACAAAAGTGTGTTACTCGTTCGATAAGCAATTGATGCGTACCAGAGATCAACCGCAAACCGGAAAGTGTATCGTGGGTCGTCCCCCTCTTGGGATTGATGACCTTATGCGGGAGCCGCTAACCTAGGACTCGGCTTATGTCAGCTGAGGACATCTTCCGGCTGCTGCGGCGAATAATTCAAAGGTGGTTAGAGCATGCAATCTGTGTAGTCTATGATATAGAGAATGATAAAGTTTAAAAATGAATTTGTTACCTTTGAAGCATTGAAATATTAATAGCTTATATACTTTTTTTAATATGAGACTTATTTTTTGTGATGTATGACGTCTTTTTTTGTTTTAGTTAATGACATATTTTGGGTTTGATGTAGCCTGTATGTATTTTATATTCAAAAGCAGTATAACGCGTAAGTAAATCTATGGACTGTAAATTAATAATGACTTGCATTATGTCTACAACTGAAAAACAACCTTTCAAAACTCCATACAAGATCAAATTTGACGACCTGATTAGCGCAGTGGCTAAGCGATTGGACTGTTGCGCTAAGGGTTGCGGGTTCGATTCCCGCACGGGGCAAAACTTTGTGCGAACCACAGATGTTTGTCCCGAGTCTGGGTGTTTGTGTATGTGGTATTTCATGTTTGTGAAACGCACCCACGACACGAATTCCTAGTGTGGGGCGACGTTTTTAAAAAAAAAAAAAATTCCATATAACTGCATAAACAACTCAAATGCAGCAATGTCGTATTATCAAATTTAGACGGTATAACTAAAATTGCCTATCCGTAGAACGTACGCCGCTTAGGCTAAAGTTACCAATTACAGAACATTAACATGCCTAACTAGGTCTTAGAGACCAAAAGGCAATTGGTCGTTGATTGGTCTTTCGATACCCACACGTGTTAAAAGAAAGAAAGGACTGAGATGCTTTTATTGCGTATATTTGAAAATTCTGTATTAGTCACCACAATTAATTTACTTGATTTATTTAGGTATGCTTCTTATTTATCATTTATAATTAAAACGATGGACTTAATTTATTTATTACCTACTAGCTGCGCCCCGCGGTGTTACCCGCTACATTTTTTCGGGTTGATAAGTAGCCTACGTGTTAATCCAGGGTGTCAGCTACCTCCATATGAAATTTTATCAAAATCCATTAAGTAGTTTTTACGTAAAACAGTATCAAACATCAATCCATACTCACAAACTTTCGTGTTTATAATATTAGTAAAGATATTGGTACATCATTGTATTGTACCAATGTTTTAATAATATATCGAACAAATATTCTTCAATTTGTTTTCCAATATAGGTACTGTAAAAATTGACAAAGAAAATTAAAGTTCTCCTGACAAAGAGGACAAAAGCAATGGTGATTGCTTCACTGACAAAAGCGCATTCAACAGCTATTGAAGTTCAATAAAAATCAAATCACTGACGTTAAAACTAAAATTGATGAAAAACCGACCTAACATTCAATAACCACTAGTGAAATTGAACAAACTGAACATATTTTTAAAGTTGGCGCATTTTATATTTCATCCTTTAGTCCGAGCATCAAATGCATCCTTAGAAAATAAGCGAGTACAATACAATATTACATGGGAACCTATGTTGGAAAAATGTTCTTTCCCGGAATTGAATTTTACTTTGAAACAGACTCTTTGTTAGCGGAGGTAAGAAAACAAAGTACCCGTAAATAAGCTGAAATTTCCTATTCTGTCTTTACTGTTTGACTGTTTGTACGTGTTTTTTTGTGCTTAATGCTGTCTGTTCATAACGTTGTTTGTTTTTTGTGTTGCGTCCTTTCTTCATTGAAAAGAGAATTGTGCTATTTTTGTTATGTGTTTAAACTTCAGTTCTCTAGCTTATTTACTTATAGCATTGTCGTATCATCCAGGGTTTACACTAAATAGGATTACCTGTTTACAGTGATCCATGATTTTCGAGTAGGTAGTGTAGCATCACTCGGTACTCTTGAAAGCGCTTGGAGCGCTTGAGAACCCTTGACGAATGGAAATCGAGTAGAATTATAAATGTAAAGGGATGATAATGTTTCGATTATGTTATCGATGACTGTCAAATCCATAATTTTTATCCTATTTAATTTCAAAAATCGACGAAAATCGACCTATTTCGTCGTCATGCTGCTTCCTTTTCTGTATGAGAAGAGTGTTTAACCATTATAATGCCTACTGTCCAGTCTTCAGGCGGTTTTCCTACGGTAATGCGTGGCATAGCAACACGCTGGCAAAAAAATTCAAAGAATGCCAATTAATAAAAGCATAATACTAATTATAGGTACTTAAATACTAATAAAAGTTGTTCCCAAACAACAATTGACCCTACTTACACCCGTAAGGCCTAAAACACATTAATTTAGATAAGAAATTTTCTACTTACAATTAACAAAACAAGAGGGTGTCTCAATCCAAGTTACGCTATAATTATGACGTCATCGGAGAAGGATTTAATTAAAGACCTTTTAGAGGCCTCCAAGGTAATTGGTGTTCAATGAGTCTTTCGTAGTCCGAGAGCTTCGGAACACGGTACTAAGGGATTACGTTACAGTGTACCTATTTAAAAATCCTTGTTTCACATTTGTTTCAGCTTATTTGTACAGCTTTTAAGGGTAGTAGCGAAAATGTTTTAGTAATTGAAACTGCTTCGGCTTTGGAGAGCCATACATTTCATTGTTACTAGCCCTTTATGATTTATAATTATAAATGTATAATATTAAATATATAATTATTATATACCCTTTAAAAATCCGTCTTAAGAAATAGAGTTGTGATTTTAGGTGTTTCTTTCTTTAAGGTTAATTGTAACGAAACTTAACATTTTTAGGAACTATTTTAAATCTCAGTAAAATTAAAAAAAGGACTAAAAAAAAACGTGCAAAATGTGGGTGTACTATATATGCACCTCTGCTTACCCCTTCTTGGAATACAGGCGTGATGTTATGTTCATTTGAATAGTCTTAAGTTTTCAAACGTACTACTTACTTTTATAACGTTAATTTAATTTTCCCCTGTGTAAAACAAATGTATATTTCCCCTTCAGCACTGTAAGTAGAGTACCTAGAACAGTACTAACTTGAACTGGGATGAGTGCTTAAGCTTCATTCAGACTACATTGTATCGAAGCAATGATCAATATGGCTCAAGTAGTGTCTACCTCTAGTTAGTGGAAAGAGGAGGATAAAATATCCCCCTAATTAGTGGGGTGATTCCTTTTTTAAATTGTATCTGTGTGTATATTTATTGAATAGAATTTACTGCACTGAATAAAAACAGCATCATGGAGTTCTTCAGTTTCTGTTATACGAGCAGAAATTAATAAAAATAATCCTAAATATTAGTTTCAATTAATAATATTTTATACTAGCTGCGCCCCGCGGTGTTACCCGCTACATTTTTTCGGGATAAAATGTAGCCTGTGTTAATCCAGGGTGTCAGCCACCTCCAAATGAAATTTCGTTAAAATCCATTCAGTAGTTTTTACGTGAAAGAGTAACAAACATCCATCCATACTTACAAACTTTCGCGTTTATATTAGTAGGGATAAGTAAATCTCACAAGGAGGTAGATGTCTCTCAAAAATAAAACGGTACATCAACAAAGGCTGCACTGAAGTATTTATATTAACAGCAAATTCCTCTTCGCAAGCCTTTTTAAAACAGCTCTATGTTATAAAAGGCAATCAAACATACTCCATCCACATACACCCTGCGTTAAAAACAATGCATTGACACGAGCAGCAGCTTTTGTTTTTTAAGATATAAAAAAAACAAAAGCTGCTGGTATTCTTTAAACAAGCGTTAAACAAAACATGCCAATACTCGCAAACGTCGTTTCCAGAACAAACAAAGCAGCGTCAATACTAAAATATTAATTAACGATTCCGCCATTCATCCAGAGTGTACGTTTAATGCAGTAAAAGCACATTTTTAATATGCGGTGGGTACGCTCAACGGGCAGTCATTTGCCTGGCAAACATTCCTTTTCTTGGCCCGAAGCACAAAGGAGATGTGCACTTGAGAGTTAATTAAATTTAAATATGTGTAAGCGAACGCGATAGAGCGTGTTGGCTTTGTATTTATCTAGCTTAGAACGCCCGGATTAAAATACATTCTAGATTTTTCTTAGCTCCGCTGAACATCGGGAATGTTGTGAAGTTTTTGTAATATCTTTATTGATTTGTTTAGCAGTAGTTTCCTATTTTTTTTACATTTTCTCTTTTAAGTGACAGTATAGCACGATGTTACAACCTATTCCGTATATAATTAATGTTTCTTAATGACGAATATTTTTTTGGTTCTAAAATATTTTCATCCGTGTAAGTAGTCCAAAATTCATTACCAAATCCAAAAAAAGCAACATTTCATTGTTTAGGTAGTAAATACAATATTTTTAGGTAGTGTTAGTATATTTTAATATCCCACAGTTTTTATGTAGCTTTAATAAACTTGTAAAGTATTTGTTGAAAACATTATAATCTATCTACTTATCAACCACTTTTAATTTCACCCCACTGGATAATTGTTTCACTGTAAAATAATGTTCAAGCTAATTAATAAATTAATCCGAAGCAAACCAGTTTCAATTATGGGCTTACGACTGAATTGCACTTAACAATGTTACGTTTAAACAGACGTTGTTTCTGTATTATAAAACGAATACTAAAGAGCTCCGACAATACAGCCGAGTGGCCAATAGCGTATTAAAGCTGTAAAATAATCTCTTGATTACCTTTGATTTAAGAGAGAACGAACATTTACGATACAAGAACTTGTCAATTAGCCACTTTATTACTGGTTAATTATACGTACATGATGATAATTATACCTACAATAGTAATTCTGCAAGGTATAGTTTATAGAATAGGTCAATTCCGTGTTTACGTACGTCTCAGTAACTAGGAATACGGATAAAGCATTCTGAATCTGAGAATCGAAACAAAAGAAAAGCGCGCTGACCGTTTCCATTTTTGAAATTTAAATTGATAGCCTTTTTTGTTTTAAGAACGCACAATATTATAAGTAATAGAAATTGTACAACACAAAATAAACTATGGCACGACATTGCATACAAAAGACAACACTAATCTACAATACTTAGTGAAACAGAGAATCTATGACCCTACAAAAAGCACAATGCACGCTTTCTCCACATGTTGATTTAGTACAATTTAACTAATACGGAACAGTGTAAGAAAAACATTGAAAGGTCCTCCACAAGGATGGCAAAGTAAAATTTACATCGAGTCGTTGTTGCATAGTGGAGTGGCCCGCCTTTGAATGGCGGTCACTCGGCTGGAAAGCTCTATACCTCCACTACCTATAATATACTGATACTTTTAAACCCTTTTAACCAAGTAACGTTCAAAAAGGGGACAGATTCGACGAAAAGCACTACTTACCTATAAAGTTAATTTATTTTTTCTTAGAAATATCTCTCTCGTTTCATTAGTGAGCTATCATTAAAGTCAATGTTTATGCAATATTCCGTCGTGAATAAATACTAACGCGAATAGTTTATAGGTCACGAATAGTACAGCTCCCTTACTATGAACTCTTAAAGCAGGACAGTGCGCGATGTGGAAGTGAAACGGCGCTATACGCAGTGTAATGTGACATCTCGCTTCCACAACGTAAACTGTCCGTAAGAGTTCATAGGGGAAGGTAAATAATTCCTGTACCTACAATTATGCATTTAATTTCCTTTGCACGGTGAACTGTGTAAATAAATTGAAAGCACGTCCTTTTTGTTTGTGAGTAATATAACGTAATGTATTTATTTAGTCTGAGAATACAGTAGTAACTAGTTATTGGTAAAGCAAGTATGTTCATCTTTTCCATATTACGTTCTTAAGAAATTGTCTTCGTTCACATTGTCCCGGAGCTTCAACCAACATAATAACTAAATGATTCACAACATGATTAATAGGTATGGTAACTTTATTAATACGTAAACAAAATCCTCACTATCAAGTTGATTTAATTTTTAAACAACAAAGGATGTAGCTTGAACATTGGCTATAAGTTTCGTCGAAAAATTAACTTTAAATCGGTTGGATTTTGCAAATACCTGGCGAGTGTACACGCTATATTTTAATTAAAACAATTAAGTTCGATAGTTTTCCGCTTTATTGACTTTTTACGGTTACATATTGTAAATAAAGTTCATTCGAGTTCTGTGTACCGAAAGAGCATCGAACGGATATAAGCCCCACCGCAATTAAACAGCCGGACCACTGTTGTTCGATAAAAAGCAATTATTGAAAATTCAAGTGTAATCTAGCGTTAACTACTATGCTATAATTAATTTTGTCAAACAATTAATTTGAACAATTGATTTTAACTAATTATACGATTGTTAACAAATGACCTGTGGCCTAGAGGTGAATGAGCGGGTATTTTGACAGTTCCAACTACACTGTCCTGCAAAACTAAGTTGGTATCAAATTTTTAAAATTGCAATAAAATCCTTATTAATTAAAAATACTAAAATAAAATGTAGCTAATGTATAGTTAACTATACTTTCAAAGAAAGCTGATAGAATTTGATGTAAAACATTTTTTTTATCTCTAAATTCTATAATTAAGCTTGATATCTACCTGTCATACGTAGGTACCTAATCATATGCATTCTTGTAATAATTGAAGCACTTCATAATTCAGAAAATGTTAGCTAACAATATCTTCATAATTAATATAGAGGTACAAATATTTAACAAATGTGAGTTACATTTAATTGCATAGTTCACGAGACAACGGACGTTGGACTGTGAATTTAGTCTGTCTAAGGCTTTGGGTACATCTAACACTGGTCGCGCGATTCGGTCAGTCGCGTCAAACTCTGTACCCTTAGAAATACGTATGCACGCGTTTTATTATAACATTGAAAGCTCGTCCGGACTTCTCATCTGTACACTGCCTTAGCTAAATAATTCTAACGAATAATCTTAAGTATTTCAATGTAAATTGCAATATGACTGCTTTCTGGGTATTACAGGGCATTGTATTAAATGCAGACCAATTTGTGGTTGCCTATCTATTAATTTCCGCTGAAATCAAACAGCACCATTGATTTTAGGCGAGATACAGTTACAGGGGTAATTGCTTTAGTGAAGGTAATTGCAGTAACCAGACTTGGGTAGCAGAAATTCATTTACCTAAACTTCATAATGTTTGGGAAACTGTTGTTATGTTGTATGGATTTTCATTTGATAGACATCAGCCTGTATATGAGATTGAAAACAAAGGAAAACCTGCAACTCTGAAATAGAGTGAATAAGAAATCTTTTTACCTTTTAATTATCTTGTTTAAAGCAAATATTTTAAGTATGTAAGAACTTGAAATATAAACAGATTTGCCTCCTTACTTACTTTTAATACATACAAACATACATAAAGTCACGCCGGTTTCCCTGAGGGGTAGGCAGAGACCACGGATTTCCATTTGCTACGATCCTGGCATACTTCTTTTGCTTCATTCACACGCATCACATTCCTCATACACGCTCTTCGGTTGAGGGTACTCCTCACTTGCCCTTTTTGCAGAACATCTCCGATTTGGTCTAGGTATGTTCGCCTAGGTCTTCCCCTTTCCGATACTCCACTAACACTCGCCTCATATATTCGTTTTGTCATTCTTCTTACATCCATCCTTTCTACATGCCCAAACCATCTAAGCCACTTACTTTTAAAGTAGGATATTTTCCGCTGTGAAGCGAGACGCTGTTACTTGCAGTGTAGTGTGGTATCTCGCTTCCACGACTGTTACTGTCCTGATCAAAGACTTCATGGTAAGGGCTGTTTGCTGTTGATGGCATACGGACAATATTTGTACAGGGGATAAATAAAAAGTACCTATATCCGCGAAGCAGACAATAATTAATTAAACAATTGTCGCGTACTACGTGCAGTTCACTGGACTGTGTAAGGGTTAAATTACTATTAAGAGTACTTACCAAATCCTATGGAAGCGCGCCGTCACTACCTACTTACCCGACTTAACTAACTCAAGCAATCATGATTATCTATACCCATCCATTATCAGCCAACCTAATCCTATAGACACGAATGTAGGCTATGATATTATGATTATGTATAATATATGTACCTGATACTCGATCTCGTTTTAAAAATGGAACGTTGCAATTGGGCTGATTAGGCACCTATATACGTCACTCTCTTCTGTTTTTCTTTCCCGATAGTTCCTTTCCTAGATATCCTCCGTCTACTTTAGTGTGATATGACAATATTTTGAGCCGATTTTTCATTGTTATGTTACTTAGGTACCTCACACTTAGGTTCTTTAACTTACTCCAATTTACTTATAAAATCATGTTGAATGATGTCCAGAATGCAATGTAGATGAAATGAACGCCATTTGCTTGTCGCATTCCGCGTCCATCCTTTGTATAGAGAAGCGCTAGGGGGTGGTCTTTTAATAAAGACAAAAGACCAGCTAACTTCCAAAGGTAAATTAATTAAACCGGGGCTAGAGATGAAGCTTGCATGTTATTTCACTAAAAGGTACCACGTCTTTCATGTAAATATTACCGAAGCATAATTTATATTAAACTTATTAAACTCTTGTCTAATACTCCGAGATTAGTTGGAGTTTTTTTTATTCTTTGCACAGCGGAGACTTTTGAAGTTGAAGCAGCATTTATAGAAGAGGTTGTCTTATGAAGTTTTCATTCGTCTGTTATGAGAACGCTTTTTAATATGCTTAAATTTTCATGAATATTGTTTTTCCTTTGTGCAAGCTTTTAAGGGTTTAATTGGATGAAATCTGGTTCCTAGAATATGGATGTTTTAATGTACCAGAATCATGTTTACTATGTAGGTAGGTATAGTAGAAACTCAACTGTTGAACAAACTTTTTGCTTTGTATTAGGAGTGTAGCACACGCGTATGCACGTTACAACGAACACCATTGCAAAATATTAATAATACTTAAGGCCGATTTTTAAATAGCAAGATAATTTTTATTAGTAGGTACAATTGATGACAATGTTATCCGAATATAATTAATAAAAAACAAACAGTACCTGTCTTAATTACTAAAACAAATCTCGCATCATCTAGTTCGTTATAACGCAGGTTCATCACGAAGGTAACCGAGATCCCTCGATCTATCGCGATCCGTACCCCAAATTTCGCATAAGAAGGCATGCGCGTAATTTAGCCGCCGCAAAATCGACTGCCTATCTCATATTGGTTTCATCCTTAATTTAATTCTAAAGAGACGTATTGGCGTAGTCAACGAACCATAAAGACGTATGTGGCCGTAAGAAAGACCCTAGCATATTGATAGAAGCTATTCTGGTGGTATGCCCCATTGGCGTGCGGGTGAGACCGCTCCGTTTTATTACGTAACGAATTGGATAATTTTGTTGAGAAGTCCTTTTGTGATTTTGATTGGTGTTTCTCAGTGTGGTGTCAAATAATGTGAAAATACCCGTCATATCCAGACCATTTGATAGCCGTTATCTCGGTTTGTTGGAACGTCGTCTGAAAGATCCGAGAGATTGTACCTACCCACGACTTCAATAAATTTTATAGCAATTGTTACGGTTAAAAAAAATAAGGGTGTCTGTTATATAAGTGATACTAGATAATAATCTTATATATAAAATTCTCGTGTCACAATGTTCGTTCCCATACTCCTCCGAAACGGCTTGACCGATTCTCATGAAATTTTGTGAGCATATTGAGTAGGTCTGAGAATCGGCCAACATCTATTTTTCATACCCCGGGTCAGCTAGTATATAAATATTTTTAAATAATAATGTTAAGACTAGTCTTTCCATATCGTTACTTTTTGCAACAATTTCACCTGAAACACAAATTCAATTAACTACCACCACATACTTGAATTTAAGCACAAAATGTAAATCAAATAAAGAAGTGCAGCCAGAAACAAAAAAGTAAACGTTCGCAAACCCAGTTAAGATACAAAGAAAACAATATTTCTACTTGATTACATTACAAAGTAATGTTGGCTACTGGCTGTTTGAGACAAAAAGCCTTGGAACCAATTTTGCATAATAACTTAACGTGACAAACGTAATTGGATTCTCTGTTTTCTATTTTGTCCGCCTTTATCCTGTGCGAATATGTTAGAAATGTTAAAAATCAACAAGTTTTATACAATATAAAAATATGTTTGGTTTCCTTTTGTTTCTTCTTTCTTTTGAAGGATTTTTGGTGCGTAGATAGGTAGAATAATTAGATGCTTAAAACTTACATTAGGGTTTTAGTTTTATCATTGGTGAAGCTAAAGTAACCGAAGTATCTAGGTGTAAGTAGGTTTCAAAATTAAAAATATTTTTTTTCATATTGAATGTGAAATAGTATATTGGGTTGACTTAATTATTAGTAGCATCAAATGTTACTATAGGTGTATTCTATTATTCGGTCAATTTTATTTAGGAACGTAGAATCAAGGCATATATACGATGGAAAATATTATATTATACCTAAGCCTAAGTAGGTAGGTATATAATTTTTCTCGAGACTTCAGGTTTGTTTACATATATGCAACACCTATATAGAACTTACAAATCCTTACACACAATTTGATAATTCAACACATTTAGCATAACCAAAGTAGGAAATAGAAAGTTATTTTCACAGAATTACTGTTACTTTATTTTATAAACTTGCTGTTTACTCGCAAGTCGGTCCGAGTTCACTAGAATATATTTAATTTTCTTTTTATTTGAAAAAGCTCGTCGGTTACCGTAGAAGTTAACTAAGTACCTTGCCAACGACATCACGAAGGCAAGCTTAGTCTCGGCCAAGTCTCCAGTGGTTACTGCGAAACAAACTATTGTAACGTTCACCGACGTTGAAATAATAATGCATGTTTATTGAGGCGTGAATCATTGATGCGCTGTTGTTTTTTAATAGTTTTCCAAGCACGTGGAGAGCTTTCTTTCTTTGAAAACGGACAGAATTCAATGAAGGACTTTATAATTCTGATTGGTTATTTATATTTCATTTTGTGGGGTCGGCTTAATAATAATAAGTTTATGTCTGAATGATCCCTACATCCCACACTAGAATTCCCTATATTGTGGAACCTAGGCTCCGCGTTCCGTTTAAACATAATTTTTATATTTATTACAAACATATTTTACAAAATATGTTTTATTCTACTAATTTTAAGCAATATATAAATTATGTAATATATAATAATATATAATATATTATATGTAATATATAAAAATTATGTTTACGAACTTGATTTCTTTGCGCTAGAATATTTTTTTTTTACTCTCAAAAAGTTATACAAACAAGAGATTTTATTTTAAATCCCTTATAGTATGAATAATTGTTATTCTAGGGATCTACCGAATAAAGACCAGTTTAAATTCAGAACGTCCTTGTTATCGACGTTCTTTGATATTTAGGATGCCGCGCATTTAGGACTCGTTAGATTTAGCTTAGATCGCTCATAAACTAACACAAAATAAGTTTAAGTTTCAACATTATTAAAATGTAGGTAGATGTTTAAATAATATTGAATAAATCCCATTCAAAAACTCGTCCAACCTTCGCTGTAAAGCTTCGTTCAATACAAAATTATATTCATGATTTAGCTTAAAACAACCGCCATTATCCGGTTTGTTAAATTTTTAATTAGAATCGGAAGTTATAACTTGTAAACCTGACATAGGTACCGGTTCAAAGTTCAACCGTAAACTTCTCATTGTTTATACAACTTCGAGTTTGGAAAGCAGGTAAGTTTTAGAACATTGCGGTTTTAATGATCTAATATTAAACGAACGTTGAGGATATTAATTAAGGATTCCGTAGCGTAATAGCGATAGCAAAATTATAGGCACGCTGTAAATGCGATGCTGTGTACCTCGCGATGCACGTTTTGTGGTAAATTTTAATAAGACTTTGGATATATTAACGCTGCTAGGGTTACAATGTGGTGTGCATCATTGTAGAGCTGGTTTTAATACAATATTTACAAGACAATTTAGATGAAAATTGGATCACTAAAAGTTGATGGGATCGGGTTATAGTTGCATTATGACTCAAATGTTAATGTTAAGTTCAGTATATGGTGTATTTTGTCACATTTTCCCTTAAAGTTACTCAGTTTCACTAAATCATGGTAACTTTCATGTTATTGAGGACAACATCAGGCAGATAGTACCTTTAGGTACACTATGTAATTATGTATAAATAAAAATTCTTCAAAAGAGAACCGTCTCGCAACTAAAAACATAGCCTGCACAAACCCGATGTTTTTTCTAAATAGTTCTTTTTTCAAAACATTCATACCACAAAGGATTTATTTACAGTACGCAACGTAACATTTAGAGCAACGATTTGTGTATGAATTTTATTCGCGTAGGTCCCAGTAGCCGGCTCGTTGCATCTAAATAGTTTCGGAACACTCCAAAACAACAAGCGCTTGTCGCAGTCCAAATAAAAAAATGACTGTTGAAACATAAGCGTTTTTTTTCCGTTGACAAGTGTCAGATTTTATTGACGTGTTGGTACCAACTAAGCCTGTTCCACGAAAGGCGTAAACGCCGAACTGGCCTGGAAGAGACTAGCAAACGGAATTATTAATGTTTTCAGTTCTTAGCGGAGAAATATTTGAATAAATGGACATCCGTAGTCGGTTTACTGTAAATCTGAAGTAAGCCTCGCGGTTAAAGTAGTTTAAAGGTAAAAGCTTCTGTATCTAATATAAATGTAAGACCTGGCTGGATGTAAGCCGCTCCATCTTGCCTTTTCCTTTGATGTATGAATATCCATCTTTGCCTACACATCTATAATCCACTTACCTGCCTATACCTAATGTAAGAGTGACACTGTAAGCTTCAACGATTTTCTATTATCAATTTTTTTTAATGAGAAGACTGTCGTCATATTTTTACGTATCGACATTTTTGAGTGATAGAAAAAATACAAAGCCAAAGTTCCAGTACATTATAGTACCTATAATAGTTTTGCTGACGTTTTAGGTATTTCGATTTTTTTTCTGTAATACCTACTGAATACTTACACTTAGATATCGTCGTCGTCATCGTGTATTCACTTGAAATTAATGAAGTACCTATTCAAAGTTTATCCAGGACACTATCTTGTAAGAGGCCATACTCTATTACAAGAACGAGAATCGGGAAACTAAGGGTCATACAGATGTTTCCTCTGCACCCCGTTCAAAGTCGAGACCGTGAGCTGAGCCACCGCGCCAATCACGCGTTTTGTCAAGTTTAAAAAACCCTTAAAGAAAATTGTAAAAAAATAACGTCTTCCAGTGAATAATGTATCCGTTCTGAGAATCGTCATTTATTTGCTGACACGGCACCGTTCAGTTAATCCTACTATGTCAGCTTCGCGACCTCTTTAATCCTTCTTCCCCTTTTTGGTAAAGCCCAAGCTAGCGTGGCACACTTTATTCAGATTGAACATTTTTCCTATATTTAAGTTGAGATTTTTGGCCTGTTTGGATAACTGCGAGTGGTTCTTTGGGTCCGGCTTAGTGAAACGTGTGTGTTTAGTATTTTATCGACAAGGATTTTACTCGCCCTGCTTGTAGGTACTCATATCAATTAAGTAGGTATTAAAGTTGATGTTAGCTAAGAACTTGTATCTTAACTGAGAACAGAGAGCAACACACGATCGAAGGTCTTTTCATCAGATTAATAACGTCATTTAACTAACTAGAGCTGGGAGGGCTCCGGACTTGCATACTTACCGTACATAAGAGCCATTCTCGGGTATCCCCAAGTTATTTGGCGCGAAACTTGTAAGCAGCTTACATTTCGTGCCCCTCCACGGGTAATATTCGCAAAATTACTCGTCTAGTCAGTCTCTGTACGTAGTTATTTGAATAATTGATGCGGTTCTCGTGAGCTCCGGCAAACATTTGCGATCCGCAATCAAGGTCCAACTTGCCTCTGTTACCTCAAAGCTTTCACTCGCTTGCATTTTGATGGGAGATACTGAAAGTGTTTTGTGTGCAATGTGGAAATGTTACCCGCCTTTAATCTTATACCAAATGGATTATTTATTAGCGCGCTCCTTAAATCTCACGAGTTGTAAGCAAAAGGGAGACCCTTTTTTGTACTGATTTTATTTCGGCTTTCATTGTATTTATTTTTAATCGTGTATAAGTAAGAGAAAATGGCTTGATAATAAATTGAAACGTATTCCTGCAACTATGTAGGTACTAATACTGGCTGCTCTTTGAAAATGAAAACCGAATTTCATATTTTAAGAAACTCAGCGCTTCTACTACTGATTATTATAACTGTGCTAAGGAATATAGTACCTATCGAAGATATATTATTACGCACCATAATTATGTAAAAAAACAATTCCTATCATTTATACAAAAACAATTAAATTATTCAATACTGATCTCACCATCTTTTCACATCACATCAGCCTATTCAGTTCACCGCTGGACATAGGCCTCGACCAAGGTACGCCACAAGGCTGTCTTCCATTTTCGTATTCCAGTCACTAGCAGCTACCCTCCTCAAGTCATCGGTCCACTTTACTTTAATCACAAGACACTTTAAAATGTAAATAATTTAAAAAAAGAAATAGTTAACCCTAAATTTCCACCAACTAAATGATCAACAAATTCAGTTCCAATGAGCCGTCGACACCATACGAAATTTGAACACGGAATCGATAGCAACCCAGCTAAACTGTCTTCATATACCTATAAATGCTCGTGAACTGTATTATGCTCGAATGTTTGCTGTGAATGCTCATTTTGTGCGCTCAATTTCTGATCGGACTCAACTCGGTTCCACACGCAACTGGTTTATAAAGCCTTATTTGAACTGTAATGAAACTTTGGAACGCGGAGCGATAGATAGGCGACCTATGCTGATGGAAATGATAAGCTTGAATATAGCCTGAGTTTAAATAATATGTACTTATTGGTAAATGGAATGGTAATATATTAAGTTTATGATTTTTATTCCGTTATTTTGATAGCCATTATTGTAATGATGAAGTAGTCAGTTTTATAATTAACTTATTTTGTCTACTAAATTATGAAGTCATCGGTGGTCTATATCTCTTTATTTAGATAATATAGGACAGTACATTCCGAAATATTGTTTAACCGGTTAGCCAATATTTTCTATTAATAGTAAAGTAAAGTAGATGTTAAGTAATATTCACTATTAACTTCTCAATAAATAAAAATAAAACTTCTTGAATTAACATTTCCACGTCATTCTATCGAAAAAAACAACAACAAAATTTGAAAAGTTACTGTCTGTCATTTTCGTAGCTCTACGTCACTGGCCATTTCGGACGTAACGTCAACCGTCCGCCATCGACAACAGTCATGAGTACACGGCACATCTACAGTTTATTAGCGAGGACTGCATGTGGGATTACTCTACATTGTGTCGTATTTACTGCTAGTTGGAAATGTTGCCTTTTTGTTACTACGAACTGTAGTTACATATAAAATGGTGGCAAATTATTTATCACCCGCTACATTTTTTCGGGATAAAAAGTAGCCTATGTGTTAATCCAGGGTATCACCTACCTCCATATGAAATTTCATTAAAATCCATTCTGTAGTTTTTGCGTGAAAGAGTAAGAAACATCCATCCATACTTACAAACTTTCGCATTTATAATATTAGTAGGGATTAAATGTTACATTTAAATGTATCACGAAGAAAAGTGAGCAAGAGGTACCTAACTACCTACACCTGTGTCTCTAAGCTGTGTCTAAATAATGTTTCTTATATCTTTGAGGGAGATTAAAGACCGGTCTTCATTTACTTTCGTATATTTTTACTTATGTAAAAATCGCTATATCAGATTATTAAAAAAAAAATTCTTAAGTGAACCCTAACTTAACTATTCCTTTTGAAGATCAAGTTATGTTTTTTTTTGAGTATAAAGAAGTGATTATGTATATTAAATCTGGATCTACTTAGTACTGTTTTTAAAAGACTTTGTGGACTACGACTCTCTTCTGTTTGGTCTCTATAATATAAGTTATATTCCTCCGTCCTAAGGATCCATTTAGCTTATTTGTAGGGGCAAACAACCGTCATGTTTAAGCGGCTACTAAATATATTAGGCTAGCAACAACAAATATGTTGCAATGATTAAAACCATAATTACCAGAACTGGATTAGTTAGCGGTTGTATGTGGTCTACGGTTATATGTTGCTGTCTATTTATCTATTAGTTAATTAAATTAGTTTATTTCTCACTAAGTTTATAGCGTGTTATTATTAAATACGGTTATCTTAACTTACTTCAGTTTAGCTTCAGTTAAAGCTTTTAATATACAACTTTTAAAACCGATTACGATGTGTATGCAATATTCAGAAGCTCTCTCTACCTGTATAGTCTTTGTCACGCCAAATCCAAATGCAATACCAATCGCTAGCCAATACATTAAATGAAAAACTATTATTAGATCGTTTCACTACGTGGCTTACTTAGAAGTCCAACGGAATTTAAATCGTTTGAAATAAAAACGGAGCGTACGACAGACGTTTCTAAACACTGCAGCGGAGGAGTCGAGACGTCGCGAGCGTGTGACGCATACCAAACACGAGCAACAAGTGACGTCGGCTTTTTATCTCGAGCGTTTTCGTAAAATCATCCGTCTTGGGGAAAATTACACCGTGAATAGTCAAATTGAAATTTGAGAAATAGTAGGTAAGTTCTGAGTTAGATTTTTAGGTTTGTCAGAGATATGGTGTATGGTTATCTTGGCTATCGGCAGAATATATGTTTTTATTAGGTTTTTACATTAGGTAATTCTCAGTAACAGCACGGAGTCTGGATTTGTGCCCGGTTTATGGCAATAGGCTCGCCCCCTATTACATTGGGACCTAAAACATAACTGGCGAAATGTGGGTGTACTATATGTGCGCCTCTGCCTACCCCTTCGGGGAATACAGGCGTGATGTTATGTTATGTTTATGTTTATTTTACATACGTTTACGGTTAAAATAATAATAATGATTTATTTCTCACTAAAATACAGAAAGTACATTAAACATGGTATCAAAAACAATACATAGTAACTTTTATTATACTGTGGGAGGCTTGTGCCTAAACTAGACGTAAAGCCTGTATTTGAAAGAGATTTTACGTTGTGAATCTAAATATTAGGACTCTGCAAAAGATGATATTATTATTTTATGTTCAATCAGCAACATGTTTTAAGCGTAATTTGTACATTCTGAATAATCTGTACCTAAAATATGCGTAAATCACTAAAAATGTTTTGACATTAATTCTAAGTAGGAGCCTTGTACAATGTAATTTAGGTAAGCTCTAAGCAAAAGGTAAATAATATTAAATTCTTGACTCTGAAGCGAAGTCGAAGAGGCTTACATCAGCTAAACTTTGACTACCAGCTTTAAAAACTAAACAAATGACTCGCCAATAAATCATTAAGCGATGAAACCGCTTTATAACATTGTTTGCATATAAACCTCAAGTCAACAGTCATAATATTAGTATTCTAAAACGCAGACGAAATCAAGACGTCTCAAATGTAACTGAGTCTAATGCGTTGCAGTCCAGCGCTTTAGACTGTCGTAGTGTCGTAGGATGCATCGCGATTATTCCCTCATTTGAGCCCGTGTCAGACAGATAGCGGGTGATATTCCAAGCGGGACTTGACTCAAAACTCATATGTTGCTGCATCATACGTGTCCTAGGAATTATATTAAAAGCTGGGCTGGTAACCCCGCTCCGCTTTCTGTGGTACCTGCTTCTCAAAACATTTGGAGAAACCCCCTCGCTCGTTAGGACGGACATGCCTTGCCTTGCAGCCATGATAAATACGTTTTTAAACTTATTATTAATGTTACTTTTCCAATTCAAAATTCTGTACAATTTATCATGGTCGCGTTTTAAAGTTCCATCGATGTTTTAAGAGGCAGAATCGGGTATTTCAATTAAATAGGAATTTGTGATTGTGTTTTTGAATAAGTTCTCTCGAAACTAAATCAAGATCATGAAAACATTTTCGAGTTTAGATAGGTGTGTTAACCATGTTTTTGTCTGAACGTCTGAACTTGGAGAGGATCTTTGGATCTGCTTTGAGTTAAATCTATGTTTTGTTATATTCTAAGTTTGCGTTCATAAAGCACCTAAGATACAGTAGAGAAAAACCAAGTATGAAACAAAGTAATGACTTGAACGAAACGAAAAATGAAGCCTCCACAAATATTCCGCAATGAGGTTATATTGTCCACAAATTGCGATCATTCGGTCTACGTCTAGCGCTCACAATTCACAAGATGATATGTAAATTAATTAAAGTTATAAAACATCTTTTTCCTTCCCCAAATCAGCCTTAGGTACAAGTTTTATTTTTACATCATAATGAGGTTCCCATTTGAATGTAAAATAACGAGATTGTAAGCCGTAGTTTCCACAAGATTCAGTGTTCTTTCATTTAAATTTGTGTTGACCTGTTTTACATTTGGGCTAGGAACTTTACACATCCACATTTATCGAAGATTTATTCGGGATAGTATTGTTGATATCGTCAAAATGTTCTTTCCTCCTACTATTAAATGAGTAAGTAATTTATTGATGTTACAATATGCTAGTGTTGGAGGGATAAGGCCTATTTACCCCATTCGTGTTCGTTGGCCTGGCGATAATAGCTTACAAAAAACGAAGCAAAAAAGCTTTTACTGACTATAGGTAACTGGATTTATGTGCATTTTATAAATACACATATATTAGCTTTGTAGTAGTCTATATTTACTACCAACTTTTTGTTAAATAATATTTGTATTAAAATACATTCGTTCTGCAAATAATTCTTTTCAGGCCAATAATTAAAATTTTCCAACCTATATTCGTTTTGTGGAAATACTGTATCAGTGAGCTTACGAACATTTTACATTTCGATAAACCTCGGAGCCAAAAAACCAGGCCGGCAAAGGATGGTTTATTTACTTCATCGAAAATCCAAATATACGAGTAGGTATCGACTTTGGTGCGAGAGAGCTTTGCTCCGGTACTCATCAGTGGCAAGGCTTCAATTTTGTCATTAACTTAATTAAAATACAGGGAAACTTGCAAATAAAATGCATCTGAATATTTTATAGTATGACGTTTGTTTAAGGTATTGTTTGCGCAAGTGGTTTTAATTAATTAACTTGTGATACTAAAGCAGACGGACGTTTCATTACCCTAATTAATGTTGTACGACTTCTGTGACAATCTAACTTTTGTTTTGCAAATTATTTTTTTGCGTTTTGACCAATAGGCACTTGCTTCAGACGGTTTTCTTGTGGAGTACGTAGATAATGTAATATCTGAAATGGTAAGAGCATTTTGATTGGCTTAGAATATCGGATTAAGATTCTTACATGGATTATATATTTTGAGATTAAATTGTCAATAATGTCTACAACTGTACATTTGCTTAAAGAAACTTATGACGGATTAAGATATCACAAGATATGATATAAAATAATATTTTGAAATAAATAATAATAGCTCGACGACTTTTCACGACAAAACAGCAAATTGACAAATTAGACGATAAAATATTAAGGGAAAATTGACTTAAAACCTTAGCACTACCTGAGTTAAAGCTTCTTTACATCAAACGGCATAACAAATTCATACATAATGTATAAACGGCTTAATGTAGCTGGCATGAGGTCAGGCCGACTTGGCATTAAGAGCTTTCGGAAGGGACTGCGGTGCGAGGAACTGTGGGGGCGCGGGGGGAGGCACCAAAGTGAATATTACAACAGAGATGTTCATGTTTTCCACCTGCCATACGCAGTAGACAGGTACGCACGTTTTGGTAACAGGCCACTGGACATAGTCGGGGTTGGAATCACAGCCTATCGTGAACATTACACGGTTATTGGCTGTTAGTGGCCGTTCCGTGTTCCTTATTGTGGACGTTTCGCATGTGGTGTCACTGAATACTGCTCTTAATAGCTGCTAATGTTATGAGAGTAAAATTTTAGTTTGTTATTTGGAATTCCGCGTGGTAAAATAGGCTGAACTATTGTACAAGAGATACCTACCTAAATATTTTGTTATATTGACGAAGCTGTAGGTGTAGAATCAGTAGATAATAGCACCTAGTCTAACGTTGAGATTCAAAGACTTTATCATACCTTCTATTGTAAGAAATAGTTGTTTCTAACAAAAGAGATACAAAGAAAACTCAGCAGTAGGTATGTATAATGTATGAAATTAATTTGAACTGTCACAATGTAGCCGCAGCGTTAAGCTGTAAGAAGGACGCGGGAATGAGACACATTTGCATAAGTTCCGCGCTATACACGGCGTCTCAGCTGGTCGTAGAACTAAAAAATATTGATGTTACCTACTCTAGAAAATTGCTTAGGTTTTTCTCCTTTTTATTCTTATTTTATACTTTTTAATCCTTATAGCATATGTAGGCAATTCTTGTTTCAGTTACAATCATTGTCAATTTTGTAATTAGCTATAATTTCAAAGAATACATTTGAAGTTATCACGGAAATAACACTTAAAACCCAGCTTCTAGAGTTGAATTTTGATTAGTGACTTAAAAGTCAAATAACCTTTGACTAACTTTGACTGAAATAAATTCAAACTTAAATCTGACCCGCTTACAAATCCGTAATTAGCTAAGTCAAGCATTTCCTTAATTAATTACTTACTAATAATAAATTAGTTCGACGTAGCCAACACTTTCAGTGGGATTAAATGTACACTCGTTTAGGCTATTAGACGTGAGCATGGCAAGTCTTAACTAAACTTTAAAGCTTTTAACGTGGGGTCTAAAAAACACATGGGACTCGAAACAAATGAACAAAGTCGCTTTACCGAAGTTGTCTGAAGCCAAAACTAATTCTTAAGTCGCGGTACTAAAGTGACACCGTTTTACAAATACTACACGAATGTTTACTCTTAAAGTAAACTGAATACGCAATTACAGTGTTTGAAAGTAATATTTACATTCAAAATAAGTTTGGGCTTTTTACTGGTGTTAGGAGAGAGATTTTGTTTAATAAGACCGGTTTCTAAACGACCAAGTTTGTAGTCAGAAAACGGATCGCTGTAGCTGTGTGTTGTGACCGTAATACCAAATCAAAACTTTAGCCTATTTTGTTTAGTTTTAGTTCATGAGCGTTTAACTAAACGGAGCGACAGACGTCATTGTCCTTGCCCTTCTTGTCATCTACAAATAAAAATAGAAATAGTATTATTTTGTCCTAGCGTTACTCAATTACCAATGTTCATAAAGATAAGACGAATGAAACAAATTTGTCGTCTGACTGTCAAAGTAAAACTTAGCACATTCTAGGCGCTCCTAGACCCGTGTATACTCATACTACTGACGATTAATCAACAGTCGACATACATATAGGTTTAATCAATTATTACAAACACTTCCCCCTAGTTTAATGAGAGGCGCGATTGTGAGAGCCTTATCTGCACTTAACTGGGAACAAACATACTGTCATTAATCCTGTTCGTGTCAAAACGTACCTTGTTTCCTACAGTAGTGTGCCAGTGTCCAATTGTGGCTTCCTTTACATTTGAACCTGTCTTTGTTGGGTAGGTTTGTGTGCATAGTCGGTAGATTTGTAGTTACTTCCTTGAAGATCAGTGTGAGACACTTAAATCTCGTTTTGGAGCTGTAGAATGTTGAAGTGCATTTAATTACAGTAGTATATAGACACTGGTCCTTTTTTCATTAGTTAGTGTTAAATTACAATCGAAATAGAAAAAACATAATTTTATATAAGCTATCACTATGTAGGTATTCAACTGTAATTGTTGTAAAGCAGTTGGGAAGACTGCAGATCCCTGATCAGGTGGCACTACATCCGTCACACCATCTAATAAACAAGTTCGCAATATACAAAACTCCGTCCTATAAGGCAGAATATTTTCACCAATCTCAGCCATGTAGGTAGTTCCGTAGTAGGGTCTCATATTGTACTTACGTCACCAAACTTTTTAAGATACACACAAGACTTACAAGTAATTTATTAACAATGTCGTCATTTCGCCGGGGGACATTTACAAGTCACAACGCAAATACGTTTTCGTATTCATTCTCTAAGTAGGCCGACCAAAACAGGCCTGGGGATAGAGCCTAAGTAAACCTACTCTTGATACTTGCAAACCGCTACAAAGTCATAAAGAACCCGTGGCTCGGACCGGAGCACTGTTGACGGCCAGACAAATATTCATATTTAATTCCTTGTCGAGATTTTGAGTCCACTAATATTAAACAGGCGTTCGAATAAGTGTCGCAGTGGCGTGGGTTGTAGACAGGGTATATATTATAGAGGTTGTTTTGAATTTAGGCAAGCTACCTTTGATGATGATGAAGTTACCTTTCTACGCGTTATACTTTCTGATTATTTAAACACATTATATTTATTTGAAATACAGAAAAATACTTTTTCTAAAATAATACTCAACAAGGAATTTTACTATCTGTTAACATATGGGTATAAAACAGCGCATCACGGACATCATAGGTCTTATAGTATCCCCACTAATATTATAACCGCGAAGGTTTGTAAGTATGGATGGATGTTTGTTACTCTTTCACGTAAAACTACTTAATGGATTTTAATGAAATTTCATATGGAGATAGCTGACACCCTGGATAACACATAGCCTACTTTATATCCCGAAAAAATGTAGCGGGAACACCGCGGGACGCAGCTAGTACTAAATACATACGAAATTTACTAGAAGACGTTTTTAAGTTCCTTAAAAGACATTCGAGGTACTAATTTCACATCGAAAGTCCAAATATTCAGGCAAGTTTTTTGCGGGATTTACGTGCATATCGCACCGCTCTTGACTACGATGTTACGGAAACTTTTCATAAAGTTTGTTACTCCTCGGTCCCTGTCCTACCCGAACTATCAATTGCCATCGTTTTGAAATCCACACGGATTCGAGTATCTTCTAATATGAAATTCATTTCGTATTTTACTCTAAAAACGTATCTGCTATACACGTAGTATTTTTTGGCTTTTCTACAAAATCTGAAAAAGCATTTGCATTGATACAAAGAACTTCATTTAAAATGTTGTAATCCATATTTCAATAATCTGTTCACAAACTGATTGTAATTAAAATGGAAATAGGTGATTACTCGAGTATTAAATTTGTAAATGGAAATAAATCTATTTATTGATTCGGTTGCGTAGTGGCCAATGCGACTCTCTAGGTTCGATTATCATTCAGGCAAAAAGTTATTTAGGTTTTTTGGTAGAGAAATAACCACTGACATCTAGAGATATTATATGGACACGGTAAATGGTATATTGTCTCAGGTCTCTACCTATTTTGTTATAATTTATTTAAGCTTATTTACACACTAAACCTACGTTAAAAAATAAATATATACAAAAGAAAAAATTAAAACGAGTAATTATGCATTAAAGTATTTTGTTATCGTTATTGGTGTGAAAGGAATGTAACTTACTGCATGCAACATATTCTTTTAGAGAATAACGACACGCTCAGCATCATAATATCATAAACACCTAAGTTACAAAAAAAAACATGAAATAATAAACCACCATTAATCAGCCGTGTCATAATATCAATTGAATATTATTATCATATCGTATATCACGGCTGTGTGACACATAAATTAGAACAGACCCCACAAAACAACAAAATGTGTCGTACGAATTAAAATAAAGCGCCTAAATATGTAAATGGATACCAAACCTACAAGGTAAAGTTAATTGTGATGTTTTACGCGCGAAACTAATTATCCTTTCTGCGCTGACTAGCCGTCGTGTTCATCCCTTCAGTGTTAATCTTAATATACTATTCTGTTTGTACCTGAAAATTTGGTAGCAAAAACACGGCGTGCGGTCAAGCTACCCACCCGCCGCCTGCGAACACTGTATTGCATTAAATTATTAATGATACTTATAATAAATTCTGTTTTTAATTTGATCTGGACCTGACGGAGTGTTGAAGTTAGTCAAGTTAGGCAGGTGCTTCAACGCTATCGAAGAGTTGAGCATGGAAACAAGCAAACACATGTTTGTGTGTTTTATTGGTGCTAGAAATTTTGTTTTTTCACATTCATTCTTATGTATTGGAGATTGTGAAATGTTGGGAGCAACGTATTATTCAGCAATTACTCATAAGCCTATTGTGATGTTCTAAAGGGAAGGTCTTTGTTCAACAGTGGACGTCTTCCGGCTGATGATGATGATTATATTAAATTGTATTTAATACCCCCAGACCGAATGACCTGCTACACTCCTGTTTGTATGAAAAAGAAAATGTAGAGCAATGCCCAATATTGTCCTAAATTGAAAACTGAAGAGCAACACTAGTTCCCGCACAGCCCTTTCCCCGACGGCGACGCCACAAAGAATATTCTGAGCCTGGCTATGAGTGCTACACCTACTTAATAATACCTACATACCCTACGCTCAAAATAATGCAACTGCTAAATTCATTATGTACTTAAAATACACTCTATTATAAAATTACCTTACCATATTAATGTGAGTGAAAAATCTAATCAGTTCTCTCACTAAAAGTCTCCATAAAACTGTGTTAATTAACATTCGTTTGTAATAAACGTAGTACATTTTAATTGTTTTATTACAACGAATGGTATTACATATTAAAAGAAAACAAACTCATTGTGTATTATTTAACACTAAAGCAATTTTTGCCAGTTATTGTTTGTTTTCGTAAAGAAAACTACGATTTAGATCAGTAATGTCAATAATCAGTAATCTAGTAGTATCTTGACGTGATTCGGTGTAGCTTTGACAAACTAAGCTAGGATAATATATAGATACGAATGTCCTTTTACAACTGGAAATCCAATCGTCTGTATTAATAACAATTTTGATTTTAATTTGCGTTAATACGAATTATATAATAACTGCGAACATTCCATTACCGATATTTAAGCCTCGAAATTCACCGAACCTGCATAACATTTTCTCTCTAGAACATAATGTTTCACAAATAGCAGCCAGTGCGAGAGGAATACGCGCACTAATTTGGCTTTCGTCCGAAAATGTTTCACAAGCTTCGGAAATCAACAAGAAAATGCCTTATTCCATCCATTACGCTCCGCAAATCATTATAATGACGTGTAACATACACGCATTCGCCGACAGCAGTGCATTTCCACCACTGACATTAACAAAGAACTAGTTTCAGAGTTGATAATTAGAAATATTGCACGTACGTTTATTCAGTTGAAATTTTGTTTTCGCTTTAGTGTTTCACATTACATGCTCTAATGGAGTCCACATAATGGGAAGTGGATTAACGCACAGTTGCTGTGCTTTCATTAATTATAATGATTTTGTCCGAAGCATCATCAAAATGGCGGTCTAATTTGAACGCGCTTTAATATCAAACAATACGATAATACCTGTGTGCATATAATAACATGATAACATTGCTTGCTGCATGCAATAATGTTCATAACGTGGTTAAAAGTAGTAGTTAATAGTTTTAGTCGTAATATTTGCAATATGTTTCTTTAGAGATCGTATAATATAAAATGTTCCGTAATACCTGTATGTAACTTATTGTAAATTAAATATATCCCGTCAAAACGCCTCTACTATCAAGAATAGGGGGTAATTACCTATTCACAACTATTTAGTGGTAGTAGTAGGTCCTTAAAGTAAAAAATAATAAAGAAGCAACCTTTGGTATCAATCGGGTGAGTCACCGCAAAACTTAAATCTCCTTGCCATATTTAAATGTCATCCTTGTTAGTAACTCCGAAACACTTTAAACGCAAAACATCATTAACATGGCTCCCGTCTCAGCTTCGAACGGACACATAATTTTACTTTGTAGTTATGTACCTTACAAATATTTCGTGGGAGACGACACTGTATTTTATTGGATCTCGTTGCTTCGCGAATCAAAATGTTAACATTTAGTTTTATTTACTTGTTGGAACAATGACTTATTTCGTATCCGATGTCATTGTAAAATTGTTGTAATCCTTGAGACGGTGCGCCGGGCTATTTCTGTGTCTACCAGTGACCTTACCAAGGCTTTGTGCTCGTTTATTTTCACTGTACGACTCCCTAAAGAGATAGTGTTCGCACACAAAGAATTATTTGAGAGGAAATACTCGATGTATTTCTATGACATTTAGTGAAATATGTTTGAGCCAATTTGTTACAATTCAGGTAAAAGTTTACATTTAGAGGGATGGTATATCTTGTAATTGACGTTTCTTTCTAAACTACCTACTAACATATATATTAAGGTTGTTAGAATTAGTTAATTAACTTACATACATGTAATCGATCAAGCCTTTTTGGAGAAAATTCACAATATTAATTTGTGCACACAAACAAACAACCTCTCACCATTATACGCAATTCACACCGTCTCCGTTCCGTCGTGGGTAACAAATGATAATCGACACATTAAGACAATATTATACTTTAATTTAGAACAGCAAAGTTGAGAAACGCTGCTACCCGTCGTTCAATATGAACCCCATGCGTACTAATTAACTTACATACGATCGTTATAACTTGACTACATCACACCGGCGTCACCTGCATTTGCTTGAACTTTGAATCTACGAGGTTTAGCTAAGCGTAACCATCCCGTTGTCTACCCATAACTGCACTAATAGCAAATTACTGTGTATGCGATGCATGCCGCGGCAAAAACCAGCTCGGAGCCGATACAAAAAGTGCATTTCATGCGCACCATGTACGGTATCCAACAAAGCGTAAATGCCATGGCCAACCATCGTAACGGCGTGATCGGACCGATTTTTTTGTCGTAATTTATGCCTTATTAAAACAATTTATTCGGTTTTGTTCTCGGATTCCACGGACGATTTACTTGCATTACGATGCGCTTGGTGTGTGTTTTCTTTTCTCCGTCCGTTATTTTGAAATGTTTTTGCGCGTATCGATGACGTGACTTGGTGCTCGATATTCTTAATTTAGCTGATTACATGATTATGAATGTTGTTTTCGCATCTGTTTTAATTACTGTCGATGTCTACTGTGAAAATGGAATCGCTGTATATTTACATTTTAAATTAAGTAAAAGCTGCAGCAGTAGATTAAGAAAACAATATGACATAATCATAATTTATTTAGTGCCAGTGTCACTGAAATCTGAATGAGCCTGAGCTATGGTATATTAACCTGTAATTGTTTGTGACAATATGTGACTAAATTTACGACAGGATGTCACAATATATACTTAACGAAGAGTTTGTTAAAACCGCTTGACTTAAATACCTATGTACCGACACCTTGACCATCGTAGGAAGTACGCTATACAGCTTTTGATCAAGTAATTTGTTTATGGTGATAAAAACTCGTCTTTCTACGTGTTTACTATATAAGGCTATATCATTTTAATTCCTACTTAATTATATATAATATGTCGGTACAATTAATTTGTCGTGTAGTCCACCTTTCTATGCAAAAGCTAGCGTGTCACAACAAGGTGCCTTGTAGTTTGACACATTCTTAATGTTTACATTCTCGTTGATCATAAAAGGTTATTTTCTTCTATCTGATAAGAAAGGCTAAAGGAAAAATGGGTCGATATAAAAAAATAATCTCAGTTATTGGTGCTTAATTTAAATTCATAATGATTATAACGTCATATAAACTTACTCTCTCTGTAAATTAGCTCTTATAAAGAATTAATCTTATATAATAATAATAACAGCCTATAACTGTCCCACTGCAGGGCAAAGGCCTCTTCTCGTATAGAGAAAGATTGAGCATTGATCACCACGCTAGCTCACTGCGGGTTGGCGATTTCAGATAATTAAATCCAGGTTTCCTCACAATGTTTCCCGCAATCGTTAGTCAGTAGTCTTAGAATAACTAAGAAAGTATTCATAACATTGAAAAAGTCACATTTATACTTGCCCGGGTTTGAACCTGCAACCTTGTGCATTCAAATCCGGTATGTCAACCACTAGGCCACCAAGGCATTAATGTCTAAAATCTTATGAACTTTATAGAAATAGCATTTGTGTAGCTGAAGACATTACAGACGCAGATATTTGGACATACATTAATTGTCAAAGTCTCTATTACGTAATCAATTGTTAGATAATTATGTAGAGCACTGCTTAAAGCTACTTAATTAGCTATTGTAATAATTGAAAGCTGTCGCCGTCCTCTAAAGGTAACTGAATACCTCATTAGAAATTTGATTAATCTATATGTAGCACAAATGTTGAATTAAAAACACCAATTAGCATTATATAAGAATAATTTTAGAAATTGTTGCCATAAATTAGGTTAATATCTAGTTTTTATGTGCACGAAATTATATAAATGTCAGAAAATTAATATTTAATTATTGAAGAATGAAAAATAACATTAGCACTCATGAATGCTAAAATAATGTTGCCCATTTCAGTAATATAAGTCCGTCAATCAGCCATAAAAGTATAACCCACGCATTCCTTGCGCCCGCGCGTCTTTAAATAGCTACACCTGTTACCATAACCGTGTTATACACTATAAGCGGATACGGATAACAATCAACGCTTTCTGAATAAGGTTCCGATCTCACAGCCCAATGTTAAGGTTACGTTACATAACGCGACTCGTAGACGGCTTGGCGGCGTGCGCGCAGGGTCAACGACCGGGGCCCGCGCGGGCGCACAGCCTAACTTTGAACTGCGGAATTCGCACTCACATGCCTTCTAGTTACACGTACATACATAGTGACTCATACATACAGGCCGGTGGGAGAGGGGATAAATATTTAGGTTTTTAGAATCGTTAGAGTTTGATGCGGAAATTATAACCAGACATAAATACTTTTAGCTTTGTGTAGCCATGTATCATATGTATGGTAGGTATACACCTACTATGTAAGCGGAATGTATTGCCTTCTCAAAGGAAAATCCGACTATACAATTATTATATAGTCGTGTGTTTGTGGTATAGTGGAGAGGTTTTGAGATGTTTTGCTAAAAGCAATCGTAATAGGCAAAATACCATGTTCTGTGCTTAAACTGTGACTCTCAGCAGAGTCTTATGAAAATAATAAGAACTTTTATGAAGCGAGTAATAAAATAATATATTACAGTTAGCCCTTCTAAACCAAACTTCTAAATCATTGCCTTGCTTGAAACTCACGTAGGCCATCGCAAAACAGAAATTCTTTATTCTGAAGTTGCCCTACCTATTATTTTTTTTTGACTATGTTTAAAGTAATATTCGTATTGTTTACAACTAGCTTTATTTTCGCTTCAAAATACAAATCCTTATTGATCCAACCACATCGGTCTGTATTTCGTATTAATCATGACACACAGCCGCCATCTTTCATCCTAGATACGTTAATCTCATTAGTTGTAAGTAAAGTCAGCGGCGGGCCGACTACACAATCAGAGAACACAATGTCTTCTGAAACATGTCAATTTACCACATTCTCTAATTACCTTAGCTTGATAAGTCGATTATTAGAATTAATTATTGTTTACATTGAAAACAGGTGTGTTTGAAGTATAGCCTTTGTAGTCAGAATTCTAATCGACTAATCAGTGCTTGACGATCGAATTACAGTCGCGTTCAGATTGTAGGTATTGATTTAGTTTCAGCTACGAATTAATTGATAGGAATAGCGGAACACCATTTCCAGTAAGTAGGTATATTCCACTATCTCTACATACATTAATTTTGTTATAAATGTATTTTTCGATACTGGTTAGAACTTTACTTTTTTTAATTGTCTCTTATTTAAGATTTTACACCCAGAGTTCTTCGCTATAGTTGCGTAGAGTTTTGCCATTTTCTCTATGTCCTTTATGTGCGGACTTTGAAGCTTTCTAATTCTAAAATTATTATCAGTCTCTAATGCGGTAAACACGATTAACAGTACTCTTGAGAAATAATGTTATTTTTACTTTTTGTTAATTAGTGCGAATAAAATCATTGAGAGTTTTAATTTTAAGTCGTAAATTTATCATTAACCATTGCAAAACCAAGCGCGTAGTTACATATCACGTAACACAAGTTCATGGCCAGTTTAAGAGCTTATCGAGAGTCCTATACCTACAGAATATTTTCTCCGTCGCACTCAATCCACGTGCCAACAACATGTGCGTCTTAATCCTCATTTTGTTTACTCATTGGCCACTAACGAGAGAGTAATCTGTGTCTCGAAGAAAAGATCCTAAAAGTAAATAGTGTTCGACGTTAAAAGGTGCCTAATCCTCTGTAAGCGTGTACAACGGGCTTACATCGTACCTCTTCAGATGTCCTTTAACGAAAGCCGGACCTCTAAGATCAATGCGATTTATCCCGGTTATCCCGCTAGAGATTTCCGCAAGATAATGCCTTCTTATTTGCGAGTCGTCGAGTCGCCAATTTATTTTATTACGCTCATTTACTTTATATAGTGTACGACGAGGGTAGAGGATTTGTTTAATGCAAACTATGCGAGCCGATGGCAATTAATTTTAAACTGGCATTATTTACAAAAAATATAACATTACCCAATTATCCATGTTACAGTTTAAAATTGATCGAGAAATTTGCGTTGTTTAATGTGATTTTAAAAATTTAATTTTAAACATAGTTTCTAATAACAGTAAACAATAAGTTGCCAAACTCGGCAAAAGTTCTATAACTACTTTATCTGGAACAACAGTAACAAGATCTGCATAAGGACATAAAAAAATAAAAGCTCATCATTATAATAAACCTAAAGATCGAAAGTTGCAACATAATGACGGTTGATAGTGCAATGTTAGTGTTCGAAAGAGTAGCTTGATGTGTCGGTGTCGGTGTGTGTACCGCGGAGGCTGAGCGAGCGCGGCGCAGGCGCCCAGGTGAATCAGGTGGGCCCGCCCCCAGCGCCCTCCGCGCGACGCGGCGCACCTGCCTCGCCGCTCAGTCCACCGCCACACGCCGGCCTGGCGACTTGTGCTCCGTGCACGACGCCACTCTCTCCATACTCTCGCGTGCCCTGTGCGACGTTTCTCGCTTCTCCCGTACGCTCAGTTTCCCGCTCCCTCGCGGCGACCCGACCCTTCCTTAACTAAAACAACTCGAGTTTCGACACTTTCCAACGCACTTCGCGCCACTGTTAAGAACTTGTGGAGTTCCCGCGTTTAGTTGAAATAAATTTGGAAGCGCCCGCTTCGGACAAGTTGGCTGGTCGGGCATCTCGACTCGTGTCGGAAAGTCGGCGGCGCGCTTAGCCGTCGATCGTCAGAGGTCGGCCGCGGATGCGGTCGTGAGAGACGAGTGCGAGGCCTCGAGGAGGCCGCCGGCACGCTGTTCCCGCCGCAGCTCGGGTGCGTGTCCTACGTGACGCCGTGCGCCTGCTGCCCGCCGCTCATCCTGCAGCCGGCTCCGCACCCGCACCCACTTCCGTTACCGTTGCCACTCCCGTTGCCCCTCGCTCTCCCGCTCCAAGCCCTAGATCCCCAAGTCGCTAAACACCAACGGCTGCTGCTCTCTAACATGGTAAGTCCACGCTAGCATCGCTTCCCGCTTATCTGTCACCGTCGCCGTGAGCACTCGACCGATAAGTTTCTACGAGTAGAGAGCACAACGCTGGCAAAGTTGTGAACAAACGGATCTGATAATAACTCTCTCGGGCCGACTAATGTATAGCGATACAATCGCGCCCTCCATGCCATGAGTGCGGCACGAGTATCGCACTGATCAAAACTTCACACACGACAAATAAATAACAATTATATTTATTGCGTAACATTGTCTAACAGCGACACTTCCAGATAGGCGCACTAACTACAACTTAACTTTGATCGTAACTATACAGAAGTTAAAGTTCGCACGCATAATAAGTTAAGCATATTAACGTCTCCGCAGTGAATTTAACTTTTGTTATATTGATCCTGTGGGAATATTGAAATTAATTGATAGTTTTGACACCTCAAACTGTTATTCTCATTGAAAAGTCTTAAAACTTTAAATAATGTTCAGTTCCCGCTCGGAGTGTAAAGTTTTAGTTAAACAAGTATCGTAATAAAATCTTCAACACTGCCAGAGTTACAGAAGTTACGGAGTTAAATGTGTTTTAAAGTGTAGGTGCAAATAATTTGTTTCAATGTTGTTTCCATCGACTTACGCTGAAAAACTGACGATCTTTTAATGTGTGTTACCCGTTAGCGGGAAACCTTGAAAGCGATTTTCCTTTAGTTGATCAAGGTTTGTTAGTCTAAACTAAAACATTTTTTAACTCATGTCGGCGCCGAACTTCGTCAATGTAAACTTTTAACACAATTTCGAATGCAATCTCAACAGAAGTTAGGAAAGGCAGAAATCGAACAGAGCGGTCGTCTCCAGTCAATAACAAAATCAAGTTTTGTTTACGTTCCTATAGAGATTTCTTATCTCGTTTCCGAGGTACCCGCCAGCGCCGCTGGCCGCGCCCTGCCTAGGAAAGTAAACGCTGATGACAGAAGTTTGACTTAAATGGAAGTCGTATCAAACTTTTCTCATTAAGACCACCCGTCAAAGGTGTGTTTATGTTATTTTAATACTTGCGCGCAAATCTGATTCGCTCACTCCACAGACGAATAAGTCCCGAATTTTCTTCGATTAAAATTTATTATCACTCCTAAATCCGCATCGATAACGTATAATTGCCTCACAACAACAATATTTGCCTCGTCAATTTACCAAAGTGAAAATAATTACAAGCTCACCAAAGTGCCAATTTTAATTAACCCAATGTTCGCTGCACAAAATTTGTTTTAAACAATCAAGGTATTATTTCGGTGTATTGTCAATTTCCAAGTACTTAAGCTATCACATTTGAATTGCGGGATATGGGTCGTCAAATCGATACTAATATTGATTTGAATAAAATCGTTTGAATTTTCATCACGTGTGCCGATATTCGGAGTTGTGACTATATAAGTAACGGCTCGCAAATGTTTCCGAAGAATCGGTCGCCATTACCATGCTAAATTTCTTCAAGGAAGTCTGGTCTAGAGATAACGGCACAAGTGAATGCCTAACTCTACGAAATAATTGTTGTTTCAAGAAATATATGTGTGTAATTTGATAATATGTTTTTGTATGAATTTTATTTTAACGCATTTAACCAGAGCCAGGTCTTAAATCTTCTTTTGATGTAAGTTCAAGTTAGAAAATTGTACAAAAACATTCAAAGCGCAAGCTGAAATTCCTCTTAAATCACGTCGAGTGGGACGTCAATCCTACGTAAACTGCGGCTAAACATTCAATATATTCTATAAGAAAAATGATATCTAATAATTCAGCTTCATCTCCATAAAATAATCGTTCATAATAATCAGATATACTCCAAACATTTATGTGAGGTTCATTCTTCCATTCGTAACGTTCCGTGATTGTTTATGATGTCGTTATCTTTAAATAGAAAACAACAGAATGCAGGAGAAAGCCAACAAAACACATTCCATGTCCGTAATAGCTATAGTCATGCCTCAGTGTAAAATTATCCTCCAGTTCAAGGTTGGTAAGAATTGAAATGTAGAGAATAGTAAAAATGTAAACCATCAGACCGTAGAATATAAATAATTGTTATCAATAACAAGGATAACAGAGTTAAATAAATCATATTGAAGTACGTGCGGCATCGCGTGGTACGCCGACACCATTATATCAGTTTCTCCGTAATTTCGTTTGAAAGTCGCTAGCTCTGTTCGACCGCGCGAAACGGTATTCGCAACACAACTATGCACCTAATTGCATTCATACATCTAATGAGTGTATTAATTCCAATTCTACAATCAATTAGTGATGCAAAGAACGGATTCTGTCACGTGATACGTTGTGATTTAACGTTGTGTGACCGGCTGCAGTCCAGGTTTCACCCGCATTATTCGTTCGCTCGTATGATTTTCTCTTGATGCTTTACAATAACAAATTAGTAGTTCGCATGCCGGCGGACAACGCTCCGAAGCAGTGGCGATAATAGCTTTGGAATTAATTAATGATTTTCAGGTGTTTCGTGAGCAAAAATGCAATAATGTCGTGTAGAAATATCTTCTGCGATCCGTGACGTGCTTTTCTTTTAAAACTGGCATTAAACCTTCGTGTTGGGCCGGCAACGGAATTATCATGGTCGTAATGAAAATTCCACATTTGGTTTATTTCACGTGTTTATATCATGCATAAAGTTGAAGTAGGCATAATAATACAGACTGTCGGCTTTGTAATGCTAAAACAACTTTTTACGTAGAATAAAATAAAAATATTTGTTGTGGCGATGGGGTTTTTCACCGCTCATTTTATGTTACATTTTCACTGTAGAGATGTAGTGAAATGTGAAATAAAAAAAAGTTATATTTAATCCCAATTAAAATCGCTCCAAAACAATTATTTTAATGTTCAAAGTAATACTTACTTAGTTTGGTTTCCTATCGTAGATAAAATTAATGTTTCGGAACCAATAGATACCAACGTAGAGCGAAAAGTGGACTTAAAACCGCAGCAGAAGTAAATAATCTAAAGTTCAGAATCTTCAGTTAGTTACAGCAAAATTAAAATAATTAAACTCAATTTAAAGTAGTATTTATAAGCCAGACGCACTAAACAATCGCGGCAGTAACAGCTAGGGCGGGCGGGCATGTGTGGGCGTATTTGTTATTCTTTCGCGGCGCGTGCGTGCCGCTGCGTTCGTTAAGCCTCCTCATAAACAGTTTTTAAAAACGATGAAACTAGTTTACTCTGTCGGGCCACTTTTGTGCTCCTACTGTGTATTTTCAGCGTCGTTTGCTACCAATTAAACCTACGTGAAAATTACTCTGGTCACTTGCAATATTTTACATAGTCCAATTAGTCAAGTCACTTGGCCGTAAGACTCCGCGTTAATAAATATTTTTTTATAATTAAGTGTCTGTTGTTGTATGAATATATGTATACTTTACTAAATCATTTAAGTTCGTCAAATAAAATTCGTTGTAAAGTATGAGATGACGTGTATGTTGTTAATAAGAACTTGGATACCGTTATGTTTATTTAAAATTAGATAGATAATTTACATGCCGAAGCAGCAGCTTTTAACTTGTAATGTGATAAGAATAAATCAAAAAGTGTTAAACAAATCAAAAATATTAAAATAGAGCATTAATGAGATAAACAATGAAATACTAATGAACACAGTACAATAAATACAGTATAAACACTTCATACACATAATAATTTATTACCCACAAGAGTTCTGCATAAAATCATAAAAAATAATTTAGTTAATCAGAGGCAGTACACACGTTAGAGTTCCATTAATGAACATTTTTCTTAAGTAGAGCGTAAGAATGTATCTTTAACAGTAAATAATATCTTTCTGGGGTCCACGGACTGTTCATTTTATGGGCTCACATAAAAACAAGCGTACACTCTGAGGGGCCCCGTTGCGTCACCATGAGTGTTGAGAAAATTTGTATAATGATTACACATTGCTTAGATCAAAAGCGAACAGCGTTTATGGACGTAGAAAACGCGATCAGTCTTCTAACTATAGATATCTTATAATTATAATACGATATAATTTAATTATAACCGCAGTAACAAAATTTTACAAAATAGAGTATCTTTAGATTCAGTCATCGTTATTCATTATTTAGTTTTAGTTAATTGGTTGATTTTGTAGAGAAACGTTAACGCTGTGTGCCCTTTCAAGAAAACAGCCGAGTACATAGCCAGTCTGATGCTAAAGATGTGTTGAAATTGTTAGGATATTCGGCATATTATCAACTCTACGTTAATCATCATTGCGCATTTAAAAATTTTTAAAGACCCCATCCCTTTTATTTTCACTTGTTTTCATCCATTCATGTATACCTATTTAATCATCTAAATTAAAAGCTCCGTCTATTAGAGGTAGAATTAGCAGATTAGATACTTTTCTTTCTGTAAACAAAGAAATTTGGATAAGAGGGGAGTCGCGATGCTCCATCCCTTCTCATTTAATACGTACTCGTTTTAGGTGGTAGAGATTTAGTAAAAAGCTTGTTTAGAAAACTTGGATTGCGAAACATTTAACTCTTTCAATTATTTAATGGAATGCGGTTATATACTGCGAAGGATGGAGTGGTTTGGAAGAAGAAGAAGGAGACCTTTGCCATTCTGTGAAAAACAAACTAGGCTATAAAAACAATAGGTTAGATCGCTACCGCCCACGATGTGAACCACTCCATAAATAATATAAGGTCATCGTGCCGACTTACAAACCGCAACGGCCGTAGATTCAAGTGTCTACGCTAAAAAACTAGTCTCCGGACTATTTGTAGACACTCTTTTGTCATTATTCTCCATACATTTGTATTGCCTCGTTTTTACAGGCCATTTAGAACATTTGATCGTAATAAGCACTTCAATTATCCTGCCACATATTAGGAGCATGAGTTGTGCGGTTGTTTATTTAAGGTTAGGAAATTTACATTGGCACGATTACACATTGAATAGCTTTGTTTCATGGAATACGCAGTCTACGCATCACTTTTGTCGTGATACTTAATTTTTAACTATTATTAGAAATATAACGAGTTGGTTTTTAATAACCGAAAATAATTAAACATACCTATAGGTATTTCCTAGTCGTTAGTTCTAATCTTCGTGTTTGTCTTTAAATACCTGTACAAGTATTCAGGTCAGATACCATTGTCAGGCAAAACCAAAAGGAAACTTGTGTTTACTCACCCGCGACTAATGACAATACAGAGTACTAATAGCTTTATGAAGAAGTGCATCACATCGCATTAATACTACAGCGGCAAATCCCGACGACTTTTTAAAAATATTTCACCGCGGAACTGAAACACTGTACTAGACGTCAGAGTAACGAATTTTTCTCCCTAATTACTTGGTGTCAGGGCGATTGTGCAGGAAATGCCCCGGCGCCGGACAAAGGAGTCCGGGACGTTCATTAATAGGATCTTTCTAACTGCAATTTCGCTGAATAAAACCCTCGTCCTCGTCGGAAATATTAATATCGGGCAATATTCAACCCGCCGCGTTAATATATTTATATAATTTGTTTGTTTTTGCCGTGAGAACTGTGATACTGTGATACAATCGCGCCCATGTTTTGTCCGCGTTCTTTATGCTTCACGACGGTGTAAATACAGTCGGCAACAAAGCTTTGAAGCTTACACTTTGTTTGCAAAGCAATATGTCAAAATCGTACGCGGCATTACGTACCGTCGTTACGTAAATACCTACGTACTGCAAAGTTGGTGCGGCACCATGCTGAGACGGAATTCTTTTAGTTTCGTAGCCGCGACTTCTGGATTTGTATATAATGTCTTCTGGGACCGAACTGGAGCTGTCGAACTAGAAATCTTACAAGTTGTAACAAACAAACATTGCGACAATATATCTTCCACATACCCATTGAAAAAAGACAAGACTCCACGTGTACCACAGTCGGTAAGAAAAACTTGCAAAAATGATTCCTATCGAAACAATTTCCAACTAACATAAAAAGTAACTTAACACGTCAAATTTTAAAAGTAAACCCTACTTAAGGAGACAATAAGTTCGTGCTTTTCCAAGACAAAAAGCTTTTTTCATTTAACAATTGTTTCTGATACTAAAACAAAGGACCGGGGCTAGAACCATTATGATGTCTTTAAAATTAAAAAATACGTCACTAGACAAGAAAAGAGCTGCTAAAAAAATATTTCTTCTTTATGGTACAGGTAATGAAAAGAAATGGGAGGCCAACATGAAGGAAAGACTGTACATAAGCTTATTAACTCTTCCTTTTGTAATACCTGAATATTTCTAAATAGTCTTTTGTTAAATATTATAAAATTAAGCCTTTTGGCAGAGCGCTTGGAAACGAGGAAAGGAATCAGTACAATTTTTACATAATCTCAGTCATTGTTAGACTTATTTTATAAAAGAAAATTTTATTATTGAATACTTTTTCATTATCTTATCGAAAAAACAAAAGAAATATCTATGTTAAGGCATTGTTTGTTAGTCTATTATGTATTAGGAAGTAAAAAAAAAGAAATGTTCAGAAAAGTTGGAATACAACCAAATATTCTACTGGAGTATTAAGAGATAGGTACCTAAAAAAATCTCCAATTATATCAGTGTTTCGAACGTTAAGTTTTATGTATTAATTTAAGAAGTTCTTTCATTTATATGTATCGTATAAAAACTCTGAAATCTACATTAATACTTATATAATTCCTAAGGGCACAAGTAGAGTTACTCTCTATATCTTTAACATATAGTAAAGGATTGTAAGTTTATCTCCGGAGGGAGGCCAAACCTTTTTAACACTCGCTCCTACTAAAACAATAGTTTGGAGGTTTATACAATCAATTTATACACTGAAATACTCATGTGAGTGTAAATTGTAGCAAATATCTTGCTTTTAAAAGTATTGGTGTCAACTATACTTCAATAAATGTATCTTCCCATATTATACGATTATCTATCCATACTATTAAGCAATGGGATAGGAACTTGGTCTGTTTGTCACGCTCAAAATGTCTGAAGATACACTAACGTATAACTTACAACATAATGACTTGATAAAAAAGCTTGAACACTTTGGAAATCTACTTTTATTCTGAAAGAGATGCGGTAAATTTTCATTTGGGCTAAATATATTTTACCTAATACACATCATCAATTTCCTTCACGAAAAAGACCAAAATTCTGTTTATTTGTCAACCCAAAACAAGCACAAATGACATCTTTTACTACTAGTGAAAACATTAGAAAGATTATTGCTGCCTAATTGCGTGCTAGACCATCATCATCATCAGCCGGAAGACGTCCTCTGTTGAACAAAGGCCGCCCTTTAGAACGGCACAATAAACGACAACTTGCATAACACTAGACAAAAATCAAATAACCTTTTGACTTCTAAGAATTACAATATCAAGTAAAATACATGTAAGAATTCATATATTCGACCATTAACGGCAATATTGGTTTACGTTGGCAATAACGATTTAGATATGGAAACTATCGGTCGCTATTGAATTGCAAGGAACGTAGCTGAGTAAAATTTGCGTATGCATTGCTACCAATATTTTGGTTATATTAAGTTGCTTCGTTTTATTTTTGGCGTTCGCGTATTTTATTTTTGGGTAGAGTAATTATTGTTTATATAGATAGTTTGCATTATAGCAGCATGTAGTTTTTATTATTATACTTTTGGTCTCCGATCGGTTTTTGTTTTCGTAAACGATTTAGAACGAGTTACGCATAAATGTTTGAATAAAGAATAAATTAGATTGGTCATATGATAGCTATACTAAGTTCACCATTTTAACTAAAGTAGAGAGAACAAGGCTTTGTTGTCAAGTCGTACAAGGAGGTTGAAGGACGCTTCTCTAAAACGAAGATAACAATACAAGAGAGAACGAAGAAACAGCATCAGTTACGCTGACAAGTACTTCTTACATTAAATACTGTCCATTACATTAGGGACTCTTAAGACTTATTTATGCTACATTATTAAGCCACACAAAGATACTAGCTACCTAAATTAATAAATAAATTAAGGGTATACATCTAATGAACTTCGGAAATGAAAAATGTGTGTGGCCCGGACAGTCCACAGCGTGAGAACAACCGCGTAAACGTAGAATCTGACACACCGTTTATTTTCCTTTCGTTATTATATCAAAATGTAATTTTAGATCTAAACATCTCACAGAATTGCGGTCAAACACTTATTCGTAACATTTATGTGTAGTGAGTACTACAGTTGAGCGCAGCGCGTGGAAGGCAACTGGCGCGTAATACTTCGAAAATTTCCCGAGAATTTTATATAAATCGTCCAAAACATAAAATATTGGTTTTGAGCAATATTTTTACTTTCATTTTCTCTTGTGGAGCTATAGTTTTG
Source organism: Abrostola triplasia (assembly GCA_946251915.1). Taxonomy (NCBI): domain Eukaryota; kingdom Metazoa; phylum Arthropoda; class Insecta; order Lepidoptera; family Noctuidae; genus Abrostola; species Abrostola triplasia. Next base: position 4,733,616 of record OX276425.1, read on the forward strand.
TTGTTTAACCTTCTTGTGAGCGGCCATAACTCATGGAACAATGGCGGCGCGCGGCTGTCTAGAAATAGCCGCGGAAAACAAACACGGCTTACGGACACCACGCTCCTTGCGTACACCGCACTAACATTACATTATAATCTTTACTAAGTATATTAATAGATAAGGAATCTAATAGTTATATAAGTACCCAACTCCATGCCAGAATGTATTAACATCAACCAGAAATAAATCTAAGGAAACCAGTGTTAAATGATATTATAACTGTTAATTACAAACCACTTTGTACAATTAACGACGCCACTAACCCCAGAGGTAACAAAACCGCTTGTTAAGAAAAAGACCTTTACTCATATACTCTTTTTATTTCGTTTGCTCTAATTTACTGCGAGTTTTCGCTTCAGTTACGACGTTAAAAATAAAATTCACACATAGTTACGAAAAGAGTCGGAACTATGTTGGGCGATTGTTTCTAAAAACAATTTAATACCCAGTTGAGCTGCGCGGACTGCTACAATACTGCTGCATTCCGAACTGTAACTGAATCAGTTTCGACTTCATAGCTGACTGCGCTCCGAATCAATAGTCCACACTGTAAATGCATGAGAGATATAATAATACAAAACGAAATACGAATTGCAGGAGAAAAATTCTCTTGGCTTTCATCGTGTAGCCCAATGGTGAAACGGGGCATGTCCTAATGTAAGCAAATTGCCGTCACAGCCTTTCAGCGTCCGGCCGCGGCTATCATTCCCAAGATAAGCGCTTAAAAGCCTCATGGAAAACGCTTACGCTTTCAGCAGGCGGACTATTACCGAGTGTTTCCATACTTTTTGCTTTGAATCCGACTGGCCGGGCTGAGTATCTTATATCGAACGCGCTACGTATGACCGTTTAGAGTGCACGATCAAAATCTACGTATGTTAAGTCCCGTTTCTATTTTAATTTCACTCTTGAATGAAACTTGGCAATTCCTATCATGATGTCGTCGTAAAATATGACAAGTTTAAACCAAACTGGAATTTTGCGTACCCGTGTCGTATAACGTGAAACGAACATAAACTCGATGTTAACATAAGAAAGTCGCTGTACATAAAAGACCGGTAAATTTTAAAGAAATAAGATGATGTCAGAACAACCTAATAATCTTAATGCATTAGATTACAAAGGGCTTACTCGACGAAGGCGAGTAACGGGCGGGAGGAGTCCTTTTATTTTTCTTCATAATATTAGATTTTATGATTATTTTAAAAGGGGCAGGGCTCTTTGCTACATAACATCAAAAGATGATGCCATTGATCAGACATCTTTATCGAATTACGTGATTGCGTATACAAAACGTTGGTGATTTGGAGTTCCTTTGTGTTCATTTCTTGTTGGTAACCTAGGCGGGTGAGTGCGGGATAGGACGCGGCATCGCGCGGGGCGCGGGGGGCGGTATGTACTTGCAGCGTAATGCCGCTGCACTTGCCCTGGTCAGGAAGCGCGGCGGAATGCAGTCAGTCGCGTTTGTACCACCGCGTGGGGAGGGGTGCGGGGCTGCGCGAGGGCAATGCACGCGGCGCCGGCGCACCTCGCTGCCTCCCATTCAGTACATCTTACTGATGCTGCATTTATTTACTATTCTTAACGTTAAGCTTTTTAAACGCAAAGTTAACTTCGAGCGAGAAAAGGGCACACACTAACAAAGCGAGTCACTTTAAAACGCCGCTGTAGTTGGTGAAAGTTGTGAATTTCCTACCATTTCATTCGAGGAGCGCGTGAATTTGAGACTCGGTTGCATAGTTAACATTGGCTGTAGAACTTGGAATAAAGTCGTGGTAGATTATCTTGAAAGTCTCGAAATGGCTTGTCGTAAGTTTTGATAAAGCCTATTTCTATCAAGAAACCAATAAAAATGTTTTACATAACGTCATTATTTTGTTTATGTCATTAAGAGACTATTTTAGAAAGATCCTGCTCTACTGTTTGAAAACACGCGTGTAGTATGTCACTCACACGTCGACAACGGCTTGCGTACTGATGCACATCATGCAATGATACGGCCCCGTCATCGCTTTGAGTCGGCGAGTGCCGCAATTTCACTGTATGCCGTGCGTTCGGAATGCGGCACGGGTTGGAATGCACTCGTTATATGCACACCACTCGAAAGGATTACCCCCTAGTTGGCGGCGATTAACTGGCGCGCTCGTGGTTCGCCAGCGCCCCGCTATTGGTTTGTTTCCGAACGTAGCTAACGTTTGAATTTGGAATGTTGTTTCGGTTTTCGAATAACTTTAATTAAATTCGGTTTTCTAAACTTTTTGCATATTGATTGCATAGTGCTCCACGCCGATCATTTTTGTGTGCCGATCAAGCATATGCACCTTTTAAAATTCCAAAAAGGTTTTAGCATATCCGTCTTTATTGATAAACAAATTTATTTTGTTTGCAGGTACGTGGGTGTTGTTAGAGAAAGTTCACGTAGATTTCATTCATTTACCACTGCGTAAGTAGCAGATTTGTTTTATTTTGCTAACAGTGTTTTTAGTTTAAAAGTACTAATGACATCACTGCTACTTTCATTAGAATTAGTTTTCGCACCAGTGCGGTGCAATTCTCGATGTCTGATAAATAGACTGGTCTAAGTTGAACACCTTAATGACTATCTGAGCAACCACACCTCAGGTAGATAAGTGCGCTAACTTCAGAGGGACGTCAAAAAACTTAAACAGCTATTTTTCAATGTCTTTGAAACAACATTATCTTAGTAGAAGTAAAGTAGTTCATTAATATTGTAGTTCAAGAGCAGGACTTAATGTCATCCGTTGCATTTGAATGGAGGGTCTTGAGTCGTGATTTGCGGGAGTAGTGAATCGTGATGTATAAACAGAAAGGCTTTTAGGTGCCTTTAGATCTCAAGTGGTGTGCGAATCGATACCTAGTGATTTGAATAACTCGCGTCACTGGATATGTTATGTCTTCGCTTTAGGCCAAGATCTAACAGATCTGATGCTAAGCTGTTGACGCGCACTCTATCACTGTTGGTTTTTCACGATTGAAACGGACTCAGGTCAGAGGGATACAAACCTCTTCCGTCCAAGATTTACACATCGTTTTTTCTTCGATTACATCGTTTATATATACCTAACCTAACTCTCTTCATGTATTTATATAAGTCACATAAAAGTAAATAGGTACCATAGTCGTACAAAAAATTAATGATTAAATAAAATCGCCTAACCGTTTCGTCACGTCTTGCATGGATTCAAGTATTAGGCACAGTGCCTTCGACTCAACTAACGAAACAATATGAATCTGAAGTAACATGGTTCTCCTACATATAGCTCCCTTACCATGAACTCTTAAAGCAGGACAGTTTACGTTGTGGAAGCGATACGCTGTAATAAACTGCACGTACCGATGTCACTTTCACATCGAAGAATATCCTGCTTTAAGTGTTCATGGTAAGGGGGCCGTTTCTTGAAAGGCATAGGCAAAAACACGTTGTTTGTAGTTCCGTTGCGTTGGTATTAATCTCATACAGTTCCCTATTGCTAGTCTTTACCCGGATCCGAACACGGGATGTTACGGAAAATCGACACAATACCCTCTGCGGAACAAAAGCCGGAGTACTCCTTTCATACGTCCGTGTATCGCCTACCTATGCCTGCACTCTAATTATTCTCGGTTATGATTTAAATAACCGCATGTAACTCAATTTGCTTGGGCAATCTATTTCCTTGAAATATTTGACAATGAATCGGTTTGGTATTCTTTATTCCCTTTAATTAATTGAAAGTTATATACAAATAAATGAACATATCTCGAACAAACCTATGTGCACTGGCCAACTATTGTTTCCAGGATTAATAGACTGAACAAGCCGGCCAAATAAATAAACCAGAAATGTAGAGGAAAATTCGTAAAGATCTACACAAAAAACAAAAATATACAAACAAATTCAATCACTTCCACTCACATTAAGTCGACTGCCAGAAAACGAATCTCTTCCCAGCTTTAACAGAGAATTAAAAATACTCGATCCCCAAACATTACTTTCTTACACACAACAAATGCAAAACAGCGCACCGAAATCCAAATTGAAATATTGCCGACGTAGCCGAAACTCGAAATTTACATTTTGCCGGGCAGTTTATTCCGGTAGTAAAATATCGAGTAGTGTGTCGCGGTACCCAGGTGTTGGTTCAAACGACGCAAGTTTCACTAATGTGCGGCTTAAATGATGACAGTGTTGCGGGACTTAGCCAGCCCACCTGCGAAGGGACCGCACTTTTTGGTGCTGAAAAATGGGACTCCTGATTATTTATGAAAACCTAGTACAAGAGTAATGAGTTGTTTACCTATTGTCGCTGGATTACATTAAAAGTAGGTACCTATGTTAGTCCCAATTTCTAGATGACGTGTACTAAGCATGTAGACTTTAGAGAAATACATAGGTCTGTTTAATTACAGAACACTAGAATTGGAAAATTTCAAGCCTATTTTCCCGTATAATCAAATTCGATTCCCTGTAGTATTCTTACAAATCACCGGTTGCTTATAAACCGTATGTCTCGTCAGAGATTTATATTTCTCTCTCTCTCTCGTCCAAATCCGACACCGAAAATGTTCGTCGGTTGTAAACCGCACTTGGCGTAAATTACACACGTAGGTATTTGGCAACAGTGTTTAAATAGGGGGCGCTTAAATTTGTACCCTTAAGTAGGGGGTAATAGAGGAAGTTTGCGCGTCTTACGTAATCGAACCCGGGAGTTGGGACTGAACAAACTAAGTTTTTATCTGTTAACTTTAGAGTATGTTACGAGTGAGTGAGGATGGGTTTATTGACAACAAAACTGGCTCTTGCGAGAGTTTTGGGCTCTACTATGATTTATTTATAGAGCCTTTGAATTCTGATACGAGATTTTATTTGATAACGATATCGTACCAGGCAGCTGCCACAATAGATTATTAACAAATCATTTTATATTTTTATATCTGATATATAAGACTCATATAAATAAAATAACAGCACGTAAACTGTTTGATTCTCCGAATATGAAGTACTCCAGCAATCCTCCAGCTCAGTTTTACTATGTACTAAAACGTGTGTTACACTAAAAAGCTGCTATACCATCTCTTTATGATATAATGAACGCGAATAGTCCTCCAGTGTGCTCGTCGCACGATCTTCAATTACAATTCACATTGTTACTGTGAGCCCGCAAGGGAACTAAACTTAGTGATCTAATTGCTCGATGTCTAATCGATTGTGACTCGTGTTGACTTCAGACGTACCTGTCGTTACAGATAATAGTGTAGTAAAGGTGCTAATCATGAGTTCTACGGAACGGCATAAAATCGATGTAGGTAATCGATGTTTTAAGTATACATTTACCGATAATATACTGTAATGAACAGCACGCAATATAACTGTAATAACGTTATTATGTAGAGAAAACAAGAACACCTATATTCCACTAACTTGCTTCTTGCTCTCTACAGTAAGTTGAGTTGAACCATTGGTCCTGCGCCTGATCTCTCCAGTCGTGTCGGTCTACCGTCCCATCGGACTATGAGGGGTGCGTACTTGTGCACTATAATGTTTCCTGCGCAGTTGGCTAGTCTCAGGTGAAATAGGCCGCTATGACCGAAATTTGGTCAGGAGAGAGCATAGCAAACTATTATACGACAACATAGAAAATAAATAAATATCAACACAAATAACCTAAAATCAAAAACAACTACCCTTATCACCGAGCAAATAAAATAAATTTCAAACAACGCAAGTGTATAGAGCGATCCGGTCGCACCCCCATCACTTAACATGAACACAAACAAACGAATACCGATTCATACATACGAGTATATCGGGCGAGTAATGAAAGTGGCGTGGCCTGAACCAGCCATTAATTGTCCCAGGTGTCGATTACCGACAATACTTTTTCTATCGATAGTATTTTACGATTGCCCGTTAAAGTTTTGATGACAATTCGTGGTGTTAATGTAAATATAGGTTTTAAAGTAAATTGCGTTTTTAATTAGTGTTTTCTGTTGCTGTCTCGCTTGTAATGTTGATATGATCTGCCTGAGTTTTTCCGACGGGTATGATGCGGTTTTATTACTCTAAAATATATAAACTGACAGTTTTATTTCGTACTGTAGTAGACTCGATTTCATAACTCATTTTGTAGGACATTCGTTTTCTTAATTCACTTTTTAGTTACTCTTAGTTATATCGTAAGTATTTCTTTTGTTATGACTCAGTGTCACAATGCCTTAATGACACTGAGTTAGGGGAGACGTTGTTTATAAAATACATTTTCGTTAGTAATATTTATATCATGTAATTTATTTGTGTTTGCCCTTACCTTATTTTGCTTTTAACCCTTACTTTCATTTTAGCCAGAATACAGTCAGCAAAAATACATTAAGAATCCTCGCAAAGGCAAAAATTTCCAGCAAGCTTTTAAGGGAGCTATGCGCGTCTAAACAGGGCAAATAAACATATATTTAAATTAGTTTCTGCATTAACGATGGCTATTAAAACTTTTTTGTAAAATTGCTGCTTTTATGGAACTTAAGAAAGCCTCAAAATAAAATGTGGGTGTCGCAGTACTTAAAATGGTGATGAAAAGTTAATGTTGATAATACATAAAAATATTGAATACTTACGTTTAGTATATAGTGTGGTGTACTTAAAGCTAAATTAATAGAGCATCCTTTAATTACCTATTGGACTTCATTCACCAAAAGCTAGTATAAAATAACAGCCACGTATTTGTCGTGAAAACAAATACATCACTCCGTACCTTTTCAATTTAAACCAAAATATTTCGGCAAACTAAAATCATGAATAGAATTAACCCTCGAGATCAATCGCGTGTTTTGAATACCAACTATTAAGATTAACTCTCTCAATGCAACCCACAGCTGTTCGAGAAATAAATTAAGCTTCTATTCTACTAATATTATAAATGCGGGATTTACGATGTATGGACGTTTGAAAGTTGAGATGAACTATTGACAATTTTTTTAAATTAATTTGGTCTAAAGTAGAACATATTTTTTGATTAGGGCTGTCCGGAAAATCTGTAAATGTTGCGTGCATCAGTCTCCATGTTCTTTAACGCTACATGTTAGCAAGCCCCTCATTTATTAATCAGTTACATTATCAAGGAAGGACGGAAAGCACGCGGCGGCCATGATAAAATTCAGAGATAAAGGGTGACCGAATACATAAAAACTATTGATTTTACTTTCAGTAACATTTTGTACGGTTGTTATCAATTGATTAATGTTTCAGCTGGGTAGATAAAGCCTTTATGTGGAACGGGTTGGTTAGCTAATTAATAGATGTACTTGCTATTGTTTGTTATAATGAGGCTTCGTTTGAATGGGAAGAAAAAATCCATGCAAATATTGTTGGAATTATTTTTATGTTAACAAACAACTTTTGAAGAAATCTTTTAAACTAATGTTATTTAGGTTAGATAAGGTGCTAGCTTTGAGTGTTTATTCATGACAGTAAAATAAAGTCACTTTTATGATGTTATATTCAAATACCAAACAAGTAAATTATGTGTTTTCAATAGTACGACATTCAGTACACAGTCCGTTCTTGTTTACAGTTTTAGCACTCTATAACTCTATAAAACCAACACTTCTACGAGGCACAAATAATTTTCACTTAGACCCAAGTGTTCCAACACTAAGAATTAAGTAGCAAGTACATAAATCGGTACACAAGTTGCAGGTACAAGAGATACTGTGTCGAGTAAGCTTTGTTTAAACACACGCGAACACAACAAACTTAAATCCTCACGACCTGTACCGCAAAATAAGCACAACACAGATGGGACGCTTTATACCTTTTACTATTTAATTTTCGAGATGTAAACGTCTACATTTTGGGGTTTGCAAATATGATAACAGAGAATTTCAAAGCCGAAAGGTAGAGCTTAAAATGAATGACGATCAGGAAGTGTATTTCTACCGGTGTATTCAGACTACGACTTGTTACATTAGAACTTTGTAGGTATGCAGTATTAAATATAGAATAATACATTGAATTTGTGCTATATAACTTATGTAACACAAAAAAATATGTGTTGGCACATCATTTTGTAGATAGTCTACAAAGGGATACTAAAATGCTCAAACTGAAATACCCAACCATCGGTTATCATGACACTCATAAACAATCCTTTAGCGAAGATAACTGTACTATCGTGTGGTGATACAAGCACTTAACCCTAACACTAATCGTAAGTTCTTTGCGGGATATTCGCCTGCTTGCAACTTACTTATCGGCTCCCGCCAATTGTTTGGTTAGGTAATAGACGGCACAGGGGCTTAATGGACCCCGGCAGACATTACACGGTTACATTTAGAAACGTTAATTACCTATTAAATTTCACGCGCAAACGATTACCTTAATAATTTGTGTAAGCTTCACGTTTGAGGTAGTGTTACTGATCAAACATGTCATTGTTTGATCATAGGCTTACTGGGATTATTGTTTTTCTAAGACGAACACTGGCAAGTTTACGGTACAGAACTTGTTGGAGGCTTTTGTGCATATGATAATTTTTTTTTCTAAACTATCTTGCGCCGTGACTTTGTCTCTATAAATTTATTACGATAAAACGTACGTTTAAGGTTTCAGATATATCCATTGGTTTATATAAGGAAAAATATATTGTTCTTTAGAAACCGGACTCATAGGTTGGATGAGTCACAAAGAAGTCGAATACTTGACGGTCTAGTATCTCTCAGTCTGGAGAGCTTGTCTCGAGTTTGAAGATAGATGCGAGTTTGTGATCGGACGCCTACGAAAACCACATTCATTTCCTTATGTTGATTCTTACTTCATGCGTGGGCTTGTAGATAAACATCTTATTTTTCTTTCCTCGAATGAGTCAGAATAATAATGCCTATATTATTCAGACAAATCTTTTACAAGATAGAGAAAACGCAATTAAAAACCTAGTGTTTTGACTACAATAATGTAGAACTTAGGTTGGAAGGACAACTAGACATTAACATAATTCCCAGCTTTACTTATCTCAGAGCGACATGTAAATAGAACCGAAATACCGAGTCCATATTGCGAACTGTAATTGACTCAAGAATTTGCATTTAAATATTTTTTTATCATCTGGTATAATTGTCCCACGGCCTTGTTATAAAACAGAAGTAAATAAAAGCCAGTATTCACGACCTGCCTCAATATAAACACGCGGTGCCAACAATAGGTGTGGAGCACTTTAAATAATAAATCTATATAGAGTTGGTTTTACGAGCGCATTCCGAACCGAACACCTGTCTGTAATATCGTCGTGTGTGCACTGCGTACCAAATAATGTGTACCAGTTTTATACTAGAAACATCACTATCATCGCTCTGTTATTTTGTTTCAATTTGGAGAGTGGACAAAACGATTTTTGTTTGTTTTGCAGTTTCCATATCATCGATATTGGTTATAACCTTTGATTCAAAAAGCTTGGTCCGTGTTAAATCTAGTGAAATGGACTATGTTACATTGGTTGCGTATTGGGTTTTTAATAAATGTTTTTAGAGAACTGGTTTTACAACCATTTTGATTTTATTACCTTTGGAGATGTAGGTATATAGACAAGTCTTAATTTTATGGATCCTAATAGGAATAATTTGGATTTTTTGTTAAATCGATAAAATTAGGTACTTATCGTACACTACACACGGGCTTTTTATTTTATCAATCTTTGTTTAATTTGCAATTCGTAGATAAATACTCAATGGTTTATTTTACTCAAGGATACTCGAATTAATATCCTGTATATTATTTATATTTTCTCAAACCACATCGCCTTCCAATATTATAAATAAAACATAAGGTAGTTATTCCAATTATAAAAAGGCCTTTTATCTGTCTCCCGTCGCTCCCATTATATTAAAAATAATTGGAAACCAGATTATGAATGGAAAATTTAAAGAATCAATGTTTCGCTTTCGGATACAATTTAAAATATAAACCTTATGAATGGTCGTTCGACTTCCGTTATTGACCCGTTGCCGAGAAAATTCCCATTGAAAGGTTATCATTAAACAATCTCGGCCCCTTAAGTTGTTTAAACAGCGTTTCTTAGGGGCTTAGACCCGTCAATACATTCGGTTAAGCTTTCCTTACCCAATTAATTAGCTGTTATGAAGATCAAAGACGCACCAGTTTGCGATCTCTGTGCTAAGCCTCCGACCCATTCAACTTGGTAACGAGCCTGACAGTTTAAGTTTCCAATCCCTCTAATACAATGTACAGCGTGACTTCTGTCAATCAACTACGTATCTCATTTTGCACCGACACCGCAGATTTGGGCCTACTGTTATCAAATATAACACCTATTATGATAAGGTTAGAGCAGTTAACGGCGTGCACTGTTCGATCACTTACGTCTTTGTGCATGACAATGAAAGTTTATCCGTTTTATTAGCGATCCACACTGAATAAATTTACGTGGTCTTTGTAATAGTGTTTAGTAAGGATTAAGTGTTAAGGCTTGACTCGACCGAAGTCTGCAGTTTGGCCGCCTTCTATGGATAATATTGGCGTTAATCTGTTGGTGTGAGGAGGGAACGTTAAATAGATATTCGGATTCCTCCAATATTTGTATTGCGAAGTTGGACGTAGACGGGGGACGTGTTATTAGCTTGGAGATGGATCGTACAATGAGGAACTTGACACTTCAATTCACACCTAATTCTTGATAGCATCAGATTATTATTTTAAATTGCATTTGCAAACTACTACCGCATTACTGGCTTGAAATATAAAACCGTCATTACAAATCTAAACGCCTAAAACATTCTCTCCCTCTGACCTTTTAATGGTCAGTTAAAACGGTAAACGTTTGTAGGTTTTACTAAAATTTAATAGGGTGTTCAGTATCTCGGTCGGCTATAAAAATGTGAAGAATGATAAGGTAAAGATCGGGCAACGTTCATTGATGAAAGGAGGTTGTCCTCGGTAAATATTTCCTTTCGAAAAACAGACTAGTTTGCTTATGATCCCAGTTTTGTTTGTGTTTATTTTATAACAGATTAACTCGGTTATACAATATTTAATGTGATTTAATATTTACATTAATGTAGGCGCTCGTGGCTATGTTTCTTTGAATAGCTTTAGTTTTTAGATTAAGATAAATAGAAAGCATAAAAACCTAGGCTAGTTATTCTTTTATATTAACCTCATAAGTACCTAGATATTATATCTACATAGGCAAAAAGGATAGAGCTGAATTGTAATAGATAAACATGTCATATTTACGATGATATGTATAAAAACACAAGTAATCGGATAACTGGAATTACTCGACTTCTTACGACGAAAGCCGTTTTATCCACAACACAAATACATTCTTAGTCATATTCGCAAATTGCGTCTATTTCCTCATGTGTCGGTTACGATGTAAAAGGAAATGTTCGTAACCACGCGAAATGCGTTTTAAATTTTTTTCACGTATCCGTCGGTCGAGCGATCACCTACCAATCGAATACAATTGATACACTCAAATTCTAAACGTCTTAGACTTCCTGCGTCGAAGAAAAATAGAGCGGTGCTGCGGAAGTAGCGAGCGCTCGCTATTTTATGAACACTGAAATGCGATTGTTTAGTAGAATAGGTACCTACAGAATAATATATTTTTCCACGCAAATGACGTTTCGTGGTAGCTTTCGAAGTGTGTACTCCGTGTAAAGTCCATCCTTTTTGAGCTTGCTGCAAACATAAACAAAAACACATCAACACTTCCTTTCATCCCACGCATTTCCATTCCGAACTGCATTAAAAAAACATACGTTTGTAGAATACCCCCGAGCCCGTTCGCTGGCTTGTTCCGGATATTGAAGCACGTAATCTGACTACAGTATGTCTCCATGGCAATTTATCGAACGATGAATGGCCCGCCCATTATTTCCAACCCTTAACCTTCGAGCTTATTAATATCTACATAATTTATTGTAAATTGCATTCTGCAGTGAATCCGTGCGTGAATAGGTGTGGGATTGAATGTTAAAAATGTAGGCGCAGTGTATGTTCTCTTGTGTGGCCAGCCGGAGGAAATTCTTACGATGATTTATTAAAATTGTGTGTTGGCATTTCATTAAAATGTCGAACGAACTTCAATCTTCTTAACCCACGCTACTAGGTATTAACTCAATTTACGTTTATATGACGTAGATTTTTTACGTGACGTAGTGACGTAGTTATCTGGTGGTAAAAATGGTAAAGAAAACATCGAGAGGAAACCGGCACACCTAAGAGGTTTTTCAACATTGTGTAAATCCATGTCAGAGGCCTACAGGCAGTTTAAACTCGGTCGTCCATCTACCACACAATTAGAAGATTTCAAAAATTCAAATTTCTAATACCTTTACCTATATTTATTCAAAGAATCAGAATTCCTAATGAAATATAGGTAATTACTAAAGTAATCCGTGGTAATGTATTCAAGAATTATTGACGAAACTGTAATCATATGAAGTGTTTTTTACAATTACTACAGTCATTTGTCATACGCGCATTAGCTGAATAACTGGGTACAATATTTCCCCCATTTTTATGTCTTATAATGTCATGGTTCACCTTAATTGCGGCGGCTTTTAACTCGGCATCATTTGTAAATAAATAATAAGAGAGAAATAACAAGCTGGTGTCCACTGTGTGTCTTCAAGTGGTACTAATGCATTGCATTGGTAATGGTGCCTTGAGTTCTGGTTTAAATAACTTGAGTTATGTTTTAAACTAATTTTTATTTTATAACTTATAACTTTCTTCCTTATCCATTGTAAGGTTATTGTCGGTTAGTCCAAATCGCTTATCTTTCTGCCTGTAGTGTTTTTAAATCAGCCAGGGTTTTTCATCAATAGGTGTTTAGATAATTATGTACTTACCTATATCATCTTTATTTTTTATTGTGCTAACTATAGCCCTGTAGTATATATAACCCCTGTAGTGTGACGAATATAATGATCGATGACATTTATGACAAATCTATATAATTTCCATTCTATTCCATTTCTATTCGTCAAGGTGCAAGGGGTGTTTGGGTTTGTCTGGGGGTTAATGATTGCGCTAAATATAAACGAATTAGTTTTTAGTAAGTACCTGTAAAAACTTACTGTAATCATGAATTAATAGACCAGTCTCCTTACCATAACAGTTACCTAAGCAGGACAGTTTAGGTTGTGGAAGCGAGATGCCGCATAACACTACACTAACAGCGTCTCGCTTCCACATCGTAAACTGTCCTGCTTTAAGAGGTCATGGTAAGGGGGCAGTGTCAGATCGCCTTCAACAAAAAATCACAGTAATATCCCTAGATGTAGGTAATAAATCTTGTGTTGACTACAAACAGCATCGAATACGTGATGTGTAGCCACTCGGGGCTACATTCAGCAATAATGTAGGACTTAATGAGTGTAGTGATGCACCATTAAGTATCCCATTTCCGTTGACTAGTACAACTTACGCGGGTTAACACGACGGGTTTCTGTGTGGTTTTAGTTTACACGTGCCTTTTTTGCCAACATGGCCTTTATTTACACGTGCTTTATTGCATTTGGTTTTTTTTCTTTTCTGTGTGAGCTGAGACATTTTCCCGGGAGACAATTATATACTTATTATAATAATATAACAATTTGAATGTAGTCGACTTTCACATTTCAAATAAAAAAAATGTACTATCATTCGTTGTTACTAATTAATTACACAGTGTAAGTAATTGGGAAGAAGCAGACTAAGGCACTTTGATACAGTCAGTACACATTAAACTAAGCAGGTTTACTATTCAGTTACTAATTAAATAACATAAACATAACTTTTATTTTATGTTTAGTTTTATTGTATAATATGTTTTTATTTAGTATTATTAGCCTGCGGCCGTTCTAACTAATAAATAAACTCACGATAATAGTAAAAGCCCAAAACCTTCACTAGGTTCAATCTAAATGCTTATTATAACACACCTACCTATCACAATTCCCTGTTCCTCACCGAGTAAACGTTCATACAAGTAGTTTAGTATTTAAATAGTCGCTTTCAAAAATAAATTTCCTAACAGATACGAGTACTGTGATTTACTACGATAGCTATCGGCGAGTGAAAGAAACCAGCCGGACGTTCGGACGCACGCGGTTTTAAATTGTGCTTTAACAAGTGCTAAGAACATTTTAGTGTTAAAATTAATTAGGGTTACATCGGTACTTTGTTAGCTTGGTCTTGTGAATCATAGTTTTTTTTATTGTAGGTTCTGAAAATATATACCTACCTAATATATATAGGTACCAAGTTTTGAGATTTGAGGAAAGCTGTTTTGGAGTTTAGGTATCTTTCAGGTGGTCAAGCGCATGAGTTTTCTCCGATCTGCGTTTAACGGTTAAGATATACCTATGCCTAGGTAATAAATTGTTTGACCGACGCGGTTGGAATCCTTGTTGTATGGTTATCGAGTGCTTGTTTGTATGTTACGTTGGTTACGTAACACTACAAATGCGAACGCGGAATGCTTGACGTTATGACAGTCTCTGCCTTATATATCCCTTAAAAACCTTCTTCTAAAATTTTCATAAAGTTTGAGACACCACTGACTGACGGAAAACATTGTGAGGAAACTTGGATTTAATTATCTGAAATCGCCAACCCGCAGTGAGCTAGCGTGGTTATCAATGCTCAATCCTTCTCTATACGAGAAGAGACCTTTGCCCTGCAGTGGGATAGTTGTGAGCTGTTATTATTATTATTATTTAGGTAGGTATATCAAATTGGTTTACAAAATGATGACTCACAAAATTGTGGAAACCCATTGCGTTCATTTCTAAAATTCTTCATTATTATGCAATTGAAATGTAATGAGGTAATCGTTCCTCATTACATTTTCTTTAAGGAAACAACAAAGGCGCCGATATTTCGCCCATGACATAAACTTATTGCAATCATAAACACATTGTAATTCTTCGCGCATGCGTCGCGCGTCGCATAATGTGTACCATCATTCACACTGCAATCCGGGCCGACGTCATAAAGAACGTTTAAAATAAACGGTGGTTTAAACTTTCTGTGAATATTTAATTTTTTTAAACCTACATGTGTCATCTGTAATAGGATATTTTTCGTTGGTAGAAGAAGCAGTAATTACATATCGCCTGTTTGTTTAGCTTATCCTCCAGTGCTTTTTTTTTTCTCTTTACGCTGAAAGTAGATCGCATCGTAACTAGTTGTCATAATATGTCACTCGTAGCTCTGTTATTCAAAAATTAAATTTAAACCATTTTGAGGAACCAGCCAGTGAATGAAGCAAAAGACGTATGCCAGGATCGTAGCAAATGGAAATCCGTGGTCTCTGCCTACCCCTCAGGGAAACAGGCGTGACTTTATGTGATGTGATGTGTGAGGAACCAGCCCGTCTAATTTCACCTAGAAATTAAAAACATTTTCCAATGAATTCAGGAATTTTATCCGGAACCCCTAGAAAGCGCCACATACTCATGCCTTCGTTTTTTGAAATTCCTATAAGAGAACTATAAAGACGCCGCCACATAATTTCGCACATGACATCACAACTCCCATAGAACATTGTAATGCTCGGCGCATGCGTCGCGCGTTGCATAATGCATCTAATGACGCGACCCGTTGCCCTTCCGTTTCCTGCACGGCATTAATTAGCTTTTACACAGATTGCGTTTACCTTAAGGTGTTGCCAGATATTGTGAGAGCTTTGTTTGAGGGTGTCAGTTTAGGTTGATTTTTCTCTAAGGAGGCGTGATCTATTGTTATAAAGCAACAGAAAACACTCAGTGGAATTATTATTATTTATGTTACTTCTTCATCATCATCATCATCAGCTTTTAAATGGCCCACTGCTTACTAAGAATAATTTAAAAAATATAATGTGCTATGCATGTTTCATTTAAAAAAAAATGTGGAGTTTAAAGAATAACTTCTCTGTCGTCTCTTGAAATCCCTAATAAATGCCCTTTATTATAATTACCTACTGCAAAATTTAGTAATCCGTAACGCCAACCGACTAGAGAATTACATCATCACCTTTCTTTCCTACACAAACAAACATACATCAACACAATTCAACGTCGGTGCAGGCCGTAAATTATATGTGTGATGAAACCATTGGCGCCTTGCTCATATATCCGTTTCCGTGTAAAATTAATTGGCCCGTAACGCACGGAAGGATGTATGACTGTCACAACTCATGTAAATTGCTGGTGTCTTAGAGCTTCCCACGTAGCAAGATCAAGTTATTAATATCAACTTACATTAAAACTCATTAATGCGGCATAAGTAAATAAACATAATAATTCCAGTAAGTCAGTACAAAACAGCACTATTCATAAATCCTCCGACCGTTAACGGCATCCTTATCATCAATTTTCATTGGAAAATAAACCGCGTGACGTTCCCAAATCTGTTTTTATATAGCATCTGCGTAGCATTGTTGGATACTAATCTAATTAACCTTAGACACGGGTCCAAATGTGTTAACGGGCGGCTCGGGAGCTCGGATCGGGCCGTTAACCACGCCAATCCGACGCTTATTGTTCGCACTGTAGATGCCGTATTCGGGCGCGCCGCCGTCTCATTAGCATTCATCGTGTGCTCGCGGCCGCGCGCTGCCGAATAAAGCATCTGTTAAATGTCTCGTGCTAGCTAAAACTTACCCGTAATTATCTGTTAACATTCCCAAGTTTGACCTCGCGAAAATCTTGCGAATAATCCCAAACTCCGGTCCGGCTCACCGGAGGCGTTTTACTTCCCTAATAATCGGGCTCATGGAGATTTTTAATGAAAAAGATTGTTCGCCGTTATTTAGAAAGTTTGTAAAAGGGATCCAGTCTGAAGTTTGTTTTGATTTAGTGTTGCGCACCCAACGTTGATTGTGTTCTACTGCGGTTTTGTATCGGATTAGACGTAATTAAAAAAATTGGGGTGATGTTGACAATGCCCTCTGATCCATTGGGATGAAACCAATCCAAGGTAAAATGTTTCTTCTCTGCATTATACCTGGACGATGGAAGGCATCTTATAAGTTTCAACAGTTATGAGAGTCTTCTAGTTTATGTAGCAGAGTAGTTTGGATCCAACTGTACTTGTGACGCGGTATTTTTAAACTAGCAAGCAGTTTTAAGTTTGCTTACAGTTTACGAGCTTTACTGACTCTCAATTAACGTAATTGAAGGCACACACATCAGTATTAATCAAACTAAGTCTATATACTGCATCTAGTGGGTAATTTGGAGTTTTATTTAAGTTTTCGGTACATACCATTGGCAGCTTTCTTAATACTTTTTGATGTTGACTAAGATAAAACACTCGGAACTCAGCCATTTTAACAGTTGCAAACTTTGATTAAATGCTTTAATGTTCAGTCTTGTTGAGTTTTGCTGAGCAGTTCTTACGCCCTTAAAACTCCTTCAATTGTGATTGGCTCAAGGAAAGGCCCCTAGATTTCGGATGAGTTTGATGCCATTTTTTTTTCTTGGCCCACATCATCATCATCATCAGCTTTTAAATGACCCACTGCTGGGCATAAGCCTCCTCCCCTAAACGCCACTGCTTCCTGTACATATTGGCCCATATACATACCTCTTATCAGAATACGTTTTTTATGACATTTCTAAGATCATAAATTAAAGCAAAATTCTGTGTTAGTAAATTTTTAATCTAAGATAGGTAAATTGTGACAATGTTATTTAGCGCTGATAGAAAGACAGACATTTTCTTCTCTTCATTTAAAATTATAATTCAGTAACTTAAAATAAATAAAATCATATTATTTTTATTTATTTTACCATATTTTTTTTTAACCAATTTTGTTTTGCGCCACGTTTTATATTATTTTTGTTAATCATATCTCTATCACCAATCACATATAAATGTAAATATTCTCTCAGAACGTTAACTTCATAATTTTATTTCACATCGGACCCGTATCGCGGGCTTTTGTGAAAGACAGCCATTCATTTTATCGATGATTCAAACCGTATCCGTTGGGCCGCTAATGGTTTTCAAATAAAAGTCGTGCTCTTAATGGCTTCGAATTTGTATAAAAAGGTAATATTGCACTAATTGATACCCTACGTGCGCCCTTTATTTAGTATTTAAAGTTTAGTGTCTAAGTAATAACTATTCTATCATGATAGATCTTTCTTTTTCTAATTCCTTTATTTTATCACAAGCATTTTGATCACGACGGGCCTTTTAAAAGCAATTTTACCAGACTTTCTGATGATTATGACGTCTTTTAAAGAGAACCATTTTCTTGGCCTTGCCCACAAGTAGGTATTGTATAATTAAAATATTTTTATTTCTATTTATTTATGTATTACTATAATCGAAATAGATTCAGTAACATTTGTGTTGAATGCTATAGTTAATAGGTACCTACAATAGCAAACGGTAACGTACCGTAGCATAAGCATGCTGGGCACTAAAATTACTTTTATGGACTTCATAATCATATATTATACAATTCCTTTACTTAAGATAAGTATCTAGTGAGCGATATTATTATAGCTTAGCTGTATACGCGGCAATTACTGCAGTATCATAAGGTTTATCGCGCAGTTTTCATCTCTGAAGAAGCTATTTCACACTCAGTGAAATAAATGCTTCGTACTAAATAAAAATATCCATTTACAAAGCAATCGCATTAAAATTATGACTTTTTTCACTACCTATCACAATATTCGTTTGGTTGTATATTTTAGACTGCTGGCTATAATTAGCGGGCTTTATTTTATTTGCATCGTCAGCTTCATGGCGGAAGAGTCAATATAGCATGTCATAAGTCCACATAAATCATGACTGACAGTATAATTCAGACCAACGTTATCGTTTGAAAGCGAACTGAATGTATTTTGATAGATTCGCAAAGGTATGTCCCTATATCGATTTTCAATTAATCTTTTGTCCCCTTTTGCGTTTAGACAGATTCATTTTTCTGTGTCGCAAAACGTTGTAAGTGAGATTTTTATTTATTTTCATTTTCTTGTGTTTGCGGGACTAGACTGCGCGGATACTGTGAATCCGTCGGCGTCTCATACCTCTGTATGCTAAACAAACACACGCGAACACAAACATTGAAATCGTATGGCAATGTTATTCATTCCTATCGATTCGTTGTCATATTTTAACTCCTTTGCGTTTATTTATTCTGTGATGTTATTTATATAACATCTACAATACAGATCATTCGTTCCTCTCTGAGTAATACTTATTTATGAGTTTACTTTTAAGACTAGAAAAGACTGCCTCGTTGGCCTACGCGCGACTGCTGTGCAGTTGCTCCTGGGTTGGAATCCCTGGGAAATCTTTAAGTGCGCGGAGTCTGGATTATTGCCCGGTCGATAGCAATTAGGTTCGCCCTCTAGGCCCTGTTACATTGAGACATAAATGTGGGTGCAGTTTTACTAGACAAGTTTTTTTTAACTCTTTATGTTTTTATTAGGTACCTACATATTATGCTATAGATTCATCAACCATCTAAATACATTGACTAAGTTTCATAGTTCATGATTACAGTTACACATTTGTTCCACGTATTTATAGGCTGCGTGTCGGATCCCTCCGTTCATTACTTCATAGCTCAGGTATTCCATTAAAGAGAGCCTCTCTCAAAAAGGATGTAAGTATGCCGGGTGTACATGCATTTCTGTGTAAACACCATCGATCGTTTTTATTTTCAGGAAAATAGGCAGGCAGTGAAGCGATAGCAAAAAAGGCTCGATGAATAGCCGTCTGCACCGGAAAGTCGGAAAAAATCGACACAGATTCGCGCCTGTCCGCTTTATGGTCGATATGTTAATAAACACTCGACGTGTTTTGAATGGATGAGATTACGGTGCTTCGAAACTTCGCACAAGCACACAAAAGATTAATAAAGATAGATGCTCAGAAACCAATAAAACTACTATGTAGGTACACGGCTTCATTCATGTATTCATTTTTAGTGTCGTTTACATTGCATATTCTTTTTATAGCGGCCGTCAAAGGAACATTTAAAAACGGACAAGCTATAATACTATTTTTAATACCTTAAAATATAAACCAAAGTAAATGCTAGGCTGTTTAATTATAGATAATGTAATATTTCCTGTTTGTTTATTTACTAGCCGCGTGGTACGCATAGCATTGAACACGTGTGGTGTACGCCGAACCGGCCAACGTGTTGTAATTTTACGTCCCTTACTTAGTTATTTCGGGAGTCATTTCCTTACTAGCCGACGTCCGTGTTCACATTACATACAGCGCTTTAGGTGTTGGTATTTCACATTCCATGCTGAGACATCGCAAATTAATTTAAAAATTTCAAAACATGCTTTTCAGAATAATTCATGATAAAATAGACGTTACTTTATTAAATTTTCTCCTGCCTGCCCAGGTTGGCTCGGTAAGGCTTCGCTTTATAGGCCAATTTAAAAAATGTTTCACATTATATGGAAAGAAAATAATGTAGTGTAGTCTTACTGGAAAATTGAGGAGCTTAAACACATTCTGCACTTATATTACTTTAGAAGGAATTATCAAATGAATGAAATCGTTTAAAGCAGAAGGAAGAAGCGTGAAACGTGTAATTTCTTTAAAAGGTTTGTGCCGAAACAAGACCCAAAAGTTTATTGGTGTCGTGTGACCCGCCAATCAAAATGTTTCCTAATTTACCGTCTCAAATACTGGCTGCCTTCTCCCATTCAAACAAAGAAAGAAGTGGTCAAACAACTCGCACGAACAAAGCCAACTTTTTTAAATTGGCGACAGAAGTCGCCAAGTATTCCGTGATCAAAAGGGAGGAGGATTGGCGCCAACGTCACCGAAGGACCTCAATTTTGAACCACCTCTAACATTTCCTAACCTTGGAATGTTGTCTTTGAAAATGTGGAAACTAATTCGTAGCAGTTCTGTGATTACTTCCATCTGATCTTTTCTGTTGTCATGTTTAATGAAATTGAAAGCGTCTCTTTGTTGTGAAACTATTCAGTAGAGCATACCTTCAAAGTAAGTAAAGAAGTTCTTTTGTCGGTCAAAGTATTTCGTCGTAAAAGCTTAGGCTTGTGTTACTATGTGAGTTACTCGAGTATACATTCACGCATATTGCGAAGGTATGTTATTAAACATTAGACACATTGTGTATCTTAATAGGGCCTAACTCCGCCGGTTGCCTGTTTCACTTCAAGTTTTAGAAGTTCTGACAACGCATCTTCCCGGGTATTGTTTAAAGTTTATTAAGTTTTGAACATTGCATGACGTAAGTCGACGTCGACTGGGTAATGAACCGAACACGAGGTGACTCCGAGTCTTCGGTTTCGCCGTTCAGCTGTTTTGTTTCGTCAATTTGTTTCAGCGCGTTTATTGGAATTATTAACATTGCGGGACGGCGAAGTTAGATACGTATTTCAGTCTGATAAAGTTAGTTATTTGATAAAATTAAGCTCTGTTCAGTATTAATACTGTATATTCACCTGGGATTACACAAATATAATTTAAAAATACAGTAGATGTTACAACTTTAGCTTAGGAATGATAACTGAATAAAATAATCAAGTGAGATATTATTGCTGTATTATAACAGAAATTTAAGAGATAAAGTAAATCTAGTAATAAAAAAAGTTTTGTTGTTGTTGAAATCTGATTTATGTATTATAGGTAAGATCTAGATAATAAATTCACTGAAAATTACGCAAACGTGGCATTTACGGTGAAGTTCATGAGCCATGCAGGGAGGAAACTTAGTACCAACCCATTAGAGGTAATTATAGAAAAAGAAAACACATGTAAAACTGCTTACCGACATTACCCTCACCTACGAAATTCTCAAACTTCATCTTACATTTACAAAGCAAACATGGGTCGGTCGGTGTAATGAGTTAAGGCACGGTTAAGTTTTAGACATGACGGTGCAACAAGTTCACCTGCATTAACTTGTGATCAGCCCCGGGCAACTCCGATGAAGGCTCCGAAATGGAGGATTTTCTTGCGTTATTTTATGACTGACGTACGTACTCTGTTAGAGAACTTTGTAGTTCATGTTGTTATGGAATTAAAATTGTTATGCAGGTATTTTAAATGAAATTAAATTAGCTTTGTGTTTTCTGCTTTAGTTTGATGAAATTATGGTTGTACGCGTTTAGTAGACTACAAATTTATTTTGACTTTTCAATGCTAAAAGACAGCTCCCATAATCTAATCAATATAAAAAATGCATTAGTTGTTGTACTGTAGATATCTTCATTTGTAGATATAACTGCCTACTGGACAGGTAGTTGGTATTGTATATTTGATATAAGATTATCGACTGTACAAAATGAACAAAAATCAGCAATTTCCCATGCTCGTGATTTTGGTTAAAGCACTAAAAATTCATGCCCAGTAATTTAAATTCAAATTCCTAAAAAATCGACCATAGGAATCCATGTCAATGTCAATATGGAGTCACTTCGCGAGCGTGATTCGTTGAGCTTAGCTCACGCTCGGCGTAGCGCGTAACTTGCGACACGTGCTCTCACTGACGTTGAAAAAACATGACGGTACCTCACAGAACCCTTATTTCTTTGCAAATTAAACGATACTTATCTGTTGTCCTGGTAAAATGCTGCTAGGTCTATATCGCTAAGCTTCAAGTCTTTTTAACTCTAAATAATCTCTCTCTGAATAATTCGTCTGAGAAATACTTCCAAACAAAAACGTTTCAAACCATTTGTAGGTTTGTACGCGATTAGGCATGGCGTGATAGACAACACAACTTTATTTATCTAGAAATTAAATACTACACAATTTGCTCATTATGGGCATTATACCAGCCGACAGAAATAAGAAGCAAACTCTTTATTTTATATTCTCTTGAACGTTTTATACTTTGTGTGCATAGGCACTACTATAAAGTAGTTTAAAACTTTAGTTTGTTAAATAAAGCTCATCAATATTAACATATTCATAGCTATCTGATCAATTCTTAGAAGTGCTAATTTTCAACACAAAAACATTGTTTAGATCCATATTATTTGCTTTCTATTCTATTGAGGTTTACTTAAGGATCCATTCATTTATCCGCATCATTAGGTTCCATATAAGAATCACAAATGTAGGAAAAGTTACAATATCAATACTGTTCGGAAGTGCGTGAGGTTATCACGCTCGGCGTAGCGTATAACACGACAGTTGGGCTTGCTTACACTGATAATAAGTGGCATATTACCTCATTGACTCCTATTATTTATATAAGATATTTTTGTATGAATAAAGGTAGTGTTTAACTGTGCCATGTTCTAAGAAATTAAGTTAGTGAATGGTCAATCGAAACATTCGAGTAGAAAGGTCTAAACTTATTGTTTCTTTTATTTTGTACCTACACCTCTTGAAGCTTTAGTTATTTAGCTTTTATGAACAAATCGTACTTTTAGTATTTAAATCTAATACATTTAATATAATAATATCTAGATTAATACTCCCAATATAACAATTTCACGAGTTACTATTAAGCCAATTTCGCTTTAATATTTCAGTAGTATTATTGAATTCGAATAATAATTTGGGAGTATGTACTCGTTGAGCAAACATACCACTTCATTGTAACCAACGTTAATTCTCCTGTATTTTTCCAATCATGCATTTTCAACGTAGCAAGAGTTTTTACATGAAAGGAATTTGCAGAATGTATTTATAAAGAGTACATATTTCCCTCCTATTGTGCAGATTTCAATAAAACTGCAGTATTCAAAACATCGAATATCCTTTGTTTCCCGTTTCTATTATTACGACCTATCCGCGATCCTGGAACATTTCGGAATCTAATCGCGAATGTTCCTCTAAAGTGTATTATCGTAGCAGTTAATACGTCATAATGGAGCTGTTCAATAGTGAAGCGAAACAATCGGAGCTTTGGTCGTTTGTCGCATCACTATTATTCGTACTATCGAGTTACTATGCTCGGCTACATTGGAGCAGCATTAATAACGGAGATCCATAATTCATTCTCCATTACCATCCTTTGTGCGCTAAACGTTTATTAGCGGAAAATCATTTCGGCCTTTAAACTGGTCCCTCGTTTGATCGACTTTCAGTTTTCAGTACAATAGCTGTTTAGATTCGGGTTAGTTAATGGCAAACTAATAGGTGCGCGGAAATTGAACGCGAACGGAAAACGATCGGTAATATGTTATTGTAGGTGAACAATAACAGTTGTTTACTTAATGTTTATGGCCACTAACTAATGTGAAATATCGAGTGTTAAATTGAATAACTACCATACTACGAGTTAATGAAATTGTTTCGGAAAATGTTGAAATTGTTTTCATTATAAAACCGTATGTTGTATTAGTTCT
This sequence comes from Abrostola triplasia, assembly GCA_946251915.1. Lineage (NCBI taxonomy): Eukaryota > Metazoa > Arthropoda > Insecta > Lepidoptera > Noctuidae > Abrostola > Abrostola triplasia. The sequence continues at coordinate 4,757,961 of OX276425.1, forward strand.
ATTACGAATAATATGTTTGAACAAAGAGCAACTTATTACCTCAAAATAGAAGAAAAATAATAAAGAATATATTACGTCCAGATAAATAATAAGCTTTGAAACCCCCAGCATGAAGAGTTAACCCTAATCTGCAACCAAACAAGTATCCCGTCCCAACTTGACCGTCCCTAAGCCCGTTACTTTAAAATAAACTAAACCACGTAAACTGATTCAATTCATTCAATTTCTTGGCGTCTCGCAGACGAAGACCAAAACATCGTGACGCATTCGCCGAATCCCCGAGAGCTTGTTTCTAGTTGATGTCTATTTGCATGACTAACCACCCGTTAAACCCGGGGCCCGTGGTCAACAATGGGAACGTTTAGCAATTCGCTCTCATAATGAAGTTAAGCGGAGATTGTGGACGCCACCCCTATGACTGAACAGAACAACGTTACGAACGTAACGGTCTTTGTATACAGTGCACCATTTAATATGCGATGCTCGGAATTGGTATTGCAGTTGATAAACTAATGTAGTGTTAGCTAGTTACTTGCATTTCTCCGTTATTTGTTTTTTTTTTATAAAAACATCTTCCCACACTAGTAATATCTCCTGTATCGTTAGTGCGTGTCTCTAACATGAAATATCACATACACAAACACCCTGACTCAACGACAAACATCTGCGGATCACACAAATATTTGTTCCGATCGGGAATCAAACCCGCGACTGCGCAAACAGGTCGTCCTTCCAATTATTTGTTTTTAACGTACTTGCACTCTCACGCGGTTGTTTGATGTCTAAGCTTTAGCTCTAAAATGTCTTAGCCAACCCATCTCTATTCAAAAATATTAATGAGTTAATATTGATGTACTTAAACCAGTATTTTCACAAGAAAATCACTCCTAAATAAATGATCAAATCCAGTAATTTATTGCTAATAAAATCCCAGACGCCTTCTCTGAAGCCCTTGAGCAACAAAAACAAGCAAAAGATAGGAAAAACATCCGATTAGAATCAGTTCACTGAATCTGAAGACACAAGGAAGAGTACAAAGGACTGTAAACAGCTTTTAGCTTGCAATTGCAGTCTTATGTTCTGTCGAAAATGAACGAAATGTTCAGAAGATGGGCTGTGTTAGTGTGAAAATGTACCTTGGCATATTAAAAGTAACGCGTACTAATCTTTAAACATTTCAAACTTATAAACAAACTAGCTGCGCCCCGCGGTGTTACCCACTACATTTTTTCGCGATGAAAAGTAGCCCCATGTGTTAATTCAGGATGTCAGCTACCTCCATATGAAATTTCATTAAAATCCATTCAGTAGTTTTTACGTGAAAGAGTAACAAACATCCATCCATACTTACAAACTTTCTTACTATATACTTAGAAAACCCTTACAAATATAATATTTAGTCTATATTCCAAATCCTATAATATTAAATCGAAAAAGTATTTATTATCTCGGAGTATATATTTATGATGATTAAAAGAGTATGCGTTCTCTGGAAGGACGAATTTTTTTTTTGAGCTCTTGGAGGAGTTTTTACTTTATTTTGTTTTGGACGAATCTGTCATTTTGACAACTACTCGACGTCATGTCACGTACTAGCGCCTTTTTAATGGACTTTATCTCGGGGGTTTTTAGTTACATTGAAACCCTCAGGACATTAAACCCAACTGTTTCTCCGAGTTCATCTTCACACAGGATTGGGACCTCACATAATGGCTCGTATCGTATATTATCTTTAATAATAAATACATGTATAATTCATAAATATAACTTAAAGTAGAATAATACAAATACCGCTTGAATTTCTCGTAGTCATACCAAAAAACATAATACACACAAAGAGATGGCTTCGCACCGTGCGATTTAACCCATAGTGCCCCATAGAATTCCATGGAATCATTGCGATTGTTTTGCGCGCGAAATGTACCAGGAATCGCTGTATACGAACTAGCTGTAACAATATTTCTCTTTTGTTTGCAGGTGAGTGAATCTTCACTACTTGAGTGCAGCAGCGGGCGCTACACAGCGTCCGATACGGTGAGTCTATTTCAAAAGTTATCGTGTTCACACTGGCCCTGCTCACATCACGCCTATTTGATCATTCAAAATAGTTAGATAGCTCCATGTGAACTGTGAACACGCTGTATTATTGGCAATATTTCAGCAGAACTGTACATATTTGCTTGTTACAAAACACCCTCAGGTGATGGATTAGGACTAGATGGTAGTTTCGTTGGTTACGTAAACTGGGTTATGGAATATATTTAAAATATCTAAGCCATCAGCGGACTTTTTAGGAAATCAAGTTCAATGCACTGTTTAAGTGAAACTAATTACGTTCGCATTTTTTTTTTTAATAAGTGCCCATTTAGAATTCGTTTTTTTGAAGTACTCACTCAGTTTCCAGGAAACATATTGCAAAATGTCCAAGTGAATCGTCTATTTGTTAGCAAATTTGTTTTTCTAATATTATTTTATAAAACTTGAAGGACCACGAAAGTTGTTCAAAATCGTAATAAGACGAAAAAAGTAAAAGATACGTCGAAATAAAAACTCCAAGAGCTAATCAACAAGACTTTTTCATACTTGTAGAAGTATCAAAGCGAGAGTCGTACTTCGCTAAAAGTTATCCGCGTTTTTTTTCTGCGGACTCCTACACTTGCGTATTTTTTTTATTTTACTTTTTAATCCAATTTCAGTACACTTATTTTTCCGGAATAGACTTAATATTGCGTTATCAAGAATTGTAGTTATATTCGAATATGATGTACCGACATTTCCTGAAATGTTACGTAGCATGAATTATTGCTGGAGAATCATTCGGAGTAGTGTTGTAAAAATATTTTATTACGTTTGTTGTTTATGAGAAAGAAGTTGGCAATAAAAAAGATTAATATTAGTAAAAAGTTTATGCTTTCTTTCTGTATTGGCGGGGCTTAATAAATATAAATAAAACGAGGCTTACATAAAGGTGAGCGTGCACTAGATGGAGCGTCAGGGTTGTAGCGCGTCGATTTTTTTTATTAGGATGCGTCGTACGTAAATACTTGATTCGTAAAATGTGTAGGTGATTCGTGTGGAGTATCTGGCTGCATTGCGCCTATCTAAGCTCAGTGTTCGTGTACCTTTACTTCGGTGTAATGATGTGGCTATGCACAAACGTATGAGGATGTGCGTATAATTTACCAGCACCATGTAAATCTGCGTTGCATTTCAATAATCTCATGTTTTGAGTGGCAGTATTGAGTTAGTTTTATTAACTTGTGTTTTTTTTTATGAGTTAAAAACGAATGCGACTAAACAATGTTGTTACAGTGGTTGTTTATACTATTAGGCGATTTACCCAACTAAACAGAATCCAAATCATTGCGGGAGTATTTCTCGTAGCCATCGAAAAACGTAATTCACCAGTCAGAGTCGGACGCATCGGCCCTCCGTGGCCACTCAGCCCTCTGCCCCCCTCCACCCTTCTCGCATCTGTTCACGGTTCGGATCCAAAGACTAATTACGGCCGAGTTTTTACCACCTCACTCTAACATGTTCCCATTGCACCCGTCGGCTAAAAACTTCAAATGTTACTCCAATGAATTTAAACTCTCGTATACTGATTCAGTGTCCAATATTCCCTGCAGCAATCCCACCATTTTTTAAGTCTCGCTAAATTGAAACTTAAAAACCACCTACTAAGGTTCAAGTTCCCACTTAACTCATCCGTCTCGAGGAAATTAAACGGCTGCAATCAAGCTATTTTAAACTCTGCTGTAAATAATATTAGGTCTAGGTTTATCTTGCTAATGATGAACCATTTTCGAGCTGGTTAAGTCTCAAGATTCGTTCGTACACCTCGAGTTTATAATTACTAATAACTGTAATTATATCATTTATAGTTTTTAAGTTTTTATATTGCCTGTTACCCGTGTTTAATCCAAAAATAGTTAATATTTTATTTTAAAAAACCCTTTAAATTTTTTATTTTACATTTTAAAACTGAACCTTATTTTATATTAATAAAATGAACTGCAATAACGCTATAAATTATTTATTCTATAGATCTACCATGTGTTCCAATTATAAGCACCCAGGTACCTACTCAAATGTGAACAAGCATCATGCAGGAATCGCATACGATATAAACGTATTATTATTGTTGTGATTGAAATATGACAACACTTCGGCAAAATCGGCATGTAGGATGATATGCATCGGATGAATGCTGAATAATTAAATTGCAATCAAATTCTACAACCTGTTTGGGAATTCCAAAAACCAACGTAACTGGACTACGATGTAATTGTACTTGGGAATATATGAGTGGAAAGAATTTCATTTAAAAATAGTAGAGCTAGCTTCGGACGATCGCGCGCCATTTGTTCGCCGTATGTTTACCAATTAGCAATGAGATCGCGTTTCACGTACAACCATCCCGTTTCCTTTTTAGTTCCATCCTATATTAGATTCAAGAAACCCTTCCGGTGCAGCGCGCTGATCTGCTTCTATTCGAATGTTCACGGAATAAGAGATGAAGTTATATTGTAACGAATCGCCTGGCTTTATTTGTAGTTACAATTTCAATTCGTTTCTATTCGATTGCGGCGTACGTTTCGATTGCTGAGCTTATATTTAGGTAACCGTGTTATTCAGCGGCGCGGTTTATTCCCTCGTATGTATGTATGTACGTTGTGTAGCAGAATGCAGGCAGATAACAGTCTCAATTGCAGAGCGGCACTCGTTGGATCGCCTCACCTCGCGCACGCTGAGCCTCGACGAGTTTTTGAATTTTTAAATTACTCATTGTGCGATGGAATGTTGCCAGACGCATTACCTCGTACGGCTAATGCCCATGCGATCGAATGTGCACCCAAATCCAGACGTCCTACGTCTCAAAATACAGCAACTGTGACATCACGTTTAGATCGTTTGCAGCCACGTTAGGCGATATGCTCGCAAGCCTAGAACGACGTCCCCTCGAGTGTGATACTAACGAATGTCGTCCTAAATTTTTGATAGATAAAGTCGAAATATCAGTGGCGCCCGATTGCACACTTACATGTCTCGCAAACTGCTGAACCATTCCAGTGCTCTCCCACGTAATCCGTAACTTGACTCATGCTGGTGATACTGCACCAGTATTCCACATTTGAAGCATGAAATTACTAAGAAATAAATACTGTTCAAAACGCAGGCATGGAGCAAGTACCGGTATATTATACAGTCTGACGTCTGCGAGGTTTGTCGTCTCGAGAGTTAAACTTTAAGAATATCGTGTGCGAAGATCATTCACCTGGAATGCAACTAGATAAGCGTAACTGTATAGGGCGTTAACAAAGACAGCCGAGACACTCGGAACCAAGAAAGTTATTCCACTTACTGGGACTGAATCCAAGTTTTCAATCGCTCGCATACTTGTAAAATAATATTATAGCATTGAGATTCAGGCACACATTAGTTATCATGTTTTGCGTACCTATTAAAAACATGTAAGTAGGTACCATAATATGATAATGATCAAAACTTAATGTAGTTTCGTAATATCCTTAATTTACCGGCAACTAACTGCACTTTATGTAGTTTTAATTATTAAAAATTACAGCGCCGCTTTTAATGAACGCTAACATATCTACAATTTAGTATCTACCTGTATCTCTGCATCTAAAGACAATCTCTTAAACGCATACGCGTTGACCATTGTCTTTCATACAAATAATCGTCGAAGTCATCGACAGAACCCGTTCCACACGGCGGCGTACCGCGTCGTAGAATGTTATTACCTCGGTACCCGGGAAGCGCGGGCGCAACCGCGTGCGAGCGAGCCGACCGACGAAGAAAGTTGGGAGAGTGAGCGAGAAGCCCGCCGTGGGAGGAGGCAAGGGGTCAGCGAAAGTGCATTGCCACGGCCGCAGTGCAGCGCACCCGATGGGAAAAGTTGTTCTCGGTGCATGTAGTATATTCACCAACATGGGAAATTTTATGGGAAATATCACGATAATTTACTCAACACCGCTCTTACAACGGTTCTGATTACAAGAATCACACGGAACATGCGGCCTGTGTGTCTTACATAATCGTTTTAATATCCTGACATGCGAATGCTTACTTAATATCTGATTCCGGTAACAATATAGGTTTCTTCGGTCAGTAACCATTTGGTAAGCGTTAAGCAATCTTGTTTTGTACACTTCCAACATTAATCATACATGTCCCACACACGTATCGCAGGTTACTGTAGCGATTTAAAGCAGCATTAACTGAGGGGAGTTTAAAATATAAAATAATGTTCAGAAAAATCTTGTTAATTCATAATGAAGGCTGATACACGGAGCATAGAAAGAGCACCCTCGCTCCAGTTTCAATTTAAAGAAAAGGTAAAAATGAAGCGTGTCAAGTGGGGTTCCGTACTCTCGACCAGAACAGAGTGGGCCTGTTCCCTGTCGGAAACAAAGAGGGTATTTTTCGACATAACTTCTGCTTTCTTTGAGAACATTCGAATCACCTGAGATTAGCACCCTCGACGTCACGACGACCGTGGTTCATCTCATTGTTTCTGGGTTTCAATTTGTTATTTCGTATATCCTGACACGTGTTACCGTGTGGATTGGAAACTGTTTTCTTCAGCTATGACAACTGCATCGTGGCAAGCGACTATTGTAGATACAGTTTAGTTAAACAATTTCGACTTGTGTAGGTATCATAATATAGTATTCCATCAAACGGCTCCACGTTTCAATATCGACAGCAGTTAAGCCCAAAACTCAAAAGTTATATAAGACGCATTGAAGAGCCTCGCGAGAACCTAACGTTCAGGTGGGTCTGGATTACAGCACTAAGGTTGTAGTTTAATATGCAACGAATTTAATAGTTAATGTTCGCGACGAAGTAAGCTCGTGTGCTCGCAAATTACTCCACACTTATTCCCTAGAGGGGGTTGTTGTAGATTTATGTTTGTGCTCCAACTTGCTGACACAGGTCGGCACTAGAGAATCTGATTCGAGCCGTTTTGCATGCATCGCCAGTATAATTGGCGCGGACGAGTAGGGTACGTCAACCTATTTTTCTTTTTGAGGAAGGTTCAAATGCTTCCCTTAAATGGTTGACTAAGTTTCAAAGTACATAAAGATAGGCTGTAGAAAAAATATGACTATAAATTTGAATGAATTTCTTTTTAGTTTAAACCGCCTCACACAAGCTGTCAAAAAATGTAGTTACCTGGTTTATACTTCAAACCTTTGTAATTTAGGACACCAATAAAAATATAGTGTCCAATGGACAACAAAAACATTTTTTAAATAACTTTTTTCTAAAATGTTTGCTATCATTTGTCCACTCAACGAGGCATATGAATTGGTAACCAATTTCCGCATATATTTTCCATTAAACGTCAATCTATTTTGGTTTTACTCTCGCGCGTCATGAAAACCGTTTTAACGCAGATTAGGGCCTGCACTTTATTAACGTAGTAATATTCTATTTTTACCGCGTTAATAAAGGCCCGCACGGATTATTATATTAATGTCATTAACTCTTAATGCCCTAGTACCATTAAGTAACGCTGCCAAACTAAAATATAAGGTTAACGACGCCTTTAAATACTTTCCAACATAATTTCTCCATTAAATTACAAATTAATTAAACCTTGAGTTCATAGTGACTTTAAAACTTTTTATTGTAATATATTTTTGTATTAGTACTAAATTGGCGAAAGCTGCCTTTAAATTATTTTGGAAGTCTCATAAAATTTTAATTAAAAGTGTTCTGCAACACGCCGACAAGAATCGATGGTCGGTGACTAGGCTTGAGTTGGTGACATATGGTCACGTGACAATAGCTCACCAAAAGTCAAAGTAAAAAATTAGTCTCATATTTATGTTCTACAGGACCAAAGACCAAGACATTTTTGTACGGAGTAGAGAAGTATCGTTTGATATTTTCATCCAATATGTGGCAAAAGGTGTGTAAAAAGCTGATGCTTTTTATCTACCTGCTGCTGCTGGTTAATGCTCGGGAAGGTATCGGATATCAGTGTCACCCATAACTTGATCATAAAGTTACCAGAAGTTCGTAGATCTTTGAACGATCGGAAAAAGTATAAGATGGTGCTAATACGACAACGTGTGAAGCGATGTGGACAACTTTTGTCAGAAGATTCTACCTATATGTTACATTAAGGTAGTGTTAAGACTCCGATCTTGACACGATCCATCAGCAAAGTTTGCATTCCTTGTAAAATGAGGTATATCGTAACTTAAGGGTGAATAAAGACGATACTTTGGAACTGATTTTACCATTAAATTATTACAGTTAGATGTCAAAAAGGACTACATTGTTGTTCACAATACAATTTAAAGGGTATGTATACTCTTTGCCTATAAAATCAATTCCAAAGTTTTGTCTCTATTCCCCCTTAAATTTCAATACACTATGTAATCTCGTACATGGGTATGATTATGATGTTAGTACTCCAAAGAACCATTAATAGGCAAAAGTAGACTTTCTGCTTCACCTATACTCTTTGACGAAAGCCCCTACTTACTTTTTACAATACCTACCTATAATATAAGATCTGTCTGGGTCACCGTTTTTAATTGAAAGGTTTTAGAGAATTTCTTTTAAATATAGGTACCTAGTCGTAGGTATGTAAAGTCGTAAAAAGTTTTCAAAGTATCTAATTTGGGCACAGTTAACGGCCAATTATGAAATAATTAATCTAACAACAGATTACATATTCTTTGCGAATATTTCTAACAACTTTTTAATTAAAATTCTTTCGTTGAAGCCGAAATAAATCTTAACGGCCTGTTGATAATTTCAATTTCCTATTTCAAAGTCTTCTTTCACTCAGAGTTATATGCGTTGGTATTGAAACTTATTTTTATATTATTTTCCTAAAGCTAAAGTTTAATCAAATCTAATGTGGAGTAAACCAAACCAACAGTATACAAATAAAACTTCTTTGAATGATCGGAAGACCGAAATAAAATGTGGCTGGCTTTTCTAATACTTCTGAGAACATCTTTAGGGTTTTTGTAACTCATCCTTCGGTTTCTATTAGTAAATTAAGGTCGTTCATACATATCCACTTCGTTACAAATTGTGTCGCTCACAAAGTATGAAAAACCGTCGTATTTTTTCATTTTCTATGTAACCTCGGTAGACCACTCAACGCGATTCCTTTCATAACTATGACAGTTGTCATACCGGGTGGGCTTTTAAAAAAACCTATTCATTTTGACCTCAAGATGACACGGGACTTAATAACTGTGGGCCGGGGGAGCCGAAAACGGCGGCGAGTGAGGTTCGCATCATCATTACGATTTAATTTCAGGGTAAAGCGGCCGTGACAAAGTCTACCGTGCCATTATTCTGTTCCACCTCGCAGGATGTTTAATAAACAAATGACGTGGGGCCTCATAATGACGCTTCGGGCGCCTACCCTCCTCTCGTCTTTTAGGGCTCATTTCAAACTTGCCGCCGGTGTAAGCTATGTATATTTTACGGATGCGATATCGGACAAGCTAAATGACACCTTTCAGCGGCGACGCTGATAAACATTTACACTGAGTAATATTTTTCTCTCGTAATTTTAACTTTGACATTTCGACGCTATCGTATGTAAGTACTTACATAAATTCACCTCGAACATTTTTGCGTAAAAATGTCATTCCTTTTTTAGTCAGCGTCCCCTCAAACTCCAAATTCGAATAATTACTCCAAAGATTTTGTTCCCTTGGAGCTGTAAAATCGCGAATGGAGATAACAAGCGTTTTGCCCGCTCCACAATTCCCCTCTTACTAATTTATTCGTGGAAGTTCTTGTCGTTATAGTCGTATCTAACATCATTCGTGGGCTTATACTTTATCCGTTTAATACCCCCAGCATATGGGATCGAGCTATATAATTTACTTGAGAATTTATCAATCTACTTATGGGACTTAACGTTCGTGTATATTGTTACATGAATTAAATTGGATTATAACTTTTTCTCGTATCATTGTAATGTTACATTCTGGCACCTTACAAGCGCGTTGAATTGTAAAGTGGAAATCTATGTCAATCTCGCGACTTGTCAGTAAATGTCATAACACATATTGTTTACATTATTTACAAATGGGTTCGATACTTTCACAAACATTAGCACCTGTCACGGTGTCGCTGTCTTAATGACAGTATTTATAAGGAAAACTCGGCCGAACACGAAAATACAATTTGGTAAAAGGTAGAAGTTGTCACAGTAACGCGAGTGAAACATTAGGCGGGCGGGGCGACGTCACGTGACACCAATGCCCGCCCTTCGCGCTTTGCCTACGATACACAACAAATTACCAAAAAACAATACTCTGATAATGTGTATGTTTACGTATCAAGAGCCGTCATCAAGCATTATAAACACACGCACACGGATCACTGTATTTTTGTATGCTATTGATTTTCTGTGATGTTAAAATAAACAATGACATGACCTGTACATTTCGTAGGTCTGTATAAAATAGCTACGCGGTCAACATGATTATACAAATAAAAAAAAGTATTCTCTCCAGTATTTGGTACTTTAATACATTTGTCGTTAGACTGTAATAATTGTCGGCTTTGAATCCATTAGGTATCAATTTGGTGTACAGGCTTTACGTCACCTCGTGCCTATAATCTAGCATCGATAAAAGAGGCGATTAAACCAACAAAGGATTAATGTATGACGAACTCGGCCCGCGGGGCCCATGGCCAGCAAATCGTAGCCATCCCCACAAATTTACCCACAACAAACCACCTCGTGAGAGCCGGAACGAAGATTAATCGCCGGTATACGGGATTACGGTAGTTGCGGTGGACGCAGGTACCTATAACTGTTAACTGTAAAGCCATTTTAGCCCCTAAGCGTAACGACATTGAACTCAAATTACGTCACCCACACAATCTAGGCCCAAAGGCATTCGTTCCTTAAACTTCTCCATTTAACAGCGTTATTTCATTATAGTTTAATGTTTAGGTAAAGGTTCTTTAATATATCACCTAATTTTAGAGCAACATCATCATTTACTTTAGCAATAAATCGCGTAAAATTAAATCAAGTTGTAACTTTTACATTGCTCAAGCTCCGTTTGCCGCCCATTAAGAGAAACTAACGCGTGAAATGCGTACATTCATTTAAAAGTAAGAAACTATTTGCTGTATAACGCCGCGCTGTAATAAAACCTTACATTTGACTGTCATTTTAAAGCCCCAATAAAAAGTTAAGACATCAAGGAAAATCAAGGAAAACGAGCAGTTCTGACTCAATACGTCACGAGCAAAGGGCCATGTACGAAAAAAAATAACAAAGCATCGGAGGAGAGGTACGGATCTCATTTAGACAAATCGCTCGTAGCGGTCAGGTCAGATACCAATAACAAGGGGCTACACGTGCTATTGTAGTCTATGTCGTCATTAGGCCGCTTCCGTATAACTTTACAACTTTATCGTCGCAACATACCCCACTCTTATTACAATACGATAAGGCATAAATTTGCTTGTACGAATAAGTTTGAATCTCGAAGTATAGAACCCAGAGTCCCAATAACGGACGTCGTCGGTCCCTCCGATGGATCCGATACAACGACACTGATTTCTCTTTCCAATTAATTGTTCCTTTTCGTATAATGTTATCTGTACTGTTAAAATAATTACTGTTACTCATGAATATGTACCTAAATTTTCTTATTATGTATTAATATTTTAAAAATATTATTTAATATTTGTCTTATTTATTATGATTTCTTTGTTTAAATATTAATTATTAGTTCGAGTCGGTTATGGTCCTTTTACAAGACAAAATCCAATTTTATGCAGAAAAGAAACCATCATAATTTCACGCTGCGTAGTTAAGCACATGTAGGTACTACCTATAAAAGAAACAGCTATTTTAAGTCGTACTGCGTATTGCATTTTTACTAGTACTTTACATAAACAATACAATTATACGTCTTTTACAAAAAAAATATTATTTTTTTATTAAATTATTGCGCGCAATAAGTCAGTCTAGAATATCTAGGCAGTTATCGGCAGTCAAAACGTAAACGTGTTTACACCGAACAATTTCATTGTAGATTTTATTTGTCATCATCGACACACCACTAGAACGAAAGAGAAGATTTAGTTCATTTATTTATATAAATTTAATTGTACTTAACATTGTCTCCTTTTATTACATCAAAAAGCAATTATTAGCAAAGTTTGCATACAAATATCCTGTCTCGACGCCATAACGAAACGTAATATAATCCTGGGTAACTACTTACTTAATTCAGCAGCTTCCATAATAAAACACGCGACAGTCTATCTCGAGAGCAGCGCAAACTCGGACTTGTTGCATTTAAGTTAATTAATCCAGGGGCTAGATCAGATAAAGTCTGACTCGAAGGACCAACCTCTCAGACAGCCTTATGCCGTCCCCGCACCACATTATGTTTGCAGAAAACATGCCCCTTACTAACTACTAAAGTTGTCTATGAAGTTTTAGACATACGTGTATATATAGTATGTAGTAATGTATATTTAGAACTTGTATACATCGATGTGATTAAAGTTCACGATGAGTTTGCCAACTTTATTACAATTCATACATTACGTAGGTACTAATTATACATCTTTTTAGTTATACACCTGATTATTTTATGTAGAACGTAAAAGGTTCATACGTAATATTAGCTCGTCATCCTTTTGTTTCTTTTACGATTCATAAGACCTAGCAAAGGTGTGTTACCAACGAACGAATTACAATTTCGTGGCGAACGTTTCTCGAAATACCTTATTGGAGCCGATCCGATTCCGGAATAATGTTTGTCCATGACAAACAATGTGCCGCCATTCTTTTTTTTAGGGAAAAGCAATCTGAGGATAAATATTATATCAGTTTACGGCAATCGGTCAAAGTTTCCTTCATGATTTAGAAAATGGGAGCTTTATAGTTTTAGTGATGGAGGCGACAATTTCCTTTTTTATCCTTATTCTCGAAGATTTTCAATAGCGATCAGCGATTTCTGAGATAGAAAAAGTTTTTTGACACAACCAATCTACGTAAAAATGAATATTTAAGACAGCGTTTCTTTTATAGGGTTTCACAGTAAATTATTTTATAGATGAAATTACAACTTAATGAATATTTAATCTATCATAGAGCGATTGCTTTTGATTAAAGGTACTATTACTATACTATACTTAAGTAGGTATGTAAGTTTCTTATCTATGCAATAATATTTCGTACAATATAATCAACAACAGCCTATAACTGTACTACTGCAAGGCAAAGGCTTATTTTTTTATGGAGAAGGATTGACTGCCTCGTTGGTCTAGTGGTCGCTAAGTGCGACTGCTGAGCACGAGGTCCTGGGTTCGAATCCCGGGTCGGGCAAAGTGTTACTGGGTTTTTCCATTAGGTAATTCTCAGTAGCAGCACGGAGTCTGGATTTGTGCCCGGTTGATGGCAATAGGCTCGCCCCCTATTACATTGGGACCTAAAACATAACTGGCGAAATGTGGGTGTACTAAATGTGCACCTCTGCCTACCCCTTCGGGGAATACAGGCGTGATGTTATGTTATGTTATGTTGTTATGTTTATGAGAAGGATTGAGCACAAATCACTACCGTAGTTCAGGCTTGGTGATTTTAGATAATTAAATCCAGGTTTTCTCACGATGTATTCCTTCACCGTTTTTTTATGAGCCTATAAAGTCTCACTGCAAAGCAAAGGCCTCCCTCTCCTACTCTCTTTCTATTTGTCCCTATTAAATGGCTGTTACTGACCAGTCCGCCATAAAGGAGTTCAGTTCATCTCGCCATCTCTGTTAGTCACATATAATATCACACACACATGGTAAATTTTTGCTTCTAAGATTATAAATTTGTATCTATATGATATGGGTAAATTGTACCAAGTAAATCACAACGCCTCGCAACGCGTCATTTGGTTCTAAAGGAGGATTCAATCCGTTTTCAATGGCAATGTCTGAGGGATCTAAACGCGTGCGACAAGCAACTTAATCCCTTCTTAGCTGAGTCAAGGAATTGAGAGCTCATACAACATTTTATTTACACAATTATGCGTACCTTTAAGAATTTATGTCTTGAAATTTATAATCTGCCTAATACTCTACTTTCAATATTCATAAAAATATCAATTTAAACCATGGAATTAATTATATACCTTACTGTGGATTGCATGCCAAAGAATAGAGATGTCAATAGACTTAAGAAGTTGTAAATAAATAAGATATAGGTATAATTTTTGCAAGCAACTTTCTATGAGCATTATATGTCTATTATAGAATCTGTAATGTAAATATGAGTTCTGTCGCTCAGCGTCCATTTCTAACACAATGTTTCGGACTCAATCTTTATCCAATCGTAACTATAGATTGTTATAACATTTTTCAAGACATCACGTGTAAAAAGACGGATACAAACGTTTATAATACAGAGAAAAGCTCCTTAAGAATCAACGGTGTTACGAGTACATATACTAATCCCTTTTGGGAACGATTTTAAACGCGTAAACAAGCAGAAACATTAATCAATGGTTCGCATTACATCACAAAATTAAATCCAAATTACGTAAATAAAAACTGGAATACAACCTACGTTTAGATTATGGAAATTTCACGCGAATTTCGCAAACAAAGGGCCAGATAATAATTGCTTGTGTAATGTTGTCTGGGCATGGTATTATAATATCAAGGTCATTTCGCTAACGTACAATGAACAAGTAAAATTAAGTCTAGAGGATATTTTCTGCGAAAACAAAGTTTCCGGCCTTCCCAGCATTATCTGATAAATTTTATTTCTCTAGAGACATATTCGATTTGGTAATTTGAATGGGAATGACGGTAAGGTATTTGGAATTAGCGTAAGGAGGGAGTTTAGTTCATCTCATTTTAAGCGTTTTCTCAAGTAAGTTCCCTTTGGAAAGTGGTATGAAGGTTGTTAACCTACTACTACGAAATTGACATGCTTTTTGAAGCTTTAGATTATTTTTGAAGGTTTGTATAGGTATTTAAATAACGAAGGAACGAAATAATTTCCTTTATCTAAATACCTAGCTATTCATTTATAAATACGTAAGGTAGAAGCACAATGTGAAACAGCCTTAATAATTCACGCATCAAATTGCCTATTCCCCTTCATCACAGGCACAATCTCAAAAAATCTTAAAAATTTATAAATCAAATTACCAATTCTCGCTCCGTGGTTGAACCTGCTTAAAAATGCACATCAGTACGAGTTAACAGGGCCCATAAGTAAAGTTCAAATGTTGGTACACGGGAATGAAATTTGAGTTGTAATTTATACTTACCCATACGAGGATATTAAGGGCAAGATGGCTTAGATATGTGACGTCGTGAAACGTACAGCCGTATGACGTATGTGAAGTAATTAGCACGCGCACAGATAGGCCAGTGCGGGTAACATAATTAGTATTCCCGTATGCTTAAACTTATTAAGTGTCCCATTACTAAGTTTCGAAGTGTATTGTAATTTGATAATGGAAATTGAGAGTAGGTCGACGTGTTATTTATTATATTATAGGTTAGTATAATGACAGAAAACCATTCTGGTTGCCAAAATACAAGTGTACCTATCCACAATTGTTACAAAAAAGTCTTACACAGTCAACCAAGCCTAAAATATAATTGATTGTAACATCACTAAAACCGCAAACTATTTAACGCGGACTAAAATGATTAATTAAAAAAGCACTCAAAACTCACAAAAACGTAGTAACAAAAGTATCTAACCTCCCAATTAACACAATCCAACTTCGTCGTGAAGGTTTCGAGATAAAAGTGGCAAAAATATAATGGATTAAAGTCAAACTTGCCGTGAAAAATGTTAGTCAATGGGGGAGATAATTTCCTCGGAGCAACGACAGGATTATTTTATAAAATTCCTGTGAAAAATTGTCGCGGACTCGCGGCCTAAAGGGCTCCCAATCGGCCAAAGTTGCCGCAGTAATTTAGCGTCATTTGTTTGCTATGAATATTTATTAGCCGATCCGAAAACAATGACCGTATTGAAATTCAATGTTCGAATTGAATGACATGTTTGCGTTTGGGAAATACTCGTTTTATAAACTTGGTAACCGCGCGCACTCACAATTCGCATAAAGGATTGGGATTATTTAAACATCGAATTCATTGCTGTGTAAGACTTTCTATGATTTTTGTCTATTTATTTATGTATATTTTCCGAAATTTTGTATTATTATGCTTGTCTTTTCAAATTCGATACCTATCGGTAAATTGGTACCAAGAGCAATCATATTTGAAAAAGTGCAAACTTAAATCGACGGCGAAAATAGCTGCGCTAGTTGCAATTATAAGTTACGTAATAATAATCCAGCGGGCAAAAGTACTAAAACCTCGTAAAGCGCGATATTTAAATTCGCCGCGACGGCAACTTCGCCGCCGGCGACAATTCAATTACAACTAATAGCCTCTGATTCATGTTTGTATTGCTAATTAGTCGCCGGCTCAAGTTTTGTCTCTCCTCACTTACTGCCGCTTTCCCACCCAATGTACTCGCTGTTTTGTTTAATAGATTGTTCTTTGTCGGCTGCGGTTGAACGTTAAACATCGTCCGCTTTTGTTTGCCCGCAAATTAATGCATGTCTTCTCATCTTGTGTTATAGTTGTGGAGTTATGTCACGCGCCTTACATTACACGAGAACAAATTGTTATTACGCTTGACAATGCAATGACCGATCTACCTAAAAAAACATATTCTTATTGATCCATAGTTATCAGATAGTTTGAAAAGGGTTCGAAACGTTACAATGGATATTGTAAGGATAAGTTTATTCAACAAGCGAATTTCCTTGTGGTAGTTGGCACAAGAAGGAAAACCACAAATCGACAAAATATCAAAGGGTTGGCAAAAGCTAACTTTGTGAAAACACGGTAGTGAAAGTTGTGTAAGTCGTAGCGGACCTTAACAGAAATAAGCATTTGGACAAATAGAAGAAAACTTGTAAATCCTGTGGTGAGACCGCAAGGTACACGCGACCCGGGAATTAGGCAGCTCAATGCGACCGTCTTTCTTGCTGTCCTGTAAATAGCCTTAGTTAACGTACAGGTGGAATTCACCAAGATTGTTTGTGTCCGCAGCTTGTGTGCTCAACCTTGTTCTTGCATTAGTTGATTGTGGTTAGCTCAGTTCAGTTGTAGTGTTAAAATAATGAGAATCAGTACGAAATACACTCTTTTATTTAATAATCATACGGTAACATTCAACATTTGTTCCCTACTAGTAAACATTCTACATGCTCTAAAGCACACTGCAAACATATGTGAAGCACCAATTGCTTCAATGGAACAGCTTCGACGAGTGCTTTTAATCAAAATATAACCTATCTTAAAGGCCGTTGAGTGCGTCCGATAGTAAAACAATGCCGCTTGCACGTGAAGGGCCCTTAATCGCGTGGCTCGTGATAGAGCGGCCCAAAGAGGAGTAATAGGCTATTGTTGCTGTTATTAATAGTCTTATTTATGTGCGAAATTAGGTAGGATCGAGTTTTCTTTTGGTAACCAAATACAGCTCCTGTTGGAAATGGGTTGACAAAGTACAGTTTAAAAATAAAAAGCTGGTTTAGATTTTGACTTTGTCAAGGTACAGTGTTGGTACGGCGTACACAGCTTGTGTACGCTTTTTTGAGAAGGGATGTGATTATTTTATATATATAATTATATTTAAATGGAAAGATTTTAATTCATCATCATCATCAGCCGGCAAACGTCCACTATTAAACAGAGGCCTCCCCATTAGAACGCCACAATGAACGACAACTTGCCATAGATTTTAACTAATTTAACTGAATGCGTATGAAAAATATATGTCAGGCAAACCTATACAATATAAATACTTCCAATCAAAAAATAAGTTAAGATGCTATACCATATATGGTTAGGTTAGTTAGGTTAGATAAACCTATCAAAGTTTAAGAAATCGTAGATTTCGATGAAGCCTAATATTATACTACACTACTCAATATTAATACCCTGAAAAGCCGCAATTCATATAGAAAACGACACAACCAATTCAATATGAAACACATCTATCTATAGTGCTTTACACTCGCAAGAGGTACAGGGAATCACAGATACACACTCATAGTTGGCACTATTGCTATTGTATTGGCAAGCGAGCGGGCCGCAGCGACCTGTTGCTCCGAACTATTTTATTAGCGTGAGTGTGTCGGCGGCCCATTCTTTACGGCTCTTTTGTTGGCGTGCCGTTTAGTCCCACATTGTGCCAGCACCAACGTGATTGGCCGAGTTTATAACGCAAACACCAGGCATATTTTCCATTTGTGCCACCCTATCCCGTTTTGCTTAATTTCTCTGTTTTGTTGATTTGATTGAGCCATAATTTCGGTGTTGTTGTAATGAATTTGGAATAAATTTTAAAGTTCAGAAATTTAAGGGCAGCGTTGGAATAATGTTCTGTTAAATCCTTGGGGTCTCCAGCGTTTATTTCTAAATAAACAGTTTATATTTTTGATGCGCGACGTTTGCGTGAAAATGTTTCTGTAGCTAATAAACGTCGCGACTTCAGTCACTCAAATGGTCTGCGAAAATGCAAATGTTCGTGGTATAGGTACGTAGCGTTGTTACAAAACTGCATTGTTCATCCGCCTCCCGTATGTCAAGATTGTCATCCAGATAGACGCCAATGCGGCTCCCTGCATAAATTGAAGGCTTCGCAGCCGCAACGCTGCCGGGAATTTCCCTCAGGGTTTTCAACACAAAAAAAACTGGATTCATCTCGTGCCAATACTTCATCTATAATTCAATATTCGCTATTACCTCCGACGACTATTTACAATGGTAATTTGCGTGACTAATTCGCCGTACGAACACTCGAATGAATAATCGACGATTTTCATTCGAATATAAAATTTACAGTGGCATTCTCGTCTCTAATGTACTCGCATAAAACCGAGTATAGCATGCGCCCAAACTTAGGTACATTTGCATCTAAATTAGAAATCTAGCTTTGACAAAAAGTTAATAAAAGTTGTATTAGTCCAACTGAGACTGAAGGATTTTTATGCGCGCTGCGATTAATTAAGCAAATAATACGATACACTGCTGTAAAATGACGAATACATTTTATGTATTTACTTCTTAATAACTTAGGGTCTGGTCTCAACAATATTGTGAACTGTTTGCTGCTTATTACAAAACTTGCAAGCTACATTAAAATAGTACATTTAATTACAATCATATTGTCTATTAATCATTAGGTATAATATCAATAAAAACCTCGACATTTACCAACTTGTTTTGAAAAATCCAAAATCCAGTGAAGTTCCAGCTAGACAATCTTGTAACTTTATATTAAGTTAGGAAATCGTTTAAAGACTACCGCGAAGCTCAGACGTCGGGTATCGATGCTTTCTTATTTAAGCCAACTTTCCGGACTTAGAATTCAATAAAGCGGCCAACGGAATTTACTTCTCTTTGACTAAATAGCTTAAAAGATTAATTAAGATAAACTTTCCGCGGATCCGGTTAATGTTCCAACGTAAACACTCAAATTTTGCTCAAAACAAGTTAGTGCATTAGGATTGAAAAAGTTGCAAGTTCGTAAAACCAGCTCATATTAACAGTTTTGGGAACATCTCTAGCGGAATGCAGTTTAGTTGAAAAAATGAAATAAAATAGCTACGTGACGTCAGTTACTTTATAATGAAACATGATCTCTTATTACTAACGTTTTTATGCGACAGCTGCAAATAAATAAATATGTTTGCAGACTAACTATTTTTTGTAAGAATTTTAGAGATCCAAATAGATTTTTAAAAAACAATAATTTATATTAGCGGCTATTTTCTTCACTAATGTTTTTATTTTAAAATCAAAACGTTTTTTACCTCTGCAAATAACAATATTTTCTCTACAAACGACTCACTATACTTCTTTAGCACAGGGGTAAAAAACATTTCTACCGCCGACCACGGCCTAATCCCACATCTCGTTGTAAAGTCGATTAGTGTGGATTATGTTGGGAGTGAAATACGTTAGCAGACACTGCACCACGATTGCATTGTCATCGCATTTCAGTGGTGCGGACGTGACCCCATCTTCTTGTAATCCTTGGACACCTGCTTTTCAAATCTTCATTTCCGTTGTGGCAACATTTATTTGATGTGAACTGTTATGTTGTACCTGGATGTAAGGTGGTAATATGATAAGTTTTACCCGTATATGAATTGAAATTGTAGAAAGTAAATTACGCTGTGTATTTTTCCCGATAGGTTTGTTCATGCCTACTTATTTATATGATCTTACAAATAAGTAGGTATTACGTTGAATTGTATGAGTAAGTGATTTTTGTTTGTAGTGTAATCAAGGCTGAGTAACTTTTTATTAAGCGTAATAAAAAGAGAGCCTTGTTTTCGTTACGTGTAAGATACTAAAGGGTTAATAACAAACAACAAATACAATTTTTATGTATAATACAAATATTTTTTCCTCCGCAATTACATTGGTTTTCTTTAGAGAAAAATTACGTCAGTTTTTTATTACAATGTCGTTCTATAATGGTCATTCAGTTTTTATACTTTAGAAATCTGTCTAGTTACTGTCCGAGTATCATAAACACTATTATTTTCCACTTATAAATATAAAAACGGAATAACACTCGCCGTTTTCACAATACGGTACTGAGGCACACTTTAATTGCGGATTAAAGACGAAAAAATATTTCAGAGCAGCACTATCTTCAATTAACATGAAATAAATGCATCTCAAGTGCACGCAGAGCAAAAACAGCTAACCCAGCAGTCCGTTGAAAATATTCGCCAGACTTTTATAAATAGGGGCTTTCATCCGATGAAAAAACGTGGTTTCGCACGACAAATCGCGTGACGCCGGTATGAACGAGACGCATCGATCGCGACGCCGCGTAGAATGTAATCATTTTGAAGTTACTAGGTCTAGGTGAAGAGCGCTAAGTGGGACGTTTTAGCGCGACGTACCATTTCGCATGTTCCGCATTGAATATCAATTCTGTTTTACGAGCTTTTTTTTGCGACTAGGGTTGGGATCTAGTGGAAGTGGCATGAAGTTGTAATATTTATGTTACATATACTTTTTCTAAGAGAGTTTATGTTTTAAAATAGACACTGTGTCTTAGAGTTGTCTTCTACTACTACTATATTTATTTTCTAACGGATAGTATTCTCTATCACATCGGAGACTTATGTTCCGAAAAAAGGCTTGGATTATCTTATACGGACTAGTATGGATGGCGATTATGACAGCAGTAAATACGGCAAAGGCCAGGTTGATAGCAAATAGAAACCTACTTACCCTTCTGGGAAACAGAAGTGACGCGTGGCGTTTGTTTGTATGTGCATAATATATTCTCTACGATTCCGTTACCAACCGCCCGTTGATTGACGTCCAACCTCACCTGTAACTGTAATTACAGGAACGCTTAAGTAAAACGTACTTTGATCCGACGTACGGTACAGCTATAGGTAGGTACTACAATGTGTACGAAAACCCTTTGTGAAAGGGAAGAAAAGAAACAATGTTTACAAGAGAAAAGCCACAGACTTGTTGAATAGCTGAAGGTATTTGAACGTGAATTTCTGGATTTATGTTAGTGACGTAACGACTGCGTGACGTCTGCGTGACGTCATGTCTATTATTTGTTCCAAAAGTTTTAAAGAATATCTTGAAACACCTGTGGGTGCATATTAGGAACTCAAAGAAGGATAAACATACTATTTTAAGGTGTTACGTTGATTTATGAATATAGTTAGGTACCTATATTTGTAGAATAATAGGAGCAGTGGATGTTCTACTGACATTATTTCTTGGTAATAAAGGTAATAAAATACCTAAGATAATTGAGAAATTCTGTTAGAAGGTATTCTAGATCCTCTGTTTTTTTATCTTTGTTATTTGTATTTTTGCAACGTGCTGGTGATCCATTTCCAATTTGCAATTATTAGATGTATAAGACTGGATAAAAATAAATAGGGACAAACATCGGTAGCTACAGAACATAATATTTTAAAGTCATAAAAGTACATGTTTTGATATCAAATTAAACATTAAATTTCTCACAAACTTGGAACTTTATTAAATTCATAACGTGAATAGATTAAATGTTTAGATAATTCATTAAAATAATTCAGCGTCAATTTCAACGGAAGTAAATCGCGGACAAGTGAAATGTAATCAAAGGGCAGATGCCTATCTGCCAACAATTATAACTGACGTTTGCTTAGAACTTCGTTTAATTATACAAACACATTATGATCTGCGTACCCTTTACACGCACAGGTTATCAATTGTTTGTTACGAATGTTGTGAAGTGTGTAAATAAAGGTATTTCGATGGTACTGTTAATTTCATAGATTTGTTAGAAAAAAATAATTATTGGCCCACAAAATATTATCATTATCAATCTATCTCAGTCCACTGCTGGACATAGACTAAAAAATATCACCATCATCGTCAGCCGGAAGACGTCCACTGTTGAACAAAGGCCTCCCCATTAGAACGCCATAATGAACGACAGCTAATTGCATCCACCGGTTGCCAGCAATTCTGACGATATCGTCGCCATAAAATATAGCGTGCATATATTATCGTTTTAAGTATTTATAAACACTTAAAATAACTCGCACGGACCAGTTGATCGTGTATATAGAAAAATAAAAAAACAACAGTTGAACCGAATTCATACGCTGAAAAAAAAAAGTATGAATACTATCCATTATAACACACATTCTTCAACATTTGTGTAACACTGTAACGGTATTTGTATCAATTAAGCGTTAAAGTTAAGCATCGGATAGGCACGCGCGTCGAATCGCCCATCCGAGTGGACGATTCACAGGAAATGACGCAGAAAATTGCGCGCTGCCTCACGTGGACGCAATATCCTACGACGACTTCCAATTATGCAGATTATGTCGCCGACGATACACTTATTACAAAGTTAAGTAACTTTGTATGTACTGTACCTGATGGTTTACGATGCCTCTCCAAGTAACCATGGCAACGGTTACATTTAAACATGAGGAGGACGATACTCACTCAGTATTTATTCGTATTAAGGTACCTACAGTAAATAGCCTTTATGATCAATGTTACCTAGTATTTTAATTAAGACAATACTTTGTACTTACAGTACTAGGTTTATTTTAGCAAAAAAAAAGAGTATTTGAACATGGATACCTGTAAAAAAGTCCACGTAAATGTTCTACATTAGGGCATGCTACTTTAAGCACAGTAAGGTAATATCGACTACAAATAAATGTAGTATTCTTAGAAAAATAAGCAACAAAAAAAACTGATATTAAAAAGAGGTGAATGCTGTAAGCAGCTCATACACAGTATGGGCAACACCCCACACATTACCAAAATATGAATGAAGACCACGGTGAAACATTACACAAACATTATTCATCAACGATAAAGATTTAAAAGTTGCACGTCCCAGACATGCGCTGTAAAAATGTAGATGATGGCTGGAACACGTGGACTGAGGTAAGATGTTTAGTGTACGTGCATATGTGAGTCGAGGGGCAATCTGCATAATGAGAAGTCGGAGGTTATTGCGCGGATCGGACCAAGTCGGCAATTTCCCGCCTCAATTGTTACGGAGACCGCGCTGGCAACGCATTGATTCCTATGCCCGGTTTATTTTTAGCTAAACTTGCTCCCGCTTGTAAAGTTATCTCAAGTTGCGTTTTTGTTGGTAGTTTGTTAATTAACTTAGGTATATGTTGGTTTGGATTGGAAAGTTAGTTTGTTCGTTTCGATAGGCATCGGTCACAGTTTAAATACTGTAGATATATATTTCACTAGTAGTTTCCTGGAGATGGTTCGGGAAAATAATTCAATTTGTGATAGCTTATAGAAATAAAATGATTAATAAGTTTTACGCGCTATCTGCGTAACAAATATATAAATATTTACTTCGTTATAAATATATATTATAATATTCGTAACTAAGCAGAAAATATGATTAAGCAGAATTAAACTCACGACTCCAAAACCTCCGAGCTCTCCTTTTGTTCTAACAAAACAAAAGAAAGCTAAGTACCATAACAGTGATACAGGATGTTTTAGGTTACATAGAGGACTCTGGTCACGTGCTTCCTCCCCAAACGCACATTCACCGATGCCCACTACAGAATCCACAGCGGCGATGGCGTGAACTTTACGGGCCCTACGAATGGCGACTGTAGATCGCTAAATAATATCACACTCAATGCTATTGTTTTCCGTTACCTTGGGCACCTAAACATACATTTAAATTCACATTATACGTAAATTAGTAGCAAGTTTAATGCCCTATTTACATGGTCTTTGACTGTTGCTAATGACTTATCCAATTAAAGTATGTTAGGCTCTCGACCAAATCAGAACTTTGATTCGTTACTGCGACCTTTTTAAATCCGGCCCATGTTAATAAATAATGGGCCGTGGACGTCTTTATTTCACGACACAGAAGGTAAATAGCATTCTCTATCAATCAACCTTCGGGTCGTACATAATTTAGCGAAGGTGCGACGGTCCTCACCTGACTTGGGCAGCTCCACGATATATTATTGTAGTGTTGTTCTTGCTCATCTCAAACTACAGTTACCTCATCTGTCGCGCTATTTCACCGTTCCTTTTTTACGATGTTCCTTTATTCATTCGTGTGTTTGGAAACTTCGGATGGAACTAGTTTTGGCGAAATAATGTTCAACAGAAAGTTCGGAGTATCGATAACTCGTAAAAACTGTACTGCTACTATTATGAGTGACGGGCGAAGTTTGGAGTTTCGATTTATTAATATATAACATTACTCCGGGTGAAAGTACCCTTTAATATTTCTCTGTGCTGCGATATACCGATAGTTTAATTATTTTAGCAGTTGAGAGATTTATTTTAATTATTTATTGCTGCTCATACAATCTACTGATTGCGATTGATTAACAATATTTTATTTTATCACATTTAAAGTGAGTTTAACACGAAATACACGACTGTGAATTAATAAAGTATTTAAATATCATTTTATACCCAAAATCATTGATAGCATCGTTTGGCAGACAAAACCCCCAATTACCTGTCGATTGATGGTAACTGCCATCACGACCTGCGGCAGATCAAGTTCCGACCACTTGGCGCCCGTCTCACCCTCCGACGTCTTCCTCATCCCCCTTCACGGCCGGTCAGACGTATTTGACAGATTTGCCCCAAACCCGAAAGATTTTATTGACCGGTTATTATTTTATTTTATGGACATCTACTCTTATTTCATTGGCCCTAAGACGTTGTTACAGTTTTTGTCGCTCGATTATTGGAGCAAATTTTTGGTCACATCTTACTTTTTTATTGAATCGAATTCAGTGTGGATGGTTTATTGTCGTGAACGATGTGTAATACGAGTTTTATATTTGTGCCTCAAAGTGTTCATAGGCAGGAAGCTTTTTCATATTATACCTATATTTTTAGTTTGAATTTTAACTTATATTTAATATAATGTACCTACCTTCAAATTTCTGTTGGGTGGGCTACCTTTTTATCGAAAATATTTCCCACAAAATAAACGAAATATAAACTAAAAAGAACAAACAAAGCAGTAGGAAATGTTCCGAAGCGTGTCTTACAAACCGTTCAACGATATTGAATTGGATGAAAATAAAAACTGAAGTAGTGTCCTGTAGAGTTTTCGATCAAAGAAAATTACGCTAGGCGTGGAGTGAGACGGGCGCTTGGTCTTTTCTCCGCAGCCGTTGCTCTGGAGCTCTATAAAATCTCTTTCCTCGCAACATATCGTTCTTTTCTCCCCAAATTGCGGCTGTCCCGACGCGGCAGACACGTCCAGGTAATAACGCAATAAACCACTGAGAGCTTCCCCCTGGAAAAGCGATCGAGTTTTCCTTCAACCTTTCGAAAACGAGTTGTTCCACGATTTTCGTAGATGCAGTGATGCGAGCGTTGGAAAACTAACCTTATTTTGTGATTGTTTGTGTTGATTTTGCTGGGATTGAAGTGGTCTCGAGTGAGCGGTGTGCAATCGGTCAGGTTGCCTGACCGCGGCGGCGTTTTTCGCGGTACGCCCGCTACACTGTGGCCATCACTTTGTGTAATTGAAAACTCGATGTGCACTTGTACGGAACACCCGTTTACAAATAAATCTTTTACTGCTAAACATATACAACCAGTTGGATTAATGCTGCCTACAGTCTCTTTGATATTTATACTGACTGCGTAAATACATTGACTTGGGTTTGTGGATGTTCTTGCATATTTCTATATAATATTTACAAACTTTTCATATCAAAAAGATTTTTTCATAGGTGTATTCTTATAAATTAAATAACTAAATATCTTTCTAATATTCTATCTAAATATTCCTTCAGTATCATGAACTTTAATTTTCTATAACTGTATGTGTAATGGAGTACCAACGTATCTTGAAAGATTTACCATTTATAAGGCAAATGTTGCTTTACCAGTGATGTTTGTACAATTCGATTAAGTTAACATCAATGCATTCGACATGAAAACAATAAAGAAAACGCTTCCCCGTGTTGCGGGCGTACTAATCTTATTGTTGTACTTGCATTTCAGTATTTCTCGACACAAAACAAACCTTTAGGTACCTGACTGTTTTACCTTTTTTATTTCATCGTTTTTCGTACAAGTCCGCGTCTGGTTTAGACCATTAAGTAATCTCCTCGCCGGCTTCGAAAGCGCCGGCTAATGCACCTCTAGCAAGTTACCGCTGTAGGGTACTTTCAAAATAAAAAAATAACTGCGAAAGTACTTTAATTTCAATTTCGCTCTTTATATTGGTTTTTATGTTACTCGCGATATTAAACGCGAAAAGTATCGCTTATTAATAATGTTATGTATGTTAACTGTGTAGTTTACAAAATATGATACAAAGGTACCTATTATAGGGCAACAAAATCTCCATTTCACATTGTATCTAAACTTTATTTATTTATTTATATACATCCTTATCCACTATCATTACAGGCATGTCCCAATGCGATAGAGAATTTATATAAAAATAATTAACTTAAAACTTTATAACGTATTCAAAACAACGTGAGAACACATCAATAATCCCTCTATTGACAGATTCGCTCCATGAAAATAAGTGGGGTTAAGAAAAATAAATATAACTGTTCAGAAAAGGGGAAGGATACTGAGTAACTTCAATAATGGTATTTGTTGCGTACAACCGGCGGGCAAATAAACTGAGCCGCGGTAACTTGATGATCGAATCAGCACCATAGACGGCGACAAAATCGGATTTTAATTAAGGGTCGCTTTGTCAACTGCGCCTTTTAATTTTGATGAATAAAGAAAATTATTTATTTGCCGGCGTTAGCGCTTACTGTGATTTATTCTCTAAGTTACGGACGTTTATAAGGCATCGCCTTCCCCAAGGGAAATATATTTTTCATAATTCTGCGAGTTTGACGCCAACATTAGCGTTGTGATTTAGACGAGAGTAACAACGAATTTGCTGATATTTTAATTTATTATGATCGCTTATTAATTGCTGCACTTAGCTAGTACTTGCTGAAATCAACCATATTGTTAGATATTTCAATATTTAAATGTTTACCGTGTCTTTATAATTTGTATTTTTGTTCCAGGTATGTATAATTTTCTGTTGATTTCCAAAGCCTCTTGGTAAGTTATCAAAGTAATTTAAACTTTGCTGTATTTACTATTTGGGTAGGTAGGTACGTTAATAAAAATATGGAATAAGATTCAAGTTATAATTACTTATGGCTTTAATATTCTGAGATTCAACATAGTTGGTAGGCACACGAAATTCTAAGTTAAAATTTACTCAACATAAATAGACATCTAGTTAAATCCAACAACAAAACAAACAAACAAAGTTCGCCTCTTTATAATTAGTAGTAGATTACAACATTACTAAACTTGTAAAATAATTTTCTCGTAGAACTTACAGCGTAGCGCTGTAGCTGCGTAGCGTTCGTAGCTGCCACCCTCAACCGTAGTAAATCTTTTAATCTCTTTACAATGGTCCAACGTCATAAATTTGACATCTGTGACTTTTTTATTACGATATTCGAAAACGTGTCCCTCCCAGCGGTATGATAAAATCGTGTTTTATGGACGTGGGTCCCGTCAGTTCATTATTTTATTCCATTGTATCGATTAAATTAACGCTTCAGACATAAAATCACTGCGGACGATCGAACATGACCCAATAGTAGAATATTATCAAATTCCTATTATAACAAACTCGAATGATTGTGAATACTCGAGCTGTATTTGTTATTCATCCGCAATACCTAACGAGAATATCGGAAATTGCAAAACTAACTATTACTTCAAGTTAGCAAGTACAACAACGTCAAAAACATACAATTTCAGTTGCATCAGCTATCAAATTACACGGAGGCAAACGAATCGATTCCTGTCGTTAACAAAAGCAAGGGAAATTCAGACGTGCCATGAATA
The DNA here is from genome assembly GCA_946251915.1 of Abrostola triplasia. NCBI lineage: Eukaryota > Metazoa > Arthropoda > Insecta > Lepidoptera > Noctuidae > Abrostola > Abrostola triplasia. The sequence continues at coordinate 4,786,455 of OX276425.1, forward strand.
AGTAATTTCTCTTAAACGCTATTGTTAAATAAACATTTCTAAGATATTTTTAATGCATAAAAATATTTTCAATGGACAAAAGCCTCAGGTTACATTGTGATTTCAATACATTTTCGTTCGCAAGTGATCCTGTTTTGTAGTCGGGAGGGCTCGGGTCTTCCGATGAATAGATAATATCCATCTAGCTAACTGTAGTCCTATCATGAATTGGCAACTTTGGAGAAAATGGTAAAACGAAATAATATTTCTTTAGTATTTTTTTGTCGTCTTGAGACGTTCTTACATGAAAGAAGCTTTTAATGAACACGCTGCGTGTCATTTATAAAGGTGTATCATGGTCGGAATTTAATATACGGTAGTATAGGCCTAAGGTTGACTGGTAGAGAATGCCTCAGGCATTAAGTCCAATTATGTACACATTTTTGTTACATGAAGTTTAAATAAATAAATAAAGACATAGTAACATAAACAGTTAAACAGGAACACCATTCCGGGTATTTATGCAAGGCATGCTTGGAAAATAAACAGCATTAATTAGTTAAATAAGAAAAAAAATAAAAAAATGAAATTATGCATATCATCGGTTTCCTCAAATACACTTTGAAATCTACTAGATACGCTTCGACACGAACTGGTTGACCCACTGGACCAAATATTTGTAAACACTAACAAAATAACAAAAATACTTCTATCTATTTGATGATTTGTGTAGGTATGTAAATATACAAACACATCTCTATAAAGACGGCATTTCAATTTCCAACAAAATGGTAAAGTAACTATTTACATTACACATTAGAAAACAATATTTTATACGGAATAAGGGCCTCTTAAACTTAATTTGATTTGAAGCAAGCAATTTGGAGCATCCTCAAACAAAGTGGTTCATATGACATTAATATTGAATAAAATAACAGGCACACACTTTCATATGAGGTGTTAGGTAGTTATTCGCCGACGTAAGTCATAAAACGTTATTCCGCGGCCATTATGCGAACATTACCTAGTTACTCAAGAACTTTGGCGTAACAAAAACACACTCCCGGTTATTGCGACACTCTTAATACTGATTTTCTTTTCTTTCCCCCAACAAGAGCATTTTTATGCTCATCCTCAGAACTTTTGCAATCCAGTTATATCAGCTGTGAAGACCTAAGCAAATACAAAAAGTTTTTTGGTTTAATCTCCGCGTTTTAAAAATATTCATTGAAATTTCACGGGTTGCTTTAAATAATCCGCGGGGACGCTATTTCTGTTTATATACGATTTTAAGTAACTTTTCCACGCATCTTCCGTAAGCTCTTACACGTATAAAAGAAATTGTGAGTTTCTTTAGGAAAATAACGGAGACTTTGGTTGCAGGTTTGTGTATACTTAACTACATGTTCTTAAGGAACTTTTTGTTCGATTTCTTTCCTAAACATATTTTTTACCTGTTCCGTTTAAAATTACCTGTTACGACATACAGGGGTATCTTTGTCCCTTTGCACTAAACTACTAAATGTTGAAACAAGATTAAAATGACTATCTCTGTATAAGTAGATAACGAATTAATTAGCGCTTGTTTGTCATTGTATGTATGCCCGAAGACATTAATTAAAATAAGCTCGACGATTTGTATACGAGTAAACATCTAAGAATTGCGCCATCCAAGTATTCGTCAAAGTATTTATGACAAATAACACAGTGAAATAATTTGTTGGTGTAACGATTCTCTCGCACACACCCAGCGTCTCGGCGCGTAGGGAATTCTTATCTTACAAACGCAGCACTTTGATTATGAAGGAAAGGAATATTTAAAGAAGCTTTCGTATGCTTTGTGTTATTCCCCGACGCATGTGCAAAATTTATGTATGAAATATGAGTGAGCATTACATTGTGAAAGTATCTTTTTACGTGTGTTACTATTTTTTCATCCTTTGTTACTATTCCTTATTTTTCGTAACGCAATTTTTCTGTTGACTTGAGTGGGTACTGGCAAGTTACGGTACGTTTATCATTCCCATTTCCTCGGCGCGGAGGTGCGCCCTGCCGTATACACGAGCGAGTTAGATAACAGTTGGACCTCAGCCCAAGTGAAACCTCTGAGAAACTTATTCCGGTCATTGAAATCGGGCCTGATTCGATCGCATCCCGGCTCATTCCTATCATTTATTCATCAGGCCATGAATACTTAAGTCAATTTACGTGTCGTAAGCTAAGCAACAGCCTCCTTCGCTTAATGATATTGCAGTAACAGTGATGTGTCTGTGTTGGTTAATAGACTATCAATTTCTAACGTATAAATACATATTCGATTCTACCTACTTTCATTTGATTTGCCGCATTAAAATACACAGGCAGATTTCCAAATAAACATATATTCAGTATATTTATGTTTTTAAAGAAACGAAACTAGAATATAAAGTATTAATTGTTTAAAAAGCTATACCTTCCTAATTCATGTCTGTTGCCTTAATTGTGATAATATTTAACTTTGAATTTGTGTTAAAATAAAACGTACTTATCGCTGAGGCAGATGTTGCGTATACTTGCTCCTTGACTTTAATTATTGTGTTTACTTGCTCCTTGACTTTAATATACCTAATTTAATTCTCTTCCGGCTCCACAACTACTTATACCATTACTAAGTAAGTACGAGGTCCTAAGAGTTTATTTTAGGCCTACTTATTTCCTCTATACGTGAGTTTACGACTAGTGTTTTCGATCTTTATAGTAATTCTTCCACTAATATCGGTACACGGAGGGTTAAACGGTAGAATTCACATCATTTACTACATTTTGGGAATTAAATAACCGTCCTAATACATCCATTTGGTGTAGGTACTTCAGTAAATGGTGTATATAGATGTATTATTATAGTTTGCCGTTTCGTAAAAAGGTTTCGTTACGTTTTATTCGGATTCTCTGATCCATAAGAAGTAGAGGTACCTACTAATTCCATGTAAACATAGGGTGTAATTTGGCTTATTACAAGGGTCGCTTGTAAGGTAAATCTTGGCGTTGGACTAGCAAGTACTTAGTTTGAACGGAGATAAGAATTACCTTTATAACGATATTTGTGTTTGGTTTTTCGTCATTTATTTTCTAAGCCTTTGCCTAGGAGTGGATCACTTCTGGCTAATATATGAATATTTTTTCTATACAGCAGAATAAACCCTAAAGCTCAATAATCACTGTACAAATTATTAAATTATCTGGTATGTTTCCAAGCCTGCAAAAATACCTCACTAAATAAAGCTGATCATCCAACTCATTAAATAAATAACACACCGACACCGTACGTGCGGCGACTAGCAAACTTTTTAATTTTCGTCTATGAGCCACATTGTCAACGTTCATACATTTTTACTGCTCTCGACGAGCTGTCGAGGTACCAGGCGAGCATAGAACGAAGGGTGTCAGGTGACTGTCTGCTGGGTATGCACGTGCCAGCGTTCATTAGTGAACAGATGCGTCTGCAATTGGAATCTAATCCCAGCGCTTTACTCTCGGCACAATGTTACGAATGACGGTAATCGACAGCTGTTTCGAATACTTGCTGGCCGTTGGTGTTGATGATGCGATGCTGTAGGTGTTTTTCCATCCATCCATCATATGCATTCAGCTATATGCAGACCTGACAGCTGAATTTAATGCAATAAGTAAATATACTACTGGCAAAGATTGAATATTACGATCTGACTAGATATAAGTATATACATGGGCAATACCGCTGTTGACTTTGAGGATATTTACTCAATATGAGGCAAGTATGAATCCAGCTGTTGCAGGCACTTAAAAAACAAAATAAACCCTTTATTAACCTACAGGTTTTGCAACCTCTTGACAAAAAACAGCTGATAAGTCGGAGATTATGTCAATTACTTAAATCTATCCAGCCAGTGCCAGAAGGTAACCAAAACGGCCAACGTATCGATATCGAACTTACTGAAGTCAAGAGTCTAAATTTGAAAAAATATAATAGCTCGCTGCCTAAGGGGCGACACGTCAGTGACATTGGCACGCGGCAAAGCGGGAGGAGATCTGAGGACAGTCGCGCCGTGAAATTTGTCGTTTGACACCTCTGCTCCAGCGGGCCGCGCGCGTGCGACAGCGTTTCCGCTGCGATTATTATATGTGAGCACACGCCACGTCATGTGGAAACGGCCTTAGGGAGTACGAGTTTCATCTAATATTTACGGTCGGTGCATTTTTCATAGGTATTTATGCTGATGTTTTGTCACATAATTAGGAGGGTTTTTTTTTGTATCGCTACCGCTCTTGACTACCAGTGTTAATCCTATTTAAAACCTTGTAGTTTTAAGGTAGTTTTAAGAATTGCTACCTACGGTCTATCCAGAGATTTTATAGAGAGCTGGCAGACGTCCAGTTAGGTGGACTGATGATGTTGTTGCTGTACAGGGAAAGCCCTAGATGCAAAAAGCCCAAAGCAGGAAACAGCGCTGTGTAGGGTAAGAGGCTTGTGCCCCTCAGTGAGTCACAGTAAAAGCTGATGATAATGACCCCTCTGGGAAACAGGCGTGGGTTTTTGTATATAGGTCTTAAACAAATTAATTATCTTGTAATCAAATACGAAATTAATTAAAAGAGAAATCAGAGAAATTTATATTTTTTCACCTCCTCTATTGCATCCGTAGCAAGATGCATCTTATACTTTATCTTATTACGTATGTTATGTCATAGGCATTATCTATAATTTCAGTTGATATGCAAACACAGACATGAACCCCTAAAGACGATGCGAACAAACATAACCGGATTAGGCCAGAGAATCAGAAATATAGGTAATGTCACGCGAACCCCCGCATTTCGGTTGCACAGAACGCTCAGTATCTTCAGGGAATATGCGAATCAAATCAAAATTCGCGGAAGGTGCATTTCTCGTAGATTTTCATTCCTAATGCTATTTCATTACGATGGATCTTCATCCAGGTATGTTAACACATACCTACTTTTAATAGCAATGCAACCGACATCAAGGTATGGACTAATTAGTAAGTTTCATTAGTTCCCAGCATATCGAGTACCTCAGGGTAAAAAAACAGATGAAAATATATGGATAGGAAACTCGTAGGTACTGTTACGTAAACTACGGCATCGAGGTTTGATCGAAACTAGATCGTCACATATGGTATTAATTACTGCTACATATATTATATGGATATGAATAAATACATCTTGCGTTAGAACTAGCAATACAGTCATCATTATTATCATCAGCCGAAAGACGTCCACTGTTGAACAAATTCCTCCTCCCCCTTTAAACGCTACCTAAAATTTGAATTGTCTTACTATTTGACAAGCAAGTACTTGTGGCTGGTACTAGGCAAGCATACGTGTACAATGCACCCTGAGAGCTATTCGCGTTAATACCTCTTAATTAGGTAGATATACAGTTAGTGCGATGTAATATACACCAATTCTCGAAATATTTAGTTTTGTCTCCTCGTTTTCCTATAATTGTTTTAATATATTTAGATAGTAACGAGTAGCCGGTAGTTAGATTTGTTAGGCCTTATTTCCCAGGCTGCGCCGCAGACCCTCAACGCACCTAAAAGCTTAATAAACAGCCAGATTAAACTTAGATAAAAGTATTCCTGTAAATTATATTCAAGGAAAATTTATTTATAAACCGTAATAGACTCCTCTTACACAGTTCCCGGAAGACAAGGAGATTTGAGTGAGTTGAATTCAAGAAACTAGAATTATTAATTTACAAGTGGTAGTATATTGCTATAAAGAACTGCTAAGGCGCTCAACCAGAATATTCATCGATTACTTTATTATGAAGTCGAATAATAGTAACTAGCTATGTAGGTACTTAATGTGTTAAAATAAATATATAATATATAATTTGGTTCTAAAAAAGATTATAAATATTACACAAGGTTCGCTTAAAAAAAGAAAAAAAAACAGTTTAAATAAAGAACTGGTCAAAGTTAAATCATTTTTTATTTATTAAAATGACACATTTTATTGGCATATCTACGAATACCTTTGCCTTTAAAATGCCTTCAAAATAACTGGCCGCACTAAACATTTGACTAAACTGTCAAAATATATTTCATTACGAATTGCGCGTTAATAAAATGTGGGTAAATTAATAACAAGTTTAACTAAATGTCATTAAACTACCATTCTGTCTTCTGTCATGCATGTGTTTAATTTATTGTTCCATTAATTTCGCTTCTTAAGTTTTCGCGTGTCTCTAAAGTTTCCCTTATAATTATTTTGGTGAAGTTTGTATTAACAAAATGGTGTTTAGCCTTCGTGAAATGTTATCCCGTTTGCGGTACACATACGATGAACGTGATTGTTTGCTTGATAATCAGGTGAGAAAAAAATACTAAATCTAACATTTATTATTGAATATTTCGTGGTTGAAAAAATTTAAAATGAATAAATTATTTGATATTATTAATCACCGTGACGCAGACGTCCCGATTATGATATATTTTTAGTAATTGCTTAAACTTCATCGGCATGACAATATGTGTTATTTCTTAAAACAAAATTGTCTGTAAATGAACTTGGCTTTTTAAATTAAACTTTGTCATTATTGTTAAAACAAAATTTTGATTGTTTGCAAAAAGATACATGCTTTGCTTATATTAACACATCAAGAATGGCTGCAATGTAGTAATGACAAATAACGTTGCGTATAATTAATAACAACCTTGTTATCGAAACTTATGTTTTAAATCATTCTGACGTATCCCAGTTTCGTTCAGACTACTTATTGTTAAAACACAAGTTTTCTTAGCAACCAAACCGTTACTAAACTTAAACGATGCACCAATCGCATCGTCAATATCAGGTAGCATAGTCACCACCGCAAGTGTTTCACACACATAGGTAGGTAGAAAACGTATGGTTTCATTCTTCGCCGTGTCATCGTGCAAGTATTAATCATTGAATGGTTATATAGCCTGCCAGCACCTGAGAGGTTACTGTTTCCTAACAATATTAAGGTCGGTAGCACTTTTGTCGAACACTGTATGTGCGACATTTCGTCTAGTCACCGCGGTGTGTTGTTGTTTTGGTTGGCACATTACACCACTATCGCTTAAAATAGGGATGGGATGTCTTTAAACTAAGTGATTGTATTTTTTTACGAGTAACGTTAACGTTTTGTTTTTTTTTAATCATTGTTTACGAGGATGTAGTTTCATGGGTGCTTTTATAAACATCTAATATAGAAGCCTTAGTTTATTGAATAATATCTCCATCATAAACATACTAATAATAAGAGTTCCTGATGCAATGGAACCCGTGACTTTTAGTACAGAAGGTATATAACACTAAGGCACTACACTAACCGCTTCCTCAATTTTATTTTACTTTATGATTATTAGGTACCTATTGCTTTGTAGTATTATATGAACATTTTACATGGTTCTCTATTATTTGGTCATTGGTCTCTATATCTAATCAATAAGCCTATCTGGTGGAACATGATATTATTTTCATACTAATTAGTAGATCAGTTGTGATCCGATTACAGTCGTAATCTTTTCATATAGATTGATTAGCTGTTACATTAGGCCAAACATCTCCCTACTCGAATCTCAATAACAATGTTTATATTTCCCCCTCTGTAATTTTTTGCTAAATTTAAATCCTATTTGGTTACAGGAAAAATCTTCTAAAAATGGCTTCCTATTCCATTATTATAACTTAATAGTCTTTGGTTTTATAAAATTACCAAAGGAGTACCTACTGTCTAGGAATATATTTTATTTATATTGTACAGTATAGACATAATCTTAAATTAGTTGGTATTACTATTAAAAATCTAACATGGGCATTATTTTGGTCGATTGACAAAATTACTGGCTTTATTTACTATATAGATATTATTTAACATACTCTTCATAATACCACTTAAATATCAATATACTGACAACCCTATAAATTACAATAACGAATAAATAATTGAAATTCAAATTCTAAACACCATAAATGTCAAACACACACTTATTACTATTGCGACAGATTCCCACCTGAAATTCTACTCAGGAACAAACTGTACTTTTATTGAAAAAAAAGAGATCGCAAACATAAATCAAATGTCAGTGGAAGCCGGAAATTGATACCGTTCTGACGTACCTACCCTCTGTCCCCTTCATACATAAACTTGCTTAAAATGACGTGAATTCCGTACTATGAACGCGAATCTGGATAAAGCATAGGGGTAAGTAAGTATTATTTATTGTATATGCAAGTCATCTCTGATCTAATATGCCTTTTTATAAATATATATGCTTTCATTAAAGTAACTTATTCAAACACCACTTACTTACTTTCTCGTTACGACTAAAAAGTAGATCTAATTTAGTTTTATAGCAGAAAAGTAATTGAAAACATATTACTCGAAACTCATCCCGAAAATTAGTCCGGTCTCGCAATCCAGTCTAATCGCTGCAACTGTTTCGCGAACCAATTTTAAATTTTAGTGAAACTGCGGAGGGCATTAAACGTTAATGCACCAACAATATTCCCCGGGACGGGCCATCGTAAAAACTTTGCCCACTAGCCATCCTCCGCTTGCAGCGTAAATACGAGCGTTGTGCACTTTAACATTGTTTTAAAAAGTAAATTTCAATAACCCAAGAAGTTCCGCGACACCGTTGATGGCTTTATGCTCACGGGATACGATTGATAAATGGCTTCAACCGACCATCTTGTAATTAATCATACTAAAAGTCCGTACTTTTAATATTTCCATTTAGAACGGCTGCACAAGAAATACTTTTATAAGGATGCTTAAACTGTCGATAAATATAAACCCTTTTGATTACGAAAAATTGGTAAAATAGGGATGTCCAACCCAAAATGTATCGATGTTTCGAACTATCGCACACCGCAAGGGTTAGGAAACTGTTATTGTGTAACGTGCAAGAAGGCAATGCACGTCCCCAAAGGGTTGCAAGCTTGGCAAGCACACATCCGCCGGGGCACAAATTTATTTTTCAACGGGTTGGCCAGTATTGAATTCGGATATTTGTTGTTAACCAACAATTCTTGGTTTTATCCATTTAAAGTATATTTGCACTGAGTATTAGATTAGTAGCAGTATTTATGGTGAAATAATATGCGATTAGTTTAAGTTCGAGTGTAAACTTATGATGTTCTATTTCTTTTTAAATTAACAATCCGAAATTTTTATTTGAATCAATCTATAAAGGCAGATAATAATTATATCCCATACCTAATTTGTTATTTGCAGGAATTCGAAATTCCAACAACATTATGTAGGTAATCTAATAAAAATCAAATAAAACTCCTGAAATTAAATTGACACGTCATATTGTTTTAAAACAAACGTTATCTATTCCGCAAACAGTGATTGAACGTTCCTATTCCAAATACCTGAACTCCATTGATTCACATAGTGGCGTATTGTGTCTATGGTATGGTACACAAATCGGTCGCTAACCCGAGAGCTAGGTTTCACATTCCATGTGTTCAGTAGATACGGCTAGTACAAGTAATTGGTATTCAGTGCATTGGGCGTCCCTAGCACGGAAATTAAAAATGATTTTATTGACATGCATTCGCAGACGGGATGCAGGGCAACACACTGTTATTTTCTTTTTTTTTTCGTAGTAGTAAGTAGGTAAATTATGTTTGTTTATTGTCATGGAAATAATTGTAAACATAGGAAGGTAATTTGCATAATTAGTAACACGGTGTTGTTTTACTATTGCATAACATTTTTCTACCGTACCTAATGTAGATGACATCAAACAAAATTTACTAAATTGTGTGCTTATGTTGATAGAATACCTATTAAAAACACGTTATACAACACCATATTGTCTATTATTGCTTCATCATCATATTAGTACGTACATAGACAACTGCTACAATTCATGCCACCTAATAAACCGCTATGATCAACGGTCGTGTCAATTGATTAGTGATCGTACTACGTTGCTATTAGCACACTGCGAGGCCGCCACTCATCGTGACTAACACATACCATTGAAGTATTAATAAAACTTGAAAAGACCAACAAAGAATGCATCCAAAATTAACATCGACACACACAATCAACGCCCTCATAATTACTGTGTTAATATTTACATCGACTGAAAGTTTAAACATGCGAATTGCACACTTTTCCACCAATTAATGTTTTGAGTTAAAATCGAGCAACAAAGGCGGCCCTGTCATCGTTCGAATAAACCCGTAAATGTTTACTCGACACATCGGTCGCTGTATGCATCAATTAAAAATATATTACTTGCCGGGTTGACTTCCGCTTGTCCGCTACGATGGGTTTCGCTTCGCTTCGCTCTCGCACGTGCCTTTGTAGGGTTGACACATGACAGCACACGAAGTTTCGTGAAGATATATCGAAGTTTATATTTGCCTAATAATAATTTTTAATATATTTTTAAAATCTGTAATACTATTCATATTTAATCAGTATAAATAATTCAAATTCCTTATGGTGATTGTATTTACATAATATATTATTATATTATGTAGATACCATATTCATTTAATATTAATAGTCTAAAACTGCAATATTAATAATTGGTATAGAACAAATTCATTAGAATGATTTAAGAATAATTAAGGATTAAGGACTATTCTAATAAACGGTTTGGGTTTCAAGTCTTATAACGCTAATGATGCTTTTTGTATAAATCACTGAATCGAATAGCAAACGAACGTAGGCTATATTTAACCACCGTTAGGAAATAATTGGGTAAATAATAATTTTAAATTGAGACTATTTAAGACGTTAAAATGGCCAAGCCAATAAAAACGTATCCAACCCTAGACTCGGCCCGTGCTAACAGTGTGCGTATTCACATTCCTATTCGCCGTGCACGCTCGCGTCACGTCGCGTCGTCGCATCGCACACTGATAATTTTTATTCGCACAAATGAACATATTTGCACAACTTTTATCCTCACCGTTTAACTTTCGCTGGATGAGCATTCGTTCAGTTATTTGCATATGAATTTATCGCGACATATTTTTTAACTCGCCGTATTGATCGTTAAACTACCGACAATCTATCAGTCAATATCGTACATTCGATGTTTGCAACTAAATGTCCCAAATATGAAATGTATATGAAATTTTTGAAATAGTACGGTGTTCGCGACTATTGAATTCCGAAATTGGAATGCAGTTACCATATTTTCTGTGCGCTACATAATACAATTTTGTAGTGATACAATACATTCTTTGCTGTATGAGATTTACCTGATACATTGTTTATCGGTTGTGTGCTTTTGATCTAAGACGCGAACAGCGGAGTAAACTTCTCGTAGGTAAAACATAAAATAGATAGGTTAAAACCTAAGATTGTACATTTAACAAACATCATCAAACAACTAGTTAAGTAAAAAGATATGAAAATGTTACAGACCTATAAGATTTCATAGCCTTCTCAACTTGGTCGAATAATAACAAATACAATATTTTTCTTACTTATATTCCAAAATAATACTTACAATAAAAGTTGATCTGGGCTGCCTTAATTATTCAGTTCATATATTAATTATGAGACAAGACGCATATAGTACAGGTGGTATGAAGTAGGGTCGGCACACAAACATGTCAGTGATAACCTGTGCGCCGCGCGCCGTCTTGTCAAACTTCTTTGTGTAGGTCCGAACGGACCATTAATATATTTCCGACAACAGTTCCGTTACTTTTGTGCGCTCCCACCGTAACTTGCCACCTAATGATGTGGGTTAACTGTTTAATATATACCTCTTAGCTAAATAAAATTACCTGTTTAACTCTCTATGGGACTTATAAATAGTAATTATGGTTACGTGCGCCACGCTTGTTATGTACCGTGAGTGATGGTATCATTCCGTTAAAGTTGGATGATAATATCTTACCAGCGAACTGAATCTCCGATTACACCTGGGAGGATATTGCAAGAATTATATTAGACCAACGAAAATATTTCATAACCCAATACTTTATTCGAACATTTCATGTGAGTGGTCGCGGTATAAAATTTTAATCATATTTCAGATAAGAGGAATGGTTCCGCCGAATTATATGTATGAAGCTAACAAAGTCTTTAAATTTTCGTGAGCAGCTTAACCGATACGTAAAAAAAGTATCGACGAAGCCTTCTCCCACAGAATATGAATACAATAATACCCGAAGATTTATCCGCAGTCGGCCGCTACACTTGTTTACACGAATTTCACGAAGCGCGGAAGGCTGCATATTTTAAACCTACCGCCCGCTCGCTCCGATATGTTTATCTTGGTCTCATCTCGATATATTTATTGGGAAAAGCCACGATCGGGATCTCTCCTTATTGGTTCCAACGGAGAACGTAATCGTTTTTATCTGTTTATTGTTATTGTATTTTAATATAAAATTCCGTTTACATTTCTACCAAAATTCCTCATCACAAATTGTGTTAACTAAAGTAATATTTACACAAGTTAATTTAAGACTTTGAAGACTGTTAATGTTTATGTTAGAAACGAAACGGTTTCTCGTCAAAGGTGTAATTTAACATGGAATTAAAACTATGTAGGTACGAGAGCGTGTGGAAACATGTAGCATGTTCCGATGTTGGCTTTTCATCAGCATGGTAATCGTGCAAAAATATTGGCTGAAACACGGCCGAAGCGCACCTGCCTAGAATTAAATAAAAATAACCCGCCGAATGAGCACCAAACGTACGCAATGTGTAATTTATGTTCAATGTTTGTGAAACGGAACGTTTAGCATATCAGAATCGTAACGTGTATCTATAATATCGCGTGTGAACTTAATGATATGGCACATAGCAGACATTCACCGGCAGACACGACACCGCAAGAAATATCATTAACTTGATTGCTGTAGCATAACGATACATTACGATCCAATTAGCTAACGAACTGAGAAATGACCATTGTTTATGTCTGTATGTGTAGTTTTTGGTACTCTCTCAGTTTTATGGGACTATATGTTAAGCGACACTCGTAAAAGTGCGGTGGCCGTGTTTTACACCGTCCGTAAACTAGTACAAGTGTCGTTGTATCGGAGAAAAGTTAGTCGGCGTAAACGTAATCTATTCACATTGCGATCGACACGGGAGGCACTCAAGTTACACTGTGTAAATATTTCTTGATCAAATTTGTTCTGATCGTATACTGATATAAAATCGCATTATTTATTAACGTCGTAATCTTAGGGCTTTCTTGGTTTAATGGTAACTTTTTTAATAATTGCGTGCATGCGTGTGTAAAAGTATGTTAAAGAAGTATTATAACGCTTGCGTTCTTTGCAGAGTTAGGGAATATGTATCTAGGTTACATTACTTTATATTCAAAGTGACACGTGGCGCTACCTATCGTCGCTTCACACGCTTAGTTTATTATTAATGCGTGAATTTTTGCGATGCTTGCCTTCAGCTGAAGTTAGTGACAATGTTTATGCGGGTTTGATAGATATACGGTGTGCGGTGCGTATGAAATATGCTCCTAGTTCAGCACTAATGAACGTTGTGCTTGTTGAAAATTAATTCGGGTAACGTACAAATTCCATTTATTTTCTGGCGAAGAATCTTTCGTCGTTTTCAGGCTGGCAACGGATTACCAATGTAAAATTAGGAGATTTGCACTAACAATATTTAAGGCGTATGACCAACCTGATATTTACACGAGATAAAGTATTTACACAGTACTTTAAATTAAATAGACCGAAATAATCTGAAAGCGCGTAGGTATATGCGGTTGCCGTTACTGTAGAAATGATTAAATAATAACTAAAAGACAAACGTACGGACTCAACCACTAGGGACTAAATAGGGGTAACGGCCTTCGGTTATAGTCAAATATTGAGTCGGTTTTTATTTAATTTCACTGAAACCAATATTTATTTTACGAAAAATACCTAATAATTTATTACTTAGGTACTTGACTATGATTGAAAACTTATACGACAAAAAAATACCTACAAAGGTAAGAAAAGACTTACATATTAATAAAAACAGTTATAGATTAATTATTTTCATAAACAGTGCGTCTACCTATTCGATTTGATAAAACGCAATAATTTTGTAAAATCTAAAACCTTATTTTTATTATACCTAAAAAATCTTATTTTCCGTATCTAACCCTTACGCGGCCGACGTCGGTCTTTCTGACACCAGCATCGGTTATAGTAGATTAACGGAAAACTATCGCCAGTAAAAACAGCCCAGTAGTAACAGTATAGCTCGAACGGCACGTCTGTAACGATTTATTACGATACCAATGGCGTTTTCGGACTCCGCAGCGGCCGCCGGGGTGTTACTACACAAATAAATTTCGATAGGGCCGTTCTCTTAGAGACGTATATTGAAATATGTTCGATATTTTATTAGATAGTCCACTGAATATTTAGTTAATGTTGTATTTGCGAAGTTTATTTTCGGCATGCGTTTTGTATCTATTCCATATTTTTATTTAACTGTTCTAAACAGGAAGATTTTTTGTCGTTTATTGTTTAGTAATGCGACCTTAAACATACGTTTAATCTTGCGCTAAAAGGTTTGTAGACAAAACGTAGTTAAATAACTAATGAAACTTACCTTCACGTAAATGAACATTTCACTCAGGTACCTACGTGTACATTTTAGCCAAAAATGTAACACAAAATGGTAGCGTTAAATATGCGTGTTAATACTGTATACGGTGTTGGATGGTGTACGGCGACCCGGGACAACCGCAGCCACCGCTGTCAACATCAGCTGTTCCAGGCCTTGCGAGGTTACATAGTTGTGTTCACTTAATGTTACATGTTGTTTGTACTACACCTATATCTGTGTGTTCGTTTGTTTCAGGTAATTTGTTCATATTTGGAGTATCAGCACATGGTAATCGGGATAACACATTTTTACTTATTTATTTACTTAGTAAATGGATTGACATTCTGTATAATAGAATCGTAGCACGTAGTGTTTAAGTACTACTTAACATAATGCTTCGTTATGGTGATGGATTATTTTACATTATTAATAGTAAAATATATATAATAGAAAACTAGCTCCTGTCCGAAATTCTGTCTGCGTCTAAATTTTACCGCATCTATTCAAAAGATGAAACCTATTCAGTATAAAATTTCATGACTATCGGTTTAGTAATTGCGTCGTGATGTGGTAACAAATAGACTTAGTAACGTTCCCATTTACAATAGTAAGAAATTAGTATAGCCTTACTCATGAAAATCGTAAACATCATTTTTTTGTATCTACCAAGCATATAAATACAGCGTGTAATCACGAGCTTAGTTCTAAGTGTACGTGGTCATATCTCAACCACATTAATCTAATGAAGTTTGTCAGCGAGCTCCTAACTAAGTTCGTAGACTTAGATCTTAGCTTAGAAAATTATGGCGGAAACGTAAGCCTAGACGGTGTCTGGTGGTAAATAAAAGAAGGCTTGCTTTGACATATGTAGCTACCTATTATGTGTTAGATAGTTTGAATTTGTTCACTTTTTAGGGCAGTAATTTACAAAGTAAAAGTAATGTCTTAAAAAATATGTTCTATTAGTCAAACATTTGTTGTAAAAACGTTAGAAATAGGAGTTGAATTCGTTTTATTTTATATTATGTCGCACAACGCGTCATATTTTACTAAAAGCAAATTTTGAAGTAGAGACCCGCGTAAAAAAGTAAACCTTTCCTAAGTACATGATTTAGTGGAAATTGAATATGAAACTAAATCTCCCATAGAGCAGACGTTGACGTTGTAAAAGTAGCTATTTGTTCACAACGCCCGCGCTTGCCTAAATATGAAGATATCCGAGATAGCAAGATATACCTACCGTCTTGCTCACTCACGGTGTTCAAGCGGTGTCTACGCATTGTACGTACGCGAACCTCTTTCCTTCACAAAAGCCTCCTTTATTATGCTCCTGTGTTGGATATGAGGAAATTGGCTGAATGGCTTTATATGAAAAACTCACGTAATCTTCGCGGGGTGTGGCCCACAATATCCTGCACTTGGCTCCGCGAGATGATTCTTGTTAAAATAATTCAATTGTTACCTGAAAGTTTAAAAACAATTTCTAGTTGCGGTTATAGGAAGTACATAGAAGTGTAATCGAAGACGATAAAATATCACAATTACACATGTTCAGTTTCGTATGTTAGTTTCTCAATTATTACCAATATTGTAAATGCTTTTAATAGGTAGTTAAATATGTAAATAGTTATATAGATCGATGTTTAGTTTATAGGTAACAAATTATGGTTTTAAGAAAAAAAAATTATATATTATATTAAAAATTTCAAAATCCGCGGACACTTAAATAAGAAGTTGCTCTGTATCTAAAGCACAATTTCCCGCTCAATGTCAATAACAGGGAATGGACGCGTTCAAGTTTTACGCGCATACATGAACATGACACCTGGCGAAATAAAGCCTTTCATGTGGGCAGCGTTCGTTCGGGGTGTTTATTGTCATCGAAGGGCCGCACACATATTTGGTGAGAGGTTCGGTACCTAATAAAGTACAGTGCTAGGATTCCCGGACGGCCGGCGAGGCGACCGTGCAGCCGGATTGCCGCGCACCGAATCACGATCGGCGACAGAACGCGCCTCGGGATATAAATTCGGTATCTTTCACCTGGAACGCTTCAACGACCGCCGACGCCACGCGCAAGTTATGAAAATTCCGACACTGGAATTCCAACTCACACTAGAGATTTTTGCTGAGCTTTGCGGTTGTCGTTGCGCGGATTTTTTTAAAGAACAGAGTCTGTTACGTTTATTTCAGTCTGCTTTTTATGGAGGTGGGAATGTGCTCCTCTTTGGTTTATTTGCGGGCCGCCTTTCTCATGAAACTGCGCTGTTTCATTGCTTACGGGCCATTTTGAGATTCTCGTTAGAGTTACATTTATATCGTGATGTATTTTTCTTTGCAAATTGTTCATCGAAAGGTATATAAAATCTTAAAAATATAATACCCTACCTACAGTTGAACTTAATAATAGAAAATTACATTCATGAACTAACTGTAAACAACTTTGTTGCTATCAATCGATTATCTGATAGTACAACCAAAGACGTCACGCAAATCCTGAATGGATATCGAATAACAAATGACGCTGCAAAATAGGGTTTCTGAAAGAAACGGAACATAAATTGCCAAAACCCATCAACCATTAACAATTACAAAAGAAAGGTAAGGAATGAAATGTTTTATTCATTCCGTTAACGAGAAAATTACCGAGAGGGCGTTGGAGCGCCGGATCCGATTGCAAGGACTCTACGAACCTTTGTCTTCGGGGAGAAGTGTGCCCAATGAGCACTCCAGATATCCGTAGGTACCAATTAAGGACAGCATGTTACACGAGTATCTTATTGTATAATTTTAGAAAACCTAAATACTCGTTGGTCTAGTGGTCACCAAGCCCGACTGCTAAGCGTTTAGAGATTTTTTGTTTTTCTGAGTAACAAAACTTGAGTAAGTGACTATAGGATTGTCCTATGTCAGTGTACTACAGTACACCTCTGATTATTCCTTTGAGGTATAGTATAGACGTGAATTAGGTACTACGTTTATTAACTAATCAGACAATACGACTAAACACCTAGATCAGTCAAGCCATTGAAACTCAGAAACACTCGCTGAATAGTGAGCAAAGTGTTCGATAGTAGTTGCCATCAAATTATTACCAGGAAATGACAAACTGCGCGGCGAACGTCCACGCTACACAATGTAAACACCGGTGGAGGGGAAGTCAATATGTGGACACCAGTGAGCAACTGATTACTAAACTCACTAGCTCTTAGATGATTTGATTTTGGATTCCTTTTGGAGAGGCAATTATTTCTTTCTATAATGTGCTTCTTAATTATTTAAAAAAAAATTGGTTTAATTCTAAAACCAATATCAATTATTTCAATTCCTTAGGTACCTACCTATCTATTTACATACCGATATATAAAAGTAGTTTCACGATTCAGAGATTTCTCTAAAGAAAAATAACATCAGCTGAACTATCTTCACTTGTAACCCTTTCCTTTCTCTAAATATGCGCATCTGTAAACATGTAATTACTTGTCTTATAGATGCATTTCCTAAGCATTAATTGTCTTTAGAACGTATCTTTGACCCAGGAGGGGTATCATTACGTCCTATTACACAGGAATCCAAATTAAAGGTCCCTGCAAGTCGGACCGAGTCACCGTTCCGCTACATTGATGAAGAATTTAATTAAATACTAATAACAAGCCAATCTCTGCCGGGAATAACAGTTACTGATGTTATCATTACAGTTAATCCTTGATTCTGTAGCGATATTAATTAAATTAGCAGTATCACAGTACAAAAGTTTGCAAAATTCCACCGAGAATAGACAAACAGACAATCAGTTAAGCTTATTAAAAACGGTATAACAAGTTCTGTATTCGTATATTTTTGTGTGATTCATTCGTCATTATATTATAACTGCAAGGTTTCAAAAAATCATATTGCATTCCACTAGCTAAAAATAAAGTTGCTCGCGATTACATCACGACTTCGCAAAATCTGAATACACCCCAACAACGGGGGCTAATTACGTTAACTTCTTTCGGGTCCAGTACAAATTCCGAATGGGCTGTAAAGAGTGCGAATTTGCATCGAGAATATTTTTCGTCAACAATTAGGTTGTTGGGCTTTTGTCTGTGCCGACCGGGGGCTTGGTTTTAACGACGTTTTAAAAGATTCCAACTCGAGACCGGGGGCTTATCTCGAACGTGCTGCCTGCTTGTTACAAAAAACCCTTTATTAACTTTACGAGGCTTTTAACGAATAACAGAAATAAATATGAAGGTTTCACTTTACAGCGTGGTGGCTTTATGACACCGGAAACTTTTACAATCGCGTCGTTACCACCGCTCGACACTCGACCCACCAAGTTATTGATATACTAACCTGAATACATTTTATATATTACTGAACATTGTATACCTGTCATCGTTGTTGTTACTATCGGAAATGCAATCCGTATAATACCTACAGTCCCAAAAACAATACGTTCGGACGTGCATACAATATTCCAGAAACGTCAAAGCCGGGCCTTTGAAAAACATTCATGCCACGTCGTAGGTATTTAATTTCTGTCGGCTGCAGCGAGTCCGCAGCCCGGATATCGGGTTTATTATGAGATACAAAGCCTTTGCACGGTCGCTTTCTGTACCACTGTTTGATTGGTGGGACGGGCACCGACGGTCCTCTGACGCACCTCAAACTACAAATACGATAGGACGTATTAGATTTACCTTGTACGTCCATCCAATATTGAAGGTATGACCGGAACATCTGAAGGCTTATCAAACGGATGAAAAATACCCAAATTCTTAAATGTTGTTTCAACAACAATATTGTGCAATGCTTTACATACATACGCACACTAACATCATGTTTCCCACAATATGTTTGTTGATTATATTTCTTGTATTTACAAACTACCTAATTCTGTTACACCTCCGATGCTTCTGTAAGACGTAACTCCGTGTCGTGTTGTCAAATGAATGGCAGCATGCAGGGATAGATAAAAGCCACACACTAGTTGGAGATCAGTTTCCGAATTCCGCTCGGGAACGTATTACACTTAATCAGTTCCGTGATTGCACAATCCTCCCGCAATTTCGGCTAAACAGGTCTTGTTTTGTACTTTGAGAATATGTACCTAACCTGAAAGACCAAATTTAATTACATTGAGTCTTTTTTGTGGTTGCTGAAATTAAAAAGTTTTT
This sequence comes from Abrostola triplasia, assembly GCA_946251915.1. Lineage (NCBI taxonomy): Eukaryota > Metazoa > Arthropoda > Insecta > Lepidoptera > Noctuidae > Abrostola > Abrostola triplasia. Next base: position 4,806,174 of record OX276425.1, read on the forward strand.
TCTTTTATACGTTTGCGTCGTGGCCTGGGTGATAATTTATTTTTATACTGGCATTATTTTGTGAATACGTTGCTCTTATTTGAATTATAAACTAGCTTTTCCCACCGCTTTACTCGCGTGGATTCGCATTTATTAAGTTAACCGCGACGCTTTCTGGTTGCAAAGTATCGTACACAATTTCACTTTACTTTGTTTTCAATGCAAAATGCAATTTTGATGATTTTGTTAGATCATGTAAAATTGGCATAATTGAATGTGAAAATTTTAAATCGAGCAGAGTAAGTGGGTAGTTATTATTATTTGCTTTTTTTCTGTCGACATTAGAGCCACCATAAACCTACAGGCACCGCTTCCTATAAAATACTATTGATGATCATCATCAAATTGATAGGTTATGCATACTATACAAAGAATATTTCCGGGATCAGGGTAAGTAAAATAGTTCGGAACAATATTTTGGAAAGAGAGAGCTCAAAAGCACATTCATCTTATATATCCCTCGAGGGATGCACACTAACTCCTTGTTTATTTTGGCTGATAGAGGTACGAAGTCATAAAATATACCATTGAATAAATGACTGTGCATTTGACAAACGAGCATTCACAGATATATCCGGCAATAAACGAGCAAAATGATCCTCCCCAATGTATTATAGGAATACCGCGAGGGGCCGCGGTAACATGGAAGCTAGATTTGGCATACCTCACCCGCTTCTTGTGTTAGCGAGAATTGCCAGTCCAAAGGCACTTTTACATTGAACGCGGTCTTATCTTTTATTAAAAATATAAGAAACATTTCCTCACAATCCCGCAAAAGGTAAAAAAGTTATAAATAACTCCGAAACATCCAACTGGTCTTTTAAGATTATCTCGGCGAAGCAAATTAGATACTCGAATACATCGCGTAATAGAAGGCGGAGATTGTAAAACAATATGGCGAGTGAGTTCCGTTTGTCATATAAGCGTGTACCGCCTCGAGAGGCTGGTGTGGTATTGTAGGTAGACATTATTATTAACACAATTCTTCAGAATCACAACACAAGCCAACGGGGGCCCGTAGCTCATACTTGTTTTTCTTAAATCTCTCCGTGAACAACTCTATTATGGGGAATCTTGTTAACATTTGAAATCATTTCTCTGCCCCGGGAATAATGAGTTCTGTGTTTTCATTTGAAACTCCGGTGACTTTTGTTTAATGGAATGATAATACAAATGCTGGCCTCTTTGTAGTGAGGGCCGAGAATATTGTTGTTTTTCCTCGGGCGGGTCACTTTAGTTCCAAGGGTAATTTCATTATTTTTCTAAAAAAATTGCTTTCACAAATGAAACTCTGGACTGTACAATCTTAATGTTGATTTATGCCCTTTGAAATCCACTTTTGTTTATGTAAAGTAATTTAGGCAGTTTTTTTGCTGTTTTCGGGTTAACAGGGAGATGTTCTTTCATAAAATTCTAGGTAGGGAATGGGAGGATATCAAAGAAAGTATTTCAATTCTAAAATGAATTTATTATAACATAAAATGTTTAGGACTACCTACTCTTTATGTCTCTGCCACTCATTATCAGATATTTTCACGTGAATTAACTTGAAGTTAGCATAAAATCTTATTTTGTTTAGCGAGTTATTATCTCTTCTCAAGATCATTAAACAACAGACTAGGAAAATCTTTTATTTATTTTGTGTATTTTATAACTATGTAAAATATATTTTGACTTGTTAGCCCCGGGGGTGTATTACCAGCAAGTTTCGTCTCCTAACTGAATATTATGTAAACAAATTTAATTATTGCCTTGAATTAGCCACAATGGCCGGCTCCGTCGCTGTGAATGGAAAACTTTTGAAACCTCAACTTTGTCCAAGTAAAGTTCCCTCTGTGTGCACAGTAACGAAAGTATTTTACAAAAAACGTGGCTTGCTTATTCTCTGATAAGTGCCTGCTATGCGGGTGGATGTTTATGAATTGTTGTCTTATTTGTCTTATCTTATTTAAATTTTACCCAAAAGTTTCAAAAAGTATACAAGCTAAAGGGAACATGAAAGCTCACGACTTGCATGTGCGATAAAGCTTTTAAAATTAAATGGCTGCAAACAAAGTTATTTAACTACAACCTTTTTAACATAAAACTATATATTTTAATTAAACATGTCAGAATATTCGCTTCATCGTTGTTTAAATATAAACGCGGTCGCATCCCTAAACTTGTGCAATTTATCATAAACTACTAATCAATTTAGAAAACGATTCGGTGTTTAATATCAAATCCACGTTTTCTCAAAGGTTAGGATTCGTGGACCGAAATTACGGCATTGTGCTAAATAAATTGTTATTAATGACCAAAACGTTCCGTTCTTCCGAATAACAAAAGCCGCTTGTATTTTGTGGATAAATTTCGGATTCCTTGCATACGCTTACTACGACGCTGAGATATTATAGATGGACATTTTTCATAGTCAATACAACAACAAAGGTAATTATAAACGATGGACTTTAATTAACGGTAAATCCCTTTACTGATATTTTCGTGAAAATTCTTCAGAACCATATTTTGGTATGAGAAACCAGTGATTGATGCAAAACATTTAACCTTAGGATATTTTGTGTACTAAATGGTACATACCTAATTCTTATGGACTTACTTGTTAACGATTAAGTGGCAAGATAGCCTAGCGGCTGCCTAGGAAGTATAAAGTAGGTAAGGATTGGCAGGTACAAGTATTTAACGGGATGACAGTAATTATTCAGTAAACTCACCACTAAACGCAGGCAGGTTCATATTTCCTATGGACAGATAATCTGCTCTCAGCATTAAACTTGTAAAGTGCTCTGCTCCATATGTCCTCGGTAAAAGGGAGGGTTGCTTTCTATTCATACACTGTGATACTCTTTTACGGTTCAAGCAAAAACACGCCAAACGCTGGCGAAAGATAAACCCCGGGGCGGTACGAACGCTGTTGAATTTTACGATTCCGCTAAGCCGCCTTAAAGTCGAGCCCTTCCTGAATATTTTGATTTATTTATAGGCGTGAAAGCATAAAAGGGTGGTCCAAAAACAATATACCGCGCCGTTCAGCTGGCGCGCTACTTGGGACACTTAACATTATACGCCCCTATGAATAAACCTACATATTTATACCCTTTCGTTCTGCGATACTCATTCCCTGCTCTGAGACTTTAAAGACATAACCGTAACTATGCACACTCTACTGTGTGAGCAAATTTCATCCAGTAATTATCAGCGTCTAAGTTAATTTAGGGAAGCCCAAACAAATTTGCGGCTGAAAAGTTTTGTACTTAATTCATTAGTATGTGATATAATCGTGTGAGAAGACGCAGGCCGCATTAAGCACTTGCCGCTCGCGAGTCGCGCTTCTAACACTTCATTGTGATGCTAATTTAGGGCAGCTCTATGAATATGGGGCGGCACTCCCAACGCGCGCACTTTTTGCCTCACCGCGCTAAATTAATTTGAATAATACCGCCGATAGGCAACGAGCTCCGCCGAAATGTCTTTTATATGAGTTTCCGACGTAAAAACTCCGTTACCGCGCAGGCCAAATATTATTTTTATCTTCAGCTTAAGAATTACTTGAAAAAGTGTGTTCATGTATTTAATTATGTATAACACGAAAGGATAATCTGATTTTGATATTCAGCTTTAAAACTTGGTATATGGATTTAAGTATTCCAAATACAAGTGTACGTGCTTGAACCTAATGTCGTGTAAATCTATTTAATCAAAAGATCTCGAGCAGCATTTTTCTCTCCATCTCTTTGAGAGTAAGCAAAACGAATGTTCCATTAGACAATGGAATACACTCTCGCTCGCATGGAGCCCGATAAAATAAATTTCACTTAGCTGTTAATCACGTCCCTAAAGCGTGTGTGTCCATGTACTCGTGCAGGTAATGGCGTGAGCACTAAGACAAAATTGGCTTAAGTAATCTCTCGGTCGGAGTATATCTGCGGCGCTGTGCGGCTGTGAGCGGCGCGCAGTCTCCGGCGGCGGCGCCCAATTCCGATGTGGAATGCACTCGAGTCTCACACGGACGTGTTCGTCATAGAAATTACTCAGGCAATTTTTAAGTGAGCCTTTCCCGCTGCAACACTCGCGGGTATTCAAGTCAGTCCCTATATGCTGAAGCACTTAAAGGAGGTAAAGCCACTCTTAAACAAATGAAAGAGCTTTCGTTCGTCGTTTTTGCCTCACGGCAATCCGCTTTACTAAAAGGCGGTGAAAATTTAATGCACGCCTAATAAAAAGTATTTTGAGTACCTATCAGATTGGGCGTTTGTATATTTACGCAGTGGCTTGCGCACGATACTTAGAAGGGATAAAATAATTCAAATAAAACTTTTTATGAGGCATCTTCTTAAACAATATTTTATAAACAAGTAGCTTTAGAGAACAAACTTTAAATTGTATTTATTGTACAGTTTTTGGGATTAGACGAGTATCTTACTTGGATATTAAAATCGTAATAATAGTACTGTTATTGGCAGGTCAATAAATATACCTTAGGTTTACTAACTTCATCCATATTAGGTTATATTATATCTGAAACTAACTGCATTATTGACTAAAATCGGCGAAAGTTCTTACTCCATTGTACTTCGTTCTTTTAATAAATCGGGCCCTAGCAACAAACCGTGAAAACTAGTTACATAGGAGACCAAGCACGACTAGATGAACCCTTAAGCTAAGTGCGCGATAAATTAGAGGTCGCTGTGGAGTTCAAGAATTAAGACCGGGTTTTAATAATTCCTAATTATTCCGACTAAGTAAAATAATATTTGTTTAGAAAATCTACGCTTTTGCACTTTCATTAATTTTATTTGTTTAATTTAACTCGTTTAATTTGGGCGTTAAATTACTTCTATGATCGGCCACCGTGGCACTCGCTATGCTATGCGAAATTAACAGAAAAAGGCTGGAATTATGTCAATTTAAGGTTCATTTTAGCGCGTGATTAAGCGTAAAATAAATGTCTTGGCCCATTTTGAGGAGCCGGGCTTTTTAGCCTCCGCACAATACAGCCTGCCGCTGTACTGTAGACAACGGTGATTTGATAAATGAGTTGAGTTTTTAACGTGAAAAGACTAACGTTTCGCGTTCAAATACCTGAGCTTGTTTTGACAAAATCTCTGTGGTTCCCACAACGGAGTCTGTCGCAATGGAGCCCTCTCGACGTTTTTCTAATGAATTGTGTAGGCAACGAGAAAATAACAAGGAAAACTCTCGAATGGAAGATAATAGCTGTGATAATGGAGTTCATATTGAGCGTGTTTAGTGAGAAATTTCATTGGGGTATCATAATTACAATTATTTTAAGCCAGTAATCTTATTTGAATGTTACTCCATTTATGAAAGGAATAAGAAAACAAGATTAAAACGTGGTTTGTTATTTTACGTTATTATCGAAGCTTGGTATTATAATTACTTCAAGTCTGTTGCTATGAAGGTTTTATTTTTTTTTATTAGAAGCTTTTACGAGCCTAAATAAACATTAGCTCGGAGAATGAACCGAACCAAACTCACGATATATATAGATATACATATATTATGACTTACGGCTACATTCAAAAAACGGTAAACTAATAATGTACTCGCATATATGTATATATAAAACAACAATTTGAAATATTCTGTGCAACACGAGTTAGCATAAATAACAAGCTAAATTAATTCAGGTGAACAAAAAAAAACAATTTTAATACTCGGAAATTTGTGTAAAACGAAAATACAAATAGGTAAAACAATTAGATAATACGATATTTAGATATTACTAAAACGGTTCTAGCAGTGACTGCTTTGATGGAGTGATTAAGGTCAAATCGAATTTGAATAATATTTTTAAGATAAAAATATTAATTCCTAATAGTGTCTTACGTTATAGAAAGAATTGTCAATGCAAGAAAATATGAATAATATTTGAATAGCGGTCATTTTCATTAATTTCGTAGCAAGTCGAATAACAGTCGGCAAGCGCGTAGGTCTGCGTGCGCGTAGGCATGTGCGCGCGTAGGCTTTCTTTGCTACGGACCGCCTAAATTTTATTCTACTAATACGTAACATTTTTGGTCTCTATTGAATGATAAAGACGTTTTTTCCATACTGCATTTGAACTAAGACATGATACTATCTGTCTTTTTGATTATAAGTGAGCTTTTCCAAAATTAGTTTCTTAAATAATTACCTATAGGTAATAATATTTATAAATTGGGCCATGAGTGCCCGATTATCACCTAGTATAAATATCTTCCCATTAAAAGTTCGTTTTTCCAACACAACATAAACTCCGCAACATTGCGGCGAAGTAAAATCACTGAACCGCCCACAATATTACTTTCCGTTACTCAGATGCGGCAAAAGCGTTTAATATTTAAAATAATCACAATATTGTCGGAAACGGTGTCGACAGCTAATGTTCGGTGGGCAACCGCTAAACGGCCGGGTGCTGTAGCTAGCTATGGTGTACAACGGTGGGTATACGTTGATAACCGCGACGCATGTTTGCCCACAAACTGTTTGCTCGCATATCCGTTGTGCTACCTATTATTTGTACGGCGAATTAGACGTATCATTTTACCCAAATACAGATATTATTGCCATATTGGTTCTTTGGAATGAATCGCTTGGTATTGTTTGATTGAGATTGCCTATCGTTTTTTGCAAATAAATATGTATGTTTTCGAAAAATATGTGTGGATCTTTTTTAGGGCTATAACAATTGTTCATGTTGAACAACCTGTACCTGCATTAATAGTAGGGAATTTAATTATTGATATATAAAAGCAGTAATTAGGTCAACAATTACGTTTTAAATAACTAGGACATATTATTATAATGTACTTACTTACATTTAGTAAGTACATAATATATTACACTTTTATAAAAAAATAAATAATAGAACTGTTGGCCTATTTACAGCTATTATTTTAAATATTTATTTATTTATTTATTATTACCACAACATAACACCATTACAGTTTACAACCAAAGCGATGCTATATTAAACTTACGAACTAACAGTAAAAAACAATTATAAAATATAAACAACATAAAAAAAAACAAAGCCTTATCGTATCCTAAATTATTAATATATTTTACTAAACCTATAAATATGAGAAAAATAACCTATATAAAATACTGTATATGAAAATTCAACATTACCAGTTTAGGTATTTAATATTTACATAATAATTTCTAAGCACTTTTGTGTCGATATTAGAAATCTTGCCAGGCTGCTAGAAAATATATCTAAATCCTCTGTATGGAGAATATTTATTAAATTTATGGCACGCGACATACATATGGAGCAAATTTTAGAAGATTAGATATATAAAGTGAATATACCTACTAGCGCTTAGTTAGAACCCACAACCTCAATAAACTAACTAACCACTAATTTACCACCCCTTAATATCTCCAGCTCTATCACTAGCATTATAATAAATCCATATATGATTTCATCGAATTACACTCTCTTCTTTTCAGAGTATAACAAGAATCAGAGACACTCAAAATTCTTAATTTTGATTATTGTCAAGGACACGTAATTATTGAAATTGGTATCGTTTTAAGAGAGTCTTGAATTCCGAAGGAATGTTCGGCTCGATAAGGGCGTCATTAAAACATTCTCCGAGCCCGGAATTTGTTAGTAAGTACATACATTTACTCAGTATCCAGTGACAGAAACTTTATATTGTAACTAGCTCTTCATTCGAGTTTGCCTGTGTCGCAATAAACGTTTCTAACAGTAGGAATTTTAGGTAACATGCTGTCTTCCTTTACAGTTTGTGGTAGTTCTTAGTTATTTTTATGATCGCTTTTTATTTACATAGAGTCAAGGATAAGTAGAGATCCAAGGGACTGCATTCCATGTATAATACAGTGATTGATTATATTTCAAAAATCTTACAGTCCCATAATACATGGCTGGAATTTTAGTTAGGTTCTTATTCTCAATGGGTACGACCAACGATACCCTCATACAGTAGGTACGTGTTGTATCGCTGTATATCAGGGACGTCATGAATACGGCAAATTTAACGAGATGACATTAGGAATATGTTGTGCATTGCGGAAATGCGAGCTGAGTATTATGAGCTCGCTTAAATCTCAGTCAGTCAAATTAATTATTAGTTCTGCTTTGTGCAGCCGGGACAAATTGACGCTTGTTTCGCTAGAACACTCGTATAATTAAATACACAAGCATTTAATCAACGTACTGTAACACTGTAAACTCGTGTACGTAATCCGTCAGTTATGTTATAACGTTGCCGAGGTTACTCAAAATAACCCGGTGTTACCCGACGCGGCCCGGTGTCATTGGCTTAACCGTGTCACCTACCCAGCAAGAAAGCTGGGTTGAGCCGATCTTAACCCGCAGCCGCCGCGGGCCGCGTAGGACCTGTCCTAATAACCGGGTACAATAGTGGCCCTGAGCAAACAACGCTCGCTTATTGCTACTCGGCACTCCGCAATAACAGCGGTAAAAACAATAGCGCGGCCACGCTCCTTGTGATTGCGTCGGCCACATTGTTCCCATTACGCGAAGCAGCTTGTGTCAAGTTGCAGTTTAGGGTTCAATGGAATGTAAAATATATTAATCCGTGTTTTTCTTTACAGGTAAGCTGCCCTGTTTTTATTGCGGATTACACATCCGTGAGTCAATACGTTATAATATAAATGTTAATAGGTAGAGTGTTTGTTTTGCATGATTAGATGGAAACCAATGGTACCAAAAAAAAATTGTAGATATAACATATTGTGTAGAAGGCATATCAATCACAAATCATGAAGTATTGAAAGTGTTATATTAATTTCTGAAGGATCGACATCGTCGTTGAATGACCGGTCGGGGATTATCTGGAAATCAATTCGTAACGTGGTGTCATTTGTCGCATTCACTCCCGAACACTCGACAGTCGGTTTTAATTCGCTGATATCCACCTTTGATCCGGCTTTTCCCAGATTATATCGTCGTACGATAGCGTTTGTCCAATCGTGTTTAAAACGACTTCGACACGTTTTGGTTGCATTCAAGTAACGATGCTATTAACAACCGGATTTTAATATACCTAGTAAAAAAGTGATAGGAACGTGATAATCGATCGATGAAGGTGTATCTATGATTAATTTAAAACAACTTATACCAAAAACATTATTATGGAACCGCACGGCTTAGCCCTAATAACCGTAATAAACATCAACGGTAACGAGCAATAGGCAGCGATTCGTGCTGATGTTACACTGTTTTTATACACGACCGGTACATGGGAAAGCTTTCTAATTGCCGGAACAATGCTGAGCCGGTTATTTGCCGGCGGCATTGTTTTTGTCCGCGCCGGTTCATTTTACCCCACCTTCCCCCGGGTGGGAGATTAATGGAATTTGAATACGCATAGCCTTTGTGTTCGGCTTTACGCGTAATTTAAGCGTATACCGGCCCGGTGAGTCGGCGTTTTGCTGCCAATCTTACGGTTAGACTCGCAGGTGCGCGACCTCTCTTACAACTGTTATGTAAAATGACGCGTCGCTCCTACAAGCGCGCCCCTGCCTCGCTGAGATCCCTCCCTACGAAGTCACAGCACCAACCTTTTAATAGTAGTTATTTTTTATTTAGGTTTGTCACTTGACTTGTTCCCCAAGACCGTTGACGTGACCTTAATAGCTTTTAAATTTTATTTCCTTTTAAAAGTTTACTTTTAATTACCATGAATTTGGTGGATATAGGTTAATATATTTTTGATAACATTCCCCTGTCGCTTCGATAAAAACTGTCATTATTTCGGTGGTCCCCTCTGTTGCCGTTCAATAAGCGTTGTGTACTCAAAGCACTATCAATCATTCCCTAGCGCCTAGACACGTCGAGAAATAAAATGTATTTGTTCTATTATGGTGCTTACCTATTGATTTTGGATCAGTGTAAAACAAACATACCCTCGACTGTTTTGTTACAGCCCCTATTTTTATTTTCCTTATAATAGGCGCACTGATACTGTTCTGTACTGTAATTCAAATAATAGAACGTCTATGTATACCTAATGTAATCGTCATAAATGTAGACGTGTGTCACACTGGAAACTGCATATCAATCAGCTGAAGGCAGGCCTGTTGTAGGGAGAATGCTGCAAATCCATTAACATAATTGAGCGGCTTGTATCCGGGACACTTCACGGTCCGGATCGTGGACGTCTTTGATGGCGCATCGCCGTAATGAGGAGCCGAAGCCGGCGTCATCCGCCCTAATGCATATTTACAATAAGGACGACGAATTGAGACGCTACATTTTGACAACAGACTACACTGCTTTTTTCTGGTCTATTAATTCGACCTCCAGCATGAATTTCGGTATTTCATACTTCATGACTCCAAATGGTTTCCATTTTGAATTATTCCTATTTATTCGTTCGTTCACGTCCCTTTGTATGCATTGCTAATATAATAATTGTGTAATGTCAAATTAATAATGAGGTGTTGATTTTGAACCGTTAGTGTTTGAAGAGCTCACATTCATCCAATCACTAAATGAAAACAATTACATTATTTACTTTTTCACTCAAATTTGACGAGCCACGCGTTAACAAACAAACCGTACAAAAACAAAGTGCCTGCAAAAATAGCGTTTACCACACAACGACGCTTTATGAAATTTTCGAAATCCCCATTTAATTGGGCGCCTGTGTCGCCACAAATTAATTAAAAGCGCTGTGGGATTTTATTAACTTATTGCAATTATATTTAAACGGTACGATTACAGGGGCGCGGTGCGGCGCGGCGCGGTGCGGGTCGTGGCATCGCCGCCTAATGTCATTGCGAGGGCGCTTACACGCCGCCTCGGAATTTGATCAAACTCCTCGTAATCGGGGACAAATAAATCTCACCATTAAAATTAACGGCGACCCGCTTCCGACCTCTTCACTAGATTTATAATCACCTTTTAGAATATCGCCACAGTGATGTTAAGCCGTTGAATAGTTATTAGTAAAATTATGCTTAATGGACGTGAGATAATGCCATGTAATCCTACTAATAAAATTATTATGGGTAGCTTTGTAGCTAGAATAATTATGTGTTGGAGACCTGTACGCATTTATGACGGGAAAGCATTAATTTAATTAGTGTGACCAATAAAGCCATTGAAACTTTATATTAGGAGCTTGCGCTATTTACCTACTCATCAAAACTTAGGTACCGATTGCTTCGGCTTTCGGTGGCATTTAAATCACGAACGAGCGCAAGTTAACTTGCGTCGAAACCCTAGTAGACCGTACGATTGATTCCGTATAATGAATCACAGATATTCTTTAGGCTTACTGCAACTGACACATTTTAGGTAACAGATTGGTGTAGGTGAGGGTCCGCCGACCGCCACAGACCACCGCATTGACAAACGACTCGGACCACTTCATTAATTGCGGGCCAGTCGGCCGCGCGACCGCCTCTAAATAATTCACATACGACTGCCCTCACACGCCGCAATCTACAGCGGACATGGCGAAAATTACGAGCTCGTTCCCTTGACGATTTTAATTTATTCGGCCTAATTAATTTGGATTTTTTTTAATGCTCACTCCGGCGCCATGCCGTGTCGATGGGGTGCTGCCGCCTTTATCTGAATTTTATGGACATTGATTAATTTTGAGTTTAATTTTTGCCTCGTATGGTTTCTGCGGTTTCCTTTTAGCGGGCCGTTTACTTTGGAATTTTTTTATAATTTTATCAACAGCTATTTTATTGATTGCATTTTATAAAAACAATTATACTTATTCATACAAAACCAATAAGCTGCAACAAATTAAAAAGTAATAAGTAGTATTAAATGCATTTCATTCGCAAGCGGATTAAATGTAATTTTTAGTTGGAATCATTCTCGCTGTGGTTAGCCCGATGATACAGTTGCGTTTAAGGTAATCCATTACCGAGCCGCCACCGACGCACGCATGTGGTCGTCGTTAAATACACGAATGACAACGGTAACTCGTTTGAAACTATATCTTGTGAAGTTTATTTAGCTGGCAAAAAACCTTAATTATCTAAAATTGGTCGTCGGAATAAATATTAGGTAAAAGATAAAGCTCCGAAGTGGTGTGAATACTTTTACCTTCTAAGTTGACTAAGAAATGCTGTAAGTAGGTTAAGTTTATTTTTTAGTTCAATAAAACTATAATGAATAGGTTCGATGAATACGTAATATCTTAATCTGAGGCGTCGAATGTCGATTGTGCAATAACAAGAGGTTGGATGAGCAAAAAACAGCTGCGGACCCACTCGTAATGCTCGTAACTAGAGCCGTTACGCAATTCGGCAACGGCCTAATTGATTCCTCGCCCATTCGGCCAGACGGGGCGGCGCATTATCGAGCACAGGTGCTACTCTCCGGCTATTTGCCTCCTCGCGACAGACGCCGACAATATCGGCCCACCTCTGACTCGAGATCTTCGACACCCGTTTCACCTTTAATTGTATATCGGAAATTCTTTTCGTGACGTGACTCGATTAGTAATAAAGTAAGAACACGACTCTTCCAAACGGAAATGGCTTAATTTTCACCGAGTTGAGATCTCTGCATCGGCACTCGTCCATCGTGGCGTTTACCCTCCCCCGCCTATTACAGAAGTGTGTAAATCGAGCGAGTGTTCGGCAAGGTGAAATATGGAGAATCGCTGGCCGATTTGTATGCGCGCTGAGTTCGCTCTAAGTAATTTATCTGAAAGTATTTTTGGTTGCGAACGAAGGGGTGCGCTCTGCTCGCTCACTCCTTCCTTCCAATCGCAATGTGTCTCCACTCATTCAATTACATTAAAAGCTTAATTAGGAATATTAGCGAAGTGTCCTCGTTTACTTCCATACTCTTTGGTAGTTGGTTTCTGCGAATTTTCTCGAGTTTGTTGGAGGATTCTTCGGTGCGGGCCGAAGTTGTGAGATGCTTAGATGAAATGCGGCTCGCAATTAGAGTAATGGACGGTAACCTTTCCGAGTGAAATTAACGCCATTCGTCTATAGTAAATGTAAAGGCATACTCGGCACAATTAAGTTGTGGAATGGAGAGAAATTGCAACAAGTGCAACGGGCCTCGTCGCGTCCACGCTCCATTTAACCCACTCAGTTTGCGGGCCGTTCCGAAACCTCCGCCAACTCACCTTCGCATAAGCACCTATTACATATTACGTATTGTACAGTTCATCGCCCCTTTCGCTGCACTATAACATTTTGCCAAAGCACTTTGTAAGACCGCTATACAGTGTAACATAGAGGCAATGCTAGTGTACTCTGCTATCGGGTGGTCGTGTCGCCGTCAACTTAAGTCTCATTCTGTTAATTGAAAACTTGTCCCGGCGCCTCCAACCGCTTCGCTATTGTTTACCTCAGCTTTTCGATTTTTTTTCACGAATCTTCTCGTTTCATAAGTATCACTTTTAACAAGTCGTCTCCGTCCTTCGTTTATATCGGGCTTCTTTTGGAGTGCTCACAATAAAGTGAGAATGCACAATTGATTTTTCAGTTTTGTTACTTTATTTTTGTAGTTATTTTCTTTTGGCACGTTCTCGTTCAAAGACCATTGGGTTTTTATATCAACCCTCTCACAACACACTCAAAAACATTTTAAATATTCTTTACTGGCGTATATACTTTTCACTTTATTACTGTTTTTAACTTATCATTTAATCTAAAAATGGATAGAAAAAGAAGGCATACCTATTATTATTAAATGATAAAATCGACTCGCAAAATATCTTTCCTCTTACTGTACCCAAAAGTAAGTGAAGCCAAACGCAATAAAACTAAGTACTTGATTCAGAATATAACTTGTTTCCCTGTTTGACGCTCCATCACTTTCTCATTCCTCCTTATACGGCATGTATGAATTCTCTCTTCCCTTGCATGAGCACGAAATAAATTAAACTCTTTATTCTCGGGTACAAAGTTTGTATTCCCATGTGTAAATAAGATACTTGTTGCTGCCCCTAAAACGGCCGTACACCGGATCAAGCTGTCTTGCCGAACTACCGTTCTTCCTTCCCTATTTCGAGGAAAAACAAGGGAAAAGTGTTTTTGGGGCGACAATATCGCTATCTGTTCGCGGGCACATAATTTGTCGTACGAGACTTGGACACCCTCGATTTGCGTCGCCATTTGACGTGACGTTGTTACGTTGTTTTACGAGTTCGTATGACGTTTATCTGTATTAAAACGTAGCGAGCCTTGTGAATGAACTGCTTCGTTTTATATAGTTTCTCGAAGATAAACTGGAGTAGCAAATTAAAGTATAGGCAGTAAGTTTCATGATAGGAGAAATCCTTTTTATATCTAAATAAGCTGCACTTTTTATGTATGTTTTTATTATTTTCTGCCTTATCCTTTATACCTACAACAGTTTAATCGCGACAAAAAGGCTTTTCACATTGTTAACAAAATCTAGAATTACCGTCTCACATATGCAAACACAATAATAAAGTATGTACCTATATTGATCCAATATTTTAACAGCATACATTTGTAGCCGTCTTAGCAGTCGCATAAAAAAGTTATATAACCTTTTTATTTCACTTTCAGAGGTGACGTTATTGCTCATAAAAACTTCATATCTATTAACTTGCATGAATCTTGCCTCGCACTTAACTTTTCCCACAACACGATTTCTGTATGTGTGAATACTTGAATATTTCATAATAAATTATGTGGCAGTATAGTTTGATAGTTCACCGTATCACAATATTGTGAGTTTAGCTTTTATGAGAGAAATAAAAATATCATATCGTCATAAACAAAGGTGTTTACTAAAACAATATTTCCTTAATTATTTTTGTTATTTCTTTTTCTTTGTGTTAGTTTTGTTAATACCTACATTTCATTGTAACCTGCCTTAAAAGTACTTTTTGTCTCATGTTACATGTAAGGGAGAATCATAATCGATATTTAAAACCGTATCTTAAACATTTTAACCGTTCCCATAATTTTAATCAGACATAAAATTTTAACAATATCGTGGAAATCTGCTGTTCCTGGCTGTTACACATCAAACAAGCGGTTCCGGGGTAACGCAATAACGCTTCTCGCACACCGTTGAAATTTACCTTATTAATTTTGTTAGCGCGAAATAATCACACAACCAGTCTCTACTGATCCTTGAAATTATTTAACGTCGATACGTAGGTATGTATATGTAGGAGGGAAGATACGCGTTCGGTGTTCAGTATTTTAGGGTTACTGCAGGTTTTGAAATGTTTTGTTGTAATATTGTCTAATGCATTATTATTCTAGATAAAACAGGTCGTAAAAGAATATTTATATCAGTATAGGGCTTTTAAAATATCGGTACCTATTCAGTACGTATTTATTTCAGGGAAGGACCCACCCGTAGTTTCCATAATTATTCAGAGCTATTATTAATTATTTCGGTGTTTAACTTATTTACGGGCACTGGGCATGTCTTCTTATTTTTCTAGCACACATTAAACTTGATAAAATATTGATGCAACTACAATAAAGTCTCATATTTCCTTCACAGTACAGTATATTTCACAGTTCCTGATTTCGAAATGTACCGTTGATTTCTAAGCAAACCGCAACAAAATAGGTTCAACCTGGGGTATAAATATCCAGCGGTACTCACACACAAGTGCGGTCTGTTACACCCACTTATTGGAGATCCCGTTTTAACCCGACACGTCGCCTTATCGCGACGTGTAATCTTAATTTGCAGTTACTTAACGGGATCCCGGTAAAGGATTACCTATACTATCTTAGTTCAAGAGTTCCAAGAAATTAGTAGTGTTAATTAATCGATGGATATCAGCACTGACTTATGCGTGGAGTATAATAATATATGGAGAATAATAGCTTATAACAACACGCAATATTGGTTTATTATCCTCATCGAGACATGTGGGCGAAAAGTTACATCATAGACATAAGGACATACTGTCATTGTCGTTTATTATTATTAGTACATTATTATGTACTACAGAAGTACTTCTATTTTTTTTATAAATATTTATAGGTAGGTACTATATATATAGAATTACACTGTATATAGTCTATGAACCTCTTCTGCTCTTATTAAAACATTCCGATACCAATATGAAACAAAAAAAAACAAATTTCTTAATTCTTTATTTTACACAAATAAAAATATAAATTCTTAAATTTTATTTTATATTTCATGTACAGAGGCGAGCTTAACTGCTAATTGAGTTTTCTTACAATTCTCCTTCAATTTAATCATCAAGGTTAAAACAGATTCAAGTGGTATTAGTGTGCTTGTACACACTTAAAGTCCCCATCTAGATATCCGTGAAATATTGTCTTATAAATGAAAAAGCAACAAGTCCGTATTACAGTAATAAAAAACACATTCCAAGAAATAATATTTAAGACTAGCTTTCATATTATCATAAATAAGTCTAATTAGTTTTTATATGGCTGAAAAGATAGAGTGGTATTGCGGTATAAAATACGTGTCTGATGTGTGTGTTAGATAGGCGGGCTCATTCAAGTCATACTATTAATAATAATCTTTAAGCACAAGCTAAACCAGCTCTAAAACTAGACACAAAACAAAGTCTAAGCACTATGTGGATTAAGTTGGTCCAAAATTTGTAACACACTAGATGTAAAAAGGTTTGATATAGTGTGAGCTTAACCCGTGGTGTCGGGAGCACGCGCGTTTATCCACGCAATCTAGCTTCCGTGACGTCATCCTCTTTTTGTCTGCCACACAATCTGATCGAGCAACTTCGTCCCACTGAGTTATAGCTCAGAACTTACCACTTCACCCGACCACGTCGCCGACAACTTTAAGGTCTACGTGTCTTTATCGGTCACTTTGTTCCTACAAAAACTTTCCAATAATAAACTTTGCCCGCAAACTGACTCCTATATTATTTCAATCATACCAAAATTTAAGCTCTTGCTTGCTCGTAGTTTGGTTCGCTCGATAAAATTCTTCTTGGTTTATTAAATTCGCGGTGTTTGCCCCTGATCCCCGGTAAGTTACGTCAAAACTAAGGGTTATGACAAAGAATACACAAAAACTTTTCCAATTACATATTCAACGACTCCGCTCTGAAGAAATTCACCACTCCTCGAACAAACGCCTCTATGAAAAGAAATCACCGAATAGGTGAGCGCGGGGGTAAACTCACGAGTAAACATTTGCGTATGTAAACTGGAATTATTCACGAAAAAACTTTTAATGGCGTCCCCGGAGTTCCCGTCAAACATTTATCAACAAAAGAACGAACGTCCCGCAGGCGATGGAACTTGAAATGTATGGAAATTACCCAGTCACGAGCGGGAGAACAATTCACTAACGTCGGCATAGGCAAATGTTTTTGTTGCAGCTTGTTTCGCTGTGTAACTTGTTCAGATTTGAGGTTACAACTACAGAACGCTGTTAGACGCCCATGACGCACATGCATAGAGTGGGGAGCGGGCAAAGCAAATACTCCGCAGTCTATATGACTTTAAAAATGAAACATTCCGCGGATACAGATTCAAATCTGCGAGTGATTCGTCAGATGTTCGCCGCCGAGCGCGCGTAGCCCCTCGTTGGGCGCCAAATAACTCGGAACGGAATAATGAACCGCTTCAGATTCTTCAGCAAACAATCCCTGTCATTGCTCGACTGCAGAGAGAAGATTAAAATTTCATAAATCTTACTACTAATGCTAAGATATTTTAAATGGCATATTTTTATAGTTTCTCGTCCCTGTTATTATAGTATTTACCTATTTAATAAAAAAAATTATAAGTAGTTATTTATGCACGGTTTGATTATCCCACTCATCGGGTAGATTAACTAGGGAGGTACGATAAAATAAATACGTTTTGATCGGACACCGTTTCATTTGCATTTCAATCAGAACGATATAGCCGATGGAAAAGAAAATCCGCTCCGTCGCCTCACTTAAAGCTTTTGAAATATTCCTATAACTTCTGATTCTACGAGAAAAAAAGCCTATTTGAATTGGAAAGATCAAAGCGTAAAAATTTATCGTTACAAAAAAAGCGCGGCAGAACGTCCAAAAAGACGTCAGGTACTTATTATTTCAACAGAGCGAGTGTCTCGTCTCCGCTCTCATTCTATTTGTCTTTTCGATTGTTCCGGTGCATAGACTCCTCCATTACTCGGCACTGAAAGGAAAGTTTTGTATTCAATTTGGTATTATAATTCCCATTTGAAGTCGCCACGCACCATCGCGCCGACATCGGCTATGTAAATGGGCGTTTCCGGGACTTAGTCGCATTTTCGCCAAAAAAAATGTTGAATAATTTCATGTTGGAAATTTTTCACTCAAGTCTCATTTTCCCGTTGTGTGAACCAACTGATATATTGGTAATAATGTATTATTGGTACCAGTTTATAACGATGTGATATCTTACTGATATTTTTCGACCCCAGCTCTCTTCAATCGGTATAGAAGAGTAACGATAGGGTTGAGCATTTATTTATATAACCACTTGCAACTCCCAGTAAATTCTTCAGTTGTGTAAATATTTCCGTGTGCTTACCTGACGTGAATTTTTATTCAGCTTCGCGCGCTCAGCCCCGTCGGGAGACAAGGAAACATTTCAGAGTTTCTCTTCAATTTAAAATGGAAACTTATCCCTCGGCTACCATAAAGTCTGTATTTACCATAGAAATCCACCTAGCTCGCTGTGTTCGATCCTAACCGGTGTCCACACTGAATCCACCTGGATTTAGAGCGAGCACATTGGCTGAACCGCGCCTCCGATGGAGGGGCTTGCATCTTCGTACAACACGACAGGTTTTATTTTACGATATGTTTTCCGCGACCGTTTCGCAGATACTAAAATAATAAGAGTTTTACGTCGCCGCGTATTATGTAGCTTTTATGGTCCCCCCCGAGCTCGGCTGAAGCGCTGTTACAGTGGCTTACGAGGGCTCTTGTGACGAAATAATTAACCCAGTGTTGCTCGTATTAGACTCCGCTCCCGCCTAACATCCACTACTTATATGTTAACATTTTATTGTGCTCTTTGTACGAAATTTCAGATTAGAAATGTTTTTCTCTGTCGACTTAATAATACATAACGATGCCCTTATTCTGTCTCGCTTTACCAGTATAATAATAACTCCTCTCTCTGGGAACGATAATGAGGTTGTATCTTTATGTTTGACAAAGAGAACCAGATCACTTTTAATTAGACATCGTAACGGCTCTTATTGAATTGGATCCCCACTCGACATTTCATATTACGTTATTAAATTGAAAAGCAATAGCTTCCATTATGTTATTCGAACTTAACAATTGCTCTTCATAATGTTATCTGCGTAAGGGTAGTTGATAAGGACGTTAACAAGGAACAATGCGTAGGTAATGAGGCACGACGATCAGAACTATAAACGGTCATGTTTACTGACGGCACAAAATCACGATCGAGATATAGCAGCGGGCTGGACGTCTATATTCCAGCCAGAGACAAGGGACCGATAACAGATTACCCGCAAACACGTTTTAAATTCATTTCCCGACCCGAGCGCCGATCGCTCCCCGATAAAATGTGGGGACGACCCGGGAAACGGGGACATATTTACTTTGTCTCCCCGCGGCTGGCTCCGCCGCGGCCACTTCCCCGGTCAGGTAACGCTCCGAAGTGGCAAAATATTTGTCCTGGCTCGTTACCCGTCTGTTCCGATTTAAGAACATTAGCTACTCACAAATCTGGACTCACTTTTAAACTTGAATCTCAATGTTGTTTTCTTAATTTTATTCCACTTTGTAAAAGAACTTTGTGAGGGAAAAAGTTTCAGCAAACCTATTATAGGAACGATTCTTTTCACATAGATACCAACTTGAACCAATGTAAAGATTTTCAGCAAAACTGGTTTTTTACTCGTTTATTTATTTTCTATTAAATTAATCCTTAGATATTCTTATTTTCAACGAAGCACACTCACAACTTCGGTAGCGTGTAAAATTTTTGACGGAAACTAATTTCCTTAATCTCCCAGACATTGCGGTGTGTTGTTGATAAGCGCTCAAAACTCGTAACATGGTTGTTGTAACGCTATAAGGCTTCCGAACTTGTTCCACGGCTAAGTCCATTACCGCGTCAAGAGCGGTGGACTGTTTAGACACTAGATATTTTGATGCACAAAGCTTTTTGGCAGTCGCTTGGCTAACACTTGCTTTATCCGGTCAATTGCTTTGAGCATGCCTTTGTATGAAAATTACTTTTTATCGGATTATGTACAGTACTTAACGAACTCTGCCTAACATTGTGATGAGGCTGTAATAAAAGTTAGCTCGGATACAGATCATGTTGGACAGAATTGTCTCATAAAGTTGTTTGAGTTTTTCAACGAAGTTTTCAAACAAGTTTAGTTGCATATTTTCAAATAATATATTTAAATTCTAGAAGTAAATTAAGCTAGATTGTCTCATCTGTTTTCTGTTTAACAAGTTGTGTACCCTGCTTAAACTAGTTCTGAATTAACATACAATAAGTTATAGTAATTTTTGTGAACTCAAAACTAACTTTTTATTTACAGTATACATAATTATTGGTCTATTAAATTATTCACAGTTGCACTTGGCATAACTGTAAATAATAATAAAAATATGTTTGTGAAATTTTAAAACTATAGGACTGTAGATATCAAACAATACTAATAAAATCTGATAAACCGCAAAGCAATTTATCGACAACATGGTTCCTTACCGTAGGTCTTTATATCTTTCGTATAATTAACCTGTGCACAAACACTGGATACCTGACTACTACGCATTGTATAACAATAACATTAACATTTAGTTAGTCCTGTATGCTCTGCAACTTGGTATCGGTATCGATATTGTAGTTCCGAACTGTGCTATGTTCCTCGTATTACCACCTCCAGGGTCTAATCAATAGCTGCACTGGCCAATGTTCGCAACCACACTCTAAATACACAGTATTATGTACTTACTAATTAATTAATACTAGTATAAACATGTTGCGCTCCGTGTGTTTTGTGTTTCAACTGCATTCGATTAATTTGAGTTTTGGATTGATATACTAAAGCTTCTTATTGTATACCTAATGCAGTAAAAAGTGGTATTTAATTATTATGCTGTGTTTTAAATATAGATTATCGTGGAATTTTGTATGAGTCTTAGCTGAATCAAGTGCTTCTGTTATTTCTCAATATAGGCTTTAATCAAAATATTATTAGAATAAAATATAAACAACAAAGCAATGTCTAACATATCGCGCCTATTTCATAGAAGTAAATATTTTTTAGAAAGAAATTAATCACAACAATGCCAATTGCCAATATAATGCCAATTACTTGCCTACATATTACTATCCGGCGTGGAAATATATAGGACTCACTTCAAAGAGGGAAGGGGAAGAATAGAAACGAAAAAGTATTTAAATCTCAGCCGTTTTTATTTATCTTTGCGAAGCGCTGCCGGCGGTTAAATATCTGAGGCTACCCGCCGCTCCAGGAGACATATGTAAACACACCATTGCCTTTGAAACGCCATCCGCGAATCTACGCCTGCATACCACAAACAGTTTTGACGTGAAGTTAAAGTATGTGATGTGTGATGTACTCGTTTTAGGATATTTTAAAGACATGTTAGTAATATTCCTGTATGTAAATAACTGACGAAATCCAATGAATCACGCCCACGTTTCCATGTTTAAATACTGATAAAAATATTGTTTACATACATCATTCTTGTAAGGTGTGTAAAGAATATGACAGTAGGGTATAGTAATGAATAACGTGGACAATGTTGACGCATAAATTATACTTTATTCTACACTAGCTGCGCCCCGCGGTGTTACCCGCTATGTTTTTTCGGAATACAAAGTAGCCTATGTATTTATCCAGGGTGTCAGATTTCATTAAAATCCATTCAGTAGTTTTTACGTTAAAGAGTAATAAACATCCGTCCATACTCACAAACTTTCGCTTTTATAATATTATTAGAGATTATGAAATTTTAAAATATTTTTTAAAGGCATCTCGGATCTCGCTACTATCTTAAATGTTAAAAGTTTTCACTGCACTAGAATTCTCAATAGTTGAACAACACATATTTTCTTGGAGTTGTTTTAAAGATGGCATACATAATCTAGTGTTGGATGCGTTTCCTCAAAGACACAGTATCAGCATAAGCTGTGAGACGGTCCTCTTTGACGCAACCTTACAAGACGAGTAAAGGGTGTCACGTTTTGCATTCTCCTGTAGCTTTCGTGAGTGCGATTGTTACCTACTATCGAAATTGTGACACTCTGATATACCTTGTTATACTTTATTTGCAAAACAAAATGATTCTTCTTATCTATATTATGTTCTCAATGTCAGTAGAATAAAGGACTGATGCTTAGGCTTACATGGTAGACCAGTTATTATACGTATGTGACAAAAACAAAATTTAAAACTCTAAACATAAGTTTTAATAACCTGCAATTTCAATTTTTAACAATTTCAACAATGATCATTTGCTTAACAAGTCTCTACGTGAAAGAATCAATCAGTCTCAGTTGAAAAGTCAAGTGATTCCATATTTTGTTTAACGGATGCTTCACGTGTCGATATACTAAATCGGAGAAGCGTGAGAGGGCTTGAAATAACAAACGAAATCGCTGCCTTGTATTGGGCACGATATAACATTTGGAAGGCAAAAGGAAAATATGAAAAGGCGGAATATTGCCAGACGAAATTACGATCGCTTTAGATTCCGTACGGCCCATTGAGGGGTGAATTGTTACCTTCGTACATTGCCATAAAGAATCTATTTGTTTTTCCTTAGTCAAGTGATATCGATTGTCTACCATATAAATGTGCTAATGCGATGTAAGCGAATCCATTCATGGGGTTTCGCGGAGGTGACAATTTTGATATTTTTTGGGATTTTATAAACTAACTGTTCGCATTTTAAACTACGGTATATGTTGAAATTTAGAATATTTCTTGTAGTTAGTACTTTGGTAGTTAAATGAAGATGTTATTCCCTCCACATTAAGTCGGTACAAGTATGTCGGTATCAACATTAGACTACCGGTACACGTCCAACTAAAAGCCTAGTTAGCGGCGCGAGCGTGCCTGGAGAATTGAATATTAGCATTAACAAGACAAATGTGCCGTTGGAGTTTAATAGTTTCTCATTAGGAGCCGGCCGGACCCGTCTTGTCACAACATCCACTAAGCCGACTTGCTCTCCTTCAAGTATTATGAATA
Organism: Abrostola triplasia; assembly: GCA_946251915.1. Classification (NCBI taxonomy): domain Eukaryota; kingdom Metazoa; phylum Arthropoda; class Insecta; order Lepidoptera; family Noctuidae; genus Abrostola; species Abrostola triplasia. Next base: position 4,829,386 of record OX276425.1, read on the forward strand.
TGGGTAGTAAAAACTAAAGGAACTTGCTTTTACTGGACAAGTTTTCTCCACAATATTGTTGTTTGCTAAACCTAAGCAAATAGGTACTTGAATTCTGAAAAAAAAATATGCAATTTTATTACTTCATAACTATACGACGTAATAATAGGCCATATGTATCATCCTTGACAGAACGCAGAATGTAGTGAATATACCTCGTCCCGCTAGCCTCGCGCGATAAATAACAACCATTAACACGTTTCTTATAGTGACATTAGGCTTTATTGGATCCACAGGAGTAACTTAATCTTATTGGGCCGAAATAAAGAGGGCTCTATATTAATTTTTATTAAACGTAATTAGAGAAAAGCAGATAGAAATTATGAGAAATGTCCGGCCTCGAAGTTTTCATAAATTCTACATTACTTTCAATGACAAATGTTGCCGTAAATTAGTATTCTTTTGGACATTTATTCAGGGTTTCATTTCAGTTGTTTATAAAATAGTGAAAGCCATAAAACACAGCAAGTGCGCCCACTGCACTGTATTCGTATCGTCTCGCATGCAAATGAACGTCGCCTCTAAACGTTGCCCTTTGTTTCTCTCGCTCTGTATCTGTTAACTTTTATCGCACAACTTTTCCTGAGACCAGATTAGTTTTGCTCTAACAGTATCGTAAATTGAGCGGCCATTAAGCTCAAGTTTAGTGAGCGTAATGATCCGATCTATCTTACTGCTTTAACAGGTACGATTTAAAAGCGGGTCGTAATACACGCGCAAACTAAATAACCGTTTAATTAATACATTGTTGGTAGTATTAGAGCTCGCTGCATTGATCTCGGCGTTAGCCCGACATAGTTCGGCCCGAGTTAAAATGGCACGCGAGTTGCGCTCAAGTGGCGGTTACCTCCTGACGTCTCTATTCGTTACTAAAGTAACCAGGCCCCTACAACTTTGTTCACACAAACTCCGAGCTCCTACTTTCCCTATAAAGTAGAGTTGTGACAGCGAGTAATGTCTCCTTATATTGTTCTGGGGCTAAGAGGTTTGCTTCCTAGTTGTGATGAGAATTGTTAACTTTTACATCGTCTCGTATCTCCCTAATTTATCACACTCCCACTTTGAATTTTTAAAATACACTTTCAACTACTACGGAGAGTGCAAAAACAATAAATTATGATCTGGAATTTATATAACTGTTCGGAATGGAAGAAAACATCGTTACGGCTTATTAATGACTGCGGAACGTCTTAATATCCGACTTGGGGCAAAGAGTTTGGGCGATAATCGATATTTCCGAATATCGATTATGAAGTTAGTGCGAAAATCATCCGACGCGGGTGGGCGCTTGACAAATGTCCGTTATAAGCGCAGAACAAATTGGTGCAATTAATTACGAGTGGAGCCTGGCAGCGCTGAGCCGACAAATATTATCAAGATCGTTAATTTCGACATCTTAGTCGAAGGCGGTCGGGCGGGATGATATTAAGCATTAGACGAATGTGCGGGGCACACGGCGCGACTGGCGATGATACGATCACACAGACTTGTTAGCGCGCCGTCTGTCTGAACGTTACGCTGGCATTAGCGGCAACGTTCATTACACCTAGTTTGTCGAGTGCAAAACTTACTTATTTTACCGAAAATTAATAATGTCTACACTCAAATAATTTTATATTCACAAATTGTTCCATTTTATATCACTTCAAAAACACAACACATAAGACATTTCATAAAATATTTCGTTTCCGATCATGTAAAGTAACGGTTGGTGCAACACGCCCAAAGTATTCTGGATAAGTGTATTTTTTTATTCATTTTCCTTATTACTGAAGTTAACCCCTTATTTTAATCAAGGCGAAATAAGTTAATTAACACTCTCTGGGTACGAAGGTGAAAAATTGTTCTCTTAAGAGCCCAAACGCATTACGGAGATTAATCTAAACGGTATTATTAATTATCTAAACTATACAATATTATATCGTTTTGTATATTGACTTCTTGTTCGCTACATTCGTAGCAAGCTGTTACGCAAATCCATGTATGTTTTTGTTAACGATTCAATTCCGCCGAGTTGCTTGCGCCCATAAAACATGAATATAAAATTGTGCGAGTAACGCATGACTCTTAATGAAAAGTATATTATCTCACATAAAAACATTTTACGCTCGTTTTCAACGTTGGTTATTAAATTAAATCATAATTTACACACGTCGAGTTAAATCAGACTGTAAGCTCGTGAAATCGCAATAAAAATTATTAGACTCGTTACAGCTTTTCCACGCTAGACCCTTTTATTTTTTTCATATTAGATTCATTCTCAGGAACAATGACGTCATAAATGCCGAAGCGATTTTTCATTCGCATCGTAAATGTTCGTTTTCTCTTGGTTCTCCCTATTTTATTCGGCCACAGAAACAAGGTACTCACGACACACGTGTTTTATTATATAATCTCACCCTAATTTTGCTATGATTCGATTTGGGTAATATTTTTATATTTGAACACCAATCGTCAAATCGTAGGTAATAAAATTGCACCAATCATATTGTTTTGCAAATAAAAATCTCAATATCACTCTAAGCATTTCTATCCATGTAAAAATAATTACCGCAGTATTTATTTCGCTCTGAATCGAATGGAGATACGCCGTTTATTAAATCGAAAATTCGATTGGAACGTAATATCTATGTATCGATTAGTATAATCTATGAAGAGTGTTAGTGGACCATAAATATTTCATATGACACGATAGTGCGCTGTCGGCTGTTTATGACGTTCATAAAAATCGTGCGCGGCCAGTTTTAGGAAACAATGGTTATATTTGTCTCTGATGTTATCGGTTTACACAAACTACCTGTACCTACTATTTATTCACCGTAGAAGTATATTAGGTAATTAAATCATTGCTTAGTACATAAATATCATAATTATTAGATATTGAGTTTTATTTTCAAATCAATTTATACGCTGAGTCAAATCGGGTCAAGCATTTGACGACTTAAGCAGGTGATTGTACGAACAAACCACAACTCTATCAGATACCCATAACTGATAAGTGTTGGTTGTTAAAGAAAAACTAGTGACCAAAATAATATAGAAAAATTAAATGATATAAATTCTATCCTCCGGCATAATCTTTTCAAAATCTCGTCCATCAAAAAGCAAGTGATCTAAACAATTTGCCGAATAAAAATCTATGTCATAAATAAATAACAATAAAATCTTTGTGACCCATCGGCCCTGGGACGTTTTCGGCACATTTTAATATCACTAATACATTATCCGTATTGATTTCCTACAATGGACTTAGATACTCGTCTTTGACCACGTAAACATATCATTCCGCGTCCTTACTATCTGTAAAAAGGGCCCCAGCTCGTTCGTCTGTTATAAGTAAACCTTTCATGTATATTTTATTCCCGATATTTTGATATGTGGGCCCCTCGTATCACGTTCATTCAAATGACATATTGGAGAAACGTTTGAGTATGTTTCTCATCGAGAAAAGATCCACAGTTTTCTTTCGAGAGTAAAACCAAATACCATCTTGTGAAGAACCAATCTAGGGAATTGATTTTGCGTCGTCGGTCCCATTCGTACATTCCTACGCATGTGTGTATTATATCCGCCTAGATTTATTCTATTTAAACGGACGTTTATACATTTACAACAGTTTTTCTTGAGAGTTATCTAAAGGTTTGCTTTATATTTAGGTACAGACCATTTTGGAACAATTATTTATCTCTAATGTTTAGCCATACCTACGTACGCATCACGAAATGAAGTCCCGTAAAAAATAAAATATGCTACTTTCCATCCCCCAGGCGTATTATACTTTTAACTAATACTAATGAAATTGAACAAATAACGTAAGACCCTGTGTTTATACCAAATGTCACCATTGTCTTCATCGTGGAGGCATCATTCAGCATCATTCTCCATTAAGTTGAGAAATTGCGTAGGAAACGATAACTGCCCTCTTTCCTAACACAATCCGCCTTCCTTCCGCAAAATTTTCATCCGTGCTGTTTTTTCGTTGTTGTGAAAAATGTTATTTAATTTCGGGCAATTATTACACGCGTTCTATGAAATTACTCCAAGGAATAGCACTCGCGAATGTTGGTTTTATTTCAAAGAGAACGCTTCTTTTTCTACAATAAAAGCTTTATGCTGAAAAATGAGATTCCCGCTGTTACCTTCATCTGTTTTTTTATTTTTATTTTATCAAGTAAAATGCAAATAAAGGGTCACAGTTATCGCATTGGAAACTAAGAGCTTAATGGATTTTGTTGTCTTTTCCATGAAAATTTGCATATTTCTGTTAGAATATTAACCACCCTTTAAAAATATTCCAAAAAGCACCCCTACAAATATTCCTAAAAAGTTCCGCGACTCATGATGTTATTCGTATTAAATAAAAAGCTCGTAGCGCGCGTTCCTAACAATTTAAAGGGATTATGTAGGTACCTATGATATTGCTGTATCTAATAACAGATTATTTTCATGATAAACATTTTTTTAATGGATAGGTTGCTTAAATTTAAGGTATTATTAAAAAAGTTACTAGTTTGTTTCTGTTGACGAACAATTGATATGTTCCGCTTTATTAAGTGTCTCGCGTGAGTGATATCCAACGCCAGGTGTGAGTTTCATACAAAATCCGCGGTGTTGCGTCATTTGTACGTTTTCTTTATTACGTAGCGTGATTTATACGTTAGCCCGGTGCGTTTAACTGCTGAGGTCTGTCATTTCGCCGTCTTAAATTGAGATTGATCCCGGCGAAGGGCGGGTTGACGTGTGCGCGGCGCGTCCTGGAATTGTGTTTTTGTTTTATATTGTTACTTTTTTCCCTTTGTGCCAGGGGAGATGACGTCTTCACGCATGCAAAGTCACCTGTCAATATTTTGGCAACGACGCTGCCCTTTTTCACGACATGCTCAGCCTAAATTTACGTTTGTTAGGACTGATATGGGGTTATATATATAACCTTTTGCGAAAGTTAAATCAATTGTTTTGACAAAGTTTATATGATCTAGACTACACATAATGATTAAAAATGGATTATTGTAGCAAACACGTGAACTATTCAATTGTAATGTTGAGTTATAAAGTTTCTGCTTTTAACGGTGAATCGATGCTGGCACAAATTAGCAGCAGTTCATTGCCAACATTCATATCGGGCGGTATTAACTGTTCACGATTATCGTTTGGTCATTACAATGAATTCCATTTCTCTATTCATTGTGTATCCAACGAGTTTATAATACAGACATAGTTTTCGATTTGTACATTAAACCCTGGCTAATTAGGCATTCAATCCTAAATGTTTCCTAAGTAGTTCGTGAAAACGGCTTTTCATGTCTTTTTGTTGCTGGCTGGCGTTTTAGGTTCTGTAATTAAGATTAATTCGTGAATTACGTTGGATTTTCTAATGGTTTTCTTAATGTTATTGTTGTTTGTCCGCAGAGAGGCTCAGACGAGCTTCTTTCGCAGAGTGGCGTCACCGTCATGGCGCCCGCCGCTCCGCACCACGCCGATAACAACAACCAAGACTCCGCTGCGAAAAAGGTTTGTATATCCTTATGTTATAAATGAAATTTAAGATACTTTTCTCTTTAGTAGTAAATGATTGTAGCAATTCAAGGGTGTACTAAGTAGAAGCTCCATTATTTCCAACTTCGGTTTGTCACAAAACGCAGCGTATACCCGTACACACGAAACAAATGAAAATAAAAAGCTGTACTTTTCTTTAAACTCACGATTTTAACGGCACTTCTTTTGCTGAAATGTGTAATTAACTGAAAAACGATTAATCGCGATAAAACGGCGGAATCGCGAAACCGTAATAAGTATTAAAATAAAAGGTCCCTCGTAAAAAGCCAACGTGCCATAAAGAGCTACCCTGAGGGTTGGGGGCAAAATTTTTATTAATCTCCACCCCTGAGTTGTCGATACCGGGATGAATTTTTACATATAGAAATTAAATCGATACGGTTAACCCTTATAAGTGGGTCTTCCGTATCATCAATAAATAAATTTCCACCTCCGTTCGATTTTAAGTAGATTATTTTAAAATAACCCAGTTAGGTAGTTTTGTTAAAATTAATTCATACTCTTCACATAAATTACTAAAACGTGATGAGTCGTCTCCTGCTCCACTCAACTGAAAGGTTTTCTTATTCTTATTGTATTTTAGACGTATAAATAATACCTTAAGATTTTTAGCACACTTCAAACGTAACTGACCCCCATCAAACAAAACGTAGTCATCTCAGCATTAAATATTAATTGTTTACGGATGCGATGTAGAAGTAAATTCCTTTGTTCAATATTCATAAAACAATTTGAAGTACACGAAAAGAACTTCCATTATCCTATTTCTTTGAACATTTTCTCGTCTCACTCCTTCGCCAGATAATTTATTGCGTTTGCAACGAGATGTGATATTCTATCGGCTTGTTATTATATTTGTTATTTTTAACATTTTATATCCCGTAACCATTTGGAATAATTCGTGGATGTGAAATTATTTTTCTTACTTCACTTATCATTTCTTCTATTTGAGATGAAGAGGGTATTTAGGACTTCTTTTTAATTACAACTTATTAAAGAACGTAGATTTTTATTCGTACATTCATGTAAGAAATATAATTATTATACTCTATACTCTACCAAAAAAAAAACAAAACGAATTCATTTATTTTTTAATGTCTATCTATAGGTATAATTATTATAACGTACGTCAACATCACAGGAATCCCAGGTAGGCCGTATTTTGTAATGTAACATTGAAAACAACGACGTTTACCTTGTGTAATAGAATAGATATGTAATATAACGTAAACAATGTCTATAAATACCACGAGTATGTTAGTAGCAGTAATCAACGAGATGTTTGAAGTGGAATGTTTAAAACAAAATCTCGGAACAAACGCGCACGTGGCAAAAGGTAGAAAACAATCAACATACGTACAAGAAAACTGTTAAAAATAAACAAGGTCGCAGTTTTGGGTCTTTCCCGTTGCACAGTTGTTTCATCGTGTATTTACATAAATACGGGGCGAGTTTTGCATGCACACTTTGTTTGGTGCTGTGCAAACAGTTCTTTGTTTGTCGAGACCAGCACTGGCCGTGTGTGTTCCGACTGACCACCAAATGGATTGTATCATCCATTAAAACTCCAAATAACGTGTGTAATGCCTTTCTTGCACTGTGTAACAGCTAAAATACGTAAGAAAACTACGCAATGCCTTTAGAAGTTTTATTTTAATGTTGGGTTTAGCATGCAGACTTGAGTCGCTGGCTACTAATTAGCTCTCACTTTTAAGTCTGCAATTCAATGAAATAAGGACCGATTTAAGCGACTTCTTGTGACGGTTGAATAAAAATGTTCACATATAAATAACAAAAATGTTTTAGGAATATTAATTCCTACTACAATTTTCTTGAAATATAAATCTAATAGACTACACAGGCACACAGAGTATAAAAGTGGCATGATACTTGAGTGTTTCTTCTTAAAGGTTTTTGAAGTCGTACTTACCATGTCACTTCATCTATAAAAGTCAATTGAAGTTAAGAGTCATATACAATGTTTCCTGAAAAAGTAATTGCTTTGGGGGCTGATTTAAATTGGCTTCTGAAGAGACCAAATCTCAAGTCATTGTTGTCATGTTTTTGGTTGATTTATTTTAGGTCCCTATATAAGACACATTAACCATGTGTCTGGACACGAATATTACTAACGGGATAGAACAAAAATACAGACTGCATGCAACCTTTTTAAGACGAAATGATAAACGGATGTCGGTATGTTTAGGAATATACATATTTATGACCAGTGTCATCGAACACAATTAGAGGATGCTATCTTTAAACACTAATACTATTACATCATTTGTGTTTCACACTGTTATAAAATTCGATAATATAACAGCCAATCGGAGGCCATCACTACCAAATACCGCCTCATATTTAACATTACCGTAGGTATCATTTACGCAAATTAAATAGAAACGAACCGTCTCGTTGAAAAGAAACCATTTTCTTATTCTTTCCCGCAGGCAGTTTATTTCCCCCGCTGTCACCGGTCATTATGTCACTGTTAAAATAAAATATCATACTGGCTGTTGCGTGCGAGAAATGTTTTCTTTTTTTTTCAAATATTTTATAGAAATTATACGTGAAACCTTTTTAATGATTCTGGTACATTTCGGATTGTAGGCGCTCCGGAAAGCGTGTAATCATCTTCTTTTTCAAGGTTAATGACACACAAATAAACTTCGATGTTATAGAACAGACATCTTACCTACGCGATTATCTGTCAGTCTGTCACTGTGTTTACTTGGAAGACAGGTAGGTCTATAAAGCATTGTTCTTATTTGTTTAAGTTCCATTCGTTTACGTTTTAAATTAATAACAACCAGGTAAAAAAGGGGTTTTGATATAATAAGATTTTTATATCCATTAAACCATTATCCAGTTGTTCCTTGTATTTTTCCAAAACATCGAAGACCAATTAATTCGTTATCGTCTAATCCCGAAGAAAATACATTAAATGATTCCCTATCTCAAGCAAAACAAGGTAGCCATTTTAGTTTCGCAGCGTTTTGCCGTCCATTTACTCTCACTTGCTAGGGGCGTCCTGAAAAAACCTCGCCGCAGTAATCTTAATTACATTGTGATCTCGTTACTGCTCGGCCTTAATTCATAATTAAATAGGGACGTGTCCCAACGTTGTTTATTTATTTACTATTTTATGGTTTTGCGATTGCGCCTTTTTTCTGTCGTGAAAATTTAGGCAGTGCCTTTTGCGACACCCCTTCTCTTTTGTTGCTCTGAATATTCATTTGGTGCCTATCGGCTGAATGGCGAGTCGTTTTTAAAAGTATTTTTTTATGTTCCCTCTTTGTGTTGTACTGCAAACACTTCATGTTGTGGAAATATTGAAGGAAAACTTGGAGCATCTGTTTTTATATAGAATGTTTTATGGGTTGAATTTTGTTTAGAAAATTTAAAAATAAGTACTTATATTTTTTTAATTTTTCGTGGTCCTGATTTCACATTAGATTGTGGACAGTTATGACAACAAATAAAAATACTTATCTTCCGTAATAAAACATGACTATTTAACAGATAATATTCATCGATGTTATACCAATGTCAGATGGGCGCACGTCTGTAGAAAACACACTAATCAACCCTCGTCCTCTTTGACCGGGTCATTAATGTCCAAATCAAGTAATTAATTATGTTCCCCGTTTTTTTCCTCATTTTCTTGACGTACCCTGTAAAAACGCCAAGGGACTGCGTTGTGAAGATCAATCAAATCAGAAGATGCTGCCCGGGGACTGCGTTTACCACTACTTACGCATTTACGAGCTTGTTTTACGGAGTTACGACTTCGCTTGCACAGGTTGACTGCTGATCTCATTTGGAAAAGAATTTACGATCTATACTGTCTCTTTTTAGAGTTCCTCGGCTGTATGTCAAAAACGGGACACTGGAGTGTAGGCAGTAATAAAAAGATAGTACCAAGGAGAACTTTAAAATTTTGAAGTTTTATAGTTGTTGGCTGAAAATAAAAAATAAAAGTAGTAGGAACCTACCTACTTCTTCAGTGAAAAGCCGGGTACCTCTAGTTCCTAGGCAACTTTATATGGTTTCTGAAATAGGACTCCACTTGTCCAATTAACCCATTTGATAAAGAAACTTGATGTTCGGACAACTGTTGTTCAACCCTGATTGCTTTCCAGAAATAAAAAAATAAAAGAAATGGCAGAACATGATGTGAAACCCCAAAAGTAGTTTCTAGTTAAATTAAAAGTGAGCACAAAAGTTCTCCACGTAGGGTTAGCCTGATTTAATTTATTGTGTGCTTTATGCTTTTACTTTTAATTTACGGTTATGAGCATCGACGGCGATATTTTCTGAGATTTTTATAGAAACAAATGACAAGGAGCTCTATCTTTAGTTTTTTATTGGTTTTGTTTTACTATACAGTGAAATGATAGATAGTCGTTGTTTGCATCTACACTACCATCTGTTATTAATCTTCCGCCAATAGAAATTATAGGTGTATCTACCCATCTAAGTAAATCTTTTTTAAATGGCCGTCAGTCAGTCTTTTATAAGTTTTTTAATTTAAAACTCGTCTACTATTTATCTAAATTAGATAGTTAAAATCTATAAGCGTTAAGTATATTTACGTATTTTAAGTGCTTAACGCGAAAGCAAATACCGCGGCATTTATTAACATCGTTAGAGCAAAGTTGCTCTCTCATAGAACAATTACCATCGATATTACTTACTAATGAAACCGTATAAACAAACTTAGTTCATTTCGCTTTTCATTTCTGAGTTACTAAGTCGTTTAGACAACTAATCGGCCTAGGGGCTGAGCAATGGGCGTTCTGCCCTCGAGATTGTTTCCTGCATGTTTCAAACATATACTTGACGCAAATATAATATGATCATACTTTAAAGTTTTATGTGTATGAAATTGAAGTCTGTAATTGGTTATTTGCGACTAGTTAAGATAAAATCGTTTAGCGCCCCTATTTTCTTTATTACTTAAATAATACGTACCAACTGTAAGACTGTAAAGTTAAGTAGACAGTAGTAAGTACTGTTGACTATAAGACTATGAACATCTTAATATAAACCTAAGTAAATGCACCCAGTAATAAAGTAGTCCACTCGAACCGTTCATATTTATAAGTTATAACACAAGCCACTCATCTTTATCTATTTCGTTCCCAGAAAATTCAGTAATCAATCAAATGATCTCATAAAGATATTCATTGCCGGGTACTTACGATTTTACTGCTAGTTTTAGGGCCACTAAAACCATTTGGCTATCTTATTTTACGATTTCCTACCACGAACACGAGCGAGGGTATATACAAACAAAAAGTTATGGTACGTGTGATTTAGAACATAGTTGCAGGTGAGCGTTTGTGATACCTTCGATGTTTGTTATTGTTGGGGACAAATATTCGTTTGATCTGTTGGTTTTTGCTGCGAGACTTGGGGTTTAGAAGATTAATGTCCGTACATAAACTAAACTAGTTTCTCGCCAATTGATTGTGATGGCCTAAGTAATTTCGGATTATACCTCTTACTCTATATAGCCCGACTGTTTTTACATTGCTAAAAATATAAGGGAAATAATATGAAGATCTTACCTTTGTTGGTCAAACTGCACAAACCACATATTTTCTAGGTGATATTCCGATTCGGAATAAACTCATCAATTATAGTATTATTTAGTGCATTGAGTTTCGATATTCGGTATCTGCTTTTAACCGCGTAGCATACACTATAGAGATTTTTTTGATAAATTTTGGTTTGCATTTTCGCTAATAAAAAGTAAGCAATTTAAATGCACCATTTTATAGGCTACTAAAAGAGCCCACGGCTTCACTCGCGTTAATGTAGGGGGACGACTATACACAACCCAATTGGTGCAGTGAATTGAAAGCTTTTTTTTCTTCACCAAGAATTAAAATTCGATGTCCGCGAAAATTGATAAAATAATTGCAGTGGCTACATTAAAATTATATATATTATTATATAAATTGTTAAAAACTAAGGATAAAATACTAAATTATTATACGTAGGAGATTTTTACATATTTTTATATAATTTTTTAGGTAACTAGTGGAAAACACATAGTCTCCTTTGCCGCTCTAGTTTTGTCATGAAATTGGCCTTAGACCCTATTCTAGACACACCATATTGTACAGATTTCAGTGAAGTCTATGTTCGCTATTACAATATTAACAACTAAACAAAAATACTAATTCTTATTATCAAGCAAAGAAGAAGAACAAATATTTTCCTCATTATTACTTTTCCTTACAACTTACCTTTGAACCTAATTAATTACCGGATAACAATATTTATTTCAATGAATAATATCTTAAGCCAAGTAGCTGGAACTTGCAAAGCGATTCAGGCCCATCGAGGGCCACTATTAAAAGTTTACCGGCGCAAAGTTGTCCCATTCTTATGCATGGATGAATTAGCACCAACTCTCCGAGCAAAGTAAAGTGTGGATGATCGACATCCTTCATTACAGACTGATCCTTTGAAATATTGAGGGGTTTTGGAGATTAAATTATTATAATAAATACGAGTAGGGTTACTTACAGTTTTCAGATTTTACTGTAGCCACAAATTAGGTACCTGTCTTTAAGTTATAATTAAAAAATATATATGTGTACGTAACAATTTACATGGATACATTTTATAGTTTTTAATAATAAGCCTAGCCTTCTTTGTCAAAATCCGTAAAAATAATGAGTTTTTTTTTAATTAGAAGGAATGATAAAATACACGTGATAGGAGCAGTCAAACAAATCTTACACCATTCGTGTAGTGATATCAAATTTCACCTTAACCCACTACTTGTGTATGCGTAGTAAAGGGTTATATTTTATCCATAAAAGCTTACATTTTATGTTTTACCTTTTTTTTATTTAGGTTTTTTTACTAATACGAGTTTTATATACAACAACATTTCTAAAATCACCGTAGTTTATCAAAGCATTCAGGAAAGTAGTAACACCGAACCACAAAATGTCTTATTGGTACCTACAAAAATGCATATTCTCAGTACTTTTCTAAAGTTAATATACATGTAACAGCACTGTTCACAGTATAAACTTTAAAGTTCCGAGTCCCCATAATATTTACGGGGATTTTAACATATAGAAGCGCACCTCGAAACTTTATGAGGTAGAGTATAGCACAAGATGCTCCCAACCCGTAACAGTAAATTTATCGATTCGTCGTCGTCGCCTGCTCGTATTGGTGTAACCAATTTCCTGCACTTGATTTTTACAATTTTTCTAAGAAGATAAGAGCCGGTGTTCTCCTTTTAAATTTTAAAAACTAAATTAAATATGCTGATCTATCTATACCTGACTAATACATATTGTATAGCAATTAAACAGTTAATAGGTACAAACTCTTTGTCGCCTCCTTTTAATAGAAAATAACGGATTACTAAGAGTGGAATCAGTGTGTACCTATTTACCCCTTGTATAACATATATTATTAAGGTCATTAGTAAACAACCTTTATACGAGAATATGTTAAATTCAAATCATTCGATCACACTAACCACTTTGTCCAATCCAATAACGATTCACAAATAATATACGTAAATTATCAGCTGTTGTTCCTAGTTTATGTATAACGAGAACAACCATAACTCCACGCTTCATATACCAAACTGATTTTAACAAGAGCCAATACTATGAACTACTGAATAGTTGCCTACTATTTATTTGATTGCTGAACTATAATAACTAGCTGCAAAGTCTGACTGACTCTCAATCTGTATCAAATAATATCATTGATGGTCGGCAATGAAATACAATATTCCACTGGACTGCCAATTAAAAGTTTCAACGGATCGACTCCAACGATTTCTGGTGTAATAATGCTCGTGAAATTTTAACGGCGGATGCAACTCGCCAAGTGCGGTACAAGTCATAAGATTGTATTACAGTTTTGTTTTGACTTCGATTGATAGAGGGTAGTTCGGAGAAGAAAATTGTTTTCTAAGAAATAAATAAAATTGTAATACAATATTTCTTGAAGTTTTATTATTGAACTTTTTGTTTACCTAAGTAGATTTTTATTCCGAAGTCTATAATATAACATGCATTTATAAAAAGAAGTGATTCAATTATGATGTTTGAATTCCGTAATAATAAATGCATCTCAGTTGTCGTTCATTGTAGCTTTCTAAGGGGGAGGCCTTTGTTCAACAGAGGACGTCTTCCGGCTGATGATGATGGCGATAAAATACGTCTTACGTCCCTTATATATTATTTTCTTACCGTTTCACTGAATATCGCCGTCACATAACAACTTGCCCCTCGTACCTGTGGTACTCTTCAAACTTTCATCGACTTAGTACCGAACGCCCCACTAAATCGCAATTGTTATTAGTTCAAGGGTTCCGATAGTGACTTGGCGAGATTTTGCAACGAAATACATCGAAACGTATATTTCAGAAGCACTGGTAAATGCCTCTAATGCTCTCTTGTCCTTTTTCATTTTACTCGTATTAGCTTTCTTCTTCAAACGTCGAAAAACATTGAAAATGTCCACCCCGTTCTGCAGAAATCTGAAAAATATATTTCTTAATATATAAACGTTGGAAAGAGCGACGCTAGATTTTATAACAGGATTATTATCAGATTTTCTAATAGTTCACTGGAGGGTATTTACTAAATTGAACTAAGTTAAAGCCACTTAAAACTCTATATTAATTTATTAAACAATATACGATCCAGCTTAGAAATTTCCTCGAATTCTGAATGTTTTGAAGTTGCGCTGTTGTAGTTTTGTATAGATGAAACAAATATGCCAATTTCTCCTGCATCACGAAATCGATTACGTTGTGGGTTACCGACGTTTGCTCTTATATTCGCTCAGTCATTGTCCGCCTACTTATGGTATTCCATGTTTTATTAAAACGTGTTTTCCAAATGAATACTTGAAATATCCAATATCGTGCCATGTAAGATTTGTGTTCTTAAACGCATTTACGACTTTAATCCGAGCTTGGTTCTAAAAATCATTCATAACATATTGCTGAAAGATTTTAGTTATATTATTCTTCATAATAATTCAATTCATGCCACATATTAAAAATAAATCGTGAAGTTTACTCTGGCATAAGTATTTCAGTGAATATATAAAAAAGGATAGAACAGAAATAAGATGACCTTTAACAGATGTTAAAGAGAGAGGCGTAGCTCTTAAATGGGGTAAAAGACCACCTTTTCTCATGGGCCGTCTGACCTGTATGCCACAAGCGGATTACAAAATGTCGTTTCCTTAGTGACGTCGCGACCGACGCCGACGTAGGGGCGTTTGTCAAGGCGCCGTAAGCTGAATACTTAGTGAATGTTCAGGTACATTTGACTCTTGTTACCGTTTGCGTGAAGCTGCCGATATAAGTGGTTTGGTGACAAAGGAGTTACACAATTACAAATGAATGATGGTTTAGATGTCTGGAATCGATCTTTTACACCTATTTACATTGTAACATTTTAACTTAATGACAATGTTTTAGTAGGATAGGTTGCCTGCCAATACAATTTTCAATATTTTTCTAAACATGTAAATTATCATTTTGGTTTTCACAATTGAAAATACACTGATAGAATAAAAGGGATGGCTTTCAATAAATGTGTTAGTATTATTCAAACAGTAATAATAACAAAACAAACTAAATAACACTAAAACAATTAATGTGATTAGCATAAATGGTTTGCAATGAAAAACAGACAACAAAGAGCATTTAGATAAAGATGGGTTAAATTAAACTTTAGACGGAGTTTTCCTTTAAGGAAAAATGCTTTCAATAACCAGCCACTGAGAATTCTTAAATACCACGCAAAAAAGTGCCCTTACTTTCAAAAACCATTATATACTGTTAGGTTGATAATATGAATTTATAGGTCTATCATATCATCGCTACGTACTTATGTTCGAAACCTTATTAAAATTTGATTATAACTAGTTTAATCTTTATAATTAATGTAATTTTGTTATTATGTACGAAGCAACTGGTGTTGATAGGTCAGTAGACGTCAACACAAGTGTGGACGTTGTTATAGTTAATGATATGGGGCCATAGACGCGGCCAACTGAGAAATAGTGTTTCAATAAGCACGGCCGGCGCGATCACCGGGAAAATTGACCGATTCCGGGAAATCCTCACAGGAAAAATGTCATACGATAGCTTTTTTTTCTATCCAAGAAACCAAGCCAAGATTTAATATTTATGGATGAAATGTGAGACGAAGCGGATGATTTAAAGTGCCTGATGTGGAAATCGTTCCTCGCAGATTTTCTGACCCAGCGAAAGTAATGTCCTTCTTTACGTTTTACGTACCAGTTGTTTTCTTTCGTGAGAAGAGAAAATACCAAAATGTACCTTCGAGGTGGGCGAGCGTGTGCGACGATTTATTCCTCCCTTTGCAAGTCACTTTGGAAAAATATTTTTTATTTGTTTATTTACGGAGATTTGGCTCTTTTGATGTCGATTGTAACGAAATTCGGGTTGTTCAAAAATATCATATCTGTGTACTTTTTCTCTTTTAGTTAGCGGTCTGTTGTTACAAAGATCTTGGTATTCAATGTTCTTTTCTTTGGTAAAGAGACGCAGCTCTTTTATCGAGTAAACATTATAATATTTATTCAACCTGATTTTGTATTGTGATTGGTTCGAAGCAATGTTGTTATTTACGTATAATTTTTTAATGATATTACTTTACTTTAAAAGTACGCAATGAAGTTTTTACAAACATCTCATCGTTTTCGTACTTTTTATTTGAGTGTAGAAGTAATTAAAAAGTCAATCACATTGTTCAACCAGTGTACGGAATCTAACCAGTAAAAGCCACAATGGAACAGTTCGCCAAGTGTTTCGAGCTTTCCCTGCACTTTTATCAGACCAGCTGCTCACTTTGTCTGAACTTAACAAGGTCGAACTAATAGGCATTAGACTCATTTGTTACACCTCTACGCTTCGCCGCCCGCCAAAGAACGTAAAAAGGGAGACGCTTAGATTCCCCGCAGCTCCCCAAATCTTATTCGGTGTTCCAACTGAAATATCTGGCAAGGTTTGGATGAAAACATGATTATAAACGCTCAAGTGCATAAGTTAACGCTGTTTTATAGCTATCGTTCGTTTGCAGTATTTATAATTTTTATTTGAATTTCTTTTTTTTTTCATTCATAAATTGCATTGTAAAGGTTGCTCTTTTCACTTCAATGAAAAGTGAAGTGTCATACAAAGCTACAATATATTCGGGACTCGGTTCGAGCCCGCCGCCGTAATCAAAAGGCTCTCTCGGGAACAATGGCGCCCACATCGGGGTTGGGCCCGATAAGCCTCGACAGTTATACTACATCGACTTTTCAATTATCCAACCGGCTCTTCCTCGCGAACAATGCTAGCTTTATTTATGTATATTAGAACGGTCATTTTATACGCTATGTGTGTCTTTTAGATCCGCGGTCGCATCGTACAAATCGAACTCTATTTAATTACAGATGATCCATGTTGACTAACACCGTTTACAGCAAAAGCTTTTCAGTATTTTTCTGTAATAAATGTTTCTCTTTATTAAGTCCTTTGAGAAATTTTTATGGAACTTTATAGTCTTCATCTTGGAAGATTAAGTCTGTTAGGTAGTTCTTTATTACTTTGCATATTTATAAGTTTTAATTAAACCGTTGTTGTTTGTTTGTTATCAGGTGAAACTGGAACAGAATGTTGGCAAGCCTTCGCGGGTCATCCACATACGGAACATACCCAACGAGACCACAGAAGCCGAGATTATTCAGCTCGGCCTGCCCTTCGGAAGGGTCACTAATGTGCTCGTGCTTAAAGGGAAAAATCAGGTACGTTACACCATTTACATTAAGATCTGATGTTACAACAGTGATTTTGTGTGTTGAAAATGTTCAGTGTTTTTTCGAGATTTTGGTTCGAACTCTTATTTTTGCAGCAGTGGTGGTTATTAGATGTACATTTTGGAGTGTGATAACGAGAAATTAGTATCACACCCATTATAATTAGTAGCTATTCAAAGAGACGCATGACAAATATTCCAAGAGTACCTACACTGACATCCCTATAAAGTCATATTATATCTTCAGAAAACATAGAAAGCAAAGCCTTTGGGAAACGCTCCTCTGCAAAAAAGTAGAATGACCTAAACGTGGCTAAAGTAACTGATGAAGTCTCACTTAACAAATAAAGTCGGCCATGTTACAATGGGCACTCGCTTCCGACAAACACAACAAGTGTCAGGCAAAGCTTGACTACAAATAGGCTACTAGCCATTTAAAGCCTATTCTCAGCCCGTAAAAATTCATACTATGGTAGGAATTTATATTATATTTGAGCCATTTAAATACTACTTATATTTACTACAACGCAAAACTCAGAAAAGATATTCAATATATCAGTATTAGAGAGAAAGGCAGAGGTGTATGTACTTTTGCACACATTAATTTTGTAAAGTATGATATTTTTCGTATTACTTCAACCATTTATTTCTGAAAATAGGTTTTTCAAACTAAAACACTTTTAAACAAAACACTTTTACACGTCAATTTTTTAACACTAGATGGCAATGGCCATACATTCTTACTACCTCTGAGAAGAAATACCGAAACAAACATAGGGGTCAAGGTGTCTTTTAAAGTCCAGGCAAGCTTAACAAGCAGCTCTGACAAGCATGTACCAATAGGAGGCAAGCAAATAGTCACCTATTAGGTTGAATTAAAAATGCTGGATTTCCACTGTAAAATTACTCATAGATAGGTCAAACAATAAAAGTTTTGTTAAACCCGGTGTGACACTCATTCGCGACCACAGTTCAATGAGGTATACCACGTAACTGATCAGCCTCATTTAGCAAATGAAGTCGGCCATGCAACTCCACAATGGACGCTCGCCTTCCCCGGAAGCACAACAAGTGTCTGGCACGGCTTGCCCGCAAATAGGCCGCCAACCATTGTGGCAGCCTTCAACTAACGACATTTTATTTTAACTCTGCTTGGCGGAACATTGCTCGGATTTGTCGGCTGCACTAATGACTATCCTTGTAACATTGGAAGTTGCAGAGCCGAAACATTGAAGTTTTTCCTTTTTATGTGATACATACTGAAGGTCAAAATATATAATAGCTTAAAATACAATTTAAAAAAATTTATTAACCTACAATCCTCCTGTATATACCTACACTTTTACTATACGTAATCTGACAGACCTCAGTGAGCGCAATATTCTTTAAAATAGGGTTCAAATTTTTCTCTTGACATAGGTATAGGTATTCATAGATAATGGTGATTCTATTTACAACCAAAGATCTACATTTTATTTTTCTCAAAATAAAACATCACCCTACACTAGTAATTTCTTCTGTATCACGTACACATACACCCAGACTCGGGGCAAACATCTGCGGATCACACAAATTTTTGTCCCGTGCGAGAATCGAAACCGCAACCCCTAGCGCAGCAGACCAATCAACCAATTTTAATTTTATACATTATATCCACATTACTACATTGGCCATCTTGTTTCAAAACAAAGCATCTGTTTACCAAACAACAAACAATGCCAAATATGCAGGATGAATGACGTTATATGTATTTTTTAAACAAAATGTAACGCCCGTCAATGGATAGCAATTTTAGTATGAACGACGTCCCTACTAACCCCCGTCAAACGAGCGACGTTTATCTATTGCGGGGTCAAAATGGACGCCGAATTAGGAACAAATATTCACTCTTACATTTTTAGGACCCTTCCTTATTTTTACCAGCTTATTTTTAACAGTACGTACTCTATGTGAATTGAAACCCAAGGGAGAGATTGCATCTAATATTGTACATTGCGGAAATTAAGGACGATGACATCTAACATAAATTTCAATTTGGGTCGAGAAGGGCTATGAAAGAGTGACTTAGATACGTTTACTGTGATTTCAGCTATTCAAATGAAATATTATTATCTTTGATTTCAAACGTTAAACGACCACAAACCTTTATCGTAATATCGAATAATTCTTAGAACAAAACCATATAATGTTAAAATAGGTAGTGAGTGGTATTTCCAGGAGCAACTTGTGGCGATACAGTTAGTAATCCATCAAAAAGCATGTTCACATCATCACGCGAGCTTAAAGTACAGAGAGCAGGTTATGGCACGACATGCAGCCGGTTTTACAGGGTATTTTACGTCGAAACACCCACCGGGCACGTGCAATGAGAAATTTACGATTTCCCGCTGACAAATTAAAAATGAGTTAGTTTACAACCGAGAAATAAAATAATAAAAAGAAAATCCTATTACGGGAACGCAGGAGGCAGCCGCGACAATGTTATCCCGTCTAATAAATAGCTCGTATGACATCTACCCTGTATATAGCGCGGCGTGAAGGAAAACAATCTCTCTTCCAGCACGGGAAACAAGTCGAATCCCTTTTTATGAACGGTCACAGGCTCTTTGATAACTTTTTCATATAAAATATTCCTGTGTCCTTTCTGAGCTACGTTTAAAGTAAAACAAACTGAAACAAAATTGTTCTGTCTACGATTTAAATGACGCAGCTTTAAACATTGCGGTTTGCATTAAGTTAAAACTTTAAGCTATAAATGTATGTAATCTTTTTGCAAAGCTGACACACTCTAGATTACATGAAACTAATCAATATGAAGTACCAAACGTGGTCGGGCTAGTCCTTTGACGCAGTCAGAGTGGATGATGAAAAGTATCGTTGGTAGTCGACGGTTACCGAACCTGTGAGAGTCCGGTTACAAAGGCGCCATCTGTCGAGAGGTGGGCAAACATCGGTGTGAGTGGGTGCGGACAATTGCCCCCACTCCCGGTGATTAAAGTGAAAGAGGCGTTGACACTATTTTACGATCGTCGCTTGCGTGACAGCTACGCTTCTATTAATTTCAGCTGCATTGATTTTGAACTTCATCGCTTTTTCACTATATAAGTCAGAATTATTTTCTACATTTTAAACACAATATTAAACAGCAATTAAAATATACAAGATCCCGTGCGATTTCATAACAACCCCATTCGTCAACATCATCAATATAAAATGTTTACCTTTGCATATTGCGTTAGAAATAATATTTAGTATAACATTAATTATACCGAAACATATTTCAAATATTGTTTTTCCTGGTTGGAACATTATTATTGTTGAACAAATAGCATATAACATATGATTGAAAATGAATCTAATCGATTGTTTATTCAATGCAAACGGAGTAAATACCTCAAAAATACTGTACGTAAATATTTTAGTTTACATTCCATCTGCCTGAATTTCCCGTCGACCTCGCCCGCTTTTCATCGCCGTGTATAGGAATATTTTTAATTAGCCCCGGGCAAGTATTCTATTTAATTTGCGGCGAAACATACACAAAGAGCGGTGTGTTTCGTATTGTCCAATGCCAAAAGCAGGATACTGCGGTTTTGAAAACGACGTGGAATAGATGAATTTAACCGTTGAAACGGTCATTGAAATCATAACGCTTTTAGAGAATGATGCAGGCTACGTGTAGGGATCAGTCAGCGTGTGGCGACTAGGTTTATGTATTGTCGGGGGGATCGGATCCCATTAATTGGACTCCATAGGCCCGGCAAACACAAACCTAGTTGGGGTGCGCCGCATTACACTACCGCTGTTGTTAAACAATTGATTTATCTCCACGAGCTGAGCGGGGAATTTGTACGTTTTAACGACCCAACAAAAGAGTTCGGAAACTATTATTCAGTTCTCCGACACTCAACATAGAGCGATACTCCGTTTGTCTCGTACTTGGAATAACTTGGATATTTCTTTCAGTCCATACTAAGATTTGTAACCATCATCATAATTCAGTACTCATTTTATCCTCGTTTTTCTGAAGTATCTTATGATTGGTTTTCAGTCCAGACAAAGCTATATATAAAACCCAAGTAAAAATTGTATCTTAAAAAAATATCCATCTTTCAACTCAACAAAAGACTACTTCTACTAAACATTATTTAACTGGTTTTGAAAGAACGGATATAACATTGTACTTCTTGTATTTTGTACACAAGTTGGACAGTGCTATATTTCTCTTAATGCAATATTAAAAGGAAAAAGGATATAGAAATTCAACTTCTCACATAAAATCCTTTTTATGAGTCGTCATTCTTTCAGAGACTGGATAGTTTCACCTAAACAAAGCAGTTTATGTTTTGTACTTAAAAAGATGTGACTGTCGTCTGAACTTCGCAACGATACCGCACTACAGCTGTTTGAAAAATGCAGAATTCATTCACACTTATATTTTTAAAATTAGACCTCTGTTTCCAACAAGAGTTGACCAAAATGATGTGCCTTCTATCTGCTTCTTAATGTAATTACTGTTCCCCGAAGGCGTAGCACAAAGGTATTATACAGTGTAGTACTACAAATTTCGCCTATTATGTTTTTAGACCCATGTACTGAGGTACCGAACAATCGCCATAAACCGGACTCAAACCCAGACTATAGAATACGGCTTAACATAAGACCGTCTTCCACAGGCATTCCTCGAAATGGCGGAGGAGATATCAGCAGTGGCGATGGTGGCGTACTTCGGAGGCTGCGTGGCCCAGCTGCGTGGCAGAGCCGTTTACGTCCAGTTCTCCAACCATAAGGAGCTCAAGACCGACCAAACGCACAGCAATGCAGTAAGTTTTATCAATATTTTATAACCCAAGTCTAATCCTAGCCTTTCCTAACCAATTCCTGGCCATTGATCACGTAAGGAAACTTGTCATCCGTATTAAAATACCAGATTTATGCATTTATTTTATAAACTTAAATTACTTAATTAGAAATGTTTCTTACCTACAATATTTGTATATTATATAATAAAAGTCGCAACTCACTAGGCCTAAGTCACCTACTATCTGTATCCAGCCTACCCAGCTATATCTATTATCTACATATATTTCTAATGACTAAATGACTGTATTATTCGAATTAATGAGAGTTAAACACAACAGAACACGTTCAATGTACGCAACATCCACTGATTAGGATTACGTTCATGGACCCGATGGGCACAAAACGCGGGCACTCAATACGTAATAACGTAACGACATTTCAATTAGCTCTATTACACAACAGGCGGATTATCGTGCGGTATGCGATCAAGCATTAAAGCCGATGTTACAATTGGGAAATAGAACCCCCGGCTGCGGCCTGCATTCGACCTGTTAATTTAATCTTTGTTGAGGGCATCAAGAACCCACAATTTAGATAACGGTATTCAATAAACCCGCATGCCGCGTCGGGACACTGTCGCCGACGTTGTTCCAATTTGATTGAATTACCAAACTATTACTGTTGTCTGTCTATACATTTGAGCCGTGATACCGGCCGTGCGTGTCGTGACTACTGAATAATTTCACGAAAAGTTGCCTCGTTTATGGAGGTTAACGGTCGTAAATGGACGAATCACTGCGAACTGTCGCAATTATATTGTTCGTATGGGAATATCTGAGCTTCATTCATGATGTTGAATTATGTTGCGATAAAAATAACACTTCTACTATTTCATGTCATAAGCGGCAATAAATAAAATATCTAACTATATAGTATACAAGTCATAAAAGACGCTATCTCATAATGTGTTTAAGAAATATAAGAAACTGTTCAGACATTTTTAAGAGGGCAAAGCCAGAGACAGAAAACTGTGGCGTCGATATAATAAAAGTCAATCAAGTTAAAAATTAGTCTAGCTTAATACGACGTCACTCCATTAGCTATAAAATATAAAATTAAAGCTCCTCGTTAACATCTTCGAGCACTAAAAATATCTCAACTATTATAGTGTCGCCGTGTCTGTTAATTGCCATTTACTTTTTATTACCTCAACGGCATACTTGTAATTATAAACACTGTTGTTAGGAACTTAAACATGCTTTATGCTCTTTAATAAACGGCTGTAATCAAATAGACACGGAATAGATCACTGAAATTAAACCAAACTTGCTCTGGTTAAACTGGTAACTAACCCTTTAGGAACTTATTTGTGTCTACAGACAGGTTATGCCGCTGAATCTGTTCAGTTAACCGCATCAAAACGTTAGTTAGCTAGTTTCATCCTCAAGTTTGCTCCTAAACGCAGCTTAAGTTAGACGACTTTAGTATTACTTGTTGCGAAAAATAACGCTGAGACCCAAGTATATTATGTCGCAATTCGACATTATAAGAATCACTGGCAACTCTCTGAATCTTACCCTCCATAATAACGCTTTCGGGATAACGTTAGGTAAAAAGGAGATAAATGCCGAACATTTGTGAGTGAACCTTTCTTACCGGAGGCTCTCCGGCAATGAGAAAGGAAATCAATATTTTCGGTAACAAAACACCCAATGGGAGGATTAATTAAAACGCTTAATTAGTTTCGTTTATCCACGAAACCTATCAAAAACAAACCCTCAACCATTTTGATGGCTGATAATATTGAGAAATTGTTCTTGCCTAAATTTGTGTTGCCATAATTGAGGGGGATGGCACTCGATAATATGCGCAAGGGTTGGTTTTCGGACTACGGGGAATATTAACTAACAGGATTGTGTAACAACACTAATGATTCGCCACTAATTTACCCTAATGAGATAGTTGTTATTACTTTCATCAAAAACTAACATTTCCTGATTTCAACAAATAATACTATATCGAAATATCCATGTCACTCAGTAAAAAGATTTATAAAATCCTTGCTACACCTTAGCTAATAGCTACGAAATATAATGCACCTACGACAACAGTCGTGTCATTGATAAATAAATATTATCTAATAATATCAGATCCAATCTGCTGTCTTGCTTAATTTAAACATATTTTTTATTAGTAAGACTCACTTTAAACCTGTTTACATCAAAATGTAATAGCCCTAATTAAACATGACTTGTCTGCAATACTAAAATACAAAACTTCGTCCATTTAAGAAGCTGGCTAAACAAAGCATTAACTAATCCATTATTGTTATTAACTAGTCATTTAATCGCTAGTTTGCTCCGAACAAATATGTACACATTATGATTGTAACATTAAATAATATAAGCGATACATTAGGTAGGTACATTGTTTATTAAATAGTTGCAAGTTGTTTGATCTAATTGTCAACATCGCAAACAGACGTTTGTGTCAATACGACGGCTAATTAATGTGATGATTAAACTCAAAACGGATACAACTAGGTGTCTATTATCTGTTTGCGTTAATCCCTGCCTCTATAGCTTGTCGTGTAAATATTGATCTGGATTGTCTTAAGCGGGATAGTTTGAGAAGTTTTGGGAAGACATTTTGTTTGGAAATGTTTAAGAATATCGTATAGTTTTGGTTATAGTTGTCGTTTATTGTGGCGTTCTAAGGGCGAGGTCTTTATTCAACAGTGGACGTCTTCCGGCTGATAATGATGATGATTAGTTATAGTTATATAAATTGATGTACCCATAGGTAGGTATATTAATTATGTGATTGAATCTAGTGTTTTATTTAAAGAACCAAACCAATATAACTTTTCATTAATTATCAAAACTAAAGATATGCATTTAGACTACCGACCTGCCCAGGTAACTCCATTGAACACTACTCTCTAAATCATTTAACTCAACACGCAAACCATCCAAGATTTAAATTTACTAACGGTAAAAAAGATTACGAATAAAATTATCTTCTAAAAAGAATAGTGTCTTATAGCTTCGCCTCAAAAAGAAGCCCTTATTTCAGTGTCTGGGAGCAGGAATATTATTTGACGTGACGTCATCTGTTCCTCGATACCTCATTATGACGTGACTCCGTCGTGAACTCGTTGCCATTATCGACGATATTATTTTCCGCGTTTCTCGTGTACCTTTTTAACGTGTAATTCTGCTTACTTGGAATTACTTTTATCTTTGCCTTTAAGTATTGCAAGACGTTCAATGGTATGCACGTAGCGAAGTGTGTAAAAGCTAGACGTTTGCGGCACTGTACCTACGTTTAAGCATCCGCTATTATGTTAAACAAAAATCTGAAATATCTGCTCATAAATATACCATTATCATTACTTCTCTAAGTTCATTGTAGTACTCTACTAGAACAAACATAATATTTTATTATTAGATATATTTGATTCCTACGCGCGGAACTCACGAGTTGTTAAAAAGTTTAGCTTCTTCGGGTACTAACCTGCTCACTTTCAGTGAATAAACCCTTAAAGTAAATAGTAAGTTTTATTTTAAATATAACAATGTAAGAATACAGTTCATATTATATGACCTAAAGTTTAGTGCACGAATAAAATAATCCAATTTATTATTCGTAAAACTAGATTACGAGTGCTTCATTCACTTTTATTTAACTGTCCACATTCTGTGATCAAATATTTCAGTTTGAATCTTAACGCGGAACGCATAAGTTACATCGTAGATAATGATATAAAGATTTATCGCTATATCGTCACATTTCGGGATCTCTTTGTATCGTGCACTATTAAAACTTATAACGAGGCTGTTGCGAATAGACAGACTGGGCTTTGTTATTGTGATCCACATGAAAAGACACGCTTTTATCATTACATCACGTTTATATCCGAATTCAATCACTAATTGTCTTCTGAACAGACTGTCATATCGACCAACTGCATTTTAAAGAACGTGCACTGAACGCAAAGCTTTGATCAATCATGCGATCCAAAAGGTTTTTGAGGTGGGTGAATAGAACTCTCGAGTGCGGATGGAGTTATTTTGTCGCGTCTAGTCGAACGTCTGCCAGTGGCCGCTGTGAAAGATTGCTCGGTCCACGAATAATACCTTTTAAATATACCCGAAGTTCGACATAGCAAGCGACGGCGACACGGAAAATATTTATGATGGAATCGCATTCCCGAAATTCCGACGTTGCGAGTTTGTTTTGTGTTGTTTTTTTTTACTTTTGTGAAAATATCAAAAGAAATACTAGTGTAGTTCTGAAATACATACGTCTTTACTTTATTTTTATGGTTAAAATCACGATATAAATAACCACAAATAAAAGGAACGGTCATCCTTATTTTATTACATCCCACACTAAACTTTTCTTAAACTCGCACTGGCCAGCTAGTTCGGAAATACACAGTTCACCTAATAGCCGTAACAAAGACATATCAAAGAATATGTAGCGGAGAAAAAGAGGAGTGAGGGGGAACAAGTCAACGTGAATTTGTACCGGAGCCTTTGCCGTCGGCGGCAGGCTTACCATGACACGGTTAAAGCCTTATTTTTGTGTCTGGCCTGCCCGCTTGTCAGCCCGTCGTCGCACAAAGCCATGTAAAAATATAGGATCAAAGTGTGCCGCACCCTTGCATACGATCGTAACGTGTAAACAACACGCTGTATTTCACTCGCTTGTCATTACGTTTTTTATTCGCAACCTAACGTAGATCGTGTTGAAGGTTTTTCACGGGGATATTGCTTTTTTGAATAATGCAGGCTGCAATTGAAAGTGGACGTTTGTTGATCGATATAGTATGTTTAAATTTACAAAATAAAACGACGTTTGCTGGAATAATATTAAATATTACAGTGGTTGTAACTGCTAATATGACACTGTATTCTCTTTAAGAGAAGCGTCATTAACATGACCAATAATAAATGTTATCTAACTCGCTAAGCGCCAAGTGACGCAGTTAACAATGCCGTCCGCCCCTATATAATGACGCAACGAAGTAACGAATTGTTCGCGGACGATACAAAATAAGTTTATGACGCCCCTTTGTTTGATGTGGTCAATGTTATCTGTTGGTCTTGGACACTCGAAGGTGGCCGACGCGTGCGTCAGATAACTCTCCTTTTCCGTATTACGTTTCATTGTTCGCGAAATTATGAGAGTCGAGGGCTGTTGTTTGTTTTTTTTTCGACGTGACAATGTACGGTTTTACTTACTGAAGAACGTTAGCGACCTACCGTGCGTGTTACGTAAGACTTTCGACTCAGCGTCATGTTATTCGTAGAAACTTTGAAACGTAAATGAGTATTATCAAGGTTTTAGAAGTCTTTATATTTCAATACCATAATTACAGAACATTATCTTTAACTAAAGTGTAGGTTTTTAATTTTTATTATAGATAGGTACAGTCTTTAAAACATGGTCTGCCCTTGGATCTATAAAAATCCTTAATTTTAGATATAATAATAATTTACATTATATGTAACCTATATTTCAAATGAATCTGTTCCCTCTCCTACCCCTTATGTTATAGAATTTAGATTTATACTAAGATTTAGACACGGCGGCGTACACTTACCTATTATTTATAGGTAATATTTTTGCAGTCGGCATCGGCGCAGGCGGCGCTTCAAGCAGCGCAAGCTATCTCCAACAGCGCCGGCGCCGCTCTCGTGGCCGGTGCGGGCGCTGCTCTACAGCCCGCTAACGGAGGCACAGAAATACAGGTGAATACAAAACATTGTTAATCGTTTACTTACTACAAAAAGATTGTTTTTGATTTATTCTCTTGAAAAGTGACAAAAATCACTTTACTTTCATAGAAATCTGGTAAGTACATACTAATAAAATTATTGGTATCTATAGAAAATAGGAGGATTAGAAAGAATGTCTGCTACCTTCAGCATAGTAACGGTATAATAGGTTTAATTATTATGTTTAAGTAGCTACTCTTCCGAATAGTAGCAGACAACCTAAATATTCTAGTTGATGTTTACGTGTAACAAATAATTCATATCTAATACCCAAGAGAACGCAAAATAATTATCTACAACAATAGTGTTTAAAATTATACATAATTAATTTCACCTTCATCCATTAATCATCTTACCTTTCTCGATACACACACACGTTACATCTATCTACTAACGTATAACCTAAAGTAATACACGACAGCGAAATTCCAATATAATTATGAGCCGTTGAAATAGAGCCGATTACAAAGACCTTAAATATTAAACTCCCTTCACAAATTAGGTTCGGGTATTCTCTGGGGGTCCAAGACTAAGATGTAGACTGCGGTGTGCATGCAGATAGATTGCTCTAAGACGATCGACAGATTGTCGCCCGGAGGGTACGGGATCATGCTTGCATCGGCCAATATGCTTCGTTCAGGTTCGGACACATTATGCATTTCCCTCGTTACTTAAAGTGTCAATTTTTATTTATACAATCTATTATACCTGTCACTGACGTGGTATTACAAAGTATAGAGATGTCTATAGACTTAAGAAGTGTTTAAGCTAGAATGCGTTTTGACATGGTTGATATATAAAGAGAGATCATGTGTTAAGAACGTTTTAATTACCACTCTCTTCTCAAAGAAAGATTCTTCTACATATTTTAGAATCCATGTTAGGTAAGTCATCATATTTTACGGAATAAAATAAGCTAATTTGTCGCTTGTCGTGAAGAAATGTTTCTTTATTCTTTATTGTACACACAAATTACAAGAATGATACATTTAATTTGGAATCTCTACGTACAAAGGCGAGCTTAACTCAAAATTGAGTTTTCTAACAGCAAACCTTTGTGTAATATATGAATAAATTATATGTATAACAGTAATAAAGACTTGATAGTGATTTAGTTTAAGAAAAAGAAAAGCTACTTACTTACATCTTTTCTGACAACGTCTCATTAAATTATACAAATGTAAAAGATTTTATGACAACGTTTATATTATTATTATTTTAATTTCTTAGCTAGACATTATCTTAGTGTCACTTAATGCATATCCACTGCACTGCCCGATAACCGACTACTCAAAGTTATACCCAACGGATTTCCCGAACAAAGACGTATTAGACAATATCTCGTCGCTCCGTTAATGTGTCCCAACCTTTAGCAATTCCTCGTATCTTAGGAACACAGTCACAAAGTGTCTGTAGGGAGTTTAATTATTGATAAGCTTTTCTCATAAGCACAAATTAATGTTGTTTAACCGATTTACCGGTATTATTACGTTCTTTATTTCCTTTATGATTTAATTAATTAAACCAACCAAATAAATAATTCATTCCTGATACTCGTGTTGAATTCCTTTGAAGTATTACCTTGTTTTACGTTGATCATTTGAAATGTTTACTTCTCAAACCCGTCAGGTTAGTTGTCAAACAAAGTACCTAAGGTTGCCTTTATAAGTGATACTAAATCAAAAACTTGTAATGAATAAAGGGGATATTATAATAACCTATTGTTTTGTCTACAGGGTGGTCCCAACACAGTCCTGCGCGTGATCATAGAACACATGTTATATCCGATAGTGCTCGATGTGCTTTACTCCATCTTCCAACGGTACGGAAAAGTACTCAAGATTGTCACATTCACCAAAAACAGTAAGTACATACATGTATATTTGATTTCAAGACGTAATTATCTTAAATTAAGTGGTACCTACAAGCCTATATGTATAGCGAGTGGAGACGGAGATGAATCTACAAAATAAAATTATGCATATGCATATTCGTAATGTTTGTGGAAGACAGTTACATCTTCAGCGACGAACGCAATTTTGATGGATGAGCCCCAGGAATGTCGGCAAACGTGTGTGAGGAACACCGAGGAAAAAGGCGGAAAAGGGAGGAGGGGCGAGGAAACATTACCGCACGCCTCGCGCACCCTCAAACAATACCTCCCAACCTCACACACCACACCTCAGGAGGCTTCCGTTTGTTTTAGCACAATTTTCCACAAAATCCACCTAATTAATTATGCAACCGCTCTGTAATTTGCTATCAAATATATTGTTTAATAAGCCTTTTGTCACAATCGCTTTGTATCTATGGCAACCTAGGATTACAGCGGCTAAAACAACTATTATTGAATCGAAACGAGCGAGCTTTAAAATTAATTTCGGACGGACGTGTTATAGTGATAGATTTACCAAACATAACACAGGGCCGAAATCCAAGGGCGCAATCCGTTTAAAATTTAAATCGTACCCTCATGCATATCCTAAATAAATCCGGCACACAGGAGCAGGTAGGTAGGTACATATTTGATAAGCTCCCCTGAGCCGCGGGCAGCGTGCGGCCGTAGCGGGCGCCGACATTACAGTTCACTCTCGGCTAATTACACAGTACCTAGTTGAGAACCTCAAATCAACTTTATTTAAAAACCCCGCTGGGCAACGCCTCTGAACGTCAAGCGAGTGAAATTACGCGGTCTAACTATATTTTTCACTTATTTTTGGCCACCGTTTTACTTTATAAGCACAATTTCTATGTGATAGAGACTTATAAACTTTATTCAGCACTTATAAACATGCGGGTTAGTGCCAGCAAAATACCTAAAATATAAAAAAATATCTAATATCTTAACGAGTAAGATAGATAGAGTAGGAAGTAAATTTTACATTAGGTTTTCTTTGATTGACCTAATAACATAATGGTGGAACTTTTCGGCTAGTACCTACCCAATTTTTTTGCGGGTTCCCAGTTCCCTCGATTATACTAGATGTCCACTTTGATGTACTACTGTAGGTACCCGAACCTTGATCCTAACAATACTAAAAAAAGATCTACACGACAGTGTGGCAATTTCCAGGATCATTATAATGAACAATTGTTAACATCAATTTATTATTAATCAAACAGAATTTATAATAAGCACAAGGAAAAAATATGAAATTATATTAAATCCCCAAGTTATCTCATGGAACATTGTAATTAAAATAATTGTATACACACCAGCTTCAAAAATCTCTTTGATGAATGCTATATTTTACGGTCTTCAATTATGAAATACCTCTAGAGATCCGATTACTGAAATTAATGACAGA
The DNA here is from genome assembly GCA_946251915.1 of Abrostola triplasia. Taxonomy (NCBI): domain Eukaryota; kingdom Metazoa; phylum Arthropoda; class Insecta; order Lepidoptera; family Noctuidae; genus Abrostola; species Abrostola triplasia. The sequence goes on from OX276425.1 coordinate 4,860,712, forward strand.
TGAATAATCATAGAGCAATGAAATCGTAAAAGAAAAATTGAGTAATTAATTTTTATCGGCCCCTCCATTAATTAAGTCGATTCGGACACCGTTTTAGCGTCAACGATTAACATTTAATTTCAGATATTAATACCATTTTTTATGAAATAAACATTAGGTATACTTTCAGTTGATTTTTCTTGAGTGTTCCAGATATTTTGAACCTGTATTTCATTAAACCTATCTGGTTTATTTAACCGTACCAGATTATCTGTCCCTACACCTCTCAGTCTATAGCGCATTAGTTAGATTTTATACCCTATTGAAATGTCATATAGTCCGTATGCGTCAAGTTTTATCTACAACCAGTTCAATTTGATTCATGTAAACCATTGACCCCAGATTATTTTATTTGCCTTACATAAGTCAAACGACATACACGGACGTATACGTCGAAACAATAATACAACCTGTATTCGATATAATCATGTAAGGTAAACAACATTCCCATAAAAAACGTATCAAACCCAAATCAGCAATCTGCCATTACAGTTAATCGGTTTTGTTCCCGCACAAAATCTCAATACACGTACGGTGATCACATGCGGCGGTAGCGGGTAGTAAGCAGTTCAGATGCGACTCATAACTTGTCGGTATCATGACGTCACTGCTCTTAATGCAGCGTTTCCAATTTCCGAACGTCCACCGTTCTTCCCAAACGGCTGTTTGCTTTTTTACCACATTCATCATTGTCCAATTGTAAAAGCTTTTGTCTACGGACAATTTCCCAGCACCTATTCTGCTCTGCGTTTGAATATTCATAACGGCACCTGACTGGGAACGTTTAACTCTTATACGGACCGCAGTAATATTGTAAACGGATACGGAAATATTGCGTCTAGGAAAGTGTCCTGTAAATACTTTAATTAACTAAAACACAAAAAAAAATTTGGTTACCAATTTCAGAAATTTTCAATTTATCTTAATTTTTATAAATAGGCATTGTAAACTATAGCAGTATTCAAAGTTTAGTTTTGTTTATCTTATATAGACCGAAGAAAACTAATTGAATTAAGTACCATCCAGTAAAGATCAGCGCAGTAATTCCTGCAATAATTAACCTACTAACCGTATCGAATGCCTAGCACAAACCGAAGTAGGTTGCATATCCGAAACGTATAAATCCTTATTTCAATTATCCTGTCTCGTGGGGGAGCAAATAAACCACATAGCTATATCGCTCTCATTTTCGCTTTCAATACCCCTCTATGTGTCACGCACCTGCCTAAACTTATGTAAAAGTATCTATACATTTTACCTGTAACACGATTTACATAAAAGCTTCTTATTTATGTCGATGATATGCGTGCTTTTTCCTAAATGTTTGCATAATCGTTTTCAGGTTCCTTTAAAAGAGCAAAGCTATTATATTACGCGATCATACTCAATAGAATATCCTGAATTTATGATTGTATAAGTCATCGTTTGGGTAGATTAACATTGAATGGGTTGTCAGTCATCCTTATCACCGTGAGCCCACGTGGCTTTACCAACATCGAGAATTTAATATTCCACATTTATTTACGAGTATATTTGCAAATTTGCCGACGTCGTTTTGTAAACCCACAATTTCTTATAACATTAATCGCTTAGAAATTGTTACCAAATTTCGATTCATGTTGTTTCATGCGAGTTACTTTCATGAGTTCCGTCGAAGTTTGTCTGATGAATATTCTGTTATGTTTATATCGCTTTCATATTGAATGCGGCACAGAGATCGTTTATAATAGCGGTTCCGCTCTGTTGGCGCGTCGGCCACGGGCTGACGGGAGGTTACCATCAAACGCGTTCCTAATCCCGAAACAAATCTCAATGAAGAGCGCGCGGAGTCGCCGTAATCCTACACCTCCCCCCGCTCCAAGCCCTTGCCCCGCAACCTTCCCCGATTGGCTTTATTAAGGTGTAGCAGACCGCTACAATTATTATGCGTCCCCTGTTTGCGGTAGGTGTCGTGTCTATGTCATCGTTAGATTCCCTTAATTAAGGATTTGATTCGTCTACAGATATCATCTTTGCTGTATCTTAGTCTTTGCTGTTTGACGTGTAATCGTAGTGAGCGAGCTTATTTACATACGCCGGTGAACACCAACGAGTCGCCAATAATGCTACTGCAGCGAGTGTTTTTAAGATGTTACAAATTTGTAGCCAGTATTCTGGAAGTGTAGGTGCACCGATGCTAACGAGGTCGCTGTGTAAGTATTTAGTAATTTGCAAGTAGTATCTGAGTGTCGGAGGCGAAGGTTAGTTGACAAGGCGCGTAAATTGCGAACGAGGACGCATTCAGGCTTGACAGAGCTCGCTCATTTCAGGGGAGACGTCGAGATTTAAGATATCAAATTATACTGTAATCGGTCGGCCGGCGCACCGCCCTGCCCCGCCGCTTAATATTAACATAGCGGAAGCAACCTCTTTGCTACACAGCTACACAGCGAAATACGGATTACGAAATTTTAATTTTACCACAACTCCCATCTTGTTTTTACGCAGACATTGACGTTTAAATATTCCATAAAGTAATTGCGCATTCGAGTTGAATTTTTAATGAAACATAATGAAGCGGCGCGTACGCTACGGATTGATTGAGATTTGAATTTCTTGCGCGCAGTCGGAGCCGCAAGCAACGTTATTGAATTAGCGCTTGAATATTTCAGCTTGGATAAATAAAACAGAGCAAAGGGGACAATTATTTTGGGAAAGTTCCATTTTAATTATTGCCTAAACTGCATAAAACTTTTTGTGTCAACAGCAGCCTGTGAAGTGTTGTAATTTTAATTAATATTTATTATTCGTAAGCCTGTTGGTAAATTGTTAACCAAAATAAATATCAGAATAATGTTTTTTAAAATAAAATTTTCGTCAACGGTTATTTTTAAAACTATATTAGTATTGTAGCTACCCATTTAAGAGTAGTAAATATTATTAGATTAGTAGGTCCATTATTTAACTTTAAAAATATCATCAAAAGTTATGGCTGTATTCAGATATTGTTTACCAACTGTCTTCGTATTACATCCAAGCCCCTTGCTTTATACCCCATAAGCTTTCTTTTCCTCTTCTCTCGTATACCTTTTGACATGCTTTAAAAAAAATTCAATAAACAAGGTTTTTATTTCATTATTTAAAATTTGACCCTTAACAACCAAGGCATGATGTATGCTACCTTTTGTAGAACTAATTAAGCCTTTGTGGAAATACAACATCGTATGAACTTGCTATATAAGTAGATACCAATATCAAAAACACACATAAGAAATATTCCTTGAGGCGATGTTGTAACATTGCCGTGTTTCGACAATAGGCAGAAATAATATATTTGGAATGTAATAAACAAAATCTTTACCAGTCGGTATATTAGGTGTACTTTCATGTTTTGTAATGTTGTCTAATCCCTTTGCGGATAAGTATGATTAAATAGCCCTGGAGTGTGTTAGATAATATGGAACAAAATACATCCAGAATTTAAAAGAATTAAGTTTTAGTTGCTGTCGTTTATTGTGGCCCTTGTTTAACAGTAGACGTCTTCCGGCTGATGATGATAATGATGATGAAGTTTTAATAGTATGCTGCCGGGATAATTTGGTTTTTGCCTAAATGTATGTACATAGTTACAGTGGTCTAGGAGTTGTCCAGTGTTAAAAATGATCTCAATATACATATGTGCATTAATCCATGCTACTTAATTAAGATCTATAGAGAATGTATTTGTCTTGTGACAACTGCTCAGGTTTTTCTATGCCCCCCTTTTGAATTTGGCCACTTATTTTATATATATACATCAAAATTAGAAATAACTGATAAAGGACCAAGTATCACTTTAGTGCGAAGTATAATGGGCAAAATATTTGTTTTTTTTAAGACGTAACTCGCGACTCAGTGCAGAAAGCTCAGTGCTTAGCTACAGCACTTTAAAAGCAAAAACTTTCATTCCAGCGCGACCTCTACCTAGAGGATCAGCTTTTCGTAGTCTCATAAAAAAGCGTAATACGAATATAAAGTGAAAACATTTTTCAGTAAAAACTAAATAAAACTGTACTACATTTTACCTTTGTTTTCATGAACTCGGTGCATACGAAGTAACTAACTATTATATTCAAGTGGCCGTCTTCATTGTCCCCATAAAAACTCTTTTTGCTTATTCACGATGTAATTACATAAAAATTCCAATTTGCGGTAAGCCTTTTATGCATTCCATTTTAACGTTCCCAAATGGCTGGCCCAAAGAAAATATGGGGCCTTAAAGAGCATTTAACTATGTATGAAGGAGACAGCACGTTACTTTTAATTTACGCCGACGTTTCCTACCTTGAGTGGTTCTACATTCTATATTTTATAGGTGTAGGAAATTGTTAGGGTACGGGTGATTTTGTTGCAGAATGTTTTGTATGTTGGTATAAAGTTCATATTTTATACGATCTAATCTCTTCTTTATCATAAAAGTCTTCACTTCGCTATGGGTATCTGGCTACGGCGCAGCCCTTAAGGAATTGAAACTAGGTTTTCGCAGGTGGCTATAATGCTACCCGTCCAGATGATAATCCTTCGCAGCTTACGACACCCACGGGAACATAAGGGGTGGCCTATTTATATCAGGAGAAAAGCACTTAATCTGTATTATTCAAATAGTTGAATAAATGTTTTCTCTTAATTTAACCCTTGTCGTTTTAGTTGTTACAACTTTTGTCTAAATCAATATTTTATTGGGGAACCAAGTTTGTGTTTGAAATTTTTTGTAATATCACGGCTCTCATAAATATTTAAATCCTTCTTAACTCATGTTGGTGTTAACAAAAGTTTCTTAACTCCACACATATATCTCAATCATTTTTTATCTGAGCACTTCCATAATCCATGTTTGTATTTCTAAATTTCAACAACGTTATAATTAATGCAGGCTATTCAGTGCCGCAGCTTTGCAGTGTTATAACACAACAGAAGCAAGCCTTATATATAATGATATAGCGGTCTCAACAGTGCCTTAACTGAACGTCTGTGTCACAGCGTCTAATGGTACGTAATGTGACCAACGCAGGTGCTACCTACCCGAACGATGTTTCCTAAAAATGTGAATTTATGTTCTCACCCAGCGGACGGCAATGATCGCCCGGCTCATGCCTTAAATTAGGGGGTTTAACGCTTATCCTCTCGCAGTAAATAAACTCCACCAACTATATTACTTGTGGGACCATTCCAGTTGATACGCTCGCCCCACCTTCCGTTTTTACCACTTGTTTTGGTCATTAAAGTTTTTTTATCATTGATTGCCTCCTGTGGTTTCCGTGCAGCACTTGTAGATGTAACAAGGTGCTATTTACAATGGTGTCGGAATATCGCTTGTTCTCACGCGACTACATCAAACTTTCAACAAGAAAGTCGAGCTGTAGTACGTGACAGACTCAATAAATTTGTACTTTTCGAGGTTATAGCGAAAGTAACATAGGCATATAACTAGCTTTGCGGAATATTCGCTTAAGTGTTGTACATGATAAAGTAGCTGTGATGCACCTGCGACTAAGTCGCGACGAGTTCGAGGATCGCGCAGGCCCCACGGTGGGCGCCAATTTCACCTTGTTTGAACGTTCTTGTGAACAAGATATTGCCTGTCAGAAATTCCGTGAGACATTCAACACTTGAGTACTCTAGAGAAAATTGTTTTAGTAACACGAAAATTGTTATATTTCGTAAAATCCTAATACCTGCATAGCTGCTAATGGTGTGCTATGTTGAAAGATGGCAGAGTACCTAAGCTTTATTTTTGTTGTTCATCAAAACAACGTACACAATTTTGCAGTGAGTAGCTTGCATTGTGTTTACATTCATCGTACATTTTAATAGGACATGCGGAACAAGAGGCAGTGCCACTTTTTATTGTGTTACTCAACTTAACCTACAATACTTGAAGTGCCTGTCTACAGACTGGTAAATTATGTCACAAATGTCATACTGTTAAAAAGCGATTTTAAGAATGAGTAAACGTATACCTACATATTTCTTTTTCTTTAAATAAAGATCAACAAGCTTTGTCGACTTTCTTTTTCAGCTCTCCATTTCTCATTAGTCCTAATCCGAAGTGTATTTTGTTTACAGATTCATTCCAAGCCCTCATTCAGTATCCAGACACGGTATCGGCACAAACGGCAAAAACGGTAAGTAGAAGACTTCTTTGTTTTTATTTAACTGTTTGTAAAGTAAAGCCATAAAACAAAGTTGCTATTGCCGCACGTTTCATTCACTTTAATGACGCGCTCTCAAACTATTAAGAAATAAAGTGACTTGTCTTTACTACACTTCAACTACGAGCGAAACAATTCGACAGAATTCAGTGAAATATTACATTCATACAAACTACAATGGACAAAGCTTGATAAAAATCCGCAGTTTACACAGAAGTAAACGCGATGTAAATACAAACCAACTTTGTACAAACCAAAAAAGTTGTCAGAAATCTATTCAGTCTATTTCGAGTGCGAACGCCCTCAAAACATTAAAGTTCCGTGTACGTTCGCAGCTTACCTACAACAAAGCTTTAACAACAACAGAACGTTTATGTGCATTTAATAACAATAATATCGAGAAACAACATGGCAACCGCGAGCCCACGACAATAGTCGGCGCCCGACTCGCCGAGTGGGACATCATTTTTCTCGGCTCAACTTTTCCCATTCGCTATTCATTTGCGTTAGAAGTTGGGCGTACTGCCGCCTACTGCAGCGACTGTTTTAACTTTATTTCTGATGCAGCGTTCAGGGCAAATTAAATTTCGTTTTGTGGCTTCCGCAAACTCGCTTTACGAGTATAATTATCGAGTTTTTGTTTTTTTTCGTTGCCATACGGTTATGAATCGCTGAACGTAACTTTGTTTCCGACCGATAGCGATGGCTGAGAGTTTCACTTTTTGATTTTTATCATTCGCACGGTACGATACGTACAAAAGTTTCTTTGTTATACTCAAAAGTTTCACGTTAATGTACGAAACAATTTCTGACACGGATAATAACATCACAAAAGATAATTTTAACGTGCTCGTTACTGTATTCATTTGCCGAATTTGTCTGTAATACCTTGCGGCGTAGGTACAATTCGCTAATGAATTCTACAATAGCGAGTCGACTATCCGTCCTAATTAGTCGCTCTTTACGCCCAATTCCTGTGGAGCTTAATATGATTGGTACAAGCAGTGAACTCAGAGCGCGTTGCAGTTAAAAGGCACAGGTATACATCTAAAAGTGTTCACCGCGCTGAGCTTATGACTTAACGTACAAATTAATGTCGGGAACGGGGAAACCCCTCGTGAAATTGAGATATCACCGGCGGAGCAGAGTGGTGAAAACTTAGCAACGCTAAGTCCCATCAACTGTGTAGTGATTGGAGCCGAGCGGCGCGCATAGTGCGGTGTTGCCGACTAGTGTAGCCGGATCAAATGCGGCTTTACTTTTAGCTGTAATAAACGCGGATTTACTCTTAGGTCCGCATTAGGCATTATGAATTTTATGACTGTCATATTACTTAGGTATTGTAGCAGATTGAATACTGTGCCTTATTGGTTATGTACTGGCGATCGCGATGGTAGATCCACCTAAACATAATAATTATATTATGATAAGGATAGGTAGGTATAATTCCTAGCGTAATTAAAAACTCATGTTACGTCAACTTGACTTTCTTTCGGCTAAATCTATAAATATCCGGTCAAATAACACGAAGAACAAAATTAAGGAACCAGTCATAAAAAAATTAAATGGCATATTAACAAGTAATTGAAATGAGAACAGCATACTTTAATCTTACTGTCAGCGCAATAACATTGGTTTAGTTGGTACTTTAGTTCCGTAACAGTGGTCGCGATGGCAATAAGTCTGCTCTCGTTAACGGATCTAAGGTCGTAACTCCGGTACTCCGTAACTCCGTAGCGACCTAACGAGCATACAATGTCGGCAATACTACGTCTATTTTTATTGCCCCCCTGTTTATTGCAATGCTACATGCAATCGGCATGTTCTAGTTAATCATTGTTTATTTTATTGGGGGAGTAATTTTTGGGTTCCATTAAGCAAACAGGCTTTACTTTCCGTTTTGTGGTCGAAGATTCTTTATAGGTTCATAATTCTTGCTGGGTTTAATTGTTTAAGGTTTTTATTTCTCATGCGCAATAACGAATAAATATAAAGGGAATCATGTTAATGCCTTTTTTGTTTTTTATATCGGATTAACTGGATTACAGACTGGTAGCGGAAGATATAAAAATAAAATAATAGGTCGAAATAACTGCATAGAGTCGAGTTTATAGGTTCGATTCCCAGAGTCGTGTCTGTTGAAACCCAAGGTTTAGGGCTAAATTTGCCAACAATATGCCTTCAATTCACCTGTCACATAGAGCTAGTCAAGTGTCTTAGAGCGTAAATTGGGTGTTAGTGTGCTAGCACGCATCCTTTATCTCTACGGGGAATACATGCAAGATAATATAAACATGTTCAACGATAAAACAAAGTAGCTTTTTATAATAATTACTTCTTGATAGATAACCTTAACAAAATAAAACACACACATCCTTTACAAACCGTTAGCCGGAACCGAGTAGGCAGTCGTTTCGGACTAGGTATTTTCTCGGAATGGAATTAAAACGTCCCGCGAGGTAAGTGGCAGCACAAGTAAGAGTACAAAGTGAAGTGAAGCCGGATAGTGCTCCAGCCACAAAGGGCACAGTCAGATGTTAGGAGCTCTGAAATCCCCCGATCCCGACTCTATGATCCTTGACATAAATCTCTAACCTCGCCATCAAATCTTTTCAGAAGGCGGCTTATGCGCCCAGACACGAAATGTACGCTTTTAATGCGCTCGACTACATGTACTTACATGTAAATATATATGTACCTGTGGTACACGTAGCGCTGTGGGCAACCAAGATGTAGGGTTGAGTTTGAAAATGTTTGCAGCATAAAATGCGACTAACTTACAGATGTTCGTATCTAGTTATATAGTAGTATTAAATATGTTCAACCTCTATTTAAAAGAAAATGAAAAAAGCTCAGATGTATCACACATGAGTATAAAACGTTTTTAAAGTATCAAAACAAAATTATATAAAATACTTAACTATATTAAGAACAAAAATTGCTCCAAAAAGTTTAAATTGACTGCATCAACTAGATGCAAGCTTTATTACGAGTTTACGTGTTTACCGAATGACAGTTTACCTAAAGCTCAAATCAGGCTGCAGTAAAAGACCTGAATGGCAAACAAACGACAGTTCTCAGTAAGCCCGTAGAAGCTAGTCAGACAGCCATTAGTGTAGTGGTTGTATCGTGGGCCGTTAATCAGAAGCTGGCCGCTCCATCAGTAAGTTATGATTGATAACAATGTGATTCATGCGGCTGGGGCCTGCAGCTCGGGCCTCATCCATAACGTGGCCGACGCCGACGTCACAAACAATCCATATTAACAGTCGAAGTGCGTCGTCGTCACCGCTTCGGACCTGCCTCCCTATCTGTTGTATAACGCTCAAGATTCTTCATCACGCACTTACATATGTTCATTTGTATTTCTAATAAGCTCACCACACATAAATCGACGGACATGTCGCTTTTATATTTAGATAATGAATCCAGGTTAAGCAATTTTAGGCTTTGATTCTTTACGCAAAAGCTAGCAGTAACTAAATCATAACAACAGTTTCCAATATCATAAATAATTGTCAAATACATACAGCGCAGTTTATCTGTATGAATTATTGTCATAAAAAAGTAATACGTGTCAGTAACAGCGGTTCGCATTTTTCATATAAGTAAACGAGGTAAACTTGACGAGACTCGTCTCCAAGGTTCAATAAGGCGAAATCTGAGATACCGTTTATGGACTCAAGGTGCGGGCTTTGTTTACATTTTTAAATTGCACTTTGCACTGCGGCAACGTCTAACCGGTGTCTTTGTGTCAACACTGGAACGTGTTCAAACAATGTAACCGTCAAAAATGTTATATCTTCGCCCTGAGCGAGTCTGTAATACTTGCGCGAAACAGTTGCGTCTCGCGCGATCTACTGTACTAAAACTATCTACAGAAAGAGATCTAAGCTCTATGAAAAGAAAATTTTATTCGTTTCCTTCCAAAACGCTTCGATATATGAAATGCTGCTATTGATATTGGCTAAATACATTGTATCAAAGTTTGTAACTACCTAAAGAACCTCGTTGGCGCTACCAGTGACGGTCAAACTTCATAGAAATTTCAAACAAACAGTGCGGCGGCACCTGCACTGAGGTCCAAGTCCCGTTTAAAATTGCACGTACCATCGCCCGACACCAGCCATGTTTGGGTACCTACAGGCTGTGTGTCAACAACGCTTGAGCTGCACTCTGCATCACCTAGTTACGTGTCAAACATTGTTTAGCAGTTGTTTCGTTAGTGTTCTGCGGTCGGTTTGCTTGCCGTAATCAAGAGGCTGACAATCAAACACACACGACAAGTTTTAAACTTTGTTCCATAATTCACTCGCCTGCTTCCCAGCGTAGCCGCCTGTATTACACGCTCATTCTACATTTAACATTGGCAAAACAATGCCATTATGTTTCATGAACAATATATTGTTCATGGACAAAACCGATTCAGGCCTTACCCCGCGGCAAAAGTGGTAGACTTCATTATTCATGATGTCACAATGTACATACATTTAACACCAATTTAGTTTCGTTTCCAAAGCAAACTGGAACGGTGTGTTAAGTGGGCGCGGTTGTTGAGCTATCGTCACTCGATTTTCGTTCGTCACTATCAGTCAACCACAATTAGGGGTAACCGCGAGTATTAATTACATTGTCTAATGGAGCGAACGCGGTTTGTTCAGTGACGCGTCCCCAAATGTGTACCTACGTACCGTAATTAGGTTAGAGCCACTATCAAAACTTAATTTATTATTTCCCCTTTTACTAGAGTCCGCTTTCACACTAAATTTTGCAGAACATTCAAGTGTGTACAGTCTAAGGGTAGTTTGACAATGCCTGTTTATAATTTGTATTTCGCGTAAACAATCAAGGGTCATAAAATATTTTTTATTGACTGGTTGCTTTTTTTTCATGGTATTAAAATGTTTTAATTGATTCGAACAAACCGAAAAGAAATTACTCAAAGTGCCATTCGTCACAGAGCAATCTCATTTTGTGCCGATTTAAATTGTTAAATGCTTTTCCAATGGCAAAAAGCAAAGTGATTAAAATGAGCAATTTTCACTCGTTGTGTGTGTTGGTTTATTTTTATTAATAGTTAAAAGCTTGGCGCTGGTGTACGTTTTTAGTTCGCTACTGGGGCCTCCGCCGCCGCGCGCCGTCCCGATAAGTGATCCTTTATCCGTAGCTAATCGAGCGAATGTTTACCCGTCCAATACAACATTGTTTAGTGAATCAGCTGAACTATTCTAAATTAAAACGTTAAACTACATTATTTATTTCTTAATCAAAACAAATTGAACGCAATTTATTCAAAACTGTCAGTTGATAAAAAACGTTGCGCCTGAAATGTTTTCATTACAATTTCTCTGACGTCATCTGCGGACAAAAACCAAATGCATTCCGGCGCTAGCGTAATCCTTGCACCGGCAACAGAAGCACTCTGAGCTATGTGGGCTCTTATAAATATTAAACGCGGCGAGCTCGGGACCCCAACAAAAACGTTTATCTGGTCTCCGTGGAAAAACCGCCAGAATTAGCAACGGGGGGGTGGATTAAGGCGGACCGCATTTAATCCTTCACTAAGAAGGCTTTGCTTAAACGAGTTCTAACGAGCTAAAGATAAAACAATTACCGGGGACGTGATTAAGAGATACGGAGGACACTTGTTACGTCTTACGTTGACGCCGCTCAGTGCGGCCGGCGCGATGAACCCCGCGCGCCTGCCCAAACTTAACTTTCTACTTCACGAATACAAGTGAAAAATTCTAATTTATTATCAGTGTTTGTCGAATCCAATAAATCGACTGAGCGGAAATTCGTTCACCCTATTACGCAGTAAAAGATTCCAATATAAAATCGGGCGTGACGTTTGTCGTTTTATCACCTTGTCACTCTTCCTAATATTTTTTTACCTCAATTACGACTCCCTCCTTCAGCGCAAATAACCATTTCAGAAGATTAAAATGAAATTCTCGCGAATATTGATACTAAGAGAGAAGAGTAGATAGGGTGGGTGTTATAAAACTGTGTCGCCAGACTTCATACTTTAAGTGCCGGACTGTTACAACGGTCAGGTATATAAATTACTTCAATCAATCAGAATAACTTTGTACGCCAGTGTACCTAGAACTAAGGAAAATAGTAGCTTTAAAGAAAGTCAACTTACAGTCGAACAAGATTAGATAACAGAAGGAAAATTTACTGCTCACCTAATCTTTTAATGTCCGCAGCCTCTTTGTTAACAATTTGGTAAAACAGGAAAAAATATTTGGATATCCTTTGAGGCCTGATCTCGTCAATATGGCAACGTTGATGAATAAGTTTCAAATAAAGAATTCAACAACAGATTTCCTAAAATATTTTCACAGTTTCCTTACATAAAATATACACAATCTTCTAGGTAATATTGAGATTTTTAGATTAAAATAAGACTTCTTAAAGTAACGACCGAGTTAAATTCAAAAGTGCCTCCGAAAAGCTTATAAAAAGTAAGAAATTAATCTGCAATTCAAAATCCTTCTTGCCCTCTTATACTTTTTTCTTTATTCCTTTCTTTGGCAAATCCACGACAAACGTTGAGCTGAGATACCTTCATTAGAGGTCTAATTGTGAATATAACAGTTTATTTTCACTTATCTCTGCGACTTTTACGTTGATTAAATGTTATGTGTGATTGCCTATTTCAGTCTGTATATCTACGTATATATGGTTGTTTCTATTAGTCTGCCAGGATAATATTATGTTACTTGGTCGTAGTATTATTTGGTTTGAGAATACCGTTTTTATTTCACTTAAATTATGCGTGTTTTTTATATTCTTTGACATCCCCCTAAACGAGTGGCAAAATGCTTATTGAATGAAAAATATACCTATGGGTTTGTCATATATTATGTCATCGATACAAATGAATCAACTACATGTTTGTATTTAATTAATCATAATACACATGTAAACCAGGAAATTGGCTTGTATTGCGATGTTTGTTTTTATTTTAACATAATCCCATAATTTTCCCCCGTAATTTATGCAAATTGCTGAATATGAAACAATATTGGAATCACAAATTATGTTCTCATTTGACTTTTAAAATTTCACTCAACGATGTCTATGTATTAAATGGGATGTATATTAGAATTGTAAATTAATTACTCGTTACGTTCTCTTACGCTTCCCGCGTGCATTTGGCATTCAAAATCGAATTCGGGCCCGCGAGGCTCAACAAAACTAATTACGTATCGAAGCTATCTTCTTCCACGCTTTCTTACGTGCCTTTCGCATTTCCATATAAGTTGAGCTTTAAACGAGCCAATCTATTCACGTCTACACATCAGGGGGTCGCATTTGCATATAGAACAGAAATTTATTAAATCTACAGCCAATATCCCACGTTCCGACATCGAACTTTTGCTTCTTCGACGACTACTCTGATATTTTTATTGGATTGTAAAAGAGTTATTATGAGGTATCCGTATTTATAGAGTCTTATCTAATTGATATACTCGTATTTCACCTGTCATTCATAATTTTATTCCAACCGACCGTCGGGCTTAATAATAACAACGGAAGACAATGGCCACGGCAATAATTAACGATGGTTACTAGCACAATCATTTACGTTACTAAAGCATTAAGAACCCAAAACATTTTTATTCAGCTAATGGAGTCCGTCGTAAAAATGTCATAATTCATTTGACAGATGACGGTTTACAAAGGAACTCCAATTTACTCCCCAGGAATTAAATAATTCAGGCTTTTAATTTTATCCTCTGATAAAACTTTCTCCCTAACGGTTTCTTAAATATTTTAGTAACATTACGCAATAAAGAATAAACTTGCATTTTCAAGAATATAAACAATGTTATAAAAAGTCCTCAAAACAGAAACGAATTGTAATTATTGTCTTGCGACACAGCTACAATACTTGTTTTGTTCTTACGTACCTAAATGCTGACAATACCTTTTAAAGCCCCACTGAAATCACCCGGATTCTTTACAAACACTTAATTGAACGAAACTGTTTTGTTAATTTAGCAAATTGTTAAGTTTCATTTAACATTGGTCTCAAGAGATGAAAATCTACGGTTTCAACTAAATTGAAAAATATCGTCCAAGAGCTAAAGAGTATTACGATACCTCTCACAGCAATGATTATACTTTTTAAACATCATTCTGGCAACTTGAAAACAAATAATAACAGTAAACGTTGAGTGCTCTTTGCATAATTCTATACCATTTGTAACAATGAATTATGCCAGACGATTGCACTGAGTACGCGATCATAAATACGGCTGTACGGTTCTTTTATAGCATTAGTTTCATTAGTGAAAATAAAACGTGTTTGCATTCTGGTTTCATTATAAAAATAGTATGTACACGCCGCCGACAAGCTTTATGCTCGCAGGAATGGGTTGAGTGCTGTTGCATTTTAATTAATTCTCTTTTCTATCGCGATGTGGTGTTATCAGCCTCCCGCAGGCGTCGCGGCCAAACAAATAGCTGTTGCTCTCGCTACGTAACGATTTTGACACGGCCATAATGCGAGTTTTTCTTCTTTGTTACGGATAGTGTATCGATCCACTTTTTTATTTCACGCTAAAAGGTATTTTTTTACTTTGTTAAAGAGTTTTGCTTCCGAAGCTCCAACTAATAAAATTATCGTAATAAGAAAATATTCTTGCACCTTCCCTTTTTTGTGATCGTATTAAAAAGTTAAATTGAAAGCTATTCATTTCATTACTAATAAAAACATCACATCCTTATTATCACTCAAATAAACGACCCTCGAAAGAAGTGAAACTTTTTCGACTCGTAATATGTTTTTGATGAGATTTATAATTTCGTTCTGTTTTCGTGTCAAACGAGAAAAGTTATTTCAATAAACGTAACTTTTTTGTATTTTTAGGCTTTAGATGGGCAGAATATTTACAACGGGTGCTGCACACTGCGCATTGACTACTCCAAGATGACGTGTCTGAACGTGAAGTATAACAACGACAAGTCGCGAGACTACACGAACCCCACGCTGCCGTCCGGCGACGGCGACGCGCACCAGCTGTTGACCAGTGAGTTGATGCCACTGCGGGCACGCCTCGCCCTGGCCCTCGCATCCAGGATGAGTTAGTCCTCACTACTCTGCGCACCTGGAAGCTTTCTCACCGCGCTCCGTCTCTCACACATGTATCGTAGACTCTTACGTCCTGCATCCAACGATACCCACCCAATGGGGCAGATGAAAATTCCAATTTTTCGAAGTAATTAATCATCTAAAACGCAAAGTATTTAACGCGCTCCCGGCAATCAACGTCTGCCCCATTTACACTTGGCTATTGGACTTGACTTCGATCGCTCTTGCACCTTTTTACTTAGGTAGTCTGTTGGTTTTCTTATCATAAAAAGTCTTTCCATTTTAAATCTCCCAGCTAAGGTATGCTCATTACGTTAGAACTCACTGAAGATTTTCTATGTCCCTAGTAATAGCATTAATCTTGAATGCCTGAGAAATATGCTTTGTTCCCTGCGTAGCCCTGATAGGTTGCCATATTTTATTCATTTTCACTGTTTTTGATGTTTTTATGTAAAGGCGCCTTTGCCTTTTGTTCTTTATGTTGCAAATTACGATGATTCTGTATTCTTAGCTGTAGGCACGTATGTTTTTTCTTGCGTCAGAGTACGTATGAACTTACAGCGTGAAATAAATCTACAATAACAGTTCCAAATTACATTTGCTATTCCACGTTAGCTCTTTTCTTGTTTGTTATTCATATTTCAATGCTAAATATTCCCGCGGTGACTAATAACTCGTCATAAATCCGTATTGCACCGTAGAGGGTTGTAATATGTGTGGATCATTCCGCTATTGCGAATGTTCTACTTTTGTTATGTAGAATTACCTTGTCTGATTTGTATCTTTATTACAGAATAATGTCGTATAATTTATTCAGTACTTTTTTGATATTAGGTAGGTATATTATGATTTTTATAGAATTGTTAGAGTTATACAAATCTAGTTAACTATTATTACGCTACAAGAGATACAACAATACATTAAATTCACTAGGTACAGGCGATTTTTTACCTTCTTATTACTTTTCTCTTTTTTTCCTTTACTTTTGAACGGTAACACCAGTGTCTATAAGTGGTAATTACGTACCAGGTGGTGGAGTGCTGGCTCCTCAGTTCCTGGGGCTGGGCTCTGGACTGGCCTCGCCGTACGGAGTAGGTGTGGGTGGAGTGGGACTGCCGGCCTTCGGCGCCCTGACGCTGACGCCCGCGTCCCCCGCACTCCGCGCCCTCGCCGCGCCGCCGCTGCCGCTCGCCACAGTGCTGCTGGTCTCGAACCTCAACGAAGAGGTTGGTACACACAACACACACTTAACATAACGCTACCTCAATACTGGCAGGCGGATTTATATTTCTGTTTCTCGTAACCGCCCTTTTCTACCTGTCAAATTCAAAATAGAATCAGAACTTCGCAATTCAAATGTATTTAATAAAAGTCAAAATCACTCCCAAAATTGTACTTAAAGAGTTAGACAAAATTCCTACATTGTTTCAACTTAGTAGTTTAATGTTTATTGGCAAATTTATTCATTACGCTAACACAATAGCCAGTAACGCCTGATCAGACACCATTACAATTGTGGGTTCACGTTAAAAACATTTACGAACTAATGCATTAACCATTCGAGCGGCGTTACAGGCTGTTATATTTATATATTCTACTTAAACTCCTTAAAGATAAGTTGCTAATTTATTTATAGATATGATGTCAAATATCTTTTACGACTATTTATAATACTGTCTCTTTTCTCTTTCCTATTGTTTTAGATGGTCACGCCTGACGCTCTCTTTACCCTTTTCGGTACGTGTGCACATACATTCCGTATTTTATATTAAAACATTAATATTGCTCCTGAGCCCTGTCGCCTGAAAGACAAATTGTCAGCTAACATTCTCGACTTCTGTACTCATAACCGCATCCGACGACTTGTCGAAGCTTTGCTTGATAACACTATCGAATCTAAATTCTAAACGCTTTATTAACTCGTATGACAATTTGTGTTTCAGACACCCTAGTCGTAGCTAAGTTAGTTAGAACGTCTACTGTTTACCCAGTGTTGTCTTTATTTCAGTTTATTTTTTTATTGTTTTCTATGTGGGCTGTCAGTTTCCAACCAGTGACGGTACAGCGGTTTAAACGCATCTCTATGTGACAGTGACGTCACGATTCTTTTTTTAATTTTCGTTTATTTTTATTGTATTAGTATATAACTACCTGAGTATCGGTAACGGACGGTGAAACCACAAACATGGTAATCGCTGTTAAGAGCTTCTTATCAAAGAGGTGCGTTAATGAACGAACGTATAAGAAATTGATGCCACTAGTGAGTAGCAGAGAATTGTTTGCAGTAATTTGCTTGACACAGCGCGCCAGTACACGGCCGGCGCTGTTAACCGCTAAAGCATTAATCGAAAGCTTAACGTGACCAATTTAGAGCTTGAAGTTGTTTTCTTCTTGTATTTTCCAACTGTCCCGTTTCACGACATTATATATTACAAGCCGTTGTACTAAATATGCTGTATTGAAGAAACCGTGATGTAGTAACATAGTATAGACATAGGTATACTTTAGACAACATTGACAGTACATTATCTAAATCCCATTTTTGTTAGAATGTGTTTCGTAAATCATACATCAACCTAAAATTCAATATTATCCGCCTTAAAAAGCCTAAATAAACACTACACTGATTGAACATGAATCCAAAACACACTCTTCTCGAGACTGGGATACTTATTCATAGTAACTGTGAAGGAAACATCGTATTGCTCGTTTGTAACACATTTGTTTGCGTATAGGCGTCTACGGTGATGTGCAGCGGGTGAAGATTCTCTACAACAAGAAGGATTCAGCCCTCATTCAGATGGCGGAGCCCCACCAGGCCCATTTAGGTACGCAACGTTATTATTAACTCTATTCTTATTGTTATAAGGTTGTATTTAGCTTACGAAGGGTGTATTTATTTAGGATTATAAGTGTACTTATGGTACACCTCTTTGCTGTAGTTTGTTTTTCTTGGAACATAAAGTGTCGTTGTTTACTTGCTACTTACAGCGTTGTTCGTTAAAATGGTCGTATCTGTAATGTTTAAAAACTTCTCAACATATTAAATTATACATAACATAAAAATGAATTTTAAATGGAGTCTCAAATGAGATCAAAAATATAAAATTCTAACGCAAATACTATTGGTGCAAATAATAAGCACTTTTTAAATTGTTTATTAAAGCTAACCATTAGTTCCGAAGTTAGTATAAACTTGATAGTATTTGTTAATCTTCCAAAATAACCTAATACATCGATAGTCACCTATTTGTAAACTTAATTTACTACAAGACGTACATAACTTTCTTTATTTAGAAATATCCATATTTTTTCTCACTATCTCAAAACAAATCCCGGTGTGCTAAACAAATGCCTTCTCATAGAGGAGTAACTTTAATATTGATTGTTCCGCACAGCGATGACCCACATGGATAAGCTGCGGGTGTTCGGCAAGGCGATGCGCGTGATGCTGAGCAAGCACCAGACCGTGCAGCTGCCCAAGGAAGGCCAGCCAGATGCTGGGCTCACCAGGTAACAGACACATATTTTAAAAACTTCGCCCCACAGTAGGAATTTCCCTTGTGTCGTTAATGCGTTTCACAAACATGAAATACACGTACCACAGTTAATCCACTATTAATTCAAAGCAATTATAGTATACTTATTTCTCGGATCAAAATATTGAAGTAAAATTGAAGCATAAGTATTAGGTTCTCTTGGGTTCTATTCATTTATCCAAAAGAATCTAAAAATGATTAAGATTAGTAACTGCTAATGGGACCTTACAATCATGTTAGTGACCTGTCAATAGTGATTGCATTAAACTCACCATTTTGTTCACGAATTTTCCAGGGATTACTCCCAGAGCCCCCTGCACAGATTCAAGAAGCCAGGCAGCAAAAACTACCAGAACATTTACCCACCGAGCGCGACTCTCCACCTGTCTAACATTCCGTAAGTAGCCCAACTGGCGCTCTTTATCTTTCTCTCTAAAACTCATGTTGTATTAAGATTTTTTTTTAATATTTCTGTATTCAATTTTCAATTTGATGTATTTTATCCACAGAGCTACGGTGTCCGAAGATGATATCAAGGAAGCTTTCACTAAGCGAGGATTCACGATCAAGGCATTCAAATTCTTCCCGTAAGTAACATTTACTTCCATCATTGAGGTATTTATCTTTTGAACCATATTCACAAATACTCATGACATGATAATGTCCCGATTACAGGAAGGACCGCAAAATGGCGCTGGTGCAGCTGCCGTCGATCGATGACGCGGTCGCTGCGCTCATCAAGATGCACAACTACCAGCTGTCAGAGTCCAACCACCTCAGAGTGTCTTTCTCCAAGTCTAGCATCTAAACGCAACAACTAATCGCAGCGTCTTCGGAATATCACACAATCGGTGCCAGTCGCGTCCTCGCACCAGTCGTAGAGTCTGCAGCCGGCCTTACCGACACTCGATATCAACAGCATTTAAATATTTTTAATATAAGGCCCTCCTGCACACTCGGCGACGGCGCGGGCCTCGGTGACGTGACTGACAATTACATCGTACCTCTCACACAAATCGAGAATTTCCCTCGACTGAAAATTAAAATATATCTGTATTACGCTTACTCGGATCACTAGAGAATAAGTGCTATTCTATTTTCTTAATAAATACGTACGTTTACTGTTACTGTACATCTAATCTAAGATACTATCATCACAGTCAAACGCTGCATGTAATCTATTGTATTTTGGATACGTCTCTGAACGGAACGTATCGACGTAGAGAGGATTTATATTTTGTGTGATATTCATTCCATATTTTAAATAAGTATAACAATTATTTTATTTTTATAAACGTAATGTTCCCGGTGATTACAATATATGATTTCGTTATAATTAATTATCAGACGGTATATTTTGCAATTAGATTGCGCTAGTTACGTTTGCACTGGGCAATTCGCGTATGTACCTATGGGTCGCAATGTCAAACATTGCCTCGCTTGTTTGTGGTCAGTGCGTCAGCCTGTTTATATACCACCTTAAATTTTATAATCATCACATTATTAGCACATTGTAGAGATATCTCTCGGTCACATATAATTTGCAGTTATTACTCTTAAATTGTATTTTATACATATATTTTATTGTCTATTTTAATATGCACAATTTACTATTATATTGCATTTCTTTGTAAGTAAATATAGTTTTGTACGCATACACATTTTTTTCTTATTTTATTAATGGAATGTTATGTTTAGAAATGTGTATGTGTGTGCAATATTAGTTATAGAAATAATTTTAATAATATATTTTAGATGTATCAGTGTTCTGTCACCGGTGGACCAGTATCTCTACGGTCTTGCTTCCATTCTTGTTTCGTTGTTAGGAGAATATTGTCTGTTCTTTACTTCATTCATAGTTATTGACAGTTAGTTAGTGTAATCACAACTCTTATCGCTAAGCATCTAGTTGTATATCACTATTTTAAACGTTATGTTCAGTGACATAATAGTGACATGATGCATTTATTTCGATGTTAATTTATATTAATGGTAGCTACAACATATATAAATGCTCGTGCATACGTTTCACTAAGTGGTTAATTTTAGATAATTATTTATTTGTGTGCGGTGGGAGGCGGCCGAGCGGTGTGGCCAACTGTCGCGATCACATATTTTTTAGAATAATTTTCACTATTGCTATGAATTGCCACACTGCAATGGAGTTGCGGCGACGCTCTATAAAGTATTAGCCAGATCTGATTTTGCTCTATGACATATTTAATCAACAGTATTTACACTAGGTCACAATTGAACTTCACTAAGCAGTATTTTAGTTAATGAACTGTCCCTTCTCGATACTTCGTTTTGTATATAGACACACTCACACTTCGATGTGTTCAACTTCCCACACTTCGGACTTTGCTGAACTCTCGATTGGATTTCACACATCTTTGCCTTCTTAAATTAATTAAAAAAATATGTCTAGTCCAATGCAAAAGAGATTAAGTTTGTGAATTAAGTGATTTTACGTTATCAAAAATCTTATGAATTCGTCTGAAATATTTAAACTCTGGTAGGGAAGATATTGTAAAAAGATTGTATAAGGTAACGAATTTGTTGGTAGAGAGGGATGCCCCGTGAGAGTCACGCTACCGCTAGGACCAGTTTAGTGTTCAGTTACACGTCCAGTTTATGTGATTAGGCAAAGCATGCGTGAAACAGATACCTGAATTATGACGAGTTAAGGGAATACTGATGCCATCCGCGGAGACGAGCGCGCCCAACGTGCCGGCCGGGTGGCATGTTAATTAATATTGTAAGTCACTAATATCAATCAATGCATTACATATCTCGACGATGCCACAGTCGGTATTCAATTAGGATAGAAAGAGGGAATGTATATTGTAGGATAAATAATACGTTACGGTCGTACAGATGTAGATAGATTGAATAACGGATCGCAAATCGTGGCACTAACACCGCCGCGTACGGGCAGGCAAGTGTATGCACGTTACACCCACGGCAGACAGGCTTATCGGTTCCATTACTTTGATCAACATATCCCATTATCGCGGAAAAATAGTCGACACAAAAATTAATTAAAAAATAAACTTTTATTTTAGAAAACATTTGTGAAGTTATAAAAATCACATATTTACACTATTATGAAATGTATAATATAATATATATCACATACTAAGAAATAAAGATAGAGCTTAGTAAGACGGTTAAACTGAAAACGTTAGATTGTCATTACGATGTAAGATTTAATAGAAAAATTTAATCATACAAATTGTATTAATCAGTACCTACCTATAATAAGAACGTAAAAGTAGTTATTTGGTTTAGATAATGTTAGGTGACCAGGGTGTGGTGATATTTTGCACGTTTTTGAAAATGTTTTTCTATACGGCGCATGATTCGGTGCCTGTGTTTTGAAATGGTAAGGAGTGGGGTGCGATTGGTGGTGGTCGTGTGACGTGAGATCGGCGGTAATCGCATTTGTAATTTTAATAATAATTGTATTATTATTATGTATTTAAATAAAAACATAAATCACAAAAAGGAGATTACATATCCACTGTACTCAGCGTAGAACGCTACACACATTCCGCGGTTTGTTTACATTCAATCAATTGTTTGCTCGTGTATAGACCTAATATTATTCAGTCGCTTGTGCTCAATACATTCGTAGACATTGTCGATTACTATGTGTGTAGCGTTTTCAGGCCTAAATATTTCTCAGTAACATTGGTATTGACTAATAGATAATTATAGGAATTTATGTGTTTAGAAAAGTATTTTAAATATTTAGATTTTAATGATAATATTATTAAAAAAATAATAAATAGATCAATGTTTAGGATGAGATGCCAAATTTAAAGTCAATACACATTATTTTAGGTAAAAGGTAATTGAAGTAATCTTAACATTTATTGAAAAGTTGATGAAAATGTTACAGTTAAATTATATTTGAGAGTTTTATTAAGCGCAATATATGCAATTTTATTCATTGTAAGTGAACATTGTTTCAATTTGTTAGTTAAAGTTATGCGTTGTCAAATGAAGTGAATGTTGTTTTCGAATGTGTTAATTGATCCATTCGCGTGTGTACTTGTTGGAGTCGCGGCGCGTCTTGTCATCGTCGAAGCTACTCTCCCGTTATCGTGTACTTCGTATGTCTTGCGTTCTCAAACATATCTCCGCATATCATTCTGAATATGCTTATATTTTATTGCGCTTTATAATATATATCTCTACTACATATATTAGCTGTATTTAGTGTTTCATAACGATATGAGTAAAGGCCAACATATCAGTTAATCGACTCGGCTAAGGCGCATACATATATAAACTGTCGACTCCTCAATATTCTGCTTGGATGTTGTCTGCCTTCCCTTCCTCGGCGGCGACCGCTCCATGTTTCAGTGTAATTTTATGTGTCGTCGTCTATTTCTTATTTTAATTTTAAGCCTTTTGTGTGGTTAATTTCACTCTTTATTTTTAATTTCATAATTAAACTATTATTATCATTGACACTTTTTGTTCTTTATTTTTCGTCCTTTCCCTTTCTACCTGGATCCTTTTTATTTCGATTTCCATACCAATTGTCTACGATACAGAGGACGGAGTTACTTAGGAGATAGCGTTTATTGACACCTCACCCGCCTTCATTGTGTTTGTTTTTCATGAGCGTGTGTTTAATTTCATCCCTTTATTTCAGAACACCTGAAGGAGTTTCAAGAAACTATTTGTAAATAAAACTTATAAATGTTAAAGGGGATCAATATAATGAAATGATGTACATTAGTACACAATTGGTATTCTAGACATATTCGTACTTATAGAACTTAATTACTATCCTGGCGAAATCTACACTTGACTACATTTTAAAGTATATCTATTACGCTTCGATATATTTACATATATGACTTGTGAATAACAATTCTCTATCTTCTCGACTGAGTCGACTGACTCGCGATGAATATTTAGGCGAATTAACACGTTGTTTAGTTGAATTGTGAACGGAGTAAGGGACTTAAAATATTGCCAATGATATTATGTTTTATATAATATTATCAAGTGGAATATTATATTTCGCACAGGGTATAATGTGAATTAAAGTTATTACGCTGCCCGTGGCTTTAGATCGTCCGAGGCGGCTTGTGTCCGCGCCACGTCCCTTATTCCTGCTGTGTGGAAAGAACTGAACCATTCCGTATTGAAACGTTGAATTAGTAAAATTATTGTGTGTCTGCCACTTTATACACGAGACCCGATCAACTATACATGTGAACAACTGTGTGAATGTAAAAGATGCCGGGGATGTAGGCATCGAACCCTCCACCCTGTGCATAGAGTGCCAAGCGCTTAGCCACTGTACCTATCGGGCATCTTATATTAAATTAATTATTTCAAGAGCATTCGGAAAAGTGGCAGTAACACTCGTGTTAAATTAATCTGAAGATGTAAATATTATACACGACTATGTTAATAATTACAAATTAAATTAATAGGATCTATAGTAAAGATTAACATAATCATTACTTTAAGATTTACTAGTTAAATATCCTATCTTAATTTCAGTAGTCGCTCTAGTTAATTATATACCTACCTACCTAACTTCTCAAGGAACCCTTTCTAGGAAGTATTACTGTACCTATCTTTGTTTCCTAATGATTTAATAATGTTTTGGTTGTTTCATTAAAAGAGTTAAATAATGGTGTGCAAATTAAAGGGTTGTGTGTAAAGTTAAAATAGTTAAATAGATGTAAAAGATCGTTCGAGTAACGGAATTTAACTCAACATTTTCAGAGAGCACATCTAATTTTGTTTACTGTCGTAGTAAGATTTGCTGAAACAATTTGAACATGTCAATATTAATTAGTCTTAATTCAATATGCCAAAGACCAATCGTTGGGACAAAATGACAGGGATATAATAATATTTTTCTTTCAACTTGACTAATGTTTTATCTCTAATAAATATCTACACGTTTAAAATCAATGGCAAGCTTTAACAAGCTCTATTTCGAGATGAAACTTATTTTGTTGATGATTGTTTGTAAAATTAATTTTATGGAATGCATTATGGTCCGTCTATGAGACCGAGTGTACACTAAACTACTTACATGATGTAATGCAGTTATATGAATTATAAATATATACAACAATATTAATATCTAAGTGACTACCCTATTGAAACTCTAGATTTATTCTTTGTGATTTTATAATAAAATATAGTTGAAAATGGAGTTTGTTTTTATTTATGCCGATATCCTACTAATTAAGTGAGTTCCTGCTTTAATTGTCTTCAAATAACATGACACTAAACATAACCGGCGGACCTAAAACATAACTGGCGAAATGTGGGTGCACCTCTGCCTACCCCTTCGGGGAATACAGGCGTGATGTTATGTTTATGAAATAACATGTACCTACTTCAAAATGAGTAAAGATCTTGAATGACCTGATAGTCAGCGGGTTTGCAACAAGCCGTGCTACAGGGTGCTACTAACGATTGATTGAGTAGGTACATCAATCGGGGAGGCTAAACCCAAATTTGTGAGATTTATACAAAATAAATGTGCCTTCATTTACCTGGTACCTATGTCTATTGATTATGACCACAATGTAACACTAACTACCTTGATAGAGTCAAAAAGGCTACTACGTTTCGTAGATACAGGCATGTAAATGCAGAACTCGAGCGCAACTTGGAAGATATGTCATAGATTAAGTAGCGCTTATTGCGGTCAATCTTTGAATGGGTGACCATTCTTCATACAAGAGATACCCCGTGTCACGAAAAACTTGCAGTCTTGTGCCTCTCTTCGGTCATGTCGGTTGGCCGTCTCAATGCAACATAGATGTAAGGAATATAAAATGCAACAAGTGAAAGAATGGGTTTGGGCACTAAAATCATCTGCACAGATTCTTGGTTGGTCTCAGATATTTAGCCCACTAAAACAATTGATGAGAGGAGGTAATAAACACAATGCATACAACTATAAAACATTATGCATATAACTATCAAGAGAATTAGTCAATCTATTGCCAGCCAATGACCAATTGACCAATGATTTTATGACTATATAATATACCTATAGGTAAAAATCTGTTGATCCGATCACTATCAAAGTACCGGGCTAATTTGAAGTTTTGGAATCCGTATGGAACATCGATGTATTTAATTATTATACATAATTATTACAGATAAATGTATGTGTGTTATTCTGGGCTAAGAACCCACGTACGTACTATCATACTATAATGCCTGTGTGTGGGATGATGTAGCTACCGTCACTCGTAAAGTCGCTATGAATGCATCCCAATAAATTATGGTGTGACGTCATTGATATACAAAATCAATGTGTGACGTACGTAAAGCGACGCATTTTCTATGCAAAGGAGGGTAAGAGACTACTACCGCAGGTACTATGGTGATCACCTTGTGAATAATAATCATTCTGATATTTCTAAACGAACATAGAGCTATCAATATGACAAGTTCACCATGACATATGTCAAGCATTTGTATCAAATTGACATTGTCAATGTCGATGTCGAATATTCTTAATTAATAGAGATTTTATAACCTCTTTGTAATAAATATTATAAAACAGATCAAAACACTTAAGCCTAATTTAACTTTAATATCTTTATTATGTCAGTGGTCTAATACTTGGTGATAATACTCCATCACAATGTTTAGGACTGTCATAAGACTGACACCTAGTTTTGGGATACCTATATTTGGTAAACAACAGTTTAACCAATATGATGCCGATTTAATCAACCGGCCCATAACAGTACCACAAACAGGTTGGGAAAGAGTTAAGCAAATGTACACAAGTAGGTAAGTCAGAAAATGTGAATAACATAGGAATAATATTAGGTGATTTTCTTGATAAGCTGCTCTGAAATTCGCTCATTTGCTTTTCTAATAATGAACATACAAAACACAGCAAACGACTTAGGACATGACTGTTTTACGTTGAGTTTCGTTCTTGCTTTATACTTTATGAAAACTATATTATAATTTCAGTGAATATGAAGAATTATCTGTAGAACTAAACACAGTACTGCAGTCCGCCCTGTGTGGAGCCTTCTTTGGTGCATGTATGGGAGGTTTTGTCAGCTCTAGAGTAGCCTATCTAAATTTCATTGAAAACAATCAAGCAACTATTTTTAAATCTACTGCTGCTGCAAAGGTAATATTTATATACTTTACTCTAATAAATAGAACATTATATCTTTATCATTATGTGTGATGGTGTTTGTTGCCAATCTATAATATTCTGTCATCTTGTCGTTCCCCTCATGCAAAAGTTGCATCTTTATTGAATAATTATATTGTATTGTTTGATTGGGTTCAACCTATCTCCATATCAAATTTTAATACAATAATAATAGTTTCAGTGATTCATTCACAATACAAATATACAAAAGTGCGTAAAATGTATAATCATAATAATAACTGTTCTCTATGAGGTTCTCTCTGGAGCCCTAACCACCGGTAGCTTAGACCCTATTTCCACTGCTGGTCGGGCCCTTTTTTTATATTTTAAAATAATATATATATATTTAAAAATGTAATCAATAAGAACAATGTTTTGAATAAAGGAAATTATAAACTTGTTATAAAATTGTCTATAATGAATTGTTTCAGAAAAGATTACAAGACTATGTGACCATAGCCTTTGCTAAAGGGGCATATAAGTGGGGCTGGAGGTTGAGCTTCTTTACGTTTATATTTAGGTAAATAACTTATATTTAACCCATTGACGTTCAACTATACAATATAACCTAGGAATGCGATAGTAGTGGAGGCCATCAATTATGGTTTACTTCGGAATTCAATGTGTTAATATGGCTTTACCATAGAGGTTATTCAAGCTTGGTTGCATGCTGGTGAAACCTGCAGCATAACTGTTAAAATGTGGGTGTACTACCCCTATAAAACTTCATCTGTCAAGACACCTTCTAAAGGCGTGTGGCCATTGTTTTACTATTGTTGTTTCTTCAAAATGTGATAAGCAAAGGATATATGAATTATCTTACCATCACACTTTTTATATCATGACAAATGATTGGAAAAGCAAATTCTCTGATGATTTTTGTAGCCATTATTATCCTAACTATGTTGCCCATGCTAGGCTTACATGCAAATTTATAAAGAAGATTTATACTTACTAATTTCTATGTGTGTATGATGTAATATTTAAATGAATTTTAACCACAAGAGATTAAATTATTCTACTGTTGTTTTTTAATATTTGATCCTAATTTAATTTCAGTTTAACATCAACAACTGTATCAGTATACCGTGGAGACACCTCGTTAATTGAGTATGTGTCAGCCGGTGCCCTAACCGGTGCATTATACAAAATCAATTTGGGAATGCCTGCTATGTTAGTTGGTGCTGGATTAGGTATGTACTATGAGAAACATTGCTGCATCATTCCTATTTTTGTATCTATTATGTAGGCAAGGTCTGGTCTCAGGGGTGTCATAGAAAACATACTACATGTGAAGTAGAAAAAGTCATATTTTGTCTTGTCTGGGTGAAACCTTGTACACCTGAAACTGGACTGCCTTATCGCTGAAAGCCTCTAAGTCTTTCTCCATGATAAAGATAGAAATACATACATACATAAAGTCTCGCCTGTTTCCCTGAGGGGTAGGCAGAGACCACGGATTTCCATTTGCTACAATCCTGGCATACTTCCTAAGGATAGTAATAAATAAGGAAAAAAACAATATTGTGTGACAATAAAGTAATTCATATACTGCATTTTTATACCAGATATTTAGGAAGTCCTTTTTTCGTTTAATTAGATTTCTACTCTATTGGTGCCATGATCAGTGCTTTTAATTATGTATTATGTGACTTATTCCTTATAGAATAAAATTCAAAATTGGTTGAATAAAACAAATATATTTCTTTCTCTTCTATTCTATCTATGCACAAAATATTTATTTAAGGTCTTCCCACAGCTTATGCGTACAAATTTCTATATGAATACATACATAGGTAACTAAAGGCTTACGCAAAATATGAAATATTCATATGATATAGATGGTTATAATTTATTTACAGGAACTGTATTGAGTACAGTAGCTGGCCTAGCCATTTTAGGAATTTTGAAAGTCACT
This sequence comes from Abrostola triplasia, assembly GCA_946251915.1. Lineage (NCBI taxonomy): Eukaryota > Metazoa > Arthropoda > Insecta > Lepidoptera > Noctuidae > Abrostola > Abrostola triplasia. The sequence goes on from OX276425.1 coordinate 4,889,666, forward strand.
GGATTGTCCATGGATGAAATTAGAAAAGCTTTATACAAATTAAAGGAAGCAAGGTATGGTATTTTACCAAAATTCTCTTAAAATGCATCTATGCAATCTAGCTTAATATTTGTTGCATTAACTGTATCCAAAAGTCTAACTAGAAAGATTCCATGAGATTTTTAGGACTCCTTTTAACAATGCATTTGATCATGCTATAATAAAATTAAAAAAAAATATCAGACACTACAGCCCATAGAGATTATGTAATCTAAATACTAATTTTCAAACCTTAATTAATTTTCTGCAATTTTTTTAAACCTATGCATGTAATATTACCATTTTTAAACCTACAGTCCAAAATCCGTTTCGACGCTATCGATTTTTAATACATATTTTTCTGCTTTACAGAGAAGACCAATTTAATCAAGCATTGGAGAAATCAGCAACAATTAAGAATGATAGTCTTACACTACACCACAAAACACTAATACTTGAAAAAGGAGAAACTAAAATAGATGATTTAAAATAAAAAAAAACTGATTACTCTAACTCGTAATAATATTCTTTATTCGATTATTCGTCCGATGTTTGTTTTAACGAGGGTATCTTAAGCATTCAACAGTATGAGTGCATTGGAATTCGTATTGCAGCAACTTGTTAAAGGCTCTAAGTATCTAATAATGTGGATATGTACAAAGGCTATTTTCAGTTAAAAAATGTCTTATTTTATTCATTTAGTACAGAATGTTGAAAAGTAAATGCTAGGTCTTGTTACTTTCTATGTTCTTGCATCATCCAACATCTAAGACGGGTAGCATGTTGGCCCGAGACTAAGAATGTATAATTGTAGGTTTGTAAAATAAAGATATATTTATTTGTTACAATTATTGTTTTTTTAATACCCTCCAATCACACGAATATTATAAGGGCGAAACTTTGTGTGTGTGTTTGTTATCTCTTCACGCTCAACGCTAGACCGATTTTGATGAAATATGGAGGTAGCCGACACCTTGGATTAACACAAAGGCTTGCTTTTCATCCCAAAAAAATGTAGCGGGTAACACCGCGGGGCGCAGCTAGTTGTTAATAAAAAACTCCCTTACCAACAATCATTTTAAGTGCTGATTAAGGTTTACATGCTTGGCAGTCTTAGCAGACTATGATCTACTACGTAATCAAGTCATTAAAAATAATCTGTGCGTGTGTTCTCTCTTTACTGACTCATTAATTGGATAGGACGTATTTAAAACTCATCAGATACCTATTATTCTCACGTAACCTAATATTTTAATAAGCAAAACGAGGACTTCGTTGTGTGGGTACAAGAATCGGACGTAATAATTATTAAATTAAAATACCAAAATATATTAAAAGCACTTTATTGTTATAGACATTGCACAATACAGATGTGGTCAAACCGATTTACAAAAATATAAGGAAATATGTATTTACAAACATTTCATATTGTATTTGTGCATCAATTTTAGAATTAAAAATAAAACAAACAGTTTTCGCTTAATTTTAAAATACGAAAGGTAAAAAATGCTAAGACTTATAATTATTCAAACGAGATAATAATGAACGCTTAGGTTCAATAATAAAGGTTACAAAACTTTAAAAATGGCAAGATCTATAATAAATGTATTGAGCTACATATGCGTTCATATTATATTCATAACTTGATTTAAAAAGTAAGTCCATGCAAAATTTTATGAAAAATACAATTGAATATTAATTTCTATGCAAAAATATACATATAATAGGTTTTAAAACAGTCCTACATTCTAATGACTGTTGATAATACTTTTTACAACAAGTATATTATATAGATTGCATTACATTTAACATGTGCCTTACATATTAACCTCGAGTTACGTAGTTTTTTATATTTAAATTAATCTGCTTTATTATTTCATATGCGTTTTAAAGCTGCAGTATTTTTGTAAGATCGTAAATAAACTATATATTTTACTAACATTGGATTGAATGCATTTATTTGATAAAAATATAATTAATTACAAACTTTTTTGTACCACATTGTTATTTTAACAAATCAAAACAATACAATATTAAAGATAGTCAAAACGACACCAAATTGCAAATACTGTTAATCATTTAAATATATTATGTGAGTAAAATTACAAGCAAATAGTAAATTACCCAAAGAGCTTTTGTGTTACGTAATATCGAGGTTTTTCAGAGCTAAATAATCGACTAATTCGTTTTTTACGATAATAATACTTATATGTCAGTAAAATTTAATTTCTACATCGACATAGTTATACATATTTTTGCAGTATACAGTTCATATTATATGTAAAACAAACTTTTTTTTAAAGTTCATTTCAGTAAAATGTATTGCATGTTTTAAACATTTTTATTATCAATCCTAATTTTGTATGTTTTATTGCACATTGAACTCCAGTCTTTTTAGCTGTAGTTACTGTATCAACCTTATTTCATATACCAAGGTAACCTAACGTCACGTTACACATGTAGTGGGATGTACTTATTATTCTACGTTGCAGTTTAAATCGCGTGGCTTAAATACAAGATACATAACATCACGACTGTATTCCCCGAAAGGGTGGGCAGAGGTGTACATATTATAGCACACTCACATTTCGCTAGGTATGTCCCTCCACCCGCCAGGTAGGTTCCAATGTAGTAGGGGGCGTAATACCAGACTACGTGCTGCTACTGAGAATGACCTAATGGAAAAACTTAGTAACGAGTAAACGAGTTTAACATACGTTACATTTCATTGTTTCAATAACAAAAACCTACATTAAAGATGCGTTGCATAAAATGTATGAATAGAATAGTTAAGGAAACGCTATTGTTCCGATAACTAGGCTAAATGGACGTTCTGTTAGGAATCTGCTTTTATATAAAGTTCCTAAAAATATGTAGGTATGTAGATAGACCTACATATTTTTATATACCTAAAGTAATATCATCGTCAGCCGGAAGACATCCACTGTTGAACAAAGGCTCTTAGAATGCCACAATAAACGACAACTTGCCATAGTGATATAGTCTGTTCTAATTAGATTGTTAAATATATTGTCACAATTACAGGTAGAAATATCAAATTGAAAAATAAATTAACCAACTAGCAAAAACATTCATTTCTCTTGCTAGTAGCTTAAATAATAATATTCAATCTTATACTGATCAAATGATAATTGTCTTTAGGGCTTACCGGCGCGATTATTATGTAAGTATGTATATACCACGTGATTAGTTAAGTACCTATATCGGTGTATTACTGCGTACTCTGGGACTTGGTGATTCGTTTGGCGCCTCTGTTCGGCGGGCCCTTGGGTTTAGCGAAGGCAGGACGATGCAGATTCCTTGTCGGATGAATCTCATTGTATAGAAACTCCTCAGTCAATTCTTTGCCGTCATCGATTTCCAACTGGAAGTAAAAAAAAATACATGAGCATAAATGATTGAAAAAAGCTGGTTTGTTCGAAATTTGTTTACGTAGAAAGTATTAGCGATAGTTTAAAAATCGACTATACCTTTTTCGTCGATTATTAAACTGTCGCTTATACGTTTAAGCGACAGTTTAATAATCGACGAAAAAACGACTGTATTCGAAAACCAAATTCGTGTAAGAACTGAAAATGAAACTCTGAATTCGTGTTAGTCGAGTATTACTGTACTAGCTCAGTGTTTAAACCAAATAAATAGACTTTAATAGAATCGATATGATATTTTACCAAAATCAAAACTTGTCTGGACTTTAAAAGAGACCTCTACCCGAGTTTGTTTCGGTATTTCTTTTTAGAGTTAGTCAGTTAGGAAATGTTGACGTTATCTAGTTTAAAAATAACGTGTAAAAGTGTTTTCGTGAAAACTATTTGCGGAAATAAAACCATTCCACCAATTACCAAACTAATTTAACATTTTAGCAAAAACGATTGCATGTAAAACTTACCCTTTTTGCTATTTCCACCCCCATTTTCTCAATAATTTCTAAGAATTGTCCTTTACAACTCGAATACATCATTCTTTCCTTTATACTGCAGTTGTATCCAGGCATTGAGTAAATGAATACTGAAAATAATACAAGTAAAAAATCTTCTACATACTACGGCCGCAGGATCTAGGCCGGGCTGAAGTTTGCGCGGATGGGTGCGCAGTAACATTATTAAGTAAGTACAACAATGGAAATATTCTTTCTTTTCGTTTCTTTCTTTTTTAAAAAAAAAAAAAAAACGTCGCCCCACACTAGGATTTTCTCCTCGTCGTGGGTGCGTTTCACAAACATGAAATATCACATACACTATCACCCAGACTCGGGACAAACATCTGTGGTTCGCACAAAGTTTTGCCCCGTGCGGGAATCGAACCCGCGACCCTTAGCGCAGCAGTCCAATCGCTTAGCCACTGCACTAATCAGGTCGTCATGAAATGCTTTATTTTATTGCACATGCGTAGAACTTCGTCTATGCCTAACTTTAAGCCGGCCAAGCACCGCTGGCCGTAGTGTACTTAAGATACGTAAATACAAAAATATCACACTTGTTATCCTCGAATCATCAACATCATCCGTCCACTGTTGAACAAGTGCCTCCCCCATAGAACGCCACAGTGAACGGCAACTAGCCATATGCATTTTCACCGGTTGCCCGCAACTCTGACGATGTCGTCGGTCCACAAGGTGGGACGCCAAAGGAAATACCGTGACGTGGAGTAGTCCCGCTTGCCAGAAATCTACACCCACATTTAGCAGACTATCTAGTCTCAAGTAAGTCTCAGGTAATGAATAGGCGACGAGCCTATAGCCACTGGGCTCATGATAGATTCGTCACCACTCACTTCATCGGCCATGAAACGGAAACATATTTTTAATTGACTTTTAGTGTCATTTTAGCATGTTGCCCATGCTAAGCTTAAATCTAAATTGATACAGGAAATTTGAAAAAAGATGGACACGAGCGGGACTCAAACCTGCGACCTATCGTGGCGCCGCTCTGCCAACTGATAAGTGCTAAGTCATACGACGGCTCAGTTGGCAGAGCGTCTCGCTCGTGTCCGTAATTTCTACAATTTCCTTTATCAATTGAGATATTCTTAATTCCCATTACATTTTGTCGATCACTACATCACTCACCTATGCTCTCCATGTAGTCACTTTCATGCGTGTGCTTGAATATATACAGGTGGTATCTGGCCTGATCCCCGGGCACCTGCTGCGGGAGCTCTGTTAGAGATATGTTGGCCGCTTTGGATAGGTGAATCTGTTCTTCTTCTAAATCTATAACGATAAATGTTTACAGTTATTGCAACGATGGATGATACCAAAATTAATGTTGTTTAAGAGTTGTGTTATAAGTATAGTGTTAAGTATATATTGGATTTAAACGAGGCTTTTGTGAGATACCCTCAAAGAGTCAGAAAAAGTCAAGAAGATCTCAAGAACAGACAATGAAGTCATGCACTCAGACTCAAAACAATAACGCGGATCATACACATACACAGCAGATCTAATATTCTTAAGATTATAAGTTACATATAACTGGTCTCATAATTCTACTTCTTCAAAATCATATCTTTCTTAAACCATTTATTTTGTGTCGTCCTGTGAACCTAAATAAATTAGATATTAACTAATAAGTGTAAACTTTCACTTCATCATCATTATCATCATCAGCCGGAAGACGTCCACTGTTGAACAAAGGCCTCCCCCTTAGAACGCCACAATGAACGACAGCGAACGAACTTTCACTTACCTATCTTAAATTGCAAGTAGTTATAGGAACCCCGTTTGAGATCATTTATTCCTTGTTTGGCAGCTTCTGTTGTAGGGAACGACACGCCGCCCATTGTGGACTGTCTGCAAGTTTAAAAATATAAGTTCAATATATTTTGAGTGGCTATACCAAATACAAGGTATCTATTTATAATGATTTTTTTCTTCACCAATTATTTCAAAATGTAATGATCAAGTGATTACCCCACCCACGATACATGAGAAAATCTTTAAATGTCTGTAATATTTCATTCAAACGCGGGTGCGCTTCACAAACATAAAATATTACCGTCGGTACCGGGACAAACATCTGCAGACCTCGCTGATCGACTGATCTGCGCGGTAGCCTCGTAGCCACAAACCCCTCGTAAAGCTTATACACAATAAGGATATACCTTGCATCGGTTCCATAGTTAGTGTTGTGCTCGCTCTCCTGCAGCTCCTTCAAAGCCTCCTCCCTGTCGGTGAGGGGGGCGGGCGCGCTCACTCCACTCAAGTGGGCTTTATAGCCCTTCAGACTTACTTCATCCTAGAAATATAAAGCCGGATAACTATGTAGATATCAATAGGAATAATAATAAGTAACATTATCTAATACGCCAACTTCCATAAGAGATGAATGAAATGATCTTTGTATCTTTAATCAATGAAGTCCTATATTACAGTAGGAAACAGTTTATTTCACATTTTGTATATTAGAAAACCTGGCTAGTTTTGACCCTGACTATAAACACAAGATTATATTATTATTATTCAAATTTTTGTGACTATTATGGGGTCCAGAATTAGGTATCACCTGTAAACGACATAGCCACACTTGTATTATATAATGTAAGAACATATTAATGATACTAATACTATTGTTTTCCTGATCGAATTTCGGTCACGGCGGCCTTTCCCATCTGAGAATGACCAACTTATCCGGAGATACTATAGTGCATAAATGTGCGCGCAAACACAGGTGTACTCCCTATTCCTTCACTCTTATAGTCCGAGGAGATGGTAGACCGGAGACAGGTCAGCTTCAGGACCAACGGCGACTGTGATAAGCAAGGCTTATCCTTTTTACTATAATAACTTTCGTGAGTGTTATCCATATTATTTACTGTATATTCCGGTTACACTCACGGATGTATTCGGGAATGCCCGGGAGTCGCGAGCCGAACTCTGCTGCGTAACCAGCTCATGAATAAGGGCTCCGTTCGAGTTCGAAACTAGTCGGGCATTTCCGAATACACCCGTGAGTATAACCGGAATATACAGTAAATAATAAGGCTTATCCTTGTTTATATCAATAATAGATAATTATTTATTAGGGGTTTACAGATTTGTGTGTGGTATCCATGACTCCCAATAATCTAATGTATTCTTTGAATTCACTGTCACACAATTTAGTAGCACAACTATTCTCGGAAACTCAACTACACTAAATGTTTCCACTTCTACAATATAGAAACACTTCCAGGCCCTCAAGTACTGATAAAGGTCTAGTGGCTTGTGAAGTAGCTTGTTTAATTGTATAACACATTATAAAGATGCTTTTTAACATTAAATTTATCAAATTCTATTTAGCATGGCGTCTGGATGGATAGAAATTTAAAGTATAATGTTGGGATTTTTACATTATTTATTTATAGCGATTTCCTGACTGTATTTCATTGTGTTAGCTGATTGAAGAATCAACTTAGTAATAATATATGACTTCTATAAAACACATACTATGCCCTGGACTGCCTCGTTGGTCTAGTGGTTGGTAAGCGCGCCTGCTAAGCACGAGATCTTGGGTTTGAATCCCGGGCCGGGCAAAGTGTTACTGAGTTTTTACATTAGGTAATTCTCAGTAGCAGCATGGAGTCCAGATATCTACCTGGTTGATGGCACTAGGCTTGCCATCTATTACATTGGAATCGAAAAACACAACTGGCGAAATGTGGGTGTACTATATGTGCACCTCTGTCTACCCCTTCGGGGAATACAGGCGTGATGTTATGTATGTATGTATATATACATGCCCTTGTGTGTACCCCTTGGAGTACTTGGGGAAAACCATTAATGATTGATAAGTATTTTATAGAAGTCATAGTAGTCATATAATATTAAGTCATATAAGTGGATCCTGCAATCAGCACAGTAGAATTCAGTCAGGAAACCGCTAGTCATCGACAATGTGCTTCCAAGTGATAATAAATCTTTTAATCGTAATCTTTTGAGGATTCAGATAATATTAATTTTAACTGTCAAGTGCCATTGTTTGCATTATAATGAATCATCATAAACAGTATGGAAAATTGTTGAATATGACTTTCAACACCAGATTCTTTCATTGTGTAAAGATATACCTACATAGTACAATAATGTACCTACGTCCTACATATTATTTAATGTTTATGCTATCAATTTAATACATCAATTGATTTATCGACGACCTGATTGGCGCAGCGGCTAAGCGATTGAAGTACTGCACTAAGGATTTCGGGTGCGATGCCCACACGGGACAAAAATTTGTGCGATCCGCAGATGTTTGTCCAGAGTCTGGGTGTTTGTGCATGTGGTATTTTATGTTTGCGAAACGCACCCACGACACAGAAGAAATTCCTAGTGTGAGGCGACGTTTTTATAAAGAAAAAGAATGGTAATCTTAAAAAATCCTATATGTTTATATTAAGGAATTAACCGAATTACCGTTCAACTGCATGAGTATGACATTATGCCTTGTATACAATAAGTCACACAATTACACGATGTGATTGTTTATCTACTTTATGAACAGTTTATATTTTTTAATAAAAAGAAAGCGTCGCACCACATTAGGAATTTCTCCTGTATCGCGGGTGGGTTTCTTAAACACCCAGATGCGGGACAGATGCATCTGCGGATCACACACCCTTAGCTAGTCCAATCGCTTACCCACTGCGCCAATCAGGTCATTTCAAGTAGGTATGCGTTAGATTATGTATATATAAGGTAGATTGAATGATTAAGTCAATGCCTTACTTTCACAGTCGCATGCATTTCATCTTTGATATGTGCTGAGCCAAACTCCTGTTTGAGCGTAGCCTTAGTGGAGGCATACAGCATCTTGTGCCTGACAGGGGCACTGTCCGGCGACCAGCTCAGCAGGAGCCACTCATGGCCTACTGAATTTGTCGAGTCAAACCTGTCAAAAAAAAACGAAATTAAAAATTTTGAAAAAATCCTCTACGCTTATAATCGTTTTAACAGAAAATATTGTCATGAATGATAGCTATCCATCTCTAATGAACCATATACCCGTCACCGAAAACCGCATGAAAATCGGTCTACCCATTATTTGAGAAAATGGCAACAATAATTTGTGCACACACATACAAACGATCTCTCAGCCTAAATACATACACCTTTTCCGTTCCGTCGTGGGTAAAAAGAAAAAACAATTGAAATTGAATTTCGTAGTTTCCTGTTTTGATTTGTGGTTTTGTTTTTAATTAATGTTATTGGCAAACACATATAATGGTGGAATACTAATGTACTAATACTGTAACACATATAATATTGGAATATTGATGTACTAATACTGTGACGCCCAATGAGACCTTCCATAGGGTCGAAAATAAAATGTACCAAAAAATAGTAAAACAGTGGTATTGGAACACTTTAATAGTTATATTTCAAATGGTCAACACACTATTTTTATTTTATTTATTTATACACTATGTTGTATCTACATTTTTATGATAGTATAATTTCTTCATGCAACAATGACCTTTTCAATTTCCAACACAGGCCAGCTGCTGAGTATTTATAAACTGTGACACTTGATAATAGCTAACCTCGGAATCTAACCCGAGACCTTGCGCTCGGCGGTCGGGTTTATAAAAATAAGGTCAATGACGCATTACAGTACAGATCGTTACTAATTCAAAGTTACAACTTACAATCAATCAGTGAACAAAGAATCAGACACTGCTATACAATGTACTTCAATCAATCCGCTTTGACTCGCCGCCATGCCACCGAAAATTATTTACGAAGCAAGAATAATCTTACTGCCAGTTACACTTAGTACAATTTAGTTAGAACTGTGTGAAATAAGAATGTTTGCCTAGTGGTTGATATACCGGATTTGTATGATTTGTAGGTTGCAGATTGGAACCTAGGTATCAATCCCACTTTTTTAATATCATACCTAAATACTTTCTTAGATATTATAGGCACTACTGAGTAGTGACAGAAAACATCTCAAGGAATCCTGGATTTAATTATATGAATGATCAATAGCCAGTATGGTGATCGATGCTCAATCTTTCCCTATACGAGAAGAGGCCCTTGAGTTGTAGTGGAACAGTTATGGGCTGATATTATTAGTAAGGACATGCTTACCTATATAGTATATAACATGGCAGATCATCAACAACCAATGAAGGGACGTATTTGTCGAAATCTTGTTCCCACGAGTGTTTCGTTGGGTAATACTTGGATAGCACCAGCTGTTCTGAAATTGAACACAATTATATGTAAAACTAAGGTGGAATTCCAAATTCATACACATAATATTGAAACATAATATTGGGCCTGTATTACACCAAGGGATAGGCAAAGGTGTGGACTGTGGAGTATACAATGTACACCCAAATGTCACCAGTTATTTTATAAGTACACAATGTAATAAGGGGCAAGCTTTATTGTCCAAGTACAAATCCAGACTGAGAAATACATAAAGGAAAACCCCATCTACAATTTGCCTTATCCAGGAATCTAACCCAGAACCTCAGCTTAGCAGTCTTAGTTTTGCGACCACTAGAGCAAAGAAGTTTTAAATTCAAGATGGTTCCTAAAAACTAATTACAGGCAGTTATTAAACTTGAATACTGTTTATTTGGTCAGAAATGTCATTCCTATGCAGAAGAATGCCCATTCTTCTCCATTATTAGGAGGTTCTAAACTCCAAAATCAGGAGGTAAAAAAATAAGGATATTTTAACTGCTATAAGGCTTACATATCAATATGTAACAAGATTTTGTGACATTACCATTTTCTATGCTGATTTTCAAAACCCTGATTTTTCCATCTCTACATTTTCCCAAATATTTCTTTAACTCTGCATTAGCTGAAATCAAAATTTAAATTGTTTTAAACATATGGTAAGTAAATAAGTAACCAGATAAAACTTTGTCTTGAGACTGGCAAACAAAAAGGAGATATTGATAAACCATAAGTTCTATGTTCAGTCAACTGTTGCATGTAAATCAGGCGTCCAAGACTTACATGCTCCTTTCAGTCAACAGATTATTAACGCACAAGGTAGTATAACAATAATAATATTAAGTTTATTTTGCAACCACAATATGTATTTGGAATGTTACCATCAATGATATTAGGGGGTTTTTATCAATAATAAAATTACTGTGGGAGACTGGAGCCTAAGCTATGCCAGAGGCCTTTGTTTCAGGACACCAGGTCTCCCCAAGTAACAAAGTCAGGGCATACTAGCACAATACACCGTTAACAAAAGGCATTAGATAGATATATCATATTTTACTAGTTTAGTTATACTATATTTCAAACATAATAAAGATTATAGAACAGGTATCAATCATTCAAATTGATATCCTATGATTGTCTCACTGCTGCAATTTTTCATTTATCTTGCAAAGTATCAGTATAATTATAGAATATAAATCATAGTTATTGAAACAGATATGGATATTCTACTGTCATAGTTTTATGATTTTGTTTTTATTTTATGTAAAAAAAAATATTGACACCCCATACTAAGAACTTCTCCAGTGTCATGGGTATGTTGTGTGGAATCGAAATCATAACCCTTAGCTCAGCAGTTCAATTTCTTAGCCACTGCGCCAATCAGGACCAATCATTTTATAGATAAGGATTGGTACCATGATTAAAGAGTTTAATATTAGAAACTGTTAGACAAAAGCTATAATAAACCCAGCTTACATTGATTTTAAATTTACACTAATAAGATATGAAGTCACTAAAATTCGGTGCACATTCTTCATGAAATTATACATTTTGTTTTGTTTCGCTTTCTTTAACAAAGTTAATTTAAAATTCATAGCTGTTACATGGCTATTGTTTTTACATTGTATCATAACAAAGTTCGTTTCATTGTTAAGTTTGTGTAACGTAGCTGTATTGCTACAGAAATATAAATACCTACTATGAATATCAGATCTATATTAAAATTGACGTGGGTGATCTGGTTTGTAGCCAGAAATACCGTAATTTCTATTTATATGCTTTGATTTCTATAAAGCTTTATTATATATATCCAACATTAAAAGAAAACACATGAAAATATACCGGGTTTATTAGCGTATTACGTGTATTATGACGGGGAATATAACTGTATTTTAACATACCCTGAATTCCTGTTTGATGAGACATTGTAGTATTACTCCTATAGTTAACTTACAATATATATTATTCACTTCACAAAACAATAACACAATAATTAACTGTACAAATTAAAATGCAAAAAGAAATTATGTACCAAAATTTGAAGTTAAACACCTCATTCATTCGCAGCTCTATCAATGATGACAGCAAATGTCATGAAGGGCTGGGGCACGTTTGTCAATGGTCAATCAATGTGTCCATAAACAAAAATCCTTAAACAATCACCTTGATAATTATTATACACTGACCTATGCTGGCCTGATAATATTCTGGACTGGCGATCGCTATTCATATAATTATTTTATTGGCCTATTTGAAAATGGCCATATAGGCGCTAAGTGCGAGCAGTGTTTGTACGTGGAACGAGAAATAGTTATGTTCAACAACTGACTGTTGAACTTTTTAAACTTTTGGTAATTCGAACAGTTAAAGTTTATTACCGTAAGAATAAAATGCAGAATATTATACAGCTTTTTAACTATTATTATTTATGTTTCAGATTCAGTTACTTGTGAAAGTGATGGACATATCTATTTAGAAAGAATGAAGACTTCAAATTGGCCCAATTGCTTTGGATAGTGCCATTGAGGAATTTTTTTATGTTCAATATGTTAATAATCTCTATTGTATGATAGTCTAGGATGTGTATATTAAATAAAGAAAAGTACAGTGAGGTTCTATCCCGTTGACATAAAGTAGGTACTAATATTTTATAATCGCTTTCATCTATAGTTGCACCATGTATGGGCGTTATATACATCTAGGAATCTTGGAACTGTTAAAGCCTTTAAAAATATTGATGGCAGTCTAATGACTTTCTAAAAATAATAAGTTCGATATTGGTACGTACTTGTACGTAATTTTGGTTTGTAGTTGACTTTGTTTTTAAAGTTAATGTACACCCATGATTTTTAGTGTACATAATATTTGTGAATGCTCATTAAATAATTATAAATAACTCAAAGAACTTGTCATTACAACATATCAGACGTAAACAGTTTCATTATACGGTAAGCATAATAGAACCGCTTTCTGTTGTCTTTTAATTGTGTGAAATATAAGAAAAAAGACTACCTTAAGCATAAACATGAAAATAACTTTAATAAATGGAACACATACCAAAAAAAATAGATTCGACGTAAATGCAATGTCCCTAAAAGGAGAACTTGTCGTCTTAATCATGTAAGGTAATATGCTCGTGCATAAAGTAGTATGCATGGTAAGGAACGTTTAGCATTATTTACATTCTCATTGGCCATTATGGCGGAAGTTGTCAAACGGTATTTTGAATTAATCTTGCATTACTTATTATCTTGAAATAAAAACTGACAAGTCCAGAGAAGCTACAAACTCCATATTAATTCATTTTCCTATTTTCATTTTACAGTCATATTTACCGTGTTTGAGTACATGGAATGTACTTTTTGGGCATGTCCTTCGATTTGTTGTGGCTGCTTACAGATTTTCATAGATGGCGCTTTTCTGTGAGGCGACAATTTCTGACTCGCGCTAGCGTTGCATGTCAACGGTTTAACTAGGTAGGAGCAGCAGGAAATTTCTTGGCATTCGACGCCAAACAAGCATAAATTTTTGATAATGTCCGTCAGATGAATATACATCTGATTGGATTTATATACCCATAATGTAGGAATGAATTAAGTTCAAGCCTCAATAAAGGGAAATACAAGATATTTATGCAACTTGCATTTCCGCTTAATTAACTAAAAAATTAATCTTATTCATCTAAATTGATAAAGGAAATTTGAAAAGTGATGGACATGAGCGGGAGTCGTACCCGCGACATTAACCGATCCGTGGTGCAGCTCTGCCAACTGAGCAAGTAGCGTGTCAATCTATTTATGTTGAGATCAAGGGAACCGACTGTCTTGATCAAATATATTATTTTAAACACCACGGCATAATCTACAAAATTAGGATAATTATTGTCTTTTGAGATTTGAGACGATAATTGTATCGTCAACAAAACATAAGATACTAGCTTTTGCCCGTGGTTTCGCTCGCATTAATTTAGATTTTTGTACATAATGTTCCTAAAAAGAGAACTTGTCGTCTTAATCACGTGAAGTAATATGCATGTGCTTAAAGTAGTATGCATGGAAAGGAACGTTTAGCATTATTTACATTCTCATTGGCCATTATGGCGGAAGTTGTCAAACGGTATTTTGAATTAATCTTGCATAACTTATTATCTTGAAATAAAAACTGACAAGTCCAGAGAGGCTACAAACTCCATATTAATTCATTTTCCTATTTTAATTTTACAGTAATATTTACCGTGTTTGTGTATATGGAATGTACTTTTAGGGCATGTCCTTTGTTCTGTTGTGGCTGCTTACAGATTTTCATAGATGGCGCTTTTCTGTGAGGCGACATTTTCTGACTCGCGCTAGCGTTACACGTCAACGGTTTAACTAGGTAGGAGCAGTAAGAAATTTTTCGGCATACGACGACGTCAAAATAATCTCTATTTTTTGATAATGTCCGTCAGATGAATATACATCTGATTGGATTTATATACCCATAATGTAGGAATGAATTAAGTTCAAGCCTCAATAAAGGGAAATACAAGATTTTTATTTAACTTGCATTTCCGTTTAACTAAGATCTTAACATTATTTATCTAAATTGATAAAGGAAATTTGAGAAGTGATGGACAAGAGCGGGAGTCGTAACCACGACCTTTGCCGATCCGTGGCGCAGCTTTACCAACTGAGCAAGTATCGTGTCAAGCTATTTATGTTTAAATCAAGGGGACAGACTGTCTTGATCAAATATATTATTTTTTAATCACAATTACTATGGGATAATTTACAAAATTAAGATAATTATTGTCTTTAGAAATTGGAGATTATAAGTTTATCGTCAACAAAACATTAGATACTAGCTTTTGCCCGCGGCTTCGCTTACGTTAATTTAGATTGTTACTAAGTTTAATTAAATAAATAAATATTAACACACTAAGTACCTATCTGCTAAACGTTGGTGTGTGGAGTATTGGGGACATGCACCACTTGTTGATAGATTGTGTTCGATATGAGGCTGATAGGAGTAAGTTGGTCAGGGCTCTGAGATTTAACAAGAATAATATAGGCACATTCAATCAAATATAAATCCATCCCAGTTGCGATGACGCTAGAAGGTTGTTTGATTTATAACTCTGATACATTTATATTGTTTCTTTGATGTACTTGTTTTAGGGTACGATGGGACTGACATACGCTGTGCGTTATAAAAGCCCCTAACTTATAGAGAATAAAAAAAACGACATAAAAAAAAGTCATAAAATCTTTCACCCCGTTTATTACCCGCTTAGCGGTTGAAGTCTATAATTCCGACAATACATGTTTATTATTTTTAAAACAAATACTTTAAATACCAAGTTTTGTAGCTCTAGCTTCAAAACTGGCGAAGTTTTATACACACTTTCAACCCCTATTTAACGTCCTTAGTAAGTTAAATCTTTAAAAAACCTAGGTATTCCATGCCGGGGTCTTAACCTAGTACATGGCAAATTTCATCAAAACTGGTCTAGCGGTTTAGTCGTGAAAGTGTAACAGATAAACAGATATAGTTACTTTGATATTTGTAATACTAATTAGTATGGATGGATAGAAGGTACCTTCCTAGTGGTAACATGTTTTTATTGTCAACAATATTATGTTTTCTAGTTTATACTTTTGCTCCTAGATACATAATTAAGCTTTGCACATTGGAGACACATCCATTATAATAGATGACTGTACATTAATACTAACTAATACATTTTTAACAACTAGGCACCTTAGTTTCTGACCGAAGCACGTTGCATTTCTGATAACCAATGGCTTTGACCCGCGCGTTGGACTTGGAGCTTTATGTAAAATAAGCTACAAGATGTGTGGTGCAGTGACCGCGGTTAACATAAAAGTAGACGGTTTAATGTGGTAAGTTTACCTACGCTACCGCCAGAGGGTGCTAAATATTGAAATTACGCACTGACTATGTGTTAATGGTATTATTAAAACAGAATTCAACGTGTAGTATTTTAATGGTTGTTGTTTTGAGACTATTAAGGTCGTAGCACACGTATCAACCCGGTAAGGGATCGTCACCGTATCAACTCGAGCAGTATACTTTGTATGAAACTGTCTACTGCAAAGTACACTAATCGATATCGTAACGTAATCGCCTCGCCTTTAAGCCGTAAGCGCGGCGTCGTCGTCGCCTACCCGTAGACGAGTCTCCGTATCAGAGCAGCTGATACGCTTTTGTTACGTGCCTACGTCGCCTGTTTGATGGCGAGGCGAAAGGCGATTCGGTGACGACCCCTTTCCGATTTGTGTGCTACGGCCCTTATACGTAGGTAGTGTAGGTACTAATGTAACATAACATAACAAACATAACATCACGCCTGTATTCCCCGAAGGGGTAGGCAGAGGTGCACATATAGTACACCCACATTTCGCCAGTTATGTTTCAGGTCCCAATGTAATAGGGGGCGAGCCTATTGCCATCAACCGGGCACAAATCAGACTCCGTGCTGTTACTGAGAATTACTTAATGGAAAAACCCAGTAACACTTTGCCCGACCCGGGATTCGAACCCAGGACCTCATGCTCAGCAGTTGCGCTTAGCAGCCACTAGACCAACGAGGCAGTCCTAATGTTTCAGCATATAAAGGTATGTTGGTTTTATTAAACAAACTCATTGCTATTCAAAGTCTCTTTTACTTTGTTTTAGAATAGATTTTAACACCTTAATGCATTATTGGGAATGCAGGTGAATATCATTTACATCTGTTTATCAGATTAAATGACAGACTTTTGTTCTGCTTGTAATCCTATTGTCTTACCAAATGTAAAAGCACTTAACAACGGATTTTATCAATGATTTTTATACATGGGACTGCCTCGTCGGTCTAGTGGTTGCTAAGCGCGACTGCTGTGAACGAGGTCCTGGGTTCGAATCTCGGGTCGGGCAAAGTGTTACTGGGTTTTTCCATTGGGTAATTCTCAGTAGCAGCACGGAGTCTGGGTTTGTGCCCGGTTGATGGCTATAGGCTCGCCCCCTATTACATTGGGACCTAAAACATAACTGGCGAAATGTGGGTGTACTATATGTGCACCTCTGCCTACCCTTTCGGGGAATACAGGCGTCATGTTATGTTATCTAATGTTTTATACATGGGCTTAATAAAAAAATTGCATTGTGAGTCCATCTACACACGACTTTGTTCGCATGGATTTTGAATGTTTTATAGCGTAAGCCTTTCTCGATAAATGGACTATCTAACACAAACATATTTTTTCAATACGAATCAGTAGTTCCTGAGATTAGCGCGTTCAACCAAACAAATAAACTCTTCAGTTTTATAATAGTAAGAATATAGATATCTATTTACCTCCTATACATAATTTTAGCCGATCATCGATCGTACACGAACTAAATTCAATGCTCATTCCGTTACATCAGAAACAGAGGTCATTAAATACTTCTGCGCAATTAAGGCGTAATGGACGCTACCAATGGTCTCTCGCCACTACACAAATACATCGCAGGAATACGCCACAATCACATTGCTGCGTCTCGGTCGATAATTAACCGCTAATAATACGCGGAATTTGTAACAATAGAATAGTGTTTACAATAAGAAAACAAACTTATTTTATAACCTGCTCTAACGTGCGATTGCTGAACGTGAGGTCTTAGGTTAGATTCTCGAGTCATACATTGTTTTTGGGTTTTTCCTTTAAGTGAGTCACCGAAGGACCCGGTGTTGCGGCGCAGGTTGGGACAGGCCTATGTCCAGCAGTGGACCGTGATAGGCTGAGAGATGATGTCTCTGATATCTGGGAAAAATAGCAAAACATACTGGAAGGTCTCCTTGGGTTTCAAGACCTTATAAGATCTCCAGAATCCAGTCCAGACGCAGGTAAGTGCAACTCCTTATGCAGCGACACGACACGACTCTTTTGGCGTGTGCTAATAGTGTAATTTGTTCTTATATTTAATAGGGTTGTCAATGTAATAATATAGTAATAGATAGCTATCCATAACTAACGTACTGCATATCTTGCTCCATATATTACACCTTTGTCTGGAGGCCTTTGGATGTCCAAAAAGTCCGGTAAAGCAGAAAAATCCTCGCTGGGGTGCTTGCGGCAGACCATATGTAAGAAAAACCATTATAGGTACCTATATACAGAATTATAATACAAAGCGAAAATGGGTAAAAACTATATTTTCTGTTTAAGCAAAGTTAGTGAGATTTTATCAATTAAATCGCCATTCTAATAAACGACTATAGTAATCATGGAAACCACATAGAAAGTCAATAGTAATAAAACTTTAACGATCAGTCAAATAATTGTGTGCCTGTGTTCCATTATTTGATGCCTAACGCGATGGATATGGATTAAATAGGTCAGATCTGGTATTGTCTGTTCAGCCAATGAATACATTTCGGTCCACGTATAGATTCTGGTTTTAGATGCATATAACACAAACACATCGGCGATGAGAATTTGTTTTAGCTTATTGTTTCCGTAAATACTGGATTTGATTTCGACCACATCTGGTTTACATCGGCTTTATCGGTAGGAACATTTCCACAATAATGATTTTAATTAAACGTGGCGCAGAATTATGATTTGGCCTATTGTGGTAGGATTTAAATGACCACAGTTTTGTGTTTGACGTTAGCTTTCGGCCGTCGAAAAGATGCTACCAATCTTTTTCATCCAGTCTTTTGGATTAAAATCGGTGCGAGTTCAGGTAAAAATAAGACTTCCAATTAGTTCACGAATAAGTCTAATTAAAAGTGCAGGATTTACCTACCTTTTTGCATTATAAACACCCCTAACTATAAGATGATAGGAAATGCTTGGTAACTATTTGGACATATGGACATTGAAGGTTTATTAGACACATATAATTATATCCATCAGAACATTCGTCAGCTAACGAAAGCAAACATTAGCAATCTTTCCAAAACATTGTGTCAAAAGTAGATCGAAAATTAAAGAGCTATCATGTGCTCCAGAAAAACAACACCTGCTACTCGGACAAAAGCTTTCTATTTAGCCAACACATAATAAGATCTTAGATCATCTTCTTCTTTCATTTAAGAGCTTAGTTTCTGTCGGTGGACTAATCTTCAGTTTCCTCCATCTGCCTTCATTTTAACTTAAAGATTTATATGAAGGTATATGGAAATTGAAACAATTCACTTAAAACATTCTCGTTGAACAGCAGAACATATTCAGAAGTAATGAGGCGACCCACATAACGGACATGAAACACTGCGAAATGGGTGAAAAATGTGAATTGGGAAATCTGTACAGCTCTCATCAATTAAATATTTCTGACCCATTAGCGCAGGTGGCAAGCATCGTAATGGAGGCCATTAGAGTCGCTGGCACTAGCGCGCCGCAGCCGCATTATATGTGTTAGTTAGCCGTGTATAAATCCATATAATACTAATTTTATATCTCACTAAGTTTGTTAGCTTTTGATGTATTGGCCTCGTTGGTTGGTTGGGGATCATTTCGATTTACGCAAATAGCGCAATGGATGTTTAGTGTCTGGATGTGTCGTTTGGATATATTTGTCATTAGTGATCACCTGCAAATCACGTAGACGTTCTTTGATGGAAGGATCCAATCGTAAAATAGAACTAATTTGGACCTTCCAGTGTATAATATAACCTTAGAAAACGGCGATGAAAATCAAACATCGATACAAAATAAACGACACGTAGTCGATACATTATTAATGACAATGGTACATAATACATTAAAGCAATCATAGGATTGATTCATGTCCTTAATACACAGTAAAATTATTTGTACTTAGGTACCTATATAATAACAGTTTTCAAGGATATCTTAAACATACATTTTTTCATCTTAAACATAGATTTATTATTTTATTTTAGGAGCCTAAAATAAAATAATAAATCTTATCGACAAACATTATTTTAGGTGTGCCAAAGATAAACAATTATGTTATATCCTTATGTAGTTGTCGTTTATCATGTTGTGCAAGCCACAAAAGATTAAAAAATATGTAAAGATTGCAATCTACGTAGGTACGTACCTTTTTTATTTTGTTACAATCCAATAATTTTGCCGTAATTTGTGAGTTAACTGTGGTTGAATGGATAACAAACGTGACATAGCATGATTTGTATGCATGATTGAAACGAACTACAAAATTTATAATGTCCAATAGTTCATCGAAAATAAAACAAATCATAAAATCTTCCTAGGTAGGTATTTCGTCTTGACATTCGGGTTTCTAACTATTGGTCATATTGCCTAACTTCTTCGTATTAGTGTATTATATTCGGTCATAGTGTAATGTAGTCGGAAAGGGAACAACATATTGGTTAAAGGTTAGAAAGACCTACACCTGGACTAGTGGACCTTCTAAGTTGTTTTTGTAAGCAAATGTAGGATTTCTAAAAGAACGAAAAGAATAACATAGCATTTAGCATCAGAGTTCAAACCAAAACCAATGTGAGCTCTACACTTATAGTTGCTTGTGTATCTATCTACCATTATATATTATTATGAATGTAATTTATAAAATCGAATGACGTGAACATGAGATTTGTTCGTCGTTTTCCAATATAGCGAATTACCATGGAAGCTACAAGTTAACACGACGTCCTATCTCCAACGTCACGAGTCTGGATAAATTGCTGCAATCTCTACGACGCCGGGCGCCTATCCAACTCAAGGATTTCTTACACTCCGCTGATTTAACGAAACCGCTCGGTTTTGCTTGCTATACCCATTGTCCGCCTGTTATTATTAGTGCTTCATGGGTCAACTGGTTCATAGCAAAGCAGAGACCCGTGGATTGCAAAGAATTGAAATCTAGCTTCATAATGACCTACTTCTGCCACACGACTGTTATTCGAACGGAGGTGCACTAAAATGATGCTGTTTGATAGACCTTGAGACTTAAATATTGTGCAAGATTATTCATAATAATCTTGGAGAGTATAATCAATAGGGGAGCATAAAAATGATATAATTCAGATTCATTACATCGACCTTACTGATAATGGTTTTTAAAGTGTACCTACGAAGCTCAAACAATAGAATACAGCAACATTGTGACACTATTTTCGGGAAAGCGGTCGGTATCTAGTTAGACAGCTTTATTTTTTTTACTCAAACTGTAATAACGATCTTCAGCCCGCATACCTACTCAAGTTAGTAGGTTAATTTTATCGGGCTTCAGATTATCAAGGAGTTGAATCTAACGTCAAATGTAGGTCATCGTAACGCAGCAGGCAGTAGAAACAAGAAGTATCGATACATATTTTTAAATTGGATGAAGTCTCAACTGAATAAAGAAAATACGTCACGAACATTTTTGATAGCAACTGCATAAATTCGGTGCGCCGACGAAAATGGGGATTTTTCGCCGATATTTTGCCGAGTAAATCTACGTGTAATATCTGCCGCGTTCCCGAACTCTTGCAGCGATTGAAAGTAAATTATCTACGGTTGCTAGTTTTTTGCTGGCGGTGCGGGCGGCGCAGGCTGTATGGTTCTGCTAATTGTTTTTATTTTTTGAGCGTAACGCGCACACTGAGATTCTATGTGCAGGAAAAATTCTAATTTTTCTTGTTGCTTTTGACGAGATTTTATTTAGTTCACGGCATAAAGGATCTTTCAGTTATAAGAACAGCTTTTTTAAAATAAATATGTAAATAGAAATAAAATTTGTTTTGTTTCTGAACATTAAACAATGTATTTGCCAAACGTAACAGACATCAATCAATCAAGAATCGTAGTGTATGAGACTTCTAGTTTGGATATAATGTTATTTACTGAACATTTTATTCGTGCGCTGTTTCTAGACGGACTCGTGTTAAATTTTTAATGCAAGAAACGCGACTCCGAGGCCACAGTAATGGGAGAGTAAATATCGCAGTGCTCCTTATGAATGAATAATAAATATCGAGCGTCGGTGCTACGCTGCAAATATAACCAAGCCGGGAATTTCGCTTACCTACTTTACTATTTTGCTTGGATTTTGGTATGAAGCACTTATGAATTGACCACTACTTGTATCGCTAGCCAGTCGAAATATAAAAGTGCTCTCAACTGAAATAAATACCGAGTTATTGCCAGATATAATGCATACAACCTTGTGTATAATGTTTTAGTCAGATATAGAAACTGGGATCCCTATGTGTAGTCAGATAAGAGAGCGCGGATAGGGCTGTCCACATTAAAGGCTTTATAGTTCTGTAATTAAGAAATATAGTTGTGAACGTGGTGACCACGTACGAAAATCCTTTTTGCTCTCGCCTCGTATTTGGATAGCGGAGGTCCGCTGTTTGTAGGAAGGTTGCGTTAAATAAAACGAACATTGTTTTCAGCGCCGCACCGTTTCACGTTAATTGCGCAGAAGTGTTTAATGAACGCTTGTTCACCGTGTTTGCAGGGTGAGCTATTTGCCGGCCCTTCTATTGCTGCCTTTAAAAATAATAATAAAGTCTTGCGGGTGTCAGCGGCAGTTCGTTCTGGACGACTGCACGATTATGTTCCGTTCGCATTACGATCAAAAAGGTGTACGATGTAGGCACACGTGTATTGTAGCGTGTGGAAATAAAAAGAGTTTTTGGTCGTTGGAGCATCTGCTTTTTGTAGTCGCGTCCCGACGTGGGGAAATGTTAGTGCTTGTCTGGGTAATTTAGTAAAAGTACAGCTTTATCTGCTGAGTACGTGACAGGATGAAATATATTATGTTGTGGACTTTGTACTCTTTTAGTCTGTTTATTAGCGTGTTTTGCGTTTTTGTAGTTTTATATTAAGTGCTGAAAACAAAGCTATATAGTGTAATGGTTAGTTGCCCCCGCGGACATGAAGCTTATGTATTAGAAACTTAGCAATGTATAAAAATGTATAGCTGACTATGGCCAAAGGTTTTGGAAGAGTTTGTTTTAGACTCGCAATTATTCTCCCAAGATTTCAAGTAGTCCTGTACAGGCACCGTTCTTTTGTACTAACTGTTGGATATCTGCAGATCATCAATTTAATATAACGCGTTAAATATTCCCGTATGACTTTTTAGGCGTTTTGAAAGTTTTTCTATCACATGACATGTTGAGAGGTAGAAAGTAACATTGTATCAGGGTTTGCAGCCTAGGGCGTGCCAGATCATCAATCTGTAGGCTTTCCTACTTCTGATACACATTAATGTTTATAAATCTGTACAAAGGACACCAACTATGATGATGATGGGGCCTTAATGAATGGCATGTATTGGCATATTATGGAACAAAATCAACCATTTATGTCTGCAGCATAATCCTCTGTGACGCATTTGCGCATAAATTTATTAATACAGATGTTATAATAGGAAATTTCCACATTGTGTTAAACGCTTTGAGATTCAATCGACCGTCGGACTCGCGTCGAAACCATGCCGAATAAATACACCTCATAAATATTTAACTTTACAAAAAACTGAATATTGCGAATATTTTCATAACAACAGAATTTATTATATCTATATTGAAGGTATTTACTTAATGTATGTGTACATAAGTAAAGTGAATTGGAATATTAGTTAGTAACTTTGTAGTGGAGTAAATCCTATATTGATGATGAGAATTTTCAATGATGTTCTAACTTTCCCAGTAAAAATGCAACGGAAAGTAGAAATCGTCTTAAGCGATAGCATCACATTGTGAGCTGCTCTATAATATAATTTTGTTATTATGCAATAGTTCTTATTTTATATATAAATAATTGATTGAACGTTGACTTTTTGCAACGATGCACAATGATTAGCAATTCAGAGACTAATAGACAACTGATTATAAAAGAATTATGGCCTTTATGCCTCAGTGCTCCAGTTCTCCTGAAGTATTCGCTAAACACAATAATGCGTAATAAAATTGTAGGTACTGTATTATTTATTGTCACGTGATTGTTCGAAATAAAACACAGAACACTGTCACGTTTTAAAATAAGGAGCTCTCAAACATGATCCCAAAATCTGGTACGCCTAATATGTACGTGTACCACGTACGGCCTTCTTGAAAAAATAGCTTGAATTTAGAATCCAACATTGATAGCGTGTACCGAGAATACTAGGTATATTGAGTGACTGACAATTGCCGTTCGATATTGGTCTGATAGCTCAGCTCTGGAATTGGTAAGTCTGTTTCAAACGCTTAGGTTGGTAAAGTACTTCTTGTTTCAAATACCGGGACCCATTCTTCGGAATTGCTTTGCGCTTTGCACTTTGCATTTTCAACTCTCTTTTTGTTCTCGACTTTCAATTTAACTTTTATGGTTTTGAAGTTTGATCCTAAAACTGTGTTAGTGAGAAGTGGTGGGTAAAGACCAAGTGCTTACGTAGTCTTGAGATTATTACGAAGTTAGTGTCGCATCTGCGAAAAGTGGTACACTGTGATTCTTTGCCGGTTTCTTAGCTTTTATTAAAAAGGCTTTCTAACTGAAGTTAACACTGAGTATGTTTGTATTGTGACAAATATTATGTATAATAATAACGGTATTTATTGCTACTAAATAGAATAAAATACAACAAAAGTTTTATAGAATATTACAATAGACAGTAGCAAAAGGAAATGGCTCAGCTAATGCTGTTCCGGGTCAAGCATGACCCATCACAGGGCTGATTTTCAGCCAGTCCTGGATAATGTAATTAACCTATATACAAGTACTTTTTGAAATGGTAAACATCACTTATAGGAAGTTGCAACATCATCTTGAATAAACGTGAAAAATCATACGTTTAATATCATTGGCACAGTAGGTAAATAAACGTAAATATAACATATATTTTTGGACAACGTGAGGATTCAAAGCGAGGAGGCTTGGAGTCATACAAACATAATATTATTGTACAAACCAAAAAGAGTACCCAGTGTAACATTATTGGCATAAAGTGTTTATTATTCCGTATGCGAAGACGTGTCATGTCTGTCGCGATACCATCGATCTTAGTCGGTGGGTTGACTCTGAGTCTGTTTGCTTAGGACAGCTACATCTCACCGTAACGCCAAATATTTGGAACTGTTGATAGCAAAACGTTCAGGCTCATATGTCATTCGAGTGCCTATCCTGTGTATATTGTGTTATGATACAATGCTTAGGGACTGGCGACTGTGGTTGTGTTGTAATACGTTTAGTAAACGATAGTGGGTTGCGATATTTATTTAAAACGTTATGATTGGATCTGTAAGGATTTTGGGAGATTGGGGTTTGGCCAATGTTGGTGCAAATATTTAATAATCTGCACGTAGCGCCGAGCTACACTGGCCTGCAAAAATAAGTACTACACTTTAAAAAAATATTTTTTTTACGGTGTAAATTTAAAATAAAAAATGTTTATATGCAAATGTTATCTGCTTTCTTTGAAACTTTGAAAAAATAAAATTTATTGGTATCTTCGTTTACAGGCTAGAAACTATACATTACTTTTCATATTTTTTATTTTAGTTAAGGCTTGTGTATTCTTCTTAAAAGATTTTGTCTAATAAGTATAACTTTATTAAAAAAACCTAGTAAACAAAACTGTAATGCATGATCAAAGATAGCGAGATTTCCATATTACTTACTCCCTGAAAAAGAAAACAAGATATAAATCAGATAATCGTCCCATTGATTACTATTAAAATTCAATATTTGACTGCCTCGTTGGTGTAGTGATCGCTAAGCGCGACTGCCGAGCACGAGGTCCTGGGTTCGAATCCCGGGTCGGGCAAAGTGTTATTGGGTTTTTCCATTAGGTAATTCTCAGTAGCAGCACGGAGTCTGGATTTGTGTCCGTTTGATGGCAATAGGTTCGCCCCCTATTACATTGGGACCTAAAAACATAACTGGCGAAATGTGGGTGTACTATATGTGCACCTCTGCCTACCCCTTCGGGTAATACAGGCGTGATATTATGTTAAAATTCAATATAACGAGAGCTGTAAGCTAGAGAGAGTGCTATTCATGCCACGCCATATAAAATATTATAAAGGCTGTCAAGACGTTCATAAGATGGGCTCAAGATCTACGAAGGAACTTGGAAATCGATATCATGAATTGTCAATACAAATACTCTCCTCGCAAGATGATGCTAAGTCGAGGATAGATACTCTGTGTTAAGTAAAGAACAGCCCCTGAACTCTTAAAGTAAGACAGTTTAAGATGTGGAAGCGAGACGCCGTATTACACTGCACGTAGTTTAGTCTCGCTTTCACAACATAAACTGTAATTAGAATCCATTCAGTGGTTTTTACGTGAAATAGTAACAAACATCCATCCATACAACAACATAACATCACGCCTGTATTCCCCGAAGGGGTAGGCAGAGGTGTACATAATATAGTACACCGTCATTTCGCCAGTTATGTTTTTTTAAGTCCCAATGTAATAGGGGGCGAGCCTATTGCCATCAACCGGGCACAAATCCAGACTCCGTGCTGTTACTAAGAATTACTTAATGGAAAAACCTAGTAACACTTTGCCCGACCAGGGATTCGAACCCAGGACCTCGTGCTCAGCAGTCGCGCTTAGCAACCACTAGACCAACGAGGCAGTCATCCATCCATACTTTCGCGTTTATAATATTATTGGGGATAGATTTTGTAGGCGGTGTTTAAGATAAGCGACGTCTAACTATCATATAAAAGTAGCGTGGGAAGAAGAGTAGCGGTATGACTTTCCGACGTCTTGAAACATTTCCCTGACCATAATTTACTTATGATTACGATGAGATTATGCGATGCGTATTATGAGTAACGGCGATTAAGAATTGTGTCTGCGAGTTACAGTTGTTGAAAGCTATAAAGAAGTTGTTAAGTGACTATTGAATAACGTACATGAGAAGTTTACGACCGCTCCCCGACCGTGGCAATGGCCCCTTAACTCTAATCAGTGTCAAAGCACTGCTATGTTTATTCAGTAGAAACGCATGTGTTTGCCTTCCTTCGGTCTAAAGTTGCTGATGAATATATGCATGTGCGAGCGTGGCTTGGGTAATGGCCTTGGGCTGAGTATTTCCCTATTCAGACATCGTTTCTTAATGGTGATAAAAACTTAAGCTAGCCTTTGTGTAGGGTGTGTTGTCGCACCGGATTGAATCTACTTTAAATATCAACACAGGTTGATCCTTCGATGTGTTCTTATGGGCTGACGTTCTTATATTTCGGATACAAATTTTGGTGCGATTTAATAAAATTATCCTGCAAAGTAGGTACCTACACATTAAGAGAGAATATGCCTTTTTTACCCTATAATTTGTTACCTACAGAAAGAAAGCCAATCAAAAAGATTTCCGCTTGCAGGAGTAATAAATTTCAATTAGGTTATTGTTACAATACAAGAACAAACTACAATGACTTATTAGTTCTAATTTTAAAGATCAATATTAAAGCAATTTTACAGTTTGCCGGAATCAAACAGAATTGAATTCTTAATTCAAAATAACGTGAGGATTATAAATAGAATTTGGGCCAATCATAGTGCTTTAAATATACTTTAATATGTAATTAACCGGGTTGTAATTGGCCGAATCGTGGTCGAGCCGGATAGAGAATGTTCGTCGTTCCCTCGAGCGAATAACTCGTTGCCTAATGAAATTGGCTACGGGAATGTAAATTACGGAAAAGGGCTTTGTTTATTTAATAATAGGCACCAAACAGGGCCGTTTGTCTAGGTCTATTTGGTGAGGATCCAGTAATTTTTGTTAAGGGATTCTGTACACGTGCGACGATTTAATTGAAAACACCTCCACACATATTGTGTAGAGCAAACAAAACTAGTAAAGACGAAGAACATTTCTAGTTTTATTGTTGGCTCATCTCGTAATACAAAAGTTTACCTAGTATTAAAAGTGTGTCCGTAAAATCATAGATGGCGCTACACGTGTCGCAAGTCGTTCGGTTGACTGTATGTTGAGTTTATGCAAAGTGTGAAACTTATTTAATATTAAGGTACTTATAAGGTTGCCTAGACTATGAAATTAGTTCTGAAACAGCATTAAAGTGTTTCTGATAATATTTAAAAAAATATAATATAAGCAACTCTAAAATATACACTTAGCTATATGACTCGGATATATTGAAGTGGTTACTTATTTTCTTCCAAAAGTACAACCCTACAATTTGTCAATCTGAAGAAAAACCAGCTGTTACACTTAGCAAATATACCTGTAAAAACATAGGGCTTCCATTTTGTCAATTTTTGTCCGGATCAGTAAACACGGCAGTTATAAAAAGCGGGATGAATATTTATCTGCACGTTTCATCCCTTACGGGATAAAACTACACATATATGCGCTATGCGAGAAACGAGAAAAATATGATTTCTGCAAAAGTAACATTAGAGTGTGATACAAAATAGTCGTGTATAAATAAATATGAGGTCTTGTGTCTGCTACCTTCACCCATCCCATTTGAGCTATGAATTCTCAACGTTCTAATTTGCATCTCAAAGATGGAATCTGTCGCCCGTTGAAGTGTAATCCAAGAAACAAAATATTCTATTAAAAAACAATCGATAGTATCGTTCGAGATTCTTGACAATATCGAGGTCGTGTTTAGCCGTGCAAATTGGTATGTTACATATTTTTTTTAAGAAACGGTAATAAACTATAAATATTTAAAGGATTTTGAGGTCATGGTATATTTTACAGTTGTAAAGGTTTTTAAAATTATTTTGAAGCATTTCCCGTTGATTGCTTGTAAATATTTACTTTATATATGTAGTGTATTTATGTATGTAGGTTAATACTCTCTCAATCCATTGAACATTTGTATATATAAGCACTCAATCAGAAGTAAATATCGTTTTATATCTACTAATTTGTAGAACATATTTCGTAGAACCCAAAAAATAAAACAAAATCACGAGCGGAGCCACGTGAACGTCTAGTATCCATGAATGTCATT
This sequence comes from Abrostola triplasia, assembly GCA_946251915.1. Taxonomy (NCBI): domain Eukaryota; kingdom Metazoa; phylum Arthropoda; class Insecta; order Lepidoptera; family Noctuidae; genus Abrostola; species Abrostola triplasia. The sequence continues at coordinate 4,918,747 of OX276425.1, forward strand.
GCAGTACAAATCAAATAAACTCCATTCCAAACTGAAAATAGCTTCAATTATTCACCGATTTAAGACATAATTACGTTGTCAAGATCAAAGTAGTCGTATCTATTCACAACTAAAATATTTACAATATTTCAGTTTGAATGGTGCCTCCCCTAGGGGTTTGAGTGGCTGATTTACATGACAAAGTCTCTAAGTAACCCCCGAAGGATTTCGGCGATGCGTCTCCACTTTACCTACAGCAAAATTCATTGGACGACTGCCGTTGCCGTGCGAGACCCGAATTTGAAACGAACACAGGTTCACGCACATGCATTATGCGTATGATTTAATAACGAATCTAGGTCATACCAAATAATAAAGGTATTCATAACAGTATAAACAAACACTTACTGCAAATGTTTTCGTACACAATAGAAGCACGATATGTCGGTTGAAATCAGCTTTGTGCCCGCGTCGCGAACTGTACATAAAATCTCTTTTGAATCAAAATATCAAAGACGGGCCAAAGAGCAAATTGGACAAATTTTCCGGCTTTTAAGGAATCTCCGCTACGGAGTGCCACTAACGGAGGAAAATGGGGAAAAATGTTTTCTTTCACAGTCCGATGAGTCGGCGTCGTAAACATTTTTTGACGCGACATGTGGGAGTCTATGATTTTCATTGGTAGGTGTGTGAATTTTAAGATGCCATGACGTATTTTTGAAGTGGAAATTCGGTACGCAAAATCTGAGAGGCAATGTTGTGACTTTAACGAGTCATTCGGTGTTTGGATGTGTTTCTACGTATCTGTGTCGAAATAGGCTTTCCCTATTTCTACTGGTTCGTTCGGAGCTAGGTAGATACAGCTGTGTGTATGATCAAAATGTTTCGAAGTACTCAACCGTGGCTTGGATTATTTTGAAGTCGGCTCTCTGTCATTTTTTATGACATCTATACTACATCTACCTTGCTGAGGCTGAATAAGTTCTATCTTTATAAATTTATCTTTAATATTGTTTCCATAATAATGTATTTGGGCTCTTATAAAATATCCACGATTTAATACCAGGTTGCAGCCTATGGTTTGGGAACCACTGTTTTAGTTTAGATACAAATTGCTTGCGGCTTTGCCCTTTGTATGTTCCAATAGGCAACGAGCTGACTGAAGCTTTTGTATTCATACATTGTGAAATCAGCGTGTGTACAAAATAATTATAATACCTACTATATTAGTAAATTTTAATTAATGCCTCACATCACAGTGTTTTGGGAGAATTATTTATACTGTACGTATCAAACAGGCTATATCAGTCACAGATCCACTTCCAGTGGTTTTAAATAAATTAATGTAAAAGATGCATAATAATATCATCATTAATATAAAAGGTACTATATGTACCTAATAGGGCGATCCTATAGCTACAAATCTGGTATGCTATTCTTTAAGGATTCCGCCTTGCGTACAGCGCTGCTGCAGCGGTGATACTCAGTTTACTCAGCGCTGTACGCAAGGCGGAATCCTCAGAGAATAGCATAGCAGTCCGGCTACTGAGAATAATTATTTGAAATAACCAATAACACTGCTCTGACTGCTCGACCTGTGTATTAAATAAAGCACCTCATGCACAGCAGGAGTGTGAATCTCAAATGTCTGTCTGTTACGCCTTTACGACTAAACCGCTAGACAGATTTTGATGAAATTTGGCACGTAGAAAGTTTAAGACCCAAGAAAGGACAGGCTACTTAACGCGAGCGAAGCCGCAAAAGCTAGTTTTATTTAAAACCAACTCTGCCACCTAACAAATTATGTATATACGTCTGTCTATCCGTTTAGTTTTAAGCCACAAAACCCATAACATCCCGATCATTTGTTGGGTATCCAGCTTTCGGTACAGCATAATTATCCAAATTACGTCAGCATTTTAATTTATTCCATTTTGGTGTGAATTGTCTGGGCAGATGCAATATCGTTAGTATTGAGCCAAGAATGTTAATAATGCCGCCCGTTATTAAAAAGTAACAACTTAATTAAAAATATAAAATGTTTGGTTCCCATTTTTTGTTTTTATGCAAAATCTGTGCCCGTGAAAGACTGTTTAATAAATGAGCTACACAACCTTAACAAAAGATAAAATAAAGTGTGTATTGTCCTTTTGTATTTTGTTAACCTTAACGGTCAAAAGTACATTCTGTTAGTTTCAATTTACAGACTGATAGAAACACAGAAATATATTTTTTTGTTTCTATAATATATATGTATATACCTATGTATCTAATAATAACAATAAAGAGTTACGTACTACGAGCCAAAAGGATTATATATTACTAGCTGTTGCCCGCGACTTCGTCCGCGTGAATTTCGTGGTATGAAAAATAGATGTTGGCCGATTCTCAGAACTACTCAATACGCTCACAAAATTTCATGAGAATCGGTCTAGCCGTTTCGGAGGAGTATGGGAACGAAAACTGTGACACGAAAATTTTATATATATAGATTATTGTTATTTTGACCGCCTTAATAGACTAGTGGTTAAATACGATCATTGGTTGTGTTGTGTTGAGAATACATTCTATGAAATTATCCCTACAATAAACGCGAAAGTTTGTAAGTATGGATGGATGTTTGTTACTCTTTCAAGAAAAAAACTACTGAATGGATTTTACTGAAAATTCATATGGAGGTAGCTGACATCCTAGATTAACACATAGGCTATTAGCACATAGGCTTTTTACCCCGAAACAATGTAGCGAGTAACACCGCGGGGCGTAGCTAGTTATTCATAGATTTTAGTTCCATACCTACATAGATGAAACCAAGAAGTCAATTAAAATCGTTTACCCAGGTTAAAGCCCCTTTTCAAGATTGTGTGGGTGTCTTGTAGGCTTATGAGCCTCTTGACTTGCCAGCCTTTTATTTCTAAGACTATTAGATGTAATTTTAGAAGATGCGATGCAAATCTGTATGAATTGAGTACCTTTAAAAATGTAAATTGTCTAGGCGTTTGAATGCTAAAGCATCCCTTTGTTACGTACGGTGGGCCACACGCTAAACCAATGCGCAGATCAGTAGATTATCGAAATCGCATTCACGTCTAACCTTAAAAGGAGCATTCCAACTGCTTAACCTGGCTGAGAGAGCCGTGAATCACACGTGCTGAAATGAAAAGTCCTTTACTATTTTGAAAACGTGGTCGAAAGCTATTCGCTCCTTCCGGTTCAGTGGGTAGCGAATGAAAATGCTAGGTTGCCTGCGTTTGCGGCCGCACTTGCGCTCGTTTTCATTTAGCTCTAGAGGTAAACGTTTTGTTTACCTTTGTGTTATAAATAGAGTCGTTTAAAGGCGTCTGTGGTCTTTGTCAATGTGACTGCCATTTGCGGTTATGTATTTTGAGAGCTGCCTTTGAAATAAACGGAAAATGTGGTTTGTGTTTAGTTGCATTTTAATGGATCGTTTTTGTGTTGATGATTTGCTTTTATAACTATATGACGCAAAGTTTAATTTGAAATACATTTGGTTTATTGACATACATCTCATTTTTATTACTTATTATCATCATCAGCGAAAGACGTCTACTGTTGAACAAAGGCCTTCCCCTTAGGTACAGGGAGGGGTTACCATAATCTCCACGCTTGACAAGCGGCTTGGAGATCGCAGCATTGGTGGTGAAGTCACAGACGACACTGCTGCCCATCTTCTGGATTTTCCCTTAGTCGGCTCTTACGACACCCACGGGAGGAAAGGAGGTGGTCAATTCCAGGCCGGATACCATTCGGCACATTGCTTATTAATGTAGCTTAATCAAATACTACGAAGCTACTATGTGTTCTATTTTTCGAATATAGAAACTAAGAACAAAAGAAGGATTTTATTTCATTTAAACATAGTGTAGATTTGATTTTGCGGACAATTTAGACAAGTGTTCGACCTTTAATTCTCGCATAAAATTCTAACAATTGAAGCCATTCTAATTTCTTTTGTGACGTCCAAAGGAAATTAAACAAAAACAGAACGAAGATCCCCAATTAGACTGTAACAGTTTATATCATATTTTGCAAGACAAGTGAATAAAGAGAGATCTGTATTAAAATGATTCAGTGGAGTCTGTGCCCAATTGCGGGCTCGGACCAAATGGCAGACTGAAAGTAAAACGATGGAATAAAATAGCGAAAACATTTTTCGGTTTTGACGACTTCTGACAAAGCATTTTTATCTGCTTTATTATACTGTTCTCATTTACAGTGTCCGTTAAGTGCCTTTGTATGTGTGCATGTATTTTATTGAATTATACTGGGAATAGTGCAGTCGAATATTCAATTACGTCTAGACAAACATGAGCGTTTACTAGTTGTAAATGGATTTTTGAACGTTTTACTGTAGGTAGTAATTTTAAGTGATCTGTCTGTCCCTCGTTCTTCTAGTTGCCACACGGGATTGCTGAGCATGTGGCTAGTGTTATTAGATTTTTGCATCACGTAGGTAATTCTCTGTAGCAGCAGTGGAGTCTTGGTTCTTGTGACACGTCCGCACATCTATACATAATTGGGGTATAAGATAAACTGTACAGCAATGAAATAATATGCAAGTATGCAAGATAATAATATATTATTACTAGCTGTTGCCCGCGACTTCGTCCGCGTGAATTTCGTGGTATGAAAAATAGATGTTCGCCGATTCTCAGACCTACTCAATACGCTCACAAAATTTCATGAGAATCGGTCTAGCCGTTTCGGAGGAGTATGGGAACGAAAACTGTGACACGAAAATTTTATATATATAGATTAAACCTACAGAACTTATATTCCTTGAACGTTGACACAAATACTTGGTCCAAAGGTCTTAAAAAAATTCGTCTATTTCTACCACACATACCGGTACTTAAGTAATGAGGCCTTAAAGTACAAAAGTAATGATAAATTAAATAGCAGCAGATGAAAAACAACCCAAACGGCATACAAAACAAATTATCAGCACTTTACATTAAAATGCTTTTCGTCCAAGAGTGGTTAGCTTGTCAAGTTGTTACACATTACAGAACTCTACAGCTGATAATTCAATATTACGATTCTTTTGATATTGGCTCGAAGCAATCGATTTATGAAAATAGTCGCCGTCTCTCGAGGAATAGATTAACATTTTTTTCTAAATTGCCGAGGAATATTCAGATTTCCGTCCAATTTTCTTTTGGAGGACACTCTATTTGAAATTCACATTGATATTGAATATGCGCCGCTGTTGGCACAAATGCATACATATAAACATTTTGAGATAGTCTATTGTTATAAGGCTATCAATAATTTAAATGTAGTCTTTCGTTTTAATTGGCGAAGAAACTTATGGCAATTAGTCGCCTACGACTTGACAGCTGATGATTAAGATAAAACTAATCAATCATATTTCCCGATGCAATTGGTAAGTTGTCGTTCATTGTGGCGGTCTAAGGGGGAGGCCTTTGTTCATCAGTGGACGTCTTCCAGTTGATGATGATTCCCCGATTTTGAAGTAGTTCACGAGTACATTTACTTCGGAAAAGTACTTCTACTAGATAAGAAAAACTTCAAGACGAAGCCCTAAGAAGAATAGCAACAGTTACAGCTAGGTTGAGCAGCATAGGAAACTTCATCGAGTCTTTTCGTGACCCATACCACAAATACGAAAGTTTTTAACGAGTATGTCCAATCTCTTATTACATGCAGAGCTGAGACATGGACTATGTCCAGACGCTTATGTCCAGCATTGGACGGAGATAGGCTGATGATGATTCCCTGATTTCGAACATCATTTTGTATATAATTTAAGCCTCTGTCGGCGAGTCAATGCGGATACGATATCATACAAGATATTTGCAAGGTTAGTAAATAAATATTCCTTTCCTATGCTATCTCCGTGCGACTTTTATCAAAATTGGTTCAGTGGTTTAGGACGAGGACGTATGAAACAGATAAATACAGAAAGACAGCCAGAGTTACTTACTAATCAATAATAATAATTTATAAACTACATTTTTGACAGACATACGAGCGTATTTGTTATGCTACATTGAATTACTGGAACAATTATTTTGGTCCTGACCAACTATATTTTAATTCTCCTCTGCTAACATCCAATATAAACCATCAAAATCCATTTAAAGCCAGTTACTGTGCCGATAGAATTAGAGCCACACGCTTAATTTTATAATATGGATTTTTAACTCTGGAAATGTATTTGAAACATCATTTCATTAAACTTTAGGTAATAACGTAATTAACCGTCGCTGTTTGTTAGAAAAACATGTTAATTAATACACACCCAACAGTAATTAATACAAAATCGATGAAACAAAGCATTAGACCCTTCATTAAAACAGCTTAATCCCTGTGTAATTAGGTAAAACATTATTTCTTGATATCGTTTTATTGTGGTACAATGAATTAAAAATAATTGAAGTGGTAGGAAGTATGCATAGAAAATCATATAATTATGGCAAGCTAAGACAATGCACGCATATTTTACTAGAGCAGCCCCCTTACCATGAATTCTTAAAGCAGGACAGTTTAAGACGTGGAAGCGAGACGCCGCTACATGCAGTGTAATTCTGCGTCTCGCTTCCACAACTGCTTTAAGAGCTCATGGTAAGGAAGCAAGATTTTCATTTACCCATTTTCGTATGAATTATGGAATGGACCTAAAATGCTGCTTCTGTGCGTTAATAGCATTATTTATCGTTACAAATGCACCTCAGCAAATGCTTCACTATGAACTGTGAAGAATAGTATCCGTGAATCGTAAAGGGACAATGGTTGGTAGATGCTTCTTGACAGATGACGTATATAATATATATAATGTACGTACGACAGACTAAGAAGAAAACAAATGAAGAAAATAATAGCGTCAAAACTGGTACCGAAAATAGGACCAGTAAAAAATTATTCCAAAATTAAATCGTGGTTGACGAAACTAGTTGTTTATTGGAAGTTCGCATATTATGTTACCTTAGCAGGCCATTTTGACATGGATAGAATATTTAGACAGGCGATTTTAGCAGGCGGTCAGCTGAGAAAATCTAATAATAGGAAAATCGTAGTTTGAACAAGTTCTGCGTGGCTCACTGACATGTTGATTGATTGTGAAAGACTAAAGTTTATCCGATGCCCGCCTTGTCTGCCGAACAGTCAAGCGTACGATAGGCAATTAAATTGTCTGGAGTCTAGTTAAGTCTGGTCTTCACAAACATAAAGCACATTAATCTTTCGACAAAAAATAATGTCAAAGGTTTATATTTTGATCAAGTAAAGATAATGCTTTTTAAAGCTTATTGTCAGAGTTTTTACACCGGTAATCTTTGGGTCAACTACTCGAAAAGATCGCTGGACGTCCTGCGCGTCCAATATAATAATGTTTTTAGGATGCTGTTGCGATTGCCTCGTTTTTGTAGTGCCTCTGAAATGTTCGCGGTAACTCACACTGACGGGTTTCATGCTATCATTCGCAAGAAAACGGCTTCGCTCCTGAGCAGAATAAGGGGCAGTCACAATAGCATCCTGAAGGCAGTGGTGGCCGATACTTCCTCTGTCATATTAAGGCATTTTGTGAGAAGACTTATACCCTAGTTCCTACTTCTTTGTTCTAGTTGATGGGTGGTCTGGCTCTCATTAATTTTGTCTTTAGTTAAGTTACTAATAATAGTTTTTAAGTAAAAACCTGTTACTAACAATTTATGGATCTTTTAGTTATCCGAAATAAAATGATTTTATTTATTATTTATTTATTTATAAAAGTTATTTTTTCGAATTCTGCTTGATGTAGTCTATTCTTTTTAACTTTTACTTTACTAATAGAAAATTTATTTATATTTAGTGCGACTGTTTTACCTTTTTTGTTCGTACTCCTGAGTAATAGAAATAAGAAGATGGCACACACATATAAGCAGTATAATATAATATTATGATAATTAATATCGAATAACAAAATTGCAATAAAGTCATAAACATTTGCATACTTTATTTAACAATTTTAAATGAAAAAATTAAAATGTTTGTACTTCCTGCTTCTCTGGTAAACATAAAGGCAATCAATGAAATAGTTACAGAGTACAGAGCTATACAATACGTACCTCAAACATCACCAACTCCTCTCTAAGCAACTATCTCCTTGGTTTTAACTAAAAGCCTCAAGGCATTCCTAGCAATAGTTGCAGCTACGATTTCAGGTCTTGTTAACAAGATAGGGTCACACAAAGGTACGGATCAGTAACATGGATGATGGCCGCATTGGCCACCATGGCCACCCATTGGCCAATTAGTCAATGACAAGCACGACATTGGTCAACAAGTCAACAATCACACACTGATTCGTTAATGCGATGATGACGGCTAAATCAATTCATTAATATGCTAATAATTAAGAGCTGAACCGTGTCTTAGCATATGATTGACTTGATTTATATTCCCCTTGTATATATGTAACTCACTTAGTTAACTCGTGTTAGCCAATGTGTTTACCAACTAGTTATACAATTAACTAGTTAATAAAATTGTAGTTAATCCAATTATTTGATACCGGAGCGAGGCATTTCGGAACAACATTAGTGTTGTGTATAGAATATTAAACTGGCCATGTGTATATGGCGATCTGATTAGCGCAGTAGCTAAGGGGTTCATTTTATGCGATTTAAGTTTTGGGTCTGGAGCCCCGAATATTAGAAAGTCATTGTTGTAGACAAAGCATCTCTGATCTGCTCGCGACCACGGCTGGTGCAACCCGGTGCAAACGTTTAGCCAAAATTAAAATGTGTGTTTATGCTAATGCCCATAATATGGTAGTTTAATTTAATTATAATCATGCAACGCGATAGTTTAAAAGTTAAATCTTTTGAATACTACATTTTCTTCATCATATTCATCATTTACATTCTTTCTAATAAAACCATCATACAACAGCTTTTAGGTCAAGGGAATTTGTAAATACATAAGCTTGTGTAAAAAAAAAAAACATCCAACCAAAGACGCGGGAATACCTAGTACCGCATAAAATACACGTTACGAGGCTTCTTAGACTGTCAATCTTCTTTTATACAAATATAGCACAGCCAATGACTCAAAAATAATGATCGTGTATTTACGATACGACAAACAGAAATAATGGAATATGAAATCACGTTTCTTACTCGAGTAAATCCCTACCAATATTATACGCGAAAGTTTGTATGTATGTAAGAATGTTTGTTACTCTTTCACTCCCAAACTGCTAGACCGATTTTGATGAAATTTCATATGGAGCTGACACACTGGATTAACACATAGGCAATTTTTTATCCCGTAAAATGTAGCAGGTAACACCGCGGGGCGCAGCTAGTATATTATATAACTGTATATCGAGTACAAAAATATATTGTTGTTAATATTATGATTACGGAAATCTTCAAAGTACTTCATTTTAGGTTGATGACTCGCCATTTTATTGTATTTCTTATTGAAATAGCTGAAAGTTGTTCACGTTTTCTCTGTAGCCTCTCAGTCTAATTGAATTAGTAAGTTAATTATGCCAAATTATAATTAAGATTTCTAACGTTGGTTTTACGAGGCTACCTAAATAAGGTTTTAGCCATAACTTTAATTATTTTATGTCTTTTTACAGTGACTGTACCGTCTACAAATACGATTAATTTAGGAAACAAACACTTCTTCCATTTAACCTTAGGTTTTAAGTTCCGATTGTATTAGCTTTAGTGCTGTAATCATTGTTTATATAATTAATAAAACTAGGAGTTGAAAGTTATTTGAATCTAGTCTTCATAACTTAAATGTCACATTTGACATTTACAGCACCCAAATCAAATTCATTTTGACATGTAGATTATTTACAAACCTGAACTATAATTTAGAAAGTTTATTTATGGGAACTGGCTGTCTCTGGTTTCAGGGTAAACCCTCCCAATCTGGATATTTTATTCTCAGTGTAGGTAATCCTTGTCACTACGCTTGGAAGGAGCGACGAACAGTGCCTCAACTATGAGTATTCTCACGAAAACTCGATAGCGACCACGTAAAATATTTGTATGACAAACTATACCGCGCCTTTAGCGCTTAAGCAAGAAATAACAGTTTCCCATACAAGTATTGTACGTAGTCACCGGCGAGTTTACATGAGAAAACTCATGGTACAGGCAACCCTATTTCTTAACGGCCGCACCTCACCTTAAGGTAGCTTAGGTCAACTTAGCCTTAACAGATTGTGGGACCGGTAATTCTAAAATGTAGCCAATTTGAAATAGGATGGGTCGGTTCCCAACTTCTGGCGAACCTTTTTAGTCTGTTATTTGTATTAACTTATTTTAAACTGTTTTTTCTTATGATCTATATCTAACCTGTATCAGATTCTTTATGTGTGAGCGTTTCTTTTATTTTTTGCCATTACACATTTGTTAAATGTCCCACGATTTTGTAGATAAATAACTTAGGTGTAATCTATAAATTACTGATACTCTTTTACTTACAAATACTACTGTTAGTTAAATTAACAGAAAATATTTTAACAAATAATAAATTTACGTAGTACTAAAATAAAAATCAATTAAATATAAACTGTGAAAATTGCAATGTGTGAAAATTTGTATGTCCCGATCTCCGATTCGCAATTTCAAACTTAATTATTTTGATATAGTTCAAAGAAACTTTACTGAGATTTTGGTTATAAATCATATTACAAGGTAAAAGGGTTCACGTAGTATTTCTTTTTTGGTAATTTGGTTAAAATTTTACGGTTATTAATGAATTTTAAATATGTCCCAGAGAAAGTTCCAAAAATGGATTTCCATTTTTGTTACCCATTTTAGTGTGAAATATTAAAAAAAAACATCAATTTAGTTATATTTTTTTGAACTAGCAACAACATAGATGTCATTAAATGCCGCCATTTTGACGTATCGCGTCAGTTGTTGTTCCGAAGTTTGAAGTGTAGACACGTACTTGTTGTAGAGCGAATCTCGTTCCGGCTTTTGTTATTGCTGTTTCAAGGTAAGTTGACAATATTTACCCACTGTTTTTATCATAGTGCAATAGTAATTAGCTTCGGATAAAATAGAGTGTATAACAATAGACGAAACTGCAATTTTAACTACCGCAACAATATTTTGATAATTTCAAACACTTGTTTCGTTACTTCCTTTTTTGTTACTTTGGGGTAGTAACGTATAAGAATTAGAATTAGAATTATGTTTATTGATTGTCACAGGTAAAGAAAATATAACATTCAGATGGTTCACAAACAAATATGGTATCACTGTAACATACCCACAGGGTGTACAATATTATAAGTTAAGAGAAAGGAAGTACAAACTAAAAATATAAATATCTATTACAATGTTTTTTCTATTAGGAACTCCGATACATTATAATAACATTTTTCTGATAAATAAGATTTAAGTTTTCGTTTAAAAAGATTAATATTTAGTTGTTTTATAGACTTTGGAATCTTGTTATATAAAATGAATCTTGTTGTATAAGCGGAAAAATTAGGTAACAAAAACGGAATTATAAAGCTATGTTTACAATTTAACAGCACAAGAAAATGCCACTAACTCCGGCAGAAAAAATGAAGCGATATAGAGATAAATTAAAACAGAACCCGGATAAGTTGGAAGAAATAAGAAAGAAAAATTTAGAAAGAATAAAATCAAAATATAAATATAAAAAAATTTCGGAATTGACTGACACAGAACAAAAAAAACAGAGATAAAAGCGGAAAGAAGAAAAACAAAAACAAAAGAACAAAAAATCACAAAAAACAGCATGTAGCGGAAGCTCTTCAACCCCAATGGCAGATATTTTAACAGACACAATGAAAATATCAGTGGGAACGTCCTCCTCGGAAATAACACTATCTGAGACGTCGACTGAAACACGATCAACAATATTAAGATTGACAAAAACTGTAGGAAGTCTACGAAGGGCTAGAAATAAATTGAAAACAGAATATGACAAAGCAAAAAGTCGAATTGCTTATTTGGAACGAGCTAACGAAACTGCAAGAAAAAAAATATATCGACTACAAAAACACGTAACGGAACAAAAAACTAAGTTTGAGACTGAATTACTAAAAATAAAAGCCAGAAACGAAATCCTCGAAACTTCCTTGAAGATAACTTACAAAAATTGTGAAAATAATAAGGAAAGAGACCTGATAAAGAAAGTTGCAGATAATAATTTTGTGCGAAATAGTAAAGCACAAACGTCTGTTTCGAAACAAATTGGTATACGGTGTAGAAAGAAAAAATCTGTTAAACGCATAATATCAGACTTAAAAAAATCTATTATAGAATTTTACATTCGAGACGATGACGACGATGACGATGACTAAAAATATTAGGTAAAAATTACCATTGTAAACCAAACCTAATGTTTTTTATTTTGTTACTAATTACTCCTTTTTGTTACTGTCCCAAAAATCTCCCGTTATTTAAACTCGCTTTTTGTAATTATTTATTCAATATAAATTAAAATGACTTGTACAAAAGATCGATTTTGCTAAACATTTTTATAAAAAATAAGCAAAATATTTCAATTTTGTATATTTTTCATATAATCAAAACTTTAAATTTACTTTCGGTTAAAAGTAACAAAAAAAATGTTAAAGCACCCGGATCGGAAATATTTTGTCACTATTCTTAGTAGCTCTTTGCGATGACTTTATTAAACTTATCATCAATTTTATGAAAAATCATTTTAGCCACAGAATTCGCGACTTTGAAGTTATTTTTTTTTTCAATGAAGGAGTAACAAAATAAGAACGCTTAGCCTACCTTGATTTGATTTTTACAATTTTAATACAAAAATCTTAAATCAAATAGAATTCCCATAGAAAAGTTAAAATACTCATAAAATAACCTATCTGATTTCATGACCAAAAAAGCGATATACTGATATTTTTATTATTGGCGATTTTTTGAAAATATGGCAAAAAATAAAAGAAACGCTCGTGTATTAAATGTTTTTAAGTGAATGAATTTCTTTTTTTTTAGACTGTATGAAGTTGCTTTGAGGGTACAGGAAAAATTTGATGCCAATATTGTAAACCTTTTCGTCAATAGGCACTTTGAAAGAATTTGATGCCATATTTCATTTCATTTGAAGATCAAGATGTTTCATAAACGAGAACAATCTTTGGATTCAATACTTGGTAACCAAGTTTTAATCTATATCGAAACGTTTGGACTACAGATACGAATCAGTTTATTTAAGGTAAATCTTTGATGTTTTACCACAAGAAAAAACCTATAATGAAGTAACAGAACACAAGGGGTGAAGAGAACGGGGTTTACTTAGGGTTATTTGTACCCTTCCAAACAAGCATTGTCAACTGTAGGAAATTGAATGACCCTTGTTACTATTGTGATAAACTTCCTTTGAAACTTGTTCTGGATGTATGGATTTATATGCATAGTTAAGTAGTTTGGTATTCCTAGAGGCCATATAGAAAGTTAGATAACGAAGTAGGTCGTTGGCCACGTCTTGTGGAGCGTCGATGATTTGCAAATTACTTTATATGGAGAAAACATATATTGATACTCAAACCTGTGTATAATCATGTCTACCGAAAGTATAAACGCTCATAATATAAGTCTAAATTTGTAAATAGTGCTGTAAAATGTGCCCAAGACCATCTTTAAGGTAAACTAGACGTTGTTATGAACCCAATTCATGATCATTCGCCGAAAGGTTTTGTATTTGCTCGCTTCAGACTTGAGATACGCTTCCAAATACTAGATCTCGACCGCATATCTACACCAATCTGACTCCTAATCCCGTTTAAACCTGAATACCGAACATTCACAATTCAACCTTGTCAGAGATAGGTATAAATTACAATCAACCGATTAGGGATATACAAGGAGTTCAAATTAATTCCGGCTTGGTTGGTTTCTAACAACAGTTTGGCGACACCTGTTCCCTCGTTTGTATTATGGAACTACTTACATAAGCTTTGGCTTTTAACTCAAAGCCATAACTTTGTCAGCCATATTGGAGCAACAGGTATATCATGTACAAACATTATTCTATTAAACTTGATAGGTATGCTTTAAGTAACGAATTTGGGTGGGTGATTTCAGTGAGGTGTATAGATAATGACATGTATACATTGAAGGTACAAGGTCACCTCGCCGTAAATGTTTCGGAGTAGTATAATTATATATATAGTGACTGCCTCGTTGGTCTAGTGATTGCTAAGCGCGACTGCTGAGCACGAGGTCCTGGGTTCGAATCCCGGGTCGGGCAAAGTGTTACTGGGTTTTTCCATTAGGTAATTCTCAGTAGCAGCACGGAGTCTGGATTTGTGCCCGGTTCATGGCAATAGGCTCGCCCCCTATTACATTGGGACCTAAAACATAACTGGCGAAATGTGGGTGTACTATATGTGCACCTCTGCCTACCCCTTCGGGGAATACAGGCGTGATGTTATGTATGTAGTATAATTATGTTTTATCGCTGCTAAGTTCACGCCTGTATACAACATTACGCAGGAAGACGCAGCATTAGCAGGCCTCCCACTTGGTGGACAGAGTTGCGGGCTACCGGTAGATACTGGCAACTTTTCGTTCATTGTGACGTTTTAAGGGGGAGACCTTTTTTCAACAGTGGTAGTCTCGGCTGATGATGATACAATGTTACTTGTGTCTTTATTTTACGAGTGACAATTGCAAGCTTTTAGTTAATGTCTGTCTGACTCCCAGTGCTATTATTTACTTACAGACGGAACTACATAATAGAGACCATTGGATATTGTATATAATTTTAATTATCGTATGTATAATTGTATATGGGTCAGCTTATAGTGGTTGGGAATTGTGGTTTTATGCTGCGGGCTAACTGTTACGCCAATATTATTTTCCATGATGGACAGAAACCGGACCCCTCATAGCAAGTTCGACAGTCGAGTTTGAACGAGGCATTGTTTGAAAGGTATCTATTACAGAAAAATAGACATAAGTATTTTTACAAACATAACATGACATGACATCACGCCTGTATACCCCGCAAGTGTAGGCAGAGGCGCATATACAGTACCACATTTCGCCAGTTATGTTTTTTATTATGGCTTTTAATACCGGATAATTGAGTTCCATACTGGCCTTTGCTCTTAAATACAAGCTTTTAAAACACGAGCTTAAATATCGTACTTATTCAGGCAAAAATATGGCCGACAAAAACGATATTTTACAGTCTAGCCTATAAACATATTATTTAACATGTAGGCAGCGTAATGGCTAAAAGCCTCCAAAACGTAATAGGTACGCAGTGCTTTTATACTATATACCATTTTTCCTTTGTGGTTCGTGGGCGGTAACCCTTTAACTTGTAAAGTAAATAATATCAGGGTATTTCTTCAGAGACAAAATTTTCGATGTCTAAGGGTATATTGCTGAAACCAACCGATAAAACGGCATGTATTTTTTTTTATATACAGTTTAGCTTTAACCCTAACTGGGACAAGTGATATTTTTCAAATAATTGCAGCCCAGGTATAAATTAAAAATATTTAAAGTGTGTTCTTCTGATTCATATAACGCGTCCGCTTGCCATTTTCCGGAACAAAATGCTCGATGTAGCATTTTCCCTTTGATAAATCAATATAAATTATAATTATATCAAAAGAAAATGAATTGCCCTCTTAGAAAAAAAATGTGTATTAGTTATAAATACCTTAGTGTGTTCATAATTAATTAAATAAGAAGTGTCCTGCATAAAATACTGATTCATGTGGTGTAAGCTGCACTTGACCGTACTTGGTCGGGTAATAATAACAGGAGACTGAATTTCCGCGCGAGGGGTAGCCAGTCTTGCAATGGATCATCCAGAAGATGCACATGCAGCTGGTGGCTTAGATCCCGGAGTTACAAAGGTAAATATCTGATTCATCTGTGCTTGGTTCAGGTGGCATCTTGATTACAATGCCTTCTTTATATAATTTATTTTACAGTTTAACAACTTCAATCTGTATTTCGCGTGATGCTTTAAGGTTGTAGATTCATGTAAAAAAATGACAATACTGAAGTCTGTATATATAATGAGTTATGCATGATTAAAGGCATAATCCTAATTCATCTGTGCCTGACTCATATGGTCAAAACACTATACGAATCATAAAATAACGTAGATTTTCTACTTTTCAGCAAGAAAGGAAAGCTTGTCTGACTTTTAAACTATCACGTTGCATGATTACATTAAAATAACGTAATTTTGATTGCTAGCGACGGGTGTAACCCGGTCGAAACAAAACGCCAAAACCTTTGAAGTTAAATGCATGAGTTCGCGTTATTTCCCGTTACGAAATTGTACTATTGGAACTGAAACAAGTAGTTCTTGTCTTATTTATCATATTTACTTAGGTACAACCGATTTAATCATTCAAATATGTAAACTTTTTGTAGTTAATTATTCAATCAAAGTATGAACTGGAATTACAAATGACATTAGAGTATACAAACATGGATTTTTTGACTTTAATCTCCTTATTCTATTTGTTATAAGTTAAAACCTCTATGTTATTTCTGTTATTTTAATATTGAACAGTTCACACAGTTCACAACAATGCCACAAACTTATGATGAAAAGAAGGACAGAAAGAGAGTCGCAGAACGCAGAAGAATGGAAAATATAAGTAAAGATCCAGACAAATACTGGTTGTAGTTGTTAAAATATGATTATATTCATAATAAAGAGCCAATTTACTATAATAACTTTCGTGAGTGTTATCCATATTATCTACTATATATACCGGTTGTACTCACGTTGATATTCGGGAATGCCCGACTAGTTTCGGACTCTAACGGAGCCCTTATTCATGAGCAGGTGACGCGGCGGGGTCGCGAGCCGAACTGCGCGCACAACGCACCGCATACCGTTGCGCACGCGACGATGGTGGTGGTGTTGGCAGCGCGGCCGGCGTAGAGTGCTGTCGTGCGTCTTCGTTGCTGGTCGTGTGTTCGTCGTGTGGCCAAACGTTGGTGCATACCGTGCTAATTGTGTCACACTCAAGACTTACAGTATTGCTGCAGGACGTCTTAGCGAGGGCCGGTTTCCAGGCAGGTGGCAGTGTCCAGCCTATATCTCTGTTGAAGTTCGGGCGGCGGCTGATCTCGATCGCTTCACGTACTTTCCGCGGCACGAAATATTTCTCCTTCGCTAGTACGGAGGCCTTATCAAATCTGATAAAATGAGCCGCGCCCGATACTGAGTGTTCAGCGACTGCCGACCTGTTGCTGTCCATGCTCTTCATGCAGCGTATGTGCTCCTGCAGTCGAGTCGAGATGTTGCGGCGTGTTTCTCCCACGTAATTGAGGCCACAATCGCACGGTATCATGTATACGCCTGGTGCGCCTAGAGGAATTTTGTCTTTCGGCGAACGTAGGAATTGCCGCAACTTTTCCAGTGGGCGGTAGATAGTCTTGATGCAATATCTTCGGCGTAACAAGTGTCCTATCTTATCCGTCACCCCACGCATGTACGGTACGGTATACACACGACCAGCAACGAAGACGCACGACAGCACTCTACGCCGGCCGCGCTGCCAACACCACCACCATCGTCGCGTGCGCAACGGTATGCGGTGCGTTGTGCGCGCAGTTCGGCTCGCGACCCCGCCGCGTCACCTGCTCATGAATAAGGGCTCCGTTAGAGTCCGAAACTAGTCGGGCATTCCCGAATATCAACGTGAGTACAACCGGTATATATAGTAGATAATAAGAGCCAATTTACATAAAGTGTTTCATTTTTATTTTTGATTCTGATTCATCTGGACACAAAATATTTGAACTTAGATATCTCGAAAACTACTTTATAAAAAAAGGTCCCTCATTGAAATATATGTTGTTTGGTATACCTTTTTTTATATGAACATGTGTAAAAGAGCTGAAAGTGAAGAAAAAATTTGCCCAGATGGATCAGTCGAAGAACGTAATTTCGAAGAAATACCCATCAGTGGTCTACAGAGCTTCAGTTAGAAACACATACGGTAGTGCCTCTTCTTGATGGATACTAAGAATATATAGTACTGACAATAAGATGTAGGAACCTAACATAACATCACGCCTGTATTCCCCGAAGGGGTAGGCAGAGGTGCACATATAGTACACCCACATTTCGCCAGTTATGTTTTAGGTCCCAATGTAATAGGGGGCGAGCCTATTGCCATCAACCGGACACAAATCTAGACTCCGTGCTGCTACTGAGAATTACCTAATGGAAAAACCCAGTAACACTTTGCCCGACCCGGGTTTCGAACCCAGGACCTCGTGCTCAGCCGTCGCACTTAGCAACCACTAGACCAACGAGGCAGTCAAGTAAGTGTAGGAACCTACTTAATACATATTTATCTAAGAAATTTGAGACATCATTATTGTTCTACAATTGGGTGTTATTAGAGTATAATTATTATGACATGTATATTGAATTTAAATCATAACATCACGCTGTATTCCCCAAAGGGGACAGGCAGAGGTCTAGTACACCCACATTCTCAGCCAACTATTTTATTATGGGTCCCAATGTAACAGGGGACAAGCCTATTGCCATTAAATAGACAATTCCAGTCTCCGTGCTGCTATTGAGAATTACCTAATGTAAAATCCCAATAACATTTTACCCGACCCGGGATTTGATAGGTATGTTCAGCTGACACGATCAGCAACCACTAGACCAACAAAACATTATTGGATATAAGAATAACATAATTATTACATGTAGGTGTTCATAGTGGCCAGCTTATAAGTATGTAGATTCTACGTGCAAGAACATTTTTTATGGTATCCAATAGTGTTTGAGAATGGGCAGCAGCATCTTATGTAACTTCACCATCAATACTGCGATCCTCAAACCGCTTGCCAAGCTTGGAGATTATGGTAGTCCCCTCACCCTTAAAGCCTCCTCTTTTTACAAGGGGGAGGCTTTTGATCAACAGTGGACGCCTTGATGATGAAGTGTTCATTTTAAAGTAAACTGTTGTTCAGCTTATTTGGTTTCACGTCGTTGACTGAATGTTGTGCTAACCTTCGTTCAAGGTCTAATATGCAATTTCTATTTCTAGCCAGCTCTGTCTCTAAAGTTTGATTTTAGTATACCTATAGACTGTAGAACGATACAAAGTGTTTGCGCAGTTACCCCTTTCAGATTGTCAAAAGCTTTAAGTCTGCGGCACACACGTTATATGAGAGCTTTCGTGCTAGACAGAATTCTATTTTCATCCGATATAATGCTGTAGTTTACAAATTGTCATGGAAAATATTACGTGACAATATGCTACGAGACGTGATGGTTGAAAACGGTGGTGATTTTATAGTATACTTTAATGTTAGTCATTTTTGAAGAAGCGGAGAATCTGTTTCAGCATATGCTATGACAAATCCAGGGAACTTTGTGATCAGAGATAGATATAATTTTTATCAATATTCTCCACCAAATCCTATGATTCCTAATTTCTAAATCGACTCATAAGCTACCTAACTATTGAATAGATTCTTGAAGAAACATCCCAATCCTCAACCTTTGCATAAGCATTGATTCCTAACTTTCTTCCCACGCATTTTGTACGCTAAAGGTCGAAAATATTTGGGCATTTTAGAACCCAAGTAAAAGTGTCATCTAATATAATCAAAGAGCTTATAAAGACGTTAGCGTCGCACTGAAAGCAATTTCATAGTAATTACCTGAGGAAGCAATTCGAGTAGGTGTATTTTTTTAAATTCAACGTTAAAAGTAGTAAGAAAAACGCTAGCCTAGACTTATAATTACGTTAATACGTTTATGTTAATTTGGTAATTGTTGTAAAGCGTGGCTTTATTAAACAAGTTTTATATACGAAAACATTTTAGTTGAATGTTAGCCTTTGTTCCGTTTAATATTCAGGATGCGGATTGAAACAAAGGAAAAGCTCCTCTTCAAAGCATTTCCCGAGTAATTAATTTTATCACTACATCTGTTATTGTAGGGGAATCATTGCTCTTTGCGAACAATGGGAAAGAAATAGGATCTAGCCCACACGTAGGCAAAACTCAAATGGAATATGTTGGAATAGTCGTGATATTTCATTTCGTATATTATTTATAAAATACTTTTCAAACCTGTACCTACGTTTGTAGCGTTTTTGTTCGATTTACAAAATAAAAAATATAACTAATTGACACAGGTTTTTTACAATTCAAAATTTTAATGTTTCTTTCTTTGAATAATTAACATTCCTTTTAACTGAAATGTAAGCTTTAATGCGAAATGACCTAAAAGGTAGCCTAAAAGGCGTTAGCATTACTGGTAGCCAATTTGGGGCTGTAATTAAAAATGCCTTTATTATTGTGTCATCTGCCCCTTACCATGAACTTTAAAAGCACGACAGTTTAAGATGTGGAAGTAAGACGTCGCTAAGTACAGTGTAATGCGGCGTCTAGCTTCCACAACGTAAACTGTCCCGCTTTACGAATTCATGGTAAGGGGGCTGGACACGATAAAACATGACAAAAAGGTAAGTTTAAAAAGCTTTGTCTTATTGTCATTCTTTTAGGGGTTTTATTATCTTCTCATCGTATGGTTAATGAACAACCTGGTGTCAGAGTATAAACCGCCTGTAGGCCTCTGACATGGCTTTACACACCGTTGAAAAATCTCTCAGGTGTACCGGTTTCCTCACGATGTTTTTCTTCACCGTTTTTAGCAACTGATAACTAATTCATAGTACGCAAAGACATCGCGAGAAATCGAAAAGACATTGGAGCGTGCCGGCGTTTGAACTTGCGACCTTTGACTTGGCAGTCCAACGGTCACATCACTCGGCTATTACTGCTGGGTTTACTTATAATTAGTTATTATTTAAGTACTTTAAATAATGTATTTTTCATTCTAATCGTAAGCAGCAATGCACTAAACACCTTCAATTTATCATAACATTTTCAATATCATACGCAATTCTATGTTTCTCGGGAATTTAACCCCCTTGGTAACTATTTTAGCTTTGCGAATTTATAATCCAAAATAAATAAAAATAAATCATTGTGGATTCGATATTTTTTTGAAAGTACAGCAAAAGGTTGAAAAAAATAGGCTTAAACAAAACTTAATTTGAAGCATACAGAGTTCTACGCTCATATTTCAAATTTTTGAACAAATTTTCCAGGCAATCCTTAAGCTGATTAGCTTTAGTTACAGATAACGAAAACTTTTTTCAAAATATTCGACATCCCTCGATATCTGAAAAACCTCATGCATTTGTCTCATCTGTATTCGATATTACTATTAAATAATCTTGGAAGATCAAAGTCAGGTATTAATAACAAAAATGTGCGCCAGTATATCCCTTTCTGAAGTTAGTTAAAAAGGATATTTAAAAGTGTCACGAAGCAGGACTCCATTATCTTACTAGATAAAAGGTCTAGGTATTTTCCACTGTCATTAGTTAAAGGAAACTTTGAAGTTGAGACATCCATCTCGATGACATTTTAAGTGCTTACTCAAGTGACCCGAGTGGTGGAACTGTGTTTAATTTTCCTTGACTTTGTAAACAACATTTTATGATCGTTCTGTTTATTTATCATCTGGCCTGGTAAGTAAATAAGTCACACTTGTATTGGATATGTCATCTTAATTATTGTGTATACAAAAAATCTTTTTTCTACTGTTACAGTCCCCCTAAACGAGTCAAATCGCATCACGAATAGAATTAAAAATATATGGATGTGACATATTATGTCATCGATAGGATAGTCGAAACATGATGTCATCTCTATGCATTTAACATTCTAATCGATTTCTATTCCTCGAGTGCTTTGCCGTTTGTCTAAGGACTCTCCTGGAGTCTCAGTGCCGACACCAGGTTTGAATATTTTGTTGTGATTGGATTAGATTGGTTTTTAAATTTGGATTACGTCGTATGTTTGCTCGAGTAAGTGTGTAAATATATTTTCACATCCCAATTTTTCTATTTACTGTCCATGTCTTATGTTATGATGGGTGAAGCTGCTATTAAGAATTTTTTTTTAGAAATCTTACTGTTGTATTTGTGCTGCTTAAAACTAGTCCTATAGACCTCCCCCCACACGACAGTTAAATCTACATCCACGGAACTAAAAGTGGTTATTAAGTAAGCCCTCTAACTTGACTGTGTATCCATATTCTTATAAAGTGTATAGGTAGTACTAAATGTGCAGCTAGTCGACACATTCGCTTCGTTTGAGTTTGTGCCGTTAATTAGGTATGTATGGAGGAAACTCAAACGGCAGTTAATTACCCATAAAACCTACACTAGTTATACTGATGGTTGCAGTTGCATGTGTACTTTGTCGTTCATTGAATACTGTATTAAAATGTTACTATACTATTTTGGACAAGTGGAGCGATTGATTAATTAACGACAGATGATAAAGGTTTTAGAAGACTATAATTACACAGTCATAACTTAACTATTTATTTCATAACTAGCTGCGCCCCGCAGTATTACCCGCTACATTTTTTTTGTTGTTTGTTATATGTGTTAATCCAGGGTGTCAGCTACCGAAACCGATTTTGATGAAATTTCATATTGATATGAAATTTCATCAAAATCGGTTTAGCCGTTTGAGCGTGAAGAGGTAAAAAACATACAAACACACTCACAAACTTTCGCCTTTATAATATTAGTGTGATGTGTAATTCGATGTGATTTATAAGCTTCTTTTTTACTGTAATAACTTTTGTGAGTGTTATCCATATACGGCTCGCGACTCTGCCGCGTAACCAGCTCATGAATAAGGGCTCCGTTCGAGTTCTAAACTAGTCGGGCATTCTCGAATACACACGTGATTATAACCGGAATATATGGTAAATATTAGCTTTTTGCCTTGATTTAGTCATCGTTACCTGCTATACAAACATCCAGTTGATAAATAAATGCACATTTTAAAGGACTTTCGTAACAAAGGTTCTAATTGCAAATGTCTACCTAAAAGGATTTTTAAGGAAGAGTCAGTTTTAAGTTACTATACCCGGTCTTCGAAAGTCTTCGATTCGAACGAAAACATCATCACATTTTGCATTTCACGTTTTTCAGATCTGACATTTTTCTAATTTCCGAATACATTTAGGCCTTTTTACCATTCTATGAGATTTTTATTCAATATCTGACCTAAAAAAGTTACATAACATTACAATTGAAAGTATAAAATTCTAATAAAGACGTCTTTATTACATTTTTATGTTTTTAAATTCATAAATGAAACATGTTTTACCTAAAACACTAACGGCACAAGTCACGGAACGTTTAGTTATCACGGAATCCGCTTTTGGAGAGAATAGTATATCTCGATGCGGGGACTTAAAGATGTCAGATGCAACTGATCATCTTCGCTTGTCTCCCGTTGTATAATGTTTGGCAACCATGTACAAACATCGGAACTTGGCAAATAGCCCAGTTAATTAAGCTGCTCGGCTAAATCCATATATCACTTACAAGGCAGTTTAAATTCTAACGTGTTTTTTGTTTGGAAATCAGGCTAGTAAACTTCACTTTGTTCGGCGATAAGGCTTTGTTTATAATTGGTTAGCTTTATTCCGCGATATCTGATTGGGGCGCGACCAACTGCTTCATTTATGAATTTAAAGAGGGTCACAACAATTTCTTGACAAAGGCAGGGTGTCCTTTCGAGTGCTCACGCACCACCGATCAACAGTTCGCTCGGGACAACAGTCATTAATACCTTCGAGCAATTTGGCCTCATTTATTCAACACCAAGTAAAATTCTGTCGTGTAAGCTAAGATTTACGATGAAGTCATTACGTTTTATGGGCCATAATTGATAGAGATAACATCTCAGAGCTACTGAAATTGCAAAGTGCTGTTTCAAGCACATTGAACTCAAAGACGCGCATTAGTGTAAAGAAAAATAGCCTATATTACCATAAACGACTGGCGTCGTGGTTATTAATTACAAATTTTTATAGGCAGGTGACACGCGAAAGTTCTTTTATGTTTAACACAAATATTTCTTTTTGGGGCGTTAATATCGAGCTCGGTGATTTGGTTCCGTAATAACGATCACGTTACGTAATTAAGTCTTTAAATAGTTACCTTGTTTTTTCGTCAATTTTCTTCAAAATTTGGATGGACACGGAACATTGTTATTAGTTATTAGAGCATTTATAATTTTTTTTTTTTTTAAACGTCGCCCCACACTAGGAATTTCTCCTGTGTCGTGGGTGCGTTTCAAATACATGAAATAACACATACACTAACACCCAGACTCGAGACAAACATCTGTGGTTCGCACAAAGTTTTGCCCCGTGCGGGAATCGAACCCGTAACCCTTAGCGCAGCAGTCCAATCGCTTAGCCACTGTGCTAATCAGGTCGTCATACGATATACGATAATTATATCGGTATGAAGTTATATATACAATAGGCTCGCCCCCTATTACATTGATTGGGACCTAAAAACATAACTGGCGAAATGTGGGTGTGCTAAATGTGCACCTCTGCCTACCCCTTCGGGGAATACAGGCGTGATGATGTTATGAAGTTATATAGCCTCGCCTTAAGGTGTAGGCCCCAAACAGTTCTTGAATAATTTCACTACTATAATATTGGATAGTATTCTGCCGGCGCGGCGTCTTGTCAATGTACACTTAATTATATTCTTGATCCGATCAATTTTCAGTTGATCCCTGCAGCTAAGACGAGGAAGCCGATAGATAGACGCGGATCATAAACACTATGACAAACAACTATATATTATACCGGGTACAAATCCAGACTCCGGATTGGATTTGTGCCCGGTTGATGGCAATAGGCTCGTCCCCTATTACTTTGGGACTTAAAAACATAACTGGCGAAATGTGGGTGTACTATAGTATGTGCACCTCTGCCTACCCCTTCGGGGAATACAGGCGTGATGTTATTATGTTTTATTTAGGCACGTGTCGGTTTCATATAACTTGCATGTTGTTGCGGCGTGCTAATATATTTATGGCTAGCAGGTAACTTGTTTCGCAGAGAGCACTACAACATTAATGCCCCCTTTGGCTTAAGAGCTGCAACTTTATACGTGGAGAGTTTGCCAACTTATGATTAATGATACTAAGCGTCTGTGGCCAACAAGAAGTGATAGTTTGAACTTCTCTTCGATTAAGACTTCGCGTTGGATTATGTTGTTGATTTGCAAACGAAGGGGTGGAACTTGAGTGGTTGTGTATCGTTGACATGTTAAACTTTAATGTGTCAATTTAGAAAGTAAAGTGTCAAATAGTAAAAATGGAAATTGACATATTTTAACTCTTGAGAAGCAGTTAATGCAACCTTTATTTGATGCTACATAAGTATGTTTTACAATATAAATATCTCATTATTCAAGAATAAATTATAATAATATTATGATTGGACAATGTAAGTCAAAATTTGATTATCATTGAGAAACGAAATGAACTTATTATAACTGTTGTATATGCAGTCAAAGCAGAATTCTATTATGTTATTTAAAAAATATCTTTAGAGAGAAAAGTGTAATTGTAATACCAGTGTAATATTCTAAAATTATACAAATAAATGGGGCTTTAGCATGTCTGAAAATGCAAAGGGGTCTGTGAAAATATTTTGATTAGCCAACGGACTGCTTTAACGTTACTAACAATGGGCCCCAATCAGGCGGGCCCAAAAATTATGGTAATGCTGTTTCTTTGACGTGAATGCCTTTGTTATCCATGCCTGTCAAATTATTACTTAGTTGGTATTTAATGAGTTTTCAGCATTTTACGTGTAAGGCTTAATATTTTCAGTCGATTAGTCTTTATCGATTTATTATAAAACTGCAAATTTAACGCATGCGCTTCAAAGTATATTATAAAAAAAACTTTTCTTGAAATCTCTTCAGTTATAAGTGAGATAATTTGGATCTTACTGCGATATAGTATGCTTATTACTTACCTATATAATTGTACATCTTTATATATATGGCTATATAAGATAAACTGCTTTCAGAAAGTAGAAAAAGAAAGTATTTGGTAAAATAATGCTTATCAACCTATAAAAGGTTTTGTTACTCAGTTTTTTAGGCTAAAAGTTTGTAAAGTTTAAGAGTGGGTAAATAAAATCTAATTTAAAGTACCATAGAAGTAAATTAGAGCTAAGCGGATTGTCTAAAATCTTAAGTGTTCAATTAAAAATAACGACTTAAGTTTTACGAATTAAACGAATCTTACCTTGAAGTAATTTGTTTTCACCGATTTCATCTAACTCTTTATTATAATGTTCTTCTAAATAAGCTCTCATTAACTTAAAATACACCTATAAAACGATTAAGAGAGTTAGGGAATCCACAAACTCTTTTTCTATATCTAGCCAGCAATAAAGCGTAGGTATACCTAACTATTATAGGCGGAGGAAAATAAATGATGCAACAACTTTTTTAGATAACGTATCATTATCTATCAGCTGGTACAAGATTAATTTAACTAATGTATTTTGTATGGGTTTAATTTGTGATAAAAATACTTTTTTTTTTATCATCGTCCGCTTGTCACCTTTTGCAGACACGATAGAAAAACAATTGACGACCTGATTAGCGCAGTGGCTAAGCGATTGGACTGCTGCGCTGAGGGTTGCGGGTTCGATTCCCGCACGGGGCAAAACTTTGTGCGAACCACAGATGTTTGCCTCGAGTCTGGGTTTATGTGTAATGTGTATGTGATATTTCATGTTTGTGAAACGCACCCACGACACAGGAGAAATTCCTAGTGTGGGGCGACGTTTTAATTTAAAAAAAAAAATTGCCTTTAGAAGGCGTCTTGACGGATGAAGGAAATTAGCATTCGTGGAACTAAAATACAATTCAATTTGAACATGGCTTTATGAGCTACTATTGCACGCTTTGTTAAGTCTACATAAGATTTTGATCTGTATCATACGAAATAAGCTACTCGAGTAGTAGAGGTATCAAAGACCACGAGATATCTACACCCATTTCTGATGAGTTGATGTAAATTCAGAACGGAAATTACCCTGCCTTGCGCTGTCTCATCAAGATTCGGTGTACTATACTGCTTGTTTATTGTACTACGTTCATATTTAGACAAACGTAGTACCTTATGCGTTTACTTTTATGCAAAAATAACAGCAAAAATACCTGTTACTAAATAATAGCCTGATATTTTTCTAAGTGATTCTCGTTTCAGCTACGGTCCATTCTACTAATATGACTTACCTATGAGAGAGTAGTAATGATTGTATGCAAAGGGATAAAATTATAGGTACTATCAGTAGAAGTATAAGTTCGACTTTATTTTTAAAAAGACGTCGCCCACACTAGTAATTTCTCCTGTATCGTGGGTGCGTTTCACAAACATGAAATATCACATACACAAACACCCAGACTCGGGACAAACATCTTCGGATCGCACAAATTATTGTCCCGTGCGAAAATCGTACCCTTAGCGCAGCAGTCCAATCGCGTAGCCACTGAGCCAATCAGGTCGTCAAAATGATTGTTATAAATACCTATGTGGCTAGCGAAACTGAGGAACTTAAAACTACAAATAGCACTAAAATAATGCATGTCTGTGCTAGTACTTATCCTACACAACAGCCTATCGTTTCTCCTAAAGTTTTCGCCATTGTACCAAATATTTCACAATGAAACCACAACGCTCTACCATAGCACCATGTAACATGACTAATTTCGTTACCCATTCGTGAACTATTTACGTATTTACTTAACGTACGACTAATGAACTAGTAAGCAGTCAATAAATTTCACGAGCGTACCGCATAATGTATTGCGCTTCGCCTAGCACTCAGTCAGCCTAGATTGGATAAGTTTATACGACCTTACAAATTGTTTTACGAGGGTTCTGTTGCGATGATCCTTATTTTGTCCTTGTAAATGATGTCTTTAACGCACCGGCCTTAACTCGTATAGTTATGAGTTAAGTTCCACGGGTCGAGGGCGTTTAATATTGAGTTTGGTCGGCTGTCTGGTGTTTTAACGCGGTGTAATGCACGGGTCGTGGGTGTGGCTAGGATGGTGATTATTTTAAACAAAGCTTGGGTCAGTGTGACTGTTTTTCAATGGAAGTTTGATACAGGGATGATTTAAGTATGATGAGGTAGCAAGGAAACCTCCCTTTCTATGTCTTGTCTACTAACTTCTTGGAAAGTATGAGTAATGTCGAAGTTTAAACCGATTCCTACTCTTCCTATATATTCTTTTATGATTAATTTCGTTGCGGGTTCAAGACAGTCGAGTCATTTCTCTGGGCTGCCTCGAGCTTCATTGTCTCCATGGTTCTCAATGGTTTTCATAGTAGATCCTCGCTTATAGGAGTCGCAATGATGGGCACCAGTGGTGGGCTTGTATCAATAAAAAAAAAAGAAAAAGTTTAAACCAACAGCAATCGCAATTTGAGTTCAGATCTTATACCTTTCTATAAACTTATCTTATGAACCTACTAATTTGGTAAGCTTATGTCCTATAAGTACTTATTAACAAAATTACATACAATTAATAATGTATTAACTATATTTATGATGTACATATTAATACCTACATAGGGAGGTACGTATTCTGCTATGACACTCCTGCTACTGCCCAACATCAAAACTATTATTTGATCACTAGAATGATAGAATTGAATGCCACTAAACAGACAAAGATCAATAGAATTGCGAACAAAATATTTGTGGCCAACTTTGTATTCCTGTGTATCGCGATACGGTTCACTGCCTGGTTTTAATACGTCATAAGCGTATTACATTGGAATTCCAGATATAAAACCTCATGATATTGTGTAGCGTTTGTAACTAGAAGCGAGTTGTGTATGTTTTGTTTTGCATAACTAAGTATCAGTCTTTTGAAATTGCAGTATCGTTTTAAGTAAATAAAAAGGACTTAATAAATTTACCTTAGTTTCAAAGGAAGCTGATAACTATAAAACGTTCCCATTATAAATTTCTAACTTCGATAGTAAAAAATAAATTAAAAGTACTTACTTAGTTTTGTAGGCCAGCCAGTGTAGCTTATAGTATTAGCTAATAGTTTATCTGCCGATTCAATATTAGGTTTGTTTGCAAGGATATCCACATTACTCATCATCATCATCAGCCGGAATACGTCCACTGTTGAACAAAGGCCTCCCCCTTATAACGCCACAATGAACGACAGCTTGCCAACTGCATCCACCGGTTGCCCGCAATTCTGACGATAGCGTCGGTCCACATTATTATAATTATAATTATTGGCTTCCTGCTTGCAAGAAAACGAAATTTGACTGCACAAGCTCGTAAAGTCGATTCTACGCGGCTTTGCACCAAAAATCTAAAAAAACCATAATGTGTCAAGTGTGTATTTGTGTGTCAATAGCAATTCGATTCATTTCAGTTTCTTTTCAAATATATTACATATTTATTTACTTACAAATTATTCATAAATATTACATCTCGTGTTAGGGGAGTATCGGAAAGGGGAAGACCTAGGCGAACATACCTAGACCAAATCGGAGATGTTCTGCAAAAAGGGCAAGTGAGGAGTACCCTTAACCGACAGGCGTGTGTGTGGAATGTGATGCGTGTGAATGAAGCAAAAGAAGTATGACAGGATCGTAGCAAATGATCCGTGGTCTCTGCCTACCCTTCAGGGAAACAGGCGTGACTTTATGTATGTATTGCGTATGTATTACATCTCCATGTTACAATTTTGGTAAAATTTGCTATTACTCCTCAATTTATGAGAATTTGATAGGTAGTACTTATATAAACCCTTATAGGTATATAAACCCTTCTCCACACCCAGCGATAGGAAAACACCTATCGCTTTTAGAACACCTTCCAGAGGGATTTGCGTGTTACTTACTAATAGATTAGAGACTTAGCGCTCACTTCATACGGTAAACATTATCATCAAGGATGTCCAAAACCAGTTTCAGTTTTGACGTAGTGTTGCGAATTGATATAATACGTTATATCAGTTTATGACATTTGGAATTAATTATTTATTTATTATATAGTATTCGTAGTTTTAGTATAAACTTATTTCCGTACTATGAATTATCTAAGCCTTGGGTTCAGTCTGGTTTCCTGGTGAAGCAATCACATGTTGTGCTTTGTAATTAACTTAAGCTCCAATGAGACCTACATATTCAACATATTTATTTATATTATTAGCTGACCCGGCAACTTCGTACCTTCTTCCTTCTTTCCTTCCAAGAATATTTCAAAATCAAAATTAGCCAAATCGGCCCAGCCGTTCGTAGTTTTAGCGAGACCAACGAACAGCAATTCGTTTAGGTAAATCTCAAGCACAGACTAGAAATGATTTCGAAAATATTAGAGGAATCTACGAGAAATATAGCTTATATATGTACTTCTGTTTTTCGAAGTCATAAATGTCAATATTTTTCCCGAAAGTATATTTTAAACTTACGTGAATTGCTTTTGTGGTTGATGATTGTATTAATATCCAATTGATTCTGGTTACGTCGCGTAAAAGTTGCAATATAATCCAGCGCTAATTGGGACGTTTGCGGTCTTTATTGAACCTTGGTGGAATTTAAACACCGCCGATATTAATTTTCCTACAACTGGTGATGAGCACCTGAGATATGTTTTATTTTGATTTAATGTTGAATAAACGTGGAAATTGGTGGCAAATAGAATGAATCAATCAAACAATGACCTCGACCCGGTCACGATTTCAAACCGAATTATTCATATTGAGTCATCATCATCATCAGCTGGAACACGTCCACCGTTGAAAGAACTCCCTCTTGGAGTACGGGGGAGGGGGGGTTCCATAATCCCCACGGATTTGGCAAGCAGCTTAGGGTTCGCAGTATTGGTGGTGAAGTTATAGAATCTGGATTTTCCCTTAGTTGCCTCTTACGACACCCACGGGAGGAAAAGGGGTGGTCAATTCTAGACCGGATACCGGAGTTTAAACAATTTATAAGATTAAATTGTTTAAACTGCGGTCGATATTTAGATTATATCATCTTTAGTCTTCGAAGATTAATTTAGGCTGTTGGTCCTGTGATCTGTGTATGTTATTTTGCCGTCCAATCAGGCTATTAGTATTAGGGAATAGAGCGTTTGTTACGCATTCGTGTGCTACGAGTATGATACCTCTAAATGCTCCTAGCTAACCTCAGTTTAAATATATTTTTTTCGTGAATAACTTGAGATTTGCTGATTACTCACACTTAACCAATGCAGCAATTAAACACAGTTGATTGCTAACGTTGTAGCGTAGCTTATTTCCGTGGCAAATATTCATAAGATCTACAATATCAGTAAGATATTCTGTGTGTATTTCCTATTTGTTAAGAATTTTGCCTATCCTCACAAAGTTCAAGGTCTGCAATTTTACAACGTATTTTGGTATAGGTAAACAAGTTTTTTTAACTGTATTTTATATTATTAGATTAAACGCAGTAAAAATCTAAAGTTGTACCTAATTTATTCTCGATGCGCAGTTTGATATTTTTTGGACAGCCAAGGAGGTGAAATAGCACATCGGCCTATTAAACTCCAGTGCTGGACGTAGGGTCGTAGGCCTTCCTCCAAAATACGTCACAAGGCCCGCTCTCCCGTTTTCGCAACCCAGGCACTACCAGTTACCTGGAATAGACCAGGCCGGGAACTGAGGGCCGTTTTCTTTGGCTACTCTTAATGGGGGGTTTTGCCGACAGATACGACGCTAGACAGGCAGGATTTGGCAACCACAGTATGGTGAACGATACCTACACAGAAGAACGGCATATCCCTTAGTCGCTTCTTATAACACCCACGGGAGAAAAGGGGGTGAAACCACACGGCAAAATATACTTAACTTACTACATTGTGCTTTACCCAAAGTATGAACAAATAATGTTCAGGATTTTGGACATTCTGCCCATCTTTTGAGCTTTTTGCCAGTGGCATGTCCGTAGTGTAAATAAGTAAAATACCCTCCAGGAATTATTACCGAAATAGAAGGATTGACACCTAGTTATATTTTCATTAATACGTAGTGCTTCGGAAGGTGCGTTAAGCCGTTGGTCGTGCACCTAATCTCTCTGCTGTCGTGTCGGTGTACCGTCCCATCGGACTCTGACAGTGGGAATAGTAAGTGCACCTGTGTTTACGCGCAAACTTGTGCACTATAATATCTTCTGAGTAGTTGGTTAGTCTCAGCTGAGATGGGTCGCTGACCCCGATATTCGGCCAGGCAACATATTATATATGGTTGGTAGAGGTTTATAATCTAAATTAAACGTGCAAAGTTATGTATATCAATAAAACAAAACTAACCCTCGTTTTTGGCTCGTGTTTGCTGTACAGAATTCCCTTTCCTACTTATAGTTGTGACTCCGTAACTCTCTTATTTACCACAAGATCTGCAGGAGTTCTTACTCTCTTGTTACTTAAATGTGATGTTGTCTAATAACTTAAACAACAAATATTAATAATCAAAGAAAACCGATGCATGAGGATTTCATGACTCAAACAACCTGCATAATTTTATTATACCATGCGGAATTAAAAACATTGCTTTGTTTAGATTTATATCCATAATATATACAGCTACACATGCATACATAGATTACTCACAATCAAGAAACTAAATTTTATGCAGTACGAATAATAAATTGTTTAGTGCATAACATAACATCACGCCTGTATTTTCCGAAGGGGTAGGCAGAGGTGTATAGCACTTCGCCGTTTCGCCAGTTAGGTATGTTATAGCTCTCAAATAGGCGGCGCGCCTCAAACCATCAACTAGGCAGAAACCATACTCCGTGATGTTACTGAGATATACCTAATTATAAAATCCACTAACACTTTGCGCAATCCGAGATTCGAACCCAGGACCTCATGCTCAGCAGCCGCACTTAGCAACCCTTAGACCAACCAGGTATTCAAATTATTATTCGGTGCGTTTCACACAAACCACTTGCTTTTCCACAAACAAATAGTCTGAATTGTATCTTGCGGGATTGCAATAAATACGAACGTTGCTATTGTGTTTCTAATCATACCACGAACAGGTTTAGCTTAGTGGTGCAAGTCATAAGAGATCTGCGTTTTTCTTACGAACTCCTGTTGCTGCCAGAGCTAGATACGTAAGAAAGTGTAATTGTGATCTGAGCCCAATCACAATCAGAATAAAGCGACACTACGGCTGCAAGCCTGGTCACAATAATTAAGTAAAAGAAATCAGCTTCATATAAAAATTTCGCACGGGACAAAAAAAAAATAATGCCGCTAATGTTAGCCCCGAGTCTGGGTGTTTGTAAATGATATTTCATATTTGTAAGGCGCTCCCATGATATAGGAGTAATTGCAAGTGTAGGGAAACATGAAAAAAAGTGTTAAAAGACCTTCACAAGACTGATATTTTTATTAGTAATTAATTTGATTCAAACAAACAAATTATATAAATTCAGCCTTAATCGCTACCGCTTATCGCACATGCCACAACCCAAGGTAGTCTCGTTAGCAAACCGTCTGCCACTGCCTCGGAAGCCTTTATTAAGTGAGACAACATTAAACGTGCGACAAGACAGTTTGTTTCTCTGTTCTGTGGAGCTGATTGATGCAAATCGACATGAGATTCTGCCTCGTTCTACTTATTGTGGCTGCAGTGAGTGCAGTAAGTGTTTTATATACGCTTCAGTATTGTAGGGTTAAGTGAACGTGTAGTGGATAAGAACAGATAAGTTTGGTTTATTTATTAAATTGTTTTTAGTGCAGCATTTTAGTGTTAATTATTATTTTAACTGGAAGTAGTAAAGCGGTATTAGCTAGACTGGTTGAAAATAATACATTATTATAATATTTTTGAGTGAACAGTGTTAATGAATAAAAATTAAGGTAACTTATTTATTGAACTAGTGAGTAGAAAGTGTGGTATATGTCAAAATGCCGCGAATATATACCTGGAAAACTCTGGCCTAACCATTTTCCATTTCTATTTCTAATGTATTATCGAGCACCATGTTTATAATAACAATGTTCCTTCACACATTATTCTTAACTAAAATCGGTTTATAATAACTGAGTTATGAGGACATTGATAAAAAAATAAAAAGATTCCGACGAATTGAGAACCTCCTCCTTTTTTATGGTTGAAAACATATTATATTATATTTAGCTTCTTATAGTTCTTAGTAAACATCGAAATTCCAAGAAGCGTATATTATGATAGTGATATATTATTGCTCATTAATTACAGGAAATCTCATTAATTACAGGGACAGGTTAAGCGAAGCAGCGATCATTGTAAGTATTAAGATAGTTTTATCACAAAAACAACTTTCTTATTTAGTTAAAGAAGATAGCAGCGACTTATTTACTCTTAATATTATTATAATAGTATGCTTAAAAACCGAGATTGTAAATTAAAATGTTATTTATTTTGTTCTTGGGTCAGTACTTTGTTTTTTAATTAAATCGTCGTTGTTTCGGACAAAGATTGATTCTCTCAAACAAATAATTGGAAATCAATAAATCAAATATTAGTGAAGACAAGCTTCAGGATATTACTGACTGGTACTTTATAAACATATTATGTTAGGATATAGATATATCCTTCGCAAATCACCGTCTAATAATATTTGCTAGCTTTATTTCCCTATAGTCAATAAATTTCCCATTTATGAATAAACTTAACATACAACTTGTTTGAAGCAAATATTGACTTAGTGAAAGAGGCATGAGTGTGTTGGCTTGAGAATGTTACATTAATAATGTATCAAATCAAATAAACTATTGCCTGCTGTTGGCGCTACTAGAAGTTTTGAGTTTCCACGATTGATATGAGTTGTTCGGGCACTTTGGGTTGAGGAAGCTTTATTATAACTCTGAGTATATTTGTTGTTATTAGTATTGCTTTGATGCGTGCGATCTCATTTGATTGATTATTTGGTTGGGTTGTTATTTTAAGATCTCGATTATCATGTATTTCGAAGACTGGTATGCTAAGGAGTGGATAAGAAATAGCGACGAAAGAATTGTGATAAAAGTATGTAAAACAAAAATGAATTTATACTCGTAATTTGGCTGCATACTGGACACCATAACATAACATCACGCCTGTGTTCCGAAGGGGTAGGCAGAGGTGCACGTATAGGACACCCACATTTCGCCAGTTATGTTTTTCGGCCCCAATGTTATAGGGGGCGAGCCTATACCCATCAACCGGGCACACGGACATACTGGACAGGAAAGTACTTATTTAGCTAAAGAATGTACCTACATTACTTAGCCAAATTAGTATAACTTCTCTGTACGTCTAAACCTTTATAGGCTTTGGCAAAAATAGAGATTTCGCGCAAGTATAGCCATACTCTTACCTTGTGCGAAGTCTCTTGAGTCCCAAAATTATATTCGTGATAAATAAAACAAAAGACGTGGGCTATTTACGTGTTATTCAACTGATCTAAAATACCCTATTACGTAGGAGCCACATGAAATTAATGCCGTTTGACGTACATCAGTTGTTTGAACATTTATATTCATAAACTCTAGAACAAAACCAGCCTGTAGGTAGTAGCTTTACCGCTCAAAGTATTTGTAATGTTGTTGAATATTAAATGATAAATGATTTTATTTCTGCAAATAGGTATCAAAATAAAGAGTGTAAAAACACTTTTACTCGTAATTTTTTTTTAAACCAGATGGCATCGGCATTTCCTAACTGACTACCTCTGAGAAGAAATACCGAAACAAACTCAGGGGTCAAGGTCTCTTTTAAAGTCGAGACAAGCTCAATATTTTATGTGAGAACAGTGTAGGTGGTCAGAAGTGCTGTTATTAAACGGTATTATTAAATTTAAGTGACAGTTAGTTCTTAGTTAAGAATTAAATGAAAAACAGATACTAGAAGTAGGTACAAACGAATAGTTCTAACAGCATATTTATTCATGAAGGACTAGTATTAAGGAAATACATTATACGAGTAGTTGTTACTTTGTAGTTGTTTAACTAACTCGCCTTGACGAGATAAACATAGATTCTAAATTCTTTCGTATCTGGTACCTACATATATCCTACGTATTTATTGTATCTGTTCCACATTATAATATACTGGCCATATAATATGTATTTTACAATAGATTATGTGAATCTCTTCGGTGGGTAGCCTGGTGAACTGTAACACAGGTTTTACTTATCACAGACACCAGTCTCTATTTATGTTGCTATTTCCTGTACTATGTTCCTATGTGTGTTGATGAGTGAAATAAACATTTTTCTATTATTTATTATTACTGGGGTTATTGACAGAAGCGATAGTGTTTCATCCTATAAATTCATTCAATAAAATCTCGTAGGTGGAACAAACCATTTGCGAGATTAATTTTGCTGAGATAACCGATATCGATAATATTATTACTGCTACTGGATTACTACTACTGGACTGCCTTGTTGGTCAAGTGGTTGCAAAGCGCGACTGCTGAGCATGTAGTCCTAGGTTTGAATACCAGGTCGGGCAGTGATTTTGGGTTATTCCATTAGGGAATTCTCAGTGGCAAAACGGAGTCTAGAATGGTGGCCAGTGAATGGCAATGATACCTCTATTACATTAGGACCTAATACATAACAGGCAAATGTGGGTACACAGGGTACACTACTACAATACACACCTCTGCCAACGCTTTCGGGACTACAGGCGTGATGTTATAATAATAATCATTAGTTATTTATTTATTCTCTCTTTAAAAACTTTAGGGTACATTATATTATGCTTATTCTGTGTAGTAATTTCTCGGTCTAATATGTATTTTTTATAATTATTTACAGTGATCGGCTCAGTAAACCTGGGCGGTACAGTGACTTTCGGAGAACAGGGTGTGTCCGACTGCTTAGCTGCGGGCAATCCCTATTGGAAGTGCTATACGGAACAGACTGGCTTCAACCCCGAATGGCGATGACAACATATACCTCCTTAGCTTTAGTTATAGTTAGTTAATAAATGTTTTGTTGTTATGCTGTGTTTTTATAAAACTGTTGGCCATGGTTCATTTGAAAATACTAATAGAGACAAGGCAACTTTAGTTCTACAGCTTTTTACAAATCTAAAATTGTATTAGTTTTAGAAGTGTGAGAAAATATAAATTTAGCGATTCCATAGCTTTAGCCTTGTAGAGTTTTAGGTATGAATTAAAAAGCTTAAGAGATAGCAATTTTTACAATAACTAAATATCCATGTTTGTCTTATGTAGGTATAACATTGTGTTTATCTATTACTAGCCGCGCCCCGCGGTGTTACCCACTACATTTTTCGGAATATAAATTATTTGTTGTTATGTGTATGTGTTATGTTATGTAGATGTGGTAATCCATGGTGCCAGCTACCTTCATATGAAATTTTATCAAAATCGGTCAAGCCGTTTGGGCGTGAAGAGGTAACAAACAGACTCACAAACTTTTGCCTTTATAATATTCGTGTGATGTTACTATGCCGTTATAATAGTCAACATTTAAATTTTGGTAAACATTTTGAAATGTATCTAAAGGTTGATTAAAAGTCAAGGTGACCAAAAACTGTTTTTAATCGATGGGAATCCATAAAAACAAATGCTGTATTTCCTGTTCTTGTATCAGTTTATTTTATTAACATCCGTCTTATGTATTAAGGAAAAACGGATCCAATATTGAAGGTTGTTCAACTTTATTAGTGTGTGTATAAGTACACAAGGTATAGGTACCTATTTATCATCTTCTTATCGTATGGTTGATGAACAACCTGGTGTCAGAGTTTAAACCGCCTATAGGCCTCGAACATAGCTTTACACTCCGTAGAAAAATCTCTCAGGTGTGCCAGTATTCTTACGATGTTTTCCTTTACCGTTTTTAGCAAATGAAAACTAATTTATAATACGTAAATGATTGAATTCAAAAAGACATTGGTGCGTGCCGGGATTTGAACTTGCCACCTTTGACTTGGCAGTCCAGCGGGCATATCACTCGGCTATCAGTGCATTTGATAATCACTTACCACACACTTAAAGGAGTTGCATATAGTTTTAGGTTATAATAAGCTGTCAAAAAATTTGAAATCCGATTTAAATTTTTTTTGACATCTGGTGGCCATGCTAAGCACAATTAACCTCAAAATCCACGACCTCCGCCGATATCTGGTTACTGCTCTGCCAACTGAGCTACCATACCGTTGCCCGCTCTATGACCATTACGTTAGTACAAAACTAATTAACAACTTTGCAGATTTGAATCCGGCCTAATATTGACCACTCCCTTTCCTCCCGTGGGTGTCGTAAGAGAAAATCCAGTAGTTGGGCAGTAGCGTCTTCTATAACTTCAACACCCAATATAGCGATCCCAAGCCGCTTGCCAAGCGTTGGTATTATTTATTTGTTCAATAGTGGACGTGTTCCGGCTGATGATGGTGATAATATAATAAATGAATTGTAAGTAAGTACTAAGTATAGCATCGCAATAACGAGTTAATGTAATATTTTAATTATAATACTGTAACCACTATATCTATACAAACGTGTTCAATCGTGTTAGCTACAAAAATCCGTCCCGTGATCCTATAAAGTCCAGTATTAGTTTTATTATAATTTCAACTTTTGACTCGGCACGTGCTCACATCAGACGGCCAACTTTAATACTAAGTCTAGTTTCATAAATCGTCTCACTTCCCTGTATCCGGTCCGTTTATTATCCGGCTCGTACCAATTTAGATGGTCCCACTGAATTTCCAGATATTATACAAGTGCTACGTGACTTTAGAACCGTGAAGATTCGCAGATCAGCTGCGGTTTTATACGTATGTCGGGTTTAATTTTAACTTATTCAGCTTGCAGTCGAGTTTCTGATGTGGTTAATGGTGTATCTGTAGCTTTGGTATTTATTGCAGAGTTAGCATGGATTATATTGAGCGATAATTATACAGAGTGGGCCTGATTTCTGATTGACTTATGATCGACTGTTGATATGATTGAGT
This sequence comes from Abrostola triplasia, assembly GCA_946251915.1. Classification (NCBI taxonomy): domain Eukaryota; kingdom Metazoa; phylum Arthropoda; class Insecta; order Lepidoptera; family Noctuidae; genus Abrostola; species Abrostola triplasia. The sequence continues at coordinate 4,957,646 of OX276425.1, forward strand.
GACTATTGCTTTCGATGTTACGGGCGTGAACATCATACCAAACTAGTGCCTTGCTATAGGATGTCTCCTTGATCCTCAAAGTTTAGGAAATCATGCTCTGCTTGTTGCGAATTTCGATTATTAAATGCATGTCTTGAGAGGTTATTTTTCTTTTATAATAAAATTGTCACTTTAATATGACTTGTATATCCTTTGAAAATGTTTTTCGTACAGTATTGCCGATTCAGCCATCACAATACCAACTTTTACATTTAAAAAACGCGATTCTAAATATCATTGTTACAATCTAAAGAGTGCTCGTCGCCCACAGAGCGCCTTTTGTTGATGGTATCTTGCGCTATAAAATATTCAGTTGCAATTTTGAGCTGCCAAAAACTCCCATTCATAGAGGCACTTGCTTTGACATAAGTAGGTAAGGGTCCCTCGCGAGACAGCCGAGTTATCTCGGAAAATGAGTGCCGTGAAACGTTTCGAGTGTTCATAAAATGGTGTAAACGTTTCCGATATCCTTTTTGATTTGATTCAGTTATTTGTATGGGTCTAGATGGTCACGTTTTGGGACTTGATTTGTTGAGAGAACGAATTTGGTTAGTTTTATGAGGCATCGAGTCGATGTCGAGTGATTCCCCGTTCCATGATCTTCGTATGAATGTGTATGCTTCGTGGAGACTTAAATTGTTAACAAAGCTACAAAATACTTGGTAGTTTTAGCAAAACAAGTTTTTTATATACTAATATCAATTTTGTGAGCTCGGTGGTTAATACTCTTATATTAGAAAACACACACAAAATATTAATCATGTTTAAGCAGATAGTACCTCCATTTCCTACCTACTCACGATAATTGATACAACGCCTGCTCCTTTGGGAAGGAGTCGAGACTGTATATGTATCAGAGATAATAGACGTTCTGACATTCATTACTACCAGAGTAGAAGCTATATTAATGGTATTGATCACTTAGAAGATGCAAGCAGAGAGCCTCCCTGAGCGGCAATGCGTAATTGTCCAACACACCCAGGTTAATTCCGTTACAATCTGGCTGACTGGCTAATCTCCTTTCACAGCATAAAATATTTCGACGAACCTGTAACTCATGCAGAAGCGGAAAGGCAGATGTTGTATTGATCATTTAATTTTTTTAATAGTAAAGAGGTGAGAGGTTTAGCGGAATCAATAAATAATTTTTAAAATGTAAAATTTCATGAAAATTAAGCTTAAGGAAATGCTTCTAGTTCATAATATGTTCAGATAGTTAGAGAACGTGAGGTTCGATTGCAGGCACGTGACGCGACTCGCTCGGGGCACAAGTCAAATATTTTTGAACTTATCTCCAAATCTCTTTCATTGTGGTGCAGCAGAAAATTAGATAGTGAGGTAGTAAAATGCTCGTTTCTTACGGAAAATGGCATTATAAAACATTTCTAAATTGGTTTTACGTGGAAATTGTAGATACCATCTACTGTGTTTTCCGTCTGCATACTAGGTGTATATGGCGTCATCTTAACATCCTTGAAGCACAAGCTGAATCATCACACCAGTTCGAAATAATTTGAAAGTATTTCCAGGAAAGTAAACATATAACATCAATAAATAATCATCAATAGCCGGAAGACGTTAACAGTTGAACCAAAGCCTCCCCTTTAGGCGATGCCATATTCCCCACACTTGGCAAGCGGCTTGGGGATAGCATTATTGGCGGTGAAGTTACAGAAGACGCTGCTGCCCATCTTCTAGATGTTCTTTTAGTGGCCTCTACTCGACACCCACGACGGGAGAAAAGGGGGTGGTCAATTCTAGTCCGGATACCACTCGGCACTAAATAAATAATGGCTTTACTTTATTTGCGCATGCATACTGCTAACTGCAAGCTATCGTTCATTGTGGCGTTCTGAGAGGAGGCCTTTGTTCAATAGTCAGTGGACGTCTTCTGGCTGATGATGATGATGACTGCTAATAAACTAAACCTAAAATACATCTAAACACTGGTATATATGCTATGTATTTTAAAGTTAGAAAACTCAATCATTATCAAGAGCAAGTGCAAACACAAGAAGTACAAAAGTAGGAAAACTTTATTCTGATTAACAATTTTTTATTTGACTCAAAATAAAAGCGGTTTGTGGGAAGTGTGCAGTAAAAGAAAGGTTATGGTTGCTGGGAAATGTTAATTTACTTTTCAAAGGAATTCATGAGATGCCTGGCACTTTTGATGAAAATGCTAGAGCACAATTAAAATATTCCTTAGATCTATATAAGCTTATCTATAAGACTTTATTTTTACATACAAAGCTTGAAAAACTGCAAGACAGAACTGAGAATAGCCTTTTTGATCTTTAGCTGACCCAAACATGAATGAATTCTATCCAGGACTTTGGTCCTTGACCTTGGATTCAAGTTTCGGTCAGTGTAAATGGTTTTAGCAGAAATAACTCTTTTTAATTACTCGAGAATTTGGAAAGGTGTTCATAAATAATATACCTAATTATATTTATAGTAAACACGTTGGGATGGCGTCAGGTGTATGGATCGGATCCGTAGGCACAGTGTTTCAATTCCAAGCAAGTACCAAGATTAATTATCCAACTACTTACAATATAAAAAAATCATAGTGGTTCCATGATCCTTGGACTAATAATTGAGCCAAATGAAAGAAAGTAAGGTTTTGATACTTCGCCAGTTTAGAGAAATGCAGACAACGACGATAATAAACATAAATATGACGACTATCATACAAACAGACGGCCGAACAGGCAATGAAGAGAACGAAGATATAGTTAAGCCTTCTTCACAATGGAACCTTACAAATCGCTCCATTTACTATGCATTACACACGGGTTGTTTACGATATCCAAATAAGCATAATCCATTAGTCACCAGAGTACCCTTAGGCGAAGGAAGTGGTCTGTTTCGCACCGGGATACTCTCAAAACAATTCCCTACAGACCATATACTATAGGCGTAGCCGAGTAACGTAATATGTGGCGTGTTATATAGTGAAGCAGAGTTATGTACTCCTGTTCTAAATAGTTAAGACAGAACGAAGTTGGCCGTGTTCTATATCTATATTGTTGCGAAACTAGGATGATGAAGACGGTGAATATGGTATATTAATATAATAGCGAGCTGGCCTAGAGCTTTGCAGACTGGTCTTGTGTGCATAAGGTTGCTGTTACAGGCAATGCCAATCAAGGAATGATGAATTGTGCCCGATAAATTGTTATCATCGTCTTTTTACACAATAATGCGTCTGTCAAAATTTGTGTGTGCAATAAAATGGCCATATTTGCCTTACTTTTAAAGAAATACTGATTTGATAATGTTTATACGTATTAATAACATGACCACCAGTCTAACTTAAAATCTGGTTCAGAGATCAAAATCCAGATCCAAAAAATGAAGTTGTTGCTTTAACATTTTATTATTTATACACACTTGTGCATTTTGGATGTCTATATGTCGTAATAATAAAATAAATACTTGAGAAGGTCCAGTCATATTTTATTTGACGAAAGTTTATGTTTCGTCGCGAGTAATGCAATGTACGTACTTTATTGCGTTGAACAATCACTTTTTTATTATAATTATAGTCTTTGTCCCCCGTTTTATTGAAACAGTTGTTCATAACCGAGACGACCCAATTAATATAGTGACTGCGCGTTTCTAAGAACAACCATTTTCTTAAGTCTTTTGTTTTGTTACTAGTGGAAATAAAAATCTTAGCAGTCTACTATGAGATTTTGTCGACGAGGGACCGACATAAGCTTTTGCTTTTCTCTAGTAAACCCACCGTATTGTATCTTGACCGATTTTCTGTAAAACAACACTTTGGAATCAAGCAATCAGTCGTTTTAATCTAAGCTATATTGTAAAGATCTTGCACTAATTCGTACATTTATCTCGTCTCAATCCTCAGTGACCTCCTAAATACTTAGACTTAACGTAATTTTCAACTCATTTTATTAGACAGGTTTGCGGCCTAAGGCATTTGAACGAATAGGTCAATTTCTTTTATAATTTATTACTTTACGGTTGCTACGTCGACATTTATCAAAAATTTTTTTTTGGAAACAATAGTATGTATGTATGTACAAGTATGCAATTGGCAACCTGTCATTCATTGTGGCGTTCTAAGGGGGAGGCCTTTGTTCAACAGTGGACGGCTTCCGGCTGATGATGATACAATAATCAAATCAATAATCGTGTTTCGATAATGTAATTTAATAGTATTAGATGTAAGTTCAATCAACTGTAGGCAATACATCAGCCCGGCTACCTCCTTTGTGGGATCTAGGTAATTAATTACCTAGGATCTCACTGTATTAATAAAGTGACTATAGCAATGGAGAACACTAATTAAGTCACTTGATAGGTCTTAGGTTATATAATGTTCTTTTTCTTTTAGTTAATTATTAAAATACCGTTAATTTTTAGTTGGCCAGATACGGGCAGAGAAGAAATGCTAAGAAACGCTTAGATCTGAAGCATGCCAGAAGAAAGGGGAGGCTTATACATAATAGTGGGTTATACCGGACTAATTGCAATGATGATGATAGTAAAAAAATCTCAGAACAATATTAGCGTTTGTCGCTAAACAAGTCAATTTGGGATACGCAGCTGTGCCATGTAACTTAATAAACAAATATGTAATTTAGAATAATAATATCTTGGATAGCACACACTAGGTCCTCTGATCCCAAACTACCAGAGTCTGTATTATGGCAAACAGACAACTGATTTACATACAAATATATAATTCTAAATACAACCATTTTATAGAAACATTACACCCAGACTCAGAACAAAAGATTAAGCTCACACCCACGCTCACTATTACACAAAATTGTCCTGGGTGGGAATCGACGACCTCCAGTTTTAGCAGTTAGGGTCACTAACCACTAGACTAACAGGCCAGTTGGATAATTAGCGGATGGAATAATCAGAAACTCTCGAACCAACTCCAAACGAAATACGATGTTACAAGAAATCCAAATAAACATTCGAAGGGGTTATAAAAACCGCAGCACATAATTATTTCTATACAAATTGTGAGACTCAACCAAGTTTGCCTAGCGGTGCACTGAAGAAGTTCGAAGCTACAACTATACCATAACAATTAAGGTAAAGATTGGTCTGCCAGTAAATTAGTTGACCGTCAGAGTTTAGCGCCGCTAGCGAATTTCACAATGAACTATGGACCACTAACTATGAACATCAGGTAGCTTCCCGATAAGATCAATTTGCCGGAGAGCCAGCGGTCCTTACAATCGGCGGAGTTGAGCTAAATTTACGAGAAACTTCGATGTTATCCGAAGCTAATTTACTGGTCTTACTTATAGACTCGTTTCGCATTACCTGTTGAAAGTATGATTTTAGATATTTAGAGCTATGAGATAAAGGAAGATAAATGGATTAATTAATCAAGGTATTCTGTCAGTTGGACATTTAGGGCTTGAATAGTTTCATCTTCATTATAACATTTTAGATTGAAATACTTACTTGTCTTCTTACTTGTGTTAACTTAAGAACTTAAGTTTATTAAAAAAGTATATACTTTATCGTTTATTCTTTTTTTGTAATTATCATAGCTCTACAAACTTTTGGCCAATAAGTAGCCTCTGTATTACCTTTTAGGCCTAATCAAGCGCTGTAGATAAATCTTTGTGTATAGCGCTTATAAGAGGGAAATAGCTTGGTGAAACTTAATACGCCGGTGCGTACTATTATTATTTACACTGTTGTAAAACCGCATAGGTTAAATAACTAGTGACCCAAATTGTTTCCAAAATAAGTTCAATATCGAAGCCTTTGAGAACGGTATTACTGCTTTCACTCAAGTAAACTTCATTCAATAAGAAATCATTCAACAGCGAACGACGAAGAACGTGAACTATTCTCCTTTCCCACATCCTCCATGTGGATGTTTACGCTGAGCCGCGGTGAACAAGATAAAATACTTCAACCGACTTCGTAAACAGATTTTGTTCCGAGACGTTGTTTCTTAATTACAAATTCCGACGTAACGGACAAGATTCTCAGACGGTCGCGAACCCAAGCATCCCAATACACAAGTTTGAGGGTAACTGCTTAATTAAATCATCAATATAGGAGTCTCAGGGGAACCACAGTCCGTGCCCCCGTGATGTATTGCTCGCGTTTGGCGCGATACTTCCAGAAATACACGCTGCCTATCGAAATAATTGTTTGTAGGATAATTAGGGAACTTTTATGATGTGGGAGTGTATTTTTATTAGCGAATCTTATATTATTTCCTTGGAGTGCAAATATCCTCCACAAGTGATGATGTTAGACTGTAGATTTACCAATAAATTAGCTCGTGCCCTTGTGAATTGTGATGGAGAATTCGCTTGAGCTAGTCATTCCAAAATGTTCTTAAGACTGTTCATTAGAATAATATTTTTTAATACTTTCAACTTCTGCAGAATCGTTATAATGAACTCTGAGATAATAATATTATTGTTGCAGTCCGGTAAATAATGTTTCTGTCCACCAATTTCAGCCATTAAACTCTATTACTCCTTCATTATTTTCATTATACTATGAATGCACAATTTCAAATAGGTTCGCGAGTCTCGTTTCAATTAAGTTGTAAAATAGAATCCGATTAGATCCATTCATCGAAGTATTATCTAATTCACAATTTAAATTGGAAACTGAAGAATCAAAAAAGGATTAAACTATCAACAAACAGTTTGGTGAGATGGCGAAACAAACGTTTAATTTTAACCAGGGCTGGGGGTATAACAACGTTTCCTTTGGAAGATTATCCAGGATTTTGTCTGGATAAGTGAGATCTAACTCGTAATTTCATTTGATCCCGTCTTGTCGATATTCTCATCCCTGTGGGAGTTCCAATAATACCTGTTAATTGGAAACTAGTCCCTAGTAGAGGTCTGTCCTTGGTATCCGTCATTATGTTCAGTAATTTGTTCTTGCTACAAACACTGAGTGAGCTAGGTTCAGGCAAGCCGTAAAAGTTGCCTTCTGCTCATACAATCTAATACAAGAGCCGGACTTGAAAATCTAGCCGATACGTGTTTACGATTAGTTTCTCAATGGGGTGAGCGGAATCGTCTTAATTTTGCTCCACATAAAACCTTTCAATTACTTTTAAAAGGAAATCTCAAATCGTCACCCTCTATTAAGTTTAATAACGTAACCATTAAAAAAAGGGAATCCGTGTGTTATCTTGGTCTTGTGCTAGAGAGAAATTTTACTTTTATCGAACATATTAAAACCGTCGGTGAAAAAGCAAAAAAGAACTTTTATGCCTTAACACGAATATCAACGTCAACTTGGGGTCTCTCGTTTAACACTCTAAAAACCATCTACGGGGCAACTTACTTAGGATGCATATGCTACGGTTCACCAGTTTGGGCTGATAGAGCCACAATAGGCGCGGCGCGGCGTAAGTTGCTTCAAAGTCAACGGTTAGCGTTGATATTCTTATGTAAAGCCTATCGGACGGTCAGTACTGAAGCTCTGCCGGTACTAGCGGGCGTGCTACCTGTCGATCTCGAAATACAAAGACGTGCCGCGATGTACTTCTCCACTCGAGAGGGTATGAACACCGAATTTCTAACACAACGGGACCGCGTTAAAATTATCAGGTTATTTAAATCCCAAATCGAGGTGTATAACGAGCTATTGGACGAATGGCAATCTAGGTGGGATACATCTATCAAGGGCCGCCACCTTTACCAGTATTTTCCATCCGTTCGCGAGCGCCTGGAAAAGACTTGGTTGGAGGTGGATCATTGCGTGGCTCAGTTCTTGACGGGTCATGGTAACTTTAAGGGTAAGCTCTTCTCTTTCAAGCTTGTTGCTTCACCTCTGTGCCACTGCTCAACGCCAGATTGTGAATACGAGCAAACAGCACATCATATCCTGTGGGAGTGTGGTCTATGGCAGAATGAACGTAATACCTTGTTAGACAGCATATATGTTACATCCGGTGTAATTTATTATGAGGACCTTGTTGCGACCAGATCAAATTTCCGTGCTTTCAGACGTTTCTGCCATACCTACTATTGGAATCAAAATAACAATTAGGACCCAGTAGTTTTTAACTTTTATACCCGTGGTGCTTAGCGACTGGGCTTATCTCAGTTGTGGATCCCATATTAATTATGCTTTTGGCATATTAATCTTTGTGTCTCCCGCTTGCTATGGAGGGAAGTCGGACTAAATTTATATTCCTACTCCTCCTATACGAGGGTCAAACTGAAAGTTCTTAGAAAATCAAAAACTGATTACATTAGCCAGTTATTAGTTTTATTATATCTTTTCAAAATATTGTCCATTCACGTCAATACACCGCTGCATGCGATGGAACCACTGGGAAAAGCACTTTGCCCACTCGTCTTTAGGGTTCTCTTCAATGGCATCGCGATACGCAGCCACCGCTTCTTCAGCATTCATAAACCGCTTTCCTTTAAGTTTTTCTTTAATTTTTGGAAATAAATAAAAATCACAAAGGGCGAGGTCGGGGCTATACGGCGGGTGACCCAGTAATTCAACGTTTGATGTCGCCAAATAGTCGATCGTTCGCTTAGCGGTGTGCGACGAGGCGTTGTCGTGGTGAAGGAGGATCCTACTGCGAGGTCGTTTCTCTCGAACTTTTTCCAAGACAAGTGGCAAACAATTGGTAGTGTACCATTCTGCAGAAACTGTTTTTTGATCCTCTAACACAATTGTTGCGAAATGACCTATCCTTCCAAAGAACGAGGCCACCATTTTTTTTCCCGCACTTCGATCTCTCTTCACTTTAGTTGGCAACCTCTCGAAAGGAAACACCCACTGAGCAGATTGTCTTTTGGTTTCAGGATCATAACAGTAAATCCAGCTTTCGTCACCTGTTAGTATGTCGAACACAGCATTTGAGTCACCTCCGTTAAATCTTTCAATCATTTTACGGCACCAATCCACACGATGGAGTTTTTGAGCCTCAGTCAAATTATGAGGTATCCACCGGGCGCAAAGCTTCCTGACTGCTAAATGTTCGTGGAGGATTTTGTGCACTTGACTCATACCGATGCCTAAGCTTGTCCGAATCTGCTGATAGGTCACTCTTTTGTCAGTCTCTATCATACGCCGCACAACACAGATGTTATCTTCAGTCGTCGCCGTAGAAGGTCGTCCCTCACGTAAATCATCAGTGAGATTAGTGCGACCACGTTTAAACTCATTAAACCAGTTGTAAACTGTCGCACGAGATGGGGCTTCATCGTGAAAGGCCAATCGTAGTCTATCATAACTTTCTTGTTGACTTAAATGACATCGAAAGTCATAAAAAATCATTGCACGAAAATTTTCTCGTGTTAAATTCATGTTGACGTGACACAGACAATTTTCAATTTGCCGCCAAATCGTAAAACAAATGACAAATTAATGAAATATATACTCAGTAATATTGGGAAAGAGTTCTATTTTCAAATTTTAGAATTATTTTTTTATTATATTGTTTATAAGTGGCCAGTTCTAAGAACTTTCAGTTTGACCCTCGTATATTCTTTTATGATTAATTTCGTTGCGGGTTCCAAGACAGTCGAGTCATTTCTCTGGGACGCCTCGAGCTTCATTGCCTCGATGGTTCTCAACGGTTATCATTGTAGATCCTGGCTTACAGGAGTTGCAATGATGGGCATGAGTGGTGGGCTTGTCCCAAAAAAAAAAAAAAAGCCGTAAAAGTCCTAACTGCTTTTGTTCGGGTTGCATTTAAATTTCCTGACAGGCTATTTCAGTCAGTTCGATAAATGCTAATTCGATCAGTGTCGGTATTATACATGTTCTGACCAACATAAATAAATAAAATAAATAAAAATAAAAATAAAAATAAAAAATAAAAATAAAAAATAAAATAAAAAAAAAATAAAAAAAATAAAAAATAAAAAAGCCTTTAATTTCCTACTCTTACAATTTAAGTTACAAGTTAACTATTTTAATACATTTATCTTATACATATATATTTATATTCTCCTATATTTATAATCTTTGATTGCTTTACCTGTTATTATATGTATAAATAAAACACTTAACTATTCTTATTTCTTTTAGCTGCTTACCTATTAACTATCTTAACTTTACAATTTAGCTTCACTACGTTTTATCTGTAGGAACCCCGTATTGGGTAAAGGCCTCCTCCAAAGATGCCCAATTGTCTCTGTCCTGTGCCGTTTCTTTCCAGTTTAGGCCGGCTGTTCTTATTATCTCGTCTTCCCAACGTGTCAATGGTCTTCCTCTACTTCTTTTACCTTGAGGACCTTTCCAAAATGTCACCTTTAGGGTCCATCTCCTATCTTTAAGCCTCGCGATATGTCCTGCCCATTTCCACTTGAGTTTCTGTGCGTAAGTCAATGCATTTGTTGCTTTTGTTAAAGACCTTATATTTGTATGTCGTATTTTATCTATTTTCTTTATTTTTAGCATGCTGCGCTCTAATCCCCGCTGACAAGTAATGATTTTATTTTTTAGTTTAGAAGTGAATTTCCACGTCTGGCATCCGTAAGTCAAGCACGGTAGGAGGCTGGAGTTCATAACCTTTGTTTTTATTGTTACAGGAAGATTACTTTTGAAAATTTCCTTCAAGCTCCAGTATTTGTTCCATGTTTGTTGTACTCTTCTTTCCACTTCTAATTCGTTATTTTTCCTGTCAAAACTAATTCGCTTTCCTAGATATATGTATTTGTCTGTATATTCCAGTGACATTCCATTTATTGTTAATAATCTTTTCCAGCTATTTGTCATTGCCATAGTCTTAGAAAGATTCATTTCTAGTCCCACATTAACACTAGCTAGATGCAGTGTTTCGACCATGTGCTGTAGCTGGGAGCTGGACTCTGATAACAACACTAGGTCATCTGCGAATCTTAAGTGGCTTAAGTATTCGCCCTTTATAAACAGCCCTGACTTGCTCCAATCTAACTTACTGATGATAGCCTCCAGGATGGCTATAAATATTTTTGGAGATAGCGGGTCGCCCTGTCTTACGCCTCTTTCGATAGGAAAACTAGGTCCGAGGGTTTCCAGCTTAATTCTACCCTTATTATTGTTATATATGCTTTTGATGACATTTATGTATACGTCTTCTACTCCCTGCTGTTTTAAGCTTTCCCATATACTTATGTGTGTTACCGAATCGAATGCTTTTTGATAGTCGATAAACGCAATGTATAGTGGCCTCTGTTGTTCTTGATGTTTTTCTATAATCAATTCGAGCGTGTGTATATGGTCAACTGTAGAAAATCCTCTTCTGAAGCCTGCTTGCTCTACCGGTTGTTTTAATTCCAATGTACTACTGATTCTTTTGTTTACAATGGTAGAGAAGAGTTTGTAGATGCTGGGAAGCAAACTTATCGGTCTATAGTTGCCAATATCTTTCGGGTCGCCCTTCTTGTAGATAAGTATAATATTTGATTCAGACCATTGTGAGGGTGTTTCAGATTTTTGTAGTATTAGGTTAAATAGTTCCACTAATGGTCCGGCCAATATTGGGTGTGCTATTTTTAATAATTCGTTTGTAATGTTGTCGGAGCCAGGGCTTTTGTCTAATTTTAAACTCTTTATTGCGCTTATGACTTCACTTTCGTCAACTGGCTTAACATAACTTTCATTGGCATTTCCCTTGATAGTACTTGAGGTGTTGGTGTTTCGGGTTTTATCACTGTACAATTTTTTATAGAAGTCTGATGCCGCATTGATAATGTTAGTTCGTTTGCACAGAATTCTGTCTTGCTTTCCTAATCCTTCTATCCAAGTCTTATTTGTTCTGAGTTCCTTATAGGCTTTTTTTGTGCTTCCTGTGTGTTGCAAATGACTTTCTATGGTATCTCGTCTATATTTAGCATAATCTCTTTTTATGTATTTATTTGTTATTTTGTAGAGAGCTGAGAGTTCGTTTTTCATACTTCGAGTTTTATTTTTTGTTTCTTGTAATTCTTTCCTTCTTTTTAGTAACATAACTGTGCGATCTGATAGTATTTTGTGATGTTTATGTGGCTCCCTCGTATTTCCTCGAGCTTGTTTCAGGCTTTGGCTAATAGCATCTTTTACTTTATCGTAGTAGGTTTGTACTGAGGTATTTCGTAAGTTATTGCTTGGGTAAGGTAACATTTCCCTTAAATTTTTAGTATATTTTATAACTTCTTCTTTGTTTTTTAGTTGAATTACGTGTTTGTTTGTGTATTTTGCTCTGCTTAGCTTTTGTTTATCAATTTTTACTGATGCTCTAATTAGCCTATGATCCGATGGGTAGTTTAAATTCAAAACTTCAAAATTTTGGAGTAGTTTTCGTTGGTTGGATAGTATGTAGTCGATCTCGTTTTTATGTTGTCCATTTGGGGATCGCCAAGTCCATCTCCGATTATAGTTTTTCTTGAAGCACGTGTTGATGATGGTTAGATTATGTTCAAGTGCGTAGTCAACAAGTCTCTGCCCTCTCTCGTTTCTTTCGCCATATCCATGCTGTTGTACTGTTAAGTATTCGCCTTCTTTAGGAGCACCAACCTTCGCGTTAAAGTCGCCCATTAATATAATGTTTTTATACGTTGTTTCCATTGCTTTGTCGATGGTCTTATAAAATTCCTCTATTTCTTCTTCGCTTGCGATGTCAGTCGGTGCGTATACTTGTATAATAGATATCATAAACCCTTGCAGGTTTAAGTTTAGCATTGCAACACGTTCTGTTAATCCAATAAAGCTCTCTATATTGTTTTTTAGAGACTTGTTTATTATGAAGCCTACCCCATATTTACCTGGTGTAGAACCTATGTGGCAGAGTATTAAGTTCTCGTATTCCTCAATCTTGTTACCAAGTCGTCTCATTTCTGAAATACCTATTATGTCGTAGTTGATTTCCTTTATTGCAACTTCTAGTTCAAGTAAGCGTTCGTAAGACGATAGGGTCCGGACATTATAAGTTGCAATTTTTAATTGAGTTGATTTTTTATTGTTTCTGTTCTCCGTTTGTGTGGTTTTTTTTGGAGGGTTTTGGTCGTAATCTTCCACGGTGACCAGCCGGGTTGGAAGATGTTTCATGTTTCTGGTCTTATTATCTTTTTTGCTGAGATCTATGTAGGAGGAGGGGGTTATCTGCTATATGTTCGTGTCGTTTATATCCTGGGTATTGGTTGCCTTAGTTGCATTTTTATTTACTAAAAAGTTTAACATGCTAGGTTTTATTACTCCTTCTGAAATACTATTTGATCTTTTGGCAGTCGAGCCTAATTGTTGTGACTTGTTCTTTTTATTAGCTTGGGTAGTTTTATCCGGTTTTGGTATGGTGCTATTTTCAGGTGATAGAGAAAGTTTCCTTTTACTCATATTTTCAGTAATAATCAGTTTGTCATATTTGATTGTGGCGGTGTTTCCCTTTTCTCTCTCTGATTTCAATTGTTCTTTTAATTCTTTCCTCTTTTCTAGCACGTTTTTAGGATAGTCTGCTTGAATGTAAAAGGGAGTATCTTTTAGCGCCTGTTTTTGCTTAAGAATTTTTATTTTTGTTCCTAGTGTTAAAAAAGTCACAACTATTGGGCGTGGCCTGTCACCTTTTTTCCCTAGCCTTCTAGCTTCTTGTATATCATTATAGGTTAGTTTCGTAGATAAATATTGTTCTATCCAGTCGGTAATGTTTTTTTCCAGGTTTACATAAGATGTTTCTGTTTCTTCGATACCGAAAAATACTACATTTCTCTGCCTTGCCTGTTTTTCCAAGAAGTATATTCTTTTTTCCTGGTTTTCCACTAATTCTTTTAATTTTTCGTGCTTTTCTTCCCATATAAAAAATTTTTCTTCTAATATCTTATTAATGTTCTGTGTAACTTGTTCAGTCACCTCTTTTCCGCTTTCTCTAATCATTGTTTTCTGGTCGTCCAGTTCTTTTTGTATTTGTTTTAGTGCGTTTAAAACCTCGTCCATGATGATAAAATTCGTATCTGCGCTTTGTTTATGTACTCGTGTCGCCCTCTAGTAGTGCGCCTTCGTACTATTGAGTCCACCTCTTAAACTAATCGATTCTTGTAAGGAAGCAGTACTGCCTCGTTTAACTAGATGGCGCTGTATGTCGTTTGAATATTCAGGTTGCAAGTCATTACAAGAGTACAAACATTGAGGTTATGTTTGCAGGATATTTTTCCAAAGTAATGAATCCGCGCCAGAATTTATTTATTTCACTATTGTTCACACTGAAAATGAGTCCGCTTCGAGTTCGATCGATTGTTTTCACGAAAAGGTTCACAGAACAGTAACGCTGAAGTTTTGTTTGCACTTTGTATGTTTACCGTTTTTGTCTATTTGTCCAAGTTCATTTCACATTGTCTTCAATATATCACTAAAGTCACTAAATGATTCATCACAAGTTGCGTTTTTTGTACCAAAATACACTGTTTATCTATTTTAAATTGAGTATTTTCTACAGAGTTGATATGCTTTGCGGCACAGTAGCGCCCTCTCTCTCCGTAGCGCCCTTTCAGACGTTTCTGCCATACCTACTATTGGAATCAAAATAACAATTAGGACCCAGTAGTTTTTAACTTTTATACCCGTGGTGCTTAGCGACTGGGCTTATCTCAGTTGTGGATCCCATATTAATTATGCTTTTGGCATATTAATCTTTGTGTCTCCCGCTTGCTATGGAGGGAAGTCGGACTAAATTTATATTCCTACTCCTCCTATATATTCTTTTATGATTAATTTCGTTGCGGGTTCCAAGACAGTCGAGTCATTTCTCTGGGACGCCTCGAGCTTCATTGCCTCGATGGTTCTCAACGGTTATCATTGTAGATCCTGGCTTACAGGAGTTGCAATGATGGGCATGAGTGGTGGGCTTGTCCCAAAAAAAAAAAAAAGCCGTAAAAGTCCTAACTGCTTTTGTTCGGGTTGCATTTAAATTTCCTGACAGGCTATTTCAGTCAGTTCGATAAATGCTAATTCGATCAGTGTCGGTATTATACATGTTCTGACCAACATAACAATACCTAAATCCATTCTGAGAAGTATTCATTTAAAAGAACCTTAGATATCAACAAAATCTAAGCCTATCTTTGAACTATTTTATAATGTTAGGCCGTTTACATTAAAGGAAAAAAAATACAAAGTACATCTGACCAAATTTTATTTCGAATAAAAATACTGAAGTCTTTCTCCAAAATTTCTGAAAGTAAAAAAATAGCTACATTATTCATTATGAATGGGATACGAAAAATATATCGAATGTATTTTATAAAATGATGTTATAGCAAAATTGTTAGGTAAGGAACACACAAAGCAAAGCGAGCCACCGAATATAAAGCTAGGTTAAAATATACAAAAAAGCTTGAATGTTATTGTTTTTCTAAAAGTCCAAAATATTTCAAATTAAAAAGAATAGTTTAGTTTGGAAATGTAATTCAAATGATTCTGGCAGCTTTTATCAAAAAGAATGAATGAAAAAAGAAAACTGACGTTGTGTTATCAACTAAAATATTTGAAGAAGTAGGTATAGATATAGAATTATGTATGTGTTAATAACATTTACTGCTTTCTCCACAATCACAGTGAATATAATTTACAGAAAATGGAAATTGACATCATGGTTTATTTATTTAACTACAAGAATTACCCAAAATTATTTCCACCCTCGTTTACTGGGCGCCAATAAATACTCCACAAAACAAAGGAATGTCATCAAGCAAAATGTAAAAAATATATGGGTGGTCTGCATTGAATTCAAAGATTTCGGGGGGTTCAATTACAGCAGTTGCAGCAAAGCCAATAACAGCTGAAATTGGATTAGAGACAAATAAATGTATTTGGAACAATATGAGTATCATCCATAATCTTTAACAAAATAATATGGTTGACAGCCGTTTCGTCTTGGAACTCGAATAGGTTTTTGTAAACGAAAGTAATTCATCGTATCCTTATTTCATTAATATGACCAATGTAACATGTGAAGATGAATTGACACGAAGAAAAAATATTGCTATTTATGACCGCTAAGATGTTAATTTTTTAATAAAGCTGCTCAAGGCTGCAAGAAAGCATTTTTGGCGGCTTTGTTGCTTGCGTTAAAAGCATGCTTTACCACAAAAAAGTCCACGATTTCCGTATCTCATACGTAAAACGTATAGGTTTCTAAAAGTTCACCTTTACTTAGCTCCTACAAACGTTGCGCAGAACATAGGGTTAACATTTTTATGTAATACATATATTACGAAGGAACGATTCGCTTGAAATACTTTATTTTTTGTAGGAGGATTCCCGACTGACGTCACACCGACAGAAATGCCTGAAAATGTTTAAGGTGTGTAAAGATTTGCAATGTAACATTTTTTGTATACTAACTGCAGAGCCTAAGTGATCAATTATTTATGAATCTTAAGCCTATTAGTATTATTAGATAAGTTTCCAAATAATGCTGCTTTCCTTTTCCTACTTTTAAAACGAAGGGTATAAATTAATCACTTCTAATAAAACTGTCCTGGAAAGTGTGATTTTTTGGGTTGCTTAGCACAATCGGAAGCCGCATGATAATAATATGAAATAATGTATATGAACAGCTGGTAAACAATGAATTATCACCTTAAACAAAGGTTCCGCAGAAAAATACAGTTTCATTAAATGTAATGTAGTATAGAAACGGACGATTAGCTTTGAAAACGTAAACATCCGAAGGATCTATTACTAGACTTAATGTTGTTATAACGACTGCTGCAAAAATAAAATATTACGATTAAAGGAAATGGAAATAAAACTTATTTGAATTTAAAAATTAGTTCTTAGGAAGAAATCGTGTAGGTGTAACTATAGCTTTATTGAGTAAAAGGCTAATTAAGGAATTTGAACTACCGAGAAGAGAACCATCGGCATTGTGGACGGTGGATTATTTGATACTCCTCTATTAATTAAAGAACTAAGTACCTTAATGTAACGAGTGCCTGTCACTCACGGATTGGCTACTAATGAGATCCAATTTTAAAAATTGGGACTCTTTCTTAATGAATTTTAAAAAGTTATGAATACTGTTCGGCAGAAAATAAGCATCTGATTTTAGCAACGGTACCTATACCCATGCACATGGTTAACACAATTTTTGTATGCATGCTTAAAACGTAACTTAATTCACCTCATTTAGCAATTAATCCACTGAATAAAATTGTTTTATCTAATACAATATAAATTAGGAAAGGATGGTTGGCATTGAACTCGGTAATTGGCCGAATAATTGAACTCCTTGTATTTACTACGGCGGCTGTAAATATAAAAGATTTTAAGTATTTGAAAAACAGAATAGAAAAAGAAAAAAAGAAGCGAAGTAGGTGTCTACCTGAACTATATCACAGGTATTGGGACATACCCCTTAGAAAGGCTGGTCATACTTTGATGGTTTTACTACACATAACGAGTACCTATCGATGATCTTCGAATATCAAAGATGTTGGAGGTACTTGGGAGGGTCTCCTAATGAAAGTTATAATCATACATCTATGAACTGTCCGCAGTAACTGTAACAGTACTTAGCCAAAAGGCCCTTCGAATAAGAAGTATTTTATAACATCATCAAAGTATCGATACTCACTGTGAATTATTTATAGCTAACCTGACTTTATTAAAGTAAAAAATAAACTTCGTGTGAGGTATACAATTATACATACCAGTGACAGCTGCTGCTTCAGTGCCTTTTTCATTAACAGCTATATAAGCTTTCTGTACGGCCGTTGACACATAGAGTGGTTCCTTTACTTCTAATATTCCATCGAAATCGTTGTTTCTTGGGTCAAACATAGCTGAGTAATTGTTCTAAAAGAAAAGAAGGATTGTGACAAAATTCTTTAAGTTAATATTTAATTAAATACATTGTTTAGTTTTAGATGTGTGGATAGATGGTAGTCATAATCAGCCGGAAGATATCCACTGTTAACAAAGGCGTTCCCCTTAGGTAAAGGGGGGGGGGGAGGGTTGCCATAATCCCAAAGCGCAAGCTTGGGCTTGGCTTGGGAGCGTAGTATTGGTGGTGATTTTTTCTGTTAATATCAACATTGACAGACATATCAGTTTCAT
The DNA here is from genome assembly GCA_946251915.1 of Abrostola triplasia. Taxonomy (NCBI): domain Eukaryota; kingdom Metazoa; phylum Arthropoda; class Insecta; order Lepidoptera; family Noctuidae; genus Abrostola; species Abrostola triplasia. The sequence goes on from OX276425.1 coordinate 4,975,703, forward strand.
TTATATATTATATACCCTTTCATATTGCATTGATAATTATGGTTCACTTTAATGATATGTTATATTTATTAAGAAATTCTAAGTGGGAAATAATTTAAAAATTCTTAATTTACCTTTATTAACATTTCTTTGACATCTGCTTCTGTTTCGATTTTAAATTTCGGTAAGTGTACTTGCACTGTTTCTCTTTTCATGTTACTAATCATGTTGAAGAAGTTATTCGGATCTCCAAGTTCATTTATTATATCTAACAAACCACTTATTTTTCTGGGAAGAACAATTACGCAAGTGAATTCATTTCCCTTGTAGCCCATTCTAAGAACCTAGAATAAATAGATATTATGTATCTAGAAGTTAGCAAATAAAACTGATACAAAACTATATTGAAATGGAGAGTTGAATGATTAAATACAAAATGACAATGAAAAATAACTATTGAAACGTAACAAACCTGATAATTCTCAGTTTCGGCGTAGTCAAAACTGTTTTGTTGGTACATCATCTCTAATGATACAGTTTCACCATTACTTTTATGGAAATCTTTGTATTGCGTATTATTTTCATTGAATTGATGAATCCAGTTACCCTAAAATAAAATAAAAATATTAATTTTACATGATAATTCAAGCTATAAAATCGTGAACAAATACGTTATGAAATATTTGAACATTGTGCTGTTTTGGATTGTCAGATAAATATTAGCTTTAATAAAATATTATTGATTACCAGGAAATAAATAGCGTTGAGTATAACAAGTCGTGTAGCGGCACTGAGCATGTCTGGTTTCACAAGATCTTGAATTTTACCACGTGTACGATCCTTAGCCTGGGAAAAAATATGATTAAAAAATATACCTAGGTACTTAGAAATTATATAAAAATTCTTTGCCGAATTAATTTAGGCATTTTATATTCTTGCACTGCATTCTACTATCGTGTTTCCTGCTCTGTCTCATTTTTTTTATCTTTAACATCCATTCAAATGATAATTCTGAATTTTGACTGTAAGAAATTATCAGGTTTCATTAGGAAATGCGTTTGTATATGATACTTTACTCACCCAATCATTTATAGCTTTAGCAGCTTCAACTGGCTTACTAAAGTCTAGATTATCTGCGGTAGTATTAAAATATTTCTTGATATCTTGTTTGAAATAGGGGCTAAGTGGATACTCCTTGTTAGCGTAACATTTATTAGCTACTTCAAATTCAACATGTTGTAGATTTGCGTAGCTTTTAATCAATTCCGGGAAAACACTCTTCATCTGGAAGTTGAATTTTAAATTAATATTATTTTTATACTCATAATTGAATATTATTAACAGTAAATTTTAAATTAATTTGACAGTCAGAAACAATGTTGTTGAATTAAGTACAAACTAGTTTTATTGATAAAACATCAACTGAAATTATCATTTTTTAAATTAATTCGATGTTTATCAATACGACTCAATGTCCCATGAAAAGGCTATGAATCTATTACTTTAACGTACCTGAGCTTTGCTTTTTAAATTTAACAATTTGAAAAATTGCTCTAGAACTAATCCAGTTGTAAAGAGAGCTAGTTGAGCAAACGCTAATAATATAGATGTGGCTGATGTCACAATGTTTTCTTCAGGTGACCGTGAAGCCAGATACTGTAACAGAAATGGTTAAATAATAATATACTATACATTAATATATATAATATTTATGTATATATATACATTACACAGCATGTGTGAAGATACCTTTATTTATATGATACTTATGGAAGGAGAATACCTCTGCATATTTTTTTTTGGGTCGATGGAAATCTGGAAAGCTGACGCAATTCTCCATTCCCCATAATAATTTATTTATGAATAAATTTATAGTTGCAATATAATACTTACGTATAAAGACTGGCTGGATAAAACAATAGCTGCTTCATTAAATCTAGCTATTGCTTCAGTGGTGTTAACCGGATCTACAATAACAATAAAAAAATATATATATTATATATATACGGCGAAGAACCTTATGGTGATACCATGTTATCTAGAGCTAGGTTTGGCTTGGTTTGGCAAGGCTGGCATCAAAGCTAACAAACGGATGATGCGGTAATCGGTTGTAAAATATTTTCCATGATAGGTTAGTAAGTAGGTACCTAAGTCTTGTTCATGAGGTACAACATATTTTTGATCTACAAACTTTAATACCAAAATCTTATTTTTTTAAGTTGCATCGGATATAGAGCTACATTTCATATTTATTTTGAACGATATTATCAAAAGTGAGTTATTAAGGGATTAAGAAGATAATATTGATTGAATACCAGAATAATTTAATAAGTAATTTAGTTGTTTAACTAGGTAATTTCAATCACATTAACTTAATCAACACCAGTCTTGTTTTCTTGCTTTAGAAACTGCTTAAGCCGAAATTGTTCATTATGGGTTCCTTAGTTGTTGCTAGTATCTACCTATATTAATTTGATCAAAGCTAAGCCTGGCCCTTCAGAAATAAACAGAAAAGGCTTCTTAGATTATCAAAGTCAATTCAAATACAAGTTTGGATTACTTAAATACGCTTGTAATGCCTTTCAACTCTTCTAATTTGTTAATGATTTGAAGATTCAAATCTAAAGATGCGACAATCTGTCTTTTGGAGTCCAGATACTTTGAAGATTCTTCTAATGTCTATGTCATTAAAAAGAAAAAAAACTGTTCTCAGACCAGAGTTCGTTTTCATAGGTTAAACATAACAAATAACGTTGTATTATTAGCATTGGTTAGTACATTTAGTATATCGATCTTGTTTATATTTCAAGTATTAAAAACAAGCCGGGACCGAAAACGCTGCCTTGCGGAACTCCAAATAGTAGCAGAGAAAACCCATGTTTTCGATCGTGTGCAGTATAATATGTGGTTCGTAGTATTGTTTGTAATTATTTGTTTATTTAATACTTACAGCAATCCTCCTCATTTACACATTCCGAATTGTTGTTTCTAAAGTAGCCATCTTCACAGACGCAGCCGGGAGAGCAGTCAGGGTCTTGGCCCGATTCGATAGGACAGACGTAGGCTTTGTCGAGACTGTCGCAAGTCTGCGGTGGACATGTTATAGGACACTTGCTGTATACTTCGTGTGGTTTGTTACATTCGACTGAAAAATATTTTAAGTTAGTATTAAATAAAAGGTAAATTGAAAAAGAATGGACACGCGTATCAAAATATGACTGGTTTTAATAAATCCAGAGGTTTATCTTTTTATTTTCGCATTTTGCATATTGCATACCTATACATAATATACCTACTTAAGTCATACAGCTCTTATTAAATACATCATTGAATTCATTTAAATAATATAGTGATGTGCAATTACTTTTTATGTATACCTATTGTTAAAATATTTCCAAGCTCATATAATGTATAACAAAATAAATTTAATGATTAATGATAAAAGTTTATGCCTATACCCCGCATTCATGATATATTTCCTTTGAATAGCGCTTACCGGTTCTGGGAATTTGAGTGCTGACATTACATGGTCAGTAAATAGGTAAACTGTCTGAATAATGTCATTGCAATAGTTATTACTAAACAATAATGAGAACGTCTAACAGAAGCACAAATTGCAGTAAACTCGCATCTAATATAAGTAAAGTGTAAATTACTAATACAAAAAGTTTTTTCTAATTAACTTAATAATAGGTATACGAGCCTTATAATGTAATGTTTACGAACTCTTAAGTTATTTTGTGTGAAATCATCAGTTACTGAACCTACGTATTTGTTAGGAATTTTATTAAAGTGATTCAACTTACTAATGCTGCCAGTCTTTTGGGCATGTTACCGGTTGACATCGATGGGGATGAATTCTTTGATGCTTTTTAACTTTTTATTTTTGTATATATTGTTTTTATTTTGTATTAGAATTAAATTGTAAATATTCGTAAAATAGTGATAATGTCCATTCAATGTACTTTATTGCATAGAAATACAGATTCAGTCACTTACTTAGACATTGTTTAATTGGTACGCAAGTTCCATTGCAAGCTCGCAATAAACCATCTTTGCATAGGCAACCCGGAATACATTTTTTTGGGTGTACACAAATATCAGGCCGTCCTAAATCTGAACACAGTTTCTTTTGACATCCGCCATTAATGCACCTGTTAAAAACCTCATCTTTTCCACAAACTGGTGCTGTAAAAATTAATTATAAAATAACTTATCAGATTGCCTGTCCAAACGGTAGATATATCATCATAATTATGTAAGAGTTAAACAATCGTCATCGTCATGTATCATGAAGGTGATACTGAACAGGCAAAAGGTATCATGTCTGAAAAAAGCTATCATGGTAGGAAGTTTTATTAAATGATATCTTTAATGGTTGAAGCGGCTTGAATGCTAAAGTAAAAACTCTAACAGGTCCTAAAACATATAGGTAGATATTAAATGAAATAGAAAAATACTCACTGCACTTTTTAGGCTGAACGCATATGTTCAAATTATCGTCGAATACGTAAGTATTTTTGCAATCACAGCCGTCTTTCTTGCAGATTTCGCTGCACATGACTATACCTTTATTGTAATTAGAGCAACGATTCCCGCAGTGCTGACCACACCCGGGTACCGCGTTCGGATCGCCATCACAACAAACTAGAAAAAAAAACTGTCAAAGTTTGTTCTTTTTTGCATACAATATTAATCTGTCAACAGTAGGTTTACCTCCGCATTGGTCGATAGGTATACATATACCGTTGTCGTCTCTAGCGTAGCCCTCATTGCAATAGCATTTCGAAGTGCATTTCTTGTTTTTGATTGGACAATGTGTCTGGTTCTGTTTATGCAACGAACTACATTCATTGTCACAGGCGCTGCCACATGAGAAGTATTCGTTAGGGCCGCATTTTACTAAAATACAAGATCACAGAAGAAATTACATTCAAATATTACGCGTTTATACTTTTGGATTTCTATTTCCTTATTCAAAGAAACTAATGTTATAAGTCTTTTGTCTTCTTTTGATTGAATTTTAGATTTTTAACACCACACTAGGGTATTTATATTTAAGTGAATAAGCAGGTCATATTTATCGCTGATTTAATAAGAACTTATATTTCTAATTATTTTTAAATTGATCTACATCCGATTTCGTACTCTTGTTTTCCAATATTACGACCTCGGGTTTTTAAAGCTTTATAGCAAAGTAATAAAAGGTACCTATTTATCGTGTACTGGAAGAGTAACATCACAATACAACTAAATTATACTTACAACAATCACTTTTAGATATACATTCTCCTTTACTATTTCTGTAGTAACCCTCCGTGCATCGACAGGCACCATTGCAGCGTTTAGTTCCATTAATTATATTTGCGGGACAAAAATATTTTTTGGTGAGGCTGTCACAAGTTTGTGGTGGACAAGTTGGAGGACAAGGGTCGTACATTTCGTGTGGTCCCTTACATATACCTGAAATTAACACAATTATTCATAGTGTTGTAAAGTAAGCAAAAGAAAAAACCTACTTCGAAAAAAGTTAGTATTATTTTCGCAAGCTTTACTTACCTGGGCACTTATACTCGGGTATACAAGTCCCATTTTTGGCTCGTAGGTGTCCCTTTTGGCAAACACAACCACCAATGCATTTTATGGGATCTATACACAATATAGGTTCTTCGAATTGTGAGCAATTCCACTTTCGACAACCACCATTGGCGCATGAGTCATATACTTCATTTACCCCACACACTTGCGCTAAAATTCAAAACAATATTAGTTAATTTTGCCTAAGCCAATCTCAATATATTCTTTATTGTTAAATTTTATTTACAAGGTTATTTACACTTCTTAAAAATAAATATATATAAAATAAAAAATGTAGTTAATTAGATTTAAACTTAAAATCATTAAGGTGTCATAGAGTACACTTACTGCATTCTTCAGGTCGGACGCATATGCGCAAATTGTCATCGTACACAAAGCCGTCTTTACAATCGCAACCGTTGATGCGACATATCAACGGACAAATTGCTGGTTGTTTCTTGTAGGTAGAGCATCGTTTTCCGCAATTATTCCCACAACCATATACTGCGTTAGGATCCCCACCGCAAGAAGCTATAAAATAATGAATTATACAATAAAATTAACTTCACAGATTAAAATTGGGATGTTGACACCATGAACCAATACATCCAAGACTTCTCTATAAAAGTGCTTTATTTTAGCTTTAAACCCTTTTAATTTCCTTTATACCTTTATAATTAACTGTAAAATTTCGATTTTTTTTGCTATGAAATCAATACAGAGTAAGTCAATTGAGCTTACGACCAAGTGACGTCACTTGTTCCTATTCCAAAATCTATGGAGAATAGCGTTTTGACAGCTCATAAAAAGTATGAGTCAATTGATTGGTGATGTGAACATCTCTATTCAGAATTATGAAGTTAATTAGTACTTACGACATTTTGTTGGAGGTATACACTTTCCATGTTTGTTTCTGACGTAATTATTATCACAGACACAGCCTGGTTTGCCTGGGCACGTCGCATTTCCTGAATTGTCCCCAGACAGAGCAGGACAAGGTATAGGGAAGCCTACTTGTGAGCACTTTTGCGGCGTGCATAACCAATCTGGACATTCTTCATATCTTTCATCATCTTTACATTGCGGTGCTGAAAAAAATTGTTATCATGTTCAATCCCGATACAAAATATACCTGTTGGATAGATTTTGCTGTATCCGATACGGTCCTTAATTTGCACCTCGCCCTAAAATAAGACCTTACTGAAGGCTATAAGTGATTGAATTACAAATATTATCTGCAACAGTTAGTTATAAAAAAAACATACAAACATAACATCACGCCTGTATTCCCCGAAGGGGTAGGCAGAGGTGCACATATAGTACACCCACATTTCGCCAGTTATGTTATTAGGTCCCAATGTAATAGGGGGCGAGCCTATTGCCATCAACCGGGCACAAATCCAGACTCCGTGCTGCCACTGAGAATTACCTAATGGAAAAACCCAGTAAACACTTTGCCCGACCCGGGATTCGAACCCAGAACCTCGTGCTCAGCAGTTGCGCTCAGCGACCACGAGACTAACGAGGCAGTCTAGTAGTTAGTTATAAAGGGCCTAAATCTTATCGAAAATGGTTTTACTAATCTGCAAACTATGCCTCTAGCACATTAAAGATTTCTTAAAGTATCTACTATACCTGGACACTTCGATATAGGAATGCATATCTTATTAGCATCCCTGGCGTATCCTTTTTCACAGTAGCACATGCGGTTACACTGAATGTTGATGATGGGACAGTGTGTCTGGTTCTGTTTGTTCAGAGTGGCGCAAACGTTGTCACAAGCACCACCACATGTGAAGTACTCATGAGGGCCGTTGCATTGTACTATAGGTCATGAAAACATAATTATAATTAAAGCTCATAAAAATAGCTGCAGGGTTCAAGTCATATAACTTAATTTGAATAAATGACAAGCAAGCATTTATCATTTTCAGCCCAAAGACGACTACTGTTGAACATAGGCCTTCCCCTTAGGTAAGGGGGTGGCGTTGCCATAATCCCCACGCTTGGGAAGCGGCTTGGGGATCACTGTATTGGTGGTGAAGTTACAGAAGACGCTGCCCCCCTTCTGGATTTCCCTTAGTCGCCTCTTATGACACCCACGAGAGGAAAAGGGGTGGTCAATTCTAGGCCGGTTGGCAAAAACAAGTATTCTTTTATGCTTAATAGGCTCATAATCTACAATAGTGGTTTTAACATCATTTCGTACAATAGCCTTCAAACTATTTTCATCGCATTGGTTTTGCACAGGCAATAAAAAAAAAATTTGAGGGTGGTAGAAGGTGATAGAGTCCCTAAATAAAAAGTACCTACATGACTCTACGCAATTCGACTGTCACAAACGCCAATGGTAGTGATAATCCTTATTACCATCATTGGTGATGATTGTCATATACCAATTGGCAATTACCAGTTCAATACTAATCCATTGATCATTTCATCATTGATCCATGATTCTAAACCAGCAAAAAAATGGAGATGTTCAAAAGGGATATTATACTTACAGCATTCTTTCTTAGTTATACACTGTCCAATTAGGTTCCTAAAGTATCCTTTATCACATCGACAAGCTCCTCTACAGACCTGAGGAACTATCGGGCAGTTGTACCTTTTGCCGATGCTCTCGCAAGTTTGTGGTGGACATGTTGGTGCACACGAGTCATAATGTTCATGCGGTTGGTTGCATTCTACCAAAATAAATAAAATTATAAGCTTAGTAGTTATTTTTATTCTATACAGTTTGAGTAAAATAAAATACCTCTAATGACTAAAATACATGGATAAAACCACTCACGTTTACATTGGTCTTCAGGTACGCACACACCGTCGTCTGCTCGCAAGTACCCCTTCTTGCAGAGACATCCTTTTATGCAGTCTTTAGCATCAATTTTTATACAAGGTACTGGTTTTCCCAACTGGGAACAGTTCTTGGCTGAACAACCACCATTGATGCATTCAGAAAACACTTCATTAACTCCACAAACAGGCGCTAAAATGAAATTATTATGGTTTTAATTGCGCTATTATTTAGTTTAATGTCATTATGATTTTGTATTGTACTTACTACACTTTTTGGGGTGAACGCACTTCTGAATGTTTTCATCAAACACTAAGCCTTTTTTACAATCGCAAGCATTAACTCTACATATTTTCTCGCAAGGTACTGGTTCCTTGTCATAATTAGAACAAAGCCTATTGCAGTGATTGGTACCGCATCCAGATTCCGCATTCGGATCACCGCCGCAAGATGCTGCAAAAATAATTTGGTACTAACACGTCTTGTGGCACACAATGCAGTGACGATATTTTTATATCTCAAAGTCAAATAAAACTATGCACCAAAATATAAAAGGCAACAACATTTTAGGTGTGCGAGATTTACTTACGACATTGTTTTTTAGGAATGCATTTTCCATCACTGCTTCTAACATGGCCTTCGTTACATATGCATCGCGGCGGTCCTCGGCAGTTTGAACCTTCTGGTAATTTGGGACACTTGATGGGGAAGCCAAGTTGCGAGCATGACCGTGGGACACACTGATTATCGGGGCACCATTCAAACCTTTCATTTTTGGGGCAAGTTGGTACTGGAAAATAAAATGTGATAAAAAATGTATCTTTTATCAAACGGAGTAAATTTGTGTTATCAAACCATGCGGTAAGAAAACTAAACTTTATAGTTTAGTTTTTTAAAGCTTCTTCTATGGTTGATGAAGAACCTGGTGTCAGAGTTTAAACCGCCTGTCAGCCTCTGACATGGCTTTACACACCGTAGAAAAATTTCTAAGTGTGCCGGTCTCCTCACGATGTTTTCCTTTACCGTTGTAAGCAACTGATAACTAATTAAAAATACGCACATGAATTCCAAAATACATTGGTGCGTACCGTGGTTTTACTTACGACCTTTGACTTGGCTGTCCAACGGTCAGACCTCTGGGCTATCAGTACTATAGTTTTTTAAATGGCGAGTTAACTTACTTGGACATTCCTTAATTGGTACACATACACCGCGTTTCGTTCGTAAGTATCCCTTCTTACAGACACATCCTCCGATGCATTTCTTCACGTCTCTACAGATGTTAGGTTCTCCTAGTTGTGAACAATTTCTCTTGTCACATCCACCGTTGGCGCAAGGATCGTATACTTCATGTTTCCCACAATCTTTCGCTAAATAATAACATAATTTGTTAGTACATATGTTTTATATGTAAATATAGTGAGGTCTCAAAATGAATAATACGTACGGCATTGTTTTGGTAAAACACATTTGCCAATATTTTTATAAAACGCATGTCTTTTTTCTATGGCCATGTGCGTTGATATGGCAAATATATATTAATTATATAATTAAATTGAGCAAGCCTAACTAACTATATTTATAAACGTAAATTACTATACCTGGACACTGATCTATAGGAATGCATATATTATTAGCATCCCTGGCGTATCCTTTTTTACAGTAACACATGCGGGTGCACTGAAGATTGAAGATGGGGCAGTGTGTCTGGTTCTGTTTATGTAATGTGGCACAAACGTTGTCACACGCACCACCGCATGCGAAGTACTCATTGGGGCCGGCGCATTTTACTGCATTTCATGAAAACAAACAAAATTGTAAACAATATCGGCAATAGTCAATTAATATTATTATAAGCCCATATTGTCCCATTGCAGTGGAAAGGCCTCCCTTGTCCCTAACTTGTCCCTTTCTGCCGCCACACGACGGCAGTCCTTTCTCGGCCTGCCACAAAGTCGTTTGGGACCCACTGCGTGGTTGTTTGCTTGCATGGCAAGTCAAGCATGATTCAATGTTGATAAAATGAATTGCGTTGTTAAAAGGAACATACATTAAATTGTTATATTCGACAATGGTATAAACGTATATAAATAATGTCGAAAAATCAACTTTATTAATAGCAAGAATAGTAGGTATACTAACAGCATTCCTTCTTAGTTATACAGTCTCCGAGGAAATTTCTTAAGTATCCATCATCGCAAACACATCCTCCATTACAGTGCTTTGTTTCTGGACACTTGTACTGTCTGCCGATACTCTCACAAGTTTGAGGGGGGCATGTTGGTGCACAGGTCTCGTAATGTTCGTGAGCTTTCTTGCAATCTGTTTTAAGGAGCATTAATAAGATTTTTAAAATCGAGCATCAAGTTATGTAATAGATTTAAACTTTAACCAATATACCTATGTCATAGGTGTACTAGTTTGTATTTTTATAATTTTATCTTGTATTATTTATAATTGTGCTACATTAAGAATCACTTACGGAAACATAGGTCTTCGGGTACGCAACAACCATCATCGTTCCGCAAGTATCCTTCTTTGCAAATACATCCTTTTATGCAATGTTTAGGGTCGATTTTTATGCAGGGTATTGGTTCTCCCAACTGAGAACAATTTTTGGGTGAACAACCACCGTTAATGCATTCAGAATATACTTCATGAATTCCGCAAACAGGGGCTGAAAAAATATTTATTTTTATTAAAAACATTGGCAAATATTAGTAATTTATTAAGTAGATTTTGTTACAACTTACTACACTTTTTAGGGCGAACGCATCTCTTAATGTTTTCATCATACACGTGGTGTTTTTTACAACGACAAGAATTAAATCGACATATTTTCGAGCATGGTAGTGGGTCCCTATCGTAAGTAGAGCAAAGTCTATTGCAGCCGTTGGGATCGCATCCAGATTCCGCTTTCGGATCACCGCCGCAAGATGCTGGAAATTTTTTATCCCATAAAACATTTTATTTAAATAGTGCAATTAAATTATTTACTTTTTTATACATTAAAAACATAACAACAATAATTGAGTGAGTATCTTACGACAATGTTTCTTGCGTATGCATTTTCCATGATGGTTTCTTACATAGCCACGTTTACATACGCATCTAGGTGTTCCTGAGCAAGTTGAGTTCTCTGGTACTTCTGGACATTGAACGGGGAAACCAAGTTCTGAGCAGGATCGTGGAATACACTGAGAATCTGGGCACCATTCAAATCGTTCATGTCTGGGGCAAGTTGGTCCTTAAAAAATAAAAATAGTAAATATCAACTTAAAAAAAAAACATAATAACTTATTTTAAGCTTTTATTTAACTTGCAATGTATGTATGTGAGTTTGTTTAGGTCAAATATTGCAATCTAATTTACAATCACTTCTTGACATCAATATAATATTATGATACTTTTGAGCTGGTCTGATGATGGAGTCGAAGGTGGTCATAGGAACACTGTAACAAAATGACGCCACCCCATCGTATTTAGGCTTGTTCGATTAATCTTTACAGGTAATTTGAGCCTAGTTGATTTAAAAGCTTAGGTTTAAAAATATATTTTTAATATAAACTTATATGGTATTAATAAGACTGTTGGTGATTTTACCGACGACTTTCATATTGAATGCTTTCTTTATTGCACTTACCTGGACATTCCCTAATTGGTACACATTCACCGTGTTTTGTTCGTAAGTATCCCTTCTTACAAACACATCCTCCGACGCATTTCTTCACGTCTATACAGATGTCAGGTTCTCCTAGTTGTGAGCAATTCCTCTTCTCGCATCCGCCGTTGGCGCAAGAATCGTATATTTCATGTTTTCCACAAACACGTGCTAAAACGGTCATAAATTATTATGATAATGTTAGTAGGTATTCATAATAAAGTAGGTACTTTCATAATAGATTTATAACTGTACGTACTGTGTATTTTGGGTCGCACAATTTTTTTAATAATTATGTTTATCGGAAATATGTTATTTTCTACGCTCGCATGTATAATTATCATAACAGATGGATGAGTAAGCAATATCGGTTCTATTGTTATTGGAACAAAGATTGCCGCAGTGTCATCTACAACCTGCCCTGCTATTATAAAGACACCACTTACGAACTCACTTCTAAATCGACGGTGAGTTCAGACACTAGCCTTCGATCAACAATGTTCTAGATAACCGATCAAGTTCAAAAACTGCCCGAAATAAGACCACAAACGACTTTGTGGTCTTATTTGAAGTTAGCAAGCTTAATTTGTAGCCAATAATAAGACTATACCTTTTTCTGGAAGAAATACAAAAATTTACGTAAAGCTTGCTTGGTCACTTATATGGTATGATTTTGTTCTTAATCCTGAATCTAATTAATTGTTGATCAAATCAAATCATATTTATTTCGCTTATATCAGCGTCTAGCGAGGTGACGTGCGAGATGAAAGTGTAGTGTGTAGAATAGCATAGCTGATCCGGCATTAGGGTCACAACGCACTACTCGCATAATTAGTAAATACATACATAATAAACTACAAAAGTACTTATTTTAGTGTCTCATACTTTTTTACTCGAATCAACATTGCACGTTGAAGTATGAAATTATTAAGATCAAGACAACTTACGGCAGTCCTTAGGCTTTACACACTTATTGGTTTTCTCGTTTAAAACGTAATGTTTTCTGCAATCGCATGCATTTTCCTTGCACTCAGCTGTGCAAAACACTGGTCCTTTATCGTAGTTCGAACATAGTCTACCGCAATTTATACCGCATCCAGCTATTGCGTTAGGATCGCCACCACATTCAGCTAAATAAGACAAGAAACTACATTGTAGGTGTTGTTAAATCAAACAAAAATAAAACAATCGACAGGAGCTAAAGTAAACTAAATAAATACCATTGTACTCTTCAGAATCTAGATAACAAAAGAACCTATAAATAAACATTGCTATTACTACTAATTAAAGTTTAAATAACATTCCAATATTATTCATTAATGGTATAGGGATACCACTCGGCATAATAAAGGAAATTAGAAAAATGATGGACACGAGCAGAATTTCGAGACCGCGAGTTTCGCCGATCTCAGTGTAGCAAAAAAATAACTTATATATATATAAACACTTACGGCAATCTGTGCTTGGGATACAAATCCCATTATCATTTTTAACAAAGCCTTGTTTACAGACGCATCCTACTTTACAATTCTTCGGGTCCATTTTGATGCAGCCTGTACGGAAGCCAAGGTCCGAGCATGTCCAAGGTCCACATCCACCATTGCTGCAATTTGATAATTGCTCGTTGACCCCACAAACTATAGCTGAAATTACAACAAATTTTGTTTTAGGATATACATCAGTTTTATCATAATAAGTATCATGAGTGTTATCCATATTATTTATTACATATTCCGGTTATATTCACCGGTGTATTCGGGAATGCCCGACTAGTTTCGAGCTCGAACGGAGCCCTTATTCACGAGTTGACGTGAGTATAACCGGAATATATAGGAACCCAGCTGCGCCGCGTGGTGTTACTCGCTACATTTTTTCGTGATAAAACGTAGCCTATGTGTTAATCCAAGGTGTCAGCTACCTTCATATGAAATTTCATTAAAATTCATAGTTTTTACGTGAAAGAGTAACAAACATCCATCCATACATACAAACTATCGCGTTTATAGTATAAGTAGGGATAATATATATAGATAGTGCAACTAGCATCCTAACGTTTCTTAAGCGCCTGTAATAGGTTTATATAAAATAAAAACATTTTGAATTTTTTGAATTTTATATCAGTTTTGTTCATGTTAATTAATGTTTGATTGCAATGCTATGTGATAACTCGTATGGTAGTACAGTGGTGGTACAAATTCGATGTTAAAACAGTGTCCAATACGTATGCCCATCGTTTTCATTTGTTGTGATTTGATAGATTGTAGATTTAAATCCAGGCAAACACAAAATATGTGCTTTATTTTTTAAGTGTTGTCTGCAACATAATACCTGAGAAAGAGCAAAAGATCTAACCTATTAGTGGGCGTCATGAGATAGAGGGTATAGTGCTAAAATATTAACAATCATTTCGTGTTTTTTGTGTCCAAATCGAGTTTTACTAGTAAAAACGTTGGAATGTGATAAGGATATGAAAATTAGATGTTAAATGTAACATATTAACATAGTATTTTTTGAGTTCAATTGTTATTATGCTTAGGTAGAACTATGTTGTGGTAACCGAGATAACATTATGTTGTATTTTACTTTACAAATACATTTACATTACAGTACTATTAGTATAATGCGCATTCATACAAACCTACCACCGTATACATATAATATATTGTCTTTAACAGTACGAAACTCAATTGGTGACAAAAGCATAATACAGAAACCGTTAATCAATATCTTATTATTATTGTTTTCTACAAAACAGCTGTTAATTACACCATTTAGCGTGTCGGTGGAAAGAAACTTATGTTCAGACAGTATCTTACTCAGCAGTCGTCATATTAATATCGTTACAGGTGATTTGAAGGCTACTTATTTTACGATTAACGCAAAGTTTTCGTCAAAATTTATGGATCTGTGGTCAAAAATTACAGTTTTTTGTACAAAAGTAAAGTCAAAATGAGAACAGCATAGGAGACTGAATGAATGAATGAAAATTGCCCCCTTGCCATGATGTCTTCATCATCTACGTGCGGTATAGTGCGGCGTCTCGCTTCCACAATGGATCATCTTGCTAAGAGTTCATTGTAAGAGGGCTGGGGTATATAAACAAACTTTGCATCGCCATGAGCTAACTGTCATATGGGAACAACTAATACATAATACGATTGGCAAGTCAACAGAGATGACAGAGAGGCTGATGACCCGACGTGCGCCAGAAGGTATCTACAAAGTGTTATATACTTATTACTTAGCTACCTATATAGTTTCATAAACTTCCTGCAATGTTTGGAATGAACACAGTTCCGTGTATTATCAAGATAGGTATACTAAGGCAACTGCAATCGCTAGCATAGTTCAATGCACGATTTTCGAAGTACGATCCGGCTCTTTCTTATTGCAATTCGGAGCAATGTCTACTGCAATTTTCGCCACAGCCCGACATCGTGCAAAGCTACAAAATATATAGAGATACTAGCTGCACCGCGCGGTCTTACCCACTGCATTTTGTCGGGACTAAAAGTCCTATCTGTTAATTCAGGGTGTCAGTTACCTCCATACCAAATTTTCACAGAGTTGGTCTAGCCGTTTGGGCTTAAAGAAGTAACAAACACACAAACTTTCGCCCTTATAATATTAGTGTGATGTGACTGGTAAGATCTATCAAGCATGGTTCGTTGAACGCCAAAAAATGTAAAAACACCAATAATCTTGAACATTGTTTTTTTTATTAGCTTGTTCAATGTCTTACAGCTGAGCAAGCTTTATTTTGCACAATTCTCTACTCGATGCCATTTCCATACATTGTATTGATTTCTGAATGTTTAGACGTGTTTAGAAGCCTATACAAATAGACTCTTATGATAAAACGAAAACATAACACTAGCAAAATAGTTGTTTAATTATACTACGTAGGTCGTAGATACTTAAGGCCATTATTACTTAAGTGTATTATTATTCTTACGACAACGTTTAATAGGGATGTCAATTTTCAATGTATCATACACATATTTACATCTTTTGATTAATTATATTTACACTAAATTTGTGTTATTATTATTGGCAAAAAACGTTTCGCATTGTATTAGAACTTTTTCTGGTTTTCCCTGACTGGTTAGACACATGTGAAAGAGTCATGTAGGTTCGGTTTATTTAATTTTTAAGGCTGCTAATAAAACGCCGTTTCTTGGTGATTTTAATTTGACTAAAGGTGATAATCACATAATCACCTTGTTATGAAGGAAAACATTGTTGAGATTTGAGTAGATACAAAAAGTACTTACGACATTCGTTTTCTAGGATACATTTACCGACTTTGTTTCTTAAAAAGCCGTCTGCACATCTGCAGGATGGTTCACAGTCAGGACTACCAGGTTTAGGTGGAGCTGCGCATCTGATTACAGCTCTGTTGACGTCACACCTAAGTGGAGGGCAGGGCGCCGGGCAATCATCGAAGATTTCATTTTCCGGACAATCATATTCTGCTGTAATAGGAATAACGAAAATATTAGGTACTCTAGTTATTATTTACTGTATATTCCGGTTATACTCACGGGTGTATTCGGCTGGTTACGCGGCAGAGTCGCGAGCCGAACTGAACTCATGAAGAAGGGCTCCGGTCGAGTTCGAAACTAGTCGGGGATTCCCGAATACACCCGTGAGTATAACCGGAATATACAGTTAATAATATGGATAACACTCTAGTTATTGCTTGCATTACATTCTATAAGCTTGTTTAAAATTCAAATCGTAATTTCTACCGATTAAAAAAATATTCTACAGATTTGACCGTAACTTGAAAAGAACTTACGACAATCGTCTTCTAAAATGCAGACACCCTCTTTGTTTCTGACAAAACCGTCTGCACATCTGCAGGATGGCTTGCATTCAGAACTACCGGGTTTAGGTGGAGCTGGGCAACGAATTAGATCTCTGTTGACCCCACACTCTAGTGGAGGGCAAGGCGCCGGACAATCATCGAATACCTCATTCTCAGGACACTCGACCGCTGAAATAAATAACAGAGCCTGACTTTGGCAAAATACATCGACCGAAAACGACCACCTACTGGTTTGCTTTGTTTGACTTTAAAGTATTTATCGTTTTTAAAAATATGATTTTTATTCGCAAACTTTATACCAAATCTGATACTGCTTCTTCAGCTCAACGGACCCAAGTTTTCATTTCACTTATATAAATGAATTTTAAATAGTTACAAGAATACTTACGACATTCATTCTCAGGGATACAAACACCAGTTATGTTCCTCAGATGTCCATCAGCACATCTGCAGCCTGGTTTACATTCTGGATCTCCACATTTAGGATTAGGGGCACATAGGATCAGTGCTTTGTTAATCCCGCACTCCAGTGGTGGACAGGTAGCCGGACACTTATCATATACTTCGTTTATCTTACACTTAGGTTTATATGCTGAAATATAATGAAATAGTGAGAATTCATGTTTAACTACCTACATACCACATTCAAAAAATACGGACAGGTGTTTCGTCGAAGTGATTGTTTTATGTCGCGATGAATATAATCGTAATTTGTATAATGTATTTGGTACTTGTAACTAGTTTAACATATTAAAATAAAATATTATTATTTTCAAAATGTGGACCCAATTGAGTTCAAATATGTCTTTTGACTTAGGGAGTTATTGATAAAGAAACCGCTAGATAGATAATACAATACTATTTAACAGGTATTTTATCATAATAACTGTATTCCATTTACCAAAGTTAATTCGAATACATAAAACGTATAGTTTAAAACATTTTACAGCGTTTGTAGTCACGAACAGACAAAATTAATATCGTGATTTACTTGTTCCGTTTAATGTTTATGACTAGTATAACGCGTTGAATTCAGGAAATAAAATATTTATTATGGAAACACGATGTTACATAAACGAGAGTATTGCAATATTTTTAATTAAAATATTTATTTCCTTTAAAAAAAGAAACATCGCCTCATACTAAAAATTTCTCCTGTATCGAGGGTGTCTTACACACGAAACATCAAACACACTTCGGGTGTTCGTGTATGTGTTATTTTATATTCGGAATATCTGCGGATCACATAGATTTTAGTCTCGTGCGGGTCTCAAACCCAACCAATGCGTCAGTGCGCCAATCAGGTCGTCCTTTATTAGTAATTGACAGTATAACGTTTTTAGATTTTAATCACTGCATCAGTATATCCCTAAGATGTGTAGTTTTTAAAATTAGACAATCAAACTATGTGAACATACTGTACCTTCAGAGGGTGGTATAAAAAACGTGCTAGCCGTAATGGCTAACACTATGAGTCCTTTCCACATTATCACTGGCACTGTCTGAAGTGTTTGTCAAAGCTATTTACCTCTTTTATACCTTTGTAAACGACATCGTGCACTTGTTTCAACATTGAACATTAACTAATAACGTTTTAGTCACCATATCGCTAACGGATTGTACCTACTGGTTTTTTTATGTAAATACCAGATGTCTGTGGTTGTTTGTTACAGAAAAACAATTGGCTGTAATGATTAATTTTTTTTTCATAAACAGAACAGATACAATGTTGGAGTTGAATAAATCATTGTGGAGTATAACAAAAAACTACGCATGTTTGTTATGTTAGGTTTAGTTTAGGAGTCAGTTAGATATTATTTTATACAACCAGTAGTAGTAGCCAGTGACTTCTTCTTCTTATCGTATGGTTGACAAACAACCTGGCGTCAGAGTTTTAACTGCCTGTAGACCTCTGGCAAGGCTTTACACTCTGTTGAAAAATCTCTAAGGTGTGCCGGTTACCTCACGATGTTTCTTCATCGCTTCACGTTCTTCATCGTTTTTTGAACTTGTGACCTTTGACTTGGCAGTCCAACGGTCATACCTCTCGGCGATCACTCCTTATCACCAAATAAGAGTAAATAATTAAACATTTAAAATTAATATCCCTGTATTATCAACTATAACTGCGGGTGACGTCATACTAAATCTACGTCACGTGAATCAAGTGCTAGGTGAAGGCTCACAAAAAAGAATAAAGATAATAGAGTGAGCGAATGATAAACATGTGGTGATGAGTTTTAAACTAGCTACCGCAGTACAACCTACCACGTGTTTTAACAAACACGATAACAAATTAAATTTATGTATGGATGTCGTTTTATGTGTCACGATTAGAAAATTAGAAGTCTTAATAACATTATTATTTTGTTTTACGATTGTTATTGTAATTTTTTTTATGGTCGTCAACATTTTCGTTGTGTTTAATGCCAAATCGCTTCTTGAGTTTGAAGAATATGAAAGAAAGACGGTTTAAAAAAAGTCGTGGCTAAAGGTCCGAGATGTTTAAACTCTGGCATCACAAATATAATTCCGAAGAGTTTTTGTGTTTGGTCTTCTCAATTAAATACATGGTACACTGTACCAGTATGTGCGTCGTAGTCAGACACACAGTTTTACTCAAATTTTAAGCAAAATATAGAGAACTTATCTAGAAAACACTGTCCTTCTCAAAATGCAGATCTGATACTTCTACATTACTCACATGCATTAACAGAAGATTCTCCAAAACTAGTAAAACATAATAAAAAAATACCTAATTTAAAAAATGACAAAAATATTGTGTTCTTCTTCAAGTACCTACAGTAATGATAATTTAATTGAAATACGTACTGTAATTAAGTTGTAGTTTAATCTGTCTCAAGGTTTTGTTAAAATTATAAACCAAAACGCAGACACGTGTTTCAGTCTCTTTCTACACGAGTTGTTGGCAGGCAATTCTGCGACGTCACTAAAACATCTGGAATTTGACATTGATTTCCAAATTATATAGAAATAATGTTGAATTAACAACTACTTAAATGTATGTTGTGAGCCAGAGTTTGACTGACTTCTTCTGCGTATCGGCATGAGCATTGTCTAAGGAACCAGGACTTGCTCATGACGTGGGATAGAGATTGGCCAGTCAACAAAGGTTAGCGAGGTTGACTGCCTAGGATGCGCCGGGCGAACTGATCACACTTTGAGACACTCTACTTGCACCCCAATATGGCTGATTGATATTAATTAATCGAGGTATTTTTTTTACCAATAGCTAAAAGTTAATTTTTAACAATGAAGTAGCTTAGCTACATCTTTCCCTCGCCGTAGAGGCATAGTGATTGACCCACCAGATACGAATCGAACACGTGAGATCATCGGTTCTCACCTAAGTTGGGTGAAAAAAATCTTGTGGGCAAATAGAAAAAGTGACTTACTATAATGTCGCAGGGGTTAGCATGGCGAGTAATAACCGTTCTGAGTCTGAGAAGGGACCTATGCCCTGAAATAAGATAGTTGGAGACATTACAGCTGCCGGAAGACGTCCACTGCTGAACAAAGGCCCCTTAAGGGGGTGTCATAATCCCCACGCTTGGCTAGCGTGTTAATTTTAGTGGTGAAGTTACAGAGGATGCTGCTGCCCATCTTTGGAGTTTCCCTTAGTTGCCTCTTACGACACCAAATGGTATGAGGTGGGAAGGTGTTATTCTGGCCCGACGCCCGACGGGCAAGTTGGAACATTATTCTTTACTTTCAACTGTGCCTGTTTAATGACAATAAACTCCATGACATCTCCAACGTTGTTCATTGCAATGAACGTAACTATTTCTCAGCTTTCCTCCAAGCGTCTTTGTTGTTTAACGGTAGGCATAAAGAAAACAAAGATAAATTATCAATATTATATGTCATATATTATGTACATTTTCATTAAATTAAATTCTTATACAATTTTACCAGTTTTACTGGTGACAAACCAAACATTAAAATTGTAAGTATTCGTTGCAGTAACTGATATTTCACGAAAACCATTAAGTACCATTATTAAAAATGTTAAATAGATTTAGTTTTGTTTTTAAGCCAAACAGTAAGAACATCACATCTTGACTAAAATTAAGCCTTACTCAATGAGAAAGAACAATAGTGCAGTAGAGCGCAGATTTCAATCTCCTTAATTTTTGAAAGGATTAACAAAACTATTTTCTACATAATTTTCATAATGACTGATTAATACTCTATGTAAACAATAGATACTATGAACCTGGATGTACTTAGAAGCTTATTATGGGATGAGATCGTTTGGAATGCAGCTTTACTCTTTCTATTACATTTTAAGCTACACCATAACTGACTTTAAGTGCAAGTTTTCCGGAACAACAGTTACTTTGAGATCCGATCCCTACCGCAACTTATACAATATATCAATGCACTACTGAACTATCGCGCCAGCCAACAACAGTATTCTTCCTAAGAAAATATAGTAAATAAAAGGCCGGTCAGCTTTGAAAAATATCGTACCAGGAAATCTGGGAGTAACGGGTACTTCTTCTGATGAGGGGAAATCTGAAAATAACCATTAAGTTATTTATATTTCAGGCCGGCTTATGTGCACTTGTAAAGTGAAATTAAAATGGTATAAATAATATTATTTTAGTTCTATTTCAACATTCATTATCATCATCGTCTCTTAGCCTATCGCGGTCCACTGCTGGATATATTTTTCACTTGGATCAAATCGTTGTACTCACCAGGAACTCTAGGGCCCCCAAATCCGTATTCGTCAACTTGGAAGGAAAGTTTTTGAAGTATATCGCTGACATAAGGCGTTTCACACGATGCTATATCGCCTAAGCCGGAAGACCCATTTTGAAAGATTAAGCTAGCATTGGCCTGTAAATGTTTTTTTACATCAAATTGGATGTAAATAAATAAACTGAATTAGTATTAAAAATAGTTCATTCTGCTACAATCTGGAGTGAACAAAACAAGTTTGTCAATTGGAAGCTTAAAATTTACTTTGAAATGTTGGAAGGCAAACGAAGAAATGATCATCATTACTTTTTCAATACTCCATCTTGACTTAACGTTTCTAGTGGTCATAATTTTTCTTTACTTATTATTATATATTTGTATATTATGAACTTACGTTTATGCTAGGAACCTTTAGTGCATTGGCTACACTGATGTTGAATTTCGGGATGTATACATCAGCTTGTTGCTGTCTTAAACTATAAAAAGCTTCTGCAGTGACATTAGCATTAGTCAGTCTTCTCATTAATTCTGGTATCCCATTTATCCCTCTAGGAAGTATGATTGATAATGTGATGTCACTCTGAGCGTATTTCATTTTCAATATCTGAAACGTATGTTTTAGTTTTAATAAACCTCTACCAAGCGTAAGTAATATAATCTTTTAGAACCTGTGTGTACATCAGTTGAAGATTGGTGATATTAGTTTTACCCTTAAAGTGAAACATTTAATTTTGAAGAAACATCATCTAAGTATCCTGTCAAAAATCTTATTACATTATTTGTCTGATCCCTGGCTGCCCATGTAGATTGTACCCGTCTTTACCCACACAATTGTACATTTAATATCTCCTGCCTAGTTGAGATTGCTCGTTAGGATTGTGATTCAGTCAGCGGATTATATTACCTGTGCACCGAGTTCCATGCTATCTGTGTACAAAAATGACCCTCTCTGGTACATGAAGTCCTTTCTGCTAACTCCTTGAAGATGATAGAAATTTTTCGCTAGCGTATCTCTAGGATCGAACTGTTTTTCCCATTGGCCCTAAGAAAATAAAATATACTATAAGTATAACAGTCACTAGGCAAGCCATTAGTGCAATGCCATTTTTTTTTTGCTCTAATACGCACCTTAAAGCTAAAAGCATCTAGCGGTAAAATGCTTGATAATGATGATAATGTAGTCTGTTTTATGTAACCCAAGAAGTTATTATTTGTAATCTGCGCGACCTGAAAATAAATAATACACAATGAGAACCTGATTAACACAAATAATATCAAAAATTCATTGAAATGTCTTATATTTACCTCATCATTAATTGCGCGTACTGATGCAGGAGAGCTAAAATCAAGATTTTTGGGACCCATGGTAAATATTTGGGTTATATCAGTTGTGAATTGAGGATTAAGTGTGCATTCTTCATCGGCATATATTCTACAGTACAAGTTTAATTCCAAATCTTCGGATTGGCGCAAAATTGAGATGTTTGCATACAATTTCGGGAAGAAGCATCGGATCTGTAAATAAATTATTTTTGTCATTAAAGGCTGAGAAACGTTTAGAACAATAAAGTATTTTTCATATTTGTATGGACCAGAAATAAAATGTTACTAGTTTTTATAGTTTAATGTTGACAAAATTAGATATATTCGATGGAGATAACGTCTATTATAATAATAAATAATTTGGAAAAAAATATTATTTACAAGGACTGAGGAATGTGGCACAATTAATGATTATAACTATGGGCAAGGACTGCAGATAGCTAATATTTCTATTTTGAAACTTTCCGTATATAAAACAATGTATTAATAAAAAACGACAGACCTGATCAGTGTTCTGGAAGTTTAAAGCATTCAACAATTCTGTTTGCGTAGGTTGTGCAGCATATAACGCCAGTTGAGCGAGCAGGAAAAGAGGGGATGCGCCTCCAACCATAACATTAGTCCCACCATTTATTTGTAGTAGTCCCTAGAAAATCGACCATGTATTTGAATATTTCTGTGACTTGAAAGTTTTTTCTTACGTGACAAGGCTGCTAAAATTTATTTGTTGATTAATTAATTACCAAAGATGAACTCAGACATCGTTCATCAATTCGTAGAATAGCTATTTCTTTAAGAAAGAAGACGGAAATTAATAACTCACATTGAGTAATTTGGCAGTGTATGCCAAGTCTCCTAATATGAATAACTCTAAAGCTTCATATTCGCATTCGGCTTCTGGGGATATAGTCGTCGTGTCGGGAGAAGTAGTATCTGTAAATAAGCACATTAATAAATATTAGTGATACTGTGATACCATGTAACAAATGCTTAGAATCATAATTAAACTTACCTTGACCAGATCCTGTTGATGTGGGTGTTGATGACTCTAGCATCGTTGTGGTAGATCTTGCCGCTTGTCCTATTAGTATAAACATTATAATTAATTTCTATAATACGACCATTATGAGCCTAAAATAAAGTTAAAATAATATCTTACTGCATTCCCATCCAGACAGGCAGTTTCCTTGGGAGTCCCTATAATATCCAATAAGGCATCGGCATTCGGCATTGCATGTTCTTGGTGATCTTCTAGCAGGTGGACACCAGTTGCCATTTAAATAATCGCTGCAAGTCTTTTGGCCGCAGAAAGGAGCACACCAAAAATACCACTCGTTTCTACCATTGCATTCATTGGGACCTGTAAAATAATAGGCAAATAGAACAGTGTTTTAGGAGTTGT